>JAWNOS010000619.1:1426233-2852466 GCA_035045845.1 Drosophila buzzatii
TTACCAGATCGGCCAATTCACAGCCAAGAATGGTCAGTGATACCATTGAAGTTATGGCAAAATAGAAAGTGTTAATTGAAAGCTTAAAAATGAATATTCTAGTTTCTTAGGTAAAGGCATTAAGAACTAAGTTCAGAATCAGAGATGAAGAGAGAAAAAATAAGATAGGGTTACATAATACACCCATGCTCACATCTGGCCATTTCGAGTGATTTCACCAAGATGAGCTGAAAGCAATGAGCAATCAGAGCTCTAAGGAAATAAAATTGATTATAATCAACACATAAAACATCGAAAGCGCAAGGTAAAGAATAATCCGTGGTGCACTGAGGTAAATGTACCGGGCTATAGTTTCCAGTAATTGCGGAAGGAACAGAAAAATGGAGCCGCATTAACAGGCTGGGCGAATGAAGTTTTGCAAATGCCACAATTGTGTATGGTCCAGTATGTCACACAAACTGTATGGATAATAATATAATCGCAATACAACTTAATTTAAATAAATAAATCTTTACTAATTGCAAAATGCATACTGCGCGTAGAGCAGATCTGTATTATTGACAAATGCAAAGTATCTCACTTGAATAAACGATTCGACATCGAATTCATTTCAGTTTACATATTGTGTTTTCAAGTAATCTGTTGATTATTGGGAGCAAGTGTTAGAAAGAGAGTTCTGCTCTTGTCAGCACTCGCATAAAATTCAACAACTTCCGCTTGTAGAGCGAGCGGAACGATATGTGAACAGGCAATATACAACATGTATGCACATCGAGCATATATCCAGATGAAGCACGCCTCAGCCCTGCTGCGGGTACCTGTTGTTGTCTGCGCTGGTTGCACGCCTCGGCTGCATCTTGGTCCAAATGGCGGCAATAAAATCTAAATTACACAATCAAAGTGACATTAGAAATGTCATTTGGTGGCCCCGGCCCCCAGAGCAGGCAGTTGTGATCAGTGTGCGTGTGTTTGGCTGTTTGGCTGTTCGGCTGTTCGGCTGTTTGTTTGCTTGGCTGTTGACATTGTCAAAACAGGCAAACATAGACACGGGCGGAGTCCGGTACTCAGAAGTCATCATAAATTTCATTTGATTGTCGAGCTATGCCAGGCATCTCAAGTGGAAATTTATGCGGCATTGTGGTGGTAGGCGGAGTACGGGCTGCGCTGCGCCCAGCTATCAATAGCAATGGACTCGCCAGTTGCAGCCTCAACGAGGCGTATGAGTGATTTGTTGAGCGGGAGGGGCGCTCGAGATGGGGAGAGAGAGAGAGAGAGTGAAATGTCTAGAGTTGCGCCATTTTATGTTCGTGATAAATTAATTAAAATTAGACACTAACTGCAACGGGAGGCGCACTAATTAACCGAAGACGATCGACTGCATCGCCAGGGCCCAGCGGCAACCTCTGCCACGTCTGCTCACGTAGCGTCGCCTCAGTTGTAAGCAGAACTTGTAAGAAATGTCAGCGCAACAAATTTCAATTAGTTCACGCTTCACTTATTAGACGACGGCGGCTCACTCATAAAAAGAAAGTGCCGCCCGCGAGAGCCTGTCCCATAGCATCCCCAATTCCCATGTCACCCTGCTCTCCGCGCCGCCAATGAGCCGCAGCATGAGCGATGCAAGTCGGAGGCTTGCAGCTCCACATAATTAATTTGTACAACATTGTGTTGTAAAATGTTGATTGCGATTTTAATTAGGCACAGGGTCGCGTATTAAGCGGCCACCCAAAGCACTTAAGTGCAGCCTCTGCAGCCTTTGGGAATCGACTTGCGTCCGTTTGCCCTGCAACGAGCTGTGAATCGAGGCAAAGGTTTAACTTGATGCCCGTCCAAGTGGAATGTCGCGCTATTTTCAGGTCTTGCCAGCTAAGCAGCTCCGATTACGTGTTTTCTGTCATAGATTAGCCGCGGCCCAGCCCACTCCAGCGCTGCTCTTGCCTCTGCTCAGGGCGTGTCACTTGCGGTAGCGCACATAATTTCACACTCCCTACCAGACGCCTCGACTGCGCGCTGTGCCCTCAGCTACTGTTGCTACTGTTGAGCATCTGTTGATTTTGTGACAGCATCTTCTGCTTGTTGCCTGCCTTCCGTCTGCCTTCCAACTGCGCGACTTTCCAGTGTTTGCCCGCCCTCAACAGTTGCGTGCCGCAGTCCCAGCATCGGGCGCAGCTCCTGCCTTCAGCTGGTCGCGACTAAACTGCATATTACTTATGCCACAATGATTTAGTGTGACGCGTGACAGATTTACAAGTTGTATTTACCGCATTAATTTATCATAAATATCGTTTAAAGGCATCCAAGCCAAACCACCACACATAAATAGCAGCCCGATTCGATGGCTCAGATTTAGAGAGCGGCGACAATCAAATATAAAAATGGAATTACTAAAAATCCAAATGTCAACAGATTACGAAAAGTGAAGGAGAGAAGACAAAAGAAGACTTTAACTACACAAGGTATTCAAGTTAATTACAAATCAAATTATTCCAAGTCCAAAGTATAAACAATATAAAAATATAATATATAAATGAGAAAATATATAAATATATAAATAAATAAATACATAAATATATAAATAAATTCGTGTATAAATTATATAATACAAAATGTTCACATATCATTAATTTAATATCGTTACAAATTTGTATTTAAAAAATAATAATAATAATAAAAATAAAAATATATATGTAATTCTTATAATATATATTTTATTTTTATTTTCTAAATTACATAAATATATATATAAAATTAAATAAAGTTTTCACTAACAATAACAAAACATTTGTTTAAGATATTTGTAATACAAAAAATAAATAAATTAATAAATAAAAGTAAAAAATACAAAAATAAAAAATATTTATAAAAAATAAAAATATTTTTCTAAATTATATATTCTAAATATTATATATATAAATAAAATTAAATAAAGTTTTCACAAACATTAAAAGAACATTTGTTTCAGATATTTGTAATACAAAAATAATAAATATTTATAAACAATAAAAATAAATATATATGTAGTTTTATAATGGCATAGTTTTCATTTGTATTTTGTAAATACATTGCATATTTTGTTCAGCAAATGCTCTAAATGAATACATTAATTTGCAAATAAAGAAATATAAAAATAAATACATATAAAATTATTCAATTATTTTAATTTAATTTGACTGCTAGTTAAAGCCATCAGCTGACCGGATATACACATGTGAATCATATATCTGCACGTCAGCTTTTAATTGACACCTCAGAATGCGGAATGCATTGATGGCCGACAAGGAGACAATTGCCAATTGCAGCTGCACACATGTTGGCATTTCCTGTGCTGGGCCGAACCACTGAAGGGTGCACCTCTAATTGCGCCTAGCCTGCAGCTAGTGGATGCATCATGAGACTCTCGCCATTCGCAAAACATTTGCTGCTGCTGGGACTTTTATTTTGCGCGTAATTATGGCGAGGCGTTGACACAAATATCGCTTGCAGGCCGGCAAAATGAGTATACGAAAATAATTTGCGCAGCTAATTAGGATACAGCTGAATATAATGTTTTTATGACTTTTTAATGTATTTTTCTACATTTTACATGAATCTTGTCACATTAATTTGGGGCTGGCAACAATGTTGCCATCGCGCATATTTCATGTCGAATTTAAATAAATTCGTTTGCTTTTTATTTCGAATAATGCAATTGACGAACGGCTCAGCCAACTGATGCTCATGTGATTGCTGATCAAATCTGAGCCACATATGTATCCATATCTGAATAAATTTTATTTGACAAAAAATAAACACAAACAAACATCAATGAGGTTCTCTTTGGCTGCTGTGCTGCATTTTTATGAGCCATGAAATTAATTTACGATTACGACAATTTACATTTTTAAGATGCCACTAAAAAATATGTTAACAAGTCGACTGCCGTCGCCGCAGTGTCGCAACGAAAGTGTTAAAAAGTCTTTGCTCAGCCACAAATGTGGCCTGCGATTTATGATAAAAAGGAAGGAATGCGTCTCATTTGATGCTGTTGTTGTTCCCTTCCGCAGCTTGACACATTGTTCCCGTTCGTTATTGAAGTGTTGAGTTTATGTTTCATATTTTGTCTAAAGTCATTTAATTTCTATAAAAAGGGCAGCCCCAAGCTTTTGGGGCGCATCGCGACACATGACACTGACATTTATGCAGCATTGGCAGCCCAACTCGTTGTTTGCCCTGCACATTCCCCCTTCCCATTATCATTCCCATTCACTGTCCCAGTCGCAGTCGCAGTCACAGTCACGGCCTATTGCCAGCACGTTGTGGCAAACAACAAGTTTTAGGGTGCTGCTACTTTATGAACTTATTAAAGGAAGCTGTTTGCCTCTTTATTGACTTTTAAAAAAAATTGAAACATAAATTTGAATGACAAGCGAGAGGAGAAAATCAGGTGAACATTTACGACTCGATTGTAGAGTTGATAAGTTTCATATGCATAGCGCGCAAATAAGAGTTATCCGTTTGAATGCTGATGCTATGAATGAGTGAAACAAAGAAAGCATACATGCATTTGAGCAAGAGACTTGTGTCTTTTCGTCTGAGTATTTTGCGTTGCGCTATCCCGCTTAATACTCTATTAGGAGTGATACGGTTACTCTGCGACCTAGTCGGAGGCGGTTAATGCAAACCAACTTCAAATTGCACTCAGTCTGAGTGCGTTTGTTGTTGGATTTGCAATCCGTTACTCTCAGAGATTTTTCTCAAAGTTTGACGTACGTTGAGGATCATTGAACGGATATAAAAGAGCCAACAGCCAAATAAATATTATGTCGAATGGTAGAGTTTCAGTAAAATACAATTAAATGAATTATAATTATTTAATTATTTGCAAATATCATAAAATAAATATATAACCTATCATAAGCAGAATATTAAGAGCATCGACCTATGCTAAATCAAATATGCATATTAAATTGTATATTATCTGATTAAATGCCATCAGGTGTCAATTATACTCAATGATGTATCAGTTAAACAATATATTTAACCCGGATCAAACAGTTTTTGTTGTTTCAGATTCAATATCTCAAATTAGTTTTACTTTTAATTAACCGTTTAATGGTTAATAAGCTTTAATACAAATTCCAATAGAATACAAATTGCATTAGAATAAGCTGAAATTACGTACGGCTCAATGAGCTTTGGGCATTTCTGAAATCAGATATTTAATATTTATTTACCTTACTGGGCCATTCACACCTTTGGGACTTTGGAACAATCCGCCTGATGATACCCAATCATTAATATGAATGCCCTTCATAATAACATTTCCGCTGCTGCTGCTGCTGCTGCTGCTGCTGAGGCTCTGATTGTGTTTGATTTGAAAATGTATTATTTATGGCAATGGACAGTCGGCTAATGCGGTTTGTCAAATGTACAAATAAACAAATAATGAAACCAAATGATGAATCGCCATCAACTATATTGATGAAGTCTGTTGAGCTTTGGCTGCTGCTGTGGCAGTTGTTCAGCAGTCAAGCAGCCAAGCGGGAAGTCAAACAAGGCGAACGGCGACTCAAATCCAAAATCCTGACGTGCAACAATGAAGGCGACTTTTCGCCTTTGTACATTGTTGCCAGTACACAATTTTTGTAAGGATTATTGTTGTTGCTGTTGCTGTTGCTCTTGTTGTGGTTATGGCTGTTGGCTGTTGTTTTTGTAGTGGCTGCGTCCTGCTTTTGTTGGCGCATTGGCTTTAAAATGGATTTTTTTTTTTAGCGCAGCGCCTCACATTATTTTTATTTTCAACACTTTTTGTGGCGCTGCTTTGTGGATGGCGGAAAAAAGAGCTGAACACGAAAACATTCATGAAATATGCATTATGCAATCTAAGCTCGTGTGAGCATTGCTAAATATTTGATGCGCATGTATTGTGCAGTACACAGATACACACACACACACACACACACACACACAGACAAAAGTATTTTATTTATATTGGTAGTTTATTGCTTTGTTTTGCAGCTGATTGTCGTGTGTGTGTGTGTGTGTGTGTGCGTTTGTCTGTGCGCGCTCTTAATCATTAAATTCACAGCCAAAAACAAATTAACAAATTTCTTTATGTCAAAAATATTGCACGCTTGAGCGAAGACAAATGGGCTGAGCTCTGCTCCCTATCTCTACTCACACTAAAATATATGCCAAAGTAAAATAATAATCAAATATTTAAGACGCTTTTAAATAACATGTGCCGTTTAACACATTGCGCTTTGCATATTTGCTCATATAAACATATATATTTGTTCCTCTTTCTTCTTCTTTAATTTGTGAATGCTTTTGTTTTTCATAGGGGCCACATTCATAAATTTCAACTTAAATTGCGCGCGCAGTAAAAAATGTGACACAGTTGCCCCGTCTCTCTCTCGCTCTCGCTCTCGCTCCCTCTCTTTCTGTGGCGCTCTCTCAGTGCCTCTCTTTCCATGCGCCGCCTACTTAGCGCCGTCACTGTGGGTGGCTGACTCGTTCTTTACTGTACCAAATGAATGCTTATGCTCTCTCGCTCTCGGTCTGCCACTCTCTCGTTCTCTCTGTCCGCCGCTCTCCCTTGCTGAGTTTGCCAATTAGCATTTGTGTGCTCTGCGCTGCTGCTGCTGCTGTTGCCGTTGCGCGTAGTTTATTTTGATTTGCCTAAGCAGTCGGCTTCAAAATGAATTAATTTCAGATTTCGAAACGATTAAATTATGAGCAAAATGTTGCTACCCATTGCTCTTTGATCTGATGCCAAATGTCGCAGGCCTCCATAATATATATGTATATGTATATGTTTTGTTTTTGGTTGTCTTTTCATTTTATTCATTCGTGTTTCATTTTGACGCTGTGTGTGCAGCGTTTACGGCCTTTTAATGAGCATTATGTGCGTTTAATTTATGTCTCAATTTTGCGCATATTAAAAATCTTTATTTGGCGTATTTATGTATTTGTTTCGACTCGAGTTAAAGCAGAGGAAATATCTTGCAGTTGTATATTTTAATAGGGATTGAGTTGATATCGTATATTTGCAGAGATTCCTATATGCTTTGGGCCATTGTTATGGCAGTTGTTGTTAGGTTAATAAGTTCGCCTAGCCAAAATGTAAATTTATTTCGTAATCGAGCCTGAAGTACTTAGGATGTCATAAGCAAACAAAGTTTGTTAAGCAGCTGCAACATATACTCACATACTATTATATATGTATGTGTACAGCTACAAATGCTCGAAGAACTTGTCGTCGTAATGTGTTCTGGCAACACGAGCTTTATTAGAAAAACGCACTCTCCCAGTACACAGCTGTCAACGCTGTAGCTGGCACACCGACCTATGGCATCCTCCCCCTCCTTCAAGCCATGCAGTCAGCACAGCAGACTTAATATCTAAAGCAATTTACAGTTATGAAAATAAGAGACATATCCGCAAAACGACAAGCACAGCAGCAGCAGCAACAGCAGCCACCACAACAACAATGGAACGAGGCGAGAAACTTCTGCTAACGAAGTAAGTACCCTCGAGGACACTTAAGCGTGCGACCCCAAGCCCAGACCCCGAAGCTGGCGAGGCGGGCGGGAATAATGTCGCCAACATTTTCCGAAATTACACACAAATGGCCAAATAAAAGGTGCAAAAGTCTGAAATAGTTCCATGCCAGGCCACAGCACAGCGAGAGTGTGCTGGGCAACGAGCCAACATACTCACTCACACTCATGCTCTGTCCCTCTCTCTCTCGCTCTTTCACTCAGCGCTCGAGCGGGTGAGCGAGTGAGCGAGTGAGCGCAGCTGGCGGCCATATTGGAAAAAGTCACTTGGCAAACTGAGCGCAATTTTGAGAGCTTTTGCGTTGATGTCAACTGAGCGACGCCCATTGGCTGTTGGAGCAAACAGGCGCTCGGAGGCGTGGCCAGCTGAAGGCATTTGAGTGAGTTTGACGCGATGAGAGCCAGTGAGAAGGCGCCTGCGCTGAGAGCGTCGTTAGCAAAAGGGGGGCTGTGGTTCGTGCGGGTGCCAGAGTGTGGTCAACGAAATGAGGGTTAAATCGCGTGCATAATTTAGCAGTTCATTTCCTTCATTTGAGTGCAATGCTCAGACGTGCGCGGCTCAGCTTCATGCAAAGCTCTTGTCGCCATGTGTGTGCGTGTGTGTGTGTGGGCGCTGGCGCAGTAGCAGCGTGGCAAATATCTACTGTCGTTTACCGCTACAATGACAAGCATTTATGGCAATTAACACTTTAGCTGTTTATATGCTGCTTCCTCTGCTGCTGCTGTCTCCGTCGCTGCTTCTGTTTCAGCGACAGCGCAAGCGCTTGTTGTTGTTCTTGTTGTTGTTGGTGTTGCCTCTGCTGCTGCTTAAGTGTGTCAGCCATTAGCGCACCACCCACAAAATAACACCGACGAGCCCGAAGCTTTCACTCATTTGCCTAAAATCTAATTGCATTTCATGCAAATCACGTCGTCGGAACCACTTAGCGCCTTTTTTTACAAGCTGCGCTCGCCATTTCTGGCCATTTCATCTGGCCAAGTTCGGCCATTTCGCTTTGCGTTTAGTGCAAATTCAATATCGTGCATAATTAATTTGCAATTAGCACGTTTCTGTTTTTGTTTTCATTTCACCAGCCCCACGCACCACGTGCAGCATGGAAATTTTCTAATTACAGGCTGAATGCAAACTAGTTTTGGGCATCCTAGGACGCTTGCCCGGCCGACACATAAGCCGGCGGCAATCGGGCCAGCGTTTGGGTTTTCGCACGTACGAAGCCCAACCAAATACGTTGGCATACGAAATGAGCTGCAAATTGATGGAGGAATTAGCGCAGCATATTTAATTTGCCTGTAAATGCTTCGGGCAACAGCAGCATCAGCGATCCTCGAGCAAGAGATGTCGATAGATAAAAAAAAAAATATGATGTAATATGAGAAATCAAAATATAATTCTATAAGAAGATTGCACACGTAATATTATTATAATTTTGTTTGCTAAATAATGAGAAGAGCTACTTACATTAGCTCAACAATTTATTATATTTGTTTATGGTATAATAAATATGCAACGTATTTTATTAATTGATATTGATAAGATATTAAATAATTTTATTTTATTTAACTTAATTTTATATGATTTACTTCATTCTTTATAATATTGCATTGCCAATATCAGAAGACTCTAAAATTATAGCAAAAAAATATAATATATAAAATAATATCATCAATACATTCTTATATCATTTGATTAGCATGCCTTTGAAATATTGTTTACTTTTAAATTTTATTCAAAATTAATTCTTGAAACATATTTATTTCATTTATAAATTAAGTAAGTCAACAATATGCAATGCAGATTTATCAATATATTGTACATTTATTTATTTACAATAACCGAGTTATAAATCCTTTAACCGCAAAGCCATAGGCAATTAATTGGAAAACCGTAATCAAAATTGCAATAAGCTTAGTCAACACACAGCTGCTGCTACTGCTGCTGCTGCGAGGCTCGATAAGCCACTCCCATTGCCCGCCCCCACTGGCAGCTGGGAAGGCTCAACTGGCTGACTAATTTATGTATTAACTTTGAACGCTCATTAGTTTAATTAGTCAAACAAATTAACGTGGGGCGCTCGGCAAGTGGAGTGCAAACAACAAAATGGCCGAATAAACAGAGAGGCCAAACATGAGAGTGAGTGCGCCACGCTGAATGCTTGCCATCTCGCTCGCACCTGGACAGTGCACGTCATTAAATATACAAATACTCAAATATGCAACAAATTCGTACAATTTAGGCCCACGAAAATTGTCGAGAATTGCGCACGAAACAAAATCCGCGAATAAATGGAAAATAATTCAATTAGCGCATAATTACGCGCCTGACCGCAATTGTAATTTGTATTTTTTATTTATTTGATTTCTTTTTTAATTGCTCGCTTGTCGCGAGGTCAGCAGCTTTGTGCCGATTATCGATTTTCCTTATGCACATTCGCCTTTTAATTAGCTGTAAATCTTTCGAAAGCTTGTTGAAAGCCATTGCAAAGGGCGTCAGACAGTGGAGCAGTCAAGCAGGCAGTGGAGCGAGTGAAGTGGGGTAGACGCAACTACTGCCTTTGCATGCACTATTTATTTTAACAAGGGCTGCTCATTTAATACTTATTTTCACTAATTAAATGAGCGAATGAGATGCCACTATCATGGCCAGCAGCAGAGCAACAGACAGAGATAGAGATAGAGAGAGAGAGAGAGGGGGGGAGAGAAAGTGATATGTATGCAGCAGCAGCAGCAGCAGCAGGGGCAGACATTTTTCGCGCAAAAGTTTCATGTCTATGTAAACAGCGGCTTGTGTGTGTCTGGCAGGCAGCCCAAATCGTTCTCTCTGCGTGTGTGTGTGTGTGTGTGTGTGTGTATGTGTGGTGTACATAATATTTTACATACACACATGCACAGTTGCAATGTCGCCCTCGCACACAGTGTATGTGTATCGTCTGTTTGGGCGCACTTAAATAATGAATAATGACGAGACAGGCAATTAAAATAATTTGCGGTTTTACCGTGCGTATGCGCATCATTTAATTTTGCATGTAAAAGGGTAAAGCGCTTAATACACTGTCAGAAAATGATGTGTGCATTCTGAAGCGAAAGCCCTTGCCATTGCTGTAGCCTACTTTCTGGCTACGCTTGGTCAGCGAAGCATCAAAAGCTGCTTAGCTGCGTTGCCTTCTCGACTAAACTAAGCAAAACGCACAGCCAATTTTCACAGTGTGCCAGTCACACACACACACACACACACACACACATGCACATGCACGCACATGCATGTCATACACTCAGCCTCATCAATGGACCAATTACAGCGCTGAGCTGCCGCACTGGTGTTGGTAGCAAGCATCTTAAAAGTAATTAAAACGAAAATGGCATAACAAGCTGCTCATTAAGAATGCCATATCCCCTCATTTTGTGGTTAATTATAGAGGAGCGAAGCCGAGTAGCGCTAACGAGCGCCCAGCTCCGTCGGCGTTGGCCCCGCCGTTGACGGCAAAGTCAACGGAAAGGAATGAGCAGAAGAAAGAAAAACATGCTTCAAAATGCCGGCAGCCGACAAGTCTGAGGCTGAATCCCGACCCACACACACACACACACATTCACAGAGGGAAGATCGCACTGTGTGAAGGGCATGCCGTTGAAGTTCATTAAGCAGCATCCTCGCTGTCCGGCGTCCACTTAACGATGTCACTTATACGCCCCATTGTGCGCTCAAACCCACGACCATGAGCTGGGCCACCACTAACCAACCAGGCTATCAGCAGGCTATCCACTTATGTAGCTGCTGCTGCCAGCTTCTTTCTTCTTTACATGTCTCTATCTATCTCTGTCTTACTTTATCGCACTCACTCACGCGCGCTCTCTCGCACAGTCTCTGGCTCAGTCGCTGCTTCTTCTTCCACACCCACTTGATGTTCGTGCGGGCCGATGCTACGATGCGTATAAACCGCAAATTGGATGCGATATTAAATTGTCTGTGCAAAGCGCATATAAATTTTTGTTCAATTTAAACCATTCTGTAAACTGAGAAGCGAAACTCTCAAACACACACATACAGAGACAGAGAGAGAGAGAGAGAGTAAAAGAGTAAAAGAGAGAGATGAGTAGAGAGTGAGTAAGCCAGCCTGAGCGAGAGTCAAGCCAACATGGGGGGCAGCGTCTGCTGTCTTCCTTTGATAACTTTGAGTTTTACATGGAAAGAAAAAACATCAACTGAATGTCAAGAGTCAACTCATATATATAACTGACATGAACCGACAATTTATTAACAACTAATTAACAAAATGATTAGCTACCAGAATGTGCCTTGGATTCAATTAGGCATTGTAAAAATTGGCAAGCGAAATGCTTCTGCCTGCATTGGCTGTGCCAGTGCTTGCCAGCCAGAGGCACAAAGCATTCATGCATATATGACTAAGAACAAACCAGGCATACGCAGAGAACCCACAACAGAAATCAAATATACATACATGCATATATCAAAGGGCGCACATTTGAAATATAAAAAGCTGAGATCCATTTCGAAGCCAACGGAGCGCGTAAGCAAACAATTTTTGCGCTAAATAATTTGACAATTACTCACATCCTCGAGCGCATATTTGGATGGCAATTGAACTGAGTGGGGGAGGGCGAAAAAAAAGGTAAAGCTGGACAGCAGCTTACATCCGTGTGTGTGCGAGAGAATGAGAGATTGAGCTGGTTGAGGACAAGAGCAAGATAGCTTGCGTATGTTGTTGGCACTGGGGTGAGTATGCTCAATGGCGGGCGAGACCTAAGAACAGACCATTACGCTTGCTAACGAGGACAAGGCAAATTAAATCATTAGATGCTAGTCGAGATTAGGTTCAGCCGGTGCATGGCGAAAGGGAGGAGCCAGCTCACTCAAAACGCAACTCACTCAAACTATCAGCTGGGGGCGTGTGCAGCGTGTGCAAAGAGAGCAGCAGCAGCAGCAGCAGGAGAGAATAAGAGCGCAATGCCGAGCCACTCAAAGCAACCACCACCAGCATCAGCATCAGCATCAACATCAGCAGCAACACGACAGACGCCGCAACAGATTTGTTCACTTTCCATTTAGTTGACTTGCCACGGGCCAGCGGCAGCCACAGCATCTGGACTATCACGCGACTCAAGACTCACTCAACATCGACATCGACAACGACAGCGACAGCGACAGCGAGCGGGCAGCAACCCTCAAACACAGCGTCGAGCAATCGTATTGATATTACCATTACCATTTCCATTTCCGTTTCAGCCCCGGCTGCGAGCAGAGTGTCGCACGCGCGGATTACGCTCAAAAGCAATGCGATAAGCGTAAATGTACAACAACAAGAAGAAGAAGAAGAAGAAGAACTAATAGCATCAGCTAGAGATATTGAGAGATACGCGCCGGCATCAGTGACAGTCGATTGGCTGCAATCAAGGTGACAACACCACGGCGCGGCAAGCGAACAACAAACAGTGAACAGATCAAGTGCAAGTCAATTAACAGTGAATAGAGAACTAACAACTTGATATAGCAAGTGCAGCAGTGGGCTTAAGCAGAGTGTTGTAAAGTGCCAAGAGAGACAGAGAGCGAGTGAGAGCGAGAGAGAGACAAGTGAAGCGATATGGTGATGCTGCAGTCACCAGTGCAAAAGCCTAGCGATAGCATCGGGGCACAGCCCACGGCCGTCGGCGGCCTAATGAGTCCCAATTCGAATCCCGATTCGCCCAAGTCCAATACCTCGCCAGACCTGGCCAACGTGGGCAGCAATGCAACGGCGAGCGGCGAGCTAGTGTCCGTGTCCGTGTCCGTGCCCAGCAATGCCACCAGTGCAACGACATCCATCAGCGCGCCCGTTGCCAAGTTGCCCAAGTTCATCATAGCCGCCAGTGGACAGGCGGTTAAGCAGGAGCAGGATCTGCGCTATTCCATTGAGCGCTTGAAGCAAATGAGCAGTGAGTCGGGAATGCTTAGTCGGCTGACGCCCACGCAGGAGGAGGCCGACAAGGAGAAGATCAACAACAACAACAACAATAATAATAGCAACTTGGCCAACAACAACAAGAGCAACAACAACAACAACAACAACAACAACTTGCGCCGCTCACAGTCCCCGCCCTCGGCGGGCGTCGGCGTCGGCGTCGGCATCGGCGTCGGCGTCTTCCCTTTGCCAGCGCAACAGCGCAAGCTGCTGGAGCTGAGCGCAGTGCGTCATTTGGCCAGGCCGGAACCATTGCAGCATCCACATGCTGCCTTGCTGCAACAGCATCCACACTTGCTGCAGAATCCACAGTTTCTGGCCGCTGCCGCCCAACACCACCATCAGCAGCAGCAGCAGCACATGCACCACCATCACCAGCATTCAGCACATTCACATTCACATCCGCATCATGCAGCAGGCGCCGTATTCCATCTGCGTGCACCTGCAGCAATGCCCAATGCCAGCAACAACACTGCACCACCCTCGCCTGCCACATCGCCTCTGTCGCCACCCACTTCACCCACCGCTGGCAGTGGCTCTGGCACTGGCCCTGGCTCAGGCAGCGGCCAAGCGACACATTCCGAGCCGCAAAGGGAGTCGCCCTTGGGCAACGCCGCCATAGCATCAGCAAATCCTTCACACTCAGCTCTGGCAGCACCGCCACAGCATCCACAACCACCACCACCGCCGCCACCACAGACAGTGCAGCTGCACTTGGGCGCCGGCTCGCATCCAGTGATGGCCAGCATTAGTCCAACATCCGCCACTGACATGGATCTGGAGCGCATTAAGCTGGTGGCAGCGGTTGCCGCGCGCTCCGGCCAGAGCCAAGCGCCCAGCACATCCACCGCCGCCTCGACCAGCTCCGCCTCCGTCTCGCCCCCTGGCCGCGACTTAAGTGATTACGGTTTCAGAATACAGCTGGGTGGCCTGGCGGCAGCGGCAGCTGCAGCGGCGGCCACATCTCGCCAGATTGCGGCCGCTAATTATGCGCGCAGCGACACCAGCGAAGAGCTCAACGTCGATGGCAACGATGAGGACAGCAACGATGGCTCCGGCTCGCACAGCACGCCGTCGGTAAGTCTTTAGCTGACTGCCTTTGACTATGCTCAAGCCTTTTTATGCTCAGTGGGGCTGCTCTTTCTTTACTCCTGCTCTCACATCAGGTCTGCCCCGTGGATCTGACACGTTCCGTGCCGAATGGCGGGAACAGTGCGAGCACCGCATCCACCAGTGGTGCCAGCGATAGAGAGGCCACCAAGCGCCTGGCCTTCTCCGTGGAGAATATCTTGGACCCCAATAAGTTTACGGGCAACAAACTGCCAGCGACAGCGCCACCTTTCGGCCATCCGCGTCCCTGGACCTACGAGCGAGACGAGGACATGCACGATCATCTGGACGACGAGCACAGCGAGGACATGTCTGGTGAGTGTCTGCCAAATGTAGCTGAATAGCCAAACCCATATGATTGCAATCTTCTGCAAGCCGGGTGGCACACAAGCCTGCCTAAACATTTACATATGCATATACCACACATCTGCATGCATGTACATGCTTGACTGCGTATGTGTTTGAATGGGGCAGGGCAGAGAACGTTTTCCACTTTTCCACTACCAAACTGCCAACTTTATTCCGGGGTTCTTCTTTTTTTTTTACTGTCTGCAATTGTGTGGGTGGGCGGGTTGTATTTAAATTGCCGCCTGTAGCTTTTGGAATGTTTTGATTTTGATTCTGTTTCTTTTTTTACCCACTCTCTCTCACACACACACACACAGAGTAGGTAAGGCAAAGTTGCCATTTTGTACGAGCAGAGATTTGTTGTTGCCTGTTTTCATACGTAAGTCACGTAGACCCTGTGGGTACCATGAAAACACAGTTATACACATATACCTATACATATACATATATATATATATATCGAGCATATTCGCCGGGTAAACAAGTGTGCAAACAATGCGAGTGAGGAATAAAACTTGTTTAGACTGAAATCTGCACTCATATTCAAGTGGGGATTTTGCATGGAATTTGTTTTAATTGATTGATTGATGTTTTAATTGGGAAAAGCAATTGCTGTGTGGAATTTTACGATATTTCTTTTTGCCAGATTTTGTGCTGCTGCTGCTGCTGCTGCCCGAGTATTGGGCTGCTCTCATTTTAAATTTGTATTTTCCTTCCATTTTTTACTTTCTTTTTTTTTTCTTTTTTTTTTTTTTTTTTGCTAGCTGTTGGCTAACATTTTGCTGAAAATTAATTGATTTTCATGCTTCGCTTGCTCCAAAGAAATTTCTCAAATAAAAATTTGCAAATTTGATTGAAGTTGTGTGGTGAACTTGGCAATAGGATCTGTGTGAGTGTATGGCGGAGATGGGGGATAAAGCATCATCAGACCAGAACTGCTAAGCTGCGGCAAAGCGCCAAAATAAACGTTGAAAACAAAGCACGAAGGTAGAATGGGGCGCCCAAAAGGGAAGCATTCCGCATGATGAACGTGACGCAGGATATAGAAAAAGTCAAGTTTTGCCATTGGTGAAAAGTTTTGTTTGCACAATGCTCATAATGTGATTATGACTATGAATAGCGAAATTTTTGAAAAAAGAACTAGGTATTGAAATTTCAAAAAAGATAGTTTCTTCTTGTGAAATGGAAAATGATAAATGTCCCAATTATTTCGAACATTGTTTGGAATCATTTACATCAATATGTTAAAGACTGACGTGAAAAACTCAAGCTCTTTAAAACATATTTTGAAATAAAAGCAGGAACAATTAATTGCGTAAGTCACATTTCATAGTTGCTTCATTAACTCCAGGAGAGATATAAGAAGCTTTGTATAATACATTCAAATGAGACTCAATTGATCAGATGCGATGCGTATAAAGATAAAGCGTATAAAGATGATCATTTGATTTGTCGTGAAAACATTGGGCAATAAAGAACCAATTCAAGAACTGAATTTTAACAACAAATTTAAGAATTCAAACTAAAAATTTTTCAAAAAGTTAAAATATTAATTAAAGTATCAAATAATAATTGATGAAGAATAGGAGCATGAACATTTTGTCGATTCTCTTAATCTAGGTTGCATTAAAAAAATAAATAAATAAAAAAATAAATAAATAAACTTAATTAAAATTAAATTAAAATTAAAAACAATTGAAGCCATCAAAGCAACAACACATTGCTTTAAGAAGGTTTACTATTATTATAAATATATTTCACTATTAAATAAATAAATAAAGAAGAAAAAATTAAATACAAAAAAAAAAAAAGGCTACAAATATGTTTTCTCTTGAGATATTGAAAAGTCAAAAAGAAAATAATTTAATTGCAATTTTTTATTATTTTTCATCCATCAGCTGAAGCTAATAAACTGTTTTTAATGGCTGTGAAAATTGGCGAGTTTTTTAGGCTTTTGGATACGTAAATTTAGCTGAAATGGCTAAATTCATTAGAACTATATTTACTATACATGTTTCAAAATCTATTAAATAGACAATATTTATAGGTTCATGCGTTTTAAGACAAAAAATAAAATTTGCCTATTGGTTTTATTATTATTATTATCATTATTATTACTATTATTATTATTATTATTATTATTATTATTATTATTAATACAAATAGGCAAATATTGTCTAATGAAAAGTCAAATAGTAAATATGTATTTGAATTGAAATTTATTTTGTTTTCCATCAGTTGCAGGTCTTACACTTATTTCTGCGAAAATTATTGAATGGAATTAGCTTTGAGATTGATGTCATTCTCTAGAAAATTGATAAATATAATAGATATACAGATTACAGTGACTAAATACAAATACAAATTGAATACCAATTGTCCGCAACTGCAACTTAATTTGCTCAAGTAGTTCTGCAACTTACATATATTCATATATATATATATATATATTATTCAAAATTGCAATTAATCGTAATTCTTATCTAATGCTTAACTGCGTTATAGCAACTGTAATGAACAATTTCTTTGTTCATTGATGAATTGAAGTGTTCAATTGTTTTTCTTTAATCAATGTCGACAATGTAAATTCACACAGCTTGTCAGTCATTTAGCTAGCCAAAAGTGCTAGTTGAACTCGCATTCACACGCACATTTACACTCATACATAAACACACACACACACACTCACACAAACAAGCCACTCGCTTTATTGGGCACTTCGGTAAGCGCTTATGTACGAAATTATCAACAGTGAAAATGGCGCAGAACACAGCAACAACAGCAACAATAACAACATCATTATCAGCAACAAATTATCGGCCATTGCTGTTTACTGTTGTTGTTGTTGTTGCTGGTTGTTTGTGTGACTGTTTGCTGTTTGTGCATTTGTGTTTGTGTTAATAAAACACAATTAGCTTCATCAATGGCGCCGGACGTGGAGGTGGCTGCGGCAGGGTGTGGCGTCGCAGTACTCGAACATAACTGCTAATAAAACAGACTGAATGGCCGCGCCAACGACCCCAAGCGATGGCGACGGCGACGGAAACGGAGGGAAAACTGCCGGAAAAAGGGGACGCAACCAGGATAATGACGCTGGCCATGATTATGTAGCTGGTCGTGGCCGTGTTCGTGTTGTTGACCGTCTGTTCAGTCAGTTGAAGTTTACAGCAAAAGGGACAGCAGCCAGACAGACAGACAGACGGACAGACGGACAACCTGACGGACGGACAACTTAACTGTTCACATTACGCATACGCACTGTTTGCGTCGTGCGATTCAACGATTGTTGCCTGGTGATGCTGTAGTCATTAATTAGCAAGGTACTTAATTACCGCACATTCATTAGCCGCTTCAATGGCTCTGCTCCTGCCACATACAAGCATCAGCCAACCAACGCCCACCTCCTGGCCCGACCTATCAGACACTTAATTTTATGACCTGGGAGGTGCTAATGTTGCTGCTGCTGTTCGCTTCACTCTATATTAGCGTAATTATGTGGCCTTTTGTCTTTGCAACTAATTGGATTTTATGACAGCTTTACTCAACCTATTCCATCTGCTTTGTTACCTTATCGGATCACGCCGTGGATGCATTGTGTGTGTGCATGGCGCTTAATAATTTACATATATTACGCATACGCTGCATTTGTCAGCTCGCAATTCTCTAAGGCGCCATTCGTTGGGGCTGGTCACTGGGCGCACAGCAATTTGCATATCATTTAAAATGCAAAACAAAACTCAGCCAAAGCACACAACTAGCAAATGCACTAAAAGCAGCGCTGAAAGCCACAATACAAAACACATACACAATACCAGGACGGAGGCATGTCAGGGAGAAAATAAAAACAACATAGCTAGAAATTTACCATATCCACACACACACACATACAGAGAGAGACACTAGTCGGGCATTATGCTCGAGCAGCACAAAAAAAAAGCGCCCCAAAAGTCATATGAAAAAACATGCGATAACTAAGTGGGCTCACAGAGCATGGCGGGGCTGCGCTTGCTGGCTGGGGTTGGGTCGAATAAAATGGTTATGTGGCAACATTTAACTGTGGGTGGCCGTGCCCAGCTAGCTGGCAAGGGGAGTGAAACTGCTGGCTGGCAACCAACCCCCGAGAAAGTAAAATGGCTGCGAAAACTTTTATTCTTTTCAGCACTCAATTTGGCGCTCAGACTAGCGCTCTCGCTCGCACCCATGGAAAACGCCATGGCAATGCCAATGCATCTTTATATACCAACATATATATAAATGTGTGTGTGTGTGTGTGTGCGTATATAACATACTTTGTATTCATGTATTGGTGTACATTGCTGCTCGTACTCCTGGCTCCACGTTCCTGGCGCTCTGGGGAGCTTTGCAGATTTGTGTGCGTGTCCGTGAGCTCTGTAAAGTTAGGCGACAATTTTGGTAGTCTCGGCTCGGCTTTTTATATCCGTCATCAGCAACTCATTTATTATTTTATGAAAATGGCAAAATGAGACGACAAATGCTCCCCGGGGTCGCATTGGCCCAGCGTATGCGATTATAATGATTGCGACAATGAAGCCGCCCGAAACCCAAAAAAGCTTGAACCCAAATTTAAAAGCCATTTTGTCTGTCAAGCTTTTGGGTACGTATGTGTGTGTGTGTGTCTACATGTGTATATGGTAATTAACACTCAGATTTCATAATTAAGATTATGGCTTAAAATTATATGTTGTATATGAGTACGGTACCCTTACAAAGTCGACAATAGCGCTGCTATTCTGTTTGACCTGAGACGGTCTCTAGTAGTGTATAATCTATGAAGAGTATTACTGATACTATATATAAAATCTTACTACGATATTTTATTTTATTATATTATATATTGAGATACATTTCCTAGATTATTCAAGATATATTCTATTATAAATAAATAAAATAAATAAATAATAATAATAAAAATAACATTATTATTATATAGTAGAATATATGTGTATAAAAAGTATATAGTATAAAGAATAATAGATACATATATGTATGTACATGTAAGAAAATTATAGTTTTTTAATCTTCAAGAAATTCTTAGGGTATAAGGGATCTGGTTTTTGAAAAGAGCTTATTAACATCTCTGCCAAAAAACTTTTGGTATAATTTTCATTGTGAGTAACTTTGTGAGGATTATCAACAATTGTAGCATAGAGTATCTGGGAGGATGTGTGGATGCTTATTTATTTAGGCTATGCAGCTATATGAGTCTTATCTTTAATGTGCCATAACACTAAAATTGCTCATAATGTGCTCTTGGTAGAATTATAAAGACTTGCATTGACTTGAGAGCTTGACATTTAGGGCATGTAAGAGCTGCAAATAAAAATGCTGTTAAATTAACAGAGGTAATAACGAATATCGTTTACAACGGATATGCGTACAATAATAAAATATATTTTAACAAATATAATAAACTGAAGAAATATGTCATATATAAACAGCCAAATGCCTGACTATAATTTACATAAACTAATCAAATAATATACGATTTATTGTAGACAAAATTACATATAATCAGCTTGAATTTTGAGTATTTTGTTATAGAATCAATAAAATACTGAAGTAAAAATTTAATATATTCCGTTAGATTTTTATCCTGAATTTTGAGCAATATTTCATATAATCAGAAAAATTCCCTACATGAATTTTGAATATTTTGATATATTATAAATTATGTTCTAAGCCATTTCGTTTCATATTTAACACAACTCTTTTGGCAACTCTCATCCAAACGCGTTGCCAGACAACAAGTGTACGCCTTGTTGCACCGGCTAGACGGCTAGTTACCCTAATTAGAAAAGCGCACCAGCACACCATCATCCAGCTCTGCCGACACGGAGCTACAGCGATAGCGCTTATTAACCAGCTGCGGTTGTGGTTGACTGTTTATAGGGCACAAACACCCTTTTAGAGCGGTACACAATGCTGGTGCCCTCTACATCAGCCCCATTCCCATCCCCATTCCCATTCCCATTCCCATCCTCATCGCTATCGTCTGCAGACCTTTCGACTTTTTCGCGTCTGTTTGCCGACGCATTAAGCGTCTGGTGGAGTGCCGCCCCACGGGGCAGTTAATTCAATTGACTCAAACCAATTGTGGTCAGCGGCATTCGTCGGAGCCGTTCAATGGGTATTGATGGCGCTGATGATATTCGGGCATCTAATGTGCCATTAATGCATATCAAAGTGGCTGCAAACACTCCACAGCCCATTACCAGTGCGACAGACAGCAGCCGAGCCATTTGCATTTGAAGGGCCAGACAGACTCCATGCCGCGCTGGTGGTCAGTAAAATCGTTAAATATTAAATGAAGCGTTCATGTTAATTTTCTGTTTAATTGGCGCGCTGTCTGTGGCGCTCGGCGCTACGTAGCCACGGCCAGGCTAATTACATGCAAACATGGCCAATCATGTTGACCAATTACCAGACGTATGCATTTTGCAGCTCCGTTTCCGTCAGCGAGTTGAGCTCTTTGCTGCGTGTGTGTGTGCGTGTGGAGCGCTTTTCACTTATTCATCGAGCTGTTGTTTGTCGGGCAATTTCTTTTATGTTTGGCCAAGTTACTTGAATTGTTAGAGCTTGCGTAATAATAATGACTCAATCAGCTGAGCTTGATATATTTTCATGAATACATAAGGTATTCAGTTGTGAGTTCTCCCAGACGTACTCAACTGGGTAATCGATATGCCATAGCTGGGATAGATGGGCAGCTAGTGGTGGGCAGTGGACAGTGGCCGAGGCGCGTTAATTGAATTTTGATTGCCGCATCATTGCAATCAATTGCGCGTTCCGAACTGGACCGCCCGTACATACATGTGCGACAACATGTGCCCCGGATTCCAATTAATTTCAAGCCCATGCGAGCGATGCGTAGTGATTGATTTCCGTTTGCAAATCACGGCTGACCCTAAGGCCAGTCGCACTTCTGTTCAATTGATTGATGAATCCCTCGACAAATGCAAAAAGCGAGAAAAAAATAACTATCTTGTATTTCGACCTTTTCTCTGCTTGTGCTTGCAGCTCAGGATCTGAATGACATGGATCAGGACGATATGTGCGACGATGGCAGCGACATAGACGATCCCAGCAGCGAAACCGATTCCAAGAAAGGCGGCAGTCGCAATGGCGATGGCAAGTCCGGCAGCGGTGGCGCCGGTGGTGGATCCAAGCCGCGCCGAGCACGCACCGCCTTTACCTACGAGCAGCTGGTTTCACTGGAGAACAAGTTCAAGACAACGCGATATTTGAGTGTCTGCGAGCGCCTGAATTTGGCGCTCAGCCTGAGCCTGACTGAGACGCAGGTATGCATGGCGTGGCGTGGCATTTTACTTAGGTTTTTATTTTGCATTCATATTTTTTGCAGGTTAAAATCTGGTTTCAGAATCGACGCACCAAGTGGAAAAAACAGAACCCAGGCATGGATGTGAATAGCCCAACTCTGCCGCCGCCCTCGGGTGGCTCGTTTGGACCCGGCGCCTATGCCAGCAGCCTGCTCTATCCGCACTCCATGCCCTATCCACCGTACGGGCCCTACTTCCACCCCCTGGGCGCTCACCACCTGAGCCACTCGCACTCATAAAATTGCAAGATGCAACAGCGTTTGTTGCAAATCTTCGAGAAGCGAGCCAAGGCCTCGGCCCCGGCCCCAGAGCCCCGGCCCGACGCATTGTAAATATGAAACTGCTTTAAGTGTTGTTTAGTCTCTCGCCTGTACATAGTTCGTGTATTATATCGCAAGTCGTAGCCAACGAAGCCCCAAGCTGTTGCCCAGTCAATGTGTGACATATCTACCCCCATAGCCGTGCGTATGTAATTACTTTAGCAATTACAAATTATGATTATGTAATTATTAGAACTAAGTATGTAACACTATGCTAGCGTTAAGTGGCAAGCAAAATCAAAAATCAAAATGGAAATTGAAATTGAAATAAAAATATGAAATGTGAGCAAAATAAAGATTTTAAATATTACCAAAGAAAATTCAATCTGATGAATGTCTGTCTCTATGATCGAAGGGTAAAAAACAATTTATCGCTGTGGCGCACACACAGATAAACAAAGATAAGGACCGATCACCAGACACAGAGAGAGAGAGAGAGAGAGGGAGAGAGAGACATACTGTGTGGACTCTCTGGCAAGCGTGTGAAATGACAGGACAACAATGCTAAGTCAAGTGTAAAATTTTAAATTTGCTTCTCATTTGCTGCGTGCAGCTCAAGGACTCACACACACACTCAGGGCTATTCAATTATGTGGCAAGCGAATACGAAATATCTTAATCCGATTTACGTGATACAATGACAGGCCTGTATTGCCGAGGCAAAGTTGTCAAAACAGAGACAGGCGCATGAATAAATTCACGGGCTTTCACACCTCGCGCCCATTGATATTATAATAACTACTCACGGCCAGGCCAACAGGGGCTGCCTGTTATTGGTGGGCAGCATAATTGAAACAGAAATCCATGCATGGCCAGCTCCAGGCAAGCCAGCAGTCGATCTCAATGGCCGGACTTTGGCTTCGCAGTGCCGTTGACAGCGACTGGATGTAAACAACAAAGAGACAAACAAAACAAGCGGAGTCACTGAACAAGGATATGACGGAAATCCTTTTATATCTATTACGCCGCCGCCCCAGATACGCTGAGCTCTGTGTGAAAAGCCACGCGGCACGCGACTCGTATTTCAAGTGCGTTGGCTGTAACTAAATTTCGCACATTTGATTGCATTTGCGGGCAGCAATGGCAAAGCAAGGATGCGCATAGCGTTTTTTCCTTCCTTCCTTCCTTCCTTCCTTTTGCCAAGGGACATTTGCATAAATAATTTATTAAAAATTTGCTTTTACATTTGTTTTAAGCTTTGCTTAAGTACTTTGCAATTAGTCGAAAATCCTATTTGACATACACTCACACACACACACACACACACGTATGCATATTATGCATGAACCCGCAGCCATGAGCGCCTTTCTCTATGTGTGTGTGTGTGTGCACGTTAATTTCTGTAAATGTGAGCCAATAAATTATTCAGCTGCAGACATGCCAGCGAATTTCGCACTAAATTCTCTAAAATGCGAATGCGAGCAAACAAGCTCCATTTGCATACAATTAAATTCTAATTTTAGTTTCACCAACTTACACTGCTAGGCTAGAGTGTGGCTTGTTCTGCTTGCCAGTTGAGCAATAGAAAGAGAGAAAGAGAGAGAGAGAGAGAGAATTGATTCCATGTTATGGGAGGTGAATGTAGGCTAAGAAGGCCAAGACTTCATAATTTATATATTTATATTTATTTTTTTTTTAGAGAATTTACATAGTTTACAATTTTTATTTCTATATAATATATATAATTAACATAATTTTAAAATTTATATATATGTTTCCTAATATTCATATATATGTAATTTATATATGTATAAATTTATATATACCTATACTATATTATATTCTATTGAGATGCCGTTTTTGACAACTTTCTCGTTTAGAATTTTTAGAATTTCTATTTCTATATAATACTCTTTAATATTTTAATATTTTAAAATTTTATTTTATTTACCAACAAGAAAAAAATTGTATAATTATATTATATATTTAGAAATAGAAATTGTAAAAAATTTAAAAGATAAAGTTGTCTAAACGAGCATCTCAATTGAATATAATATTATATATTTATTATATATTATTAAACAAAGTCATTCGAAATATTTTCAATTCTTATTTCAATAATAAGATTTTAACAATTTATATTTATATTATATTTTTCTGAATAATATTATTACATTAAATTAAGAAGTCTTCTTAGACAACTTCATTCAGAATTTTCATTCCTTATCTTTCTCTCCCTCTCTCACTCACACACGCTCAAAGTTCATTAAATACAATTTATTGTCGCATATTGAGTAAGACTTCCACAAAAACATCTTCTCGCTCGCAAACAAATCAGTATAACGATAAATTAACGAGACGCCTGCCCACTTAAAGGAATACTTTGCCCCACCCCATAGCCTGGAGTTACCCTTACAGTTACGCCGTATCCGGAATGACGAACGCCCAAAACGCAAATCCAAGACAATTGCTTTCCAATGCGCACCATAATAAAGCAAATCCCATCTAAGCATTTTGCACCACCAACTAGGAGAGGCCTGACAGTTGCCCATTCCAGCAATACTTTACTTGATTCTGGCTGGAACTCATTGCAGAATCAAAATGCGACACTCACACAATTAAGTTGTTGTGCTCGAGCCTCTCTCTCTCTCTCTCTCTCTCTCTCTCTCTCTCTCTCTCTGTCTCTCTGTCTCTCTGTCTCTCTCGGTTTAGGTCTTTTGCCTAAACTACTTTGAATTTTATTTTATAGGACTTATTTTGGATTCCAATTTGCTGTCTTCTTATTATTTTATTTTGCTCTGCTTTGTTTACGTATTTTACGAGAACCTTTTTTTGCGCCTGAATTGCTGCAGATTACGCATACTTCATTCGGAGTATGAGTGTGAGAATATCTATATATGTATGTGTGAGTGAGTGTGTGTGTGTGTGTGTGTGTTGGCAGCGTGAGCAACATTTAATCTGCACCATTGACTTTTCTACAATTCTCCCCTTATATGTATTTTGTCACACCCAAGCTCGCTCTCTCTCTCTCTCTCTCTCACTCTCTCTCACACACGTTCTATATCTCTCATTCACACCCCTCCCGCTTGCTCGCGCTGAATGTAGTAAATTTTATGCGAATATTTAGTTTGCTGTGCTTATCAGCACAGCTTTATCGAAACTTATTGTGTTTGTTTAATTGAATTTGGATTGCCGCGGACTGCGACGACGCTGTCGTTGACGCTGACGCTGACGCTGACGACAATTTCGCGGATGAGCGGATGCCTGAGACGCTGACGTCGGCCAGATAAACCAGAGTGAAGCGCCGAGTGAAGCTCGCTTGCCGGCAAGTGGATTGTCTAATTGGGAGTGGTAGATCAACGCGAGACTTAGTTTAGTTCATTTAGTGCGCTATTTGTGGCTGACAGCGAGCGAGCGAGTTGAGCGACAATTAAAATTTAACTACTGTGCCACGCCCACACGCCTACACGCCCACAGGCCCACACGCACCACAAATGCTTGCATATGTGCGTCCATATAAATTATGACCCGAGCTTGACATAAACAAGCTCCCAAGAGGCACTTTGGCCCGGCTATATGACAGATTTTCCGAGCGCGTTTGATGAAGCGCAGCAGCATGAGGCAAGGATATACGCTAAAGTGTCACCGGGGAGCGCCTCGCCTGCCACATGTGTCTTGAGTCAAGCGACGCTGCGCAGCGATTGAACGATTGAGCCACCCCAGTTGGCATTGTTGTTTGCAACCGAATCACATTTTGATGATTGTCAATGTGACTTTAATACCATTTTTCAACTTGACACGCGTGTGGGACGCTCAGGCCGAGGACTCGGGGTTGCGCTTGCCACGTGCACTCACGGAGCTCTGTGATAAGGAATAAAGGAAAGAAAAAACTGAAAAAAAGGGCTATGGCTAGGAACTGTGTCAGCCAAGCACTGAGCGCAATGCTGACATCTGTGGATTAAATTGCAATTTGTGCTCATGTAATATTGAAGCTGGCAAAGAACTCTGGTATAACACTTTTACATTGTTGTTCCTGTTGCCACTGTTCTTGTTGCCGGACGGAGTTTAGTGCGGCAATAATATTGTTGCTGCCACACACAATTGCTATTAGTATTTGAAATGGGCAATAAAACTGTAAACTGCCTTTGTGCTGAAAATTACATCAAATATTTTAATGGTCGATTAACTGAGATGAGTATAAAAGTGTGAGAAAAGGAGAGAGAGAGAGAGGGAGAGAGAGAGAGAGAAAAGGAGAGAGAGGAAGCAACTGAAAGGTAGTGACAAAGAGCAATATCGAAAATGAGATAAGGAGAAAGCTAGAGCGAGAGAGATAGATAGAGACATAGACATAGAGAGAGATAGACATACAGAGAGGGCAACTAAAAAAGAGTGATACAAAGCAATATGAAGAGAGAGAGAGAGAGAGAGAGAGAGAGAGAGAGAGAGAGAAAAAGAGAGAGAGAGAGAGAGAGAGAGAGAGAGAGAGAGATATGGTCATAGCGGATAATAAGGATATGGAGTGACTTTTTATATGTTTTTAAGATATTTTATAGTTTATAAAATATTGATTATTGACTTAAGAATCATCATAAACTAAATAATAATAACTAAACTGGAATTATTTCCATATTAGAATTAATACAATCACAGAAATTCATTTGATTTTATTATTAATATAATTAAATTTTAATTTTAATAAATGTTAATTAAAATGTTCGCATATCTCTATCTTTCAGGCAACTTTATCTATCTTGAATGAGGCATAGAATATTAGATAATATTAGTTAACACAGACACAATTTTAAGTGCATACATTTAATGTATTTTTATGCCAAGGATGAGGAATTAAGTGCTCAAAAGCAGCAAGGAGTTATAGGGTGTAAATACGAGGAAATAGGAAAGATATATAGAAAGAGAGAGCTAGAGAGAGAGAGAGAGAGAGAGAGAGAGGGTAACCGAAAGCGTTGTTTTAATTACTTACATTTCTTTGCTGCTGTACGTAAGACGTAAGACAACTTTGTCTAAACAGAAATAAATTTGATTTATATCTACTTAAGGCTATATTTATTCTAAAATATGATACATAATTTAGAGGATAAAGAGATTTTAGGGAGTATATGTGTTATTTTTATATTGAAATTGTTGAGGTTAAGACACAATCCAACACGACTTGAGGGTGGGGGCGTTTGAGTCCTCACCTACTACATGAAATAGACGATTTATGCTTTCCATAGCATACTTTGAGGGTAATGCTGCTCTAGCATTTAGCCCCATTAGCTTTGTTTCATTTTTTAATTTTTTCTTTGGGCTTAGACGACACGAGGCCAACGGGCAGAACAGCGCATTTAAACAAGGCCGTAATTCATCATCGTTTAGCCAAGCTACCTGTCAAGTGGTAGATCCAACAAGGCAGCGTGAAAAGCATTGCGAATTGAACGTAAATTAAACGCGTGTCCGTGACTCGTCATCTGGCCGAATAATTCGCAGCTAATTCGCCGGCAAGCGCAACGAAATGGGGCACAAAGCCAAACTTCGCTCCGACAATGGGAGCCGTGCCGTTTTATTTGGTGAGAAAACATTTACGCACTAATTTCAGTGCAGCGCTTCGCGAACGGACGGATGTACGGACGGACGGGGCATTGGCATTCGAGGCACATTACCAGAGCAGACCAGTTGCTTGCCAATTGGTTTGCAATTTGGCGTGCTTAGCGGCGAGGGATGAGGCGGGTGAGGCGGGAGGGCGGTTGGTTGATAGCCCCGGGTTGCTTTAGCCACAAATAGCGCACGCGTAGCGTCTGTCTAACACGTGCCTCAATTACGCGGTTAAATGCATTCAAATTGAGTTGTTTATACTGTGGGCGTGCGTCGGCGATGGCGGGCGGCGGGCGGCGGTCAATTGGGAGTGGCTTACTACTGAAGCAGCCTTAGATGCGACCCGCTGGCAAATCAGTTACACTTGCAATTGCTATAGTTGTTGTTGTTGTTGCCGCATGGAGCCGCAACGTGACACGTGACCAGCCATTGTTCACAAATTTGAAAAAGTGTTGCTGCTTGATGCTCGGTTGACTCGTTCATCAGCTGCAAACATAAAACTATCAGCATTCGAGTGGGTGTTTGTCGGAGTGTGAGTGTATTGTTTATGTCATTGCTACCCCTTGGCGTAAATCCGCTTATGTGTGTCTCATATTTAAGCCGACCTTACAAGCAAATCAAAACAAAGACAGCCACAATTAAAGGCAACAAGCAGCGAGTCAAGCGACGCGACGGCTGCCATTTGTTGAAAGTTTTTGGCAAACAACAGAAACCAAAACAAAATGTGGCAACAGCAACAGCAACAGCAACAGCAGACAGCAAAAGCAGACAGCAAACAAACTACTGTAATTATAAGTAGAAGCCATTTCGAGCAATTATAACGCGAAATGTGGGCAGGAGGCGGCTAAGCCAGGCAAGTTTGGCCAAGCATGAAGCCAGGCAGACGATGCTGCTTCAGCTTCAATTTGGCTTTGAAGACGTTTACAAATGTATTTGCTGGTTGTTCTCTTGCCAGCTGCTCTTCTGCTCCGACTCAATCAGAGACTTAATGCTACATTTGGCAAAGACTTCATCAAGGAAACGTTACCTACTTATTCATTATAGTCCCAAAACCAACTCATTACTGCCTGGCCAAGCAGCACAATTACTAGCCAACAGCAAATTCATGACTGCTTGCCCGAAACCCCCCACTTCCCATACCCCAATTTCTCTCTCATGCACCTCTTTCATGTCTCAGTTTCATTTGTTGCGCTAGATTTTTCTCAATCGCACACGGGCACCCAGGGGACTGGCACAGAACTAGTTCAATTCCGCATACAAATGTGAGACAGACAAAGACCTCTCAGTTGCCCTGCTCCTTGTGCTTGTGCTTATCCATTTGCCTTGTAGCTGTTTACCTAGTCGAGCACTTCAAATAAACTAAGCAGCTAGACGCAAAATAAATAGGCAGTTGTTAACCAACTGGCGCTCAGGACAGTTGCAAATGTCGTCGGTTTCGCATGTTGCCCGTAATGAGCAAATTTGTTCTCATATAAAGCAGACAACAACTAAGCTCAGGACACCCTCCACTTGGCAGTTTTAAAATGAGCAACCCAAACGCCAACTACTTAATTATCAGCAACCAGCACAGCATGTGGTATACTCTCAGCTCGGGACTCTTTATATCACTTAACAATTGATGTAAATACATTTACTGTTAAGCATACACTGGGGGAAAAATGATCGTAGAATTATATATGAAAGTCATTTAAATTAACAAATTTTAAATTAAAAAAATATATTTATATGTTGGTTTTAGAATACTTACAATAAATATAATATATAAATAATCTCTAAACAATTTACTTATTTTATATATTGTATATAATTCTTTTGATGTCCATGTAGTCGGAAAACAAAGCGGATTTCTATCTTGAATTTTTCTTCCCACAAATCTTTTTATAGTAATTATTTTGGTTAATGAAAATAGAAGAAAGAAAGAAAAAAATAAAATAAATAATAATAATAAAGTTAAGCTATGGTTGTTAAATTATTTTAAATTATTCATGACATTCACAATTGAATTTTATTGCTTAATCCTGATGACCAAAGTTTTGTTTAAATATTTTAAAATATTATTTACTGAAAAAAAATCAGCGAACAATTTTCTTTTATTTAAAATTAAATAAAATAAAGAAGTATAGAAAAACAATTGTTAGAGTCTACTAGCTCGAATGATATAGAAGATATTCAGCGTTAAAGAAGAATGTGAGGTGCTATCCTGATTTATCTATATATACTTATGTTTTATATTATATTTTATGATATTAAGTTTTATATTTAAGCAGTGAGGGACGATTTAATTTAAAAAACCATTGAAGGAACTTTTGTTTAAATTCCTTTTGTATTGCAATATATCTTATAGCAAACAGTAAGCAAATTTGTACCAATAACTAGCAGTAACTGGATGGTTTAAGCTCCAATGAGCTCAATCCATATATTTACACATTTACATATTAATAACTAAATCCAGAACGTTGAATCCTTTTCAGCGCCTTCGGGTGTCATTTGTGTTGTCGAGGAGCTGTATAGCTACAACATTGCTGTAGCCTATTCAGGTATCTTTCAGCGCTTTTCTTGTAATTCCTCTTTGATTTTAACTCGAAATAAATGTCATATTTAGATAATTTTTCATCACTACAGCTTATTTCTCACAGTGTATGCATGTTGCTATTTATATACATATTTTCGCTTTTCACTCCAATAATTTCGACTTATCAAGACGCGACTTACTGCTGCTCCTGCTGCTGCTCGTGCTCCTGCTGCTGCTGCTGCTTTGTTGGCTGGTTCAGTTAATGTGCTCGTTAAAGTTTTACGGTGACAGAAAATGAGCAAAAGGACGCAGCACCTGTGGCAATGCAGGCGAAATCCTCGCATGTGGTCGTTATGACAATTTAGCGCAACCATTTGATTTGACAAAAATTGCCAAATAATTGGCGTCGGCTGCTGGCTGACAACCCTGTCGAATTATGGCTGCATAGGGCGCAGCGTCGGCGAATGTGGAACGTTGCCAGGACTATTATCCTGTCGCTGGTAATGTGCAAGCCGTTGCTAATTAGTACATGGGTTTTTGGTCATCAGATCTATTGGTTTTTCGTGCAGTTACGAGCGAGCATTTGCCGTGTGCGGCATGAAATTGTTAGCGCATCAATTGTAACCCTCAGCGAGCTGGGCGAGCTGGGGTCTTAACCCAGCCTTTCAGGCGAGCGCTCGCAATTCAATTTTACACTAACAACTTAATCCTTTATTCAATTTGAAACCCATTAAAAGGACATTGCTTATCCTTTTAAGTGAATGCAAACAGCTTTTAATGTAAATAAGAAAACGAGATCGATGCCGTTTGCCGTTTGCAAATCTCTCAGCAGCTCCCAACGGACGCTCAGCCAGCGCCGAATCCAAAGCCAACTCGTTGCCAGGGCAAAAGAAAATTAAAATGCAGCCAGCTACCGGTTACCGGCTACAGGCTACAGGCTACCGGCTACCGGTTCGCTCTTGGCCAAACGGCCAATTGACATTTGCAACCGCACTTAAGGCCAAACAGATGCGACGGCTCCTGACGATGCTATCGATGATTCAAATACTTTTGATGCCCAAGCAGAAGCTGCAGATGCTTGGGAGCTGTTTGTACCACTCGAAACAAATCGAACTGTGTGCGACTGAATGCCATTTGAATATTTCATGCTGTTGTGGTGCAAAATTTTAAATCGACTCAAGTCAAGTGTGCGGATGCCGAAATCAATCTCGTTTGTGTAGCAACCAAATTAACATAGTCAGGGCGGGGCGAGGCGTGACTAGGCTAGGCGTGACAGGCGGGCATCAGCTGTAAGCCACTTGCCTGCCACAGAGTCAGTTGCATTTGTCGATTTTGTCTACTTAGTGCCCTCTCCGCTTCCCTTGGCCCACTCTGCTTAGTTACACACTTGGCTTTGTCTTTCTGCTTTTTAATACCTACGAGTTTACTTTTTTAAATGTATTTTATATCTGATTCCGGTAGCGCACCACCCAGGCAGACACTTCCTCTGATGAGTACTAAGTAGAGTTTGGGAAATACACCATGTGCACTCACGTAGTATAATTTACCCTCAGCACGGCGCAGGCAAGTACAATAAAAACTCGAAACTTAGCTGCAACTTTTTTTCCCTATGAGTTTTCTTATTTTCTTTCACGTTTCCTTTTTTCTTCCGGCTTGGCCTTTTTTGATTGCCTTTTGTTTTTGCTGGCTTGCTATTGTTGTTGTCCATAATGGGTGTTGCGAGATCTGAGTGTGGCTCAAAGCCCAGAGGAATTTTGTGTGTCAAGTGCTATGTAGCATATTTTAAAGATTAGATTCCCAAAATTCGTTCGTTTTGCGTTAAACTGACGGGGGAGAGATTGGGCCATTCAAAGCCGCTCTGCATATTCATTTAATATTTCTGACCATATGAAATAGAGCTGACATCGTTGTCAAGCTGCATAAACAAACATCTTCGAGCACGCGTCAGAAGGACAAACAAACAAATGTCGAGCCGAGTACTTGAGCTGCCACTTGAGTGGAGGAGGTTGACAGATTTTCGCATTGAACAAACACACTTTACAAAGGGCACCAAAATGTGAGTGCGTCAATGCTGAGCAAACAAATAAATGCAATTACAGTGAAATTACAAAGTTCTTAAACGAAAATTAGTTGCTCGGCTCAGCGACTCATAGGGAGTTCAAGATGTTACTTAACGGGCGAGTGAAGCGAAGGGCAGGAATCCTTTGTGGCTTATGCCCACTTATCCCTGTCGCAGCTGGCGACTCCGACACGGCACACTGGGCACCGGACACCGTAGCCGTAAACCGGGCACTAATAAGCGGTCAGTTGAAAGGAAGGCGCTGAGTTGGCGCTTTATCCATGCTCGAAGCTACCTTCTTATCTATAAATACCCATAAACCACTGCACAAAACAGTTGTCCTTTTTGGCTCGCTCGGCTCTTTCATTAGAACCCGAATTTCAACACATTTGCGCGCATAATCCCTTAAGGCTCTTTAAACTTTACACACTTTTAGACGACGGACCCCATCTCGCCCCAAAGTGCTCCGAAAAACATGGCAAAATGTGCCGGAAAAAAATCAAAATAATCCTTTTTTTCTCTGCCAAACAGCAGCTAAAAATGGGAAAGGTTAAAACATCAAGACTAAAAGGCGCATGCATTATGAAGGGTCTTGAGTTTTAATTGAGTGTGTGCGCCTAGCTGGGTGAGCGTCCACTGAAAAAAAGTTAAAAATAAAAAAAAAATTAAATAAAATAAAAATAAAAAGCACAACAGCAACAGAAAAGTTTGCTGCAAACTGTAATAAAACAATTTGCCACTTGACGCATGGCTGCGGCCTCCAAAAAGGCCCTCCAACTGTGCAATTGTCCACTGGGCAGACGGCCGCCCGCTCGCCGCTTCATGTGTGTTTGTGCGCAATTAGAGTTGCAGCAGCGGTCAGCTCAAGGACAGCGGACTTGCAGGACGCAAAACTTTTTGGGCGACTAAACTTTCCATTTCATGCCTCAAGTGTGAGTAATTGATTCATCTATGCTGTTAATTGCAAATCAGAGAGCTGGACAAGGAGAGAGATGTAGAGAGAGAGGGAGAGACAGAGAGAGAGAGAGAGAGAGAGAGAAAGGGAGAGATGCTGTCTCTCCTCGAGCATTATGCTAATTAGCAGCTTAGGCTCATTTTTCAATTAAGGCTGCAAACTTTTGCAGCAGCAGTCGACTTAATTAATTAATGGCAAAACAATTGCATGCCGCAGCTAAGGCTGAAACTTCAATGAGATCTGAATTGAAAATAAATCATAATTGCCAAGAAACTTAACTTTGACGAGGTCGAGCAACTGTAGAAGACATTTCATAAAATACAAAGATTTTAGTCTTAATGCTGGAATGCGCAAGCTGTTTGAGTAATTGGATAAGTTAATATCAGGACTTATCCAATTTCTTATGCAGCTGTGCATTAGTAATTATTTATAGATAAGCTTCTCTTAGCAACAAAGATATTGATGTGCTTTTAAATTATGCATTATCTATGAGGCTTAAGACTTATTAACAGCGCGGAAAATCTACTGAAATGATCATACAAATATGAATTATAATATGATGTAAAAATCTATGCATTCATTATATATTGTCATTAATATTATAATGTTGTTTGAATATTACAAAATTTTCTTTTGATCGGTTTTTCATTGAGATTTTTTTTTATATTTTATACTTTTCCGAATAATAAAGAAAAACAACAAAGTCTGTGCTTTAAAATTTAAATATATATATATTTCATAATCTCATGTGAATAAAAATAAAATATAAATAACAAATAACTCAAAAATTTAAGTTTTTTTTATTTTATTTTTTATTTTATTTATTTTTTATTAATATACAATTTTTTTTTATAATTATTTTTATTTATTTATTTATTTATTTTTTTCAATCTGTCTTATACTAACAAAAAAAAAACACAATTTCTAAAATGAATAATAACTTACAAATTGCCGAATGGTTTGATCTAACTCTATTCTCTAAATGGCAAGTCCGGAAACAAATATTTATATAATATATAGGAGCTATAATATACGAATATCACAAGGTATACATACATACATACATTGTCATATCTTTTCATTTCCTTCTCTTTCTGTCTTTTAATCTCCTTCTTTCACACTTTTTTTTTGAAATGTTAGCTCTAAAAAAAAACTTGTCATTTTCCTTACTATAGATTGAATGCAAGAAATCGACTCCAGCCAGCAAATTGATTCGAATATCTCAAGTCGATTATTGATTATTGTACTCTATTGTGTAATAGAATTATGTACATTATATGACATTATTATTTATTAAATGCATAACAATTGTCCATGCTTGTTTCATTTATATATATATATAGCAACTCGTCTCGCATTTCCTGGCATCATCTATGAGGTTAGACTGCACGTTGGGTAATAAACATGTAACAGTAATTCGAAACATTTGGGTTGCATGTGAAAGGAAGCCGCCAACAGGAAGAGTGTGACATAATTGCGTCGCCATTTGCCACGCTACGGCCCAAACGAAATACGAAATACGAAATATACGGCGGAGCACAGGCGCCGCTGTAATAGGAACCGCAATTGACACAGAGCAAAGCTAATTTGAAAAATTAGTTATGCGCCGGTAAGAGAGCCGCAGGCAACTCGATGCCGCAATGCTCGCAAGTCAATTAAACAAACAACGGGCAAGGATTCGCTTAGCCAAGCAGCCAACGGCGCGACGTCGATTGATTTATCAGACGACAATTTGGCGGGTAAACAAGGCAAACGCGCTGTAAAATGATCCATGTCTTGGCCTACGGCTTGGGGCACGTTGGAGCCTTGCCTGGCGCTTATATTGTTGACAGCTCGTCAGCTAATTACACGCCACAATAAGTTTAATAACTTTGCAACCGGCTCGACTTGAGCCTGTTGTTGGTATTGCTGGCATCAACGCTTCGCCACGATAAACATTTTAATTAACTCGAAACAAAGTGAGCCGATGTCGGGGCTGAGGCAAACGACGAGACTGAGGCAGCGCCAGAGCTGTGGAGCGGCTGCTTAAGTGCGTCGGGCTTGGCCCGAGCTTATGACTACTTAACGCCTTCTCACTTCACACTTAGCACTCGACGCCTGTCGCCCATCGCCCATCGCCCATCGCCAGCCACTTGTCAGCCCTCGTTGTCCCCATAATCGATTTTAGCCTTCAGCGCAAAGTGGCAAACAATGTTTCATAATTTTAGTGCCCCTGGCTGTCGGCGTTGCTTCCGTTGTTTCCTAGCTGACTGACTGCCTGGCTCCCTGGCTCCCTGGCTCCCTGGCTGCCTGGCTGCTCACTTCTCCACATTCTGCAGTGATGTTGCAATGTTTTTTTAGGCAATTTATGACGCATAAATAAGCGGAACTTGAAACTATGCAGCGACAACATTGCCAACGCGCTAAAAAACAACGCTCAAACTCATTAATTTAAACGAGATTTGACGTGCGCTTTGATAAAGCCGCAATTTATATTCGCCTGCCTGTTAGAGGGCCTGTGTGTGTGAGCCCAGAATGGAAACAGGAGCTCAAAATAAAATCTCGAGCTGGTGATGGCGATGGGGGCATATGGCCAACCTGCAATTGCCTCGTTTAGTTGGAAAACAATGGCGAGCTTAGCATGCTCTAGCGTAAAAAATATGGCTACAAAAATTACAGCACTGAGAGAAAATCACCAAGACTTGGTAAAGAAAAATCAAGCTAAAGAAAGTTGAAAATTTAATCAGAAAGAGAGGGAGAGAGAGAGAGCTCACCTTTATAATAAATATAAATTTGCTAAAAATCACGACTTTTAGATTTATTAAATCAGATTACATTTTTTATTGGATTAACAATATTTTGTTATTTATAACGTGTCATCGGTTCAGCTCAGTGTATTTATTTGTAAAGCAAATGGAAGGAAAAGCCAGCCATTGCCGGGCCATAACAAAAGGCCAAGTTGCCAGCAACTATGCGGGGCAGACTTTTCGGCGTCGCCGCAAACTGCAGCGCACTCTATTTGTAAAAGCAATTAATTTTTTGGTTACAGCTTCGCCCAATGGCACATAAATTTAAACAACTTCTGGCGGCGCTGTTAGCATCTGGTAATCGAGACGAGGGCTGAGCGAGCATTTGGCCAAGACCGAAGCCAAGCCGCAATTTGCGTGCATTTTAATGGCGAGCGACAATGCGGTCAGAGGCATGCTGAGAGTTACTCACCTCTGGTCCAAAACTAAATAAATATTTACATGGGTTTGTCGCCAAAATGCGAAATAGACACATCAACAATACAAGAGAAAAATTCAACAGAACCCAAAAAAAAGAAATAGTTAAAATTGCCAATTCCCAAAGCAAACAAAATGAAAGCCAAAGCAATCAGAGCGAACCGGTTAAAGTGAAAATCAATTTGTCAATTCGAACAATTGAATTGGGCACGAAAGGATTACAAACGCATGCATGTAGGTCTGTGTTGTTGCGCTCCTTCAAGTGCCAGCCTGTCTATATAAATCAAAATATTTCCCAACAGTGCGTAAACAAATTTGTTTCAAGTGCGCTGCTCAAAGGGTTACAGATACACACTCTCGGGAGCTGTCAACCTATGTATGTATGTTTTGTAGTTTACAATTCGCTGCTTTTGCTATTAGTTGCGCCAATTAGAATAGTGAAGATTTTGTGAAAAATTTGAATCCTGCCACATCATTTAATTTGAAATGCATAATTGGACAAATGAAGCACCCCTTCTTACTCCGTCCATAGTCACTTCTGGGGTGTGGAAATTTTTAAATTATAGCGCTGTATTACCAGCGGGCCAACACGTCATTTATTGCCCTGCGCAACCCCCGAACCCAACTCTGGCTGCTTTCAAAATCGATCCGATCTACCCGGCTGTGTAATACGCGAATTTAAATAATCTTTTGTTGTTGCCCTGCAGCAAAATGATAAATTATTAAATTAGCTGTGGCGGCAGTTTTGCATTTCGTAGCCATCGTCGTCGGCCCGATGAGAGGGCAACACGAAGCCAGAGAGAAGCAGTGGCTTCCGCAGAACACTTACATTTGTCTACTCTTTCGAGCAGTCCTAAACACAAGTTACACTCATGGCCAACATAATAAGTACGTAACTGCAATTTTAATTGTTATGCAAAAACATTTCATTTTATACTAAAGATATGTATATAAGTTATATTATACAAGTTGTACTATAAATTATTTAAATTATAAATTATAATAATTAGTGGCTAGCAAATAAATTATAAAATATTATTACTAAGTAGAAGTTTACAAAATGATTAGAATTGCTTAAGTAAAACAAAATGTGTTTTTTTAATAATCAAGATAATTTTTATATTATTTATATTTTATATATAACATAAAGCAAAAGTAAAAAGAAAATAAAAAAGATAAGAGTATTTTACAAACGAAAATATTTATTTTTAAATAATTGAAATTGATGTTAAAATTGATATTACACAAATTATTTGTAATAAATGGTATAGATATATCCAATGATAAATCTCCATAAAACAAATTTATGTTGAAATCGATATTAAACAAATAATTATAATAAATACTTTAATCAAAATATGCAATGATAAATCTCCATAAAATAATATTTGATTAATATTGACAGCTTTAAGTGCAGGCATGGTCGGATCATCCAGAGTTTCCAACCATATTCAATAAGTGTATGCCTAGCTAAATGTACATACTTTTTTGGCCACGAGTGTAAATTCACGCATACCCCATGGCCATGCATGACTTCGCTGGCTGCAGTAGTAAAATTGAATTGTCTGGGGAAAAGTTTGTAGTAGAGTAAAAGGCAGCGCAGTTAAGGACATTGTCAGACTCATTTTATTTTAAATGGCTGGGCTGGTTTTTGCTAATTTGTCCTTTACATTAGGCAAGGATACACTGCAAGGGAGTTACAAGAAAATTTAAATAGATAGTTGCAACAATTTTAATTCAAAGTAAATACGTCTCTTAAATTTGAATTTTTTAAATAGCTTAGTTGATTTTCGCTAATCTTCATTTCCCTTCATTTGGAAAGTTCTATTAAGACCTCTCCAATTGCTTATGCAGCGTATATAAGTAATTATTTGTCGATAAGCTTCTTTAAGCTTCTAAATTATGCATTAACTATGAAGTTCAAGACTTATTAATTAACAGCGTGGAAAATCTACTAAAATTAATGCATATATATTATATTATGATTCATATTATAGTATTACTAAATTTTTGAATGCTTTCCCATCAATATTTCTTTTATTTATTTTAGAATTATATATTTTTCTTGATTGTAATTGCAAAAATTTTAAATAAATATTGAAAAGAAATGTTTCATTTTAATATTTTAAATAAATACTTTAAACTTTTTAAATGCTTAGTCGACTTTTTGCTTAAATTCATTTACCTTCATTTAGATAGTTGCAGCAATTTTGTATGAATATAAAAATAGTTTTTTTAGTTACCTAATAAGATAAATGTAGCACTCAATTTCGCTCAGTGTATAGAATTTAAAAGGACTCGTCGCACACTTGTGCCCATTTACAATGCAAGCAGGACAATTTACAATGTGTTTTTGTTCATTATAGAACTATTTCAGTTGACCTCGTCGGCCCGCCCAAAAGACCAGCCCAAGGCAATATTCGGCGCACTCACCGCTTGTCGCCTGAGGAACGTTACGGAAACAAGGGTACGGCCCGGACCTCCGACTGGGATGCTGCGGCTGCTGTTACCGCTGCCCGCGGGGGTAGCTAATGAATAGATCTTGTCGAGCTAGGCCGTCGAGCTGAACGTCTCTCAGCTCGCACATTTGTTGTGAATTATGTTGTTTGTTTGAACGTCGACTTGATGCACTTTAATTGATGTCAATATGCAGAGATTTTTATGGTTTTTTTTTTCTTTTTTTTTTTTTACATGCGGTAGAGGGGTTAAACATTTTTGTGTATTGCATTTCGGGTTGTTTACAAATATTTGCGTTTCCTACCGATAAGGGCATATGGCGCAATTGTGTTTACATAGCCGATAAAGCTAAAAAGATTCGTCTGCCGAAGTTTGTTGACGGTGTCGAGCACTCGAGCCAAATATGCAAAGTATTTGCGCATATTAAAAACTAATTTCAAAAGTCAACATGCCAATAAAAACAACAAGCTCTGCCAGAGGGTGGCCCACTCGATGGTATTGCTGGCATTGGTTCCAGCCACATCAGTTCACTCAAGACGCCATCACACACCCCTTTTTGGATGGGTGGATGGCTGCCGGCGCCCGCAAATTAAGCAAAAGGCACTCAATCTGAGGACTCCCCCGCCAGGGCAACCAGCTAGTAAATGAACGTAATTTAGAAAATATGTTCCTACGGTTAATATTTAAGCGAACTTAAGGGTTGATCCGTTCAACGGCAGCCAACCAAAATGCGGGCGTCTTGCTTTAGGGGGTTGCCTGCTCCTGCTTCTCCTGCTGCTGCTGCTGTTGCTGCTGTTGCTGCTGTTGCTGCTGTTGCTTTTGCTGCACAAACAAAAGCCAAAAGTTATGCCGCAAATGATATTTTTCATTATTAAACACAATAATGTGGTTATTATTTTTATGATTGCGGTTACCACCAGCCAGTCAGCAGCAACTCCCGTACCTTTGCCGTTGCCATTGCCCTTGCCCAGTGTTAGCCGTACAGCACTTACCCAGCCGTATTCCCGACGGATGGTGCGCAGCATTCACAGTTGCATTCATCTGGTTAGTTTGTTTATGTTGGGCCTGCGGTCTTTGGGGATTTGGGCACGCTTAATTTTAAGTGCCCGTCGAAATGGCAAAAACCAACAACAACAGCAAAAAAAAAAAAGGCGAAAGAAGCAGAACGCAGCATGTAATGAAATATTATGGCTTGACCAGGAGCATCCGCAGCCGCAGCAGCAGCCAAGGGAAGGTGCTGCTTTGCTGTTTGCCATGTGAACCAGCGAACAAAGGAAAACATTTGAGCCAAATGGTTTTCTAGTAATTAAAGAATGACTTGGGGCCCCGAGTGGGGCTTACGTTCCTATTTTAAGGCATTTTCCCCAACTTTACAAATACTCCAGCTAATCACAGCACGCTCCCAAAAACATGATCTGCGACAGCCGTTGCCTTCACTTCTCGCTTCTCACGCGGCACAACGCCCCGAAACTATCCGCCCTAATAAGGCAATTAATCAACATAATTACCAGCGATTAATCATAAGCGGCATTATGATGCATGGCAGCGCATTTGAAGACTCAACTGTTGACAGTTTTGGGAGGAACAAGAATTGAAAAGAGAAAAATAAAAAAAATAAAAACTAAATCACAAACGCGAGCAAATAAATCAATGGCTCGATGGCAGGATATGCTCAGTGAACTGTGTGTGAGTCTAGGGCGGTAAAATACATCAATCCCTTGAAAAATGTCAAAGCCACAAAGCAACAGCTAACAAATTCGTGTAAATCCTTGCCTGGTCTACTTAAAAATTGAACAATCTCTTAAAAGTTGTGCGACACCCTTTCAATGCCTTGTCATATGCTTAGCATCTCATTGACCCGTGGCAGCCGCAGCAGTCGAACTGAAAAAGTGAAAGGGAATGAAAGAGAGCGAGGACGCGCTCAAGTGTTAGAGCGAGAGCGAAGAACGGGCAAAGGAAGCGAAGTTAGTTGTCAGCTAATCAGTTTGAAACACTCCCATATAGATGACTCTATTCGGCATGAGTCGGTAAACCTACATATACATAAATATATATATATATATATATATATATATATATATATATATATATTTGTAATTGATTGTGTGTGTTTGCATGAGTCTGTGTGGGTTGCGGCACATTTTAATTTGTAATACGAGTCGAAATTGGGAGTAACTTCAGACACGCTGCCATGGATTTTAGGTGTGGATTACATGAAACCAACCGAAAGCAGAGGATGCGACGGAGTTTAGTCTGCCAAGGATCTAGAAACGGAGGTAACTCCCCGGACAGAGGACATATGTCTGAAAGTGTGACTAAAGCTGTTAGTCGAATGGTTAACAATTGATTAAAGGCAAATTATATTTATCATAGTCATATTCTTAGCATGTCTATTCTTTTCCACTTAGGGGCTACCCAAGTAAACAGTAATGAGCTTACAAAGCTTATGCATCAAAGTACTATAAAAACTCTCTCTGCGTGATACTCGTTCGCGGAAGATGTAAATGACGGAGTGAGAAATTTATTCATTCTGAAAGAGGGCACCGTTTAGACTATCCATCTTTGAGAATGGGCTATAGATAAACGACCGTGCAATCAGTCAATAAATATGTTCATTGTGATACAATTACACAAATAAAACGTATTTGTACAGAAAGCAAAACGCAGCTTAGCCAAGTCGTCGATCATATACTCTTCATTTTGAAAATTATATTACTTATATAGAATCCCATTAAAAATATATACATATATATTTAAATAAATAATTATAAAATATAAAACTTCAATAAAAATGTGTTTCTTTTTTATTGCTGCCAAAATCAAACGAAAGCTTTGATGAACCAATATTATCTATTGTGCTTCAACTTTCTGCACATATGTATGTATGTATAAGCCGAGCCTATTCAATTAACATTTATTGTACTTAAAAAAAGACTTTTCTTTTTTCAAGATATGAAGTTATAGAAGCCGATTAAAACTTGAATACACAATTATTAAGTGGGTACGGGAATACATACATATGGATATAAAGGAGTAAATACTTCATTTTGCATATGTATATTTATCAGAGACCCCGAATAACAGTTAGCCGACTCACTTGTCCCATTCATTTCTGAGAGATAAAGTTAAAAGGCACACACAAACACTATTCCTCTGCGTAGGAGAGATATTTTTGGAATTTTTTCACTCCTAGTCTAACAGTTTGGCATGGAGGAATTCAGCCAATTCCTCTCTTTAATGAGTTATTTTGCGACTAATACTTTCTCTCCTTCACACATAGAGTTATTTTGCTACTTGTTTTTAAAATCCTCATTTATAAAATTCTATACATGTTTTTGCTTTGTGTGTTTGTTTTGTGCTTGCTTTGTGAAGAAAATACAATTTTTTTAAAATTGTAACCTGATTGAAAATAAGAAATCAAACTATTATGGCTTTGTTAAATGTACTTAACAGGCAGAATGGGGCGTAGATGACCACATAAATTATATATATTCCTGATCAGGGCGACGAGCAAAGTCGATATATGTATATCGATATATGTATATCGTGGATGACACTATATAGTATATATATTCTTGATCAGCAGAAAAACAGTTTATATAGCCATGTCTGTCTGTCCGTCCGTCTGTCACACTGTGTGTCTGTCTGTCAGTCTGTCTCAATAACTATGTATCTGTCTGTCTCTATAACTGTATATCTGTCTGTCTGCAACCAACAACGCACTATGCACTATGGGCGCAAATGCCGATTTAGCGGCATAAAGTCCAAAATTTTTTTAGTTATATTTTCTTATTTTTTTTTCTTAGTTCTATTTTTGAAATGTCTAAGACTAACGCTTCCGAAACAAGAAAATCCAAAATTATAAAAAAAATAATCTAAGAATATATGCAAAATTTCAAGTCCATATCTTTAAATTTTGAGTTTATGCCGCTACATCGGCATTTGGCCCATAGTGCAACGCAGCAGCAACAGATAAAAAGAAAAACAAAAGCAAACTGCGTTATTGATCAACGCATCAAAAAGGTTTATTCTTTTTTTTTGTGCAAGGCAATAAAATAGCACACTGGGGACCTCAGGACCACTGTTTTTCAGTTTCTCCCTGAATAAAAGGAGTTCTCCTAAGCACATGTTGACAGAGTTATTTTGAGAGTTTTATTTATAAAACTCCATGTGAAACACTTATTTGTGGACTTTTTGAAATCCTCAAGAGTTATTCGGGGTCTCTGATATTACTCAAACTCATTTCGCATTGCTACGACTCAATATGCAGCGCTCTCTTCTCTTTTTGATCGGAGTTAGTCTCTACAGTGCTCTCTACAGAGCTGAGATAATATGTCTATGTCTCCTCTAGCTCCTCAACAAGAGTATTTATAATTTATAGTCCAGCTGCGCATATAGTGATCTGATATATGGCACTATCACACTTCGATGATGCATCGGCAAAGTTAAGCTTGTTCAGATAAACGAAATTGTTGGCGTAAGCTTGAGCTACTATTGTAAGACAAATCTGCGGATGAGATGAACATCATTTCGATCGAATATCATATCAACATACGAGCATAATTCATTGCACAGTATACTTTTAAAACTTTATAGCAACTTTTTAAGTAATTTTAAAAGTTTTTTTTGTGAAAAAAAAAATAAAAATATAAATAAAAATTAAAGAAATATATTAGAGTGTTTATTAAATGAAACTACAAAAAAAATATTGTTTTTAATATTAAACGTAAACTTAGGCACACTTAGTATTTTATTGTTTCTTTTTATACCCTGAGCCCATTGAAAATGGGAAATCAGGGTATAATGGTTTAGTTAAAAGTATGTAACAGGCAGAAGGAGGCGTGGCAGACCCCACAAAGTATATATATTCTTGATCAGGGTGACGAGAAAAGTTGATATAGCCATGTCCGTCTGTCCGTCCGTCTGTCCGTCCGTATGTATGAACGCGTCGATTTCCGAAGATACAAAAGCTAGAGAGTTCATTCTTTTTATACTTTGTTCCAAAGGGAAAAAAGTATATTGGATTTGTGCAATGTCCGTCTTGCTGTCCGTCCGTATGTCCGTCTGTCCGTCCGTCCGTCTGTCCGTCTGTCCGTATGAACGCAATATTTTTCGGCGCTATTAGAGCTAGAGACTTGAAATTTGGAACATATACTCATATATGCATATATAACAGGCAGAAGGAGGCGTGGCAGACCCCACAAAGTATATATATTCTTGATCAGGGTGACGAGAAAAGTTGATATAGCCATGTCCGTCTGTCCGTCCGTCTGTCCGTCCGTATGTATGAACGCGTCGATTTCCGAAGATACAAAAGCTAGAGAGTTCATTCTTTTTATACTTTGTTCCAAAGGGAAAAAAGTATATTGGATTTGTGCAATGTCCGTCTTGCTGTCCGTCCGTATGTCCGTCTGTCCGTCCGTCCGTCTGTCCGTCTGTCCGTATGAACGCAATATTTTTCGGCGCTATTAGAGCTAGAGACTTGAAATTTGGAACATATACTCATATATGCTCCCGAATTATAAAGTGTAAAAATTTTCCTGATCCGCCCACTAGGGGCGTGGCAAATCGGAAAAGTCTTCCGCCCATAGGCAAGTTATCATACTAGATGATGAGCTAGAGAGTTGCAATTTGGATTGTATACTCGGGGTGACAACCCAAGTTCAAAAAGCTATGGCGGATATATCTACGCCCATTGGGGGAGTGGCAAATTGAAGCTAGAACGCTGAAATTTGGCATGCAAGTTATTGTTATGATTCTAACAAGATCGATCAAAAAGTTATATGTCTACGCCCATTGGGGGCTTAAATATTTAGTGATTTTTCAAATTGTGCTATATTTTGAACACTATTGACAGTAGAGACATGCAATTTGGCATGTATACTCGGGTTGACAAGCCAAGATCAATAAGCTATGGTAGATATAGCTACGCCCACAGGGGGCGTGGCAAACCGCAAAAGTTTATATCTCCTGCAGTTTTAGAGCTAGAAGCTTGAAAATTGGATGGTTGAGTTACTAATGTCATCCTCTATCGATGACCCAAAATTAATTTTTCAGCCTCTTTGGGGGCGTGGCACATCGAAAAATACCCTGTAATTTTCGCATTTTTGGAATGTAAGCAACCAAATTTTGCAGTCATGTTAGCCTCGGCCCTTTCTACGAACTGGCCAAAAATTATGCGTCCACGCCCACTGGGGGCGTGGCAAATCGGCAAAGAAGTTTGTTGTGGCCAACTGCATAATACATGCTTATAATAGCTCAGTATTAATTGCTAAGATGGCAGAAAGCATTTTAACATAAATATAATAATATTAATGAATTTAAAAAATAAAATTTATAAGTTTTCGATTAATAAACAAAAAGTTTCCAGCGGGACTCGAACCCAGGTCATTTAAAATAACATGAAATCATTAGCTAAACCCAAAACAAATCACAGCTGATGAGCTCATCAGCTGATCAGCAGCTTGGTTCGAAACAAAATAATGTATAAACACTTGGATGTGTATACAATTGCAAACAGCTGTTTACACATGCATACATACATATATGCATGCATAGAAAAACTACTTGCCACGCAGCGTGGCAAATCGGAAAAGTTGTTTAAGTTTTTGCTTAAATGCACAATTCATATGCGTATGTTTATAAATTATTATCAATTGGCAGCATGCCTTTTATAATAAATATACAAATATAAAAAAAAAATAAAAAATAATAATTTTTGAAAGAATGCTTTTTGCGGGACTCGAACCCACGCACTTAAGTATAACTTGCAAAGCGCTTACCACCAGCGCCACTGCCCTGACGTGGACTTTGTTGACTAAAGCCAAATAAGCCATTGCTAGAGCGCATTTTGACAAAACTAAAGTAACGATCGAAAAATTCACAATTCTTAGAATATTCTGGCATGCAAACTTTTGTATGCATATGTACATAGAAAATTGTGTGTATACTCGTATAGTGTGTACATGTGTAAATCTGTATGTACATATGTATAGGAAAAACGTTTGTTGCTTGCCATGTACGTTTTCTAATTGCCGAAATATTTCGTTAATTAAATGTTTATTAAATAAATAAGATGCACCTATGGGAACAAAGTATTTCGCAGTTAGTTGCGCCTAACTGCAACGTTCTTACTTGTTTTGTGTTAGGTTCGTATATTGCACGCGCAGTACGAGTTTGTTTCAGAAATCCAATAACTTGTATATTTGAAAAGTTATCGATAAACGAATTTATCGGGAACCAGTTATAAAATTCTAGCTAATTCATCTTTAGAGTTAAACTCTCCAAGGCCATCTAGAAACAGAATCATTAATCATCAAAGTTTTCTCATTAAAATCCATGCGGCGCAGCAACAAAGGCAGAGAGAGACAGACAAGACGCTTGCAATGCTTACACACATGTATACACACATACATGCATACAAGCGTAGATCAGCATCTAGGTGTGCGCGTGGTTTTGCATGCGTGCAGAAATGAATCGATTAATTCTTGGAATATTATTCGTTCGAAGAAGGGCTCAGGGGATTTCGTAGTCGAGCAGTCTCGAGACTCTCGACTACAGCTTTCTTACTTGTTTATTATACGCTGAGCCCATTGAAAATGGGAAATCAGGGTATAATGGTATTGTTAAAAGTATGTAATAGGCAGAAGGAGGCGTGGCAGACCCGATAAAGTATATATATTCATGATCAGCACACAAAAATAAGTTGATTGAGCCCTGTCCGTCTGTCCGACCGTCCGTCGTCCGTCCGTCTGTCTGTCTGTCCGTATGTTTGAACGCGTTGATTTCCGAAGATACAAGAGCTAGAGAGTTCATTCTTGTTGTGTTATATCCGTATATTGCACACTCAGTACGAGTTTGTTTCAGAAATTCGATAACTTTTATTATTCCAAAGTTATCGATAAAACACTTTATCGAGAATCAGTTATAAAATTATATCTCGTTCACCTTTAGAGTTAGAGCTTCCAAGTCTTCTGCATATATATAGATACTAATTTAATACAATTTCGTTTTTTGTCAGATTTTGGATGCCACGCCCCCTTCGCCCACAATTTGCAAAAAACCCATTTCAAATATTAGAGACTTAAAATTCGCCACATTCAGATAACTTTAATCTACTCTGAAATTTGTTATTTCATGAAGATGATCCATATAGAAATGGAGTTATAAGCGTTCAAAGTATAGCCCAACCCACCCCCAAGCCACGGCATCAACTGCGCGGTTAGCAGAGCTATGCGTTCATGCGTTCGTAAAGAAGAAGAGTTTCACTCTTATTGCAGGGTTCAGGGTATCTCGTAGTCGAGTCGTCTCGTCTAGAGCCTTCTTACTTGTTTAGTTATTTAATTGTAATTAATTAATTAACGTTGAAGATTAAAATTGTTGTTGGTTTCATTTAATGAATATATATTTTAATATATTTCGTTTATTTTTTGTTTTATTAGACATTTTTTTCAAAAAACCTAAAAAGTTGCTATAAAGTTTAAAAAACATGCTGTGCCAATAATTAGCTGCGTTACTGTATATCGATCGCATTTAATTGTGCATATCAGGCAATGATCTTATCTCAAATCAGAGATTCACGCCTATAACAAATACTTGGCATTTACTTGTTGATCGATGCGCTTGGACTTTCCTTACATCGGTCAATCAGAAATTCTGAATTCCGATTGAGTAAGTAGAAGTACTCACAGTCACTCGCCTCAATCTATAAACTATATAAACTAAAACAGCTTATAGATAACTATAAGAATTAGGAATCTAAAATCAACAATTCCTTTGAATTGCTCCCTCGACCTTAACACGCTTCAAAAGGATATAAATCGAAACTCTATTATCATAAATTGCGACTGGCGAAAATGTTGTCGTAATCTCTCGATTATGGTTTCAGTAATCTAACTACTTTAATGACAAACCCAATTTGCCGCCATCGAAACAATAAATCACTGACAAAATGACGCTGTCAAATGGGCAGTGACAGCAAAGGAGGCGAGCCGGAAGGAGAAAGGAACAGGAATAAAAACAATGACACAAAACAATTTCGCAAAAGATGCCCCAGACAGAACCGCAGAGCCCAACCGAACCCCAAACCCGAATGCTGACCGCCACATAACACCAGCCACGTAATGCCAGCAGGCTCCACACACACACACACACACACACACAGAGAGAGAGATAGGTACAGATAGATTGGCACTCATACGTGCACACACTTCCTCAAGCTTGATAAAGGTGTGGAAACGTGCGATTTTGTAATTGATACTAAAAAGCCCTTAATTGGCACCTTAACGCTGCTGATGCTCTGACAAATTTCCCCAAAGGACCTGCAACAACATGGGCCCGGCGTTGACAAGCGACGTGCGTGGGCTGAACTGCCCAGGCGAAGGCATAGGCGTGGGCGTGGGCGTGTGCGTGGCCATGGGCATGGGCTTGAGTTTCGATCTGGGTTTGGCTTTGGGTTTGATTCGGTCGCATGGTAATCCGATACGCTTAGGTAATAGAGAAAATCCGAACCAACGGCAATGAATATCGGTGCCATATAATGCCAAAGAATCGTCATTAGCATCATTGTCAGCCACATGATTTGGCCATAACCAGGCGAAGTGAAGTATCAAAGTCTGACCAAAAACAAATGGTACTCATCCATAATTGTCTGGCCAGGCGCTGCTGTTGGTCAAGTGGGACTTGAGCCAATAAATCTCATCAAACTAATTCGATACGTGGAGAGTGTATATACATATGTGTATATGTATGTGTGTGTGTGTGTGTGTGTGTTGGTCAGCATGGATGCAGGAAGCAAGGCACCCTTGCGGTTTTGCTGCATGTTTGCCAGCCTGTTGTCATTTGTTAACATTTCATTACATTTATTTCACTAGAGCGACTGGACACAATTCCAAAGTGGATGAATGGATTTTCCGTTTGATGTTGGCTCGAGTGGCTCGACGAGTCGCCAATTCATCCCCGTACATACGTATGTATAAATACATGTGTACGTATGTATATATGTAGCTGTGTTTATTTGCTCCCAAACCAATTTGTTTTATAATTGAATTTGAAATTGAAGATGACATTCGGTTTCCGATTGTTTGGCGTGTGGTGCACTAGCCGCAGGCAGGCCAATGGGCCAAGTTACCCACCGAAAAGCGCTGATCTGATCTGACCTCAGCTGTCTATATGCTTGGGTAATAGTATGCACAGATTGAATCTGTGTGAGTGTGTGACATGATTTGACCATAAATTCAATTATGTATAAAATTTCACAACAGCATTTTTGGCTGCTCTAACGCACTTTTCTCTTTAATTTGCTTGCAAGTGTCAATCTGGTTGCCCTGTGGCCGTAAACTAAAATCCTCGTAAATAACGCACATATTGTGCACTTTGACCTTTGGTTCATGATGGCATTGATTTTATTTATGCATCATTTGATTTTACGGTTCTTGCAATCAATTTGCTTGCATTGTGCAAACACTGGAAATTTATAGTTTTACACAAATTCGATGTGTTTATTTTAATGGGCATCGTTCGATCAAGCATCAAGCTGCAGGAAATTGAAGAGTTGCCGTAGAGCGAGGATATACATATTTCATTGGGAAAGTCTTCAGTTTGCAAATGCCACAAAATGAAATGATAAAGTTCCAAAATCGAATTTTAATTTGCAGTCGCTTAATACGACCGTTAACTGACTTCGGGCTCAACCGTAAATTAAAAGTCAATCGCAGTGAATGTACTCGAAGGCATCGCCAATGCCCTCATTCCCTGAGCGAATGTTAACTAGACATAAAATTAGCATACATGCCATAAAGCAAATTCGATTCCTATCAAGGCAGCCAGCTCGGCGCTTTATATATAATAGAGGCACTCAGCTGTGCGTCAAGCACTTAACCCGCTTTTAGCAATAAAATTAACTTTCCTTTAGACCCGGGTCCGGGCTACCAACACGTACAAGTCGAACGTATAGGAAATTAATGGTTTAAGGCAAAAGTGTTTAACGAAAGTGCCTGGCGGGGGCGGGTGCAGGGCATCAAGCAAGAGAAGCCACTCACAAACACACACACACATACACTAAGAGGCACCCTCACATGCATACGATAGATTGAAGGCAGTAAATTCTTGGACTATCTGTGTATTTCACTTTATTGGCGCATGAAAGCCAAAAAATACGAAAGGCACGAGCAGCCCAGCCAGCCAGTCGCTTGTCAACCGAATGTAAAGGGAACTGCTGCTGGCTCAAGCGTTGCTTCAATTTGAGTAGAGCGAAGCTGTGCTTAAGAAGGCGTGTAATTGAAACATTCAAAAGACAATTTCCAAGTCTTAGCACAGACACACTTAATGGACGCAGAAGACATGGACAAAGTTAAGAAGTGAAATGCGAAAGAAAAATGCCAAACCAAAACCGAGGCAGAACGGAAACGAAGCTAGGACAAGGACTAAGGCGAAGGCCAAGTCGAAGACGAAGAAGGCTAAGGCAACTGTGAACTACTGCATCGGGAGTCCGCTGGATACAGTCAGGATACATCGCAATCAAGCGTAACCGAGGGTCCATTGAAACACTCTCTACTTATTTATCTCGAGCTGTTGCCGTTGCCGTTGCCGTTGGTGTTGGTGTTGGTGTTGCTTGCCACCGATTGGGCAAGGTAGACAAAGCGGCCTGTGCGTTAATTAAACAAACATTCAAAAAGATTGATGGCCCCTTGATTGAAAAACAATTGATGCAACTGTGCGGCAGCATTAGCATGATATTGGACGTTTGGTCAAAACAGAAGAAAAATTCATAAAATAAAAGACAACGACTGCAAAAAAACATCAGCATGCGGATCTTATCGGCTGCTGACGTGCCGAAAGTTCAATATGCGTTCGCCTGATGCTGGCTTGGCCATGGCCCGGCATTGGCCATGGCAAAGTTCGCATAAATAAAACTCCAATATCAATAGAGCCATACACACTTATGTATACATAAGCTGATTGCCAGCGTTATGTGGTCCGTTTCCGTGGTATTTTAATGGATTTTTGATTTCCACAGCGCAGTGACGCTTTTTGGTGGTGGCTTCTCTGCCATTTTTTCATCACTTGTGTAAACAAGGGCCATCCAAGAGTGGGACAACACTTGGCGCTGGCACGTTTTGTTCCTATTAGATGGGATTGGCTATCCGCATAAATAAGAAGCAAGCTAGAATAGTTCTGTAACTATCTTAATTTAACGATATAATAATCTAATTAAACTTGACTTTATGACTTATATGACTTTTGTGCGGTTGCTTCCTTATAAATATACCGAGTTTTTCTCAGTGATATTCTGATATATGATACTCTATTCTTAACCTTTATATGGCCTATTTGCATATCTGCAACGTACCGCTTAAATGGACATATTTCTCAATGGGTATCAAGAAAGTGGTTTGGAAATATTTATTATTTATGAAGCTGAAATATGCGTTTTTTTCGATTTTTGTGGCTAGTGACACTATTTCCACGTCTTGCAAATTTCAAATTTTCCGCCAACTTTGAGGATTGTTTATGTGGTGCGAGTCGATTTGAAAATATGAATTTGCACATTGGCCTTTCTGGGCTCAAAATGAATAAGGTGCAAGTGTAGAGGACTCTCAGAAGTAGTGCACGAAATGTGAAGTTGCCTTATGTTTCAACAAGAGAAACAATTGCTTCTGGGAACTATTAGTATTCTTTTAAACTTACGCACATACGTTTTCCTTGATGTAATCGGACTGAATCCACATTTGGAAAAACGAAAAAGAACCCATTGAAAATGGCAATTCAGGGTATAATGGTTTTGTGAAAATGTATGTAACACACAGAAGGAGACGTCGCAGACTCCACAAAGTATATATATTCTTGATCAGCAGAAAAAAATAAGTTGATTAAGCCCTGTCCGTCCGTCCGTCCGTCCGTCCGTCCGTCCGTAAGTCCGTCCGTCCGTCCGTATGAACGTCGACATTTCGGAAACTACAAAAGCTAGAGATATCACATGAACACTCGTACGTTAGTTACGCAGTACGAGTTTATTTTGTTTTTTCGATAACTCATCCCATTTCCAAATTATCGATAAAAAATCGAAAATACGTTTCAATTTTTTACGTTTTTTGAGCATAGCTTCTACACCGTTTTAACTAAAGACTTCAAATTTGTATATTTAGATAGATATTATGAATACGCAGATTATGTAATTTTCAGATTTTGGATGCCACGCCCCCTTCGCCCGCAATTTTCAAAAAACGCATTTCAAATACTAGAGACTTGAAATTTGAAATTTAGGATCGTCCATCTAGAAATGGAGTTATAAGCGTTCAAAGTATAGCCCAACCCGCCCCCAAGCCACGGCAGCAACTGCGCGGTTAGCAGAGCGCGCGCCTATACGTGCGTAAAGAAGAAGAGTATCGCCTTTTTTGGGTTCAGGGTATCTCGTAGTCGAGCCGTCTCGACTAGAGCCTTCTTACTTGTTACATGTATAAGAATAAATGCATATGTATGCATATAAACATATGTACATGCCATATGCATGGGGGAAACAGATTTGACAGTCTACAAGGTCGAACAAATCTAAGACCGTTCACACAAATCTAAGGCCGTGGTCCACAAGAACAACAAACTGCAAATATTGGTCCCTACAATTGCTACAAGCAGCAATAGTTTCGCACAAACTTTTACATACATGATTTATTTTGCTCCTACAAATCGCACTCCAAAATCGCGCATAATTATTTCAAACAACTTTTACGGCAGTAAAACTCTTTTGAAATCATTCTGCACGATTTTGGAGAGTGATAAGTTTTATCAGTTTTAGATGTAAATATAGATATATCTATCCAGAATCAATCCAATCCTCTTAGATTACAATTGTAGCTGTTGAATTCAATGGGGGCGTTGTGTTGGATGCAGATTCGCGCACGAGCTGCCATGCATACGTCGCAAATCGGATCGTCAATAAGCTAAGTCGGATCACCGACCACATCTGTTGCTGTCGCAGTGGTTCGGCTGCCTAGACCCAGAATCTGGCTGAAATCGATTCAAATAAACTGGAAGATTTGCAGCGTATATTGTAAGAGCCTTACCTTATGCGCGATGGGGCCGTCCAATTCCGCAACCGTATCTATGCCAAGCATTGCCATCACCAAAGACGGTGGGAAGGAATTCATTTTCGACAGCAAGGATAACGATTTGATCAAGGGAACGAATAAAATTATGTGGAATCTCGAATTTAAAATTTTTGTAAATTTATGATATTAAGCGAACTACATGACTTAAAATGAACGAAATAAAAGTGCCCAAATACGATATACATATCAAATACGTACTAATCAAGTTACCATATGTATTTATGTAACTTTTACATACATGATTTATTTTGCTTTTACGGCGGGAAAACTCGTTTGAAATCATACTGCACGATTTTGGAGAGTGATCAGTTTTATCAGTTTTATATATAAATATAGTTATATCTATCTAGAATCAGTCCAATCTTCGATGGGGCCTTGTGTTGGGCGCAGATTCGCGCCCGAGCTGCCGTGCATACGTCGCAAATCGGATCGCCAATAAAATAACTCGGATCACGGATCACATCTGTTGCTGTCGCAGTGGGTCGGCTTCTTATACTCAGAATCTGGCAGAAATCGTTTCATAGCGTCAAAGCGTATATTGTAAGGGCCTTGCCTTATGCGCGATGCGGCCGTCCAATTTCGTAGCCGGATCTATGCCCAGCGAAAAAACCTAATGGCCAGACTAATTGTCGGCGGCTGGCATGAGAGGCTGGGTGGTCAGGTCTATGCGGTGCCAATATCGGGGCTACTACTGCGTGAAAAGTGCGCCATCGGTGGTTCCGGCGGCATCTACATACATCCAGGGCTATATACTCTCGCGCTATTCGCTGGACAAATGTGGCATAAGGCTTGCCATTGAGCGTGACTGCAGCTCGGGCGGTGTTGTGCGCATCGTTGTCATCACCAAAGATGATGCGAGGGGATTCATATTCGATAGCAAGGATAACGTCAATATTAATAAGAAAGACCGTGGACGTCCCAAATTGCCCTTTCTGAGAGTTCAGCGAGAAGTAAGATATGCAAAAAATTAGTATTGGAGAGAAAGAAGAAAATTCAGTGGCAGTTTAGAGAAAAAATGGGCATTATAGTCGACAAACCAATAGACGGGGATAGTTGAAAACTCAAAATTAAAATTATAGGTACTTAGGTAAGATTTTAACCTAACAATTTATAATAATTCTTAAAATAAAAATCAGTGAGAAAAAGGATAATTAATATAAAATTCATAACTAGAGATAAAGAGAGAAAATAAACCATAGGAGTAGAAAATATAAAATCAATTATTATCAGCAATATCAACTCTGGGAATTTCGAGTAATTTCAGTAAGATGAGCTGAAAGCAATGATGTTATTAGCGGAAGAGAGAGCTCTGAGGAAAATACGTGGTAATATTTATTATAATTAACACATAAGAATAGTCCGTGGTACACTGTGCTAATTGTAAGGGGTGATAGTACCTGGTAATTCGGGAAGGAACAGAAAAATGGAGCCGCATTAACAAGCTGGGCGAGTTAATATTACCAATTATTAAGTTATGTAGGAATGTAAAACCTAAAATTGTCCTACGATTGACTAATGAAGGAAGGTCAATAAGTAGAAGCCTACTATAATAGAAAGGGAGACGTAAATTGCTGTCCCAATTTAGATCCCTTAAAGAAAAGGGAATAAACTGATACTGGACCGAGTAAATGCGATCCTGATACAGTTTATACTGCGGAGACCATACAACTGAGCAGTATTCTAAGACAGGGCACACGAGTGAAATAAACAACTGCTTAGTAATGAATGGATCTTTAAATTCCTTAGACCATCGTTGAATAAAGCCAAGCACACATTTGGCTTCATTTGTGATGGCAGAAATATGCAGATTGAAATTAAGTTTAGTGTCAAAGAGAACGCCAAGATCTTTGACGGTAAAAATGCGTTTTAAGGATATATTGTTAATATTATAATCAACAATGTGTTTAATAGTTCGACAGAAGGTCATAGTCATACACTTAGAGTAATTTAAATTGCAATTGATTATCCTCACACCAACATTGAAATGAGTTAAGGTCATCTTGAAGGTGTGCATGATCAATTAGACTAGAATACGAAAGACAAAGTTTTACATCATCTGCATACATAAATATAGATGAAAGTGAAATGCAATTTGGAAGGTCATTTATAAAACGAGAAAAGAGTAAAGGTCCTAAATGGCTACCTTGAGGAACACCCGACGTAACAAAGATAAGTTTAGAGATTAATGATATAAGCAAAACTCTCTGAGTTCTACCCTATAAGTAGGAAGAAATCCACGATAAAAGTTTAGGGGAAAATCCTAAACGATCAAGCTTCAAAATTAACAAGTGATGTTGAGCTGAGTCAAATGCTTTACTAAAGTCAGTATAAATAACATCAGTTTGCATTCTCTTCGAAAAACTGTCATTAACTAGGGAAGTGAATTCTAATAAGTTCGTAGCGGTTGATCGATTTTGAAAAAATCCATGTTGTGATGGATGAATAATTGATTTGCAAAAGTGTTGTAAGGTTGAGGTAATTATTTTTTAAAATAACTTCGGAATAACATAATTTCGCAATACCTTTATAATTGGAAATGTCAGATCTTTTTTATGCAGCGGAATGATGAAAGACTCTTTCCAACTTGAAGGAAAAACCGAGGTCTCCAAAGGCAAATTAAACAATTTCAGTATTGGTGACAGAAGAGCAGCACTACACTCTTTAATCACACTGCTTGGAATATTATCAGCACCAGGAGAGAACGATGATTTCAGTGTCCTAATGGCTGTAACCAAGCAATCTGCTGAAATCTTAGGAATATTAACTGAATAAGATTCAGAAAAAGAATATGGGTTTAAGTAATTAAAGGAATCAATGGAAGAATAAGTTGATTGAAAAAAATTTTCAAATTTACAAAAGTGTAAAATTGTTTCGGATCACGAGAAAACTGGCGTTTGACTCCTATAAGATAATTCTCATAACAGCGAGAATTTAAAATATTAAAGTTAGACTTGGCTATAGAATATTTACCCCATCAACAGCCGAACCAGACTTTTTAAAATTTTTTTAATATTTTGATTTAATATTTCTTAAATTAATGCATAGCTTTGCAGTAATAGAGAATGCGTTATTGTCGATTGGAGAACTTTCTGAAGAAGCTGTCGAATCGAGACTGCTCGACTATGAAATCCCCTGAGCCCATCTTCGAACGAATCATATTCCAAGAATGCTTCGCTTCGATTCTCCCTTACGTGTGGAAAACTATCCATGCAGAAACACTAGCACACATACACGCTGATCTACGCTTGTACGTCTGTATGGGTGTAAGCATTGCAGGCGGCTTGCTGTCTTGCTGGGCCGCGTGGGTTTTGCTGCCATAACTTCATTGATTTATAATTCTGTTTCTAGACGGACAATCGATGCAAACGTTCAGATTATCATTATGTCATTCATATCTATATTACAAACCAAACTTTATGTCTCTAGTATTTGAAATACATTTTTTATGCATTTGGGGGTGGGGGAAATTGGGGACCGGAATCTAAAATCTGACAAAGTTATCGATAAACGAATTTATCGGGAACCAGTTATAAAATTCTAGCTAATTCATCTTTAGAGTTAAAGTCTCCAAGTCTTCTGCATATATAGATACTAATTTAATATAATTTCGGTTTTTGTCAGATTTTGGATTCCGGTCCCCTTTTCGCCCCACCACCCCCAAATGTAAAAAAAATGCATTTCAAATACTAGAGACATGCAGTTTGGTTTAGCATATAGATATGAATATCATAATCATAATCTGAAGATATCAATACGATTGTCCATCTAGAAACAGAATTATTAATCATCAAAGTTTTCTCATCAAAATCCATGTGGCGCAGCAGCAAAGCAGCGAGACAGCAAGACGCTTGCAATGCTTACACACATGCATACACACATACATGCATACAAGCGTAGATCAGCATCTAGGTGTGCGCGTGGTTTTGCATGCGTGCAGAAATGAATCGATTAATTCTTGGAATATTATTCGTTCGAAGAAGGGCTCAGGGGATTTCGTAGTCGAGCAGTCTCGATTACAGCTTTCTTACTTGTTAAATTAGTACAAATTAAGCGTATAGCATTGTAAAGAGCAGCAGTTGGATCTGTGTATGCGATACTATTCCTATGATCACGCTGCCTATGCTCACTCTCCGGTTGCGACAGCTGCACTCAAAATTTGAATTAAAATTTGGAGTAAACCTGTTGAAATTTTAAAATAAAGTCGTAAACAAGCATTTATGCTCAAGTCGCCAAGTTAGTTTATATCTTAGACCCATTTTGACTGGATATGCCATAATGTTGGCATGGCTGTAATCAGTGAGATTTAAAAACAGTTCTAAGCATGAGTTAAGCTTAGTAAAACAATATTTATTGCTTATAAATATTGTAAACTGTATTAAAGTCATAGTATATTGTTTATATCTAATATCTGAAGAACAGCCTAAAAATGAATCTAAAACAAGTAAGAAAGCTGTAGTCGAGACTGCTCGACTACGAAATCCCCTGAGCCCTTCTTCGAACGAATAATATTCCAAGAATTATTCGATTCGTTTCTGCACGCATGCAAAACCACGCGCACACGTAGACACTGGTCTACGCTTGTATGCATGTATGTGTGTATGCATAAGTGTAAGCATTGCAAGCGTCTTGCTGTCTCGCTGCTTTGCTGCTGCGCCACATGGATTTTGATGAGAAAACTTTGATGATTAATAATTCTGTTTCTAGATGGACAATCGTATTGGTATCTTCAGATTATGATTATGATATTAATATCAGTGTGCTAAACAAAACTGCATGTCTCTAGTATTTGAAATGAATTTTTTTCATATTTGGGGGTGGTGGGGCGAAGTGGGGATCGGAATCCAAAATCTGACAAAAACCGAAATTGTATTAAATTAGTATCTATATATATGCAGAAGACTTGGAGACTCTAACTCTAAAGATGAATTAGCTAGAATTTTATAACTGGTTCCCGATAAATTCGTTTATCGATAACTTTGGAAATATAAAAGTTATCGAATTTCTGAAACAAACTCGTACTGCGCGTGCAATATACGGACCTAACACAAAAAGAATGAACTCTCTAGCTTTTGTATCTTCGGAAATCGACGCGTTCATACATACGGACGGACGGACGGACGGACGGACAGACGGACATGGCTATATCAACTTTTCTCGTCACCCTGATCAAGAATATATATACTTTATGGGGTCTGCCACGCCTCCTTCTGCCTGTTACATACTTTTAACAAAACCATTATACCCTGATTTCCCATTTTCAATGGGCTCAGGGTATAATATCTATCACTACTAAAATTTGAAAAGCTTACTTAATTCACTGCATCTCTTTGACAGATACATATTTCTCTACATTGTCTATTGTTCAATATAATTATTATTCATATGCAATAAAAATACAGTCGAGTCTCGATAATTCGTAATGGCAAGGGAACCGAATTTTTTACGAATTACAGAGGTTTTCGATTTACCGAGGTTTCCATTTAACGGGGTGTAAGAAATCAAAATACGAATTGAAGGGGTTTTTTTATTTAACTTCATTTAAACAATTTTAACTTATTAAAAATAAATAAAATACACTTTCATTTCAATATTATGTAATTAAAAAAAAAAAAATTAAACAAACAAACAAATATTAACGAAAAATTTATAAAGATTTAAAAAAGCTTGTAATTTTTTATTGTTTCATGTTTTTCATACTTATTTTTTCTATTGCGTTTTCCAAACTTATTAAATTATCAAATACATTATTCGGAACGTTATGATTTAAAAAAAAACGTGTTAGTTGCTGAATTTCTGTTTTGGCTTGTAAAGTAGTTAAGATTGGATCAATATCTGCATCATCAGCTTCGTCGTCACTTTCATCACTTTGAGATGCAACTTCTTCCAAAATGTCGTCGTCAGTTAACGTACTGTAACACACAGCAACGTTATTGTCAAAATTTACGTAATCGTCAAAAGAAGCAGGATTTTCTGAGTTTCCAAAAAGTTCTTTTTCCCACGTATAATCTATGTTTAATAGAGCGTCTTCAAATAAATTGTTATATAATATTAATAACCATTTCCTTACGGTATAATGATTTAAAATCTTTTATAATGCCCATGTCCAGGGGCTGTAGCTTGGAAGTGGTGTTGGCTGGCAAAAACTCAATTTTTAAATGGCAAAGAGGAGGTGATCTATTATGGGCCGTACAATTATCCATAAATAACAATATCTTTCGGTTTTTAGCTGACATGCTGTCATTTAACATCTGAAGCCATTTGTTAAAAATATCTATCGTCATCCAGGCCTTCTTATTGTGTCGATAATCCATTGGAAAAGTGCAAATGTTTTTAAAGCACCTTGGTTTTGCAGATTTTCCAATTAGTAGCGGCTTAAGTTTATCGGTGCCATCCATATTTACCGCAAATAATAATGTTATTCGTTCCTTACTGTGCTTACCACCGTGACATTTTTCGTTTCTAAAGCAATATGTACGATCTGGCAAACATTTGTAAAATAACCCTGTTTCATCTGCATTATAAATGTCCTTAGGTTCGTAATCTTTTATCAGATCAAACAATTTTTCTTTCCACTCCAAACACACCTGTTGATTAACATCAGAACTTTCACCGCACAATTTTTTAAATGCAATGTTGTGTCGGTTTTTAAAACGGTCCAACCAACCACTGCTGGCCTTAAAATCATTAACATTCAGTGCTTTTGCAAAAAACAAAGCTTTTTCTTTTAAAATCTCTCCTCCAATGGGGATATTCTTCTGTCGACATTCTGTAAGCCACAAAAGTAAAGACTTTTCTACTTTTGGATATTCAGGTGGTTTGTGACGCTTTATTTGACTGCGTGCGGGTGTTCCCATAATAAATTCCTTTCTGTTTAGAATTGATGTTAATGTTGATGGAGCAATTCCGAATTGTTTTGCGACAACAATTTTTTTTGCTCCATTATCAATAGCTGCTATTATGTCTTGTTTTTGTGAAATTGATAGTGTTTTATGAGAACGGTTGCTTGACATTTTTACAATTCGTTTTCGCGCTTCAAACAAAATGAGCAAACTAATGTAAGTCCAATAGAGAGAACAACGAAATTTCGCACATAAAGCGACATAAAGGCGCCATGCATAATAGTCTGTGAGATCTACATACATACATATGTACATATGTAACCAAACATAACCAAACAGCAGCGGTTGAGCTTGCATTTCGTCTTCATCTTCATCTTCGTCTCAGCGCGCACTGTTTGCAGCCTAACGGTAGTTTAACAGAAAAATCAAGAATTACGAAATACAAGAGGTTACGAAACGAAATTATGAATTATAAGAGGTTTCGAAACGATTCATAAGAGGCAAGATCATGGCCGAGTAGGCAGAAAAATTACGAATTAACGAGGGGACCAAATTGTATGGGATTTTTACGAATTGACGAAGTTTTTTCAAGGGACCAGCAGTTTCTTACGAATTATTGAGGTTTTCGATTTACCGGGGTACGAATTATGGAGACTCGACTGTATTTTTTTCCCTTAATATTGCTACCATGGATGTGCAGTTAGAAGTCCAAAGTTTAATTGAGGAATACTCTGGCTTGACTTAAATTTTAATTAAAGCTTGAACTATTTATTTATATATTTCACTAAAAATACTTCCTTCATACTATTATTTATATCATTAGATAACAGTAGTCTAAAACTCTGTAATGCCTAAAAATAGTCACTTCAGCTATATGTCTATATTATTGGAGATGTTTGCACGCTGCTGGATCTTCCTTTCATTTCTGAAAGCAATTATATTATAAATTATAAATCTTTCTATCTTTACGAAGATAAAAACTAACTCAGGAGCTTCGTGGTTTCTAAGTGTTCCAAATATATTTGAAGCTATTTATATATATATGTATATCCAAGTATTCGGTGGCGTATATGTACATATACATAATACTACAGATTCGTATTACATTTCCGAGTGACAATAAACACGTTATAGTTAGTAAAATACATCATAATCGAATAATCGTAGTGTATATAATTCAATCTGTATATTCGTTGGCGATTCGAATTTTTCTAAATTTTCAGAAATTTATTAGTTTTCTTAATTTTTATTGAAAATCTCTAAGTTTTTAATGGATTTTCTTTCGAATACTCATAATCTAGCCAAAAAATTTTTTGGTTTCAGTGTTTCGTGTATAAAATAAGTTACATACGCACAGGCCAAGTCTTCTGTTTGTCTTGTCTTTTTGTTGTTTGTTTGTGAGATTTGTTATTGTTTTTAGTTTTTTTTTTTTTGTTTTGTTTTTTTTTTTACGTATAATATGTATACATTCATAAGCACGCTATAATTGAATAATTAATTCTATGCATTTGGTGGCTAATTTTATAAAGCATTTCATAAGTACTTGCTACATCATAATACATGTATAATTAGCTGTTAAAACATCAGTTAAATCTGAAAACATATTAATATTGCTTGGTAACATATTTGGTTTCGCTTAATTTGCCATACAATCACAAACACAAGTATTTCTAAATGTTGATGACACACATACATAGTTAATTAATTAACGCACTACAGTAACAATCACAAACATTGCATATATCGTGTACAGTTCGACGAACATGAATATTAAATACGTGCCGCATGAACAAAAATACTTATTGCATATATGTATATATCTGAGCTACATATAGTTATAGATTCCCTTAAATGGAAGTGCCACGTAAAACAGCTAGAGTAAACTTTTCGTTCTAAAACTTGTATAATAAATAATTTAGTATATCACTTATATTCCTTTACAGAGCTATTAGCTTGGACTTGCACTTCTCTGCTTCCCACATTTCCAGCAGCACATCTCGTGAGCCTGGGCCGCGACCTGGAGGAGAGCTATCCGCCGATAAGCTAGTAGGCGAGAGCACGCTGGTCTGTAAGCAATAAAGACAGTTAAATCAGGTCTATATCATATCATATATAAGTCAGTTATCAGCGTACCTTATTGGCTATCTTGCGCGGATCCAGATTCAAGCCAATGTTCTGCATTCCTTTGGCCAGCTTGGAGAGTGGATTGGTAAACTTGTTGGACTCAAAATATACAGGTTGACCTTGCGGAAGGTTAGTCTCATTGGCAGCAATGCTAAAATAGCAAGCAAATAAATGGTAACACAAAAAAACGCTTTTATTTTGTTGACTTATAGATTTATTTTTTGAACTCTAAGCCATTCGATTACATAAAACCACGCAAAAGACTTTCTATCTTTAGTTAAGAAAAAAAAACATGCTTCTAGTATATAATATAATAAATACTTCTTGTATATATGAGAGCGAACATATAAAAGCTATAATACATAATACTTATTAGCTTCATAGCTATTTGTGAACATAATAAACATTTACAAAATAATGAAGTAATACAAATATATAGATAAATATATAGAGCACGTAGATAGCTAATATATATATATAAATTGTCTAAAAACAACTTAAAACCCATAACACAACGAACAAAGCATTAAAATTACTTGGCAAATTAAATGTAGAATACCGACCTTAGCCCGTGCTTATCCTCTTCAACATCCAAATCTTCTGCCTCTTGAGCCTGTAAGCATATTTGTGGATTTGGTGTAATCGGCCGCAAGGTTGGCGCATTCTCTAGCAAGCCATTGGGTAAACCCACATTATCAGTGACTGTTGATATAGAAATAGTTAACACATCCTCGGCAGTTTTGCACATACTATCCTTTTGCTCCAGTTGTCGCATGCTGTTTGAAGAGCTGGGCTGCTCAATTTGATTGCCCATAACAATTCCAACTGAGGGCAAAAAGGCGTTCTCATTGTAGTTGGCCTTATCCATAGCAATTTCAACATCCGAGTCCACCTCAGGCTCATACAGGCTATTGTCGCGCTCATCGGTGTCCGTGCTGCTCGAGCTATTTGCGCGTTGTTTGCCACCGACTGTGAATACGGCTTTGTCGGCTTCCTGGCAGAAGTCCAATACTGTGCCCTCTGAGTGACGCATTACTTGTGGATTGAGAGTGGCAGCAACGTTTGCAGGTTGGCCGGCACTTGAGGGCTTCTTGAAGGTCTGGCCTAATTTCGAGAACTGTCCAGCGACGTTCGAAATCGCTTTTGAACTGAACTGCACAAGTTGAGATTCTGATAGATTACGTGGCATGCCCTTGGGCACATCCAGCAAAGGCAGCTTGCTCTTGCGTCGCTGCAAAACACCGCCAGTAATGAAACGAACATCCTTATTGCCGGCGTTCTCTAGAGCAATTCGAAACATTTCCACGATTGCTGTCAGCGATTCGGTGAGCTCCTCCTGTGTCTTGATGACATAGGCAGCATTATTGAAGAACCGCAAATTGGCTGAGCGGAACATGTGGAAGTATCCTTCCTGATCGTCGATACAGTAGTTCAGGCGCAGGCATAGATGCGCCGCCGAGGAGCCTTGAAAGATTTTTGTCTGCTGATACATGCCGAGCTCAATGAGACGCAGCTGCGACAAGTGCACCTTCTCAAAGCGCACAATCTTGTCCAGATGCGAATCATATTCGGCTACAATATAACAGTCGTCCGTAAGCAATAAGACTGAGTCCACCTCCGTTTCGCTGGCATCACCAGAGCTAAGAAGTAGACATTAGAAATGAGAAATGAGAAGCTCACGGATTATTATCTAATATTTACCTAGGATCCGCATCGATTAAGCCCCAAGCACCAACTGGATACTGTTCGGAGCTCAACAGCAAACGACGACAATCTTCCACCAGTAATTTCGCATGCTCCGCACTCTCTCCGTCGATTTCATCTGGCGCCGCCTGTCCTCCCAATGCGCTTAACGATTCCGACGAAACTTGATTACCCAACATTAGATCGATAGTAGCTTGGCGGTACGAGTCCTTAAAACGTGCTAGGTAATAGCTGAAATAATATGGATGATTAATATAAATAATTTCGACTTCTCAATCACTCTCAACAAAAGAAGCAAGGTGCAGATGAATGATGGAAAATGAGAAATTAATAAATTTGAAAATCGAATGGTAATATACCTTTTATAGAAAAAGAAACAAGAAAATTGTAACGATTGGAGCAACTAAGAACTGTAATTGTATGAATATTTTTGATTGAATTGTTTGGCCATCTGGTAGATCTGCTTTCAGGGCCTCAGCGCACCTGTTTGAGACAATCGACTCGAGCAATTTGAGCTCAGGTCCCAGCACGCCCGCACTGTAATATCCACGCAATGGTGGCTGTGACTCGGGTTTGAGTATTTGTATAATGGTTTCTAGAACATCATCCTCTCTCAATTCGTCCGCCCGCTGCAGTTGACCTTGCATCAGATCGATAATGCACTGGCGAAACGAGTCGGCAAAGTTTTGAATAAAAAAGCTACGAAGAAGGGGGCATGACATTAGCTAAAGGTCATATATAAACAGGGCTTAGAGATATGCAGCTTGCTATTTGTTAGAATAGTGCCGACATACCCTTCACCCACGTACAAAGCGTGGGATCAAGAGTAGTTAGTATAGTTAAAGAGTATCGAATCCTTTTTAACTCGTTTGACTTTTAACTGGAATGTACAACTAAGTTGAAGCTTGAACAAATAACATATAGGTGGGCTTACGTTTATAATTAGTTGAGATTTTGAAAAAAGCATGCGATATTAGTTAAATGAATATATAATTCCGAAATGGCTTTTGTTGTTCAATTTTGTCATTAAAAGAGTGCTCTATAATGCGATTGATAACGTGCGATGATGGCCATATTTAAATATATAACATTTAAGACCCAACTGTCATTACTTTTGCTTTAAATAATTATAATGGAATGAAGTTATTTTGATAAGAAGCATAATGTTAATAGATAAAGTGTGAGCACAAGCAAATATAAACAAGTCATTATAAAGAAGAAGAATATACTACAAACCGATTGGCCGAGTTCATGCCGTCTTTCATCATTCCGCTAATCTTTCGCTCTCCCGTTCGTGTGTAGTCACCCTGGAATGGAACAGAAATTGCTATTATATATCTGTAATATGGAATTTTCAATGATTTCCAACCTTTAGAGCGTTTGTGCCTGCGTACTGTCTGCTTATTACATCGCCATTGTTTGCCCACAGCACCATAAAGGACGACTTTAATGGGTCTGGAATTGGGGAATAGGGTGGCGAAAGCCCCAATTTAACCAGCTGCGATTGGAGCACCGCTGTGCCAATTGCCGTTTGCACCACATTCGTGCGATCAAGACAATCCATGCAATTTACTCGAAAGACAGACTTCTGATTGCAAATTATCCCGCGTTGATCCCGCCAGTGGAAGCCCATGGCACCTGCCTCAGGGCCAATGGCATCAATCAGTGCAGATACGTTTCCAAACCGCATTCCGCGACTAGTGGATATAGGTGAACGTTAATGGAATTCATTTTATATGAAGACATATATATAATCACCAGTAGTCATGAAAATCAAATGTGACATAGATTATCTGTTCGTTGTTGTATTTTATCACATGCTCCGCATACGAATCGCCAATCAGTTTCTCCTTTCCGCTCTGCTCTACCAGGTTAATAATACATACGCGCTCGTAGATGGCTAGCTCTTTGGTAAAGTGCAGCTCAAAGGCTTGCTTTGTTTCGGCCACGCCCCTATCCAAACGTGGTGGCGGGCGATATTTGTAACCGGGCTGACTCCAAAAAATGGGCACCGAGCCACGCACCTGAGTAAAGGACAACTGATGATGGCGGAATGAGAGTAATTGTTCCGTTTCCACGTAATTGGCACAGTTGCCCTTTTCATCCACTCCGCGCCGCTTATAGCTGCAGTTATTAGGTTTACAATTAATGGCTGATAATTTAGAAAACGCCATCAGACTTACCGTGTGCCCGCACGATGGCGGGAGCGCCGCGATACCAAAGACAAGGTAAAACAGTCATTGCCAATGACGCATCCCTCCACTTGCACAAATCCTTGAATAATGGGCAATATCCATGTTTTATCCTACAATGCAATAATAAATTCAAATCATTCTGACGATTGCCCCTTAACTACCCAATACACACATTCATCTTAATTATATCTCTGATCATGTGCATGTTCCAGAAGAATCTCTCATCTGGCTGTGGATGGACATCATCCGCTGTTACCGCCTGCCTTTGCAGATTGTTGGTAATGTCGCAGTCGAAACTGAAGTAGAAACTATCCGTCTCGTCAAAAATCTTGTGCAGCTCCTCTGTGATTCGTCGCTCGATTTGCCTTGGCTCTCGTATACCAACAGAATTTTTAACCTGTTTGGTGGCCAAGCTGGCTGCCTGCTGAGTGGTGGCTTTGATTGTGTTCCCAGCGCTCTTTACAACACCCCAAGTCTTATTCATGCCCTCGAACAGTTTCGTGCTCTTCGTATTGGACGCTTGCGTGGTTCTTCCGCTCGCATTATTGCTGCCCGAGGAGGCGCTGTGTGTAGGCGTGGAGTTGTTACTTCTGTAAGAATACCACGCAAAGTATATTAACAAAGTTTAATTTGCTTAGCATTTGATAAACTTACTTTGTGTGCTTGGTGCAGTTGGGCAGCTCAGAGTCCGCCTCATCGGCACTGAGAATGCATATGGATTTGATCTTGTACACCAAATGTGGCGGATACAGCACACCCATGGCTACTGCCTCCTTAACCACGATCAAATGCGGCTCATACACATTTGGCAACGAAACAACGCCCACGATACCATGCGTAACGCCAATGCATTCGATGTCCTCCACCGAGCTGAGATCCCATCCTGAAAAAAATAAAGAGCTAGCATAAGCAATGCGTACTAAATATGTTGTGTGTATTTAATGTGTGTCAGCTTTATATACAGTTGTTGCTATATCGCAAATATTTGGAGTCATAATCTTTATGCAAAGCAATATTTGTTGCATGAATAACAATCGGTTTTGTTCATTTCTAGTTAAATTTCTATTTAAATTCAGACGAATAATCCGTAAGTTTACACATCTTTATTTAAAGCATTTCTGAAGCATCCATGAGAAAAATGGCGTAGAAATCTGAACAAATGTGAACGGCTGAATGGTTAAAAATTTTACAGTGTGGCAATTTGCTCTTAATCTTATCTAACTTGCCATTTTATCTGGGAAAAAAATAAAATAAATAAATAAAATAATAAGAACAGAAAAGCTTATCAAAATAAATTGAAACCTCAACAATATCGTCTATATGTGCGTTATTAAAGTGACACAATTATTAATATGTAATACATAGGAAAATATATATTGTATCAGGCAGAAAGAGACGCAAAGTCCAAGCTAAATTAATAGCGACTAAAAACAGATATTAAGGAGTAAGCACAAAACAATCTAAACATATAGTTAAATAAGTGAGTTAATGACAACTGTCAACAATCAAATGAAACACAGTAGCTAATGTTAAGACTATAAGAAGTCGACAAACTGCTAATGCTGATTAAAACTATATATGGTTCATATCGTAAAATCATTTGTAGAAATTGACACTTTTATGTGTGTGTGTGAGTGAGATTTATGCTGAAACAAGTCATCACAATGTAAAAGGTCAAAGTCTGTAGCTGAGTCATGCCAAATTCTGTGGCCATGACCGGAAATGGAGTTCAACTCGGGAATCGGACACACAATTTATTCTGAAATGCATATTAAATTGCGTGTGTAAGTGAATTACGGGAATTGTACTGCCTGCGCAATTAACGAGCAATCAACAGGACGCTAAACGCAGGCCAATTAGAAGGACATTCATACAAATTGATAGTCGAGCTATTTTTATAACGACTTCAATGCACACAAAGTCAACATGCACACACAACTGATTACTCTAGAAATACTAAATAGTGGATCTACAGTAATAGCTCTTTGGAGTGGACAAGCAAGATGAATAAACACACACAAACGTCATGTGCGCAAAGAGTACTTCAGGCAGGAATCCGGAACAAATGCTTCAAGCTAAAGGATTACGACGGTTGTGTATTTGCTGTATTTACTGTACTGCCAGTCGTTCGTATATTTATAGATACACGACGCATTAAAACGCACTTACAGTAAAACGCACAGCAAAGACCAGACGCAAACGCCCCCACAACAAATCAGACAAAGCTAACTGTAAATGTGGGCGACAGAAGCTTGGATGGCCCAAGTCTCATTCCACCCTTGACATTCAGCGACAAACTAGAACACCGTACACACACACACACACATAAATACACACTTGGCTTTACGTTGCCTGCCTTGCATTTTCGCTTTCGAGAGCAAAAACGTGAGCGCAATACAGATAAGGCCTTTGACTATGTGAATAATTATAAAAAAAAAAATCAGCTGCTCCCTTGCATCTAAACAATGATTCATCTCCGTAGTTACCTGGCTTTATAGTAAATTCCGATGTCTTGCGATTCCACCACAAACTCTTGTCACGCTTCACAAATATATAATGCGTATCAGTTTGAAATACTTCCATCATGACTTGGGCTATATTATTTGCGACATTTCAACACCAGACCATTTCAAAACTATACTTTGTGCAATCAATTTTGTTCCATTGTTATTTCACTCCAACTGACTCGCTAATGTAATCGAATAAAAGTATATCAGTTATCAGCAAATCGATACAAGCAACACAATCTATCGGGCCATACACGTACAAATAGTCATACAGCAAACCGAGAGAAAGCAGCATAGCAAACTCCGTATATTTTATTTATTTTACACAGTAATAACTAATTTAAATAGGTTTCCCAAAATTTTCGTCCATGTCGATTATGCCAATTGGAGGTGTCTTTGAAAAACTATTCCATTAACTAAAAATTGTATGTCCAACATTTGACGGCTTGCATTGCACCTATCGATAGATTGTGAGCACGACTATCTGCGTGACGCAGCAGGCAGTTAGCCGTATGTGTCAAACAGCTGTGCGGCCAAGTCTCAAATGGAAGCACAAATTAAATAACAATAACAACTACATTTTGATACATAGTCACAGAAATTAATGGCGCTGCGCAGCATCAACAAACTGAATGTGTTTATGAAACGATGCGCGCCCACGTTGTTCTACTGTCGTCACAAGTCCGCACCCACACCAGCACCCAATGCAGTCAGCAACACAAACGCCAACAGCAACAGCGACAACAGCAGCGGCGGCGACAATAACAGCAACAACAAAAATGGATACAGAGGCTACAGTTGGCGCAGCGCCATTCGTTTCTTTGTGCCGTTCTCGCTTGGTGCACTGGCCAGCACAATGGTGGCACAGCGCGAGGAGCTGACGCCGTCCATCTCGGCGCGCACATTGAACGGTCGCCGCCGCGAATTCAATTTCATTGCAGACGTTGTTGCCGGCTGTGCCGACTCTGTCGTCTATATCGAGATCAAGGATACGCGGCACTTTGACTACTTTAGTGGGCAGCCCATCACGGCATCGAACGGCTCCGGGTTCGTCATCGAGCAGAATGGACTCATACTGACCAATGCTCATGTGGTGATTAACAAGCCCAACACGATGGTGCAGGTGCGTCTCTCCGACGGACGCACATTCCCGGCCACCATCGAGGATGTGGATCAGACCTCCGATTTGGCAACGTTGCGCATCCAGGTGAACAACCTCTCCGTCATGAAGCTGGGCAAGAGCAACACGTTGCGTTCCGGCGAATGGGTTGTGGCCTTGGGTAGTCCGCTTGCGCTCAGCAACACAGTAACCGCTGGCGTCATCAGCTCCACGCAACGCGCCTCTCAGGAGCTGGGCTTGCGTAATCGAGACATTAATTACCTGCAAACGGATGCGGCCATTACCTTTGGCAATTCCGGCGGTCCGCTGGTCAATCTGGACGGCGAGGCCATCGGGGTCAACTCAATGAAAGTGACTGCCGGCATTAGCTTCGCCATACCCATAGACTATGTGAAAGTGTTTCTGGAGCGTGCTGCAGCACGTCGTAAAAAGGGCTCCGCCTACAAGACAGGCTACCCGGTCAAACGATACATGGGCATCACCATGCTCACCCTTACTCCCGACATTCTCTTTGAGCTGAAGTCGCGAACCCAAAACATGCCGAACACACTGTCGCACGGTGTCCTCGTTTGGAAGGTTATTGTCGGCTCACCAGCGCATAGGTAAGAGACATTAAATATACGTATATAAACAGGGAGTTTAATTCGCTCTTTATATTTCAGCGGAGGTCTTCAGCCGGGCGATATTGTGACCCACATTAACAAGAAGGAAATCAAGAACTCTTCCGATGTTTACGATGCTCTCGCAGACGGTAAAAAGGAATTAGATATTGTTATAATGCGTGGCGTTAAGCAAATGCGCGTGACTATAACACCAGAGGATCCGTGATATCACCTCAATCCAGATACAAACTTTAGTCTTATATACGCTACTCAATTTGGTGAATTGGCCTTTGCATTGATTTGTATAATGTTATGTGATTTCCTATACCATAAAAAGGAACTGCCAGTCCAGTCTAATGCATATGCAGCGGCTGCTAATTGGGCCGCATTCACGTAGCACTCAGCTAGTTGTCATGCTGCGCAGTAAACACAATACAAATTACATATCAAATTAACGGTGTTTGCCTAAGACTAATTGTTATTTGTATTCCATTAAATGCAGACTATAAAGTGTATTTCATCAGCAATGCAAGCTCACAATGCGATTAATGTATATTATATAAATTAACCCAATTCATAAAACTTGCAAAGATTGAATATTGATATACTTGAAAAAAAAAGAGGGAGTTCTTTCGTGGTAACAGGCAGAAAGAAGCATGGCATCATTTGTAATAAATGTACATATATTCATATATGGGATCAGTGCTTTATAGATTAAAAAAAAAGAAGAAAAACTTAAAGTAGTTATTTATCAATTATCGCGTGCAGTAATTATACGGTTAAAATCTGTTTCGAGATCCGATAACCTTATTATCGATAAGCGTTTAGTATTTTAATTTTTTATTTTTTTTATTTTACATAAACTATTTAAAAGTTGTAACGCGCCAAATTTCTTGGAATGAGCATCGAAACTTTAAGTATATTTGATTTCTAATGTCAAGCCCATTTGTTATTAAAATATATTATACTGCAGCTTTACACTGCATGTAGCAGACGTGCACATCTGCTTAGAGCACTCGTTTGATTTTCTTATCTTTGCTATTTTGTGAATCACAACTATATCGTTACTTCGTTTACGCATTCGTTGCGTTTTCTTGAACGTCTACTAAATATCTTCGATTTCTCTTTGGACGCAGGTCGTCTGCCAATCTGAATGCGCCGTCTGCCTCCGTCTGTCTTTCCGATCGTCCGTTCGAACAGCGACAAAAATGTATTTACGCTAATTGAAATATCTTGCGTTGCGATCAATCGATGCCATATTTTTTCTGCTTTTTTTTTTGTAGGCCAAAACTTGGCACAGCAGCAGCATCAGCAGCAACAACAACAACAAAAGCATCGCCAGCTCCAAAAACCGAAATGCAAATTTCAATAAATTTATGCAACTGCGTTCGCTTTTTTTTGTGGGTGACAAGGCAGACGATGATGATGATGTTGCTGCTGCTGTTGCTGTTGCTGTTGTTGTTGTTGCGTTGTGTCGTTGCGTGAAAAGTGAAATTCTTGTGATTATTAATTTTATTTTCGCTTTTGGCAATATGCCTGCCTCGGCTGCTCGACTGTCTGCCTGCTACGCTTTTTTAGTCTTTGCACATAAATTCAGTTCAGTTATTGAATTCACTTTTCGCCCCAGACCCACTCTTATTGCAGTTGTTGTGGTTATGCGTGGTTTATGTGCCATCGGCCTTTATGACACTGTTGGCACTAAGTTACCTTTATTGCATATAAGCCGCACGCATAAACGCTGCTTTATGTTCATAAATTTGCCAATACTCGACGGGGTTAAGCAAACAGACCTCTTTTGTCCACATGGCGCTTGAGACTTTCTTCTGCAGGCTCGGCCAAGACGCTGCGTCTCACCTTTCTTTCCACATCATCTCACCTCACATCAACTCATCTCACCTCATCTCACCTCACCTTACCTATGCTGCTATGCTATGCTATTTTAAATAACCACAAAACTTAGCAATTAACTTGTGGTCGATCTTAACTAATTCTACGCTCTGTTTCTTTTTTTTTTTTTTTTTTAATTCGCTTAAATTAAATATTTATATTACAAAATAAATTACACTCTTTCTATATTAAAATAATAATTAGTGAAAAGCTTACCAAATAAATAATAAAATAAATAAATAAAAAAAAAAATTATAATAAAATTGAAATATAAATACATATGGTTTGTTTATTTTTATTTATTAAATTTATCGCTAATGATTATTTTAATAAAGAAAGGGTCTAACTTTGACAGCCACAAATTTGAGGGTATTTTATAATGTACCACACTCTCCAAAAAGGCTTAAAAATTTGTTTTGGCAAATCAATAGAGCAACAGTAACTCAATTATTTAGTTTATATAAACTATTGTGGTATGGCATGCCCCCGATGGGCGTAGATATACAGATAGTCCTATATATCTTAGAAGCTATACTTATATTTCATTACAAAATGGCATAATGGTATCCCTGAGTATCCATAAGACGGGTATTGTGCAGTCGATTATGCCTGACTACAAACAATTTAAATTACTTCCCAAGAGGTCAGTTCTTTAATCTATAAGAGTTTTAATTTCATATTATCTCTAACCTCTAAAAAAATACGTTTCAATTTTGAAAAAAAAAAAAAAAAATGAAAATACTTAAAAAAATAAATAGATAGAGATATATTGATGCAGAGCATCTAGGTTTCGTTATATAAGGAAATATAATTTTTATTATAATATATATAATACTTTTATGTATGTTAAATTAAGATCATACTCAAGTGGATGCTGTGGTTGGCTTAGCTGCGCTTCGTTTGTATGTTTTTGTGGCTGATCAAGTTCACACGCAAAAACTACAACAGCAACAACAACAACAACTACGCTGACAGCTCTATTAATGTTTTACACTGATTTACAATTTTATAAATGGCAAAACAAAATTATAGCATAGCAGTGTTGGCTCGCTCAGCATTTCGGCACGGCTTCCAGCTCGGTGGCTACTCGTAATTATTGCATATTAGATTGATGAGGGTCAGTTGGGCACATCCATCGCGGATGCTTTGCGATTGAGTTATTAAACGTGCTGTTAATTGCAACACCTGACAATCGTGTTGAGGCCGTGATGCTTTGTCGCGTTAACCCAAAAATGTCAGACATAAGATTTTGCACGTGTAATTATGTGTGTGGGGATTGCCATTTGATGCTTTGACGCGACCTCAGCACGTTTGCGAGCTTTGGCACCTAGCCAACATCAGCAATAACAACAACACTGACAACAACAACAACAACAACAACAACAACAGCTACAACTGCATTAACAATAACAACGACTTTCTCAAATGTTGTTCCCATGAACTGCTCACATTTAAAGGTATCGGGCAGGCGCAATGAAAACTGCATAAAAATTGACTGCAACAGCAACAGCAACAGCAATAGCAACAGCAACAACAACATAAACATGCTTAACATTAAAGTTCATGACACACAACTGTAAAATATTTCAGTGCCTGCAACTTTTACCATCGATAACAAATGGCTGCGACTGAGCGCCCCCAAAAGTTCAAGTCCCGCATATGAAAAGTTCTCCTCAAACGTCGGCCAGGGACAGGAAGTCAACGCCGACGCCGACGCCGACGCCGATGCCGACATCAACTTCAACTTGAACGTTAACATCTTAGACAAACCAAAAAGTAAAAGAAAAAAAAAAAAGAAGTGAAAAAAGCAAAGCCAAGAGCAAAGGCTGGACAGCCAATGCGCAGAGCCAATGGCCAATGCCTTAAGCCATAAATCATTTAAATATGCCAAAAACTTACATAATAATTCTGGCAAAGCGATCTCATGCGAGCGAGCCTCAACATGATGATAATTGACAACTGGGCATCGATGCAGACTCCAAAGAGACTCGCAGAGTTTAAGCTAAGGCAACACACACTCACACAGACACACACTTGTATATGGAAACTGTGTCTTGGCATCGATCCCGTCATTCCGCTAGCATTAATCAAGAAATCGAGAAACACTTTTGCCAGCTAAACGAGTCGAGCTAATGAAGTCATCGTCATCAGTGGAACTGTCCAAATTGAAATGTATATTCAAATGTGCCATTTTATGCGGCATGGCGAATCGTAATGGATATCGCTGTGGACTTCACTAAATTAGCGAATGCATTAAATCAAATATCGTGGAAAATCATGAAAAATTATGATGATTACGCGGAAATGTGTGGCAATCGCCGGCCACTGGGCATAGGAATTCAAATTTATGAAATTGCACAAGCAAACAAAAAAAATAAACATCAAAAAATTACTGAATTATTGCAACAATTGTCGATGATGGAGGTAGTTGGTGGTTGCTGGTTGCTGGTGGTTGCCTGGGTCGCCGCTGGGCGCTGCTGCACACAGTTTTCATTTACATTTTGCACTTGGTACAACAACAAAAACAACAATAACAACATTGGCCAAATGTCCAAGAGCTTAGTGGGTCAGTTTACACATCTGAGCTTGTTGGGGCCTTCGTGTGGCTGTCTTGCTCTCTGGCCGTGCCGAGTGTTGTTCAAATATTTGCGCTGGCGTAAAAAGTCATTATCATTAATAATTTGGAAAATTTCACCTGCTTGGAAAAGCGCACAGTTGTTTTCTTTATTTAGGTAAATTCATCAATTATGCGACGGCCTCAAGTTCGTTGCCTAAATCGTTTGTTTTGTGGAGCAGCAACGTTCATCTATCTGGTTGAGAACGCAGCCAACTGTCCGATCGTAAATGTAGCTACTTCGTGTATTATCTGTCAAATGTCAAGTGATGCTTGATTGATTTGTTAGCTTTGTGCCTGTGACTGGCAGACGAGACAAACATCTAGCGATTTATGTTCGATTTCATCGTTCAAATGCCTTTTGACCATTTTCGACAAATTATGCAAAAATGCGCAAAGGCCGCTCACAATGTTCAGAATCGATTGAATGGAATGATGTCATCATCGAATTGTGACCCAAACACACATAGAAACACAGCTGAAACTCTTTTTGCAATGAAATCAGGCCACCTGAATCACTTAATTGTTGCGATTTTTCACAAAATTGAAACATCTTCCGGCATAAAGAGTCGTCGTCTCTGTGTTGTAGTTGCAACTGCAACTGTTGCAGTTAGAGGCTGCAGAGCCAAGATATACGATGTGTGCGCCGAAATTAGTTTTTCGCATGATGCCTGGCCCGAGGCGTGAAAAGATTTTCGCATGCAAGGTGCGGCATTAAGGCGGCAACACCAGCGACAACAACAACAACAACAGCAACAATAGCGACAACAACAGCAACAGCCGCAAGCAGCGCAGCAAGTGTTGCTCTAATTTATAAAATGCTTTTTGCTACCAAGTTGGCTGAGAGACAGAAAAACAAGTAAGAGTGCTCATAGCGGAAGTGTCTGACTAAGAGATGCCCTGTAGCAGTTGTAGAGATGATATTAGATATACTAAATCTTCCGAACCATGACAGAGAGAAAACATTTTTAATTTGTCAAGATTCGCGCAAATCACTGTGGCTGGGTATAGGTATATATATATCTGATGGGACAGCTGTATGCTAAATTTCCATCTCATACATTAAAACACTTAACAATGGCAATGTTATCAGAATGGCAATGATATTGCTATTGGCCTACTACAAGAGATATATGTATTACGAATATAACGTACAGTGATATTGTGAGAGTTGGTAACGAAGTTCTTACCCAAGTTGTCAGCATGTGTCCTGATGCATGCGTGAATGCGACGAGCATAGATGCTGCTATACATAGTCCCTGATGTTGCAGATAGGCTTCTTAAGAAAAAGATCTGTGTGAAGACTAGAGAATATTTTGAATAAACTTTCGTGTTATAGCGTGTACAATATGGAAACTAAGCAATAAAGAATTTATCGAATATTTAAAAATATATATCACGTATAAGCTCCATTAAAATGTACAGTGGAGTTGATAGACAGACAAATATTTGTCCACTGTCGATAATGTAAATGATCACATTTACTCAAATACCAAACGACAAGGCCTCTTCTGCCTGTCACATGCATGTTAACGAAAACATAATACATCAAAGTTCCATTTTGCATACGCACAGGCTATAAGCAGTTAAAGAAAGTCTCATATACTCATTGCTCTGAGGTAATGTAAAAAAAGTTGCCTAATTTAATATAATTTTATTAAATTTGTTCATTTAACAGAATTTATTTTATCATTTTCACACAAGTTATTTATATATTTTCAATTTATTTATTGTATATTTATTTTAATTGTATTTTATTGTATTACTGCCAGGATAAATTAAAGCCCAAATAAGAGTTATATAAGTGTATTTAATTGAAAATCATTTTAATCATTTCTTTTATAGTTGCTACAAAGTTTTTACTAGTGTTTTATATCGTCGTATAGCTGTAGCTACCCTAGACGTTCGCTGTGATGGCTGTAGTGTATCTTATACAAATTAATTGCTTTGCGGTTCTCACACATGAGAGTACGGCGAAATTTCACTTCTTTTTTTCAAATTCCGCTGCCCGTTGGAGCGATGCTCAACGCTTGAGGCATTTCTTTCACACTTTTTCCCAAAGAGTTGCTGATCTTGTTGCTAACGCTGTCGCTGTCGCTGCTGCTGCTGCTGTTGCCTTTGTTTATAACGCATGAAGCGCTGTCCCAAGTCGCCCACCCATCATAAACGCCGTCACATGTTTTAATTAAATGCCAGACAGCTGGCCAGCCAGGGAAATAGGCACAAAGCTCTAAAAGTTTATTTTTATAAGCCACATTAATTGAAATTACAACAGACGCGGCCTGCCGACTTGGCTGGCTGCCAGCTTCTTTTTTTCTTGATTTTTATTTTAGCAATAATTTATTTTTACTATTTCCTCGCAGATGTCACATCGTTGACAATGTGGCAAACGGCGCAGTTTGGCCGAAGCCCCCTGCAACACTTTCTCCAACATTTTTTCTCTCGTTTGTGTGAACACAAAAGGCATTTTTACGGATTACAACTACCATCGCTGTTGTTGTTGGTTGCTAGTTCAATTTTATGTTCTATTGCTGTCATAAAAACATAGAAATAGCCACAAGTCACAATATGCGCTGCAGCACGCTTTGTCCAAGTCAACCCAGTTGCCTAAGTCTTTTGTTTCTCGGACAGCTGTGCGTGAACTAGTAGTATATATGTATGTACATATATGGCTCCGCGTGGGGATGGGAATTGCTGGCGCATCAATATACGATAAATGTATATGAACTACAAGCAAGTTGTATTCAACACATGCATCAATCAGTTTGACCAACTGTAAATGCGAACTGAATGCTGTTTTCATAAACAACATCGAAACTCATGCAAAATGTCATTAATTCCGACTCGGCAAGTGCCAAAACAGACTAAAAGAAACACCAACAACAGCTAAAGCTGTGCTCCAATCAAGTGGAGCATTTGTCTCATCGCTTAAACATTTCAATTTCACTCGCAGCTCTGTGCGAAGTTTCTTTTATTTATGGCCACTGTCCTACAATAAGGGGTCTGCCTGAATCGTCTATAGGTCCAGGGAAATGCAACTTGAGGCCTCTCCAGAATAAGCAGTCTTTTTGCGTCAGTGTTTCAATTCAAACTATTTTATTGGTTTCAAAGCAAGCGCAGCTTGCACTATAGAGCGCATCTAAGAGCGAGCAGAGGGAGAGCGCAACTCCTATGCTCGCTCTCAATCGCTCTGCACAGTGGTTGCAATCTTATTAAATAAACAAAAAAATAGGCATGTCTTCAAATGCCTTAACATCGGCCGCGTTGAAAGGCCGTAGGGCTTCAATATAATATTCATTTTCTTTAAAGTAACTTATTAATTAAGTGGAAGCGGGGCAATGCGATGGATTGCCCTCTTGTAGGTGCCGGATTTGGTCTTTATAATGACCACTCGCACCCTACCATCTCCGCCGGCTATGGCTTCGGTCACCACGCCTAGCATCCATTGTTGAGGAGGAGCGTTGTCCTCTCCCACGAGGACGACTGTTCCGACCTCCACGTTTTGCCTCTCCTTGGTCCACTTCGATTTTTGCTGGAGGCTCAGCAGGTAGTCCCTTGACCAGTCTGTCCAAAATCGACGCTTGATGCTTGATATCAGCTGCCATCTTTTTAAGTAAGTCAGCTTGACGTCGTTGACTGGCTCTGTTGACGCGAGTGGCAGCGGCGCGAGCGTTGTCCCTATTAGGAAGTGCGCTGGCGTGAGCACTTCGCCGTCGTTGGGGTTGTTGCTGGGAGCGACCATTGGCCGCGAATTGAGCACGGCCTCGACCTCGACTAGCACGGTGGCCAACTCGTCCTGCCGTAAGACAGCGCTGCCCATTGCCTTGAGTAGCAGCCCCTTGGCAGACTTCACTGCCGCTTCCCAGAGACCGCCGAAATGCGGCGCTCGAGGAGGAATGAAAACAAATTCCATTCCCCGATCCGCAGCAAACGTTTCCATGTCCGCTGTGTTGGCATGGAACGTGCCCATAAGGTCCAGAGTGCGTGCAGCACCCACGAAATTGGTGGCATTGTCGCAGTACAGCTTCCGTACAAGGCCACGTCGACCAATGAACCTGGATAAACACATCAAAAACGAATTGGTTGTTAAATCGGTTACTAATTCGAGATGCACTGCCTTTGAGGTAAAACAGACAAATACGGCAATATACATTTTAACTGGCGATTTGCCACGAATTCCTAACGAAACCAGTATTGGACCACAAAAGTCCACTCCGCTGATCTCAAATGGTCTATTTCCATGTAAGCGGTCAGCAGGTAGATTACCCATTATTTGGGATAGAAGTTTCGGCTTATAGCGAAAGCAATGTACGCACTTTCGAACTACTGCACTGCAAGCTTCTCGAGCATTGACCAGCCAGATCTGCTGACGAAGCAGGCCCATTAATACCAGTGGATTGGCGTGGCAATGAGAGCGATGCAAGTGCTCCAAATAAAGCGTTACGAATCTACATTTCTTTGGAAGTAATAGGGGGAACTTAGCATTATGTGCTAGTGGTGCCTTCAATAAACGACCTCCTACTCGTAGCAACCTCAACACACGCCTGCCATGCTGATGTGGATGCAAAAACGGTGTCAGTTTTTGCAATGCCGGTTGCAAAACGATTGATTTCTTTAGCTTCTTTATTTCATCGCTGAATTCAATGTGTTGAATTACGGATATGACTGCAAGAAAAGCAAAGCTTAACTCAGAAGCTGTAGGAATCAGTGATGTGTGACTTTCTTGTTTTCCATTGATAAAGCGGAACATATATGCAACTATACGAATTAATTTAGAATACGAAGAAGTTGCTTCGATAAGCTGTACGATGGAATTTGGTACTTCATCGACCGCGATCAGAGTGATTGCAGTTCTACGCTTCTCTAACAGCTCTAATTCTTTCGATAACGAGAGTTGTGGATTGGGTGGCCACAATGTATCAGAAAGCTTTAAAAATCCTGGCCCGCAAAACCACAAAGATGTTTTAAGCTCCTCAACGGAACATCCCCGAGATACAGTGTCTGCTGGGTTGTCCTTCGTCGGTACATGACGCCAAGATACATTAGTAGTCAATTCTTGGATGGTTGCCACGCGATTAGCAACGAACGTATTCAAACTAGATGAATGCATTCGCAACCAATGAAGCACAACCTCCGAGTCTGACCAAAATGTGACTTGATTAATCGGACAATCAAGTAGTTTCTTTACCGCATCCCACAAGGTAGCTAACAATTCTGCAGCACACAACTCCAGCCGCGGAACAGATTTTGTTTTCAAAGGCGCTACTTTTGATTTGGCGATCAACAGCCTGGTAGTGATACCCTCATCTGTTTGCATTCTTACGTATAAACAACAACCGTAAGCTCTCGTTGAGGCGTCGGCAAATCCATGGATTTGGCATCCTTTTGCCTTGAGTGTACCAACGTAACGAGGTATATACAACGAGTCTAAATTTGAGAAGCAGCTAGTTATTGCCTCAAATTCTTGTCTCATTTGGACAGGTATTTGGTCATCCCACCCAAGTTTGTGCAACCACATTTCTTGCAGAAGGACTTTCGCACGAGTTACGATCGGGCTTAACAAACCTAAGGGGTCATATAATCGTGCCACAAAGGACAGAACGGACCGTTTGGTTGGTTGTACCTCTGTTAAGCAGTTCATGGAGTATCTAAAAATGTCATCCATAGGATTCCAAATTAATCCTAATGTTTTTGTGTCCTCTTGATGACCAATGATAATATCATTTCTTGCTGGCTGTGCTGCAAGTTGCTTACTGTTGGACGACCATTTTGTGAGAGGAAATCCAAATGCTTGAAGAATTGTTATCAAGTCTCGATGCAACAAACATAATTCCTCAATGCTATCTGCTCCTGTTAACAAGTCATCAACATAAAAATCTTGGGCTAACGATCTTGCAGCCACTGGATGCGTGGAAGCATGCAAGTCGCTTAGATGTTTTAAACATCGAATTGCTAAGAATGGAGCAGTCGCTGTCCCATACGTTACTGTATTCAAACGAAAGATTTGTAACGGATCAGTGGGCGATTCCCTCCACACAACAAGTTGAAAGTTGCGATGGGACTCGTCAAGTTCAATTTGACGGTACATTTTAGCGATATCTGCTGTAGCAGCCCAAGGACGAAGTCGAAATCTTAGCAAAGTCTCCCATAACTGAGGCTGGATGGTCGGACCCACCATGAGTAAATCATTCAGCGACAATTGAGATGAGGACTTGCTAGAAGCATCAAACACTACTCGTAGTTTAGTGGATGCGCTGTGCGGTCTTAGCACGCATTGATAAGGGATGAAATAATGCGGCTCTCTCGGAATTTGATTATCGGTTGGGCTCATATGACCCAAAGCCAAGTACTCTTTCATGAAGTCAATATACATTGGCCGAATGTCATCTTGTTTGCTCATTCTTCTTTCCAAAGCCAGAAAACGTCGCTTGGCTGTGTCATATGACATACCAAGACTGTGTGGGCTTGATTTGAATGGCAATGACACTCTGAACCGACCTGAGGAGGTTTGGCAAATAGTCTCTACAAAGGACTTCTCGCACAGTTGTTGTTCCGGGGTATACAAATTCGAAGCAGCTGTATTTGGTTTTTCTTCCAACTCCCAGAATTTACGAACTATCGAATCTATATCTATGTCGTCCTTTACGACACTAACGAAAGTCGACGAATTATTAGCTGCATTAGCTGCTCGGCAGCGACCAGACACAATCCAACCAAAGGCAGTCAATTGCAATGTTGGACTGTTATCAGGTCCCTTTATTTTGCCCTCTCTTAATATATCAAAAAATATATCAGCACCGAGCAACAAGTCTATCCGTTGTGGCTTGTGGAACTGAGGATCAGCTAATTGTACATTATCAGGTACCTTGATCTCTTCAGTATGCTTCTCTGGTTGATACGACGATATAGAACGTAACACACCAAAGTCTGTTCTAATTTCTGTATCGTCCGTTCGAGATGCTATAGCGGTTTGAACGCTGTGACGAACAGAAGACTGACAGTTAGCAATGCCCAACAACTGAATCCCAAATTTTTGCCTTTTCAACTTTAGCTGTTTGGCAAGTTCTTCAGTCATGAAGTTAACTTGCGAGCCGGAATCTAACAAGGCCCTAGCTAAATGGTAAGATCCAGATTGATCTTTTATTTTAACAACTGCGGTTGCCAAGAGAACTTGATCTGAGGCGATCCGTGCGTGATTTACAGATGAAGTCTGTGAAGAGTTAATTCGAGGGACTGCCGATACGACTGCTGAGCTACCTTGAGTCACCTCAGAGCTGTATCTATGCAGTATGGTATGGTGCGGCTTAGAGCACACACGACAGTGGGCTGATTTACAACCAGCCACTGAATGACCTGTTCGCAAACAATTTATGCATAGTGGATAGCTCTTTGCAAATGCAAACCGTTTTTGACATGGGATTGCTGCGAACGACGAACACGAATGGACGAAATGATCATTCTTTTTACAAAAAACGCATTTAGGGTCTTGTGGCTGACTTGGCAGAGCGACAGCTAGCGAAGTTTTCCCAATTCTTTTCCTATTGTCCTGAACTGTCTTACGATTTGAACCAGATGATTCTTCAGCACTTAAATGTTGATATCGTCTGTTTAAGGCAGCTTCACAATCTTGCCACAGTGGAAGTTTGTTATAGTCAAGATTCTCTTCCCACCTAGAACGCGTGCCAGCGTCTGCTTTCATCATTACCAAATGGATGAGCATGGCATTCGAAATCTGTTTATCAGATCCTAGCGATAACAACGATTCGTAAATAGCACGTACTGAATCCACCAGTATGCGCAAAGATGATGCTGATGGTTCAGACATGCGTGGGAGGTCAAACAACTTAGCGATGCTGTTGAAAAATATGAGACACTGATTGTCGTACACATTTTTTAAGGCAGCTAACGCTTTTGGATAGTTAGCATCCGTCACCTGATAAGCCTTGACAGTGCCTAATGCTTCTTTTTCCAAGCAGGACAACAAGTGATTGAACTTTTCGATATTCGATAACCCTGGCTCGTTATCTACTAAACTTTCAAACAGACCAATGAAGTTTTTATATTCCGAATATTCGCCACTAAATTTCGGCAATTTTATATTCGGTAGACTTCTAGAGTGTGACACGGAGCCAATCATTGTAGAGTTGGCGGGACTCTCAATTTTAGGTTGACTATCACTACCTCGCTTCATTAGGAGTGCCTTAGTTGACACACATAATTCCTCTAAAGTGGACCGAGGCACTAAGTCAGCATTAATGTCGTCCAACTCTTGTTGTGTTTTAAAGGCCTTTTCTATATAGCGGTTCAGTATCTCAAGTCTACATTCTATTTCGAATGGCTCTACTGGTCTAGCAAAATCTTTTAATGATTTGTTTATGCGGGTTATGTCATTTGTGACGTTCCTATAGACGGCCAAGAGAGCTTCGACACGCTCTGATGATGACTCGTCCATAGACCGATTCTTTCCTCGCTTGCCAGTCATAATGCAATAAGTAAAGCTCAGTTGAAACGAACTTCAATAAAACAAAGAAAAGCTCACTTATGTACGACAACAAGCGAAGAACAACTCAAAGAAGTTAAAGAATGCGCGCGATCTTTATAAATATCAATATATTACGCTGGCAGTGTTTAACTATACTTGAGTGACTGTAACAGACAGTTGTTAGCGATATAGCGAAGACAACAACCAGAGTGGCTGAGTGACTATTATTTTGAGTGATCTATACTAGAGCGATTGAGTGCAATGCATGCACACTTGCTACTGCGCAAAGTGAGAGCGTGAGTACCAACGAGCGAAATTGCTAAGCGAACGATTAAGCAATTGAGTGCAATGCATTACCACCTACACATGCACAAGCGAGAGCGCGCCGATATGTGCAAGTGTAAACACAACAATAGTGCAAGCTAGAATGCAAGATATTAGTGCAAACGATCGCATACGATGAGAGCGAGAGTACAAGTTTCGAGCGACAATTAATGCAAGCAAGTGACGAGCGCAAGTGATGAGCGCAAGCGATGAGCGCAAATGATGAGCGCAACGCTAGAGCACTACTGTATGTGCAAGCGAGTGTGCAAACGATATTGCACGCGAGCATACAAATGATGAGTGTAAAGCGAGCGCAAGTGATGAGCGCAAAGCGAGAGCGAAACTATAAGTGCAAGCGAGAGTGCAAACGATATTGCAAGCGAGCATACAAATGATGAGTGTAGAGCGAGCGCAAGTGATGAGCGCAAAGCGAGAGCGACACTATAAGTGCAAGCGAGAGTGCAAACGATATTGCAAGCGAGCATACAAATGATGAGTGTAGAGCGAGCGCAAGTGATGAGCGCAAAGCGAGAGCGAAACTATAAGTGCAAGCGAGAGTGCAAACGATATTGCAAGCGAGCATACAAATGATGAGTGTAAAGCGAGCACAAGTGATGAGCGCAAAGCGAGAGCGACACTATAAGTGCAAGCGAGAGCGCAAAAAACGAGAGCGCAAAGCGAAATGCAAGACGAACAATGAGCAAGAATTGCAACACGGTAAAGGCGCCAAAGACAATTTGGATTATGCGAATTACCAGAGATTGAACAGGGCAAAGGTCAATTATAATATGCACCTTATTTTATTTATTTGTATTTTTTAACTAACTTCAACATAATTCACATAGGCATAGATAGGTTTGTACATACAATAATATTCTGTATGTCTCAAGCAATGCATTTATTTATTTGCTCTTGCATTACTTGGTGATATACATGCACTATGTTTATCTGGTACTTCCCTGATTATTGATAAAATCCATCAACAAGCCTTCCAATCCTGAAGAGTCCACCCGGGGGCGCCAAAAATGTCCTACAATAAGGGGTCTGCCTGAATCGTCTATAGGTCCAGGGAAATGCAACTTGAGGCCTCTCCAGAATAAGCAGTCTTTTTGCGTCAGTGTTTCAATTCAAACTATTTTATTGGTTTCAAAGCAAGCGCAGCTTGCACTATAGAGCGCATCTAAGAGCGAGCAGAGGGAGAGCGCAACTCCTATGCTCGCTCTCAATCGCTCTGCACAGTGGTTGCAATCTTATTAAATAAACAAAAAAATAGGCATGTCTTCAAATGCCTTAACAGCCACTAAATTACGTATCCGCGCTGCAGTCCCGGCCAGCCTGTGATTAATGATCTCGACTAGCTGCTAGTCAGAGCTCTAGTGTATGACTTCCTAACGATACAAATGTACCGCTATCGCAGTACAGTAGCAACACATGCATGTTACGGCAACATGTTGCCAACCGCACGCTAATCAGGTTAATTGTCTTTCAATTTCATTTGACTAACTACAGCAGCAGCAACGGCTTCAGCTTCAGCTTCAGCTTCCGTTCGTACCGCAACTAAGGCAAACTGATTTTAATGACATAGCAATGCCAATTTATGGGCTGAGCTGGCAGCTAATTCAATTAATGTTGGCCAATTCTCTGACACAAATTTGAAAATCACAAAACACAAATTTAAGGTAGCAACTCAGTGAAATTGCTATGGAAAAGGAAAGTTGTCGCCGCTGCTGGCCATGAATTATGGCAATTTGATGGCAGCCCGCCAACAGCGGAACAACAGCCATTTACAGTGTTTATCTCGAAAGAAAAACGCGAAAATCCTTAAAGAAAAATGCACATATTTAACTAATGATGGTCACTTAACGCAAACTTAACGACAAATCAACGCCGTCAACGGCAACAGCAGCACCAACAGTACCAAACTGCAAAACGCAAACACCAACAACAACAACAACAACAACAACTTTCCCAGACAAAACGTCGCTGCGTGGGCGTACAAAATACGACAACAACAAAAAGTGTACAAAATATATATAAACATAAAAATTATTAAATGCCTTGCTGATTATGCGCAGGCAGCGTCCGGCAATTTCATGAACCTCTTGGCTCCTCCGTTTTGTTGTGCTTGTTGATGATGCAGCGGCTGTTGCTGTTGCTGTTGCTGTTGTTGCTGATGACAACAACAATAATATTGTTAATGATAATGCTTATGAGTTTTCCTTGTAACAGCTTCAACAACAATAATAATAACAACAGCAGTGCGACAGAGACAGCAACAGATGCAGCAACAACAACAACTGTTGTTGCTGTCGCTGCTGTTGCAAGCCGATGTTGTCAGAGTGATAAACGTTGTTCATGTGCAATTAGTAAAAATATTTCAAAGCAATAAAAGGAAAATAACAAAAAATTGACAAACAGTTGTTGGACTTTGAAATACCCAGTGTCTACATTATTATGATATGCGATATGAAATTGCCTTTTTTTCCTTTTGGATGAACTAATGTTTGATAAGTTTGCTGATGAGCATCCTGACTTGATCAAATATTTGTTAAATATTAAGATTTATTTAGGATTAAATTATATTATAATTGGGAGAAGGAGAGAGAGATAGAAAGAGAGAAAGAGAGAGAGTAGTAGTTGAACTTGATCATATATCAATTAGATTAGTCAGATTTGTCAGATTTGAGCTCGCAATTTAGAAATTTGTAATGAAATATGTGTTACAAAGGAAGTTTAAGCGAAAGAGATTGATAGATAGAGCGAGAGAGACAGGCAGTTCGAGATAGAGGCACAGTGAAAGAAGAAGAGAGAAAGAGATAGAAATTGTGAAAGGATGGGAAAGAGATAAATAGTTAGCTTATGAAATGCTCTCAATTTAGGCAATTTGCAGTGCTCGAAATCTGAACTGATAAATTAAACTATTTAATCTGTAAATACCATTTATTTCTCTAAATATGAGTATGCATTGATTTAGCAATTTTAATAATGTATTTATTATAAATACTATAAGAAGCTTAAACATTGTCAATAGTGCGCAAGGGAGTAAACGGTCGACAAAAACGCACTCAAAATTAAATTTATTGCGAATTCTATATTATTATAATATTAATGTATCACAAAAAGTTAAGGGGAAGAGGTATAGAATTTTTAATTTTTATTTTTACATTTACTTACAGCTTTTTACCAGGCAACTTAATCAAAACAATAATTAATTTTTTTAAAGCTATATTTATTCTAAAATAGGATGCATAACTTAGGGAAAAAACGATTTTAGGGAGTTGAAAATATGGAAATGTCTGATTATTAAATTGAAATTGTTCAGGACAAAACAGGATCTTACAGGTCTTGGGGCGCGGCAAATAAGTCTTCTTCTAGTCTGTGATCGGGGACTGAGAGAGCATTAAGCTGTATTAGCTAATCGCCTGGCTATGTTATTTGTATGAGCAAATTGTATATTAATAACACAATGAGTTATTTGTTTTTATCGTCATTATTGTTTTAAATTAATTACAGTGGAATGTATATAGACATAAAAGCATGTATCTGGTTAAAAGTTTTCATTTTCATGATATCATGATTTCAAATGCCATTTGCTCATTTCCAATGCGATACTTTATGAATATTCTATGTTAAAATTAGAATTTCCTACCTCAATATAAGTTCAATTTATACATCCATTAGATATCCATAAAAAATGCTTCCAATGATAATTAATTCACATTTTATTAATATTGCAAATAATAATGCTTTTCCATTTATGCTAAATATGTTCCGTTAAATGTAAAACTCGATCACGTTAACATCGAAGCTAGCAGAACATTTATATATAAAGAAAATTGATATAAAATATAATAATAATAATTAAGAGCTAAACGACAGCTTTCAAAGTATTTTGCTAGGGTATTTGAGTATCAAAGTCTCTGCATCATGCTGTGTCTTAGGCCAGTCCGTAAGTCGCATAGAGCACAATCAGTGACTGGGCAATTGCTGGCAATCGCTGCAACTTTCCATCACAATCACATTGACAATGCTAACAAACATATTGACAGTTGCAAATCAAATTGAACATACAATATGCCGTGGTAAAGATCTACATATAAATTACGAGCAAAAGTACTCGGACAAGAGCAAAAGTACATGCCACAGTCTATTCGGTGTTCAGTGTTCACTGTTCAGTGAATCATGGCAAGCATTTCGCGGAAATCGCCAGCAACAACAGCAACGGCAACTAGACTAAATACAACAACTAGACAACAAGCAACCACATGGGCAATCGGTTGCTGCCAGTGAGTACTTTCGAATGCCTGTATCCATTTCATTGGCCGTCTCAGTTGGTTAGTCAGCATTTTGCATGTCGTTGATTCAGCGATGCATGGCAATGATTTTCAGTTAGAACATCGCATTGAGTCATGGCCGATGGACTGGACTCGAGCACATTTGGCTTACTTTCGGCCAGAGTCTGGCATATTTATGCGGCACGTGCTGGCTCAATATATAATATATAATAGTGCGAGTATGTGGCAGTCAGGCACAGTCAAGAGCTCTGTTGGCGACTTGTGTGGTGCGCTGCTTTGGTGATTGCAATCAGTGGCTCAGTTTGTCTTAGTCAGCTGCAAAAATAAGTTAATTGCTGGCTGCAAAAGTGTTAGAGTTAATTGTGTTAGTGCTGGCCAAGTTTTTAGTCTTGGGCACATACGGAATGCCAGCGACAAGGTCAACAACCTCGTCGAGGGGAATTGAGACCTTTTCTGCTGGCATTGTCTGTTTGTTTGCGGCATATGAATGCCTTTCTTTTGTGCGGCATTGAAATACCGCTTCGAAATGTCGAACAAATGTTTTAAACTGCATGAATTGGCATATTTTTGGTACATTTTTTTATGGGTCGTCTCGCCCTCCTCCATTTCACACACACACGGAATATGGCCGACAACATTCGAGTGCAAAAAAGAAAAAAAACGAAGGGAAAAACATCTGAAAACAAATTGAAATTAACTTACATAAATTGCTGTTGGACATTGTTGTTACTCTTTGGCGCTAGTAACTTTAGCCGAATTATGTTGTTCAAGACAATTAAGTTGCAAGAGGCGGAAACAATTTGCGCGGGCCCACAGCCAAAGTAAGACAAAAGCCAATGACTATTTTGGCCACAGCAACAAATAGTAAACAAAGAAAGCAAAAACAAAACAAAACAACAAAAAACACGCGCAATTTCAACGCATTGCGCAACGAACATAATTGAAATTGAACAACAACAGGCAACAATTTGCAAATTCGACATTTAAATGCACATTAAAATTGTTGCTGTTGTTGTTGTTGCTGTTGTCGTGCCACAATTTAGTTTTAGACGGGAAAGTGGTTGCCATTCTGGCCAGCTCTGGGCCACGCAGTCCTGCCCTGTGTTGGCCTAAAAGTGAGAGTCATGTAGACCCACTTGAGACCCAGCCCAAGCACTTTCGCAAACACTCACACACACACACACACACACACACACACACACACACACATACGCAACACTCAGCCTGGTCTGGTGCTCATCAGTGCGGCTTGTTGCTAACAACTTTGGCTGGGGCGCAGTCTCTTCATGACTTAATCTTATCAGACAAGCACTGGCATTAAAAATGCACTTCAAGGTTCTACAATGATTATGGCTGTGGCTCGTTGCGCATTTTGTTAAATGGTTAAATGCGGCTGGCTGGGGCGCATAATAATTCATGGTCACAGGATTACCACGAAAGCAGCAGCGAGCGCCCCTTTGTGGAAAATCAGCAACGCTTGTTTGCCCAGTCAGCTGATTCTCATTATGGGCAAATTAAGTTGTTGTGGTTGTTGGCTGCATGCGAGTGGCCCCAGCAGGCATCAAGGTCGCACTTGCATCGGGCCAAGCCCACAGGCACAGTAAATGCATCTTTGCCTTGACCCAAGCAACAAACTCAACTCCAACTCTTTCCAACGCTTCTTGGCCTTCGGCTCAGCTGGCTGCCCACGCGCTTGAAGAACTGAGGCTTAATGCCTGACTTTATGACTGCTGCGAGTGCGTTTCTCTTTTCAAAATAGAAAAGCCAACAGCACATGAGCTACTGTATTCGATCTTTGCTCCTCTGGGCCTTAAGCTGATTTTGTTCTGCGACGAACAAATGCGATTTAAGCCATAAAGTTTTGTATTAGCCGCTGTCGCAGTTGCGGTTGCAGCAGTAAGTCGTGGGACTGTATTGAGATTCAGCTTAGATATGCCTCTCTCACTCTCGTTGCTGGCTATAGCCCGAAACAAGTCAATTGTCATTGCAATGGGCACTGGCACAACATTTGCCAAAATCTCGCACAAATCACATAAATTGCCGCTCAAATCCAGCGCCATATTTGGCTAAAATGCCAAACTCACGGCTAATACTCATAAGTCTGGCTGCTCGTTGCTCGTTGCTAGTTTACTGCGCTGTACTTTACGGTCTGCCAACGACAAAAGCTGACGTTGTCAATTGACAATCATGAGAATATTTTGTTGTCGACAAATCCGTTGCCGCCTTTTGTTTAGTTGTTGTTTTATTTATTTTTTATTTCGTCGGGTCATTAGGTATAAATTTGTACATATAATTTGTTTTCTTCATCATCTTTTTTCCTTAGCTTTAATTAGACATTTTTTCCGAGTGATGATGCAAGGTTCTAGCTATAATAGCTAAACAATTTCCAATTAAATGTTTCACAATATTAATCATTGGGATTTTTTTTAACTTTCAGCTGCATCAAGCTCAAGCCAGTTGAACTTTATCTAGCGAACTGTGAAGAATTATATAAATTCATTATAAATAATTGATAAATTATTTATGATTTGAGGTTAATTGAACTTAATACTTTGCCCTTTTGCTTTTAAATACGATTCATAGCTAAATCACTTAGTCAACCAGAAATCATTTATATTTATTAAAGCTATTTGATGGGCATCATATGAATCTAACTTGGTTTTCATTATATAAAACAATAACGGGGAGCGATTAAAAGCGTGCAAGATGGAAAATTACGATTGCAATTTTGAGCGCATACTAAAATATTTCGAAATATTGAGAAATATTTCTTTGTCACCAAGATAACATCTCCTTTTACTGATCCCTTTCCCTAAGATGTCTTTGAAGGAAAAAATATAATAAAAATTAATATAATAATAATAATAACAATGTATTCAATACAAGTTTATAATAGAAATAAATTTACAAAAAAGATCAGAAAAAACAATTCGTAATCATTTTAAATTTTGTTCTGTTGAATAATCTGATTTTTATTAAAAACAAAATAATAATAAATAATGAAAAAAAAAAAAATAGTATGTTCGTGGGGCAGAAACAAATTATATATATTATATATTCAATTTCATTTACAGATTGTATCAACTACAGCAGAGGACTCTAAGTTAATGGAATAAATCAGAGAGTGAGAAAGGGAGAGAGAGGGAGTCCATTGAGTATAATTGAACTAACTTAATTAATATTTATTTTATGTAATAAAGTCAGCGTGAGTCGATCTTTATTTTGATTCAGATAACTTATCAGCTCTATCGGCCTCAAGCCTCATTACATTTCAGAGACACTTGATGTCTTCTGCACCAAGCGCATATGTAACATATAAGCTGACATTGCCAATTTCGAAAGTAATCCGAAACTCGGCGATACCAGCGAACGATAACACAGAGTAATACAAGTGAAAATTGCGTAGGATGTCGGCTGATTAACGTCTCTGTTGCAGTCTTGCGAAATTGCACGCTCCGTATTTGGTATAAAGTTTGTAATAAATTCAATTTAAACGAAACTCATTCAGAATCGCGCCCAAGTTAATGAAAGTGAAGCTGCTGTTCGAAGAGTATGAGAAAAATTTATTAACATATTACCAACAATTGTTGCAATTTGATTTGCTTTATGGCCGCAACGTGCGAGCGATGCGCCGCCAGCGATAAGCAGCATCTGCAGCATCTCTGCCTCTGTCTCAGCCTGGTGATGCTGCGTGCTGCTGCCCACGATCAAAAACATGAAATTCGCGTTAACTTGCTTCATGCCCAGCAAAAAATAAAGAAGAAGAAGAGGAAGAAGCAGAAGAAGGGTTACACAATTCATTTCATTTGGTGCAAGACATAAATCAGGCCAGCAACAAGCTGCAATGCCACAGCGAGGGGCCGAGCAGCGCATCGTCTTGCTGGGAGGTCGCCGCGCTGCCCAAGTACCCAGTGATATATGATTTTGTTAATTTAGTTCGTTTCAATGGGCAGCTACGTTTCTGCAGCACCAGTAGACGTAGTCGGCCCAAACGAGTTTGTTGCTTAAGTCTTTCGTTTCCGTCTGGCCACGCACAGAACTTTTGGACTTGCATAATCGAACTTGAAATGAAATCACTCACAAGGCAGCACCACAAACTATGTAACGAGCCTGAAACAAATGTGGTTAATTGGGCGGCTGTCCAGACTGAAGACAAGCGCAGTTGCTTGACAGCCAGACAGATGGAGAGCTGCAGCAGAGCTGAGCAGTCCAGAGCAGAGCTGTTACTCTTGTCTCAAGGTTGCAGTGAAAGTGTTTTTAGTTTTGTTTGCCAGTTGTTTTATGACCTTTTTTTGTGACATGGCGTTGCATTTCGCAGGCTTCATGGTCGCCGCCATAGCATTACTTATGTGTAGTATTTATGCTGACGAATCACCAAAATGGTCAAGCGCCGGCGAGACTTGTCGGCTGCCAGTTGCCAGTTGCCAGTTGAGAGTTGCAGAAGCTGTAGCAAAAACACGCAAAGCCAATTAATGGGCGTGAAAGTTTATTATTATTTGCTTAGCTTGGCGCCTGCAAAAAGAAAATTGAAGTGTCCGAGAGGGCCTGGAACTGGGGCGGGTACAGGGCCTGCATCAGCAGCTTCTCGTCTTTTTTTGTAGCTATCGATAATAATGCACAACATAATGTAAAATAACTGCACACATTTATCAGCTTATTTGCATTGTGTGACAGCTGTGATAAATATTGTGAAAGAAAATCGCGACAATTTAATTAACAAATGTAAAAAAATGCAAAATGGTCTGCACTTGGCTATAGGCAGATCATCAACACTGTTGGCTGTTGTCTGCCTCGGCCAGTACTCTATGGCCAATTATAAGTTCATTTACCTGACAACAACAACTGCAACAGCAACAACAATTGCCAGTTGGCATGCAAAACCAGAGGGAAGAAAAATGTGCATGCATGTGAAAAGCAGCGCCACCGCATGATAATCAGATTTTTAACACTTTCCATTCGGTTGTTCATTGTTGCTGCAACTATTACATTACAGCTGGCCGTTGTTTGTTGTTGTCGTTACTGTTGTTGTTGTTGTTGCTGTTGTTGCTGTTGTTGCATTTGATTTGATTAAAAACCGCAGTTATCTGCTTCATTTTGTCGCTGGCTTAATGTTAACATCGACACTTTGTTGACGTTGCCTTTGCCGTTGTTGTTGTTGTTGTTGTTGCTGTTGCTGTTGCTGTTCGGTTGGTTAGTTGCCTGGGGGCAAACAATGTAAGCCGCTTGTTGCCTGGCTTGTAATCAACTGCATAATGCGACTTGTTTTATGCAAGGCCACAGCAGAGGTCAGCTCTAGGCTTATGCCAATTATAATTATTAATGACCTGCACTTTAAATTAGCATTAACAAACAAAATCCAATTCGAATCGCACGCATCAATAAAAATAACACACAAATTGAGTTTTATGTCAGGCTGCCTCTGTTGATGGCCCGATGTGAGTAATTTCGATATATTGTAGTCGTATCGTATCTTAAAAATAATCTCAGCCTTGTGGTTTCATTTAAATCGAAAATTGCGCGACCCGCAGCCAAGTCGTGAGTCAATCGGCAATTTATTTTTGCCGAATTAAATGCAAATTGACAGTTCCAATTGCACTCAACAAAAATAAGGCAGCAACATCAAAATCCGAAATCAAAATCCAAATGCAAATCGTGTTGTTGCGCCGTTGTTTTGCAATTAATCAATTAGGCACAGCCCCCAGCTTCGTCAGTGTCAGTGTGTCAGGCGACAACGCCGATGACTTCGGCGTCTGGCGGCGTCACCTCGAGGCCTCCAAGAACCGCTGCAAAGACAGGCACTCCCTTTTTGGGGCTCATGTCTGTCATGTCTGTCTCTCTCTCTCTCTCTCTCTCTCTGGCTGGCAGCTCTCCAGCCAGGCCCTCGTTGTATGCAAATTCGTATTGCGAGCAGTTCTCCGAGCCGTTCTCGAGATATGACGCCGCATGCATAATGAGCACTTATTTAAATGGATTTTGTGCTTTGTTTTATTGCCTTTAAATTGCATTTAGTGTCAAATGTCTCGCTCAGCTAATGCTCAATGCATATCTCTTCGCTTTTCGCCACGAATAAATCGTCAAACAACAAATCACTCAACGGCGACGGGAACGCTGCCAAAGCTGACTCACAGTCGCATCGCTGTCTGCCTATGGCTGTGGCTATATTCATATATGCATATATATTCTCCTCTATGTGCTAATCGTAAATTTAGACGACGCGTCGGCTTGCCAAATGAAAATTGCAAATTTGCGGCTTTCCTGCGCAAAAACATATAATTCAAATGATGTGACTAATAAACAGAGCTCAACATGCGATTCTATTTTCGATCGACCTTGCCAGATAGTTGCCAAAAGAAACATAATATATATATGCCATAAGTTGATTGATTTATATGTCATTTGACAAATTTATGGCATTTATATTTAATTCATTATGAATGCTGATGCTAGTTGATGAAAATATTCTAATTTTAGAGGAACTGAGGACTTTAAAATTACTTGAAAATGAGAGCAGAGAAAGAAATAGATAGATTCAGGGAATGATTAATTGTTGGCATATATATATATCAATTTGTATACAGCGGAATAGGCAAAACTCACTCTATTGTGCCTAGAGATTACTCGGTTTGAGCAACTTCCTAAGCAAATAATTAAATATGCATACATCTTGTATATAACTGCAAGGTATTAATACGTAAGTCATATATATAGCGTAGTAGACATATATGATCTAGCTGCTTTGTATAAAAAAATAATTCAATTCAATTTATATGTTCAATTTTTTTCAATGCAAAATTAGGTCATAAGTTTTATTTTCAATTTGTATAATAAAAATTGTATATAAAAATTGTTGTGTAACAATTTTTTCCTTTTATTTTTTATCATAAAAATCAATTTAAATAATAAAAAAAATGTTTAAAGAAAATAATGCAAAAGTTAATATTGTTTTTGCCGCTAAAATTAACATGTTTTTTCCCATTCATCTTTTGATTTTGTTTCTTTTTATTCCTCAATTTTGGTAAATTCTGGAGTTTTTTCCTTCAATTTTGTTAAAATCTTACCCTTGTTAGCGGTCCCTGAAACTCTAGACTGATGAAAATTTGTATGATGCTCATGAATATATAAAAGGAACAAACTGTATATTGAAGGATTGTAAAGATAGAGAGAAAGATGATGACTAAATATATATATATATATATATATATATATATATATATATATATATTTATTTATAAGAACTAATTTGTATGAAATATATATTGTTGACGAAATAAGTGAAGAATTACGAAGATCCAGGCGGATTGAAGTGCATACATATTGAAGATTTTTTATTGAAATTACTACAAACTCGGAATAGGAAACTATATCATACCTAATCCAAATTTGTACTAATTGTAATAAAAAGCTTTAGTTTGTAACGATTTTGTCAATTGTTCTTCAACTCTAATTTGATGCAAATTTAGAAATTTATCTTTTATATATATCTTAACCACTGTAGTATTTTGTTACATACTAAAATAAATGTTGAAGAATACTTCCATCTACTGCTTATTCTATGTGGACAAATTGTTAATGTCAGATTGCATTATCAAGAACTGCTCCTCCCTTACATCGACATGCTATGCTATTAACAGTATGATGCGCTGTTAATAGCATGACTCCGGCTCCAGTTCTCCTACTAGTTCGCAATCGGCGATTAGAATACCTTAATATACATACATACGTTTAAGTAAAGTGACTCAGTTCTTAACCCAAAAATAAAGTCGAGGAAATACAACAACGATTTTGTATTTATTATCGGGCTTCCACTCCAACTCACATTAAATTGCTCGCCTTTGACAAAGCAGCTATTTCCCAAAATAACTAATTATTTGTATTTATATTTGTTATATTACATCTCAGTTATTTAACTAGACATTTCATATTGCTTATCTCAATATGAATATATAATAAAAGTCATTTAATAATAAATCAAACATCTTTATTATATAATTATTTTGCTTGGACTTGGCTATAAATGTTGTTAAAATTTCACATTTACCTGTCATAAAGGAAATTCCATATTGATAGGTCGAGTAAACATTTAATAAAATTTTGTTTATAACATATTCATATGAGTGCACACAAATAAAAATTATGGTGCATTTGCGCAGCGGGCGCGCTAATTTGATTACAAAATTGACGCCCCCTCGACACAGAGAGAAAGAGCTGCACGAGATACGCGCACAGCAGTGCTATAATAGATGTAGTTACAGCTACAGCGGGGGCTAGAGATACGAAAACAACTACCAGCAGATACCAGCGTGTGTGTGCCAGTGTGTGTGTGTGTGTGTGTGTTGAATCATGCAATTCAATAGACACGAACGTAAAACGAGAAATCATCATTAATATATCAACACAATATGCAGCCAGCAGATACACACAGAAGGCCACTGCACGCGCGTGCAGTTGAAATGCGTTTGAATGACTTTGATGATTGGGAAAGTGTTTTCACAGCTACCTAGACGACTGCAGCTGGCTGCATGCTAATTGCAGCATTTTCGCACATTGCCAGCTCTTCTCTGTGTATGTGTGTGTGTGTGTGTGGCCAGCTAATGACTCATGCGTGATCAAAAAAAACACAGAGCGAGAGGAAAGAGAAAAGTCGAGTGCATCTACCATATCTCAATGGCGCATTCAATAAATAATTTATTACACTAATGATTTAATTAATATTTTTAGGCACTCGACCTTGTGCAGCTGCCTGACTGCCTATCTGACTGCCTGCATGTTGTTAATGTTGTTAACCGATTGTTTTATGTATTCATATCTTTCAATCGACTGTCGACTGTCGACTGTCGACTGTCGATTGTTGGCTGAAAGGCTTTCAGTTACTTTGGCCACTGTTAATGGTCTTTAAAGGGCTTTAAAAGGTATGTGGTATAGAGACTGATCGGCATGAAATTTGATATATGCAATCTCTGCACAGTTGTTGAAAAAGTGCACAGCATGTTGTAGATGTGGGCTCCAGGTGCCCAGGAAGAAACGCATCGAAATATGCGACCCAGTTAATTGCACAAGCCGCAAAGGGCTGCCTTTCCAAAATATAAAGAAGAAAAGACTCAAAATCCATCAACGAAAAATGAGTCGTTGAAATTTTTTGATTTAGCCACGATAATTGACAAGTATTGAGTTTCGAGTGCGTTAATCAATTCGTGTCAAAGCGTTCTCTCTGCACAGCATTAAGAATGAAAGCGCGGTGTTTGCTTTGATGCAAAAAGCTACTATCATAAGCAAATAAGAGTGCTTCAATCGAGTATGCCTGACTAGAATATGCCCTATCTGCTGGGCTGAGCAGCAGCATCTACTACATGAAGTACTAGAAACATTCACTGTGGCGGCGATTTCATATGCAATATTTACTGAGAAGCTCTGTCATGAACTGTAAATTGAAGAATAAGTTATTGAATATACTATATTGTTGCTCTTAATGGCACTTATATAACGCAATAATAATGTCCCAATGACCATGCCTATATATTTTATTTAATAGCTTAAAAACTGACAGTCATCGAAATATAATCAACTTGAGGCATTTTATTTATTTTATTTTTATTATAAAATAAATCTCTATTTATAATTTGCATTTAAAAGTGATTCTTTGTTTTATTGTTTTTTTTTTTTTTTTTTATATATATTCCCTTGAATCTTATGCATTTTCTCCTGTATCGGAATCTTCTGTCACCACATGTTAGAGTGGGATGTAGGGTCTCTTATGTTTACAACCAAGAGTATGTTGAAATTTGATGCTAGTTCAGTGTTCCGTGTTCAGTGTTGCTTATATATCAGTGAGCAGCGCTTTCGACTCAGGAAGATGGCGCGTTTTATATACAAGAATTTATAACTAATTTAACATTGAAATTATTTCAAGGTCATCTCAGTTCGTCGTCTCGATATGAATTATAAGTTACCTAACTTTTCATCAATTGACCTTCAACGTATACAAACAAAGATCTTAGAATTTTCCTTAAGTGTGGGAATATATCAAACATGAATTTGATAATATGATATGAAAGCCATAAATGTATCTATATGAAGTACACGCATGCTGTTAACTCAACTTGTCTCTGCTTATAAATACCATCATAGATTCTATCATAGAATGCTCTATCTGTGTAGTTCAGTAAGACTTAGTCAAGCTAGGTCATATTCGATTCTTATCTTGCTGGACTTATTATAAATAACTAAACTAAATTCATAATGAAAAATGCCAATAAAAATATTTTAAAATTGTTTTTATAAAAGACTTGAAAAATCTTGTTTAACTTATTTTTATTGCATGCAGATTACAACACATTGAGGCTGAAGATTATTTTCAACTTTGGAGACCTGTTTACATTTTGTGCGATTCTCGATTCTGCTTACACATTAATATGCATGAGATTGCCAGCATATGATTAATTTAGCAGCCCAAGCGTGTGCATTAAACAATTTCGGGAATACTCTTTATAAAGTACCAGGCAATCGACTGGAGCTGGCCCGTTATGCATAAATCCAGTCAAAACCAATTTAATTTTTCTTCTTTTTTTCTCTCCCTCTCTCTCTGCTGCTGCTGCATGTCTGCTTTTCAGTTCGATACTCTCTGGTAGCTGTGGCAGGAATATAATTAAAAACGTTGCGCCACCAACAAGCAGCGACACCCAACAAAAAAAGAGTCAAGACAAAATATGCCCCGACCCACCCATAAATGACGTGCGGCCGTCGCATTATTTGCCTTTCTTTTGCCAGTGCCTGGTTTTGTTTGGATTTTGTTGTTGTGCACAGCAGCAATCCGGGCATGTCGTTAATATTATATGACTTGATAAACTTCTGCCACAAGACAATCGAAATTACTCAATCACGTTGAGAGCGGCATAGGAATTGCGGGTGGTGCGGGTGGTGCGGGTGCCGTTTGAGAAAGGCTCTTTATAAAGTTTTTAAAGTCAGCGACGGACGCGCGTCAAATGCAACCCAGAGAGACGTCAATGCCGCGCCTTTTGGGCGCCCAGAGGCCGTAGCTATGGCTATGGCTGCAGGCTGCTGGCTGCTGGCTGCTAGGGCCCGGGGTCTGGCAACAGGAGTCGCTTGTCTTGTAATTGATGTCAATTTGTTGTTGTTGTTGTTGTTGTTGTTGCTGTTAGTGGTGCGCCCACTTGGCGTTCGTTAAATGCCAAATATAATTTAATAGGAAGTGAAAACAAGCAAAAGGGTATAAATTAAGCTGCCTCAAAAAGTATATAATGATTGATTTGTATCAGCTACGAACGAGCTGAAAAATTTCCCATTTCAAATTAAACATATATCTATGGTTAGCAGGAGACGGCCAACGAGAGGGGGAGATTGGGGGAGTGAGAGTGAGCGGGGTCTCAGTTTGCCAATTTTGAGAGCCCAATTTCGCAAGCATTTCGAAATCTGGCTATTGTAGTACATTTTGGCTGCCAATTTGTTGTGAGGCGGAAATAATAACAATAATTTAGCGCACTGTTTGCCCAAATCGAGTTAACATAATAGAGCCGATTATACGTCTGCCATGGCCAAATACAAATCAGCGTCTATTTTTATATGAGAGAGTGGCCAGGACGAAGTTGGATTCAATTGCAGTTATTTGAGATTGATTTGGGGCTCGCATTGCATCATCATCATCATCATCATCATCGTCATCATCATCAGCAGCAGCAGCAGCATTTGCAGTTGCTTAATTTGCATTATTATGGAGCAACATTTGTTTGGCGACTTATTAACTGGAATTCGCATAACTGTCTCTTGCCCGCCCCGGTGTCAGCATTGGACTTTAGAAAGCACTCATTGTGTCAGACTCGATTGCTGTCGCTGTTGCTGCCGTTTGTTACAGGCTGATATGCCTGACTAACTCGCAGCTATGCATTGAAGCAAGCGAAAGGTGGAAAGGTGGAAAGGTGTTGGCTCTTTGTTTCTTTGTATCGCATGCCAGGTTACGCCATGTAACGAAAGTTGTTTGAAGGTTGTTGTACTGGGTCACAAGTTTTGCCTCAATGCGATATCCCTACAGCAGCGACAGGTTATGCTGCACTCTTTGTTGACTACATTTAAATGAGCTGCAAGCACTTTGCAGCCGACTCGATTCATTGAATTCGAATTGAGCTCAAACTCAACAACTCAACAAAGCTGCCCCAACCCTTTGCGTTGATCAGACACACGAGTTTCTAATTGAAATAAATTGCTTCAGTGTAGAGCCAACTCCAGCAGCTGTCTGCTGGCCTGCATGCCCTTGAATTAGCTACGAACTTAGCTTAAATTCAAATAAATTGGTTCGCCCGCATGTGACAGCCAGACAAAAGCTGGTTGTCGTGGCAATGCTTGGAATTAATGGAACTGCAAACGCAGATCCAACTGCTCTTGTGACCTTGAGCTACAGCTACAGCTACAGCTACAGCTTCGGTATAGACAGACACTAGCTGCCATGTGGCAAGGTAAGCCAAACGGCCGCATGTTCCACATGCCATATGGCATGCAGCATGCGGCATGCAACTATCCATGCAGTGCAGCTAGATACGAATGTGTGTCAAATGCATCATGCCCGTCGTCGACGATGCTGCAGACGTGACTAACCGACTTTCATGTCATAACTTAGTGCGCGCTTTGAAGTTCAAGTTAATGCCCCGCAGCCGCCCGCCGAGAGCGAGAGCGGGCCGCATGCCCAGTAGACCCCGCATTGTCCATGAGCCATGAGCCGGTTCAATTAAGGCGCATAAATTATGCGCCAGCCGCAACGTCCGCCAAATTGAAATCGTAAATTAACATTTGCCAGACGCTGAAGACTCCCTCGGTCGCCGCCAACGTCGCGAACGTCGCCAACGTCGCCAAGCGGCGACTGCCATAACTTTTACATTTTGACCAAATATTTTTGCAAATTTTCACTAAGCGCAGCCCACGCAGCCGACGCCCGATGGGTGAATGTTAACCAAAAAGTGTGCAAAAACGAAAAGTCAACAGAAAATTGTCAACGTTGCGGCAAACGAAATGAAAATGGTAGCAATTGGCGCAGACATGCAACTTGGCTGCCAACTGCCAGTTGCAAGTCAGTCAACGGCTGCGCTGCCAACAGATTCTGCAACTGCTGCTCGGACTCGGACTTGGACTTGGATTCGCCAGTCGCAAGTCGCAAGTCGCAATTGGACGTGGTGCTCAGTCTTGATTTTTTTATGTGTGACAGTTGCTTTATGTTACAATTTCCAGCATTACTTTTTATTTCAAGTGCAAAATTTATTGCCATTTGCCAAGGTGCGCGCCAACTGTTGCACCTCCAACCAAGCCAGCCCAGGCTAGGCCAGCCTAGACCAGGCCGGGCCAACTGTGCTACCGGCTAATCAGTGGCAATGTTCGCTTTTCGTTGCACGTTGTTCGTTGTTCATTTGTGCCCAGTTGTGTTTTGTTGTGTTTGTTGCTTCCCTGGCTTTCACTAGAAGAATTAAGAGCACTTTTTTTGTGCCTCCGATTCGTTTGCCTGGCATGCCTTTAAATTAGCACCATAGATCTGCTACTTGACACTTAACTCATTTCCCATTTCCGCATTGCTGCTCCGAAATCAGGCCACGCTTTATTTCCATGATGCTGTAAGCAACATTTCTAGAAATATCTTTAAATAATTATTTTGCAACAGCTTTAGCTAGACTCAAAGTCTAGAGATTTACGGTCATAAGTTTTTGTTCGCTCTTTTATTGTCTTATTTGTATAAGTTTTTATTGGATTGTTCTTGTCTTGTTTATATTATTTATTATTAAATTTATTTAATTTTGTTTAGGATCATTTATATTATAATTATTTACTAAATTTCACTTAGGTCTATAATTTCTACTTCAATGTCATCTTCGTTCTAATCATCTAGCTCCAAAAGAAGTCATGCGGAAGCAGTTATTGTATTCAAGGATGCGTTGAAGAAAATTATTGGAATCGGGATCAGTTCCTTCGATCAATGGTTTCAGTGGCTGTGGTGGTGGAAGTAATGGATCCAGTTTGACTTTTCCAGCGGTTTCTCTTTTGAACTATAAGGCATATCAATATATATACAGTTGTCATTGGTCCAATTTCTAACTCGTCATCATCACTGTAGTTCGCAGTGGCATAATATTGGAATACCAAGCGATTATATGATGCCAATGATCTTCCTCTGCTCACGCAGAGGATCCACATAATTTACACAGTTCAACTAACCATCTTAAGAACAAATGCCTGCTGTTGAAGTTGAATAATAATTTGCACAATATATATTTATTCGTCGTAGAAATTTAATTTAGAAGAATTTTGTTTTCTTTCTTTTTGATTGAAAATGAATAGAAGAAAATGCAAAACTGTGGAAATCGGTTCGTGCATTCTGGAGTTATAGCGCCAAAGAGGAAAACCCGACTTTTTTATATAATACAAAAGATTTATTATATTTTATACACATATTAACATAAACATAATAGCTTCACTTGCTAATTCATATAAATTGGCTTTCATGAAGTGTCCATTTAAATTAAAAGTAAAATTCATTTATGTGCCTTTTTTTTTAGCAAACCCATAAAAGTTAAACCAACATCAACCTGTCGAGTGAAACGAGATATTTATTATCTGTATTTTTAGGAATCCTTTTAGCTTCATTAGTTTTATGAGCTGTTGTATTTGTGGGTTACGCCTAGTCAATTATTAACGATAACAACAACGATTGTCTAAGCTAACTTTATAAAAATAATAATAATAATAGAAAATGAAATAAGAAAAGCAAATGGCAATGTCGCCGATTGCATAATGCATAAATAGTTAGTGTCGCTTCTCTTCCCGTTGCCGCCAATCTTCCATTGCCCAAAAAGAAACCAAACTTTTCCTGTAACGAGCCGCCAACCCGCATTGAGCCGCAGTAATATGAGCCTGGACAGGCCATGCCGCTAGAGGTTGTTGCCTGGTAATAATGACAGTATGTGTCACATTGCAACCCACACGCATTCAATTTTACTGCCATGGGACTGCAGCGAAACCAAAAAGCAACAACAGCAACCAGCTAGCAGTTTTATGAGCCATTTGAATAGTGGCTCAGAGTAGGTCCCTATACTGTCTTGCTTGTTGTTGTTGTTGTTGCTGCTGCTGTTGTTGCTGTTGTTGTTGCTGTTGCTTCGTTTAGTTTTTGGCTTCACTCTTGGCGCAAATTTGATCCAATTGCGCACTCATTTAATCGTGATCTTTATGCGATTGTACAGTTGGATGTGTTTAGCCTTTTATGTCGAGTCGAGCTCGTCTGTCCGTCTGTCCGTCTGTCTGCCAAACTGTTTGTCGTTTGTTGTTGCTGGCTCCTTCTTACATTTTACTTTGCTGTTGTTGTGTGTTGCTGGCCTGCGCTCTGTGACCTACATAACTTGTTGCTGCTTCAGCTGTTGTTGCTGTTGTTGTTGCTGTTGTCTCTGTTTAATTTAATTTGCTTGTGTTGTTGTTGTTGTTGCAATAATTATGTAAAAACATGTTAAGCGTTTAAGGAAGTTAATTAAATGGAAAATAAATATATATTCAACGAGCCTGAGCTGCCCCTTAATTGGCAAATGTGTGTGTGTGGGAGGCGAAGGCAATCAGGATTGTGTGAAGTGAAGCAGCGCAGCCTCTTCTTTGTTTGATGAACTGGCGACAATGGCCTGGCTGAGCCTTGTGTTAACCATCACTGTTTCCGGGTTTTTCTCCATTTCTCACTAAATCTTCCTCCTGAAGTTAATGGTTTTTTAATGAAACGTGAGAGCCTGTATTTTTAGGAAATGTTGCTCAACTAACTAAATATATTTAAATATATTTAAAATGTTTTTTTTTTTTTTTTTTTTATTGATCATATATTAGTTACAGCAGCATCGTTTATAATGCAGCTGCAAGCTTAGAAAGAGGTTTTGGGAAAACTTAGTTGACGGAATACGTTCACTCAGCATCTTTGTTAGCCATTTGATTACTAATTACATGCATTCACACTTACATACTTGTATTTATAATACTTGTTTATATTATATAATATTTAATTTGTTATATACATATATGTACATATGTATGTTATATGACTAAGTGAATTTCATGCTGATTTGCAAAAGAATGTGTAGAATGTAGAAATATACGTGTCGCTCTGCATTTGTACCGCTCGCTCTCACTCCCTTTGTGTTAGTCTGCCTGCTTTCTTTCACTCTCTCTCTCTTTCTTCCCCTCTCTCTCTGTGTATTTTCCCCTTTCTCACTCTCTCTCCCCATCTTATTCTCTCTCTCTCTCTCGTTCTATATCTTATTGTCTCTCCGGATCTAAAGCTCGACTCTCTCTTTCCCTGTCGACACTTCCTACCACTCTCCATCTCTTTCTCTATCTTTCTCTCCCTTTCTTTCTTTTCAGTCGGAATATTTGTTTGATTTAGTATCTGTCTCTCTTCTTTCTGTCTCCATCTCTTTTTCTCATCGTCTCTACTTCATTAGAGTTTTCTCTCTCACCCTCTATTTCTGCCCGTTCCCTGTTTCTCTCTCTCTCTCTCTTTCTCTCTCTCTCTCTCTCTCTCTATCTATCTCTATCTGTCTTCTTGTTCTTGTTCTTCTTAATGTCACATTTTGTCTCTGTGTCTCTCTCTCTCACTCTCTACCTCCCTCCCTCTCCATCCCTCTTTATTGTGTCTTCATCTTTTTCTTCTTTCAATATCTACCGCCTTCTCTGTCATTCTTTCCCTCTCTCTCCCTTTCACTATCTGTACATTTGACATTCTATTTCAGCATTCCTTCAATCCAAGCCAATCGAATCCATTCACCATTCCATTTACTCTTTTAAAAATCTACATACAAACATACATCCCCATATATAGAAGGCTTGTCATTACCGTAATACTTCATATGCTTAATTATAATTACTAAAAGCATTCAAAATAAATCCACAATACAATTATTATTATTATTATTGATTCAAAATTACAAAAATATCATTGCCATTGCAAAAAAAAAAAAAAAAAAATACGATATTAAAATTTTGGAGAAGCTTTTGCTTTATCTGATGGCCACATCTGCAGCATCTGTCTCGATCTGACTAGTTTTGTTTTCTGCTTTGATACGCCTCTTGAAAATCGGATTTGACATCAAGGCGTACTTCAGGTTAATGTCATGCCGCATTGTCTAGAGCAAATTGTATGAAATTTGAAAGCTCTCAGCGCTGCGCGAGACGCCTTGCTTATGTAATTAAGCCAGTTACCGTAATTACCATAAAGATAGACAATCATTTGGCCTATTGAGGCGCACAAAGATGTGTAATTAAGATGCGGCCGGATATGAAAATTGACATGATTAAGCGCCGCTCTCTGCGCTGCTGGCATATAATTTGAATTGCTGCCGCCGCCCCTCGCACAGGTGCGCCCCAACAGTGTCAAGGGCATGCCAGGGAGTTGCCAATCAAAATTAGCAGACAATATGAAATTGCCTTTCGAAGATTAGCCAGAAATATATGCGAAAGCATTGCCAGCGAAAGCCAAAATGCACTCAATATAACTATGGCTGTTGCTATTGCTGTTGCAGTTGCAATTGTTGCTGTTGCTGTTGTTTTTTTTGGCATGAATAAAACATTACGAAGGCGTTGCAATGCACCAAAAGAAACAATAACTAAAGGCGTTGCTGCTACCTCTCTGCTGGCTGCCGTAGCCGGCCGAGCGGTAATACGTCAATAACCGTTTAGCGTACAAATTGAAATTTTTATTAGTTACGGACGCCCGAGCAACGGCAACAGCAACAGCAACAGCAGCAGCAGCAGCAACTGCAACAGCAACATTGAGTAAAAAGCAAAGCAAAGCATTGGCCCGCCGGCGCTTCAAAAGGCAGGCAGCGGCTGCAGCTACTTAGACAGTTGCTGCGGGGAGGAACAGGCTGCAGTTGCTGCTGATGCTGCTGCTGCTGATGCTGCTGCTGTTGCTGCTGCTGCTGTTGGAGGAGCAGGCCAAGGAAGCCACACGAATGCCGCTGCTCGCTGAGATATCGCTGGAGATTATGTTTTGTGGCGGTAGCAGCTGCCACCATTGTTTTTGATATTGTTTTATTTGTTGTTGTTGCTGTTGCTGTTGTTGTTGTTGTTGTCGCTGGCCTTTGGCTTGTATCGCGGCGCTGGCATCTGTGCGATGTGCAACACTTGCAGACAACTTGGCGCTCGTTTTTTCTTTGCATTGCTTTTCTTTTATTTTATTTTATTTTATTTTTTTGCCTGCCTAACTGTGCATCAAAGTTCGGGTGGGTTGGCTGGCCGAGCCAGGCAGGCGCTATGAAATTTGTTTATAGAAATTAGCCAGGCAGTCGCCTTGTCTGAGCCACGCCCAGCCCGCGCTGTCAGGCTGTATGCCTATCCGTTTATCAGCCCGCAGGTGATTAAGCCGTTGTACATTTGCATGTGTGCATGTCTGTATGTTGTTGTGTTTCCTGTGTGGCAAGCACACAAACAACAACAGCTGACAGCAGACGACGGACGGCGGACGGCGGACGGCGGAAGGCTGACGGTTGAGCCGCATCCTGCTGTCATTTGGCTACCGCACTTGGGCCACCCCGCGCACAGCTGGTCCGGCCAGGTGATAATGTCTTTGATATGTTTGTTGATTTGTGAATAATGCAGCCAACATTCAATATTTATATTGCGTGTCAGCGAATGTTTATTTTTTGTATTTCCCCTCGCCCAAAATGTCAGCAATTCAAATTTATTCACTTGACAGACAGTTGTTTCTCCTAATTTCATTTTTCGGCCAAGCCAGGCCCGAACAGAGCCGTCTAATTATATTCACTAGCCCACAGCTGGCTTGGTTTGTCTAATCGCCAGATCGGCAAGAACCGCGCTCAAATCAATAGCAGAGCGGCACGCAATGTTGCCGATCTCTGGCAGCAACAGTTGCTGCTAACAAACTGGGTTAAGTGCGGCTCTGCTCTCGACTTGCAATTTATGCATTTCGTGTTTACAATTTTATGATTCTGTTGTGCCTAACAAACACTTTTAGCAAATAAACAAAACAATCAGCAGAACAAACGTTGCAACATTTTCGCCTCGCAACGCTTCGTCGCATGCGATCAAGGCCGCAGCAGCAACAGCAGCTCCGAGCAGCTGAGCGGAGCTGCTTTTAGCTTAAGTACTATAAATTGCAAGTTTTTTTTATATTTATTTTTCAGCAAACGGAAACGTGCATATGCAAAGCACAACCCACTTGTTGTGGTTGCTGCTGCTGCTGCTGCTGCTGTTGGCTTTGCGTAATGAGCCGTGCCCAAAAAAAAATCTAAACTGGACAGTTGGTCGGCTGGTGCTGCCTTTCACGTCGTCAAGGTGTCTGGCAGAAATCTAATTAAATATTATCGCGCTAATAATCAACAAATTTACAAAAACTTTCTAAACCCACCTTTTTCTAGCTCTCTGTGTGCGCTACAAGAAATCGCTCAGCTTGGCTAATTATGAGTGCCTAATTACAAAGACGGATGCCACAAAAGTAACCACTGTGCTGTGCTGTGCTTCGGCTCTGCAAAAATAATATAAAAAAAAATCACAAGCTCAAGACAAAGCCAACTGACATCCAGTCCAAGCAAACTGGTTGAGCGCTGAGCGTTGCTAGCTCTTTCGGCAGGGAACCTGAAAATGCCGCAGCTGACGGCACAGAATTATGATTTCATGAAAGCAGAGCCGGAGAGACGCCGCGCGTGGCAAGCGGCAACTTTGCCCGCCTGACTGACTTTTCCGCCTGGCTTTGATTTATGTGGCAACTGTGACACGGCGGCATCGAGCGTTCTCTATAATTATCGTTATATAGTCAGTCATTCTGTTGATCGGTCGGGGGTAGCGGCGCTGCCAAAGCTCGTCTGAGTTAGACTTTGTGGCGACTTGAATTGTATTTTCATATGCCTCGCCTTCATCTATTTCTATTCAGATAGCTATAATAACACGTGTGTGTGTGTGTGTGTGTGTAGCTGCGGTTAAAACTATTTTAGCAAACCGCATTTAGAACCGCAAATCAAATTGGCGGCTTGCAAAACGTTTAAAAATATATTAAGCAACAGCTGCGATTATAGTCTGACAGTCAATCATTCAAAGAACATTTAAATGAGATTCTAATGTTTCGAAGACTTAATTACCTTAGACTAAATTAGTTATCACGATGCAACGATAATGCGTTTAGTATATTTCGAAATAGGAAATATATATATTTCAATATATTTGTTTCTATTGAGTGTTTCAGCAACAATTATAAATATTTTTAGATATACTCTTAAAGAATTATAAATATTATATAGTTAAGCTCTGGCTTAAATAAAATTGTTATTTAGAATTAATTCTAAGTAACAATAAAATAAAAAATAAGTAGAAAAAATATATAGTTATTTTAAATAATATATTCATTCATGTCTGTTTAATAAAAAATATATATGTTAGATTTTTGGGTATATGATCTTCTAGCTAAGGAACTAATACATATATTATAATTATTATTGTTGCTATTTTTGATCAACAGTATATTAATAATATATAAAGTAGGCTTGAAAACATAAAATATAGAAGGGATACCTTTTTGATAAACATTAAGTTTATTTATTTTTCTTAAGTATATAACCTGGTTGGGGATGTAATAATGATAAGTAAATATTTGATCTACATTTTATATATGTATATCATGCGATTAATAATCAAATTTTGAATAGTATATTATATATCATTATTTGTCAAAATTGTATTTGTTATTATTTTTCTTACATTTTCATTTATTAATTATTATTATTATTTATTTTTATTTATTTTTTTTTATTGTCAATAATATTTTAATATATTTTCATTAATGATAGTTATATCATTATTCTTAAAAATTTTATTAGTTTTTGTTTTCATTATTATTATGATTTTTTTACTTTGATTTATTAATATTTGTTTTGTCAGATTCCATTAACAAGAACTCCTCCCTCAAATCGTCATGCTATGCTATTAACAGTATTATGCGCTGTTAATAGCATAACTCCCACCCCGGAGATTAGGATACCTTAATATACATTTAAGTAAAAAGACATTTCTTAACCCAAAAATAAAATTGAGCAATTACAACCAAGATTTTGTATTTATTATCGGTCCTCCACTCCAAACATTTTTAAATAATATATTTAATATTATTTTAATAAATTTAATTTTATTATATTTTAAATTTATTATATTTTAATTTTTAATAATATTTTGTTCATTATTTTATAGCTTTTTTTTCAATTTTACTTATGAACTATAAAACTATTATTATTTTGCCATTATTAGAAATTTCTGTTCTTATTATTATTGTTATTCATATTATTATTAATTTTATCATTAATATTATCTTTATTATTATTATAGCTTCGTATTCTCTGCCATGCCCATAACATTGTCTATCTGCATTGGCGCTGTCAACAGTTCGCCATATAGAACTGACTTCACGCACAATTGCTTTGCCAGCGCACGCTGTCAGCGGATGTGCGATGTGGCGGGTGGTTTGGCGGTGTGGTGGTGCGGTGGTGTTGGACTTAATGTTGTCAGCGGCGCATTTGTAGCAGCTCATAGGCTGCACATTTCATGGCGGCTCTGAACTTAGCTGCTCCGGCAGATTCGCACTCTGTAAGATTTCTAGAAATATGAGCTTCCTGGAATGCGGCTGCTGCCGCTGCTGCCGCTGCTTGTGCTGTTGTGGTGTTGATAGCAGATTTTGTTCCTCAGCTGGGAGTTGGCGTCAAAATGCAGCACCAACTAACAAGCCATAAATTAAAATTAAATGCAAAACAAAGCAACGTCCCTCGTTATTGTTGCTGCTGCTGCTGTTGCTGCGGGCTGTGCACTGCTGCAATGAATCAACCAAAAACAGAAAAAAGGAATATATAGCATAATAAAACTGACTTAACTTGCAATGCACCGCGATAAATGGGCTCGCATTGCTCGGGCGGGCGTAACAAGTACATAAAGGCAGAGCCGAAGCCAATGGGTCGCCGCCACCAAAAACCAAAAACTAAAAAAAATATTGACCCATTTATGCAGATTTCGTTGGCGAAACAATGGCCTGTATAACAAAAACAGCAGCAACAACGACAACACAAACAACAACCACGGGAGCTGTGTACACTGTACAGCAGCAAGTACTGCACGCTGTGTATACCCTGTGTCCAGGCACGTTTAATATGGGCTATGTCCGACTATATACATTTTTATATATTATTGATTGACAAAGACTTGGCAGTCTCTAACAGATCCATAAGAACCTTTTGATATACGAAGTCTAGCTCTTACCAAACTGAAAGTTATTTTTGCTTTTCCCTTTTAATAGTTCTTTAAATAACTTTTATGTTCATTAGGTGGCTAAAACATATTTTGTTTTCTTACCTATTGAAGCATGTAAATTCGTCTTCTAAGCATGCTTGGTCATTAATCATTCGTTCTTTCTGTTTATTTCGCACCTCACTTTCTTCACTTTTACTCTGTCATCGCCCTAATCATATCCACTCTCGCTCTTACACTTTCTTTTAAGTCTGCCTCTCTCACTCAACTCTTTTACTCCCCTTTAATATTCTTCTCTTCTAATCGCTGTCTTTTAATCTGCCTCTGCCTATCTCTCTCTCTCTCACACGTTTTTCATGTGTCGCTCTGTTTCTGTTTCTCTCTAACTATTCCTACTATATTTTCATTGGCCTCTCTCTCTCTCTCTCTCGTTTGTTCCCTGTAAAGCCCTCATAAGTCACTCAAAACTCTTATAGCTTGCTGGTTCTCTATCTGTCTGTCTGTTTCTTTCTCTATCTATTCATTACCTCCCCCCTCCCCCTCTCTCTCTAGCATGTTTTGTTTCTTACAAGTCTCTGACAAGTTCTCCCTCTCTCCTTCTTTATCTGACTCTCTCTCTCTCTCTCCCTCTCTCTCTCTCTTTCTTTATTGAACTCTCACTCTCTCTCTCTGTCTCTTCTCACTCTTGATTTCACACCCATTATATTATTCATTTCACACTTTATCACCTTTATCATCATTTTCACATTGAATATTCTTAGATAGCTTCTACACGAATAATTTCAATTATTATTTTCTGTGTCTCTCAAGCCTCTTCTCCTTGCGTAATTACGTGGTATGTAGCAGTCGAGGCAGCTTCTGCTACCTTATTGATACTTGTTGCCTTCCTGTGATGTTGTCGGCACACAGAATATTTAGTCATTTGTCATTTGTTGATTTATGCGCGTATTTACTCATTGGCGTTTAATGTCGTACAAGATTTTCACACGGCTGGCGGTCAGTACGCAGCGTCAGCTTCAGCTCTAGTGCGCCGATCGTTTGACCCAATGCTGCCAGTTGGCAACCTTGAGACCCGAGCTCGGGGGGCTTGCATAAGCTGCTGCCAACTCGACAGCATCGATCGCTGGCCCTAGCGAGAGCTGAGTGCCGCGATGTTTGCTCGTTAGCTCGGCGCGTATTTAATTTACACATAGCACAGTTTTCAGCATGATCTGTAATATATATAATCCATATACATATGTGTGTATTGACTTAAGTGTGTCTGTTTGCGTAGCCATGTGTCTTCCTGGTCGCAAGTCAGCCCGCGGAAGGTGTCATTCTGTGTGCAGCCTTGTTTGCTGTCTGGCATTTCGAATTGAAGGATCTTCCTCAATTTATGGCTTATCTGCTAGCCAAACAGCACTTAAAACTTATCGTATTTGCCTGTAAAAGTAACAAGTGGCTCGCAAGCGGAAGTGCATACACGCACACAGGGAGAGAGGGAGATGGAGGGAAAGGATCTTAAGTAAGCAGTCAATACACAGCTGTCTACCTGCCTACCTGTGCGCTATAAGTCTATATAAATATACATTTTGGATTGTCATAGAACATGGCAGTAGCTATGCATCCACCAGGGATTGCGTACATTAATCATGAAATTGTTGCTGCTGCTACCAGGTCTCAGGTCCGGCAGCTAACTGCATCCCATCAATAAAGCTCGCCAGGCAATAGAAATGCTTTTGGCAATCCTTTGGAGCGGCGGCTGCATGCGTGGGGTGGCGCTTGGATTAATGAGTGCGCCACGATTAGAATCAATTTGAATTAATGAACATTTGAGACTACTTTGATTTTGTTTACCCACAAACACACACAGCGGGTAGTCGGCAAAAAAAAAAAATAAATAAATAAAGCAAAGCTGAGCACAACCAAAAAAAGAAGACAAAACAAAACAAAAGACTTAGGCAACGAACTTGACTTAGAGGTTTGGCTGCCTTGACTGCTATCTGGCTGGCCTGGCATATTAATTTCACATGCCCCGGCTATAATGAAAAGCGATTTTATATTACCCGGCCGCCTGCGGTCGTTTATAATCAAGTTAAATGCGCGCGCGGCCATAAAAACTTGACTTATCAACCAGCGCCGCCAAATGGCGCAAATGCGTTTTGCTATCGAGCAGCAGGACTGTGGAGGATTGCAATATCTAGAGACAGAGACAGAGAGAGAGAGAGAGAGAAAGATGGTGTGACCATTAACAGAACGATGTCGCCATCGTTGAGTGAGTGCGCGAGCATTGCCTTTTTTATAGCAATTTTCACTTGGTCGTCAGAGCTTTGGCTTAGACGAGGGAAAACCCAGGCCAAACGAACGTACGACTTTATTGGCCAGCTACCCGCTGTGCGCTAATATATAACTATCGTTTATCGCTTTTTATTTGCATTATTTATGCAAAAGAGAAAGATAAGTGCGTTTACACACACACACACACACACACGCATGTCTATAAATATGGAAAACAAAATAAAATTCATATCGAAGGCGAGGAAAATTTTCATCTTTTTATTTTGCGCAAAACAGTTGTGATAAAACGTATAATAAAGTATATATGTTATTACATAACATATATAAATTAACAGAAAATAATACTATAATATAAATCAATTAATTTAACTTGATTAACTTGGAATTATTTTTGTCAATTTTCGTAAAATAAAGAAAGGAATAAAAAAGAACAATTGTTACTCATACAAGGCATATTAATATGTTGAATAGAGACTTGTTGTTTCTTCATCCGTATGCAAGTAAGTTATATTTAAATTGAAATATAAATCAAAAAACATTGCCTGTGTGCTTTCAGAATAATGGTTGATTTGTGACTAGCTTAGAGATGATAGTTTTCACATAGATGTGGTAAATGATGTAATCGATACATATCGCATTGCTACAGCTGATATTTTCAACATAATATAATATAAACCTTGTTATCAGTATATCAAATATGAAGTTGAATTTGATTTATTTATTTATTAGTTATGATTGACAGTTGCTGCAGTATTGAAGAGAAACTGACAACTAGCGCTAATCGAATGAGTTGGCATTTTAGTGACAGTTAAGGGTCGTGTCATTAGGAGAGATAATCATAGGTTTAGCTGAACGTAGTCTCGGATGTCGCAGAGTGAGAGCGAGAGGGCTACTTATGTCCTACGCACAGAGTTGCTATGAAAATATGCAACGAAGAGGCAGTTTGACAGGAGAGCTGAAAAAGGGCAGCCAACCAGATTTGGTTGAGAAAGAAAGACGTTTGATGATTGAAGTCGGCGACTCCGAGAATTCGTTGTTAAGCAAACATCTAATGGAAGGCGAGAGTATTCATTTTAACGCTACGACATATATTTATATTTATATATTATTCAATATTAATCGAAAATTCTGTAAAAAGAAATCTTATTAGTAATATTCTTAAAATAATTTACACGTTTTAATGCATTAGTGAATCAAAATCCAGAGTTTATTACTTAGTCTTTATGCAGCTCTTCTTCATGGAAAGAAAGACCGGCTTCAGTACAGAAAATACCCAGGCTTGTCCTGTGAAAGTTCCAAAAGCTTTCCTTGAAATTTAATTTAATTTTTATGATAGAAAAACCAATCACAAACAAATATTAATTATTTAGTTTATCTTTTCCTTGATTACTTGATAACTTTGGATAGCTTCGATAGTCATACCTAAATCATGGCGCTGCAGCTAGGCCTTGTACCATCCTTGATATCCAGATCATTTCAAGGGAAGTCCTGCTGACTTGGCACCCAAAATGCAAATATAAATTATAAATCAATATAAATTTATAAATATAATTTTTCTATTAGGTTATTTTGACATGCAAAGATTATTTTAATATTGCTCGAATAAATTTATTTAATAAAAAAAAAAAAAAATAATAAAATACAAATATAAAGTTGATAGCAAAGCAGGAATAAAATATAAAAATAAATAAAAATGAAATAAAAACGAAATGTATTTTCTAGTAGATAATTATTCAACGCACATTCTGTGCACACGCTGTCTATATTACTTTATTATTTGTGTGTATATGTTTTCGAAATGCTTTTTGAAATGCATTCTCTGCTCCTAAACACGAAAAAAAAGAAACAAGATTAAAGATCTTGCATATTTTTGTATGGCACTCGCAGCCAATGAGCTCGAGCTGCTGTCATTGGCATTGAAAACTATTCAAAATATGCTCGAAAATATATCAGCGAGGCATCTTTTTGTTTTGGTTTCTCGCTTTTCAGTGGAAACAAAAAAAGAGAAAAAGAAATGAAAAAAAAAAAAAAACGAACCAAACGCGCGATCGATCAACATGCAACGCGGGTCTCGCTTAGATTTCAACACAATGGATCGTCAGAGGTTTCGATTTCAAAGACAGAACGCAGGCACGTAGCTGGTCTCCGAGTTGGGGATCTCTGTGACGTTGATGCGCACCTTTGATAAGGATGTGGCCGCCGCTCAGCGAAAACCAATAAAAAAAAAAGAAACAAACAGAAAACTAAATTCAAGCTGAGAGCAGAAGCAAAGGCTAATCCTAATGTCCGCCTGAGACTGTCTGAATGAAACATTTATTTAGTTATTATTAACTTTACGTTTTTTTGTGAACATTTAAGTTCGTTGATAATCATTCAATTTTGATATTGATCCAAAGGATAACTAGATTCAACTGATATAATAAACTTATTCCTTGCGACTTCGCTTGACCGCCTCATGCAGCGGCCTCGACTCTGCGTCAGTTGCACAATTTGATTTGCTGCTGCAGCTGCTGGTGCAGGCGAGATCTGTTGCGCTATGTCGCCGCTTGCCCAGAATGCTCTGGCTTGGGCAAGGCCTCTCCGACACGAGCTCCCCAGCAATAGGCGTCGACACCGTACTGGATCTGCGTACACTTCTCTTGCTGCTCTTGGGCGCCGGCTTTTCGGGCATCTTTTCGGGCATCTTTTTGGGCACCTTTTTGGGCAACTTTTTGGGCTTTTGTAGCTTTCGCATTGATTTAATCCCGTGGATGCTGCTTAGTCTCCGTTTGCCCACGACAGAGCAAGCCCGGGCAATTGGGCGACGGCATCTTGGCTTCTTTTGCACGTCGCTTACCGGAACCAAAGCTGACTGCGATGGACGCTCTTCCAAGGGCTCAATTGAGGACCGCTGAATACGACTCTTTGATTCAATTAGACTCGCCAAGGGAAGGCGAGTCACGTGGGAGTTGATGGCCAGCGTGCGATACTTGTCCTTTTGCTCCTCGGTTAGGGTGGGCCACACTCGCAAGGCCGACCTGCGCATATTGGCCGATTCCTTCAGGGACATGCGAGTCCTGCCTTTGGCATCCATTGCAATCAGGCGCACCTCATTTACGAAATTCTGGAACGGAATCGGCGAGGCAATGCGGCGCATCATGCGCTCCCGTTCATTACTGACTGTGCTGCTACTCAACCTAACGTGCGGCTTCAAGCCACGTTTGAAAAACCTTTTGATAGATCGCAAAATCCAAGACATTTTTATCCTAAATTTTTTGATTACTTCTTTCCACAAAAACAAAAAAAGAAGTTCAAAATAGAAAATGTATATGAAAATATATATATAAATAAAATGCGTCTACAAATTCACCTGACGATAGTAAACGACTGACATTCCAAAGGTTGCTCTGCCCTGCTAAACAAACGAAGCACTAAGCCCCAAGGCACACTGAGCGCTAATCTAATTAAGACAATGAAAGTGTTAAGACGTCTTCTGGGAAATTGACACTTCGACAATGTTTGGTAAGGCCCCAAGTCATAAATGCCTGGCAGATAGGCGACGCTCTGATAAGAACTAATGATTTAAGACGACGATAAACTCACGGATGCTGCAACAAGAGATGCAACAGTTGCCCTGCGGCCAGCTGTGAACAGTGCCCCATAAAACGTAGAACTCTGGCTGAGTGGAGTCGTTGCCTGTTGCTTTATCGCCGCTTGTTAACATTGGAAAGTGTGTAAATTTACACACAGAACGAACACGAACGAAACACCGCAGGTGGAGTTTTCCCATTTCGGTTTTACTTTCAATGATGAAAAGTTCTTTCAACTGTCGATTCTTTGAATGTTGCGCGCTCACACTGGTTCCACAGCCAACAAGTTCGTTGCTCGAAACGGTTAAGCGCTGTTCGCTCTGTTAGGGCCTATGTTAAGTTTTAATTTAATTGAATTCGTTTGATTCAGTTCTTATATTCATTGCAAATTTATTTCTTTACTCTAATATTATTTGCATGTCTTATATAGTTTTAAGGTATAAGAGTTCAGTGCACACCGTAAACTCCTTAAACTTATTAAATAAAGTACTTGGATGCAATTTTATACCATAATATATGTATATGATATTTTGATTGTAATATACAAATTTATACAAATTTGATTAACAGTTGTATTTAGAATTAACTTTCATTTTCCGAAATTCAAATGCATACATAAATTATTGTGATTAATAAGTTTACAGCATGCAGCGCTGTTAACTGTAGCAGAGGTTGCATCCGCCCGTGTGGAACATGTTCGATGGCAACGCGAAACGATCGTGATGTCGTTGCCGATTGGTTGTAACCGTTAGTCGGCAACCGCTTGCCAAACTGGTCAGACGTGCAGACGGGTCGAATGAGATATTCTTTACTGTCGCTGATTCAAACGGGTCTACGATTTATGAATGAGTGGCGCGCAGCGTGAGACAGACATATTCATACGGACGGCCCATACACACAATCACAGAGAGGCCGTGGACAAGAACGTGAACGAAATTACAAAACAAACCGAAGAAAATACGATAAACAAGAAACACACGAAACGATAGCGCAGCGTAAAAGTTTATTAAGAAAGAAAACGTTTGTTTTGCTGCAGCAACAACAACAACAACAACAACAGCAACAACAACGAAGACAACAAAATCGCTTTTAGTATAAACAAAAAGAAACGAGCGCGGAAATTGCAGTTGCAAACAAAACAAACGCTTCGATTGTCAAGACGCGGCGAACTCGGGAACTTTTTTTTCGGCTTGAATTTCGCACAGCATCGCCCCGCCCCGCCCAGCCCCGCCTTTCCGCCCTCACCTAAAAACCAGCAAGCTGCATACACACCTACATACATACGTAAAAGAAACACCAGGAAAAATTACAGTAAAATATAAAGCTAAATAGTGCGTAAAAATCTGTTTTCAGAGCTATTCGCTTCGTTTCGGTTCCGTTGCAAGTGTGTGCGTGTGCGTGTGTGTGTGCGCGCGTGTGAAAGAGAGAGAGAGAGAAGGAGAGCGAGAGCAGCATTTGTTTTTGTTTTAGATTACAAAATTCTCGCATAAGCCCCCCCCCAAAGAAAATAAAAACATGTTGAAATTGTAATCGAAATCGAAATCGAAATTGTTATGTCGAAAACGAGCGCAAAACAACAACAAAATAAATTGTGCGTAGTGTGAAAAGTGTTTGATATTGAATTGGAAATATTGAAAGTAGAAAATTCATTAAAATTTGCAAAAAATCATTACAGAATTGTGAAAAAGAAGAAAAAAAAATATATATAAAAAAAATTCAAAGAAAAAGAGAAAAAATTGCATTTGTGTGTGTGCCCTCTCTTCAGCTAACTGTGTTTTCCCCACTCTCTTGCACCGAAGCAGCTGCAAGCGCGTCTAAAGGTACGTGTAAAAGTTAGTTTAGAGCAGCACTGGCCCGCTTATCATTGGCGATGGGCAAACATTAGCTTATCTCTGTGCAGCAGCAGCAGCAGCAGCAGCAGCAGCAGCAGCAGCAGAAACAACGACAGCAGCTGAAGATGGCAAAGCTAATGCAAGCGACGTTTCCTAGAACAGAGAACATGTTAGAAGACATTTAGTTGTTGTCGCTATGTTTGCAGTTACTTTCACTCCAAAAATACAAATTAACAACCAAACGAAATAAATAAATAACAAACGAGAGTGCTGCGATAGTGCGACTGACTGACTGACTACTAGATACTCTGTAAAAGAGTGTATTAATCTGCTTTTGAATTTATACGAGTTCATAATATATTATAGCAGTTCTATATGATACTATAATAAACATATATAAAAATAGAATACCCAATATGTGTGAGATCATACATATATTATAGTAGTTCTATAAAGTAGTATAATACCCTATATATTTTTATAGAGTATACTTGGATTTTATTGCTGCTAATCTTCTAACCTTATATATGTATGTACATATATAAAATTAGGCTGAAATTTAGAATTGTATTTCATGGAAATTTGGCGAGCTATAGATATAGAAATCTAATCAGTTGTTATTGTGGAATTCGAATATGTTTTACTATACGTAATGGTATACATACATATATTCAATTCATGATCATTGCGAACATTTAAGTAGGTTTTGAAATATTAGTAATAAAGTATGTTCGTTAATTGATTTTCAAAATTTTTTTAACAGCGTTCTTTTATGTATTCTTGAATATAATAAATATAAAAAAATAAATCAGTTTATTTATATCTTTATTTTGAAGATGATTTTTCTCTTGACAAAATGGTTTAGAAATTACCCAGTTTTTTCTTATCTTTATTTTGGATCTTTGAGATAATTTGTAGAGATTGTTATACCCTCATTTTCAAAGTCCACAGGGTATCAAAACAAAACAACAGACTCTACTCAAACCGGCATATGCCACACACACACACACACACACACATGCATCACTATCGCAATTGGCTGTGCCTGCGCCTTGGCTTGCGTCTGAGTTTTGGGTTTTTGGGTTTGGGTTTTGGTTTTGGTTTGGGCTTGTGGTTGTCTCTCCTTTTTAGACTCGGCTAGGCCGCTTTATCTTGTCAGCGCGCTGAGTGGCGGTGGCTCTTCTGGGCTGCTCGAGCGACTCCAAAATGATATAGTGATAACCTATATATTATATACAGTACACACATGCACACATGTGTTAAACAGCTAGTTAGTCGCATGCATTATCTATCTACTTCAGTCTGCTGGTTTCATCAGAGCGATCCAAATCGGAGCGTGCACTGGCACTTGAGACACCAAACTGAGACTTTATCTGGCAGCGACTATAGAAGGGGACAGTTTCGGCATCTCACAACACAATCATATAAATCACTTCGTTTTGATCTTTCAGCTACAGTGAAGACTTGCTAAGCTTTGCAAGAATAAATACAAATTCTGCTCAAGTAGTTAATGAAATGAATTTCCAGAAATTTTCGTTGATCTCGTGCGTCTGCTGTGGTCATGCACATAGAATTATAATATGCAGATAAGGGTTTATGTTTTGTTTATTTTCTCAACTTTTTATTTGAGTTGAGCTTGATGTTTGGAACTCTGGAACTCTGTGCGATGCATTGTGCTTTGTTGCTGATATAATAATAAGCACAATACATTCAAGAGTAGCGCTTCTCTGATTTGCATCGATATATTTCCGGTATTATTATGCATGCGTCATCCCCATTTTTTGTAAAGCGCAGGGAGTTCGATTCGATTTCTTTATTCGATTCGTAGCTATAGAATACAATTTATATATATGTGTATGTATATATGTATGTATTTGGAGTGGCTTGCGCATTTTACACCACCATCATATAAACTGTTTTTTTTACCTTTTTGTTTATATTCCACATATGCTTATGTACCTGCATATACATATATATCTATACACATATGTATTTGTGTGTATACAAAGCTATAAAGGAACACTTGTGCGTGCGAGCTGTTTAATTTAACGGCAAACTCGGGGTAAATAAAACTGAAACAACATGGTTTGTGCTTATATTACTATTTGCCCCGATTCGGATAAATGAGACACAGCTGATAAGGGAGCGCACCTGAATAGCTATGGCCAAGTGCTCTTAGCGAAATCCTCGAGGCAGCACTTTGTCAGTTTCATTTTCCTATTGGTTTTAATTACATTATCAATTGAAAGAGAATATAATATATAAGAGAATATAATATAGGCTAACTAGCATATTCTTTCGTTTTATTTTTAAATTTATAATTTGATGATAGATCGAAGATATTTTTAAAGTAATATCAGAAAATCAAAATTAAAATAATGCTTATTATAAGGCAAACAAGCAAATTTATTTGTTTATCGATTTTTTTAAATTTATAACAAGATAACAAATCGAAGATTTGAGTAAAGATATATTAATCTGTTAATTTATCTCTTGCGAAGCTAAGAGATATATTGAGAATTTAACTGGAATTGTTATAGATGTTCATAAAATCGCTTTCCTTCGATCTGTCTGCTGTAGAGCTCCCCATAGTTTTCGAGCATATATCATGCGCGGGTTCATCAATTTCATCTGTGATAAATGTCGTACAAGAATTTACATAAATACTCTACACAGCTGCCAGAACAAGTTGAGTTGACAAAATGATTTGTATGCCATAGTCGAAGTCGTTGTCGACTTCGTTGTTCTCATCAGTGTTGGTTGTTGTTGCTGTTGTTGTTGTTGTTGTTGTTGTGATCGTCATCAACCAGAGGCGACACTGAGCGCCACCCTGAACTTACAACCTAAACGAGCAGCGTAGCTAGATCGCTACATAGCTACACAGAAGGAGATGGATGCAACAATATTCTAACCAAAAACAGCAACTAATTCCAAACAATGTAAAGTATTATTTATTTTTAACTGAGGTCATCGCCGACGTCGTCGTCGTAGTCTATTACAGCGCTGCCTCCAGTGAGCGAACGAACGAACGAGAGTTCGCCTCTGTGCTCTCCGCTCCGCTCCGCACCGCTCCGAGATTCGTGTGTTGTTCTTATTTCGAGTTAATGTGCTCGTGTTGTTGTGGCTGTTTTTCAGATGTTGAACTCGAACTCTCACCAAATTATGCCACACAACGTTGCCTGCCCTGAGCGTCGTTGAACGCCGAGCACTGAGCACAGAGCGCAGAGCGCAGAGTACAGAGAACAACAGATCCCAGACCCAAGACCCAATGCTTAGCCGATGCTATAGCCAAATGCTATAGTCCGAGCTATTGCTAGTGCCCGGTGGCGTTGTGTGGAGCTCTGGTCGGGGCCAACAAACATTATTTGAAATATTTATGCTTGACTTTTGCGCCTCAATGACTTTTGAATTGCCTTGCCTTTGGCTGCCAGTTTTAACACAAAGACACACAAACACACAAACACACACACACACACACACACACACACACACACACACACACACACACACACACACACACACAGTGTTGATTGTGTTGGTTCTGATGCGTTGCTCATATGTATTTTTGTTTTCTTCATATTTTTTATGCCCCAGGGCCTAGGCACATATGTTGCCTCAAATTGCAAGCAGATGCATTTGTGCAGCGGGATTTTCTCCTAATAACACCCGTTGAGTGTTGATACTTTGTCAACATCTGGTTGGGCATGTTGAAAAGAAATTATTTAAGAAAGTAATTATTAAAATATGATAATAAAAATTATTATTTGGGAAAAAAATGTATTTTAAAGAATTTAATTAAAAGTAAGAATGTAATATAATATAATATAATATAATATAATATAATATAATATAATATAATATAATATAATATAATATAATATAATATAATATAATATAATATAATATAATATAATATAATATAATATAATATAATTAAAAGTGAAAATATGATAGATGATTAGTTTGATGATTTTGTATATGATTATTTATCTACATAAAAGTTATATTAAAAACAAAATTGATTTTAGTTAAAGACAAGTTTCTTTATATATAAAACAAAATCTATAACAATACATTTAATTTTTCTGTGCAATTTTTGGTTGACTAATTTTTATTCATTTATATTTGTTTTTAAATTTTTACCAAAATTTAAACCAACAAAATTGAATATATTAAATCAATATTATACTTTTTAGATCTTTACTAAAAATCAAATTATAATTTTGCAAATTGAATCTATACATAATAAATCAATAATCAAAATATTCATTTATTTTAAGTGTATATCTTTTGTTTATGTTTATATACAAATTTGTATATTAAAGATTTACTAAAATTAATGAATTAATCAGACTAATTTGTATGATTAATCTCAAATTTTTAATTTGTATATTAAATAATTTTAACACAGGTTTTAAAAAATTATATTAATAGTTAAATCTAATTGCCAGACAAATTCTAAAATTTATTTTATTTATTAAAATATACGTAAACATTTTTGTTCTAATAAGAATTGTAATAAAAATTAACCCTGGATCCATTTTTCTTTTTATCAGTCAAAGGCTGCTCAAGCAGTTTATACATATTTGTAAAACTCTTTACTTTCGAGTCATTTCCCATTTGTCGATGTTAGATAAATAGTTTTCAACTGGGGAAACAAACAGTCAACAGCGAATGCTAAAAAAACTAATTAACATGTGAAAATGATGCAAGCGAACTTTTATGAAGCAGGCAAAGCAGATGTATGCATGTACATATATATCTATATATATATAAATATATATGTATGAATCACGGCGGGGGGCTTTCGCTTAAAGAAGCGGGGAAAAAACACCCAAACGAATCTCATTAAACACACATTAGACTGCATTTAATTTGTCAATATTAGCTCGTCTGCGGAGCGAGGCTCGTTTGATGGCTGGGAGAAATGCCCTGATCGGTTCTCAGGCCACACTTTTCTTTTCTTTTAGCCATTGGAAAGTGAGGCGAGTAGCATAACAGCAATAGCTCTGCACGACACACGGCAGACTGACAGTTGGACAGTTGAGCGAAGGGACTGACGGACTGACGGACTGACGGACAGCCACACAGCGTGTCTGTCTAGCTAAATGCCTGGGTCGCTATGTTGACCTTTTCACAGCTGGAATCATCTTTCACATTACTGTACAGTTCTGCTTTTGCTCTCAGACTACGTCTGCAGTATGCTGCTCTGCTCTGGGACTTTTCTGGCCCCCCCTCTCTGTGGCTGGCTCTGCTCCCCATGCATTTGACGGACCATTGCTCGTGCGCTTGTCAATTTCTGTCAGTTGCTTGTCAAAAAATTTGTTTGGCTGTAAAATGCAGTGAAAATGTTAAACAAAAATACCAAAATAATAATAAAAACTACAAACACGATTTTCATGCACAACTAAAGCGCAACCACCAGCACCACCACCAGCACCACCACAACGACAACCACAACCACAACCACACAACAAAAATGATTGACGAAATGTGTAGACTGACGAACGAAGCTAACCAAGTCCAAGTGGAAAATCGTATTGTAAAAACACCCTGCCTGCATAATTAACCTTTTGCCAAGCTATTATGCATATTTGCCATACCTGCGATATCTATACGCACACAACCCCCAACTAGCCCCACCTGTTGGCCTGCGCTTTGTTTACAGCGTAATTTGTTTACCTGCACACATATGTGTACGTACGTATGTAGTATGTATGTGTTTCAATTTGAAAATGCAAACAATCACAACAACCGTGCTACGCAATCAAGCTCAAATGCTGACTAATGCCCATCCACACTCGAATATACTATATAGACATATATATACTCTAAATAAGGGCCGTTCTCTCGGACACGTAGTGTCATATGGGCATTCCCTATATGCGGCGCAGTTATTTGTCAATTAGTCAATAACTGACACGTCTCTGGCTCTGGTTGTGATCGTCGTTCGGTTCGGATTGGCGCCAATTTACGAAAAAACAAAATTTGACTGTAAAATTAGCATATTTAATGAAGATCATTATGAAATTAAATTATTATTTATATCAATTTTATGCTGACAAAAAAAAAAGTTTCCTTATATAAATATGTATATATTTGATATTATTTGAGCTAATCGCAAGGCATTGAATTGCTGGCAATTATTTTCAGTCATAATTAAGTGCAATTAATTTTGCATAAAAGCGGAAATGGAAAATCACTGTACGCTGAGAGCATTTCATTGATAATGGACGTCGTCGAGTCGAGCTGTGGCAGGCTGCGGGGAGGCGTTCCTTAATGATAGACATTTACTTTTTATGTGAGCGCGAGGTGTGTGTCTTAATGGAGTGAAATTTGTGGTAATTGAGCGCGACGAGCTTTGACTCTTGGGTGCGCATTTGATGAATCTAAAGTGAATTTTTGGCAAGCAATCTTTTTGCTGCTTTTGATATGCTTCAGCTGCTGCTGCTGCTGCTGCATTTGTTATGCAAATCAAGTGCTCACATATACATATATACACTTAGATATCTACATATATATACATACAAGAAACCAAAACGTCGTCAGAGCCGGCCAGACCAGACCAGGCCAGAGCGGGCCGCCAGGCTAGGCACAAAATTGAAATAAACTGAAAATGCGAACTGGTTGTGTAGGCAGCACACGTACAAGGTCTTCAAATATGGCTCTTTTTTCTCAGCTGCTGCTGCCGTTGTTGTTGTTTTCGTTTAATTTTTTTTTGTTGTTTTCTAAACATATTTCTACTACATAGTAGTCTTAAGCCTGTGTTGTATTTTAGACGCTATAATAGCATTAATTTACCATACGATTTCATATTTACGGCCATTGTACGCTGAAGTGCAGTCTTATTTATTTCTATTTTTTCAATTTGTGCATTTGCTTTTTATTTAACTGCGCTCTCTTGAGTCGTGTGGGTGGTTTGTTGACTTGTGCACCACATTTTTGATTTTTAATTAAGTTTGTTTCTGTCGCTAGCGTGTTTGGCTTCTGTTTCTATTGTTCTCGTTTCTAGTTTCCTTTTCAATTATTTGTTGATTTCTTCTTTAATTTAATTTATATTTCTGTTGCCTGTTTTGCCGAAAAAACGCGTGAATCAGCTGCTGTTGATTGTTGACGATATACCAAATATAAATATATATATATATATATGCTCATATATATATATAGATAAGTTCTCGAACACGTTCACAATCAGACTACCCTGTGTCTCTCTCTTTCTCTCTCTCTTTGAGTGAATGATTAATGCCTTGTGCTGGCGCCTTCATCAAATGTTATTGCATGATCTATCTCTATCGATAAGGCATATAATATATATATGAGAGATGTGGCCTTTGAAAATTATTATGAAATATAGATTACAAATCTTTTTTGCACTCAATTAGTTTCAAATATTTCTTTTAATTTGCTTTATTTGATTTATAGCTTTAATAATAATATTCAGATTGCAATCTATACCAGAAATATTATATATTTTATTTTTCTCTCTTCTATTTCTATCAAAACAAAATAATTCAAATTTTACTTTAATTTTGTTTCTGCTTTATTTCATTTGAAATATTATTTATTAAAATTTACTTTTACGCTTTGCAGGTACGTGCTATCGATTATTCCTCATGGGAATAATTATTATCGTAGAATTCTAGAATTCTATAAACAATTCCGAATCGTAAGTAAAGCTTAACGAAATAAGCAAAAATATTTTTCTGTTGCGCATGCACATTCACATTAACACATGTCGTCGCTTTTCCATGTAGTTGAAAAAGAAAAAGAAAAAGAAAAAGAAAAAAGTGAAATAAATAAAAATCAAAATAGTGGCGTATAAGAAATTTCCTAAACGTGCATTTTATGAAAAAGTGCTATCAACAGCACTGTCCGAAAGCCAGTAGCGCCATATGCCATAAGCAATTCGACTGTCTGCCAAGTGCACTATGAAAGGCAAGGCGAAACTTTACAATTCTTGGCTAGCCGGCGACAGATGATCATGATTGCGATGATGATGATGATGATGATGATGATGACGTAATTGTCAAGCTGCCCCAAATGTATGGCATAGTTTAATTAGCATATGTAGTGTCTGCGTCTGACACCCGAGTCAAGGGACACACACTCGATACATGTACATATGTATGTTCATTGTGCATCGAGTGCTTTATCAGCTAACGGTGTGAATTAGTCATCAGCTGAGTCAAAAAAAAAAGAGACAAAAAGAGCGAAGAACAGAGCCACATTGAATAAACAGCTGAATGAGCCGCACGCATTGCTTTTGCTTTGATGTTTGCTTTGTTTTGCACTTTTTTTTTTGCTGTCCGCTGCTGCTGCATTTCCTTTCCGCCAGCGGATCAGTTCCTGTGCTCAGAAGTCCATTAGGCATGTTAAGTACATTTTAGCTGGCAGTCAATATACCAACTGACAGCCATTTTGGGAACTCTGTTCTCTGCTCTCTGTTCTCAGTTGTCTGTGTTGTCTGTGGTCGGTTGCTCAGTTTGTCAGTTTGTCAGTTTGTCTTGCTTCTTGGCGATATGCAGCCGCTGCATGAATGAAGGCAATGAATGAGTTCATCGGCGTCAGCATTTGCCATTTTTGCCGGCTGTGTTTTGTTTAACCAAATAATAATAAAACAGACGACCAGTCTTGTGGCTTTCGACTGCGTGGGGTGTCGTCCAACTGACAACTGACTTAGTCATCGACAACAACTCACATCATCATCATCATCATCAGCGTCATGATTATGATTACGAGGAAACGCAGCGTTGCAGAGTTGATTGCACTTTGTCAGCGTTGAATTGATAAGCCCACTGTGTTTAGTTTCTTCAGCGCACAGCAGCCCAGGCCTAGACAGGCCAGTCAATGTAGATAAGAGAGCTCACTCAGTTCGTCTGCTGGCAGAAAAACATTTTCATTTTGATTTATTGCATGTAAATTTATGGAAATTTACTGCGGCCCAAGTATGTTGCCCCGCAAACAGAACCAATAGCATCAAGAGCTGAGCTGAGCCGAGCTGATCTCAGCTGAGCTGAACCATGCTCATGGCTTGATAAAGTGTAATACAAGCCAATAGTTTGTTATTTATACACACAAGTGCTATCTCAATAGTGTATTTGTGTATGTGTGTGTGTGTGTGCGACCAATTGCAGCACATTCCAATTTTATTATATCATGTGCTCGCAACATTATCGCATATGGTGCGGCTACACATTATCGCCTGAGTTGGGCTGGCCCCCGGTCGTGTCCCCAGCACCTCCGTTGCCAGTTAACGGCTAGCTCCCAGGTCCCCGTTCGTGTGCAATTCTAGTCTATGGACGGTATGTAAAAACAAGTTGTAGAACAAGTTTCCAGACGCCTTTTCGTTTCTCTCAGCGCACGAACAATGTATCGAGTACTCGTAATATCTACATATACAGAAGACAAGTCTTAATTACCCAACATTTGTTTGTATTTTTATTAAAATTTTTCACATATTTTTTGTATTTTTGTTAAATTTTTTTTTCATCTTTTTTTTTATTTTTATTTTGTGTGCCTGCGGCGCTAATGAACTGGCTGTCTTGTTAATAATTATTAAATTTTTTGGCTTGTTGTAGTTGTACTTGCTGTTGTTGTTGTTTTTGCTTTTGTTTTTGTTTCATTATTATTATTATTATTATTTTTTGTTTTTTGCTTGTTGGCTGCTGTGGCTGCTTTTAACGCGTTCAACTGGATTTTGAATTGATTTCGGCAATTAAAGACCTCTAAATGAAATTGAAAACGCTGAAAGCAAGTCGCAAGTGCGCCAAAAACAAAAACAACAAAAAAAACTGAATAAAAAATAAACGTTTCAAGTTATTATAAATATTTTTGTGAGACACTCGAGCGCTGTGATTGATGGGCGTTCAAGCAGCGTCAGCAATTGTTATACAAAATTATTATAAAAGAAGAGGAGAGGAAAACAAATTACAAACGCAGTTCTGTAGGCATAGATACTCTATGTTGTTGTTAAGCAAATACTTTAATAATAAAAAAAATCAATTGAAATATTTAATAAAAATGAATTTATTAAGAAAAACAGGTATTATTTTATTATTTATTATTTTTTATTTATTGTTATATATTATTTAGTGTTTTATTATTATTTATTAAATTTATTCAGTTTGAATTTTGTAATTTTGAGTCACACAGCACTTCGTAAAAAAGTATTTAATACAAATTAATTTTTAGATAAATGTTAAAAATGTTTCATAATTGAGAAAAGAAAGAAAAATTTATTTCTAAATGTTTTAGTTTTATTTATTTTTTTTTTTTTTTAATATCCATTCATATTTAAATTTAACAAATATATATATATTATTTATATTTATTTATTTATATTTCAAATCAATTTGTAAACAGCAAATTTAATTTTTTGAAATTGAGAACAATTCAAAAGAATTGAAACTTTTCATTATTTCATATATCAGTTCATTAAAAGCAAAAATTAATAGTATCGATAACCTTTTCAGTTGCTGTTTGTAGGGTATACAAATTATTTCAATGCATATCTATAGACGTTGCTTTGTGGTTTTGGCAGCACACGTGCGTGGCTTAAAGAGTCTTTCGGCCCTCTTATCACTGACCAAGCTTCATTCATTAGGCGCTGATAAACAGTTTCCAGTTCTTTTTCGTTTTTGACTCTTATGTCGATTATCTACAATACACTTCTGGGTATGTATGTGTGTGCTTTCGTAGATAAAGAGGGGTTTATTTCAGAGTTTTTTCTATACATATTTTCCTCTCTGTTTGGGCTGCTTTTTCTATATTTTATTATATCGCTTTGATAAAAAAGCTGGTGTTTTGTATATGCGACTTAATTAGTTTGCTATGCCTACGTGGGCAGCAAAGTCGCCGCGACCGGATCTCTCGACTAACATCGACAGCGACTTGTGAGAGAGTCGAAAAAAAAAAAAGAAATTAATTAGAGACGCCGCAGCACTGATAAGCAAATAAACAAACAAAAACAAACAAACAAACGTATGTGTATCGAAACAGATTTGGTAGCTGGAGCAAGTGGCGGCTAAGCCGTGCTCCAGGTAGAACTTTCTTCTGATTAGCTTATGAGTGCAACTGGGTCGCTCGCCAATAAAAAAGAAAGAAAAGCAAACCCGATTTCATATTTATATATATATTTTTTTAGCAGAAGAAACTGAACGATGTCGCCACAAATTAGCTTTCATTTCGTGTAAACAATTTGTATGTAATTTGTGCGGCAGGCTGTCAAATGTTTAGGCTCTGCTGTATCCACATGTGCGTCAGCTTTGAACAATTGCCAAAATTTGCCATGTTGATTTTATTTTCAGTGCTAAAGACGCCACGGAATACATATAAAACAGGCAAAGGCGTCTAAAGCAATCGTCTGGTTGCCTTTGATTCTGAGCAATCAAAATGTATATGCATATCATCATTTGAAACTTGTCGATGTATATACATATATTTATTTATATATGTATGTATTGCTTAGGCAGGGCAGCTACTAGATATATATTTAGTTAGTGGAATCGTAAAAAATTATATAAAGTCCGAAAGGCTACAAAAGTCGCCACTTATAAATACTATAATAAATTGGCTAAGGTCGAATCGGACATAAATCTATGAGGCAACAGAAAATTAGTCGAACCAAAAAAATCAGTGAATGAAATGAATTTATTTTATTATGTCATCGAAATGCTAAGATACTTGTATAGAATAGCATATCTACAATGTTGCCTTTACATACATACCTTGCTGTCGTGTTTTTTATACATTTTATGATTGTAATCAGAGGTTTATAGAGACCTTAAACATATATAGATGGCTAGATTACGCTTCGTCTATGACGTCGGTTGGTTGGTGTCAGTCGTTCGCTGTTTCCTTCTGTGCCATCAATGATGTAGAGTTTTCTTTATAAGAAAATATGATTTACAGCGCAAGTGCATAGGGCGACTATGTAAATTTATTTGCATGCCGGCAAGTCAATCAGCAGCACATGAAGCTGATTAATTTAATCGCTGAGCTGCAAGCGCCCAAGCCAGCTGAAACAAGCAAATTATTATAGAAACATTATATGCGCGCTGCCTCATTATAGAATTTATAATTAAATGCAATTTTTTACAGCGACTGCAACTACAGCTGCATGGAGCACTGACCAACGATGCGATTGAATGCTGCACAGATACATGTACATGTACATGTACATATACATATACATATACATGTATATGTAGAGTGCGTCCATCAAATAACCGCAAATGTAATTATTTTTACAAAATGCGCTCGATACGCTCTGTTTGAAATAAACAACGAAAACAAATGATTAGATGCGAAAGCCATGATGATGATGTTGTTGTGGTGCCTTATAAAAATGGCTAAATAACAAGCTACAAATACACACACACACACTTGTGCATAGTATGTGTGTGTGTGTGTGTGTGTGCTTGGACAATGTAACAAACGCGTTTGCTGATAGACGACGCACTGGCCGCCTGAGTGACCATTACAAATGTTCACTTAGCCGGGGCATAGATATGACCACTAAACGCGAAGCCGTCGCGACTCCTAAAAGAAAGATACTCTACTCAGCGGAAATTCCGCATGGTCTGCCGCTTGCAATTTTTATACTTTTTTTTTTTGGTGTCGTTGTTGATTATTTCTACAAAAGCCACTAATGGATTTTGATATGCACAACACAGCAGCTCACAGAGAGAGAGAGAGAGAGAGAGAGATGGAGAGAGAGAGGCTAAGCACGCATATTTCTATTAAGATGATGCGCCTATGGTTGGCTAGAGAGCACTCTTCAGTGGCTGGCAGTCGACGCTTTAAGTTGCTACTTTTTATGCCAGCCGCGTGGCCAGCGGCATGTGGCATGCGGCATGCGGCATGCGGCATGCTAGATAAAGTTCTTGCGCTTTTCGTGAAAGTGCAATCGTTAGAATGCGGACTCTCTGGCTGACTATGAAGGAGAGAGAGGGAGAATGGCGGCCGAGTGAGTGGTACGTTGGCCCGTTTAATTATCAAAGACATTTTTCTCAACGGCCATCATTTTGGGCTTGGTCCGGGCGCTGATAATGCAGAGCGCAGAGGAGTGGCTGGCTATCGCTGTGTGGCAGTGGTCGTGCCTTGGGTCCGGCTTGGGTTCGATGTATTTAAGGCGAGGTCAGGCCAACGGCAGCGGCCGCAGCATTAGAGCTGATGAGCTTGGCCATATGCCAGACGCCCTGTCAGAGAGTGATCTAATGCGCGATCCAGGAAACGCTCCCAGTCTGACTATTTGCCAAAAACAGCAAATAGTCGATGCCGGCCAGCCGTAAACAAAGCCAGGTCAATACAAAGGGCTGCATGTTGTTGATCTGGTAGCGGAGTCAGCGGGCGAGGGCGAGGGCGTGGGTGCGGGTGCGGGTGCGGGGCAGCGTAACCAACGTCTAAACTAATGGCAGCCGCGCTGGCGTAGCACGGTTCAATGAATTACTTCATTAGTGCAGGCGTGTTCCGTGTGGCATGCGTTGGTCGACGGCCATGTATCTCAAAGATACACGCCAAGCAGCGAGGCAGCCAGGCAGCTAGGCAGCTACACAGGCGCATCTGTCTCTCTGGCTGTCCCTCTGTCTGACTGTCAGACAGCGCCGCCACCGTTGACGTTGCGACGTTGCAACATTGCGAGTGGCAAGTTCTGTTCTACTCTGTGTACTTTTTTCTTTCTTTTCAGCCAGGGCTCACTCACACACAAGTTGGCCGCGTCAACTGTGCGTGGAAATTAGCTGCTGTTGCTGCTGCTGCTGCTGCTGCTGCTGCTGCTGCTGCCGACTCCTGTCCGTTGGGACGTAGGACTTCTTCAGTCTATCAGCCTTAATTGCGGAAGTTATGAGCATGGAATTTTAATTATTTCACTCGACTGGCTGCTGTCGCGTCGCTCCAAGCCAAGCTGATGCTCTTGCATTGTTAGCTCGATTACAGTTAGTCGGTGTCAGAGAATGTTTCTCCCTCTCTCTGTCTAACTCTCTCTCTCGTCTGTTTTGGACTCTTGGCAAACATCCGCCGTGAACCTTTTTGTGTGGCAAGCAGCTGTAGCTCTAGCTGCGGCTTTAAGTGTTTGCATTCTTCATTTGTTTGGCTGCGACGGTGGCGGTGGCGGTGGCGGTGGCAATGGCGATGGCTATGGCGATGGCTATGGCGGCATCGTCTGCTCGTGTGGCTTAGAAAGTGTCAAGTCAAATGATTGCATTGCAGCTGTACCCAATTTTCTCCATATTTAGTTCTAGACATTTCAACAAACGTGACACTTTCAAACGCTTTCAAATGTCGTACTCGCCATGACGATTTCCCAAATAACTTGCCTGCAGCATATAGTTTAACCCAACAGCAACAGCAGCAGCAACACTCTGATCCAGTCATGCGGCTGCCTGGCTCTTGGACTTTCTGTGCCAAGCTAATTTGTTATAAGTGCGCGTTGTTTACTAAGTTGTTGTATCTGTCGCAGCAGCAGCAGCAGCAGCAGCAGCAGCAGCTTGCGTTGGAGTTGCCTTCTAAAGGCCAAGTGGCTCCAACGCATACACAGTCAGACGTCAATTCTTCAGTCCATCCGTCTGGCAGTAGACTTCCTTGCTTGTTTTCAAATGCTGGCAAACAAAAGCAGCCAACACAACAGAAAACTGGCTAAGAGCAGCCACTGCCCAGCTGATGTCGATGCTGCTGCTGCTGCTGCTGCTGCTGTGAGTGCCTAGCGAGATGGATGGAGACGTCGTTTAAGATTAAGACGACTTCTTTTTACAGCTGCGACGACTGCAACGTTGTTGTACTTGGACTTTGTTGCTGCATTAGTGTGAGTGTGTGTGTGTGTTTGTTGTTGTTGGCGAGGTGAGTGATGATGATGAATGTGTTACAACGAAGGTTAACGACTTTCAGCTTTATAAACAACAACAGCTCGAAAGCAGCAGTTGCAACAACAACTGAATGCAACTGAAAAGAAAAACAGCTGATGGTGCAGACACAGTGCAACAATTGTGTTTTGGCCCATAACAGAACAGACTGCGGAAAGGAGAAGACTTTCCAATTAACATGCGTGGCAGCTAATTAAGTCACCAACTGGCTAGTAATAAGTGCAGTCAAGTGGTTTTCGATGCAATTTAAATAAATGCGACAGGCTAACGAACTGGCTAACCAGTTTGCCATTTGCCGTTTGCCGTTTGGCGTTTTAAATTTCAATTTGTTGTAGAGTCAACGCGTTGTCAATGCTCGCTGCTGCTGAAAGTTCTTGCAGCAAATCTCTCTCTCTCTCTCTCGTTTTTTCCCTCTCTCTTTCTCTGTATCCTCTCAATCGCGCCTAACAACTAAATTACACTTGTCTGCATGTTAACAATTTACACACACACACACACACACAGTCGACTTAGATGCAAGCAATAAATGTAGAAGTGATATCCAACCAAACGAGCAACACTCAACTGCAGTCAGTTAGTCACTTTGGCCAGTCAGTTTGTCTGTTGGCATTGGCTTGGGCCAAGATTGCAATGAGGTTAGCAGCGCAATCTGCTCAAATATAGATAGCTAGTTAGACGCCTGGCACAAACAAACAAACCAACTAGCCAAGCCAAGCCAAGCCAAGCCAACATGTGTAGCCATGTTGCAACAGCAACAACTTCTGCTGCTGCTGCTGCTGCTTCTGCAGTCGCTTGGCTATTCTAATTGCGCACAAGCTTAGCTGCTTTTAGTTACTTTGTAGACTTTTAGCTGCCATCAAACTGGCGTCGCTCTTGGCCAGTTTACGGCTTTTGCATACAGATGCATTTATGTACAAATACATACATATCTATGTATATCTATATAGCAGCAGCAGATAGATAAACACATGTATAGATACTGCGGACAGCTGTGCTGCTCATTTATGCAATTGGCTAAAACAGCTGTTGCTGCTGCTGCTGCTGCTGCTGCTATAAATTGCCAGCTAAAAGTGTTGCTCCATAAATGTTCTATTGAATTTTGCAACACCTTGTCTAAAAAAGGTTAACTGACTAACTGTTCTGTCAAAATGTTGTGCGCCTGCCCACGTACTATATATGTATGTATATACATATATATGTTTTTTTTTTTCGGTTCAGGCCAAGCAGCAACAACAACAACAACAGCAAGTCTCCTGCATTGCATGTGGCATGAAATTCAGTTGAAAATAATGACACACCCGTTTCAATTTATAGTTGCTGTGCGTCGCTTACACACACACCAACACACACACACACACACACACTAGAGATACACATCTCTAGCGCTCATACATAGATTTTTCACTTGAAAACAGAATGAAAATTGCTGAACTGTAACCATATGTGGCGACCGTGGCCGCCCGGCTGAATTCATGCTGCTTTATGGCTATGTCAACTATATATACCCTGACTCTAGAGCCGAGCTACATGTGCTGAGCGTGCATTATGTAACTGCGAGCTGAGAAGGTCTTTGCTTAGATCTTTAAATGCGATGTTTTTTTAATTATGCTATAAAAACCTTACTGTTAATTGATTTCTGCAAATATGTCAATTTATAATTTATTTATTTTTATATTTTGTTGTATTTTGAGCTTGTTTTAATGGCCATTTGTGCGGCTGTCTATAGTGTTTATCGCTTTTCTATTGGCTTTTCATGCCCCACTTTGGATTTAAATCATTTGCCAAACGACCGCCCACAATTTATTTGCTTTGGCGATGTTAAAAAGGTCAATTACAACTTATTGCCAGCTTTTCAAAAACCCATCAAATGCTCGACGTTCGCCCGTTACGCTTGCATAGCTACTGCGCAGCTGTGGCTGTGGCTGTGGCTGTGGCTCTGGGGGTCTGCTCGGGTCTATAGACCATGTCCTATGATCGTACAATTTTGATTAGCAGCGAACGACAGGCGACGTCAACAATTTAATTGCACATTTGCATTAGAGTGGAAAGCAGAAATGCGCTCCAAACCTGACTCTGTCAGCCCCAACGGGGGCTTGGCGGGGACCTGCCTGGAGCTGCTGCTGCTGGTGCTGCTGCTGCTGCCAGACTCCTGCCATTACAATTGCAAAGCGCAGGCCAGGTTTGATTTCTTAATTGTCGCTAAATGCGGGGCTGCCAAACATTGTTTTGTCGTCGTCTGGACCGCATTATCGTCGATCATTTTGTTTGCAATGAGTTTTTGTTGTCGTTGTTGCTGCCTGGGCACACGAAATGAATGTTGTTGAGCAGAGACACAGCTGTAAAGGAATTGTTGAACGACGATCATGGTGGTAATTTCAGCAACCACGAGCACTCAAATGGTAATGGGAAAGGGAATAGGAATTGGAATGGGAATGGGAATGGGAATGGGTATCACAGCGCAATTGTCATGCCAGTTGCTGCTGCTGCTGCTGCTGCTGCTGCTGCTGGTTGGGGTCGTATTTTAATTGCTTCAATTTTAATTTATTTTTATTTAGCTGCCACTCTCGAGTCGCTTGAGCACTTGAGTTGGGCATTTTTGGCATGCTTAGCTCTCATTCTTTCCTTTTATATGTGTATATACCCTCATATGATCTGTAATTGAGCTACCTGCATAAGTTGCGTCAGGCCAATGGAAGACAAGGAAAATATCGCACTGTGTCAGGGGTCACATTTTATTCATTTCTAGTGTTGATAGATGTCTCGCATGCTGCTTAAATTTCATCCATAGCGGACCTATAAACTATGCTTTAATTATGCGCGCTTTAATTTATTTCGATTCATGCCTAAGCCCTTGTTCGCACCCACTTTGCTCAGCGGCTCAGCGGCTCAGCGGCTCAGCGGCGTGCTCATCATAATACTTTCACTGCTTAAAACACAAAAATAACTTATATTTGGTAATTTTTGGCTCACTTAATTTGCATTTAAATATAATTTTCGTTTTTTGGCTTTTAATATTTTGGGTGCTCGCCGTCAATTTCTAATCTCTTTTGGCTGCCCGTTGACATCAAAACGCAGTTTTCAAAGCATTTTTTTAATCGTCAAACTGTCACATAAACTTTACATTTTATTTGACAAGCGCGCTTGGCATACTCAACAAAAAAAAAAGACAAAAAGTCTCTAAGCAAAATGCGTACAACAAATTTCTTTTCGATAACGTGCACAAATACAACAACAACAACAACACAAGAGCCATGGCGAGTGCCAGAGGCTGCTTCGCCTGCGACTGCGAAAGCGCAATGCGGCGTATGCGCAATGTGACAAGTTGCTCTCGTGGCACATTAGTTGAAATTATGACAATTTTCCCAATACAATAATTCAAATTTAGTTTGTATGGCAGACAGCTATTGGTTCGTTATTATTAATTCAATTTGCTTTCGATTATCAGCAGCTAAGCCATAGATTTCGTTTGCTTTCAAATGCTAATGCGCATTTGGTGAGCTAATCTCTGTGATTTGTTAGACTTTTGTTTACCATTGTAATTACAATATTTTGAATGTAAATTTTGATCAAAGTGAAACGCGCTTGCATGGGATTTTTGATTTATAAATTAGAAAACAAAATCAGTTATATGCAGATATATTTCGTAAGAGCGAGTTAGGCTGGGGGCATAGCTCTAATTGCGTTGCCCCAGACAGGAAGCACAACAACAACAGCTGGGACTTAGAAGGTAAGATCATTTTGGTCGGCGGATATAAGGTGCCATAACTCATGTGGCGGCAACAACAATTTGATATCAAAGAGTTGTGTTTGCCAGCAGATCGCATAAATTATGAATGCCGTCGATTGCAGTCCATGGTAGAGCTAAATGTAGTATTTATTTTTTTCTCTCTTTTTTTTTTTTCATTCATTTCGTATAGGTGTTAGAACCTTTCGGTGTTTTGGATTTTGGCTTTCAAGAATTTATGGCGCCTTAAACAGACAGATATGCTCGATGGCATTAGTGATTTATTGTGGGACAACAATCGATTGTGTATCCAAAGATTCTCCATCTCCCTTCATCTCTCTCTCTCTCGCTCTTTCGCTCTTTCTGATTTTGCTGTATCTAACTCGTTGTTCTCAGAGTGTTTGACATTGAAAAAACCAAAGCCAAAGCCAAGTGCCGTTGAAAATGGGTTTGTTTGTTCATTGTTGTTGTTGTTGTTGTTGTTGTTGTTGCTGTTGCTGTTGCTGCTGTTGCTGCTGTTGGTGTTGCCACATTGTTGACTGGCCAAGCGTGTGAATTCTGTTTTCGTTGCAACTTTCAAAGTAAAAAGAGACGCAGCAAATTAAGTCAGGGCTGTAGAATTGCATTGCTCATAAAGTCGAGCTGCTATATTGGATTTCATATCGTGGCGAGTGCATTAAATTTCGTCCGCGAATGCGCACACAATTGTGGGTGCTCTTCATTAGCGTCGTCTCTCTCTCTCTGTCTCTCTCTCTCTCTGCAAATATATACAGAAATTCCCAATAACAAGGCTGATTAATTGTAAATACTCAGCGAATGCAATCCGAATTAAGGTATAATATTTTCTGCTATCGGATGACAGTAATTTTATTGTGCAAATAAACATATTTTGATAGCTATACAAATACATGCTCAAATAAACACATATATATGTATGCATGTGGGTGCGCAAGAATGAATGAAGTTCTTATCTGACGCAAATGGCGATAAGATAACGAGCACATAAATAATCTCTCAAATATATGCATATTGATAGCCAATTCATTGGACAGGAAGTTCACAAGAATTCAACTAAAACATATAGCAGAAATCAATTTAGAGAACTTTATTATAAAAGTCTTTTTCAGTTTCAGCGCGAAATTGTTATTTTCACAATCTGAATAACAATTCAATTGATTCTCAATAAACTGCCGATTCCACGGCTTGGCTACGTCGAGTGCCTGCAAATAGCTTTGCATTCATGTTGTAAATCATGTGCTCCAAATTCAGCTTAATAAGCAGCTTGCGTGCCATATCCATTGCGTTCCGTCCGTTTAGGTTTCTGTGCCTCTCATTCCACGTCTTGTGAGAGCACCAAGAAGAGCAAAACGACTGCGTAAGACCCTCTCTTGGCGCCGTTCACAGAGCTGACTGAATACGAATTAGAGGCGAATTTCATTGATAAGCTTAGCTTGAAGCTCTCTTATCAAGCTTGCCCTTCTGACCTGAAACTAATAATCTTCATGATGCATATGCGAAAATAAATTTGTTTCTAGGAACTACATGTATATTTGTATGAATGACTAAATAAATAAAATACCCAATTTCGATAGCCTCGACGGAAACATTAGCCATGCGAGGAAGTCCTTAGGCGCATTGAATAAAAGTTCTCTGTTTAATAATATAAAATTGAATTTTTTATTTAATTTTATATATTTTGAAGTGTGAATATATAACTCTTTAATTGATTTAGTTGAGTCATTCATAAACTGAAAACTTTTTTATCCATGCATGAATTAGCTAAATATATATATTTGCTAATGCTAAAAGTCACAAATGCTCCCTCTACTTTCCTATTCAAAATAATTTATTCTAATATAAAATAAATTCGATTTAGCAAGTTTTTCTCCAAAATAAACAATGAACATTTAATTTGTGATGATTAGAATTTTTATTATTATAATAGCTATTAGACAATCTCTAAATTCGTGTACTGAGTGTAATGTGTTTATTATAATTGTTTATTTGCTGTTCAACTAATTTATTATTGCTTGCAGCAATACGAATGTGGAAGCAGAAAATGTGGATGAGGTTGCTCGACTAGCAGATACTCAGTTTTTAAATATTCAGAACAGAAATGTGAAATTGATTGTACTGAGAAATATTATTTAATGAGACCCATTAAATGCATTTCTAAATTTTTCAAAAATATTTTTTGATTTAGTTGATGCGCATCGTGAAAAATTTAGTTAAAAAATAAATTTCACATGCAACGTCTTTGCCGTTTCGATTTCGGCATAAACAAACTAAGAAGCTTCCAGCTGTGCGCGTTGATTGCCGTACGACACGATGCGTTTTCAAATACGTACAAAAACTTGCAACAGAGTAGCTGTAGTTGTTGTTGTTGTGGCACAAATAACGTATACGCCGCCAGTTCCCTTGCCTAAACAAAAATAGCAAACATTGTAAACATTATTTGATTTTTTTTTCTGTTTCTTTTCGAGCATACACAACACGCGAAGGCGTGTTGGCTGAAAAACATAGTCTGAACAATTTACAATTAATTTTCATTGTTGTTATTCTTTGGTTTCATTACAGCTTCGAAGCGTTTCATCCATGGATTAGGGTGCATTTCATTTTTACAGCAGGCGGCCAGTTGTGTTTAGGTTTCGAGTCATTGCCTCATTGCGCCTTGGGCGATTGTCAATCATACGCAAGCCAATCAACTGAATGATCGGTGAGTTTGCACATTGTGTACTACGAATAACATTCATAGATTTCAGAAATCTACTTCAATGCAATGTAAAATGCACAGTAAAACATGTTGAATTGATTATCGACTATAGACAATTTCTTTTTTTGTCTTGTTGCAGCTATTAAATGTTCAGTGGCATTTGCTTTTTTTATGGCATTGAACCTTGAACTGTGTGGGCAATCATTCACACCAGGCAACAAATTAGCTATATGATATGCCTTCAATTGATAAGTGAAGTCAAATCAGAACTCGATTATATACTTGAGCAAATACTCAGTCGCTCTTCGCTCTCTTTCTTACTGTCTCCATGTGTCTCTGTTATTCTTAACTAAACAATTTTATCTGCGCTTTTGCTTTTTTGACTTCGCTCAACTGCTGTCAATTTGGCTAAAAATAAATTATTACTGCATATAGTATATACACAATATGATATCATGCCGCTTCGTTTTTGCCAATTAAAAAACCAGAAAATATCTGTGAATGTTGTTGTTGCTTTTCGTAAATTATGAGCGGCGATAATCACACTACGTGGAACTTTTTCAGAATTGTTTGCCAGCTTTGAGTTTGGTCTAGTAATTAGCTGCTTGAACGTCGCATGCGTAGCTCAAATTTCAAAACTACATGCACTTTGCACAGATACTAAGCTGAAGCTGATGCTGCAGCTGCTTGGTTGGGCCGGCAGCGGCTGGGTGTGAAAAGATTTATGTGCCTGGCGAGCACATCTTGCTGCCGTCGCTGCAGTTATCAATGCGTTGGCCCCACAGCAGCTAGCAGGCAACAGCCCAGGCAGCCAAGGCAGCCAAAGCAGTCGGCCAGCCTCCCATCTTCCATCTCCCATCTCAGCACACACACACACACACACTTGCATATTCCAAGGCAGCTTTGGCTTTAACAGCTTCAACTGCAACTGGCAGCCATTCACCCGAACGATTCCAGTTTGCGGCCTCTGCTGTTGGTGGCATCTTGAGACATTTCATTGTATGGCCTTTTATTTATGGTCTGCTCAGCTTTTTATAACTCTTCGATTTATATTGATTTGTAATGCACATAAAAAGGCCAGCGCTTTTATATGCAGTTGACCTTGTCCCTGGCCGTGTGTCTGTGCCTCTGTCTGTGGCCCTCTGGCCAGGATGGTCTCATACCTGTTGCTGTTGTTGTTGTTATTGTTTTGCTGCTTTTGTCACCATTTGTGTAAACGATCATAGTTACAAAACACCGAAGGTCATCAGGCAAACCTTAAACAAAAACTATGCGAAATGCAGCAGCAGCAGCAGCAGCAGCAGCAGCAGCAGCAGCCGCCAGTTGTCTCCAGTCGGCTCACATTACCAGCCGCGTCAGCAACAAGTGCAACAGGGCATTGTTGTTGCCATTGTTGCTTGTTTATGTCTGCAGCACGTCAAAAGCGCTGTCGCAGCCCGTCCAGGTGCAGGCCATGCCCAGCCGGTGACATAACTCGAACTGAAACTGTGAAATGCGCATTTCTACATACCCTAAGAGATGGCAGCAGCAGAGCTTTGTCAAAGCCTTGTATCATGCAATTATCTGCTTTTGGGCAGGGTATATGGCAGCTAATAATGCATACATGGTTATCTTGAGGCCTGCCACCTACAAGTAAGCCAAGTGACACAGCTTGACATGCCATAGATAACTACTTGGCCCAAAACGGAGAGCAAAACACTTGTGCATGCAAATATTTTACAAATTTTCGCTGCTTGCTGCATTCGTTAGAAAATTGGCAAATGCAACAACTGCAACGGCAACAGCAACGAATAGCTGAGCACATGACAATGTGTAAATTTATGACAGTGTTTATTGTTGTTGTTGAAGTTTTTTTGTTGTTGCAGCATGTTGCATAAGCTTGCTTTTTGCCTGGCTTTTATGCGCGCCGCAAATAGCAAAATATTTGCTTTATTAATTAGGCAACGCGGCAATTGCATGCAATGTTTATCAATAATATTTGCTCAAGCTGTGCATATTTCCATTCAATGTATTTGGCAATGCTGCTGCTTTTAAGGGCGCTTTACGATTAAAACATGGCATGCACTTAGCCAAATGTCAACAGACGTCCGGGCCAAAGACAAAGAGATCAGAGCAGCAACTCGTGCGTACTGCATTTATGATTAATGGACAAGATGCGGAAGCCAATCGACTCTGTCAGTGATAAGTTTGTTTTGTTATGGTTATATACGTATTTGATTGTTTGCGCCGCGATTGCGTAAATGCCAGCAGCAAGAGCGGTTATTGGCCTCTTTCAGACGAAAGAGAACTGGTTCCGGCAGCAGCAGGAAATGTTTAACTAGTTCATCGATTGCAAAAGCCCTGCTGGCTGTCGAGAACGAGGAATAGCCTGGAAAATCATCAGCTATCAGCTGTTTGATGTTGTTGCCAGCAAATTCAATTTCAATTAAAATTACCAACTTGCTTGTGTGTGTGTGTGTGTGTGTGGGTGAGCTCAACACACAGACACACATGCATGCAACAAATATGGGTCAGAGTTAGTTATTAGCGTTTCAGTTGATGCCATGCCATGACCATGCACTTTCCGGGAATTTTTCATAGAAAATTTAGGCAAAGGCCGCGCGCTGTTTGCTGATTAAAGGCGCTTTGCCTTAATGCCGAGGCTTTCACCGGCATGTGGGTCACCTTTCGCCAGAGAGTGAACACATCGGCAACGGCACCAGCTCAAAGATCTAAGACAGAAGAACGCTGCTCCTAATGAACTTGTTCTCGCTGCCAATGGGTAGCAAAGTTTTCCAACTTGTTTCTGGTTGTAGGTGTTTGACCCTCGGTCGTATATTTTTGTTGTTTCTAAATATGTAAATTTCGGCTGACTTCAGAATTCTAATTTCAATTAACTCTATTTCGGCGTTTTTTTTTTTTTTTTCTTTTTTTATTCCGATGCGAAGCTCAATCAATTCAAATTTAAATACATTAATCAATTCCCACGGCAAAAAATTTATTTTTGGTTTTCCTTTCTGGTACGCAAAAATAAAAACAAAACAAAATAAACTAAGTAACAAACAAACACGAATAGAAAAGAGCGACAATTTAATTATAACAACGAACAGCAGCAACAGCAACAACAACAACAACAACAACAACAACAACAACAACGACGACGACGACTACACGAGGGAATCTGAAATTGATATCGTGACTTTGTGTAATTTGTAATTTACGATGAGATCACTTCCTCCAACAATGTATCAGCGTGGACCAGCCAATCGCTCGTCGCATTCTCTCTCATTTCTATTTTGCTTTCATCCCATGAGCTTGCCCCAAAACAAACGTCAATTCGTCACCCAGGCGCAGCAGAGCAGAGCGGACAGAGCAAGTATCTGCATCAGCATCTAGTTCTATGGCTGTGTGACAAGATAAGCCTCAAAGTCGTCGGCTCTGGCAGTGCATTGCCAGATTTAAAGTCCAAGATCTGTGCAGCGTAATGTTTCAGTTTCTGTTTTTGGCTTGTGCCCGTTTGCAGTGCTGCTGCCTTTTGGCTTCCTGCTGACTGACAGAGGGACTGACAAGAGCGCATCCTGCGCATCAGCATCAGCAACTTTGTATCGGGGCTTCAATGGCAAACGGCACAAAGAGTTCAAGTGGCTCCAGACAAGACACAAATTTGCATTCGTTGGAGTTGCAGCCATTGCCATTGGCATAGAAATTGGCTAAGGCCCGCCGAGTCCACAGCTCTTGTGCTTTGTTTCGTGCCATGCTTCACAAATGGCATAAATTAGATTTGCCATTCGAGTTTTGCAGCTCACTAATAAATTCAGAATGCGCAATTGAAATGAAAGCAGCAGGCGCATAAAATGTAAATCAAATGATTCTCTTCTCTGATTGGCCATGCATTCAAATCTCGACATGGATCTGGCTCATGATCTGGCTCGTCTCCGCATCTGTATCTCGTAATCAAGCAAATTTTGTGGGGGTCGCTCATATATGACCAATTATCTCAGACGACTAGAAATCGGAGATGAATGTTAATTAAAACAAATAAAATAAATTGAAGAAAAAGAGCGTGGAACAAGCAAAGGCGAAAACATATTGAAAACAAAATTCTGAATACCTTATAAATAATAATATAAATGATAAATATAATATAAACATTAATAAAATTAATAAAAATTAATAAAAACAATAAAATAAATATAAAATATAAATATATTTTAATAATAATATAATGTTTTTAGAATATAATTTGATTATTATTTATATTATTAATATTATGTATTCCTTAACAAAATATCTAATTTGAATACAAATGAATTCGAAGATTAAATTGCCTTACGCATTCAGCATGTACATAAGAATATATATCAAGGAATATAGATTCAGTTGCCTGTAGGTCTATCCATCATCCTTCTTTTCGCGTCAATCTGAGCACCAAAATGATCCTTAAGGTAACTCCTAGTCGAACACACTCGCCTAGATCTTTCTTATTTGTTTCTCTGAGCTTAGCATAATAACAATTTAATTGTATATTTTTTGCACATCTTATAATACCTTAACTGTCATATTCTCATTTTCATTCTAAACAAGCTTTGAATAAAATTCAAGGCAATTTTCATCTAGAGCTCAGTGCTGACCCATTTGCGCTTGAATTTTAGCTTGAATTTGCCCAGTCCTTGACCTTAGCATTAATTGTGATAGCCTAACTCACGTTCGCCTTTTATGGCTACCGCTCTTAAAATCTATTATTATATTGTTAAAGTGAGCTCATTAAGTTGTAACAAGCGCAAGGCGGTCGTCTTTCATCTAAGTTTAAGTTTGAATTTTTTTATTTTTTTTTTTTTAGGTTGAACTCATCAAAGTTGAGCAATGGCTAAAGTCGTTGATCGTTTCTGTTTCTGTGTCTCTATTTTTGGCAAGCAACACCAAATGAAAACAAGTTGTTTAATTAGCTGTAGGCCCACGCGCAAGATTCTCGATTCTTGATACGCGGATAATGTTGCAGTATCAAATGATTGCCTGCTGCGAGCAGTCAGAGATAGGCTGCACAGCTTATTGCGACTACATCGAACTGTGTGACAGATTTCAAAGTGTCAGCAGCATATTTAATGCATGCAGTTGGCCGCTGTCTGACCAGGCGGATCGAGTCGGCCTACGTTCTGGCTATTGATTTGTCACTGGATGGCACTGGCTGGCAGCCGCTTTAGGCGGCACACATAAACAGCCTCTGACAGACGCCAAAGCTGCTTTACATGTGCAGCGAAGCGTGTGGGCAATCGGCTGACAGCCGAACAGGCCCCCAGTTACAGCTACAGCCATAGCTATAGATTCAGCTGAAGCTGAAGCTAAAGCTGCAGCCTTCGCACTGTGACAATCTCTTGCATTCTTATGCTGCTGCACGAGATTCTGAAATGTCGCGCGTAGGTCGCTAAGCAGATTTGCTGCGTTGCTCTGACGCTGCGCTCTGTGAGAAAAAGACCTGTTTTAATTACACAATCGATGGGCAATTAAACTCTGGGTGGCCCACTGACCAGGCAGGCAGCGACTCAGCTTGATTGTTAGAGTCAGCCTCATAAAAAGTTCGTCATAAAATTCAATTGAGAATCGAGAGAGGCAAAGAGTGAGAGACAGAGGGAGTCTGACTCTAGAGAGCGGCTGTCAGACTCGCTTTTCATATGTGCCGCGGGTGCAACGCAGCCGTTGCGATTGCATAATTTCAGTTGAAGTAATCAAAAACACACACACACACACACACAGACACACACACGCACACTTTCAAAAACACGCAGAGGCACAACAACAGAGTTAATTTCAGTAAAGGCAAACAAACCCAAAAGCATCGACGACGCAATGTGAGTCTCGCTCGGGCTTGGCTGTGTGGTCCAGACTCTTGCCAAGCCCAGGCTCTTGTTGTTGCTTCCACTATTGCTGCCACCGCTGCTGCTGCCTCTGCTGCTGCTGCGGGCGACGTCACTTTGCGTGCACTCGCCGTCTGTGCATGTGTCTGAGTTTGGGCTAGCAACTTGCAACAGAAAGAGAAATAACCTAAAATTACCGCCGCCAATTTAATAGTCACACTTGCCACAGCAGAGCGCCCCAGTCGCAGTCGCAGTCGCAGTCTCAGTCTCTGCCTCCAACTCAGACTCAGTCCTAGTCGCGTTGCCATAGTTTGAATTTACAAAGTCTTGCAACAACAACAACGACAACTCACATGCCCCGACTGCTTGGCGTCGGCGTGTGAGGGCATTAAATACTTCTTAGAAATGTAAAGATACATTTTGTTGTTGTTGTTGTTGTGCGCGTATTTCTAACAAAGTTTGGTCGGCGTCTCAGCTGTTGGTGTTGTTTGTGGTGGGTGGGAGTCGGCGTCGCGGGGTCATATCCATTGCTCATTGCGGGCTCACGCTGTATGCCTTGTATAATTTTGTTTAGTTGCCGTAATAGTTCTTTGGAAATGTGCAGCCTCATCGTAATGATGCTGGTAAATACTCCACGCGACTCGAGTGGGATGCCAGGCAGCAGGCGGCAGCCCAAAAGGTTTATTTTTTTTCTTTTTATGGAGCAGGCTCTAATGGGCTTTTAGCGACTTCAAGGTTGCGTCAAGGGTTGAACGCGCCAAGGTTAAGGAGGCGCAGATGTGCAAGGGCCAAAAGGTTACAGCTAATAGTTCAGTCTAATATCTATTTCAAGGCAGCTGCATGCTCCGGTTACCAGGCTGGGGTAATTGAGACGTTTTCGGTGCTAGCGAAACGCATAACCCCAATAGCTCTCTAATGGCATTCGGTTTGAAGCAAACGCTGCCAAATTATATTTTCAACAACGATCGATCAAATTCAAATGGCAGAGCAGACAGAGGCGCAGATGCAGGCCAGATTAAGGAAGGGTATCATATGTCAAGTAATGCATTCGCATGCGCAGCAACTGCCAGCAGCAGAGAGGGAGCGAGAGAGAGGGAGAATGAGAGGGAGAGAGAGATAGGCAAGCCGGTTAGATAAACAGAGGGACAAACAAATAAACAAACAAACGGGCAAAACCGTCAGACAGTGAGCGCCATATGTGCGTACACACATTTTAGGCTTCATACATAAATGCATGTATATACATATACTTATATGTGTGTGTGTGTGTACGGCATGTGAGTATGGCATGTTGGAGGCAAACATAAAACTACCGTTTGATCGATCGTTTTGATTAAAAATGCAACACATTTCTATATGATCTGTCACAGACAGTGGACAGCAGACAGCAGACAGCGGACAGCGGACAGCGGACATCAGGCTGCAAGCCGCAAAAGACTGCGGCTGCGGTCGACAAGCGAAATGTTTGTTAAAGTGAAATTAACGTCGTCAGCCAACAGCCTACCAATCAACAATGCCAGCACACTGTGTTGTGGAGAGTGTGAGTTCGTCTATCAATGTATAACTATGGCTGCAGTTGCTTTAGCTGCATAAGTATCTGTATCTGTATCTGTATCTATGTATCTGCAGCTATATCTGTAGCTGCTTCTATGGCGCAACACACGCATCATCTCTCAGTCTCTGTGTGTGCAGCAAGCAGCCTTTCATTGGCATGCAGTTGTCGCCATGTTGCAAACTCTTGGCGCATTTTCCGCATGATTGTTGTCAGCGCTTCCTCAATGCATATGTGAGCCACAGCCACATCCACATCCAGAGCCAGAGCCAGAGCCAGCAGCTCATCTGGTTTACAGTTTTAATTTACAATTCATGAAATTCGATCGATTTATTAACTGTGTGTATTTTGCATTGCCAGCCAACTACCCTCACGTACATTTCAGTTTCTTGAATATATATATTTTTCTTTTGGCTGTCCATTAACCTTCATTAGGCTTAGCTATGAATTGTCAGTTTCGTTGTTGTTGTTGTTGTTGTTGTTGTTGCACTCGTTGTGTGTTGACAATTTCGATCGTCGTTCGATTTCACAATTGAACTTTATTTATTTGTTCGCCTTAATGAACTGTGTGAAACAAATTCGTTGCGAGTTGTGCTATGTTTTCTACACACCCACCCACCACACTCCAACACCCGCTACTCGCTCCCCGCACCCCGCTGTCCGCTGCCCGCTCCACCTATTAGCCAGCCACTTGACCAGGCTAACGCTGGAGCAGACTCTTTGTTTAGCTGCTGTTGCACTGGCCAGTCGCTATGCAGCTCAAATTGTTATTGCACAATTTTCGTTTTTGGAAAATTCATTGCAATCGCCGCCGCATCGGGCTGTGTTCGGCTTGGGGTTCAGTTTCAGTTTCGGGTTTTGGCTTGACTTGAAAAACTGTCGACAACAAAATGCGCCTAATTGTCGCTGACAGTTGTCGCGCATAACACTTTGTTTTTTAGCTAATTTTACGACGCCTCTTGCGCGTTCAATAAATTTCGTATTTGTTTGCTTCTATGCGCTTGCTCGTAATCCGTTTATACTATATGACGGCCTCAGCGACGCTTTAACGCTTTAAAGCCATTCAAGTTCAGCACAAGGCTTCCTTTCATTGCAATGGCATCGCGCACGTGTCCGCTGCACCTCTATGGCGGAGTGAGTTGAGTCATGGCACAGTTTGTTGCCCCTTTATGGCAGCATCAGCAGTCGTTTGGCTACTGGGAATTATCATCAACACATTAGCATCTCTCCTCTCTCTCTCTCTCGCTGTCTCTCTTTCTCTTTCTCCCACACTCAGTTTTAGAGCGGTCAACATGCAACCGTTAAAATTGCATGCCTTGGCATTGGCCATTATCAAACTGAGGCATCAATCTAGATGGTACAGTCGGGGCAACACAATTGCAAATTGCAATTGCCCGGCCAATTACCGAGGGGAAAATAGAGCAAAGTAGTCTCGGAAACTAGTTTCAACTAACACAGAATATCTGTGTATCTATGGCCTTAAGAGAGTGGCCAAGCGGCTGCCCAGCTGCCCAATGATTATGCAATTTACATGATGGTCGTCTACTACGCTCTGCCCCCGGCAGACATAGAATGAATATAGGAAAAGAAAAAAGTTTCCATTGCTGTGCCATTTGTATATAAATCATCACTCCAATGCTGCCCAAATTAGATACTAAATAATCATAAATAACTGGGTTAATTTGTAACGCTTGCGCGCATGCGTAATGAACCGTTTAACCCGATTAGCAAGCGACAGAGAACTACACGAATACTTGTACGAGGTGACTGCGTCTTCTTCTTCTTCTTGTTGTTTAGGGTCTGCCCTGTGTGATGATAAGTAGTTTTCAATTTCCCAACGAAGCGTACAAAAGAAAAATAGAAACTCTGCGTCGCTTGGAAAAATGTTAATGAAAACGAAAATCAATTAACGCCGTCATATCAGTGAAGCAAAAGGCCTGCAAGCGACTCGCGATCTCTGGGTCCCCCGTCAAGTTCAAAGTTATAAATGTGCCACAGCTCGTGCAGAGTTTATTTAATATTGTTTGACTCTGTTTGTCTTCGCTGACGGCATACAAAATCAGCTCACAAATCGTGTGCCATAGTATTTCACTTTATTTGTATTTGTATTTGTGTTTTTTCTGGTTTCTTGCTGTATTTCCTGTGTGCTGTGCATTTGAAAGTCAACCACAGCCGTAGAGAATTATTCTGTCATTGGCCGCCTAAGCCGACTGGGATCAATTACCTTTCAAAACCAATTTGCATTTCAAATGCATAACAAAATCGTGTGCACACAATATTTTGGCAGTCACACGCTGTGCCCCAGTCCAGTCTCTGGCAGAAGTATTGTTAGCCCCAGCTGATTGGCAGGCTTTCAAATTTGCCAAGCGAATGCGCCAAATGCAGGTGGCTCCAACTGTGGCACCCACACAATTCCCTTATCTCCTCCTGCTAGAGTTGCTCATTATTGCAACAGTTGTTGCTGTCTTTCTGCTCTCTCTCTCTCTCTCTCTCTCTCTCTCTCTCTCTCGTCTGCAACTAGAGGTGTGTCAGTCAGTAGTTGCAACTGTTGCTGCTGCTGCTGCTGCTGCTGCTGCTGCTGCTGCTGCTGCTGATTCGATCACGTGGCGCTGATCAATAAGTTTCAGGCACGCAAGCAACTTTTTTCTTGCTCTCTCGTACAATCTCTTCTCTCGCTCTCGCAAAAAAAATGTATGTGGGTTAATGCTCAGGCAACAATTATTTGTTTTCATTGTTGATTGTATTTTTTTTTTACATTTGTGTTTGCGTTTCTTTACGATGATGCTCGTTATTAACAATTTCTTTACTCTTACTTTTGATTAGGCCATGAGTTGGCGTTATTTTCAGAGCGCTGGCGGATTAATTCTTGAAAAGTAAATCTGTTGATGATTTGTCAACTGTTTGGCCAAACGCCTCAAGTGCCACACCAAATATTTTGTGGGTTACAATAACACAGCTTTCATTTTCTCTGAGACAAACTAAATTGTGCAACAAATACATATGTATCTCTCTATCAATATACATATATATATGTATTGCTCAATGCCTAATTGAATTCTTGCATGCGACATGCGGCATGCGGCATGCGGCAGCATATGTCACTGCGTTGCATGCATTTGCCTAGGCAACGAAATTACAGCAAATTAACAGTGGCAGCTGTCAGTATGTGGCCATCACTTTCGTTGCAATGTAAATTATGACAGGCTGTCCATAATTAATCAAAGCGTTAGGGCCGCCCGCCGTCCGGCCGTACCGGCTGCTATTTAGTCTCAATTAACACACGCAAATTGTTATCCACTGCAGCTGGAGCATTGACCATCGCAGCAGCGAGCTGTGAAATATGCGCGGCATTTGAAAGTAAAAACAGTTCAGCACCTACTGGAATTTGTTATACTTGCAGTTAGTATAACGAACGTTCGCTCCGGCCTTTTGTGTCGCTCAACCAGTTTAGAAATTCTACAGCTTCCAGTGACTGTCAGAGAGGCTGAGACTGACGAACTGCCCGAGTACGTTAGAGTCCGGTGGCCATGGCGAAACCTGATGTGCTACGTGTAGCGATTTGTATTTCAAATGACGTCTGGTTCCGTTGAGTGAGCCAATGTCATCTGATTGAATTGCAAAAACCTGAGCAAGCTAGCTCTGCAAGTTGGATGACGCGTTTGGCAATCATCTCTGGCCGGCTGGCTGCTGTTCTATCCATGTGTATATATCATTGCCTAAATGCATAACCAATCAGCTGTCAGCTAATCAACAAACAAAAACTCAAATACACTCGAGCCTGAGCTGCATACTAATTTCGCGAATCAACAACACCTACTCAGATTTATAGTCAAATATGTTGTCAATAGTTTATTGCCGTCGATTTTAGATTTCTAGCGAAACTCGACGCGAAATATAAGAGAGAGAGAGAGAGAGAGAGAGAGAGAGAGAGAGAGAGAAGTAGAAATAGCAAATAATCATATATCAAGCTGTTGTTATTCACTTTTAACTAAGAAACTTTACCTTTCTCTTTGCAGCGCGCTTCTGATCGATTTGCATGAAAATTGCAGCCAAAAAAAAAGGTGAGCACAAATGATTTCATTGCTAAACAGAGCTTTTACACGAAATGAAACAAGATGAACAAATATGCCAAATGAAATCAATAAATATTTGCCAGATACCAGATGCCAGAGGCCTGATGTCAAAACGTAGCTATTCGCATTTTGACACCAAAAAAACAAATAAATATGTAGATATATATTTATATATATATTTTATTTTACAATTTTACACATAGTCAAGACAGCAGCAGCAGCAGCAGATGACAAGAAACACACACAGCAACAACAACGTGCTGTGAGGCAGACAGAAATCATTTATGTTAATCAACACATGTTTTCGAAGTCATTGGCCAGGCCGAGTCCGCGGACCGGAGGCGCGTTAGAGCTGGCTAATGTAATGTGTCTGAGACTCTCTGGAGTGTCTCGTTTTGTTATTTGTTTTATTTTCTTTCTATATATGTATATATATATATGCATATAAAAATGCCCAAAAACCGAAACGAAATAAATATATACAAGAAACGTGTTTCTCATCTGTGTGTGTGTGTGTGTGTGTGTGTGTGTCGCACAACAAAATCAAATTCAAATTGTGCTCCGTTGAAATTTGCGCTAATGTTGCCATTTGTGTTGCTGTTGTTGCTGCTAGCAACATTGATGGGCCAGTTTGTTGCTATTCGTGTCGTCTTTGTTGCTGCTGCTATTGAAGGTGTAGACACGGGAGTTATTTTGGTGTGCCGCCGACTTTATATGGCCGCCCCATGCCGTACAAGATTTCTGCGTGCCTTGCGTTGTCGCGCCGCGGGTTTTCTAATTCTTATGCAAATATGCAATGCCAATGCCGACGAGAGTTGTGGCTTCTGTTGCTGTTGCTCTCCAACTGTTTGCTAAACACGATACGATATGCTCTCTCTCTCTCTCTCTCTCGGTCTCTGTCTCTGTCTCTGTCTCTTTTTGCTTATCTCCTTCGCTCTATCTTCAGCCATTGCACATCACTGCGGATTCTTGCGAAATTTGCTGTGACTCAAAATCGTCAAAACTCGCCAAACACATTTCAAAATCGAATTCGCATTAATTTCTAAACGAGTTAAGCGTAAAAGGTGAAAACAACTTTTTTTTCATTTTTTATTTATTTTTGTGTGCGCTCAACTCTCGCTCAAGCAGCGACAACAACAGCCAGAGAACAACAAGCAACAGCAACAAGAGCCATAACAACAATGATAACTAACGCTTTTAAATAACCATAAATGACAGCGCAGATAAAGGCGGCCCATAAAGTGCCAACTGAGTCGCCATGTGACGTGAATTTGCGGCGCTTCTGTCACCGGCGCAGATCAGAACCAGCTTTAGCTGTTGATGCGAGACAGAGAGAGAGAGAGAGAGAGAGAGAGAGCGAAAGAAAGAGCAGCTGAACTGTAAAAGCAAACAGCGAAATGCTCAATAAAATTACGCATACGCCCCGTAATGCGATTCTTTTGGTTTTTTCTCTTTTTTTCCCGCTGATATGAGTCATAAATATTGACTTGATATATGAGCAAAAGCAATGCATTTTATTGCCAATATTTTGTTTTGTTGATATTTCCTTTGGAAATAATTCAAATATTTGTGTATGCCAAATGCAATTTCCGTTTAAGCACTTAAATTGACTTTAAACTCAGATTTTAACTTGATTTATATGTGTGTGTAAAAAAGAGATTTAACTAAGTGCGCGATTAAATTTGTTTTCTATGTGAGCATAAACGTAAAAGTAATAAACGAGTTAGGCTTCAAATTACTGCATAAATTATTCTTAGACTATTGCCTTGAATTTGGTTTATTTATTGTAAATTGGTTAAGTGTATAATATTTGTATTCAAAATTATGAACTATGGCCTAGATAAACTTAGAAATTGCTGTTAAGTCTTATGAAAAACAAAAATGGTGTAAAAGCAAATTATCTTTTTGAGTAGCGAGTTTTTCTATCTGGAGTTGGCTTTTCATATAACTGAATATGCATTTCACGTTATATTTTGAGCAAATCTGAATACAGTAATTCAATAGTTTATGTTACAGTAGATTCTATTCTATATATACTACTGTATATATTATTATAATTACATTTATTTTATTCTTTTTCAAATTAATATTTGGTATTTTGAATAGTTTTAGTATCGAGCAGAATGTCAACAGGCTGAGTTTGATTACTTCAGTCAATGAATTTAATATGCTTTGAATTTTTACTTTATATCTATTGATACATGCCTTACTTAAAAATATATATATTTTTCATTATTAAATAATACAAATATTGTTTATTTGTTAATTAAATCGATTAGTATATTATTCAGAGTAAAGAACTAAATCAATTTTGCACGCTCCACAGTCGACTTGTCAGATTTAAATATTATATATAAATATATGGGAAGCAATGAAATTAATATTATTAATATAATACTTAATATTTATTTAATATTTATTAATATTACTATTTTCATTATTATTATTATTATTAATTTATATTTGTTATTATATTATATATATTAAATGATTATATTTAGCCATAGATTATATGTAGCCATATCTTTGCATAGTCAAGACAAAGACTTTGGCTCTTAATGTGTCGCTCTTGTGTTTCATTAAAGCAGAACGAGTCTAAATAGGCCCGGCGGTTGCTTGATTTGCGTTAATCTGAACGCTGCCTTTGTTGTAATGCTGGCCAAATGGAATGAAAGCCCACGTCTGATTCCTTTCATTACCGGGCACAGCATGGCACCACTTGACTCCTTTTCACTCTGCGCTCGGTCGGGCATGTTAATTGTGCGCGCTGCTTATGAACTTGACATGCCGAACGAATGGGGGCATTCGTTGCATTGGAATCATTCTATGTTTATGGACATGCTGCAGTCGTCGGCCCCAATTGTCGGTCCGTGCGTCCGCGTGTCCGGGAGACAACATAAACTCACACTTAAAATCAATAAACGTAAACTGGGCAACGCCTGCCCACCTACGAATGCGTTGCGTTGGACATGTGTAAGCTATAAAACTATAAAATAGCACAAACTTATGCCTACAATAAGCATAAACAAGCCATGCCCGCAGGCAGGCAGACAAGCCCTAAAAAATCTATGTAGCTGAGGCTCCTTTGTATGAAGTTGTTGTTACATGGGTAAACAAGTATTTTTATTGCTACGCATAAAAGGATCTCGGGCGACTGCAGACAACAGAGTGGGGCAGGCTCACTCCTGACCGTAAAGACACTTAATTGCCATTTTATTACCTGAACTATTAGGCCACAGCTGGCAATCGCCGCCGTCGTGTCCTTCATTAGAACTCGTATTGGAGCGTCACGTCTTGCACTTCATTTACGCATCACAAATGGCCAGCTCACAGGGCATATGGCACCAGCAAAGACAGCGCAACCACATGCAAAGTGGCCCTTGCAGCTGCAGTCGCAGTCGCAGCCGCAGTCGCAGTCGCGGTCTCAGTTTGCGATATCTTTAATGAAATCTGCATGTTTTGTGCCTTAACAAGCATTTTGCTTGTCTACTCATGTCGCTCTCTCGCCCGTAGAGATGCCATTGCCGTAGATGCGATCCTTTTGTGTGGGATTCCTGGAGACGGCCGAGACGACGGCTCAGACAAGCCATTGGCTGGCTTTGTGGCTGGCATTGTGCGGCCCAGGCAAATCTTGTTAGCGTAAATATTAACTTGTAAATATGATGATGCCCCATGGAAATTGTATAAATCGCTGATAAATATCATTAGGTCTCAGCTCAACAACAACAAGAACTGCCTTGGCTCCATTGCTTTTATTATTATTATTTTCTTTTTTTCATTTTCGCTTTTTTGTATTTGCACAAGTATTTGTATTGCAATGCGCCTTGCAATTCTATTAAGATTTTTATCTCAAGTGCTTGTACAGCCTATTTGCTGCACTGCCAGAGAGCGTATACGTACTCGTAATTGTTTAGCAAATCAGTTGGAGAGGGTTCTGGAGAAGCTTACTCTATGCCAATGCCATAAGTGTTGCTCTTGCAGTTGCAATTGTTGCTGTTGCTGTTGCAATTGTTGTGCTTGATTGCACAGTAGTAACTGACAATTTGCAATAACATTCGTTTATGAGCTGGAACCTGCGTTAACTCAATGAGCATGTAATATATCTTTATATGAAATGTGCATGTATGTGTGCTTATTTATCAGCTGCTGTCGTCATTCTGGTGTCTTTTTGTTTATTCTGTCTGCTCCTGGAAGCATCATAATTCTAAGCAGCACAAAACACGCTTCGCGCTCGTAAATAACTGCAACAGAACCAACAACAAAGACGTGACAAATGCACTAAATGAGCTGCTTTATAGCGTGGGAGTTGCATTCTACTCTCTGAAGTTCATGGGAAGCACAGCAAAGGCGCCAGAGACAGTGCCCTGTCAGTGCCTTTGCTCTCTCTCTCTCTCTCTCAATCTACCTGTCTCTGTCTCTGTTGCTGTGATAAAGTCACTTAGTTGCTCATATTTCAAACAAAACGTGCACATAAGCTTCCAACTCATATGCATTTATGTTTATTACATTCACTCACACACACACATATATGCTAGCCTGCCCATATTTGGTCTGCTAATCAGTGCTGCCCTATGGGGTTCCGCTCGGCCATTTGGTAGTAATTTGGAGCACTCAACGCGAGCAGCGGGCCAGCGGTGCAGCACAGTTGGAAATGCAGCACTTGGCTAACCAAAGCCACAGCCGCAGCCATGGTGCACGCTGCGTATGCGCATTATTTTTCAGACGGGTTCAATAAACGATTAGCTGACCGCCCAGTTCTTAGAGACATTGTTGTTGCTGTCGCTGTTGTTGCTGTTGTTGTTAGTATTGTGCTCGCCGCCACATTGCATGTGCGTGTGCGTGTGCGTGTGCGTCTGCGTCTGCCAAAGTTATCGCGGCTTTTTACACTAAGACGAAGGCTAATATGTCATTTGGTCATTGATACGTGCTACGTTGCGACGGCCACGAAATGAAGAGGAAGAGCTAAAGAGGGGCAATGTGGTGTGAGGGCAACTCCGGGCGGCGTCGAACGGTGCGACCAAAGCAAAACGCTTACTGTCAGTGTGAGGCGCGTATAATTAATTGCGCCTATCAATATCGCTGTTGTGTCGTTGTTGCTGTTAATGCCGCTGCCGTTGTTGTTGTTGTTGTTGCTATAGTCAAAGCTGCACGCATATGGGCAAAGCCAAAGGCAAAAGCTGGCCGCGTGCTTAGCCAGGCAGCCCCATGGCCAGCGGCAGCAGCTCATTGAGATAAGCCTGTCCGTTTGTACGCATTTGGATTTTGCATAAATCATGGTCATGCGAAATGTTATGTCAGCGGCTAGCGAATGAAGAAATAACAAGAAAAGGCTCTTCCACATTGTGGTCTAAATGGATATTGTTACGGCTTGTTATGATAAAGCTCTTTTGAATAATGAAAGCGTTGCTGTTCTATTCTGTTTACATAGTATCTCAATGCGAGCACTCGGCGATTTCTGTGCATGCAGATCCGGGTTCCAGTGCTACTTTCTATCACTGAAGTTAGACTTTTACGATTGTCAAACGAAATTCCAAACTTTATCAGAAACACGAAACAACCATAACAATAGCTAATGGCTCCTATCTGCAGCTACACGTAATTATGTCCATTGCTATCGGGCTGCAATGAAAGTGGTAACAAAAAAGTACTTCATGGAATGTTATCTCAACATTTCCAATTAGACACAGACTACAAACCTGTTTCGAGAATCAAATTCTAAGGCCTTGACCTCCATTACAGCATTTAACGATTATTTTTTTAGCAAATGCCAAATGCAAATGCAAATGCTTACGCCCGAGAGTCAATCTGCCCACTTGCCAAGTGACTCACCCAGTCGTAGCGGATGTGGTCAATGGAATCGTAGGGGCTTGTCATAAAAATCGAGTGTGGGTGAGTGGAATACACCTTAAAGGCAGACAACGCGGAAAAAAGAAACAAAAACAAAAACAAAAACGAAACAAACATGTAAACCAACTATGACGAGTAGCTTAATGACAATGCAGGGCTCTCAAGTGGTGGTGGTGGCTCTGCGTGTGACTGTGAGTCATTCGGTGAGTTGGCCATAAATGGCTAAAGAGTTGCGCCTCAAATGCAATTCAGTATGTTAATGAAATGGCCAGAGGATCTCGAAATGCTAAGGGTTATTGTTTGGTGGGTTGCTTACAATGGAAATACATAGCCATGACTACCACTATAATGTTAACCAACCCGTTCTGCTCAGGAGGGCAGCAAGTGCAGCATTTATGCTTAACACAGTCCCTGCGGCTAATTTATGTCTTATTTCTCGTTTTGCTGCTGCTGCTGTTGCAGGGCTACCGTCTGTTGCATGCAAATGTAAAATGCGAAATGATTGATGTTGCCAGGCTGGCTTTTGTTGTTTGCCTTGCATTGGATTGGGCTGCACAAAAAATAAAAAGGCCAACGAAAAATTCTCTTTGTTCAAATGGTTGGCATTTTGAAGTGCGAGTAATTGCAGCTGCAATAGTTTTCCATGTTGTTGTCTGGACAAGTTCCTTGGCATTTTGGCAATGCTGTAGCTGCTGCTGCTGCTGCTGCTGCCGCTGTCTACTAGACACAACTTCCTTTCACAAGCAGCCGAGAGAAAAATGGCTCTGGCATGCCAGCATGATGGGCACTTGAATGCTTGAATGCATGAAAATTATAGACTACTCTGTCGTATACATTTCGTTGACGTCGCTCTGAATCCCACGAACAATTGTTGCAAGCTCAGCTCAAATGGAGAATATTCACATCTGCTGAGCGAAGAATCAGGTTTCAGTTAGATTTGACAATCATTTCAATGTCACATATGAGCTCGCTTTTGGGTATTACATATGTATATTCACGCCGCCTCACCTTGACAGTCAAAAATCTATGTGCGCTGCCCTGCAACCTAAACCCAAATAGCAACAATATTATGCAAACATAATACAACAGCCAAAATAAAAATAAAATAAAAACTTGTACCTTGAGATTGGGGCCTTCATTGCGTACCAGCAGCAGCAACCAAAAAGTACATAAAAATGCGGCTAATTACGCGCGATCGAGATACAACTGAAATATATATATATATACGTATGTGTGTGTGTGTGTGTAGGTGTGAGTGCGTGTACCCACAGGTAATTACAGGCCGAGCACATGCCACATTATTCTTTTGTGCAATGAGCACGACACCGCTGCCTGAACCCTGTCGCCTGGCTGCCCCCAGCAGCAGCAGCAGCAGCAGCATGCGGGTTAACGCTTAGCGGTTGTTTATATTCGTGTAAGTAGCTGTAGTAGATGCGGAGTCAGATGCGAACGCAGACGCCAACACCGACGACACTTGTGCGCATGTGCAGCCCCACACACACACACACGCACACAATAGAGTATATATAAGTACATACATTTTGTTGGCATATAAAAGCTAAAAACTGCCGCTAGCACAAAACAAGCAACATAAACGTCAGTCAGGCTCGCCGAAAAACCGGTTGAGTTATGAAAAATTATGATTGTCACTGGTCGGTCGGTCGGTCGGTCGGTCGGTTTGTTGCTTGGTTGATCGCTCGGTTGCTGCTGCTGCTGCTGCAACAACAAAAACATCAACAGCAACACAAAAATGTGTAACAATTTCAAGTTAAACATGCGCTTTGTTTGCCGCTCTCGTTGCTCTTGTTGTTGTTTTGCTTTTGCATTTACGCTAAAAGCCAACACCAAATAGACAACAATTACAATAACAACAACAACAACAACAAAAATGGCAACAACAACAACAGCAGCAGCAGCAGCAATGCCAAGTGGGTCTCTATATAATTATTTGCCCACGTTTCGCATGTTTTGCCAGACTGACTGTCGTCGAAGTCGCTCTCTGGCACTGCTCTAAGGTGTGTCGCTGCACAGATTGCAGCCATATCGCATGCATACAGCACACACACATACACATATATACCCTATGGAAATAAGGGGTATGCATGCATTGAAAAATCAAATATCTTTCAGCTGACTTGCGCTTGCAAACAACAGAGCAAAGTCGTAACGTGTGCAACATGTGTTGCCAGCAACATCGACTGCACCAGCTGTTGGCAACATGTTGCCAATGCCTCATTTACTAGTGGCAATCATCAATTTGTATGCCGCGCGCAGTTGTGGCTAATTTAAATGATCGTCTTTTAAATTGCATTTCTATTTTAATGCGTCTGCTGCTGCTTCTGCTGCTGCTGTTGCTTCTTGTTTGATTGTTATTGCTGCTTTGAAGTGCAGCTGAAGTTTTTCGCAATTACGCGTGCAACATTTCAATTGAACAAATGCAATGCAGCGACATTTATTATACGGCCTAGGGTAGGGAGCGTGTGGTACATCTTGCCCCAGACTTTATAAATTCTTGCAGAGAAACTCAATGTGTTGTGCGCTTTGAGCTTAGCTCTCCTCAGTCAGTATCCCTTTGAAGCAGCAGCTGCGTAAATTGTCATCAGCTGTCAGTGTCAGTTTTAATTAGTTTGTTTACAGCACCAACAACAACAACAACAACAACAACAGCCACAGCAACAGCAATAATAACAATAATAATAACCACTACAAAGACAAAGACGCAGACAACACGCACTGCATTTGCTTCAATCATATCAATTTGGTTTTTCAGTTGAGTCCGCATTTGTCGCTTGGTCGTTCTGTCCCCTTCTAAATAACTTTAAATTGTGTGTGCGCTATAAAACATTTTGTATCTGTATAGAGCAAACGGTCAATAATGCACTGGGTTAATTACCAGTCACCAGCATTCATTTGCTGGAGCTGCTGGTGCATGATTGCCCGCTGATTAGGTAGAGCATGGTCCATGTCTCTGTTATCAGCGAGTAGTTCATACACTGAACTAATTCTCTGAGGCACAATTGTAAGCTTAGTTTTTATAGCTATTGAATGATTGCTTGTCATATGTTAAAATACTATATTTTATTATTATGATTATTTTTATCGATACCATTGTTAATGAGAGATAGTTGAGATCTGGCAGGATTTGACTTAATACAGTGGGCAGGAAGTCATCCTAGAAGTCTTTATTTAATTTGCTTTGCTGATATAGGTAAAAATTCTTTATGACCTTCAATGTCAGTTTGAACTGCATGGTATCTGCCACCTTGGAACCAGAAGTTATTCCTCTGCTCGCACTTTTGCCTCTGCAAACACCTTTTCGGCTAAATGGCAGCCAAGCATTCATGCAGCGTTGCTCATTAATTAAAATAACTGATATAATATTTATAAAATAATATAATTTAAATATTAATCGTTTGCTTTCTTCCATTTGTATCGATCAAATATTAATGTGCATATTACAGCTGTGTTCACAAAAATATGAATGCTTTTGAGCTTTGACTTCAAAGTTGATAATTCATATTAAAAAGACCATAATTGCATCAATTTTGTGAAGACAGCTGTATATAATATATTAAGCTATACATTTGATCTGTATGCATTCAAAGTAGGCATTTCGAATATAATTTTATTTATATTTATTATTGTATTAAACGAGTCGCAACTTAATCTCTTTTCTCTTCATATGCCTAGCAAACTTCTTGATTTTAGCTCCGCCTCTGCGTCTATGGCTTGAATTTCTTAATTTCTCTCTCTCTCTCTCTCTCTCTCTCTCCCCCTTTCTTGCTATTTTTATTTTCAGACCTCGTTCTTTGCATGAATTTCACAACTAGAGCAGAGTTTCCATATGTATATACATATATTATAATGCTGCTAAACAGTTCTTGACACTAATGTTTTACTAACATATAATCTAATAAATCTCAGGCATATATATATATATATATATTTAATATTAAATATTTTATAAATATATATTCCTTATCAGCATGCATAATCTCTCAATTTTAATACTAAAAATATGTTGCTATTGAAATATTTTTGTAAATTATTTGTCAGGGCCAGCTTCAACGAGTTCCATTTTTCAATTTCAATAGCAAAATCGCGAAATCATAAAACTTTATGGCAAGCAAATTGAATGCTGTTTTATAGCTAGGCGATATTGTTGTGTCAATTGTTGTTGTTGTTGTCGTTGCTGTTGTTATTGTCATTGTTGTTGTTGTTGTACTATCAGCAAACAATAAATGTTAATTAGTAAAATTTATGCACTGTGGCCTATTGACACTTTGCTGTTTTTATTTTCGCCATTTGCTCTGGCCATAAAAAATAAAAGCAGTCAAAATAGCTGAAAAGAATGTCGCCATAACTGACTGTTGCTGTTGGGGTTTTTTCTCTCTCTCTCTCTCTCTCTCCCCCTCTCTCTCGCTCTCAGGCATGTTAGCAACACAATTCGCAATTAAGGGAATTTTGTTGTATGACAAATAAAAATTGTATACGATTAAAGCAAACAAAGGCCAGACAATATTGAGTTTTGAACCTGTTTTGGATCTTAGTATGTGATTTCAACGCGAAGAGATCAGAATTTGCTTCACAGCTCTTGCTCATTCGTAGGCTGGGCTCTTAAGCCCTTAGCTCAAAGAACAAAAGCAAGTGGATGCCTTAAACCACATAATTTATGTAAAATTAAGTGGAAATGCAAATTCTTTGAATGAGATACCAACAGAGAGTCAATATTCATGTGCTGCCGAGGCCCGCAATTAAGGCTAAATTATGGCAAATTCTGCAAGTGGAGCTTACGAGTGCCAAATGTGCGCTGAGCAAACAAGATGGGTTAAGACCCCAGCACATTTTTCATTACAAATTGAGTCATTAAATATATTTATTCGCGACGAAAGATAACTCCGCAACTCACTCAGGCAGCTGTAGAGCAGTAAAAAGAACTTCCGCATTACTTCAACTGCGATTGCCGATTCTGGGTCAAATTTTCAGTGGACTGGGAATCGAACTGCATCCGCAGCACATTGCGAATGATTGCGAGGGGTAGCTGCTCTCATATAAGTATCATTTTTTATGGCTTTTCATTATGGTCGCATATATAATTCTTAATAAGAAAGTTGGCTTCGATATTCTTTGGCTTTGTTTCTGCGCCTGCGCCTGCGCAGCCGATTTAAAAATCTGCAAAAATCTGGCACAAGCTACGCTCAAGTATAAAGTATTATATTTTAATAGGCCACGGCGAAAAAATGAAGAAAAATAATAATAATAAATTTCATGCGCGCCCCATGTGAATTTGTTTGGTTTGTGGGTCAACGAAACTTTTGATTTCACTACCCAAACGGCGTAAAAACCAATTCAAGAGATTGTTATCAGCCGTCTCACATCTATGATTTACCAAGCCGATCCATTTGACAATAATTTATGCAAATAGCTGAAGAAGACGCTGAGACTGAGCCTCAGCCTCAGCCTGAGGATGATTGTGGTTGGCTGCCTGAGTCCTCCTGCAATCACTATAACTATGTACTTAAGGAGGAGTGCTCGACGCGCTTTCGACGCCAACGCTGAAATTGAAACGAACCCAGACCAGATCCAGATCCAGATCCAGACTCAGACTGGGACTGAGTGCAAGTCTGTTGCAGACTATGACGCCTAATGAGACTTTTGTCTGTGGGCTGTGCTCAGCCTGCTCTTACAGCCTATGACTCAGAGAGATTTGCACTTGCAGGAACTTCGACTGCAACTCAAACTGGGCGTGCGTTGGTTATTTGCGTGCCGGCGCGCCAATCGGCTCTTGCATCTGCAATAACAACAATCACAACAACAACAACAACAGCAACAACAACAAGCTGCTTGATAAGCAGCACAAGTTTTGAAAAGCGCCGCTTACATGCACAAAAGCCATGCTCAAAGATTGCAGCTGTGGTTTCTTTTAATTGCAACAAAAAAAGTAAAAAGCTGAAGAAGCAACGTACAATTCCACGCACATTTACATCGATGGATGGGCCACAGATTGGCGATTGCCATTGCGATTGCTTTTAGTCGTATTGCCTCGCGCCATATCAAACGTCGACATCTCGGCGCACCGCCAACCACTTCAAATATCATCGGAGTGCACACCTTAGAATTATTGGCGCTAGACATGCAAATCCATGTGGCACGGCAACCACTCGTTGCATCGCCCGTTCTCCTTGGCCTGTGGCTCTGGCTGTGACTGCAACTGCAGCAGCAGCTCCAGCAACTGTTGCTCTTACCGATTTCATAATCTCGAGCGCAGCATAAATCAAAATTGCTTTATTTATGCGGCGACAGTTGTTACAATTCTATCAGCGGTCTGAGCCTTAGATGAAACAGAAACAGAAACACAAAAAACAGATATAGAAAAAACAAACAAATTGAGTTTCGACTGATGCGTTCCCAATTTGCAGTCATGCCAAATGGCTTGCCCCAGCCAGCTCGTAAACGAGTATTTATTGAAATATCTCTTTTTACTTTTTGGGGCCACAACATTTCTAAACAATTGCGAGCACCAAACGAGCCAACAGCCAACAGCTGTGCTTGTCTGCGCCTCTCATATTTGTGCGACGATTGAGCTGCAGCCACAGTGAGACAATAAACTCAAGCTCAACTTGACAAGAAAAACGCTGGAAAAACACTTAAAAATCTAATTAGAGTAGAGCTAGAGATGGGATTGTTATAAGCATTATGTTTAGCTTATGGAGCGAGTTGTAAGAAAGTAAACAGAGAAAAGCATTTTTAGGCTAGACTAAGAGATACTCTGCTCAAATTTGAGTCGAGCTAGAGATGGCATTGTCATAAGTAATATGTTTAGCCGATGAGCCGAGCTAATAATCAGAGAAAGACTTTTATTTTGGATAGACTAGAAATATTGCTCATACATAAATACAGCTCTCAGTTGATGTCACTCTAAGGTCTTAAATATTTCATATATATTTATTTAAAATAATATGTAATATTTTTTACGCTTTTCTTAAGAGAAATTTTAGTTCAGATTTCTTGTTAAATAAAATTATTTATATATAATATTTTATTTATTTATTTAATTTATTTCAGCTTTACTATTAAATAGAAAATATTTACAAATTAAATATATATTTTAATATAAAATAGACAAATTTTTTTTTTTTTTAGATTAAAAGATTTTTATTTTTTATTTTTATTACAAGTTTTTTATGTATATATTTTTTATTAATATTTATTTTAATGCCATTGTTTTGCTTACTCGAAATTCTATTTGATTTAAGATTTAATTGCTATGTTTAAATGAAAAATAGTTAAATATTCTATATACCCAATTTATATCATATTTTACTAATCAACAATAAGAATTTTAAATTCCTAAAATAAAAATCGAATTACCATAACATGCGCACCTACACATGTAATGGACGAAAGCTCATTAAAGAACGCTGCAGATGTCAGGTGATTGGGAAAATAAAATTGAGACGAGTTGGAAAAATCGTTTGGTCATATTTGTGCAGCTTATTTACCTTTGGCACCTCATTATGGCGACCCAAAAGCCACATGGCGTAGCCGCAGACGACGACAAGGCCTCGCCCAATCATTTAGAGAACAATTACAAGCAAAGCTCTTCAAACAGATCTCTTGGCGCGCCGCAAACGGGATGCCATTGTGGAATTCATTAGTAAACAAAATAACAGAATACGCTCACGAATTGCTCTCGGTGCATTCACCTGTGGCTGCAGTCGCTCTGGCAGTGCATCGGCCAGCCAGACAGATGCATATTAGTAGATAGATCTAAGAGTCAACTGGGTCAAGAGGCAGATTAACGCTGCATCGATTTCAATTTGAATTGATCAGATCGTTTGCTCGTTCGCTCGTTCGCTCGTTCGCTCGATCGTCGACTGATTGATTGCGCCCAATTATTGGATGGCAGACCAACTACATGTCTACTTGTTAACGGGGTTATATAATAAATTTCCATGTGACTTTGATCAGTGCACAAAGCGCAGACAAAGTAAACAAAATTGAAACTGTAACAAGTTTTATGCATTGAATATCGATTTTGATGCGAGCTGAGTGCGCATTGAACTGAAATGATATGAAGGCGCGCTGTGTGTTGTTTATTTTGTTGTAAACATCCGGACGTGCAACAAAATGTTGCATATTGTGCAGGAAGCCAATGTCGAGTTATGCATGCTGCCGGCCGCTCTGGGGCAGCCCACAGGGCGTCCATTATTTTTGTTGGGGGAAACGAATTTCGGATTTATTTGTCAATGAAGTTGCCGGCAGTGCACACGTCTTCAGTCCGTGAATTCCGATTGCATTTGCATTCAAAAGTTTTATATCATTTTTTAGTGCATTTAATTACTACATGTGTGTGCGTGCGTGTGTGTGTGTGTGAAATGTCTACAATTTATGGCAAAAGGTGTGGCTTTAGTAAAAAATATATATTTAACGTGTACTTGTATTTTATTTTATTATTTTGTTTTTGCCAAAAAATAATTTATGTTTCCGTTGTTTCTTTACAGGTAAATTATGCAAATGTTTTGAACTGCTTTTTGTCTCGACAGTTCCAGAGTCCGATTAGGTACGGCGATAAGTGTGAACACATATAAATGTATGACTATATATATATATAGTTATATATGTGCGAGTCTGCATAATTGTGAGTATACGTAACGCAAGTTCTCCATGTTCTCCATATTCTCATTTGATTGAGCTCAGGCAGCAGCTCTATACTGGATATAATTTATGGCGCATTTCAATTTTAGTCAATTGAGTTCTGTATGCAAAGAATAAGTAAAATGCCAACTGTAAAATTAGTAATTTTTATTCATAAGTGTCTTATTTTGGCAGAGTTGAAAAATCGTTTTGAGCGGCCAATACATAATATTTATTTATTGATCGCAATCAATATGCATGCAGTATACCAAAAAGTATCGATGCCATGTCATATCGATACGCGAAATATGTAAACAACCAACTGCCACCTCAGCATGTTGCAACTGATATGTGGCCAGACACAATTTGTATGAAATTAAAATTCAGTTTACGTCGCAAGTCCTTGACACCTTTTTCTGCATTATTTTAATTACCTTTAGCAGCAGCAGCAGCAGCAGCCGCAGTGCTGGCAGTGCGAACGCTTTAATATGCGCAAATGACATGCTAGCAAGCAGCCCATTCGATGTGCGCAATTTGTCATCCTGACAGTCTGTGGCAATATCGAGGCAGAGGCAGTGCTGCGAGTGTTTGCAGTTGGCCAAAATCAACGTGGCTTTGTATTTGCTTTGGCTGGGATATTTATGCTGTTTATGCATGTGCGCGCATGCTTAATTACGAATCCGCTAAAACTGTCACAATCGCTGAGCGTTGAGCATTTGTCAAATTGACAGCAGCCGCTCAGCGATTGCACAGCTTTTGCGCTTAATCTTGACGAGAGCCGCGCACATCTCTCGGATGAGGCAAATGCTGGCGCGCACGCGCAGAATTCGAGCTGTTGAGCTCGCTGAGTTTGGTGAGTAATGTGCGCTTAGCACGAAACTCAAAGAGTCGCCTCTGTCTGAGCCTAAGCCCATGTGCGCTGGCTATAAAGTGTACACACCCTAAGAAGTGCTCATATTTCATGAGTCAATAAACTGAGTGGGACACGCGCAGACGTGAGCGTTAAACTGCAGACAACAATTTATTGTTATGCTCTGGGCTAAATTGTAATGATATTTTCATTAACTTGGCCTTTGCCAAAAGACCCAACCACGCACTTCGCGCCACGCACCACACGGCCCCAGCCACTGCGCCCCAAAGCAACAGCAATTCAAATTCAAACAGCTGCAGGTGAGCCACTCGCCTCAACACTAATCAGTGCGCGTTGAGTGGCTATCGAAACGCGTCAAATAGCCAGCACTAATGCTGTCCATTGTGAGAGTATTGTATCAAGTATTTGCACAAGGCGTCCTTGTCCTTGTCCCTGGCTATGAGAGCGTGAAATCAATACGCTGCTGGGCTGGCGCCAGCGCAGGCGTTGACGTTGACGTTGACGTAGGCGTAGGCATAGGCGTAGGCGTTGCCTGCAGCAATATGTCAGCAGTTGACTTAAGTCGGACTTGTTTAATCAGCTGACGGACATTAATTAAATTATTATATTTTAAAATACTTCCTTTGATTGCAGCCCATATGGCATATCATATAATATATAATTATATTAATTTAATTATTATATTTTCAAATGCTTTTTATAGATTTATGTTTTATAATAAATAATGTTTGAAATTTAATGACGTATCGTATTAGTGACAAAAAAATGTTGAAGCTTGCCGGTGGATCAGTGGGCCAATGTGTCATATAAAAATATATATGCTGATCTATGAACAAGAGTTTTGATCTATTATACTTTCATTAATTTTGTTATTGATAACATTAATTCTGATAACATTCAAAACGCAAAATCTCTTTTTTGTTCAGCAGTGCCTTGGTCCATTTTCTCTTCATCCTTTTCAGGTCCTTTGTCAAACTGTCTAGATCAGATCAACTATTCATCGTTCATCGAAATCAAAGCGATCCTGTGCAGCTATAGCTATAGCTTTAGTTGTCTCTCTCCTAGTGATAACATATTATTTAATTTCCATTAAAATACTAACTCAACCTAGTGCTAGCTCAGAGTCTCTCTACTACAAATGCATCATGATGCTTCTGCTTTTATAAAAGTAATCTGTAGGTCAATCCACTGTTAAATGTATCGAGGAGAACTTCTTATTGATATTTGATATTGGTGGTATTTTATTTTTCACAGTTATATATACATATATATTTGGTATATATTTCGTATCTTATCAAGCATAATTTTATATAAATTTCATTTTATATAAATCTATTCGGCTATATTCTTATATTTGCACATCATATATAAATAATTTCTAACTGAGCTAAACTTCTTTTACCTTGCTGCAAAGAGTTCACAAATGTGAATACTTTCCCCAGTTTTTTTGTTTTTTATTATTTTTTTTTTTTATAGATTAATTTATATATCTTATAATTAATTGCAGGCGTGAGCATCTGCTCTTTGATTCTGATTGAGCACTCGAATCAAACTGAATAAGATTATGCATATTGCTTTTAATACTAAGCATCACTAGGCCTTTGCCATGCAACTGCCAACTGCAGTCTCTTGGCACTGCTGTCTTTGAAATGAGCAACAAAGTTAATTCCAATAAACAGGCATCGCTCTCCGTGGCCTTTGGCATGGGCCCGTTTGGCTGGAAGAAATGCCGCCCAAAAAGCCGACGCATGTTCATGTTACCGTTGCCCATTGGCTGACTCATGACGCGGATCGGGCCCGCTGTCATTTTGGCCATTTGCGTTGTCAGTTGGCCTGGCCATATTCGAGCACGAGCTCGAGCTCGAGCTCGAGCTGGCGAGCTAACATAACAAATATACAAAAGGATTTGTCTGTGGCCTGGCCAAAGGCGCTTTGATTAATTGCCGACTTAGAGCCTGGGCATTCTCGTTAGGCAAAAATGATGCTGTCGCTGAAGCTGACGCTGACGTCCAGAGATGTCGGCTGGCGGATGGCGGATGGCGTTGGCGTGAATCACTTGAACCAAAAGGTCAGGCAACAAGGTTGAAGATATGCAAACTGCAAAATTAATTGCCAAGTTTGTCTGGGAAATGCGGAAATTAATTGGGCGAGACTACCAAAAGAGAGAAAAACGAAACACAACAAAAGAGATAACTGCCAACTTGGTGGCACTGCAAATTGGCAACAAATTCGAGTAGAGCTGATGGGGACAACGGCACTGGGCCAATACTTGTTATAAATGGCAAATGCCAGGCCTCAAAGCGTTTGGCTTCTGCGTATTTTTGCGTGAAGTCTGCTCAGCAGCAGCAGCAGCAGCACTTGAGATAGGGAAAGAGAAAGAGAGTCATTACCAGCTGGCCACGCAATGCAGCAGCCAGCCAATAGCCGGGGTCAACAGGTTAATGGGCAGCATTAACGGACCAACGTATGTACGTGGCCAGCCTGGAGTGGAGTCGTTGCCAGTTGGAGCGTTAATGTCTGTCGCTTTGATTGCCTGCCAATGTGCCTCTGGCAACAAGCTTTTTCTAAATCTATTCGATAGATATACATAAGTACACACAGATATACTTCAATGCATATATACATATATATATATAAGTTTATTTTCGTCTGCCATCCCGCTCACTCTCACTCTCAGTCTCTCGGAGTGTGCAGCAGAAAAGCGAAACTCTAAGCTGCTGCATGTAATGCACTTATAAGAGCTGCGGACATTGCGGCAATTTGTATGCGCTTTGTTGACTGCTCATGCATATGATTGACTTATTGATTGCTTGATTGATCGATGGCTAGGCCAAAGTGACGGACTAACTGACATTAAGCGGCTGCCAAGCACATCGACTCGCAGTGCTCCTCAATTAGCTAGAGCCGACAGACAGTTGGTGCTCTGCTCCGGGCGAGTTCATAGAACTCTAGCTACCGTTACACAGTATTTGCCACATTTTGTTATATGATAATTATATGTATGCCAAATCTGGCGTCTAGACTTCATAAACAACCCCATCGGTGGGGCTGGGTAGGTACGTGCCACGCATGCGCACATATAATCATGCTATATGCTATTTAGTTGTTATTTTTATACACATTTATTTTTATACACTCGAACGACTCGAAGTGCATTGACAAATATGTATTTACGATGTCAAACGAAAACGCATTGAAATGCATTGCAAAATGTGCAAAAATGTTTTCCAGTTCTCGATGCCATAAATTACGAGTTAAGCATGCGAGAAGGGTGCTCAATGCTTGTTTTTGTATTTAAAAAAAAATTGTTTTTTTTTTTTTATTTGTTGTTGTTTTCTGTTTTTGTTGCTGTTGTTTCTCATATTCTTACTGTGCATACAAATAGTACAAAAAGCTACAGCAGCAGCAACAACAACAACAACAACTGTCAACCTACTTAGGTTTTAATTTATGCGTAAGTCTGGATTTAGTAGCTTTTCAATATTAATTTCCAGCAGCAACATCAGCAATAACAACAACATCGTAGCCTGGAGCCATAAATCACAATATCATATATAAGCACACGATTATATGCCGCATTTGGATTTATTGAACATAAGCATATGGCAAAGGAGGCACAGCAACCGCAACAACATTTCTGTTGTTGTTTTATTTGTTTCTTCTCTTTGGCGTCTCAACTATATATCTTTCAGTTTTTTTATGCATTTTGCTCTTAATGATGTGTTTCTTACGAGTGGATCCCCTAAAATGGGGCTTCTATAAGAAGGTGCATGAATGAAAAATCAAAAAAGAAATATGACAGTGATTTTCCTAGCATGAGCAGTTTGCTTTTTATATTATTAATCAAACAGAAATAAAAACGAAAATTTAGAAAAATTTATGGCAAAGATAAAACATATTGATATGTTAATATTATATTTATATATTTATTTTGTATGAAGAAATGTTTATATTGTTCATATATTTTGTATTATATTATATAAATAACTTTTACTCTTGTCATAAATATTTATAAATTTTTATAAATAGTAAATACTAAATAATAAATAATAAATTATAAATATTAAATAGTAAATAATAAATAATTAATATTAAATAATAAATAATAAATATTAAATAAGTAATAAATAATAAATATTAAATAATAAGTAATAAATAGTAAATAATAAATAATAAATAGTAAATAATAAATAATGCATAACACATAATAAATAATAAATAATATATAATAAGAAATATGTATATAGTAGAATATATAAAGTATTTATAATATATTTATATTATTCTATTTTATATTTATTGACAAATTTTTGTTTACACACCCAATGGCAACTTCATCTGTAATTTTTCAACTTTGAAATATACAATTTTAGATGTAATATGAGACCCATTGGCCATAAATAGGGCGCCACAAAAAGCACAACAAAACAACCAAAAATTTCAAGTTTCACTGCAGGCTCTAAGCTCATTGAATATCAATAGAAATGTGTGTGAGTTTGTGTGTGTGTGTGTGTGTGTGTGAATCTATGTATGTGCGACTTGCCATCAGCGGCTGAGCTCAGCGGACTTTACAAAATCCTATTAGAGCTGTCCAAATTCCCATAGGCGCGCTAAAAGCCTTGGCAAAAATTTAATAAATAAAAAAAGGAAAAATAATAATAAATACAAAGAGCGCTGTGCAGCTGTGCAAAGCCTCAAAATAGCCGCCAGTTAGTGGCAAAGATCGCAACACTCCACACCAGCACGGGTTGGCTTTCGGACTGGGGCTGGCACTGTAGCTGGGACTGGGACGGTGCTGCGGGTGCGAGTGTACGCCCTGGGTATGGCACACACATGGCAAACAGTTGTGAGCCGTGTGGCGGTGCTTGGCTTTTAGGCTTTCGCCCCATTGCGTGGGTGTGTGTAATTTGACATCTTCATGAAATAATTAAAATTATTTATTGTTAATTTATTTTCGCTGTCGCTCGGCAATCGATAAAGTGAAAGATAAGCCGAGTGCATTAAACAATTGAAATTAATTTGTCAAGCGTTTGACAAGAGGCGTGGCCCCCAGGCCGGGGCACTCGGACAGCCGCTCAAAAGACTCAAAAGAAACTGCAAACACAGCGCGCATTGCTGGTGAAAGGAACTGCAGAGCGCTGAGGCACTTTCACAAAAGCTTTCGGGCCAGCACAAAAGGTCAGCGTCAACCCCAAGGGTAGTCGAGCTAGCCAAGACTCGAACCTCGCATCACGCGTGGCAGCCAGTGGGCGATGGCATTGCCCACTGCCACTGCTACCTGCTGTTGGCTGCCCTCTGGGCAAATACTTCACTGCTGCTGCTGCTGCTGCTGTGGCTGCTGCTGCTTGTGCAGCGCAACGAATGCAATTAAATGGATGCAGGCCGCTGCCACTGGCAGTTTAACGGGGCAGTTAATCATGCATCGACATGTGGCCGAGCTGTGCTCCCCACTCTTGGCTCCCGACTCGCAACTGCCAACTGACTGCTGCCGACTGCCGACTGCCGGCTGGCAACATATTTGGCGGTCACTTCTAAGCCGCATTCGAAAGTGTTGCGCAAAAAGCAGTTTGCAATTAAAACATGTTGGCATTGCCGCTGCCAACAGGAACAGCAGCAGCCACAGCCACAGCAACAGCAACAGTTGCTGCTGCCGTCGTCTAGACAACTGCGACTATGACACACAGATGGCGCTGCTGTGCCAGGCTGATGTGCGCAGCGAATCGGCTTTCAACGAAGGCAGAAAGCGCCGGCGCAGGAATGAGGAAACTCTGGTGAAAAGCTGAGATGCGTTGAGAAATGTGGTTAATTGATTTTTGGTGCGCCCTCCTTCTCCCCCTTGTCCCGCACCTTCTCTGCCTCTCTCACTCTGTCTCTGTGGTGTTTGCAATTAATTTAAAATTTTTCTCTTCTGTCTTTTATGTAGAATCACACTCCATGGCTATACGACAATGTCCAATGCTCGCGAGCTGGCATTGATCGAGAAATGGGCTGACATTGCAACGCCGCCGACGCCAACTCTGCCCGGCCTATCGCCAACATCGCCGCGTACCATCATCAAGTTCTGTTGTTGCCCACAGCGCAGGCGCTACACTCTGAAGCAGCCCAAGTTTAAGTCGTCGGCGAACACGCTGCATGCTAGAAATATATTCGTTGATAACGATTTTACATATATTGATGATGTGCCACGCGCCAGCCGCAGCAGCAGCAGCAGCAACGGCACCAGCAACAGTAGCAGTAGCAACAAGCGACGCCAAGATTGCGACAGTGATTACGATTGCAATGATTATGATGATGAGGCAAATGATATCGCTGAGATCTCTGGCAAAAGCAACAGCGACCACGACGGAAATGTGGCGCTGATATTAATGAATCAACGAAATGTGCCTGAACAATGGCGGCAGGACTACAAAGGCGACACCAGCAACAGCAACAGCAACAAGCGTAGCAGCGAACTAGCAACAGCAACAACAACAATTCAAAATAAAACTTGCGCTGTCACAAACGGCCAGCAGAGTGGCAATGAGCAGCAGCAGCAGCAGCACCAGCAACAGCAACAGCAACAACCAACCCAAAGACTTAGCAATAGCTTGGAACAGCAACAGCAACTGCAACTACAACTGCAACAGCAACAGCAACAACTGCAACTTAGCAATAAGGAAAATACACTAAGCAACAATACAAACAGCAACGGCAACAATACGCCGCGCTGTAATTATTGTAAATTACCCGACGACGCCGAGCCCCAAACGAATAACAAAAACAAAAACTCGAAAATTGATTCACCGAAGTCGTCGCAGAATAAAATGACAATTACGACAGCAGCAACAACAACGAGTGTGGCAGCAACGGCCACAGCCAGCGAGTGTGGGTTGACACTGCCAACATCAGCAATAGCAACAGCGACAGCAACAGCACCAGCAGAAGAGTTTGCGGGTGCTGCCACAGAAGTGCTGTGCAGCGATAAAACAACATTGACAGCAACAGCAACAGCAACAGCAGCGTGGCCGACAACAACAACAACAACACCTAAGCCCAGCATAGCCGCACGTCCGACCACGCCCAGCCTCCTTAAGACTGTGATCAAAACAACAATGGTGAAGCGTAGTCCTAGCCATGACTCAACGCAGGCGACTGCGACGCGTATGCTGCAACCGAACAGCTGCAACATTAACAGCAGCAACAACAACGGCAACGACGAGCCCAGACGTTCGGTTAGGGAGCGCATCGCCGCCTTTGCGGCAGGAAATGGTAAGTTTTTCTTTTATTTTATTTTTTCGTTTTTTTTTTTTTTTTCCGCTCGCGCTTAATCAGCTTTGGCAACTAAGTCGCGTTGTCGCCAGCGCCTGGGCGGAAATGTTGGTGCTGTGGGAAAATCGGCCACAGGCTGAGCACACAGTCATTAGGCTAGTTAATAGCTAACAATAAGTTATTAATTGATTTGTACGCGAGCCCCATGCCTAGCCATGACAGATCCCAGAGCTTGAGCTTACGCCCACTGTCTCTCGAGACAGTCTCTGTCGGCGTCGTCTCCCTCGGGCCAACATGCCGAAGGTCAGCCAGCTCATTGTCCAGTCATTTCCTGCTATTGAACACACAAAGCAAAAAGCGTTCCATATCATATTAATTAAAGATCAGATACTCAGGCGACTGAATCACAATTGCTTAAAATGCTAAATGCGAGCAATTAAGTATAATTTAGCCATAATTAACTTCTTAGTCACTTGCTAAGGCTACGCTTAGCATTTGCTGAAAATTTGGATAATCATGCGAACACTCAATGCTCGTGAATAAGAAATCTGACAAATGCGAGCCGAAATGCAGCTGGGAAGGGCGTGCACATATAATTTCCTCAGCACTTATTTGCCTTTTATTTACATTAAAAATCAAAAGAAATTGACTGCAATTTTGTCATGAATTATGCATGATGTCGAGCAATGGATTTCCGTTAGCCTGACACACTCACATAGACACACCTTTTGCATAACAGAGAAAGAGAGAGACAGAGAGAGAGAGAGAGAGATACACGCATATAAAGTCGACTCTATTACAAGTCAATTAAATGCAGCAATGCTTAATAAAAAGCCACTTAAAGCCGCATAAAAACTTTTCATGAAAAGTCACTTCAAATTGTGATTAATAATAAAAGGAAAAAGAAAAGAAAAAATTATTATTTTATTAGTGCGTCTGCATTTGTGCGGCCATTGGAAATGTCGTAAATGCGACGCGGCAGAGTTGCATAAAAAATGATAATCGTCTAGCTGGGTGCAGTTGCCTGACGCACTTGCATATGCCCCTCAAAGAAAAGAAAAAAAAAATCTGAAAAAACAAGCACTCCTCGCATTTGGGATTTGTCACCCATTTTAGTGCACTTTAGCTGGCTTATGACACGCCCCTTAAAGCCAATTGCCTGCGGCGAGCTGCCACCCGCCGCCCGTTGGCAATTTTGCATACAGACATACAGGAAACACGTACGGCTCGGCTCGTTCGACGTCATGAACGCATATTATATCATTTTGATAGGCAAATGAGGCTTGAAAGCCAGCCCGATCTCCAGCCAAGTTAAGCTCAGTTCTTGCCTTTAGCCCTTAGCTGACGCTGACGCAGACGTGTGACGGCTTAAGGCGCCAATCTGCTGATCATCGCAATGACGCGAACGCACGTCAGCCTCACAGAATGAGCGGCTTTCATTTACAGTCGCTCAAGCATTGGTAATCATCATCGTAATGGACAGCCTGCCCATTGCAGCTTTGGCTCACCTCTCTGGGCCCTCTCGGCTCTCGGCTCTCGGCTCTCGGCTCTTGGCCCGATTTCCCTTGCAACAGCCAAGTGGGCAGCTGGTGCTGCACACGTTTATTTACTTTATATCTTTATTTATTTGCTTTTTGTTTTCGCATTGCTACTCTTTATACAGCCCACTTAACAGCTGCACTCGGGCCACAGAGCTGTTGTTAAGTGCATTGAGGTAGGCCTCCATTAGCTGCATTTGCTTTGACTCATACTCTCGATAGACCCTCGCTCTTCGGCTTTGCTCGCAATTAGGCGCAATGTGTGTGCCACCTCTCGGTCCGCGCACGCATTGAGCAATTAATCACGTTCAAGTGACCTCAGTCACAGAATCAATCAACAATAACAACAACAAAGTAAAACAAAAACAAAAGGCAACAACACGCCCAGCTACGAACAATGCCTGACGGACAGTGGCCATTTAGCGGAGACACACCCAGCAAACAATTTTATTTTAAGTCAATAAGCAAATAAGTACAAATATATTTCATTTTCTCGCGTTGGCTGTTGTTTGCTTAAATATCTATATATGTATATAGATGCATATACATATATAGACTCTGTATTTGTTGAGTCGCAAAATCTAAAATATTGTTAATGGCAGGCCAGCAAGCAGAACAAAGGCTGCTAAAGTTATTTCCGTTCGTTGAGTTGTGCTAATTAAATGCCGCACAGAAAAAGCCAAAAAGCCAGAAATTGGCCAACAATATGTACATATATATGTCGCCAGCTCGGAGGGCTGGTCGTATGCCAGAGTCAGCGTCAACGTCAGACTCTGAATGCGACTGTGAATGGGAAGACCTCCCATGAACTTTCAACGCGCCTCCCACACACAGTCACACATACCACATGACAGCCGATTGGCAAATGTACCGTTAGCGTTGCACAATTGAAATATTGCCAAAACGGCAGAAGAAAAGTGCAGCCCAGTGTGGGCCTGCCCAGGTTGGCCTGGCTGGCGGCCTGCCAATCGCCACAAGACGATCAATTGGTGAACGCTTTCCAGCTGACTCCAAGCAGACCCAGACCCCCATAAAATGTAGCCAAACTGTCGCTGTCTTCAGCCTGGCTGACTGACTCGTTTGCGTCGCTGATTTACGAGCTCGCCACGGGTCGTTGTCGTTGTGTAACGCATGCGATTCAGAATTCTTAAATGCCAAGCGCTGACCAGCAGCAGCAGCAGCAGCCAAGACTCCAGTCGAGCCAAAGATTGAGCCTGCCGGTTACTGTTGCTGTTGCTGTTGTTGTCGCCAAGTCGCGACGGTGGCGGCGACATTTTAATCAAGAAACCCAATCGAACGCACGCATGCGCAATAAAAACAAAAATAAAATCAAACCTATCAAATCAACAACAACAAAAATACTTAACCGTTTCACTTACACACACAGCCAGATACAACTACATGCATACATTCCAGTCGATCGCCTCCTGAGTTCTCTTGAAGCATTCGATTGGGGGCTGGCGACAACAACAACAACAAAAACAATTGACGAACGCCAACAAAAAAAAAAAGTTCACTTGATCTTCAGACGCTTTGCCCCTATGCGAATTGAAATGCGATTTATGGCGATACCTTCGCCTATTTGCATACCCATGTGGGCTACACGTAGCGCAAATGTGCCCAGAGAAGTATTACAATGAAATGGATAAACTCGTACTCTACATATGTATATCGTTGCATAGAGTACACACTGTACATAGCCAGAACAGTATCTAAGTAAATGCAAAGAAAAAAGTAGTAAAAGTAGCAGAAGTAGAAAAGTAGTGTGAGTTACGTTGATTCAAGGAAAGTTTTTCATATATCGTGAATTTGACTTCTTGGAATATCGATAATACTTTGTCTTGATAAAAAGCAACGAATGTAGAAGCTGTTATATAAATAAAGTTTTTTTGTAATATTAATATTTTTTTTTATATATTAACACATTCATAATCAGGTATTATTGAGACATTAAATATATGCTGATAAGCAGATATTCCTGCAGACTAATTACTGTGACTAACGTAAGAGTATTTTTATAATTACAAATTTAAGTTCTTAAATCTGATTTAAAATCTAGGATAATATGGGTATATTATTTATAATATAATATTATTTATTATTAATAAATTTAGTTAGTTTATCACAAAGATGATTATGTTATCTTTTTCCCCTTGCTTTTCTACGTTTTCAGTTCTATTTGAAGTCTTTTGTATACTCTGCCTATAATTTAGCATTTTCTTATCTTATGCTTATTTTCTGGCTACTTAGTTCTATTTAAAAATTTAATTTTACCTTGTAGATTATTTAAAGAACACAAAAACAAATGTAATAAAGTTTTATTTGAAATCTAACTATGAACGCATGTGTCTGCGCCTCTGACTCATATTTCATTTCTGGTCTGTAGTAGGAACTTTATCGGATATGATATAAATCCATTGGCAGTCAGCTGTTGCTGGGTGTGGCTGCGAGTGGAGCAAGCAGCGCTCAATATAAATATTTTTTGAGCAATTGAGTGCATGGATAGGCGGCGAATGGTGCGAGCAACATTATCAAATATGTAAATAATTGCTTGCCATTTGCTCGCCATCGAGAAATTAATTAAAGCATTTGCATACACACACGCGCGAGGACAGACACAAATGACAGAAATTGGAAAACTTAAGTCCACACACATGTGCTGGGCATGCTGCGAAAATTTATGACAATTTAAATGGTGCACATTCGGCGCACAATTTGAGGCGATTAGCGCAGAAATTTTCGCGGATTTGGCTTAAGCGGCCTCGATGGCAGGCCGATGCTTGCCACATGTGGCAGCCGCGACTTGGCGCATTTTCGCGTATTTTTGCACATTTGGCGCAATTTTTCATTTACTGTAAAAAAGATTATGAAAATGTGTTTTCTGGGCGCGCCATTTGTTGCGAAGTGTTGCTGCAAAGTATGAACAACATGTTGCGGCAACAATAATTGCAACATCTGCATGTGTGTGTGTGTGTTTGTCAGCAGTGACAACTTTATATGACTTGCTGAAGAATTATCGCTAAAATTAAACACTGTCTCACCTCCCTCTCTCTCTCCTCTCTCTATTTTTTGCAGAGCAACCTCAGAGTGGAGTCAACGTGGCAACTCGGCAACATGACAGCGGCAAGAAATTTAGTAAAATTCAGTGCAATACAAATCAAAACAACATGACAAGCGATGTGAAAAGTGCAATTAGCAGTGGCAGCCACAGCCTCAGCAACAGGAACAGCAGCAGCAGTAGCAGCAGCACCAGCAGCAGCAACAGCAACGGCAACAGTCAGCAGAAACAACATCAAACGCTTATCAACGGCAACACAACGCCGCCGGCAACAGCAGCAGCCAACACGTCAGTCTCCTGCGCGACTATCGCAACTGACACGACGCGCTACAAATCGGGATTAAGTGATGTAGCGGCCGACGAGGACGTTGATGATACAGCCACATCCACATCCACATCTATAGCCCCAGCAACAGCAACAGCTACAGCTACAGCAACTGCAACAGCAACTTCATCTGCCACTCCTGCGGCAGCTGCAAGCGTTTTAAGCACCGGTTGTGCAACTATGCCGCGCACTCGCCAATACGGAAGCAATGCTGCAGGAGCAGTGGCAGCCAACACCATGACAGCTGATAAGAAATTCTTAAGCCGTGCTTCACCCGCCGCCAACACTTCGGGCAACGCATCGGGAGCAACAGCTGCACCACAGCAACATCATAAGCTGCAATTCGCCGATAAGGCCGAACTCAAATTGGCCGCCTTGGACAATCTGGACCTGGCACATAGCCTCGACCTGATCGATGACGATGGCGACGATCCATACGGTGCACTCCAGGACTACTTGGAGCGCGTTAAGGTAAGTGCTGGACTTATTAATGAGCTGTGAACATTCCCATATTGCATCACTCTCAATGTGAATTTCGGCTATGCCTCGCGATCCACTTGCTGCCAGCTGATCATATGCAATTTCATAAATTTTCATGAATTGATAAGCGACAGTCGCTGTCGCCACACACATTTCACTATGCCTAGGCTGCTCCCCTTCCTGCCTGCACCGCCTCTGCGGCCGACCTCCTCCCCTTCGCACTGGACGCTGTCAACACTGCGTGATTTTGCAAATGATTATTTTGCGTGACAGAAAAATGTGTTAAAGCAAACACAGTTGGGGCACAACAGCAGCAGCGACGTATTCGTAATGTGTAACGCATACGACGCGTTGCACGCTCAGCATTTTTGTTGCTGTTGCTGTTGTTGCTATTCGTCGCCGCTGTGGTTGTCGTTGTCGTTAGCGTTGTCAGCGTCGTGTACATAAAATTTTATGTTTCTGTACCGGAAAGCGCAATATTACAAACTCAAAGACTAAGCAGCGTCAACATCAGCGTCAGCGTCAGCGTCAGCGTCAGCGTCACTGACAACGTCAACGGCCGACCGCAACTTTAGTTATTTTTATAACTGTTTCGCATGAAATTTGTCCACAGACAAGTTGCTTCTTTGCCCATAGCGGAAGCAGCGCACGCACGCGTCGTTCATTAGCATTGCGTTTATGGTTCTGCGCAGCTCGTTGAGCTCGTCGAACCAAAGGCGCCTATGTGTTCTATGCTGTGTTGCGTGCATCCAACTAACGGTTACTAACAACGCCTTCATTTCGCTCCAAATTTTATATATGTAACTGAGCAGCACAACTATATGAAAAGATTGATCATTGTATGATTGGCTTTTATAGTGTTTAAATACCATAGATACTAGCTCCGCTCAAGAGTTTTGCCTCTCCCAAATGCTTATGGAATAACGTAAATTCATAATATTAAATAAATAATGAGAGGCAGATCAGAAATTGTTAAAAACAAATTTCTAACTTTTCAAATAAATAATTTAATAGACATTAAATTAATTATTTATTTAGAAGATTTTAAGGTTTTTTCTTTTGATATCATTTCTACGTTTCACTGTCTGCAATGATAAATTTTAAGAGTAATTTTATTAATCTTTATGAAACCCCAACAGACGTGCATAAAGAATGTACACATTCTACAATATCATCTTCTAGTACACCAAAGAGTTTTTAAGCTATGCCATGTTATCATCATCATCGACTGCAGTGATCTATTGCAATATGCAGAGAGAAACAGCTTGACTATTTGCAAAGAAATCTCTCTAATCCAGCTACTAATATTCTACATATTTCATAATTATATCGTAAGCCTGACTTTTATTCTTTATGAATAATGCAACTAAAATCATTTTGATAGTTTATAGTTTCATTTCTAGTTTTCATTCAACAATTCCAGTTCATTTCTATTCTTCGTGCAGTTTTTATAACTTTAAAAATATATACTATATAAAGCCTTTGCAGCATTAGCCTAGGCTGCTTTTCGTTTTGGTCTATGATTGGCGTTAGGCGGCTGCACGCCATCTATGCACATTTTATAATCAGTGTCATCACCTCAACACCCAGCGAGCGACCAGCCACGCCCTGATAGGCGTTGCATACATTGCGTTTTGCCGTGTTGTTGTTGTTGCTGTTGTTGTCTTCTGTGGTGTCTTGTATGTTGCTTAGCCGGCGTGGGCTGTCAGCTTATGACACGAGCAACGGCTGTAGCTTTTGGTCTGACTCGCGCGCTGAGGCTAACTTTGGCCCTGGCCTGTGCTAGCCAGGCTTAAACACCTTCTTTTTTTCTTCATTCATATTTCAGCTCAATGCAGCTAATTTTTTGGCTAAATTGAAATTATTAGCCGGCAACTGTGGCTAATGATGACAAAATGTGTCACAGTGCTGCCCACACGGGGCAGCCGCTTTCTTTTGCCGCGGCCCCGCCGTTGTCGGCGCGCGGGGCAGCATTTGTGCGGCGCGTTTATTATGACAAATAGTGCAGCACTTTAGCTCCAAATTGCCGTTACTCGTAAGACTCGGCTAGGCGCTTGTTGTAGTCGTGGCCTTAGGCTTAATTTGCCTAGTTATGAAATGCGTTTGTGGAGGCGGCGATGGCGGCGATGGCGGCGCTGTGGTTGTTGTAGCTGTTGCTGTTGTCGTCGTCTGCGTTGTCGTTGCCTGACCTATTTTGGCCGCAGCAGCGGAGCGTGCAGCGAATCTGGTAGGCTGCCTATGAAACAGATGCAACATGACAAGCGCGCGGCAACTCGTTTTGCTTCGCGCTTCCTGCATCAATTAGCGTTTGTGTTGCATTTCGGCTACAACCACACACACACGCACACGCACACACACACACACGCGTTTAATCCATAATTTAACTACAACACATTCGAATTTATGATTGACTCTCGTCAACGGACCGACGAGTCCATCAGCTCAATCAAGTCTTCAACGTCTAACGTTTTAGCCATTGAAAGAATTAATCTGATAAGCTTTCGACAAAATCGGAGAAAAACAACAATAACTGCTGTTGCGTGTGTTCTCAGCCGATTTTAATTATAGATATTGACAATGTGGCAAAATGAAATTGAGACGTAAAGCTCAACAGCCTAAAACTGTGGGATTGGCCGAGGCAGCTCCCAGGGATTGTCTCAGCTTGGGGCTGGTGGTTCAGTGAACCTCCAAAGCATCAGCCAATTATGCGAATGCTGTTAATGAATGTGGGCGACGGCTTTACCTTTAACTTATCTGCGAGTCTATAACTCTATGCAATGGCATTAGGTGTAGCTGGAGCTGAGAGCTGTAAGCTAGGAGCTGGGAGCTGGGTAATTTGCGCCTGCAACTGCGTCTGCGCAGCTGCCTAGAGAAAGTTGTCTTTGCCCAATTTGCAAATGACGTTTTTTTGTCAACGTCAACAGCAAACGGCAAACGGCAAACGACAAACGGCAAATGGCGAACGGCAAATGGCAAACAAATGGCAATAAAAGGCAGTGCCAGTGCCAGCGCTGTGCACGTTACTATTTTTGTCAACCAGGAGTTGCTGCCGTGTCCCAATGCAGACAATAAACCAGAAATCGCAGCAATGCGCCAAATGAAGCCAAAATCAAAATAAGAAACAAAACAAAACATAACAAAAGCAAACAGCAAAAAGTCAGCAGTAAACAGTCAACGAAATCAGCAGCAACATGTTGCAGCGCTGTCATTGCCACAAATCAAATGAAAGTGAAGCAACTCTCCAGCTGTCCAAGTGTCCAACTGTTTGAGTATCTGCGAGCAGCAGCTTCTACAATTTCACCAGCAACAATCATAATTGCGGACGGCAATTAAGCTCCTGTCAAATATTGCCAGCTACTCATGCTGCTCGAGTTACAGTTGCAGTTGCTGGTTGCTGGTTGCTGTTGCTGTTGCTGGTTGCTGGTTGCATGTTGCTGCCGTGCACACAATTGCCTCACCCTCGCCTCGAACCTGTGCCTGACGTGTTGTCAACAGCATTTGGCTCATTCCAGCAGTGCTGACAATGCGTTGATATTTTCCGACAAGCAAATCTGTGGCAACAAAAAACCATTGCCACAAAATTGCGCCAATTTGCTGAGACTGGACTCAAGTCGACTGGACGTTTGCTACTGCACGTATCCATGATAGCTTTCAGCTGGACACTGACTTTCTTTTCGGCCTGCTTGGGCTGCCTTGCCAAATGTCAAGCCCAAGTGACACAAAGTAGTCAACGCTCTTGTGATATCCGCTTGAAAGTTGGCAGCAGCTAAAAGTGCAATGTGAACATGGAATTTTATTTGTTCGATCTTCACATTTGACACTTTTGCTTTGAAAATAAACATGGAAAATATTAGATACTTAGAACAAAGAGTCAAGATGACATTATAGGCCATTGAGTATGATGATAAGGATTAAGTTACGTAAATAGAATTGATTACATAATGGGAGTGCGCCTGTATTTAATAAAGTAATTACCTAATGTTCTTTCTCTAAATTTTCATTCTTTTACTAAAGAAAATTTATTCAAATTGAGAATTTTGTTTGTTTAATTTATTAGAATTTATTCTATTCGTCTTCAGGTCTTCAAAAATTCGAGGCTTGTCGACTAAAAGTATAGAACGGCTTTATCGGCTGATTGGTTAGAAATGAGAGATTAGGCGAGGCGAAAATAAATAAATAATTCATAATTACTTAAAAATTTTAAATATTGAATTATAGTGTTTGCCAGTAGAGTTCTTACTCTATCCTCAGCCTGTATAAATTTTGCTTATTATTGTGAATTTAAATCAATTTAAATAATGTTAACGAATGCCCCGGATAACGAACTTTTCGCATAACGAAAATTGTTTGTTTTTAAATAAGTTTCGCTTAACGAACAATGTTCCGTATGCAAAATTTCGGTCTGTGTTAAACAACGAAATAGGGGAAACCCTGAATACACAATATAGTGCTGTTCATTGACAATTTTAGGTTTCGGTTAACAAGATTCTGAATGAATTATGTTCGTCATACGATGGTACACTGTATTTGAAATTTTATTCATAAATTAATTTCCCTGTTGCCCACTTCAATATACTTATATATTTAAGAATAAATAAATTTAAAAAAAAAAATAATAAAAATAAAAATAAATTTATTTATTCGTCTATTTTATACGTCTTTAATACACTCATATTCCCATCCATTCATTGACGTAAATCCCTCAAAATAAAATGCTAAACTCATGGCCACAAAACTCTGAAAGCTTCCCAGTCAGATCTCATTAAATGCTTAGGTACAATGCATCCAAATGCTTGAGCTGCACGTGAGGCACACACGCTTGACCACATCTGTGGATCACTCGAAGTGTCATTGCCCACAGTTGAGTGCCCACAGCAGCAGAGCAGCAAATGCTGCACTCATTTTTCTAGACAAACTCTGTCTTGGGTTCAGCTGTGGTGGTTGCCCCCAGAGTGAAGTGCCATTGAAATTACAATGATCTTCATATGTTTTTGGACTGATCGCAAACATCAAGCTACCAAAAAACCCGAAATTCAACGTAGACGCAGACGCAGACGTTGACGCGCATCTGCTTAAGTTTTGTATATATGTGTGTGTGTGTGTGTGTGTGTGTTTACTGTGAGTATTATTTAACCAATTTGTTTTTGGTTGCTATGACCTTCAATGGTCATTTATACAAAACAAAGAGCTGGCCCGGTCTGGCCTGCACTGAGCTAAGCCGTGTTGGCTTGGCCTGGTCTGGGCTTGCTCTGATCAGCAGACTTTACGTCTCTCCAAATATTTTGACGCTCTTGTCGATTTGGATGCCGATTGCTAGCCAGCCAGCCAGCCAGCAACCAACTGGTCAATGTCAATGTCAGAAATTTGTTGAAGTGGAAAAATTCAGTTGCTGTTGTAACGGAGGCTTAAAACTTATTTGGTTTTCCTCTAAACGTCAGCCGGCAACTGACTGATGACTGACTGATATTTTTAAGGTTCAATGCTTGCTAATAAGCTAAAGCCAAGTCTGCTTGATTGATGTGCGTTTTGGGGATTACAAGCAAGCGGCAGCAGTCTGACCTTAGTGGTCACAGCTTTGTTACGCTGTTGCTCTGTCATTGCTTTGGCTGTTGTATTTGTTGTATTTGTGGGTTCTATCTGACTGCATATCTGAGCGGCAGACCTATCGCTGCCTTGGCATCGGCATCGGCATCAGCAGCTGCGTGCCACGCCCGCGTCGCCAAGCTGCAGCTGCGACTGCATCTGGAGTCTGCGACGAAGTCTAGAGTTGAATTGCTAGCACAATGCTGATTACATTTACCGATAAATTAGCCAATGAATACAATTAAAAAAGGAATGAGCGAGATGCGGAGAGGGGAAGAGGGGGGGAGGCGAAACACGAAATACATCGATGCTCGTGAGGCCTTAAAGACCCTAGAGGCTGCCACAAGGGCAGAGACCTTCACAGCACAATTCTAGAAAGGCCCCAAGGGCAACTGGCATCGGGGCCATTTAACCTTCGATTATTTCAATTTACACAAAATCAATTGCAAGCTAACTTTATATATGTATATATTTTTGGTTAGCTTTATACATTCTTACGAAACCAAGGTGCACTAGAAAGAGAAATCGAGACTCGAGTGCCTAAGGATGTTATATATATATATATGTATATAGCAAAACGATCGCCATTTTCATGTCCAATTGGCTATAATCAGTGTCAATGTCAGTGTCATGACTTCTGGGGCTATCGTTGAGCGTTAATTGTGTCTAGTGGGCATTGCGCACAGATCGCCTCCAGCGCTGATAGCTTCTAGCTGGCCAGGATGTTTTCACCTGCTGCTGCTGGCGCATGCCCGGATTGACAATGAAGCGTACTGGCTGCAGTCGATCCGTCTGCTGTCGCTGCTGCTGCTGCTGCTGCTGTTGTAAATTGGCTGACATTGATCTTGTCGACTGCAATCTATTAGCAGGCTGCCGCAATTGTGGCTGCACTAGGGCTGCGTCGTCGGCTGACATTGATGTCTTGACTGATTGATCGTTACCATTAATTTCATGCGTTGGCATTCTTTGCGGCCAGTTGTCGCCTTTGCCGTTGCTGTTGTCACTGTCGGACTGCAGCCATTTGTTCGCCGGCAACTGAATTTGCTTTGCTGTCAATTGCCGCTTGCCGCGATTCGGAAAGAATGGATCGTCGACGTTGTAAAGATCGCTCAGCTTGAGTTTTTTGCCGCGATGCGGAAAGAAGGGATCGTCCAGCTTGAAGACATCGCGATGCTTTTTGCCGCGATTCGGATAAAATAGATCGTCATACTTGAACAGATCTTTGACTCGGTCGCGCTTGCCGCGATTCGGCACAAATGGCTCGTATCGATTCAATAGCTCCTCCAGGTCGGGTGAGCTGTGCTTGCGGCCGCGCGGTGGTATAAATGGATCGTCCTTTGGCTTGAGATCATCTATAAGACAGACAGAGAGAGAGAGAGAGAGAGAGTAAGGAATATGCACTTAATGCGTGCCACAAGTGGCAGACAAGTTGTTATTAAGGCCATAGCATGTTGCCCCATGCATTTAAAATGAAACGAAACAAGAATAGAACTCAAGTGAAGTAAACTAGTGAGAGGCTGGTCCTTTTGTAATTTCAACACCCTGGTACGCGTTACGCCCAGAGAATTATGATTTATGCATGCTCACCGCCCAGTTGGTAACTCTCCTTTTTATTCTGCTTCTCGCGTCGCACCAGCAGATAGTGCGGCTCCTCGACAATCAGCGGCGGCTCCAGGTGGCCCGATAAATTGTACTTTTTCCATATGAACATGCCCGGATGATAGAACTCTGCAGCACTGCCGCCCAGACCCTCAGTTGAAAAGTGTGATGGGTAGAGCAGCTGCATGGCCCAGTGCAGGAACCTTGCCAGATCCTGCTCGCCGGTGAGCAGCATGAACACCTCGTTGCTGTTGTCCCTCGCATTGAGATCTTCATTGTCGTCGCTGTCATCTATGTCAAAGTATTCGCTGTCATCCAGGTCCAAGGAGCCATCGAAAGTATCGTCTGAGCCCAGCTGTTGATGCATTTTGTCCAGCTGCTGTCGCATGCGTGACACGGCTTCTCTGGTTCTGTTGAAGGTGAGAGATTGTTTCAGAAAAGTCCATAATCTCTGAATGGGTAATGTCTGTGTTAAGATTAATGAGGCATCATTTGTGGCCCGATGTCAGTTTAAGGATCGTCATTGTGCATCATCTCCGAAAACATTTTTCTTTTAATAGAGCGTGGGTTGCCCAGGTTTCAATTACACACGTGCACGTCTCTCTCGCTGGGTTTTCTCTTTTCTCTCACACTGTCTTAAATTGATGAACACGTCTGAGTACGTGGGCTGCCTTCAACAATGACAGCCTGCTCGAGTGGCTGACCCAGAAAAGCTACCAATAGACCGACAACCCCTCCCTCAGCCAAAATAAACGCTATGCAGAATCGACTGTGTTAATCTTGCTGTCATGTAGGCTCATCCAATCAATAGGCGATTCCCTTTTATAAATTGCTGTGTAAAATTACAAATTAAAGGCACAAAACAACTGAAAGTTATGCGGGCTTAAGGCCAATTAATCGACGCATTTAACAAATCAACAAAAACACACAAATGAAGAAAACTCAAGAAATGATTAATCGCAATTTAATAGCAGCGCCCAAGACCAATCATTTTTCAACGCTCTGCTCATACAATTTAAAAGTATATTTAAGAGATGCACGAGACGTGCGACTATGCTGCATACCCTATAAAAGTGAATTGTTAGGGAATGAGAAATAAAATAAATTTGGGATTTGGCAATCTATAAGCAACAAGTAGATATGACTGACTTAGAAATATATATATTAACACATAGAATATACTATATAAACCATATATATGTATATGAATAATTATCTTCAACATTAATGCTCCATCTTCCCATCTCTGAAATATCACTCACTGCGTATAGGGTATATGAAATAAGAATAATTATAATAGCCATAATAAAGTTTCAGGGGCAGATACCATCGATTCTCTCACTTGGCACAGGATGACCAGGGGCGTGGAGTCCCTTGCAGCTCTTAGGCTGAATGAAAAGTGAAACTTTATGCATGTTGCAATGTTTCGCTTTGTTTTCATTTCGTTTCGTTTCGTTTTGGGGCAATGAATTTGCTGACAGTTGTTATTTTGCGCAAAATTTATAAAATAAATCAACATATGTAGACGATGCGGTGTGGCAGAAACAAAACTTCGTCGTCGTCGAACTGATTTTTTCACGCCCATTAATTGGTTTTGCGTGTTTTCGGCCGACAGGCAAATTGTCGACGATTTGTTGCACTTATTGTTGACTTTTGGCATTGCGATTAAAAACCTGGCGCCCAGGCTGCATGTTCAAGGGTTGAGCCCCAGCTTGAGCTTAACTCTACAGCTGATACACTTGATAAATTGGAGACCGCCTTTAATTGGCTCAACAACGACATGAACCGAATCGAGAAAGTTTTTGGTTTTTTTTTTATCACTTTCTGTAGTTACCTTGAACCCGTTGCGAGAGCGATTGCCACCCAGGCGGACAGGAACACATCCTGAACTCACCTGACTGCCATCAATGCGCGATTGTATTCGCTTGGACAATTTTTATTTGCCAGACAGCGGCTGGCCCACAAATTCTGCAGCGCAGGCGTGGCATACTTCAGCCCAAGTCCATGGCCAGGCTGCGATGCAATTTCCTGGGGCGCTGATTGCTGTCGTGCCTCTAAATCATAACCCTCGCTGCTCAGTGTTTTTCGATTAAAATCCGTCGGCTGCGGCTGCGGCTGCTGCTCCACTTCCACTTCCACTTCCACTTGCATGTCGTCGTCGTCGTTGTCGTAGGGCAAAATGTGTTTGCCAGCCGCGGCCCTATCTGCCGATGGATCGATGCCCCCGTCAAACAGGACGCGTGCATCCTTTTTCCAGAGCTGTTGCTCGTGCAGATGTTGCTGCTCCCGCTGCTGCTGCTGCTGTCTCAAGGCCACCACCTCCGTTGCTGCGATAAGCGATGGTGGCAAAGATAAGACCACGTTGCCATGGCCGTTGTTGGCAAAGCCACCGCCACAATAAATCGCCAGGCAGACACAGAGCCAGGCGAGCGTGAGCCTCATGCTGTCTGCGGAGCAAGCGTCTGTGGCTGTTGGTTTCAAGTCTGCCTCTGGCCTGCCTCGATCAGACTGGCTGTTCCAATTTCTGCCTCTGTCTCTGCCTCTGCCTCTGCCTCTACGTCGAGTCGGGCGCTTTGATGCAGCGACCGCTGTGTTCTGCTCCTAGAAACTGAAAGTGCCTGCACAGAAACTTCACTTTTTATAGCCGCCAAGACGCTGGCCAGTCCGCACTTTTTGAGTTTTGGGAATACGCTCTGGACCTCGTTGGCATATGTGGGCATTGTTTGTTCGGCGCACTGCACCGTGAAATTAAATACTCGAATGCTAGTGGGAAATATGAATGTGGCCACCAGAGATGCTTCGAATTGAGTCGAAATATCATATGCGACACATTTCTCTGCACTAACCCTATATGAATGAATTGGAGTGTATCCCGACTCGGCTGTTGTTTGTTTGTTGTTTCTCTACTGGAGTGGGCGGCTAAACAAACCGTTATTTCTCTGTTGGGGCATGGGAAAGGTTTCTGGAGCGGCCAGGTCTGTGCACAAATTAGCTGACAACTTCTCACACGAGCAGGACAAATGAGGCAGCGGCTCTGCCAAAACATTCCCAGCGATAAAATCTCTGACCAAGCTGTGGTCTCCACGTCGGCGCTTTCTTTCAAGGCACAGCCAATAGATGGTCTCTACCTTTGAGAATTTATTACTCGCTAATGCTCGATCGCATTTGTCTGCAGCAAGGGCTGCAGCGGTTGCTACGGCTGCTGGGGCTTCAGCAACAACATCACAAACACAATTGTTGAGTAATGAGCTCGGCACGTTATTAATGTCACTGGGTGCTGGAGCTGGGTGCTGCGGCCAGTTCTCGTTCTGGTTCTGCTTCTGCTTCTGCTTCTCGTGCTGGAGCAGCTCTTTTGTGTCTTAGGGCCACGTTTTTTAATTAAGTAATTCGCTGACTTTGTTAGCCCAGTGGAGCCTCCTTCTGATCTTCTTTAGAAACGGCTGCCGTTTCTTTTTTCGTTGCTGTGGCTTTTTGTTTAATCTGGCTAACAAATTGCTTCATTTCAATTTATTTGCATTTGTTGTTGCCTCTGCTGCACGTCTTGGCTGTTCTTTCTTTTCCTTTTTCTCTGGCTTTGTTGTTCTCTGCAGTTCGTGGCTGCAGTTGGCTCTGCTTTCAGCTTGAAAAACCTTCTTTTTTTTTGGTGCTTTGTAGCCTTTGCGGTCGTGTTCTAATTTATTTGTCTTTGATTGTGGCCATGTCTTGGGCTCAATGTGAGTAATGTCTGATCGTGTCTTTGCTTTCTGTCTTTCTCCCCAACTCTGTCTCGCTCTTTCCGCCTCTATTTGTTGCACAAATTAAGCAAACATACATCATAGCTCGATCCATTAGAATCTGGCGCCTTGGGCGCAGCGCGATTTATGTTTGTATGTGGAGAGCCCGCTACCGATATATGTCTTGCCTTGATATATGCTGGCAATTAGAGTGCTAATCAAAACCAATCGCGTTGTGAATTTATGTTCAACCGCAACTAACAACTCGTATTCTAATTGCAGCTGGAAATCAACGAGGTCTTCGAGTTACGCAAGGCGCAGCGCCTGCAACAGCAACTCCAGGAGCAACTGGAGGCCGTGCGACAGGCAGCAGCAGCGGCCAAGCAGCTTGATGAATTGGCGCGTTCTACGGAATCTGATAGCGGCTTTGACAGCAGCAGCACAACAGCAACTGCAACAGCAGCAACAACCGCAACAGCAACAGCAACATCAACAGGCAACAGCAACAGCAATGGCAAACCAGTGACAACTAAACTAAGAGCTCTGCCGCCGCCACCTCTGAGCCCGGGCACAACATCTAGTCGACGAATTTCAGCAGACACACTGCCGCCTGCCGCTGCCCCGATGCCGGATGATGTGAACATTTGGGCAAACAAATTTCTACGTGATTTGGACAATCTGATGGGTGGCGATAAGCTGCCGCCGCATCTGGCATCCAGTGCTGGCGCAGGGTCAGATTCAGCCTCGTCCAGCAGCTCGCCCACGTCCAGGACAGCGCCCATGTTGCTCTCAGCAGCAGCCAGCGCAGCCCTGCAGAGCCGCTTTGGCAAGAACGCAATTGTCAGCAACGAACAGCAGCAACAGCAGCAGCAGCAGCAGCAGCAAAACGGACTCGTCTTGAAACCGGAGAAGCATGTAAGTTAAATGCAATCATAAATTCTCACACTGAGATTTCATAATCTGAAATCACTTATATTCCCTTGTAATCTCTTGCACGATTTCAACATGAGACGAGCCCAACATATTTTATGTGGGTTAGATAAAAAGCGCTTAAAACAAAGGCATTTAATCTAAAGCCAAACAATGTTGTCCACACATAGTCTCCACCTCTCTGGGGCTGGCTCTCTTTTGAAAAGCTGCGGCACGAGCATATTCCCCTCCAAAAAAACACAAAAAATTGCCTCTCGAGAACTGCCGCCATATGTGCCATATGTGCTGTGCTACGCGACTGTGCCGGATGCGCAAGTGAAGCGCGTGAAATTTATGAGCAACATTGGTGCAAGGGGCAAGAGTTGGGCTAGGTGGCTGGGGGCAGGGTGCAGGGTGCAGGGTGCAGAGTGCGTTGATAGACAGTCAAACTCGCAGACTGCCACTTGAATGAGTTAAACTTTGAACTGTTGAAAAGATAGGGAAAATATATGAAGAATAAAACAGAAGCGAATTTTACGACTGTGGCTGACCCGTTGCATTTTCTGGCTGCTGAGATGCAGCGCAATGAAATGTGTAATAAAATTAAGCTAATTAGTGAATTTGAATAATTTAAGAAAACTCCAGCGCTGAGTGGCAGCTCAGAAAAATGCCTGAATTGCAGGCGCTCGCATTAATTCTCGTTGAAATTAATTCAACAGAACTGATGCAACTGAATCTATTACAACTCTCCACGACTGCGGTCACAGCAGAGAGGGAGAGAGTGAGGGAGAGAGATTGAGCTGCTGAGGTTCGAGTCACACTCACTCGATGACCCACTTAATCCAGACATAAACCATAAACCAAAGCCCAGAAACCCAAGCAACTTGTTAGCTGTCTCGGGCTTATCATATCAAATGGATCTAATTAAAACATTTATAAGCCCAAGCAGCTCATAAACGGCACTGAGTTTGTGGTCTCTTGTTGTCTCTTGTCTGTTGCTGCTTGTTGTTAGTTGCATATGCTTAGCATACATTTCGTTTGCTTTGATTATCTGTGGAAAAACCTTATAAAGGCTGCTGCAACAGCAACAGCAATAGCAACAAATATTAATTTTCAAAACGCGTGCCAGTGGAAAAACACAACACGAAAATACCACAAAAACTCAATAAATAATATACACAAGAAATACTTGGACAGATTGATGTTGTAGAGATACCCTATATGTATATATGCCAATATGCGTGGCATGGCCATTTCCACTATTTACAGGGTATGCCAGACTACGACTCATGCCACAAAATTTCAAAACCCAGCTAGGTAAATTTCCATCAATCGTTAAATTGCAGAGCCACAAGGAGCACATGATGCCGCATAGACTATATGTATTCTATATATATATATATATATATATATATATATATATATATATATATCATAATTTCTGTGCTAATGATATGCATGGCTGCATACCCTTTCTGCCACTTATTATCTCTATTTCTGTCTCTGTCTGTGGGGCATGGGCCGACCTTTATTTTGAGCACAACAGGAAACTGATGTCGACTCTGCTGTTTTGTTAAATATTCCATGACATGCATGAGGAATTTTTCGGCACAAATTCAGGCATGTTTAAGGCATAGGCTGCAGCAGCTGTAAGAAATTGATTTCCTACAGGAATGGCAACAGGGTATGTGGGCGCTGCTGATGCTGTTGCTGTTGCTGCTGCTGCTGCTGCTGCGGTCTCCAAAACGTAGACAGTGAAGCTGTCATATTTCGCTGTAATCGCTCAAGTAAAAGTGCCAATTAAAAACGCTTAAGCCCGAAACCTGCAGTGCAGTAATTAACGCCGAGAATGTGGTTCGCTTTGCAGTGAGTGAGTCAGGCAGTCAGTCAGTTGGTTAGTCAGTCAGAGCGCTGTCTGCCAATAGCTGCATAAATCAAAGAAACGGCAACCTTATCGAGGACGCAAGTGCGTGCCTTGTTTGCAAAGAGCCTCCGACCGACAACGACCCGAGAGCAGAGACTGTCAACGAAAGTAAAGCAAAAACAGATGTTTTTTGTTATTTTCTTTCGAAAGGTGGGCCAGTGAATTGGGTCAATACGCCGCCCGGCGGCACATACTCAAACAAAGATCAAGACGCTTACACTACTGATTCAGTGCTTCCACTTCACTCCTGCCCAGCTGTCAGCACTGTGGAACTGTAGCTGGCTGCTCTGCCAGACCAAGTGGAACCCAACGCCCCAATTTAGTTGCCTCTTGCGATGTTTATGAGGCGCGCTCAGATTGCTGCGAAAGTGAATCTTCGCATGTGTGGCATGCACTGGCAATGCAATCCGCGCTTAATGATGACGAGCCATGCAGATGGCCAGTTGGCCAGTTGGCCAGCTAGCACAAAGGCCGCGTGCACTCCACACAAAGCTTTTCACGCATCGGCCGCAACGAGCAACGTTGTTGCTTTGGACCGCGGACATTGGACAGTTTGTGACTTAAGTAGAACTTGCAAATCACTGCAAGGCAAACAAACATGACGAGCAACAGTTGCTGCTGCTGCTGCTGCTGCTCAAAGGAGGCGAGGAAAACGATGGGCTGGCCAGGCGTTTAAGTGTTTTGATTTGATAATTATTATCAGAGAGCATGCGTAACCGCAGGCGGGCAGAGGCATGTCCAATCGATTTGCGATTGTCTGGACAGGCCCGTGTACCACATACAGGCTAAATATATATGTATATTGACAGGGTCGGGTGCGGAACGAAATGGAGGAGCCTTCTTTCTGGGTCATACATCAATAAATATGGAACATTGAGGCGTTGCCTGCATTGCATTTGTCATTAAATTTGTGATGTATGGAAACGTGTACACAAAACTTGCTCCCCCTCTCTCTCTCTCGCTCTCTCTCTCTCTCTCTCTCTCTCTCTCTGTCGCTCACGAGATTTCTCTCATAGACTTTTATGATCAATTAGTGGCATTTACAGTTGCCCATTCTGAATGCATTGCGACCAGATAACCCCTTTAGGGCCATTTGACAATATTTGATTGTGTCATTTTGTGTTCGTTTTATTGCATTCTTCATTAACTAACCGAAGAAAACATTTCATTTGAGTGCGTCGCGTTGTCAATTTTGTTGTGAGAAATATTCACAGTTTATTTCATTTAAATTGGCTTTTGGCAGCGTTTCAGATATCGAATAACGAATTCGACTGCAAGTGGAAATAAACTGATTTTCCTTGTCACTCGCCCCAATCATAAAAGGCTTCAATTTCAGTCACATCAAAGTTTCCAAATCGAATCTAATAAAGCGATAGTCGAGCTGTAGCGCAACATATGTTAGACAAGTTCAACTTGGCTCCATAATTGAGAATTTTGTTTGTCTCGATAAGATCACTAAATTAATATGGAACAGCCGCTGACGACAGATCGATCGATTGGCTGCATCAACAAAAACAAATGTGAAATGTAAAAGTTTTATTTGTGCTCTGGCTGCAGACAGTTTTCGATCTAGTATTCGGAGCTGGCGCTGGCGCTGGCGCTGGAACTGGAACTGGAGCCGAAGCGCGGCGCCCACCTGGCTATACAGAGTCATGTGTGGATGCCCATAAAAGCCATGGCGATTGGTCGAACAATTAATGCGTCGCCAGCGAGAGTTGGCGGCTCATTAGCACGCAGTTGCCTGATACGCCATTGGGTATTGGTATTGCTATCGTCGTCGACATCGATATTGAGCCTTTATTAATAATTCATTGAAGCTGTTGTACACAGACAGCGTTGGCTGTGCTGCTCCATAATGCATTACAAATTTCGATTACAGCCACAGCAGTTGGCATATTCCCAAAGGATATACTTATATTCATGCTTCCATGTACTCCAGGTACTCCAGCCACATCCTGTCTGTTGACAATGGCAATATGACAGCTCGGGACAAAGTCTACAGCATATAATTCAGTATAAGCCTCCCATTTTACAATTTAAAGATAGTTATGGATTAAACAAAAAAGGGCAATTAATTTAGTTGACATGTCCACAAAACTTTTTAATCGAGAACTCAAGTCATATTTTCCTTCCAGTTATTGCTCTTGCACATTGCTGGGTCGTGGCAGGCAAAAGATGTCAGGTATACTGAATTTGTCTTCCATACTCTGACTCCCCGAAATCCTCTGGGCTCTCCCTTCTTGTGCCTGTTACAGTTTGGCCAGGCTCGTTAGCCATTTTACTGCTGTTACAGTTTCAGTTTCGGAGCAAAAAGCCCCCAAGGAGCTTGAGAGTGGTCGCATCAGCAGCAGCAATGGCAACCTGCTACGCTTTTTTTTATCATACTGCTGCTGCTGCTTTAAGCCGAGCCACACACACACACACACACATATACAGAGGCATTGGCATTTTTTGCCAATAAATCATATAAATCAATTTCCGCCTGTTGCTGCTTTTAAAATGAATTTTCGCTGGCTGTCGTCCACGGCCACGTTTACGTCCATGTCCACGTTGTCAGCCAAGTAAAAAGCAAATTGTCAATCGCTTGCCAAAGGCTTGTAAATCGAATTGACATAACGAACTTAACGAATGCACCACGGTCACCACCCCTGGTTGGCCGGGCGCACAGGTGACTGGTTACGCTGGACACTCTGCATAGTTCGTGGAAGGCTGCCAGCTATCAGCTGCGGCCTATAAATCATAAGCCCCAACAATAGCAAATTTTTCTGCACTATCAAAAGCTGGCCAAAAGGGGCACTTGCGTGTCGGCCACTTGAAATGGCTTTCAGCAAATTCAGATTCAGATTCCGCTGAAAACTAACTTGCAACGCGACGCGACGTTCTCTCTTGCGATTTGCATAAAATACAAATTCTGATTGTTTTCGTACTTGGCCGCAGCGCAGCCACTTGACAACGCTCAAAAATACCATTGATATTTCCTTTGGCATTGTTTTTATGCGCCCGCTGTCTTCTGGTCTTCGATGCCTGCTCGAAACGTGAAAACGCGTTGGTCCAAGCAGCAGGCAGCAGGCAACAGGCAACAGGCAAGCGGCATGAGGCATCTCAGCTACAGCTTCAGGCCTCCTGCTATCCAGTCTGTGGAGTACACAGCCCCATCTGAGAGCCAAGCTCATTATGCATTCAAGGTCCTTCGCTTAAAGGTTGAGGTTGCGGCCCCTCGAATCTGTCAGCGCAGTGTTGTGTCGACTTTTCTATATTAAACCTGACTGACTATGTTTTAATACGTTACTTCCCTTCTTGACTCACTCTCTCTCTGCCTCTCTCTTTCTGTTTTGCAGGCAACCATTCCACTGCAATCGTTCAACCTTGATTGCGGACGCAGCGAGGTGGCCGCCAAGCCGAGCATTGCCTACATGCGAACACTGTCGGCGCCGGGCGGCCATAGCGCAGCGCCAAGAGCTGTGCCTAGTGCGCAGAGCCAGCGCAAGAGTCTGGCGGTGTTCGCAGCTAATGGACTGGCAGAGACGTCGACTGCGACGCCAGCAACTCATAAGCTGACAAATTTCCAAAGTGCATTGAAAATCGAAGAGCGAACGGCGGCAACAGGTGAGGCCGACGGCGCTACTGCGACCACCGTGGACGATTTGAGATCTAGGCGACAGCGTCTATCCAACGCCATGGACATGTTAACGGCTTCCATGCCCATGTCCATGCCAAAACGGGTGGGCATTAATCATGCAGCTGCCGCGACGTCGCCAACGTTGACGAGCAGAAATGCCATAACCCCGCCACCAACAAAGGCAGCAGCAGCAGCAGCAGCAGCCAGTGGGGCAGCGGCAACAAGTGGAACACAGCTGACCTCGGGGAAAGGCGCCGCCACGCCTGGCTATCTGGTGGATGTGACCAAAAAAGGCTCCACCTCAACACTATGGACATCGGAGGAGTCCATACTGCGCAGCGTTGGCGCCGTCGATGAAGACAACAAGTGAGTAGCTAATGGAGTCATGGCAGCTTCGTTTATATATTAATCTGTCAACTTTTCCCACCTGCCCCACTTGAACGCGAACAGCTCCACTTCGTCGTCTTCGGCCTGTGAGGAGGCTGCCGGAGTGCTGAGCTCTGGCAAGTCAGGCATATCGCTCGACTCCTCGGGACTGGACAACGACAACAACGAGAGCGGCATTGGCACGGCTACGCCGCCCAAGGATATGTCCTACTGGAAGAGCCACCATCTGCAGCATCATCACTCGCATCACCACCATAGGACCGGAGGCAGTGCGCCCGATAATGAGTCCGTTAGCAGCCTAGAAGCGCTGCGCAAAATGAAGTTCCAGAAGAGCGGCTCTGTGGCCTCATCCGACGATCCCGACGTGCTCGAGGTGCTCAGCCTGTGCGGCAGTGGAGGCGAGGCTGCCAACGAGTCCCAGGACGACATGCTGGATGAGCAGACGACCAAACAGTCACCAACCAAAGCAGCTGCCGCCGAGTACGACGAGTGCCACGATGACTTCGAGCTGACGCAGCACTGCTGTGACTGCGACTGCACCGACGGCGATGCGAGCAGCGCCAGTGGCGGCACTGCCTCGATAGCCACGCCCGTTGTGCTACGCCGCAAGTACAGTGCTGCGCCGCCCATTATGGTGCCGATGCCCTGTGTGGCGAGGCGCAACCAGCGCAGCTTCTCGCTGGACCATCATCATCAACAGCAGCAGCTGTTGCTGCTGCCACGCAAGCTGCTGCCGCGCCAGAACCACAAGGAGCGCGATCAGTTGTCATTGGCACTGCGCCAGGAACCCTTCCAGTCGCTGCTCTCGCCCACGGCCACCACCGTCACGCATCCGCACCATTTTGTGGAGCTGCCTTCGCCCAGCAGCGCCTCGTTGCACAGCGATACCGGCGGCATTCAAGAGCTGACCACCAAATCCAACTCAGCACCGCTGCTGCTCAAGGAGCGTGAGCGAAGTCGTCGCTGCGATGACTTTGCCGCACAGCACTTGGTTAGTATCGAGGGCAGTTAGTAGAGAAACTAGTTAATAGATAAACAAGTGGGTCGAATATAAAACAGAAATATACAATATATTATAAATATAATACAGAGTAGAGTCAGCCAGAAACAAGCGTAACTATTTACTGATCATTTTGTCAATATCAAAACTTCTCTCAGGCATGAAATATGAAATATGAAATGAACATAATTATTTGATAATTAATAATCAATTTTAAAATTGTATAAAAAATATATTTTGGCATAGAAATTAATCCAAGTATTTGATAATAATTGTGGAATCTGAAATTTAAAATCTAATAATAATTATGGATAATAATTATGAACTCTCAAATTTAAAGACAATGATTTTGATGCATGGAATATAGAATCAGCAAAGAATATTTTTATTTTACGATAACTTTCAGTTCTCAGAATATTGAAAACCGAAATTTATCCAACTATGATAATGGACTCTAAAATTAATAAAAAAAAAAATAGTTATTGATAATAATTATCTGAAATTTAAGAATTAGGAATAAAAGGTTTTGTAGAGTTGAATATGGAATGTTAGTCTAATTAGTTTAATGAAAATTCAATTCAGGAATGGAGTATTTTATATAACTACATTTAATATGAGAGTATTCTTATTAATATTAAAAAGTATCTTTTTCTTTTATTCATTTTTTAATATAATAATATTTAACGTAAAATTAAATAGATGTGTATTATAGGGGAATTATTTACTGTCATGCAAATTGCATATATATCAGGCACAGAATATTTCATTAAAATAATTTATTTCATTAATATTAAATAGAAAATTCTAATCAATACCAAAAAAATATTTTCTGTTAGTAATTTTTCACATACAATATTATAAGCAGCCCTCGCACAAACTTGATCAACAGACATTAAAATATTCCTCTTTTTTTTTCTTTTTTTTTTTCTCATCTACCCCACAGACGCTGCGCTATTCTCGTTCGCAGAGTGATCGCTATTTAGCAGGTGAGTGGCTGGCAACGAGTTTTTGTTTAGCTATAAACGTATCTGTGCACTAAATGAGTTATTTAAATGGCCTGGCTGCGGCCTCTGCCTCTGCCTCAGCCCCAGACAAGATCAAGATCAAGATCGAGGACGAGGACGAGGACGAGGACGCGGCCAGCCATCAGGTTGGGGCTTGTTGATTTGATGCGCTGGTGGTCCTGCCAGCCAATTAGCGGCCGGTTATTAAGCGTGAGTGGTTTATAATAACAGTGAGGAGTACATTTCATAATTTCTATAATTATGATCAAATATTTCCCTAGAAGCGCGCCCATATATCAGTCTCGAAAATATGAATGGCACTGCGCCCTAGGCGGCAGACTTGACTTTCGATTTCATTCAGTTTGGCATAATTTGATTTTCGCAGCAAACAATTGAAGGCAATCAATGACAGCAGCCGATTGCGACAGCTTTAAGGAGGGGGCAGCTGTCATTTAAATTACTTTCATGTTCTGTGGCCAGCAATAGCTGCCGCAGCAACAAGAGAGCGGCCAGCCGCAGCTCTTTTGCCAATTTCCAACACTTCCGTCAACACTTCAATACAAATGGCGAGCCGAAAATGACTGTCAATCTGTCAATGTGCATGCGGCTGTTGCCCAACACACACAGCAAACAAACAAACACATACTCACACGCACACATGTACATTCGATTTCATCTGCATTGTGCCTCTACTGTGAATGTTGTAGTGGTGGGTGATTGGGTGGTGGGGTGGATTGGCTCCTTTTATGCCAAAACTGGCATATAAATGAACTCAAATTGAATCAGCAGCATAGTGCTCACAGTCAGCTGAATGGCTTTGGCTGAGCCAATGCTATCGGAGCAGCAGCAGCAGCAGCAGCAGCAGCGCCCAGCATCCAGGAGATGACGTCATTGAGGAGGCGCCAGTTCATGGTGGCTGCACGCTCAGCTATATGGCCGCGTTTTTGTTTGCTCTCCATATGACGTCATTAGAGTGACGTCGGCACTGGCCACACGCAAAGGTCATGCGGGAAGAGCTGGTTCTTTACGGTGCCAATGCCGTGGCCTTTAGCATCGCTTGTATTTATATTGGCAATATCGCATTATGGCCACTGGCCATGTGACACTCGTTCCACAAACACATAATGTGCACAGAGCTGAAACTAATGCTGACTCTGAGTCGGCCATGGGCATGGTCCTGGGAACTGAGAGCTGTGCATTGAGCATTGAGATTGAGGCTGGGCCCGTGCCATTTGTTGTGCTGGTCGTTTCATAACGGAAGCTGGCGCTTTTCTTGTTGTTTGTTTTGTTGAAAAGATTAACACGCAGTAGTCCATGATTAATATCTGATATTGCACAAATAAAAATTACTCGCATTTATTTTATTTTATTTATCTTGCCATCATCGCCAGCGAGCAAATACTCTCAGATATACATAGATTCCCGCAGTTGTCTATATGCATATATCCATATATATATATACATATATATGCGAGCATGTCTCAATGTCGTGTTTATTTACGCGCCTCGGCACGCCCAGATGCAATGCAATTAATTGAAAAGCTCATTTCTGTGATTTACTGAGATCACGACAATAATTTCTTGCTTAAATTCATTGTGAACGACGACAATAAGTTCTTGCTGAAATTATTTACTCAATTCAAACATTTAACTTTACATAAACGTTGTAATGCTTCAATGCACAGAACTCATAATAAAGAATAAGTTTAACCTTCAACAACTAACTGTGCCAGCGGCCACATAACGGCAACAAGCGAACCGCCCCACTCACGCCCCTTGGCCATCAGCCTGTGCGCAACAGGTGCGGTGCGGTTGGCCATCGACTCGAAACTTTCACAGCCCATCTCACAATTCATGTGGCCATAAAAAGCAACTGGTTAAAACAAAAGCCGTCAGAGTCCATAGAAACAGAATTGGCTTTGTGTGTTTCTGTGGATTGGTGTGGGTGTGTGGGAGGGGGTGTGTGGGTGGGGGTGTGTGAGTCCTTTCAATAAACATTGAAATGAAATAAGCATCATCAACAACAACGCACAACATGACAGCAGTTATTCATTTATTTATTTATTTATATGTTTTTGGTTTTGGTTTTGCCAGAGCCAAGGGCCAGCAGGCAAAGCATGTTTTTCGAGAAATATAACCACAGAGAAAAATAATAACAATAAATGATTATGGCACTGATAGATCTGCATGGCAAGGGAATCACAGGCAGCTCCAGCACAGCCAGGAGCAACAACAGCAGCAGCAACAGTCAGTCAAACAAGCTGGCAACAGCAGCAGCAGCAACATTGCTCATACGTCCCGTTGCTCACTTACTTAGCATTTGATGCAGCTCGCCTCTGTTCGCCTCTGCTCGCCTCGCCTCGACTCGGCTCGTCTGTGTTCGGCTGGCATCGCTTCGGGCACGGACACTGCTCGGCTCGGCCATTTTGCTTGGTTCGCGGGCAAAATTATTAGTGCTCTTACAGGCGCCGTGCACGGTAGACGCATTCGTGACCGCATCGAGTCTGGGGCAGGCAACGGGAACGCGTCGACGCCAGCGACTCAAAGCTGTAACGGTCTGCCGATAATACAAAACATTACAAGAAAATTAACAACAAACCGTGCAGTGAAATGCCAGAATGAGATTGTTTCAAAAACAATTATTTTAGTGCACTTAAAGCCCACAGTCAGAAAGAGCGAGATAGAGAGAGAGAGAGAGAGAGAGGGAGAGACGTAGCATTGCGCTGTTCGATTGCCGTCAATATTTTCGCGTAGTTAATTAACAAAAGGTGACTTTAGCAAAACGGCGCTGCCAACACTAGTCAGAATGCAGCGCCGGATGTCCGTATCGATACGGGAGTACAAGTTCTTCAGGAGCTTCTCCCAAAAGTTCGAGAACTGGCCCAAGCGCAAGGCCGAGGCGCTGTGGCGCAAAATGCGAGAGCGCAAAATCGCAGGTGAGCACAATTCAGATGATCGAACGTAGCCCAAGGGCAGAAATTATTAAATTTGAACGCGTGTATCGATTCTACTTGGACGAACAAAGAGCACTGGAGCACTATGTATGGACGCGTGCCGCGGGCTGTTTATTGTTTTTCCACACCCAATTAAGAGGCTACCCCGCCAACTATTTTAGGAGCCAAGTGTGGCTATTTTCAGCTGGACCGCACCAGCAGCAGCAGCAGCAGCGACGGCAGCAGCAGCGTCGGCAGCGACGGCAGCAGCAACAGCCTGTATATATCAATCGACGCCACAACGCGCACATTTAATCGAATTATTCATTGCATTATTAAGCCATGTCTGTGTCTGTATGGAAATTAAATAGGAAAACGGAAAACGGAATAGGGCTGCAACAAGTTGCCAGGCTGTCATGGCAGGCCATGCACAATAGCAAATGGTCAGTCTGTCAGTTGCATTTTCTCCATAACTGGCCACATCTGTCAGTCAGTCAGTTAGTCAGTCAGTCAGTCAGTCCATCAGTCCATCAATCAGTTTGGCTAGGTCTGTCCCAGTGCTATAGCGAGCCATGTTAGCACTCAAAACCCCATCATCATTTGCGCTACGATTTCGCTTTTTTTTACACCCAAGCGAAATTGCGTGCCAGTCATGCGAGGCGATTCATTCAAATAAAGAAAACTGTTTGCATGTAGTAATAAATGAGAAAAATTATTATACAATTAATATGTACATACTATACGAGTACGTACATAAATACATATATATTGGGGAATGTGTATGTATGCCAAAATGGGAAAAATAAATAAAACAAGTAATGAGCACCTGCCTCCATGGTTCATGCCCCCAAAAATATATGCCTTGCTTTTGTATGAACATAAAGCTGGCAATAATAAAGAGAGAATCCAACATCGTTTGCTGCGAACGTTGCATGAATCGCTTGATTTGTCTCAGACCGAATTGATTGGAGCGTCCACAACATATTTAATCATATCATGCATAAATTGTAACAATGATGAAAGTCTCTCTTAGTAGCAAACGTGTAAGAGCACATACATTATTCCCAAATCTTTTCGAGTGCAATTATAATATGTATTATATACAGTCGGCCTACCTCAGGTGTATATCAAGTAATATGGATGAATACATTCCTATAGACACATATTATAGGCGGTCAGAATATCTTGTTTTACCTTTTTGAATGACAATTGCAAATCTTAACAAATTGTCCATGATTTAGACACACATTTTAGAACAAAGATTGCTTATCATATATTTTCTTATATAGATAAAAGAATTATTAAAAGTAAATATTTATATAATAAACATAAAATAATAAAGAAACTACCAAATATTTTATAATAGATCTAACTAAAATTTTGAAAAGAAAATTTGTTATGTAATTTTTTATTTTTTTTTTTTTTTTTTTTTGAATCTGTCAATAATAATGGGCAAATTTACTAAAATAACTAATAATAAAAATAATTTGGCAAGGAAAAAATAATTACCATTAAATTAAAAACATATATCAAATATTCTTTTAGTGTAATATAACAAAATCTTTAAGAAACAAAGAATAATTATATAGTAAACAATTAATATTAAATAATGAATTTAGGCTCAATTCAATATTTAGTCCCAACTGTAAATGGTTTACTACTACTATACTATATCATAATAGGCACTTAAAGATTATGAAATCAAATTAGCCCGCAGCAAATCATGTTTTTTTGATTGTCATGTGCAGAATTATGTAAATAAGCTCCTTTTAGGCTGGCGCAGTTGCTTTACGCAATCTGTTCGTTTCGAGCTTTGCTGAGGCTGGTGTTTAAATTGAATGGATTTTCCTTTACCCATATCGTATTATAATAATAAAACGCATAAATTTTCCGCCGACTGCCCATGCTGTGCTCCTCCTCTTCAGCCAATTGGCCTGCTTGTGTGTTTTGTTTATTTTTATTTTTATTTATTTATTCTTTTTTTTCGTTTTCTTTTCAAACGTAATTATTTTTATATGCGAATATTTTTATTCTGTTCGGCCGGTGTATTTGCTGTTTGTGTGTGTTCATTTTTGGTAGCAAAACAACGGCAAGTTGTCTGAATTATTTTTATTGTATGCGGGCGAGATGGCATGATGAGGAGGGATGACGGGGTGGACGACCGCCCGTCAGACAGCTCAGCAGGAAATATGCGGCGTACAATACGCTGACATTAAAAACGAATTAAAAGCTCAATGATCTGTTATTTCTGTTGGAGCCCATCAAAGCAGGTGCAGACTCTAGTCGAATACAGTATCTAAAGATGTTGGCAGTATCGATGGATAAGCCGCTTTGATGCGTGCTTCAAGCTAATTTCAAGTCAACTATTTGGCCCAGCAAGCGCCGCGTGGCTCATCGTCAAGTTTACGGCAAATTGAACTGACAGCCTGCCACTTGTTGCAGTCCAGTCCCGAGTCCCCAAGCACAACTTGTTCAGAGGCCCCGGCACGCGCACGGTCTGTAGTTACCAGACTCAACCTCGTGCGCACATTTATAAATAGCTTGATTCTTAGCTAGCCAGCCGTAGGCAGGAGCCTTTTGTGTGGCCAATGAAGAGGAAATGCTCGCCAATAATCCTCTGCTTCGTAGTTAACGGTCTATGTATATTTAGAAGACGAACTGCTATTCTCGGATGTCCTTTTGAGCAACTCAATTTGGAGAAGAGTTCTCGAAGCTGCGGGTCGAGTATTCATTCCTCATTTATTTATTTCTGGTCTTTTGTTTTTATTTGTCAGGCATTTCGTAATTAATTAAAGATTGCAAAGCTAATCCGAGTGCAAGGCAACAACATTGTGTTCCATGCTGTCACTTTTGAATAAAATTTATGTTGCAAATGGCATTTGAGTGTTTGGTCTGCGTCTTAGACAAAGACTTATTAGATTTCTTTTTCTCTCTCTCTCTCTCTCGCCACGATGCAAAGCAATTAATTAATTGCAAACACCTACATGCATACATCAAAGCGAATGCATCCGATAATTGAACATTTTGCATTTCGAGGAAGTCTTTTGGCATAATACATTCGCTAGCACTTGCATTGAAACATCGTTGACTGATTTGACCATAATCACGCAAATTGCGCATAGCAGCCGTGCCTGCTACTCCTGGGGCAATTCAATTAGCGGCATAAACGGCATAGCCAAGCAGGCATTTAGCGGAAAATATTCGCTGCAAATGTTCGAATTGCCAGCACTAATAATATGCTGCGAGCAGCCGTTGGCGACGTTTATCTAAATGAATTTACAATTAGTGGTCAGGTTGAAAAATGAATTTAACAATAAAAATCAATTTAGAAAAGGTCAGGCCAGCATAACGCCAAAGCTGAAAGCTTTCAGCTCAGCTAAAAGTACATTTAATACAGTTAGTCAAATTTGTTTTTTATTTAACTTTGTCACAGAATGGCATTAAATGAATAAAGTGCGAGCTCCATAACCAGCTTTGCTGTTACACATACGCCACGTGCCTCGTGCAACAGCCAACTGTGTGTGTGGCAGAGCTAGCTAGGCCCATGCGTTCGCATTTCAATCGCAGCCACTGTAAAATGCCAGAGCGGATCAAGTTTTTGCCTTACACTTTATGTAAGTTGCTGGCCATAATCGGAAGTGGGTGTCATTTGCATGTGATGCACATGGATATCTGCGAGCGTGTGTGTGTGTGTGTATTTTGTATTGTTGTTTCACTCTTCACTCTTTCTGGAGCACACGCGTAAAGACAAAGCATGTCAGCAACACACACACACACACACAGCCCGCGCACACTCGGCAGGAGGCCTTCAGCCACGTATCAGCATATCCTTGACGCAGAAATTGTGTTAAGGATTCACTCATTGCGTTCGCATTCATTGCGAGCATGCTTAGAAATGCGATTAAGAGCTTAAATGAATTACACATTCATTCTTAACCAACAATGACTTTAAGACATAAACAAGTTTGTAATTTGCATCTGCAAATATTACCAAAAGACCTTGACTCTCGACTGGCAATTGAGACTGGTGAAATCATATGTGGCTCAGGAATTTAGTGAAAGACTAGTTCTCGCAATCCTGCATATTGTAACCTTTAAGACTTGCCAACCTTAAGCCTTTCGTCCGTGTTGGAAATTCAGTCAGTTTGCAGTCAAGTTTTAATTTCATTTTTAACAGCCAACAGACGACGAGGCGCTGCCAAGCGCCTTTTATATTTTATCGTTATCGATTTGCTTGGGGGTCATTTCAATTTAATTGCGTTTTTAATTAGACAATCATGAGCGGCTTTGTTTTTGGACGTATGTAATCGCCGGGCACTTAAATCAGCCTTCTACGCCGCCTCAAGCTGGCGCCCTTACGCCCCTCGCAGACAGACAGAGGATAACAATTATCCAACCTAAAGCCCAGTTCCATGAATTTGCGCGTGGCTGGCTTTAAAATGTTTTAACATGACCGAATGAACGACGAAAATGAGTCGAGCGAGCCGCACACTAAGGACAACAAAGGGCCCGTATTCCGTATTCCGTAGTCGACTCCGCCCCAGCCAGCTGCGGGTGGGCGGGCAAACGCACGGCCAGTGGGCGACATTGTGCGGCCAGGAACAACAACAAATATTGACTCGGGCGCAATAAACTGTGCGGCATACGCCAGCCAGGACAAGCGTTCACAACAATAATGTGCACACTTTAAATGGCTTTCAGATGACGGAGTGCGTAGCTCAGCCGCGACAACGCGCAATTTCAATAATGCTCAAGTGGCATTCGCATGTTGCTGAAGTCGCTGTTGTTGCCGCTCTCCAGAGTTGAAGAGTTGTTGTCTCTAGGTGCTGTTTTTATTTCTGCATACGCACGGACAATTAATAAGCTGTTTCTGGACTATTTTTGGATGGCGACCAGCACCAGCTCCAGCACCAGCACCACTCTATGTAATTATGGGCGCAGTTGTGACGCTCGACGACGACGACGACAGCCCACACAATTGCTGTTTACCTTTGAAGGAAGTCAGTTTTTGTGTCAGGTCGCATTTCAGGCAACTGCTACAATTTCTCGCTAACCTAAATTAATTTCGAATGCATGACTATTTTTAAATAAAAATCATAAGCCCAGAGACACTCTGTGATGGGAAACAAGCAGGTGACAGGCATCCTGGCATCCTGGCATCCTGCTCGCTTGCCTGGCTGATTGGCAGTTGGCCACCTTTCGACAACCCCTTTCGGCTGGCGTGCAAGTTAATCGCTTGCAAAATTCAATAATAATTCTCCCCATAAAGCATCCCGTCGCCCTGGCAGTAAGCTGCTGCCGGAAAGTGTTTCATGTTGTCGCTTGTTCCACAAAGTTGATTAAAAATCAATAGTATCCTTGCAATCCGCTCTCTCCGACACCCGCTCGTAGCTCTCCTGCCTTCTCTGCTGAGCGGTGTCCCAAGGTAGGTTCGTTTTGAGAGCCAGCGAGCAATGTGAAACAGCAAACAGATTAGCATTTAAAATAGCAGCCCTTGTGGCAGCTTATAGACACAGATATACATAGCTGGCTGCCTTTTTTGGCTTAACCCAATTGGCAACGAGTAGCAGGAGCTGAGCCAATGTTGAGCTCCTTAGCGTCAGACGAGTCGAAATGCGATTCATGTATTCATTGGCTGCTTACAAAAGAAATCGTTGCCTATTTCTGAGCTGACTTAAGGATATTATGAACATAAATAATATTCTTCTATCTAGCTTGATGAGATGATGCCTTATGTATTGTGCTCGAGGCAAGGCATTATTCCCAGCTAGCCCAAATACGCGAACAATTCTACACAACTTTTACTTTCATATCAACTGAGAAATGCTGCTAAATCCGCCACAGCCAAAGGGCTTCAAAAGTGAAACACAACACAATTTAAATTGCCGTCAGTCAGCAGCAGAGTTTGCAGCCGCATAATTTTCGACGTCGACATCATTTGGACAGCTTACACAATAATCCATCAAGTGGTCACACACACACACACACACACACACACACGCGCACCTCGCACATAATGCGCTGAAACCACAATGCGAGTCGCGCACACCTCAGTTGAGTAAAAGCGCATTTCGCGCCTTAATTGGCTTCGGGCGAAACGCATTTAGGTTTGTCAGCCGCAAGAATTCGCACAGCAATTTAATTACAATTAGCATTATTTGTGGGCCACGCGGCGTATGCATAATAGTTGTAACCCTTTTCTCTCTCACTCACTCACACTCACACTTATTCTCTCTCTTTTGCTCTTTACTTGCAGAAATTGAAGCCGTGGAAGCATGTAAATGGCTGCGGGCAGCAGGCTTTCCGCAATATGCCCAGATGTACGAAGGTAAGTACGAAGAGTTCAGCCTGTGCCCCAATGGCACGCACTTCCGTCTGCTCAAGACGGTGCCTTGTCATGTTTAACATGCCTGCCCCGTGGGCGTGGCCACGTGGGCTGTGCTCAATGCTCGGCGCTCTGGCAGCGGAGTAATTGATGGTTTCGCTTGACGCCAACAATGACGTTGTCGACGACGTCATCAGCAGTGACTCGAATAGTTGCTTTGCCGTTTAGCCGTGTTTTATGTTGCTTCATTTTTGTTTTAAGGCACTGAGTGCTTTACGTATTTTACGCTTCCCAAGTGGCGTTTATTAATTTCATGAAGCGTACTTTCACTTTCGCCTGCCACTGCAAATAATAAATAGCCATCAAATAGACCCAGTTCGAGCAACTCTGCTTTTATGACGTGGCAACTTTTGTTGCGCCACAGCGGCACACAGAAGAACACGCAGTCTTAGTGCTGGATCACGCGCAGCTCATTGTGCGGCCAATGGCTGGCCAATGAACTGCACAGCAGCTATCAAAGAGTTGCCAACACCAGGGCATTGGCATGTGCTGGCGGTGCCATGATATGATAGCCAGCCGCCAAGTGAATCTGATATGCCCAGCACGACGGCGCGACAACAATTAGGAGCGATCGCTGCTCGAGCGAAAAAGAAAACGAAAGCTAAAGACGCCCCAACTTTGAGCAACGCTCTGAGCGATCGTGCTCCAAAAGAATTTCAAAACACAACAAAAAACACACAAAAAAATATTTATATATATATAACAGGGCACAGGTAACAGGCGCAGCCAGAAAAACTCATCAAGCACCGAAGCGCAGATAAAATATAATAAAAGGCTAAAGGACACGTTGCGCAAGAATTTATAAAGACCACCTTTGTATACGAGAAGAAAAAGAACAACAAGAACGAAGAGATTTCAAGACCGAAATTAAAATGCTTTGGCTTTTTTCTTTTTTTTCTCTTCGAGGCAAAGGGCAGAGCCCTTGCGCAACCACTAGCCAAAATGTTAGTATGAGTTCATTGAACCCTGCCCAAGCTGCATATTTATTTGGGTCTCTTAATCGCAATCATCCGCCGTCCAGTCCTTCTCAGCCTGCTACGCATTTGTCGCCGAGCTTCTTGCGCGCCGTCGCTTTGCATTTAACGCCTGAAGGCCGCGCAGATTGATGACGCCGCCGAATCTCCAAATTCAAATAAATAAAGCGCCGAATCGCAACAAAAAAAAAAAACGCAATTCTTTAGAGCTGGCCGAAAAGTTCGCCGACTTCAGTTGAATTATGAGCCAGGCCAAGCAGAAGCAGCAAAAAGTCAAAAATAAAGAAAAAAGTGAATCTGAAATTGAGAACATATTCTCTTAGGCATATCTCCAGGCGCTGCGTTGGCCCAGCACGATCTGCTTTGCTATACACGCTAATCATATATATAATCACATTTATACACATACATATAAATGTATATATATATATGCATATTTTCATGCATTTGCTGCTGTCGCCGACCTTGAAATATGCCCATTTGGTTGCATAAATTCGCCAGAGCCAGAGCCAAAGCCAAAGCCTGCAGCGCAGCCCGGCCAAATTTGTATGGGGGGCAGAATAATTTGTGCGCACATTTAAATTGCACCACAGTGGTGCCCAGCCCATAACCCAACAGGCCCAACGGCCCAACGGCCCAGCCACACACACAAATGATAAATGCGTATTTTAATGAGTTTTGTGTAAACAAGGCAGCGGCGCATGCACGAAGATCGCCTCAAATATCTTGAAAAGCTCGGCAGGATTTCGGGATTCTTGGGCCGCTGCAGCCAGACAGACTTACAGATTGAAATGCCGTAGGTGTTGTGACGCGGTTCCACTGTTTATTGCTCTGTCATTTGGACTCGCGCTGCTGAAAGGAGGTGTAGCAGTGTAAGCGACTGTTAATTTGCTTAAGCTGGACGAAAACAGAAACCCAGCGAGAAATGAGACTGCGTACACGAAGACACAGCTCCCCTTCCAAGCGCACATTATTCACTGAAAAAGTGGCAGATATAATTCGAGGGTGCGACTTGGGCCAGGACAGGTCCATGGCCACATATCCACACATGGGTGTGCCCAAGAGCGGGTGATGTTCGAACAATGCATTTAAGCCCATAAGAACTGACTTCCTGAAGAGCAGCAGAGAAGAAAAATGTGTTCTAATTTATGGCTACATTCTTATTAATCTCAAAATATTCCCAAATTTGCCATAGATACAAATTTATGACCGAAATAATGAAAAGAGCTGGATATTTCTGCAGGCTGCGTCATCCGCTGCTGCTGCCTAACACAAACAAACGAGATTCGCTGTTCCATTGTGGGGCAGTGGAAAAAATTAATCATATAATTGGCCCAATAAACTGAATAGTGAGACGGAACGGTTCCAGGCGGGCGCGTTGCCCTGTAAACTGCTGTAAACTGTCGAAAAACTCAAATTAGTTTCCAAAGAATTTCTCTATGACGTCAACGTTGCGCGCGGCGCCTGTTGCTGTTGATAATGAGATGATGCTGCTGTTCCTGCTGCTGTCTGCTGGCTGCTCTCTGCTGGCTGCTGGCTGCTGGCTGCACGGCAGCTGCTCCGTGGTGTGGGACCGCCCGCTGGGTAATGCCAGCACATATTATTGAACCAAGTGGCACACTCTCCAAATTGGGTCTCCAATGTGTGTTGTTTCATTGGCATCAAAGTGCACACAATTAGAAGCTAAGCACAGCATTTAGTAAAGCATTTAAATTAAATTATAAATAACCCTAAGGCGCACAGAAAGCAGCTAAAGCATCGGCCTGAGTAAACAAAGCTGTGAAAAGCTTGCAGGGATAGGGAATGCAGAGCTGACGGTCTGCTCGGGGAAACGGCCTGCTCAAGAGTTCAACAAACTGAGAATGGCTTTTCCAAGTGAGGCACGATCATTGCATTGTAATGCCAACAATATTTGTACAAACAAAAGCGGCAAGTGAGCCAAGTCGCGCAGCGCCAGCTTTTCCAGGCGTACATCCTACGGAACTGCAACAGTTCGTATCTCATGGCATCAATGCCTGCCAGCCTGCCAGCCAGCCAGCCAGCCAGCTAGCTAGCCTGCCTGCCTGTAGCTGTAAATGTATCTGAATTTGTATCTGTAACAGTGCGACGCGACATGTGTAAACGTCTGGGGTATCTGTTTTATGTGGTCGGACGCTGGCTCGTCGTCGTCTGGGAACTTGATTTCCTACGTGCAAATTGGCCACGCAAATATGTGGAAAAACTCTGTGAAAATTTTGCACTGCGACACCGTGGCAATGTCTTCTACGCAATGGCAATGGCTCTGGCAGACACTCGCCTGCATTAGCACTCTGTGAGTGTGTGAGTAGAGCGTTTAATAGGCGCCTAGGCGCTGCGACTGTAGGCGCTACTGGCGATTCGATTTTTCTGGTTTTCAATTAGAATTTCATGCGCCTTCGTTGTGTGCAGACGCAGCAGCCGCATCATAGCTCTGGCCAATAAGCAAAAATATAAGCGAAACTTTTCTATATTTGCAGATCATCAGTTTCCAATCGAACTGAACAATGTAGCCAAAGACCACACGAATCTTGAAAACGATCAGCTGCAGTCGCTCTACAGGCGGCTCTGTGTCCTAAATCGTTGCGCCAATATGCGACTGGATCAGTCACACAAGCCCCAAACGCCGCAGGTGAGTTGCGCCAACTGCAAGACTAAGAGGATTAGCTTAACCCCAACATTACATTACATTGGGCATTTGCAGCAAAAGGAAGAATCTGATGATGAGAACTTTGCCCTGAGCGAGAACTGGACATTCCAACCACACATTCGACGCTGGTCGCGCATAGGTGAGATGGGCCTGGAGCTGCCGCCACCGGGACTGCTAAACCTGGAGAAAACCGAAAGCTCGTCCAAGGAGTCGAGTCCCGATCGCTTCGAGGACGACAGCTACGATCTAGGCGGCGCTGGCATTACTCTCGTGATTCCGGGCTGCAGCAAAGGCGATGCCAATGACAGCTCGCTGCATGAGAGCTCCGATGGAGCGGCGCGTCTGCGTCGTACGGGCAGTGAGCGCTTCAAGGACGGTGCCAAGGCCTTTTTGCGGCGAGTGGAGTCCATAAAGTCGCGACGTCGCAAGCGCCAGAACCGCGAGAATGTGGTCATCAGTGGTCCACAGGTTCTGGATCTGGCTCAGTTGGGCCAACGGAGCAGTTTACGCAAGCCCGATGCCGTCTACTCCACGCCCCCCTCGCCTTCAGCGCTAAGTCCAATGCACACATTCCCCAAGGTACCGTTCTTCGGCAACGAGCTGAAGGTGCCCAGCCACAGCGACAACTTCTTGAGTCCGAATCGATCCAGCCCCAAGCGAACTCCGACCACGCCGCGCTCGATGCGCACAAGTCCGCTGCACTTCTTCTCCAGCCCCATGACCCAGTTGAAGGAGGGTAAGTCGGACGACTCCTCCTCGTACTACAGCGACAGCCAGGAGTCGTCGACTGGCGGCAAGCTGTCACTGTCGCTGCGCAAGCCCTCCAAGGCACGTCGGTTCCTGCAGCGCTCCGGCAAGGTGGATGACATTGGGGCGCATTCAGACTCCGAGTGCCATCAGGGCAGGAAGCTGCTCATTAAGGATGCCAATTCGAATACCACTGAGGTGAAGATCAAGAAGCTGACGCGTGGTGGCTCACTGAACCTGGGCAAAGACGCCAAGAAGCGGGATGGCTTCCGCTCGTCCTCATTCCGCTCGCGCAGCACATCCCGTAAGGAGCCAAAGAACGAGGAGGAGCACACTGGCAGCTCCAAGCGTCAGCCAGTGGTGCGCTGGCACAGCTTCCAAATGGAGGAACGTCCCAACATGATCTTCCGCAAGTGCTTCTCCCAAAAGATTGATCCCCACGCCCAGCAAGAGGATGCAGGCATTCCCTTTGCCGCCATGTCAGCGGGTCAGCTGCAAATCATTCGCAAATTGGCTTTGGTCACTTTGACGGGCTACATGGAGCGCTATTGCCCCTCTCATCGCTCCGGCTGGAACTGGGAGCTGCCCAAGTTCATCAAGAAGATCAAAATGCCCGACTACAAGGACAAGAAAGTGTTTGGAGTTCCGCTGCTATTAATACTGCAGCGCAGCGGACAAACCTTGCCCATGGCCGTGCGCGCTGCTCTGCGCTGGCTGCAGCTAAATGCCCTCGACCAGGTGGGACTCTTCCGCAAGAGCGGCGGCAAATCACGAATCATGAAGCTGCGTGAGCAGATCGAGCTCACCGAGTCCACAGCTGAGTGCATGGACGTGTTCGACCTACAGCAGGCCTACGACGTGGCCGACATGCTCAAGCAATACTTCCGCGAGCTGCCCGAGTCGCTGCTGACCACCAAAATGTCCGAGACTTTTGTGGCCATCTTTCAGCGTAAGTTAACGTAACTTCTCTATCTGTTGGCATCTATTGAATTCCACTCTCACCAGATTTACCCGCTGATGTGCGTCTGGATGCGGTCCAATGCGCCGTGCTGCTGCTGCCGGATGAGAACCGTGAAATACTTTACGTGCTGCTCGAGTTCTTGACCATTGTGGCGGCCAACTCAGCGCAGAACCAAATGACCAGCAACAACCTTGGTGTGTGTCTGGCGCAGTCCATATTCCACTCGTCCATTTCCACGGGCTCCGCATCGGTGTCGGCCTCGCCCCGGCGCAAGGGCAAGGGCTCTGGCATGCCGGACATGAAGGAGTTGGCCGAGGCAAAGGCGTCGCACGAGTGCCTGTCCTTCATGATTGAGCACTACAAGCCAATCTATACTGCCGCCAAGGAGAAGCTGGGAAAGTGCAACTTTGGCTACATGGAGGAGTCGAAGCCCGTCCCACTGGAGGCACTGGGCGAGGGCATGCAGTTCCACAACTGGCGCGGCTATCTATACGAGTGCACCAGCGCCACCATCAAAGAGGGACGCGAAAAGTAAGTCAAATTGATACCAATCGACAGCCCTTAGTCTCACCATCTCTTAACCCCAACCAGAACCCGTAGCTGGATCACAATCAGTTCACTCAACGACGTCAATGTGGACATTGCGTACAAAAAGGTGGGCGACGGTCACCCCCTGCGTCTGTGGCGCTGCTCGACTGAGATTGAGGGACCGCCGCGCGAGGTGCTGGAGTACATAATCAAGCAGCGCGCCTCCTGGGATCCGAATCTCTTGCAATGCCAAACGGTCAAGAAACTGGATGACCGCACCGAAATCTACCAATATGCTTTGGATGGTCAGTTGACCACTGACTTCTGTGTGCTGCGGTAAGCTTCGGAATAGACTTAAGCTCAGCTCTTACACAATTTGCTTAATTTATCTTTAACTTTGCTCCTCTTAGTTCGTGGCAAACGGATTTGCCGCGCGGCGCCTGTGTCATTGTGGAGACCTCGATTGACCACGCCAAGGCCAAGCCGCTGTTCTGTGCGGTACGCGGAGTCGTCTTGGCCTCGCGTTACCTCATCGAACCTTGCGGCAGCGGACGTTCCCGAGTCATGCATTTGGCGCGCGTGGATGTCAAGTAAGCCAACTCTCTCTCTCTCGCTTTCAATGGAAATTTACCCTTAATTGTTGCCTACTTTCAGGGGCAAAACTCCGGAGTGGTATAACAAGAACTATGGCCACATCTGCTCGCACTACTTGTCCCGCATACGTCTAGCCTTTAAGCACGTAGCAGATGGACCCGAGAGCAAGGTCTAAAGACTACAATGCAATCCATGTGCGACTTGTTATATCACAAAAACCCCGCTAGCATTTCCGTAATCCCAACGAGCAGACATGTTTTACGACCTAAACCACACGAGCTTAAGATGTACTACTCAAAGCAAAGGAAGTAAAGAAAGAGATATATATATATACGAGTACATTATATATTTTTGTAAATACTTAACTAGTTATGATAATTCCAAAACTATTTTACAAAAACTTCAATACGTTTTTTGTTTAGCTATAATTTACTGTATTATATTTATATGTGGTCTTAACTTATGCATACTTTACTTTACTCTACTATACTTTACTTTAAATTTACTTATACTTTACGAAACGAAATCTAACATCCAAAATACTCAACACATAAATATCACAAATGTACTTTTACGACTTTGAAAACAAAAAGCTTCAAATTATGTTTATGGCACCAAAATATCTTTAATGTTAATTAGTTTGTAGTCTTCGCAATATGGAAACGTTAAACATGGATAAATCCCTCTAGGAATCAGAGAACGCAACATTTTAATGTGTAAAGCAAATTCAGCTAGTCAAATTCTAGAACTTTAAGTTAAATTACTAACCCCATACACTCAACAAAATCGTCTACCAAGTTGTTGAAAAGTGCATTGATTTGGTTTTAGACAGGAAATAAAAACGATTTGAATTGGTTACATTAATATTTCACAGCACCTCGATATGCGTGTGTGTTGCAATGATAAATTCTATATGATGCGGTATCGGTAGTATCTGAGTTATTGCTAAATTTAAGCCCTTCGTATATTATTGATGTATGTACATGTATGAAACCTATGATCCTTGATCAATATATATTGTAAATGCCCATTTTGGCGACATAGTTTTATTGATGTATATCTATCTATATCTATATGTATGCTACGATATTGTAAATGAGTATGATGGATACGAGTTATCAACCTACTACAGGTAGCAGTGACAAATAAAACCTAACCAATGTCAAGGAATGGTGTGTATGTAGAGAGCGAAGCATATAAATAAGTATTACGTATACATAATCAAATAAAATTACATCCGCGAAATACAATAAACTTACTATGGAATGTGAAACAAAATCGAGTTTGTATTTTGTGATTTATGTGGGCAAGTATAAAAGAATTTTAATAACTTGATATTCATGTACGCATAATTATGCATTGTAGCGCCATCTATTGTGCAGTAGTCTGATGAGTCAATATATCAAGCAGTGCAGGTTGAGAGCCGCCACTCTTTCGAATGCCCTAGCTGCGTGCAAACAAGCAGTTAACATAGGCAAGCAGTGATTTGGTATAACGAGATCAAGCAGTTTCTTATTCGAATTGACGGGCTTTAAGAATTGCAGTGAAAATCGAATTTTTTGCGTACACGACATTTGCAATAAAATTCAGGAAAATATAATAGATGCTGTCTAAACCTATATGAGCAGTAACTTATAATAAATGGTAGCCTATGCCAGAACAAAACTAATATTTTAAATTAAATTCACGTTTACAATACCAATCCATTACATATTAATTTAATATTAATAATATTAATATTACAACAAGTCAATGACGCCTATCTTTTAATCTCTATTGGCCAATGTTTCATCGCGATATTCAACAGATTCTGTACGTTTTGTCTGCGGAAAACCCACCTATGTAGCTAACATATGTTAAGTACAAGCAGCCGCTAATTGTGCCCAGGCAGCCAAGTTGACCCCAAAAGCACACGCGAGACACAGACGCACACACACACACACTCACATCCAGGCGACTAACATTAAAAGTCCATTAAAAAATTATGTTCGCCATGGTGTACCATGGTGTTTAGGTGGTATATGCAATGTGTGTGTGTGTGTGTGTGTGCATGTGTCCAAATCTAAACTGGCAAGCGACCTCACTGGGCTATATAGATACATAGACACATACATATATACATATATGTAAATGAGTGTGTGTGTGTGTAACTATATTTAGAGCGCAAGAAATTGTTGCATTTAACTGGCAGCCAAGCAATGCGAAACCATAATTGTAATTGCAAATGCAAATGTCGCACGTATTGATTGCATTAATTAATTAATTTGTGACTTAATTTCATGGGCTTGCGGCAATCAGCGCACGCACGACTGCCAAAATGTATTAATATTGCAGCAGTAGCAGTCGCAGCTGTGAATGCAGCAACAACAACGACTACTACTACGCTGATGCTCTGGACGTGTGTGTGTTTGCGTTGTTATTAATTGAAATTTAATGGCAAAATATATTTTTATTTATTTATTCGACTGCAACTGCATTTATGCGCACTTCCGTCGCCCTCGCCGTCTGCCGCCACTGCCGCTGCTGCTGCTGCTGCTGCTGCTGCTGCTGGCGTTGTCATTTACCATTTTCCGTGCCGTATGCTCTATGTGCCCCTTTGTTGCCATTCGTCGTCGGCGGTTGGCATTTAACATCAAAAGCCTTGGGCCCCGCCCCTCGCCCCCGACGAGCTTGTAATTGATTTCACTTAAAATTTAAATAATGCATGCGGTTTTTACTGCAAAATGGATTTCGCAAATGTTGTTGTAGTCTCTCCTGTACGAACGTATACTATGATGTTCTCATGCAGCTTCGCACGTGTGCTCATATCCATGCATGCACGTATGTATGTATGTATGTCTGTATGTCTGTATGTCCGTTTGTTTGTGTGCGTATTCACGCGTGTCCTCTCAGCTACTTTTGCGGCGGTCAGTCGTGCTGCCATTTTATTTTCGCGTTAAATTAAATATGAAAATTAATGTCAACATAATTGAAATGGCAACAACGCAGCCAGCGAGCACCGCTCCACAGCTGAGCTACATAATTGATGAAATTATTTGTGAATTATTTTCGAGATATTCCGTGACAATTATGCGGGAGTTGTCCAATCGGCGTACGATTAATGACACTGACCGAAATTATGGAAATTATCTTATTTGTTTATTGACTAACCAATTGAGCTGATTATTTAATCACTAGAACTCTGCACAATTAGTCATTAACTCACATAATCAATAATATTAATATCAGTTTTCAACTCTAATGAAATTTATTGCACATAGACTTTGAAGATGAAGCGAAATGAGATGCTAGACGTAATATATACGAGTTACATATAGCCAGGCTCACAGAATAATTGGCGAGCATGTCGAGCACAGATTATCAAGTAGCAATTTTTGTAGATAATCATACTGTGTAAATACTTTTATAAGATAAACCCAAGACAGATCCTCAGCAGTTTTTTGAAAATTTTTTACAAATGATTTTTTGTAATTTCTTGAGGTATATTTTTGTTTATTATGAAGACTGCAGAATTCTTTACTCATTTACAGAAAATAGTTTTCAATCATCAATAGTGGATATGCCTCTGATGGCCATTGCTCGGGCATAGGGTATTTGTATTGTATTTCAACAACAGCTTGCAATTAATTATGTTCAGCTGAACATAATGGGGGTGGATAAGCCTCAGTCCGCCGTGAAATAGCTTAGTATACATACACACTACATAATGTATGCTTACCGTTTGCGTGTGTATATAAAATCGTATTACATACAGTGCCTCCCAATATTTAATGAACATCAAATAATAATCACAAAAAAGCGACGAACTGATTGGCATGTGCCATGTCGCTGACAATGGCAACGAGTTTGCCGTGAACTGGATTGGCAGACAGATGGACAGACAGACGGACAGCGAGACATACATATGTCTATGGATATTCAAAAATATGAATACGAATTATATTTGCATATGATAATGACAGATAAATAGCCAAATGAATACAAGTTTCAGCTCTGAAAGCAGTGGCCGCTCTCAGCGATCCACATATTCAGTGGACTGGAGCTCTTGTGGCAGCAGTCTAAACGCTCGGTCATTAGCTTCATAAGCCAAAAACCTTTAAATGCACACGAAAGTGTCGAGTCAAGAGGCAACAACAACAGCAAAGAGAGCCATTGGACAATAATTGTTCATAATTCCTATTAATTTTGCACTTATTAATAATTTCAGTTTTCAATTTTCTGCTGACGGCCAATGTGGAAAATTCACGCGAACTGCAGCAATGGCAGCGAAGGCCACAGAAGGGTCGGATCGGCACTTGCATATCTTTGGCTGAAGTTAATTGCGAATTGCTTTAGCGCTCTGCTTATTGCATTTAATGATAGCACTCAGAGTAACATAATGCATTTATCCATAATGAATAAATAATTGAAATCGCTTCCACGAACCTTTTCGATTGGCGAACATTTCCCAGCCTGGCTGTTGGGTAAGCACTTTTGCTTTGACAAATATTTAGAGATCCGCTAGCAGCTCATATAACGACATACATACATCTTATTTGACAATTATCTGCGGCATCTACATAAAACTTGGAAACTGCAAGCTAATCAGCGGCACCTCAAACGCCCACGCGAAATGTGCGCACTGTAGGGGCGCAGTTGCCGGGGCCTGAGAGCAGGAGGCGGAGACTATAAGGTGAATTCTTGGATATGCGACAAATTTGTCAGCAATGCGCACTCTGCGCCCTCGTCGTTCTCTGTGTCCTCTGCGTCCTTCCCCACATTGCAGCTGCGCCCCTTCACCCCTCCTCGACATTGCACTTCATTTCGTTTGTCGTTGCCCGTTTTGCGTGCGCACTTTTAATTGCAATTGAATTTTAATTACTGCGTTGTCAGCAAAGAATGTTGCAGTCGGCCGTTTAAGAGCTGACAGGCAGCGCAGTGCGCCAGACACGCGGACACAATGAGCCACAATGCACCGCACCAACACCGACACCACCATCACCAACCACCACTACTACCAACAACAACAGCAACAGCAGCAGCAGCAGCAACAGCAACAGCCAGCCAGCCAGCGGCAACTGTTGCCGTTGCCTGTTGATATTGGTGATGGGCTGCGAGACGTCTGCTCTGCGTGCTCTTTGTGCTTCAGTTTGTGCTCTGCTCTTTGCCTTATTTACAACCAAGTCGCCATCGGAGCAATTAAATGAGCTGCTGCTGCCGCCGGCACTCGACATACGGCATTCGACATTCGACATTGGGCATTGGGCACTGGGCATGCTCCACGTTCAACTTCATTAATCAGCGGCTATAAAAGTGATTGGCTGATAACGTTTATCGAACTCTGATGATTCTATTTACTGCCCAGGTATGGGCATAGATAACTTAATGAAAGTGCCATGCAATTAGCAATGTCTGCGCTTGATTGCCCAGACCCACCAGCCCGCAGTTGTTCCGACTGAGAAGCTATTTCATATTAAAGACATTTCCATCAAGCACCTAAGATGTCTTCTTAGTTTTCCCAAATCGTTTATAATTGATTTTAAAACATATAACGTCGCGCATTTAGCTACTGGAAATTACCTAAAATTAGCTATGAAACACAAGTAGATCTTGGTGATAAAATAGACAGTTAACATCTGAGGGAAAATTTAATACAAATCTCGTTAATTGGTAAATTCTCACAGATTTGTTGCCAAGATAGAGTATTTTATATATCAAACTGGCTCTATGCATGGCTGATTAATTTAAATCTACACAATTAAGAAAATTCTGACTGATTGAAATTAACACAGAAGAAAATTTAATTACATTTACTAGTAAATAAAATCTTGTTAGGATTGTGCTTGATATGAATCTGAAAGATAACTTTCAACATGAAAAAGCTGATTTAAGCCGACACCGTTGCATAAGTGAGAGAGAAGTTACGAAAGATTGTATTCAGAGTATTGCAAGTATGCGTTGAGTATTTCTCAGAGTCAGAAAATAAGAGTAACAAATTGCAATCGCAGACTGTGATGATCTGTTTGCGTATGTTGAGAGAGTTGTTTTTGCGAAATACATCAACAACTTGCATGTGCGTGAATGTGTGCATGTGCATGTGAATTTAAAGTCGTTCTGCATTGCCCTTCTGAGATCTCTGCCTTCGTGTGTGAGCGTCTATCGCATCACTCGTGAAATAAATCTCCTTAAAAGAGTATGACGTGAATAGCTTAACCGTAGACGGAAACGGAACAAACCAAATTCCTTTGCTCAGAGTAAGCGCGTGTGTGCATGCTTTATTTCTGTTTCACTCATCAGTAGAACGTTAACTATGGCTGTATGGTTGCTCAGTAAATTCAAGAACTCAAAAATATCTAAAGTATTTTTTATATTTTTGGGTTAATCACAGTTATAAAACTGATTTCAAATATTATTATTGTTATTAATTTCATTATTATTATTATTATTATTATTACTATAATTATTATTATTATTATTATTATTATTATTATTATTATTACTACTCGTATTTTTTTATTAAATTTTCATTAATATTATTTTTGTTTATTTAACAAAGAATTTTCCACTATCAACTCAAGTTATAATGTTTTTTTTTTTTTTTTAATGTAATAATAAATGCTAAACTATATTAATTTAATTATAACCATAATCAGAATCTTCTCTGCATTGCCTATCTTTTTCATCTTTCTTGTGATTGAGTTTTTAATCTCAAGTTAAAGTTATTTTCCTGTTTACCATAATCAGCATACTCCCTCTCTTCCATTGGCTCTTTGATGAAAACAGAGCTGAGTGGCATGGTTATATTTACATTTCAATTTAAGAGCATATTATTTCAATAGTCATTTGGCTTAATTCGTATTATTTATGGATCAACAGAAATAGTTTTTATTAATTTCTTAACCTTTTGCTACGGCAATTACGCATAGCATATTCGAAACCAAATGGCATTATTAATGCATTTGAAAACTTTAGTCTTACACACATTCTCACCCCAAAGAGATTTATGGATTGGGAGTGCGGCCATTTATCTAAAATTATACTAATTCAGAGGCGTGGGCGAGCCACCCGCTGCAGGTGCACAAAGGGGGCGCCAAAAGGCACGGCATAAATGAGTGGGTGACGGGGAATGAGCGGCAGATGGAAATGGGAATGGGATTGGGAATGGGAACTAACATACTCTCGGGCGGCAACTCCACCAATCAACAACCAAAATAACAAAATGTCAAACAGAGCGCATGCAACAATTTATTTAAATACCTCGGGCTCATCAAATTTAAGTTAACACACCCCGAACGGGACGCAATGCGACAGACGGCTGTGTGGAGGAAAAATAAAATGAAATAAAATCTGAAGACTGAAAACTGAAAATGAAAATGAAAATTCAATTTTCCACCTAAACGCAGACACCGCATCAATTTTGAAAATGCGTTTGCAAGGCGAACGCAAGACGATTTGCTGGGTTGGACGAATGGGACTCGGACGAAAGTGGCCCCCGCACGACTCCAACAGGGACAGGCACTCACAAGACAGCCAAGAAGTCAAGAGAGCCAAGTCGTTGTCGTTGTCGTTCTCGTTGTCGTTGCTGTTAAAGAGATGCAGGCGGCTGCCAGCGCCAGATTGCCACACAGAGTAACCTGCCGGCATCGTCCCACAATTACGATGCGCCTTTTCGACTGCTGTCAACGCAAGGCAAACCCAAAAGTGAAAATTGTGATGCATACACAAACATACACACACACACCACATTTCAACCACACACAATTGGTGAGTAATAAATGTATATGTATAGGTGTGCGGTTGCTTATGTGTCGAAACCATAGGAGTAGAGACTTTTGAATTTATTTGATTTATTCAACATCTTTCCATATTTGATCGACTTGTCCAACTCTTTTCGAGGCCCAGAGATTCCTTTGGATTAACATTTAATTAGCTTTTATTGACCATTAAGATTCCAGTCATGATACAATAACTGTATCCACAGCCACAGTAGCCAAGTACAACACCCACCAGCCAATGCAGTGGCTGTCTGTGTCTGTGTCTGCGTCTGTGTCAGTGGCGCAACTTTCTACATTTTTTGTGGGGTTTTATGATTTTCCAGCAGTTTATGGGGCCGACAGCGAACGAAGTATTTATGATATTTACAACAAAAGAGCGAACGTCGAAAATTTTACTCAAATCGAAATAAAAACATACAAATTAATTAATGCCAATAAACAAGAGGCATGTTGGCATACAGTGCAAGGGCCTCAGCTCCAGCTCCAGCCACGGCCCACTCCGCACTGCTCCGCACCCATTAATGGGGGGCGCCCTACGCATTGGTGAGTTTATGACTACGAGGCCGAGGCATCTGCGCCGATGGCAGCCCGCCAGGCTGTTTGGCTGTTGAGTGATCATCCCAGATCAACCACGGGTATGGGCACGGCGGACAGGGGCAATAGCAGCTTGGCATCCACTTCGCTGCCAATTTAATGGCGTTTTTACAACTTGAAAGATTCGTGCCTGCCACGCCGTTTTGAGCGATGATGTTGGGGGCCACTAAATGCATACGAAATGCAGCGCAACGAATGTCATTAGAACATAAAAATGATATTAATTGCATGCGAGAGTGCAGCGCCCATAGAACCAGAGAACCAGAGAACCAGAGAACCGGAGACCCGGAGACCCGAGTTGGAGCCCAACTGCCACTGGCATGCAATAGAAACGTCAACATTTTGATGATGGAATTGAATGGCGCACTGCGAGATCCACTTAAATGTGTGCCTCACTCTTTGAAGGGGACGGGTCTGGCACCAATGTCGTCGCCGTCAACGACAACGTCGACGTCGACGTCGAAGCCGACGTTGTCGTCGTCATTGCCGTTGTTGTTGCCTCTTGCTGTTGTCGTCGCAGCCTGTAAGAGATCGCATAGCTCAGATAAATAATAAAAATTAAAAATAAATTAACACCTAGTAAAGAGGCTGCCTCTGCATTACTCGGATCTGGGTAGGGGATACGGGTACGGGTACGGGTACGGGTACGGGTTTGGGTACAGCTATAGGCCTGTACCGCAGACAGCTCAAAAATAGCGCAAAAGTAATTAAAAACGAAAATATAAAAGCAAAACGCACACAGTCAGTGCTCCCATCTAGCAGCTCGCAGCTCGCAGCTCGCAGCTCGCATCTCAGTTTCTCTCCCGCCATACAAAATATGTTTGTCTATATTGGATTCAACAAGCGAAACGTCGCCGCCATCGCAGCCAGCGCAGATCAAAGGCCCGGTCGGACAGGCAGACTGCTCCCGGGCAGTCTTTAGAGTGTTGCCATTATGATGATGCTAATGCAGTTGACATTTTATGCTAGGCCAGAGAATGCACCGATAGAGTCGCATCAAGTCGAGTCGAGTCGATTCAATGAGAGGCAGACGAGTCGTTCCGAGCCTTGACGACCCGAATGGGAGGCTCAGCCAATTGGCTGCAGTTCTATGCGCCACGCAGAATGGCAGCTCGATAATTAAATGCAATAATATTTCAATTTAATTAGCTGGCAGCTGGTAAATACCATTGGGGCGAATGTTTAGTGCCACGCACACTAAAATATTCATTAGTACAATATTTGGGCTATGCTAATGTGCTTTAATTCATTATGAGCTGATAATGACAATTTTATGATCACACCAAATGACTCTCAGAACGACACCTGTTTCAAAATTAGCTAGCATCCAGACCTATTTAATAGCATATCTCATTTTCTATATAATTATGTGTATCATATTTTTAGATTTATTATTTGATGCTTTTATTCCATCATCTGTCTAAATATATAAAGCTTTCTAAAGCTGATCTACAGCATACAAACATCTGAAGCGGTTCTGTGCAGTTTTCGATGTTAAACCTCACAAATTTTTAAAGTTCTCCTCATTTAATCGATCCATTTCTATTGACACTTTGGGACGGCAACTCTCCTGCTGTTTAATGGCTTTTGAGAAAACAGTCAGAAATGTCGCTAGTTGTTTATTGCTAATCGGCTTAAGATGTAAAACAGAAAATAGTGGAGCTATTCTCTAAGAAAAACAAGATTTTTGTCATTGTATTACCTTTTGTTCTATTGTCGGTTAGTAATGTCAAAAAGATGTTATGCTTAAGGCTTAGTTTTCAGTAATGTATTTATTTTTAATACAATAGCTTTATATTAATATAAACATATCGAAATTATAAATTTAAAGTAACTAATTAAAAGTTTTAAATCAAAATTCGTAACTATAAAGTTATAAAGCAGGGACGGAAATTATTATAATTTGAATAGAAAAACTATGATATAAGAATTATTTTTTAAATATACATTTTCTATTAATTTATATGATAAAAATAAAAAATAATCCATAAATATGATCACCGTTTTAATACCTTTCAGTTGATATATAATATATATGTGTATGCATATTTAATTATATACTTAGGGAGTTATATGATCTAGCTACTTTGCATCGAAAGATATTTAAATGAAATTTTCATCAATATTTAAAAAAAAATAATGAGGTCATAAGTTTTATTTTCAATTTTCACAATAAAAATGTAAAATAAAAGTTATGATTTGATTTTTATATACAAATTGATGAATAGTAATTTTTTTTTATTCTTATAATATAACTCAATTTTATTAATTAAAATATTTTTTTAATTGCAAATAAAAGTAGTAAACAAAATAACATGAAATTTTTCTCCACTTTTCTTGTTTTTTTTTTTTATTTATTTATTTATCTTATCCCGTTATAGATTAATTACATGTTCTTTAGTATTTCGAAAGTGCAAATTATGAAATGAATATTTAATAAATATTTGTAACCTCGGATTATTACTTCTTGATTACCTTTTATATACAGTTCTCCGATTAAGTGACCCGTTTCGCATACTGACTAGTTCTGCATGAATTGATTATTCAGGTCATTCGGTTTGCTTGTCAGCTCTTCAACTATTTATACGATCAATATGACAAGACGAAAGTTGAGTAACGTGGACTCAAATGACTTTTCCTTGAAATAACTAACTTTCAACCAACGGAAAAGGTCAGCTTTTAGCCATCGGAAACTAAAATTAGTTGACAATATTCAATTGGCAGCCAAGCATTTCATAAACATACAAATCGTTGCGAACCCACTCAGATACAAACGTTAGCTATGCCAGGACTAGCTCTGTGCAGCTGACACATTGACATGCGAAGCCTTTTATGCTACTTCACACAGACAAACCATCCGTGGAGACATTTCATTGAATCCAATTATCGCTGGACATGGGATAATAATTACTGTCTGCTGTCCACACGCACATGCTCAACGATACACCCACACACTCACACACACACACGCACACGCAAGCACTCACAAACAAGGTCGCCAGAAGCGAGTAAGCGATATTGAGCAACAGCAACTGCCGTTGGATTTGACTCCGATGGGTGGCGTGAGGGGTGGCCTTGTTGCTTAACCATCTAAATGGCAAGTGTTCAAAGGGAGCGAGACGCAGACAGCGATGCAGTGAGGGGACGCCAGAGACTGCGCCAAAGCTTACGCGAGCGCAAGCCGAAGGATGCTGCCAGGCCGCCAGCAATAAAACAAAATTGCCACATATAAAAGCAAATAATGAAGTGAAAATGGCAACAATGTGATTACACACAGTGCCACAGGATAGACCTTAATAAATTGCAAGCAGAAGCACACGCATAAACGCACACAAGCCACATTTAGAGTGAGCCAGCAACTGAGCGAGATAGAAAGAGAGAGATAGAATGAGTGAGAAAGAGAACGGCAATAAAAGTGAGCACCAAATTGGCTGTTCGTGAGCAACTGCGACGGCGCTTTACTGAAATGTTGCTAGCAACATGTTGCCAGCAGCTAACTTGTTGGATGCGAGCAAATTCGTATGCTATGAGTATGAGTGCTTGTGTGTGAGTGTTTGCGTGTGAGTGTGCTTGTGCCTGTGCCTGTGTTTTTGTTTTCGCGTTGGTCGCCACGCGCTGGCCTGACTTTCCATAAAGAGCTTTGAATTAATCCGCCAAAATAGTATTTAAGCACATCAATTGCCGCTCGGCTCTCCAGCAAATTGATTAAGCTGTGAAACTGAAATTGTTGAATATGGTGAATGCGAATTTCAGTTATTATTCAAGTACTTTTAATAAGCAATATTATTAATTGTACAGCCCATAACGACATCATTTATCGCACATTATAAGCGCACATTACAGCGACAACAACAACAACAACGACAACGACAACACCTACTTACAACATGGGGCAGCAGCTGTGGCGTGCGCTTCATGGCAACATTTCGACGAATTAAATTGCTTGTAATGATGATGGTGACGGTGGCAGCAGTAACAATAGCGGCAGCACCCCACACAAGCACACACACACACACACACACGCACACACACAAGTGTGACGCCATCGGGTTAAAGAGGGCTAAATGCGTGCAATCAATGGGCGGGTGCCGGCTTTTTGTATGTAGGTGTGTGAGTGTCTGAGGGTAGAAATGGGTAAATGTCAGACAGCATTTATCCATTTGTAGCCGGACGCTGGGGAGCAACAGTAGCATTTGCCGCTGGGCAACCAGAGGGCTCCATAGCATTTAAGTTGTCGATATTTAGTATGTGCATATGTGTATGTGTGTTTCTCCTTATTCTCTGAGCTGATATGTGTGTGTGGGTGTGTGTGAGTTTTGGATCACAGTTGTATCTTATCGCATATGAAATGGTTATCGAAAAACATTTAGTCTTGATCAGAAAAAACAGATTGTGCTTAACATTTGGGACACATGTGCGCATCCCTCTCTCGCTCTCTCTCTCTGTCACACACTCTCTTTCTTGGCAGGCCTAGAGAATAATTTGCTTGATTATCTTATTATTTTTGTTATCAACAATTTCAGTTCTCTTAGTTGTCTAAAATCACAACACAACAAAAACAAAACAAAAAAAAAAAAGCGTCTAGAATTATTTTGGTTCTAGCAGATAGCAGAACTTCGCTGCCGTATTAAAGGAACTTCTTTCTAAATATATTCGAAATAACGCGAAGAAGCGTGTAGAGCAGCCATATGGAACACAGAGTAGGTGATGAGCTAATACACATGCAGATACCCGAGGTGCAAGCTGTCAACGTTGCCAATGTGCGAAACGGCGACGGAGATGGCGACGGCGAGAACGCTTGGGATAGGCATCTGGATGATGTAGAAATGCAGGCGATGCGTCTGGAGAATCCTCAAGTGGCCATGTTGCTGGACGCGCCGCACGAGCCGCCCATCGAACTGCACCACATGCTGGAACCAGTGAACGTGCCTCAACGGCCGCGCAAGAAACGAAGCTTTTTGACCATCTCAAAGCCCTTTCATGTGCAGCCGGAGAGGTGCGCTCTCATTTCGAATGGCTGGCGAGCTGTGCAGTGTGTCCAGCCGGAAAAGCGCAGCGAATACTTTGCCAAGTATCTGATCAAGCATATGAACAGCCGAAATTATCCAAATGGTGAAGGATTGCCGAATCGCTGGGGTCAGTTCTAATCATCACTTTATTTATTGTAACCAGGCACTCTGAAGACAGGTTAAGCATCAATAAAGCAATGAATGCCAACCTCACACAATAGGTTTCCATACAATCATCATCCTGTCTCTGAAACCTCTTTGAATGTTATACGCCAGCCAGGCATTAGCCTCGAGGCTCCTATGAATAGCTTACAGACTGCACGATATTGCCAATTAATAAACGGCAAATTGTCAAATTGAAAACTGGCTAACTTCATGCTCACACACCCACATGCACATCAACACGCACCTGCTATCGCTTGGCATGCAGTGCTCCCATTGTAGTAGGTGTGTGTGTGTGTGTGTGTGTGTGTCGAGCATAGAACAACGCACCCACACCCGACGCCTGTTTCATTTGCAATGTGCTTGCAGTTTATTTGCACATATGGATACAAATGACAATGACAATGACAATACAAAAGCCGATGAGCGAACAATTGGACAAAGTGTAGCAAATAAATACAAAATTCAAAAGATAATTGCAATCAAAGCCACAAAATGTAGCCAAAAGGCTTATAAACTGTGGGCGTGCGCCATCGAAAGATATAACCACACGCACTCAGACACCAACTGGCTGCAACGGGCTGGGCATTTGTACGAATCAAATATCGAAACAGAAGGTAAACCATTTTTACATCACAATTGCAATGCACACACACAGACACACGTAATGCACTGGTACACAGAACAATGGACTTTGTAAATTACACGCATATTGCATATGACCAGCAGCAGCAACGGTGCAGAGCACGGTTATCAGATGACCTGTAAATGAGAGATAAATGCTTTATTTTTTTATAAATTATTAAAATTTTTGATTATCCAGCAGACATACATGCATAGGCATGTTTAAAAGATGTATTCCAATTTATCATTATGTCTGCGAAATCCAAGTAAATGATACAAATATATTGACTGTTAATATAAATCATATATATTTAAATACATATATAATTACAATATTTACATATACATATGTATCACTTTTTCCAATATTTCTTAACATAAAATCAAAATCAAATCATTAAAGGCTCAGATCAGTTGGCCTATAAAATTAAAATAAATTATATTTATTTGATTTATTTTGATGATTTATTATTTACATAAATAATTACAATAATGTCATACACATATTTAAATTTATATTTATTACCTCCATTGAATTATTTATATTTAATTAGTTATTTTATAGGCGTACTGCAACTTATCCTTATCTTTTTTCATAATATCAAAATCCATTTCAAATTAAATTTAAAAAAAAATATTAATATTTTGTTGTTGTTTATTAAAACAATTTATTAATTAAACATTTATTTACTATTTTTTAAAACACAAATATTTTGTTATTTATATAATTTATTATTAAAATATATAATTAAATTATTTATATTTATTTTATATATTTAAATTCAATTAAAAGAAAAACAAGTAAATATATTATTTATTAAATTATTTAAATATATAATTATATTATTAACATTTATGTAGTATTTTAAGTTATATTAAATAATAGCAAATATATTTTTTATATTTATTTATAATTAGTTACTTAAATTAATAACTACATTATAAACTTTTATTTAGTAAAAGTATTTTTTATTAATTTATATTTATTTTTAAAAATATTCAGCTACTCTTAAGAAACATTTTATAAGTTTACTCGAACTTTTCACTTTTATTCTAAATCAAACCAAATCATTTAAAGAGCCAGACTCATTATAAGTTATAGCTCTAATCAATTGTTTCTATTGTTGCTGCAGTTGATATACATGACATTTTTGTGGCTCGATCTCAATTTGCAGCTTGAATTCTAGTGCTAGGCTCTTGATACATTGTTGCAGAGCATCTCTAATTGAATTGAATGCAATTGATTTTCAAATTGTTTGGCAAATGTCAGACGATTGAAGAGTTTGGGTATTTAAAATAGAAACAATGAAAGTAAAGGTTGCATTTTGAAGCGCAATTATGGCCGCCCGACAGACTTGTCGCCCCCACCCTTCACACTCTCTCGCTCTCACACTCTTACCCCCACCCACATACGAAGTGCGTCATTCAGCAAGGGTTGATTAATTTACCAAATGCAGCAGCAATCTGGCTGTGACAGTGGTGCTTTTTGCCCACTTCACCCCAGATGCTCCTCCAGCTGCCTGCCTCCCCTGCACAGTCAGTTGCCAATGCTGAGAGAGGTGCAGGGGAGCAGAAGCGGATTATCATTGATTGGGGGTGCTGGGGCTAGTGCCAGGGTTGTTAGCACGACAGCAGTGAATGCATGAAATGTGATTGCTCCTGCTCGATTGTCTGTCGCTCTGCTCGTTATTTGATGGCTTTTGATCCATGGACCCACCCGGCTCCAACTCCGACTTCTACAAGCCAACTTACCTGACTCGCATTGAGTAATTGATGTTGCCATTGCCGTCCTCTCACATGCATTGTTAGCCAATTTAACTTAGCCGCCCATTAATCAATTAACATAATTTCAATGTCATGGACAAATATATAGCCAAATTACAAGAACATTCTCTTAGTCAGTAGTGGTGCGAGCATGTCAACTTGCATATTCGCATGGCATTTCAATAGAAGTTGCTCAATATTACTCCGAAAGTAAATATTGAATTGAGTTTTGTGAAGAGCAACTTTATATGCCCTTACTTGCCCAAGTAGAGAAATTCGAGTTCAAATATTAATAAATTTATATATTTATTAAAGGGAAATCGTCTGCTTGAAACTCCATTTGAAAATAAGTTTTTATTTCACCTTTTCTTCGGAAGCATTGACTAAATTCCTCATGCATATGAAATTTGTAGTGTCTTTTAAGTGCGGCTTTGTTTTGTCTGCGTTTTTGTTGTATTTATGATGCAACGTGTGCACAAACTTTTCCACTTACAAACTGCTCGTAAGTAAAATACCTACCTTGACTTTTGCGATGCCGCCCAAGGAGACTGAAGATGGGCGTGGGTGTGAGCGAGAGCGGGCAAGGGAGTGCTAGAGTGCGGGAGTGCGGGAGTGCGGAGCGAGATAGCGTCTAGTGAATCGAAGCTTAAGTCTGTGACTTGGACCATTACCAAGTCGTGTGTGCCCCTGCAGCATATTGCACACGCACACAAACAGTCATGGGCCCAAGTACATGTAGCAAATTGCAGGAATATATATGTATATGTATATGTATATGTATATAAGTATGTGCTGGTAAATATGTAGTAAAGACGGCAGCAAAAACAGCAGCAAAGCCAGCGACAACCATTGGATACAGCAAATGGCAAACAAAGTAAGCAACATTAAACATGCTTTTCAGCGCAAATGGCGTGGGTGGCCTGGGTCGACTGGGTCGACTGGGTAGCCTGTCCGCTGGATCGTCCGAGCCTCGCTTCTGGAACTATGAGCATAACTAGAGTTGTAAGCCTGCTACGTACGTTAGTTAACAGCGCCTGAGCTCGACTGACTCTCTCGGATGCCATATTTTCAACTGTTGGCAACGCAACAAGAGCTGCTCCAGTTCCTCCCATACTAGATACGAATATGTGCAATCTGTTGTCTATGTATGCAGTAAAGCACTCATAAGTCCTGGTTGCTGAGTGCATTTAAAGTAGCAAGCATATGCATTTGAGCTGTCGTTCTGCAAGAAATAAGAAAATAAATGACGAGTAACTGAGGATACCAAGTGAACAATTGACATTCAATTCGCCAAGGGGTATTACATCGAGATGTTAACGTTCATTTAAATATATTTTGTTCACAACTATTTTGATCACATTAACATCTCAATATCTGAAATACCTGCGCAGTAACTGAGATGATATCATTTGCCAGAGCTCAATTTGAAGATGTGAATAGAGAAGTTCAAATTTGATTTATATTATTATTTTTTTCTTTCTTTATTTACATATTCCTTTATTTATATATATTTTATTTTATTTATGTTATTTATTTATTTTTTATTTTTATTTATTTATTTTTATTTTTATTTTATTTTTTATTTTTTTCATCAAATTATATATTATAAGGATACACTTAGAGACTTTAGAATTTAATTACAGTCAAGTCTCGATAATTTGTACCCCGCTAAATCTAAATTCGCGATAAATCGCAAAATTCGATTTTCGTTGAATTATTAAACCGTTTTTTTGTAAAATGTTTTTAATTTTATTTTTATAATTTTATTTACTGTTCAACTATGAAATTCACATGAATATTTAAAAAATTAATTTTATTAAGTATACATGATGAAATATAAAATCCTCGTTTACGGGAATTTTTCTTTTCTGAGCCTCGTTTATTGGAAATCTCGATAATTTGTATAAATAACTACTAAAAATCAAAATTAATTTTTATTTACTTTAAAGAACAATGACTTTATATATGTGAATTCAGTCACTCAGTTTCAAAATTGTCTTTAATTTTTTCCTAAATAAATAGCTTATTATTATATATGAATACCCATTGAAAATGGGAATTCAGGGTATAATGGTGTTGTGAAAATGTATGTAACAGGCAGAAGGACACGTCACAGGCCCCACAAAGTATATATATTCTTGATCAGCATAAAAAAATAAGTTGATCTAGCCCTGTCCGTCTGTCCGTCCGTCCGTTTGTCTCGACTAGAGCCTTCTTACTTGTTTTTTATTATTTTATTTTTGTATTATTATTTTATTTATTTGTTTATTAATATTTTTCTTATATATTTAAAAAAAAAAACATTTATTTTATATTTGTCATTAGTGAAAATATATATTTTATTTGACAGTAAAACTAAAAATTTAAATGTTCTAAATTAGTTTTACATTGATAGTATGTATGAATTATAAATATTAAGAGCTCTGCATAAAGAATCTTTTGAGCTTATGAGAGTATTTGTAAAAGCGTTTCTCAAAATTAAGAGATCCTATAGATCCTGAAGATAATGAAACTTGTGCTAAAATTATTATGCATGGAGTTTCTATAAATCACGTAAATACTCAATCAATCGGGTAAGGCCGAGGAAGGGGTAATAGGAAGAGTCCAAGTAAGAAATCTCTCCGATTCTTGCTTTTCCTTCCATAGTTTCTCAATTGGGAAGTCCTCACAATTAGAATAGTTACTTGTTAATATTCTATTCTAAATAATTAATGTTTGTTTTGCTAACTCTTTTAAAGCTTTTATATTGTATATATCATACTTAAGAGCTGGAATACTTTGTGCATAATCAAATTAAAATTGGTTTAAGTGCCTCTAAACAGATTCAACTCTGTTGCGCTTCAAGTTTTGTGGTATTTTAAAAAGTTTACTAACCTGATTTACTTGAACAATATTATTCATTTCACTGCGCTTTGCCGTCAAGCACTCGGTTGAATTTGGCAAAGATGCGCAAACAGACAACTTCCATGGCCAGATATGCACTGAATACACGGACACACAAACACATCTAAATATATACACATATAGATAGACATACCATCTCACACACACACACACACACATATACACAAAGGCAACTCCTAGTTGTGGCTGCTGTCCATGTTGTTCAAGTAAATAGACAATAAGCCAGTGCAAACACACAGCTTAGGTAGACGAGCAGGAGAATGCCTGAACAGCATTTTTGACTGGCAGAATGCTTATAAATATTTCAGAAAATATTCGAAAACTTTAATGCTGCAGCACAAATACCAGTGCAGTTATTATTGCGCTATTGCTATTATTATTGCTATTGGCATTTCCATTGCCATTGCCTGTTACCCATAGGAAATTATTGTCTCGGGCTTAGCAGCAAGAGCTATCCTCAATTATAGCATCAAATGTTTTATTTGGCTCCTAGTTGATTTGAATATGAAATACAAAACGGATTAAGCAAATTCTATTGAGACACAGCAAGGCGAAGTGAAATGGATTTGCCTTTAGTTAATTTCAATTGATGTAATTCATAAGCTGCCAGCTTAAAATGATTTCGTGTGTATTGTGTGTGTGTGTGTGTTGCGAACCATTAACACATTTTAATCTGCCGCTAGCTGATGGCTTTTGTGTGGTCGTGTGTCGAGCCCATGCAATGGAGAAAGTACTGCGCCTGGCGCTCTTAATCATCAGCATAAGCAATAATGGGAAACAATTGCCTTCGTCTGCCGTCTGCCGTCTGCCGTCTGCCTGCTGATGCCGTAGGGCTGCCTGACAGTCAGTCGCCTTTTGCTGCCAGTGCAATTGCAGCAGAACAAGACAAACTTTTATTGCATTGCCATGTCAACAGCAATAGCAATCTGTGTGCCGTTGCACTTAAAATGCGAATACGAATTGTGGCGCAAAATGAAGCTACTTGTGTGTCCGACACTGATACAGATACAATTACACACAGACACACATACACACACAGACTCAGACTCAGACTCAGATACACAGATACAACTGTATTGCGAGTCAGAGCGAGATGCTAAGTGCAGCAGGCTGTGGCGAAAGACAAGCTCAACTTTCTGTCCGGCGACTGCATGCCTGCCACATTCAATTAGTGCAACAACATATCCTGCCAACCAGCTGCTCTTGCTGTTGCTGTTGCTGCCGCATCGTGCGAAAGAGCAGCACGAAGAGCTGTAGTAGCGGCAGCAACAACAGCAATAGAGCTACACTTAATTTTATTCATTTGACAGTTGCAACACAGGCTCACTTGCTGCCACACACAGGCTGGCACTCACACACAAAACACACACATACATACAGGGGCACAGCCAGAGTGCTGCAAATGAATCGCTGCCACACGTATGTCAGCAATTAAGGTCATTCTGGCAGCAGCAGCAGCAGCAGCAGCAATGCCAGCAGTAAAAGCAGCAGTTGCAGCCGCAAATGCCGCATTTTGCATATGGGTAGAATTATTTTTTAATTATGACGTTTTATTGACTGAACATTAATGCAACAACAACAAGAAGAATGAAACCCTTATTGTTCTGTTAAGGAGCTGCCGGGTGAAGGGTTGCGAAATGCATTGTGCAGAGACATAATCAGCACACTGAAAGATCAGAAAGGAAGTTAAGCAAATGAAAGCTGATATAATATTCCAATACGATTTTAATGAGAGAAGTAATTTTTAATTGATATTAAATAATTCACATACGTATATATTTAATAAAAAACATATTGGTTTGATTAAATGCGTACAAAATTGTAAGTAGTAAAAATAATAAAACAGAGGACAGTAAAACAATTCAAACAACATTTACAATGAATAACTGAGCTTTATTTAACTGAAATTATAATCCTTTGTCCGTTATTTTTATTTTATTTATTTATGGCTCGTTTAACTACATCTGAATGATGAGCCAATTCAAATTCAATTAATTACTGATATGCTTCGCAACAAAATTCAAATCATTTAGTAATTTTTTCAGGAATCTCTCACACACTTCACATCGCACAGAACATTCCAAGCCATCATAAATAAGCTAATGAACACACTTGGATGTTTTCCAATGCAAAATGCCCCCAGATATACTTCGCAAATCATATTGCTGAGAAAGGTGTGCTGGAGGGAATCCATATATTCTCAATACAACACTGGTCCCTGCTGCTGCTTTGCGCAATTTGATTTCGTTTCAATCGAGATACATTTATGCACGTACATGTAGATGCGGATACACTTACACATGTGTGAGCACGTATGCATACATACATATGCTCGTATTTGAAGCTATTGCGCTTTGCTTGTCGTTTCTGTTTGCCTGTGACTTTGTAGCCATTACAGAATGTTTGTGTGTGTCTGTAGTATTTGTATGTGGTATGCATGTGTGTGTGTGTGTGTGTGTGTGTGTGTGTGGTGTATGTGCCGGACAAGAAAATTTGCCATTTATGAAAGCATTTAACAAACACATCATAAAAATTCAATTCAATTCTGCGTTAACGTTTACTCGGAATGATATTGCTTTTTAATTGCGGACACAGGCGGAAATTGCTTTCAGAAACAGAAACACACACCAATACAGCTAGACACACACCAATACACCGACTCACACACAGCATTATTACATTCGCACAAATGCAGAGGGAGAGTGCTTTCATTGCAATTTTATTGGAAATATGGGGAGGACGCTTTTCGGAAGTGTGCTTATTGTAAGCTGTTAAAAGTCGACTAAGAAACTGCATTGACCTTTTTTTTTCGTGCTGACCCCAAAAACTTTGACCTTTTAAGCAAGCTTCTCTAGCTTTATTTTATTTCTTTTTTAATTACGGCACTCACAACTTGCAATTTATAATTGCAAACAGCTCCAGACTCAAACTACTCACAAACACACTCACTCACACACACACACACACACATTCTGGCAGTCGCACAGTCATGCCAAAAGGGATGCATGCAGGCGCGCTCTCATTTAATATGAAAGTCACAGAATGTGAGCTAATTGAAAACACTTGCAATATTTATAAACGAAGCAGCATGTTGCGAAAGCACTTGACTGCTCAGCAGCAACATGTTGCTGAACTAATAAACCAACAACATGATTTTATTATAATGGATTTATAACGCAAGCCAAGAGCAAACAGTCAGTGCATATAAACAGCGTGTCGGAGTGAGAGAGCGCTAGATTCCAAAAGGAGAGAGCAAGCGTGAATGAGAGAAGCAGTACGACAAAGAGAGAGAGCGAGAGAGAGAGAGAGGGCAAGTGTTTGTGAGTGTTAGTGTGAGAGGGAGCGAACGAAAGAGAGAAGGAGCGCGCGCAAAATGCACTTTGAATTGAGACGCGAACGCGGCAGTGGCAGTCCATTAAGCGCAATGTTGTTGTCATCATTTAATGCTTTTGTTGCTTATTGCGACTTGACAGCCGTTCATCTGTCCGACTGTCGGGATTCTCGTGTGTGTGTGCGTACGTGTGAGTGTGTTTGTGTATTTGAGTGAACGAGAGCACATTTAACTTTGCGTGTGCGCATTTGTATCTCATTGTTGGCTCGCAGCATAAATGGGGCCCCCACAGCGACGTTGGCAGCAACAGCAACGACAACAGCAACAGCAACGGCAGCATCAGCAGCACCAGCGGCAGCAGCAGCAGCAGCAGCAATGTCGGCGTCAGCGTCGCTTGGTTTAAGTGGAGATATTTATAATAAGTTTATTTGCTTGTACTTTTCGTAGCGCCTTGCACTGGACCCCGCATGTTGCGAAGCCATCCTTGACACGCAACATGTTGCCATTGCCACGTTGCCCAGCCATGGCCGTTGATGTTGCCTGGCTCGTTTGGCGCTGTTGGGCATTCACATTCACAATCACATTCGCAGTTGTAAATTGACGTTTTGCGTTAACGACCATCGCAGTCAGCATCGCTGTATTTTGAGCTCGTCCTCTTCGTCGTCGTCGTCGTCGTCGTCGTCGTCGTCATCGACGTCGTATTTATTGCATAAACTAAGCCAATAATAATCCAAGTAAAACTGACTCCGTGTTCGTAGCTTCGACTCTGGCATCAATCGTAAACAGCTCAGCACAATTTGTTTTGCATGCAGTCAAGGAACGCTTCTTCATGCCACTCGCGGCACTCACTGATATAATATATGATTGAGTGTGTGTTACAGTTTATATATATGTGTAGTGTTTATCCAAGTGTCTAATTTGCCTAATTTGGCTACATCTTCTTCAGTATCTTGAGCAACATTTTCATCTTAACAAGGTATATTATACTTATATATGTATGTATGTGTGTGTGCATGTATATCATTATAGTTGTCTTGATTTCCTTTCTTTCATTTTCCGTAAGCTGCCACTTCAAGTAAGCGTCTGCTTCTTTTTATACACTATTTATTTGCTATTGACTGCCCTTCGCCATAATCCGACGTAATTCCATTTAAATTAGCAATCAGAGTTCGCTCTGCTGGCATTGTTGTTGTCATATTCATATTTTTATGGAGATTGCTAATGATGTTGGCGGCAAAAGTAGTTGTTGACTGTTTATATTTTTCTCATTTCTTTTGTTGTTGATCGTTTAACAAGAGTTCATAGGGTTCATTTGGTTAACAAACTCAACTCGTAGCATAATAAAGGTATTTCATTGCATTGCTGAGAAATAAATCAATATAAATTTTTAAAAATATATATATATTTACATTATTATTTAAGGAAAGAATTTAAGATAATGTAAACAAAAAAAAAATATATATATAAATATTTAATGTAATAGAAATTTAAGATACTGAAATTAAATGTAAGATGCCGAAACCTTGGAAACTTGAAAAAATTGTTTATATTTTGATTGATTTTTATTATTTCACACACTTTAAATATTGTAAATAATTAAGTGCCCATTGATAAAGGGTATTGATAATTCTTCCGAGTCGTAGCAGTCTTATTTGATTGGTTAATGAATTGACGATGACTAATCTGGTCTTATCGATAGCATAACGCCTATTAATAACCGCAGCACAGAGAACACTTGCGCCCTTACAGCTAATTGAGCACTCGCGCATATGTTCATTTGTATATTTGCTCATGTATTGCACATAAATGTTGAATACATATGCGCTCATATACTTATAGCAAATTGCTTAGCTGACTAATTTGCTCGAGCGCTATGAGTTACGACATTAAAATACAATGAAAGCATTTGTTGGCCCACGACCCGGCGCAGAGTTCTCAGGAAATGAAATTATACACCAATTATTGCACAAGCAACAACAATATCAACAACAACAGAAGCAGCAGCAGCAGCAGCAGCAGCAGCTAAACCAATAATAACATCAACGACAACTAAGCAATTATATTATATACTTATAAATATAAATAGATATACATATACATATATACAGATCTTTTGAAAAACAGAAAAATCTATAAAAAGGGAGGCAAGTGGAATCGAAATGGCATCGATATAATTAATCAAATTATAAATCTGAGTGAACAATTAAGAAAACGAAAGACAAAAGCAGCCAGGCACAAGGGACCGAGCGTCGAGCACCGAGCACCGAGAACCGGGCACTAACAATAAAAAGCAATCGAAAGCTGTTGGCTCAGCATTAATTAGCGCTAAACGGCGTCGTCGTCGTCGTCGTCTTCGACAATAACAAAGTGAATGGCTGCGAACGCCCTAAAGCAGCACTCGTATCGGCAACAGCGACAGCGACAGCAGCAGCAGCAGCAGCAGCAACATCACCAATCCAATCCAAACGCAGCATCCGCCGCCAACTTATTAAAGTACATATAACTCAATTATAGAGAATTAAAAACAAACTCACAGCGCACGATGCCAGCGATGCCAGCAACGCCGGCAATTTGCAATGCAAAAAGATACTGGCGTGAGCGTTGAGCGTTGAGCGTGGAGCGCTGCGTTAATGCGCACAGCCAACAGCCAACAGCCAACAGCAACAGCAACAACAATAATCAAAGCAATAAAATACATTCAGCATTTAATAATCATCCAACAAGCGGCGCTGACTTCGCTGCGTTGCCAATGAGCAGCGGCAATAAGATACAAATGGCGAAGGCACTCTTAGCAATCGCAACAGCAACATGTTGCTGACGGCAATGGCAGCAACACAAACAGCGACCAGTAATAAATTTATGAGTTCACACACTGACAACAGCAGCAGCAGCAGCAACAGCAACAGCAACAACAGCTAAAGATACAATTAAGCTGTAATGCATATGAAAATTTGTGTATTTGTGTTTTTTATAGCCGTGCGTTATGTTCACGTGCGTCGCGACTGTTTGTACCTCTGGCTGTGTATCTGACTGAGCGTACCCGTAGCCGTACGACTCTGTGTGTGTGTGTGTTTGTTTGTATATGTGAATGTGTGCGTGCGAGAGCGCAGCATAATTGTAATTATAGTAATATGTTTTATGATGGTTGCCTCGTTTAGCAACCCCCACACAAAATCCCCACACACACACACACACACACACACAGGGAAACAAAACAGACAGGCAGACAGCAGAGCGCGTCGCGCCAGCAGCGACGCTGGCGCTGCGCTTGGCCAAAATGTATCTAGATACATAATTGCCACATTCAGTCGTCGTTAAATAGTTGCACGGCGCAGTTCACAGCAGCAGCAGCAACAGCAACAGCAGCAGCAACAGTTTCCAGTCCTCAGCGGTCGTTGGCTGTTGTTTGTTGTTGTCGTTTCCATCGTCGTCGTCGTCGTTATTGTCGTCGTCGCAGTCGCAGTCGCAGTCGCCGTCGTCTCTGTCGTCGCTGTCGTTGCCGACGACGTCGTTTTCGTGCTTTATAGCATTCACTCAGAAGTCGTTTAGAATCGTTTGTCGTGGTCGGTATTCGGTATTCGATATCGGACTGTGCTGTCGGTGCCCATTTGAAGAACACAAACAGCTAGCGTCATCGTCGCCGTGTATTAAACCAACCTGGACGAGACGCGTACGCGTACGCGCAAAACGCTTAACGTTATAGCACAAGTGGTTCGGCCGGATACGTAAAGGCAGCAGCAGCAACATAAGCTTGGGGCATATTTTGACGTTGACGTATCTAAAGTCAAATTCAATTTACGCGCCGGCCTATTATAAACGTAATTATAATGAGGCACAGGCTATTAAAATAGAACGAACAAATGTGGCGACCCCCTCAGAGGCTCACTGTGTACTATTTTAATTAAGTGTGTTGCAACAACAACGACAACAGCAACAGCAATGAGAGCGACATCAGTCACGCATGTGTAAAAGTATCTGAGAATACGTGTATGTGTGTGTGTGAGTGCGTGTGTGCCTGTGTCTGTGTCTGTGTTTGTGTTTGTGCCGTTTCATCCATCCATTAGTCACACATGAAACTAATTAGCATTTCGGCTGTTTGTTATTGTCGCATTTGCTGGCCAAAAGAATTAGCGCGTTGAACAACGTCAAACAGCATTCATTTCGCGATATATTTACTTATGCATATGGCAGGCCTACATACGTTTCGGATTATACATACATACATATATTCATATGTACATATGTACGTTTATAAAAATATATCGGACTGTCTGGTTTTATGTGAGTTTTGCTTGGCATTTTCATTAATTTGTTGATATTGTGCTGCGCTCGCTGGCCGCCGGCAATCAGCAATGAAATTTATAAGACGGCGACAACGATTTCTGTGCTCAATTATCATCATCATCATCAGCAGCAGCAGCAGCAGCAGCAACAACAATAAACACTTGTGCTCAGGGCGCTAATTGCCGCCGTGTGGCGTCTGTATATCTGCCCGAAGAATACGTAGTCGCACTTGAAGCTTCTCTATTGTTGTGTGCTTGAACCCGTGTTGCCCGCTTACAACAAGTTGCGATTGATTTCCTTTTTCTTGTTGCTCACAACAAAAATGAGCGGTTCGCACGCTCTATGTACAGACAGACGAGCAATTTGTCAATTGACGCGCTGACAGGTTACGCAGCCGCACTCCGGCCCCACTCCTGTCCGGCAATTGGCTTTCGAAGCTGGCCGTAAATAAGTTATGAGCATGTGCAAAAATGGAATTTGTAATTTTCAGAGAAAATATTTCAATTACCCAATTAAATTCAGTTTTTGGTCGAGGTGTTATATATAAAGCAATTATATGCTAACATGTATCCATATGCGTATGTGTGTGTGTGTGTGTGTGTGTGTGTGTGTGTGTGCATGTCACAAATTGAAGTAGACTTTATAACCAAGGTGCTCCGCTCAGCCGCGTGTTCATTTTTATATCTATTAATTACCCGTCGCTTCTGCTGTTGTGTTATTATGATTATTATTATTATTATTATTATTATTATTATTATTATTATTATTATTATTATTATTATTATTATTATTATTATTATACAACTTAAAAATAAATAACAGTATTTTGCATACAAATATGTAAAAATTGCAGAAATTGCTTTTTATCCCCAAAAAGTTCAAGTTTTAATTGTCGGAACGTGCACAGCGTTAACGAAAGTAAACAATTAAATAAACGTAATTAATATCAAATTGGCGAAGCAAAACAAAACGAAAGCCAGTTAAACAACGCAGCAAATTCTCTGTGTGAATTTGACCTGTATAGCAACTACCCCAGAAGCCCCACGCTCCCTCACAATGTTCATATCACCCGACTGAGCTTTGGCTATTGAATGCAATAAAACAAATTGCTTTTATTTCTTTCGATAAATTTTGGATTGTAAAAGCGCAAAGCGTATTACAAATGATTTTCAATAATAACTCGAATCATGTGATCAATCTACAATTGATTTACTATATTTACTTTACGTTTGAATCTAAGTATTTCGATTCCAATTGAACTCTTTGCAATTGAGTTTTCGGAATGCTGGCTAATTCATGAAATCAATTTATTTCGAAAGATCTGTTGTGTGGCGTTGTTTTAATCTATGCAACAATATTGTTGCTTTCCACTCAATGAGCAATTAGCTACGTTTATTTAGGCAAATGTCAAAAAGTATAATAAATAACGTATTGTACATAATATAAATGTTAAGTGTATGCCAAATTAAATTTTGCCAAATTAAAATGCGGCTGACAGTTTAATTGAAAAAGCAGCAGAAAGCAAGAGAGAGAGAGAGAGAGAGAGAGAGAGAGAGAGAGAGAGGGAGAGAGAGCAAATGGCGAGGACTGCACGTTGATTCAAAATTGTTTACTTGTGCATTGTGCGCAAATAATGAAATGTATTTAATTGAATCACACACAGTTCGTACGCAGCCCCAGACAATGGGCTGGCAATTATGAAACCAGAACACATTCAAAAATAATTAAAAATTAAATAAATGGCCAACGTGTTGGCAATAACAAATTGTGTAACCAATGCAGCAAAGCAACTGAAATGCACTCAAATTAATTTTTCAAAAAAAAAAAAAAAAAAAATTGCAAAAAAATAGCGAAAAGCTGTCGCTGAAAATTGCAAAACCATAATCAATAATTGTCAACTGGCTAATGAATTAAATACATTTCTCTCCCTCTCTCTATTGCTATCTCCATCGCTGCCTATTCCTCTCTCTCTCTCTCTCACTCCCTATATTTAAATGATGCCGTTTGCATTTCATTTAATCAATTTTTTAATTAGAATGGTCGAACATTTGTTTTTTATTTTGCCTTTTTTTGCGACGGCACAGCATTTTAATTAAGTAAAGTGGATTAATTTGCGACTCGTTAGACTAATTAAGGATTATCGCCTAAAGCAACAGCGGCTCACAAGCCATTTGAGTAAACTCAGCGACCCAAAGGATATGTGAAAGAACAACGATAACAAAACGTGACCTTTCTAAATAAACGCTATAAATAGCTAAACAGTAAAAGACAACAACAACAGCAACAACAGCTACAAATAAAATAAAATAAAATAACCTAACCGTCCACAAGGAGAAACATTTAATTGGATTTCAGTTCGCCTTGGCTTTTCGGATGCTATTAACCGCTTGGCGCTGAGGTAAGTTGTCAAGTTAGTCAATCAATTTTGTATTTCCATTGCATGTCAGTGCGCTCTCTGCGCGAATGGGGATTCCCGAAGCCTATCAATTGAAAAGCGCTTGCTTGACCTGATTATGAAGTCAGCATAAACAATATACAATATACTAGGGCGAGTCCTAATCATTTCCATAATCTGTGCTGGAAGGCGAACAACTTGTTTACCTCAACTTTCTTACACGTGGCCAGGTATTCAATATTCAACTCGAGCACAAATTGTCGCATTGGCAGTTTCTAATCGAACTGAACTTATTTTGAAATCAATTTCAATTAATCACAACCAATTAATATAAACGACTGCCAAGTAAAGGTCTTCTTATCACGCACACAACAAATTAACGAAAAGTAAATCTAATACAATCTAATATAACAAAAAACAAAATAAATACAATTTAATCAATTACATTGAAATTTGCATTTGTTTGAACAGTTATGCAGTTATCAATGACATTTCTATTGAATAGAGAATATCTGCATATAATATTTAATACCTGAAAACTAAATGCAATCTTAGCAGTCAACGTTAAGTTTTGATCAAGAGTGTCTATGAAAATATCATTGATCAACTTTCAGTTGCATTTCTTTTTTTATTAATCAATAATAAAAATATTTTCCATTTTTTTATAACCAATTTGATTTGTTATTGAACTTAATTACGAATCACTGCTACATGTTGATCTTAGTTAATTAACTATAGTTGACTCAATACGGCCATTCACTGACCTGTATGCCAGTTAGCATAGCTAACGTCAGCAGCATGATGCATTCATGCACACATACACACACACACACACACACACCCACACAGGCCTTATAAAAACAATAAAGAAGGCTCTAGTCGAGACGGCTCGACTACGAGATACCCTGAACCCTGCAGTTGCTGCCGTGGATTGGGTTGAACTTTGGACGCTTTTAACTTCATTTATAGATGAACGATCTTCAAGAGAAAAAATTGCAGGTCTCTAGTATTTACAATTGGCTTAAAAAATCTGCGTATCCATAATATGTAAATATATAAATTCATTAAAACGGTGTAGAAATAAATTCTTAAAAAACGTGAAAAAGGAAACTAACTATCGATATTTTACCGATAATAAGGAAATGGGATGTGTTATCAAAAAAAAAAAAAAAAAAAACTAATTAAACTCGGGAACGCGTAACAAACATATGAGTATTCATGTAAAATTTCAGCTCTCTAGCTTTGTAGTTTCCGAATTCTCAACGTACATACGGACGGACGGATATTTATATGATATATGTGCTGATCAACAATATATATACTTTGTGGGGTCTGCGACGTCTCCTTCCCGCCTGTTACAATCATTTTCACAAAACCATTATACCCTGAATTCCCATTTTCAATGGGTTCAGGGTATAAAAAAAAGTATAGCTAATTGCGAATTAGTAATCAGAAACGCAGTGACAACTGCTGCAATTATTTCAAATGTAAACAAAACCAACAAGTGCATTAGAATGTGATATATGTATATATGAATTTATGCATTCGAACTTGTTCAATTAAAGTGGAAGACAATTTGTAATAACAGACTATAGATGATAGGCTGATTCATTTGTAGATATGCTACAATAAAGTTGTTCACGATTACGTTGACTGCTATCAAATGAGATAACAAGCAATTGCCTCTGTCCCACACTCACGCTTTGTCTCTCTCTTGCTAATAACATTTCAAGCATATCACAGTGGTTTTCAGAATAGAATGCCATTCGTGTTATGCACAATTATTAGACATTTCGCATTTCATTCAGAGCCATAAACCCAACTATTTACTCGCACATACCGCAGCTCATATTCACGTTTGATAAACAGGTGCTCGTCTAGCGCAGGCGATGTTTATCGCATAACTGGTTCGTATTGCAGTCTTTAATTAATTAAATTGTTACTCAAACTGCCTGATTGAGTGATTGACGGACTGTTTGACTGAGCCAATGGTCACTCCGCACGGCCGCTAACTATGCGTCTGTACAAACAAATAAACACACTGTCGACGGCATTTAAATACAAACGGCCGCTGATTACGCAAAATGCAAAAACCATTTGGCGTCTCGCATTACCATATCTTCGGGCCGACTACTATTTTAGCGCTAATAGTGCAAATAAACAAATAATAAATACCGCACAGCCAATATCAAACAAATCAAAAGCATATGCTGGAAACTAGACGCGCTGCAAATTAAAACCAAACCGAATCGCATGCAAAAACTTTAAATTATTGCCTGCTGTGACTCAAGCACAAAGAGTGGAGCTGAGTGGGGCCTGTGGCGCTCTAGAGGGACACCAAGCAGCCAGTAAATGAAATCACAGCGACGCTAACAGAAAACGCACGAAAGCAGCAAAAAGTAAGCAAATAGCAATTATTTGAATGGATAAAACAACGAGCTGAGAAGCTGAGCAACTCGAGCCAACAAAGGGTTGAGTGACAAACTAAACTAAATTAAATATATTACAATGAATCTTAGACAAGAAACTTGCAAATACAGATACAGATACTCTCGTAAGATAAGTGAAAGCTAATTATATGAGCGCTGAGTTGGGTTAGGTTAGGCCAAAGGCAAAATGGGAATATTATGAAAATTTTATAAAATAAAAGTTGGATTTTATTTAATGCCGAATTGACTGACATAAATCTGTAATTTCAAAGCCAAATGGCTAATCTTCACGTGCTTTTACAAAAGTGAGTGATTAGAGGCCATTATTAAACAATTTACTCAGTTTGGGACTCCATTAATTTCATTCTTGTATGTTGGCGTCATTTTGAATAAAGCATTGTATATACATTTTGTAATTAGTTCACATACACGAAGTGACACAGAAGTGTTGAATGGCAGCTGAATTTTGATTGTTACACTCGATGATGTTGAGTCATTCAATGAAACGAGAAATTTATTATGAGACGACAACAATTAGCGGTGCTAGCACGCGTCTACATAATCATTACTGGGCTAAGTACTCAATTTGTTCTGGGCCAAGCATTTTAGAGTTTAAACTCACGTAAAATTAAACAACAACAAGTGGGGGAAGAGGTGGAGCAAGGGACAGGAGGGAGCGTTCGGGGTATGCGGAGAAGTAGCTACAAGTGCGCAGCTAGAAAACGGCATATGCATATGAGGGCAGCCCATTAGCTGTTTTTCTAATCAAAACTAAATTCCGAGAAATCGAAGCAAACACACACACATACAAACGAGGCAGAGCAACAGCAGCAGCCCGCACTTAGGCAGCACACACACGCATTTACATTGGAGGGACTGAGACGGAACGAGCCAGTCTGTCAGTTGATTGGTGCCGTCAGTCATTCAGCCATTAAGTCAGTCACTTAAGCAGGCAATCGACGCAGTTGTTGCCCGATGAAAAATGAAACTAATTAGCGGCCAACAGTGCCAAACGTCGCTGCGCCAGCATCGCTGCCGCTGCCGGCGTCGCTGCCGACAGCACGCCCATTTCCATTGCAATCAATTGGAAAATTTGCATTTAGCCAGGCAATCGCAATGGCAACTGCAAGCTGCAAGCTGCAAGCTGCGAACGACAAACGGCAGCTGTAACAAGTCCATTTCAGCGGTAGAGTCGGTAAAAGCAAATTAGAGCACAGCATGACAAAAAGCAATCCAACAAGCACACGAATGCAAGTATCTCTGAGTAGCGCAGCTCCAATGTATCTTGTAGCTGCTGCAATTGAATGTGTTGTGCGTATAATTATTAATTGTGCATGTATGCATATGCATGTGTGTGTGCGTGTGTGTGTGTGTGTGTGTTTGTACTCTAATAACACAGCCAATTTGGGCTTTATCATAAGAGCGCGCAAACAAGTTTCCATTGCGGCCGAAATGCAGTCGTGCGGCTTCCGTGCTCCGCTGCTAAAATGTTATTTTAATTGAATCATTTTAGCTATAAAATCAAACTCACACACTGGCATATGCGCCAGTGCTTTCGAAAAGAGATAAAAATATGCATAAGCACATAAATTCGAATGGTATGTACATATATGTATATACATACATACATATGTATGTATGTGTGTATATATGTATGCCGACTGCCAGTCAGACATCAAATTGAATAAACGCGGTCCATTACTCTCCCAGTGATTTTGCCAAATGACTTCATTTCATATCAATTAAGTTTATTGGGCCGGTATGTGGCTGTATCTGAGTCCGTATTGTGTGTGTGCGAATGCAAGTTTGTATGTTTGTATGACTTTTTATTGAATCGGCACGGTCATATAAAAAAGTAAAAATAAAGAATGAAAAAGAAAGAAAAACTCACGCCAAACACACACTCGTACTGCCCTGCCTTTTGCCCATGGAACGAACCTGAACCTGATTCATGCGCTTAATTGCTTTGGAGCGCGCGACTCGTTCTCTCTCCTACTCGGCCGTTGTCTCTACCTCTCTGTCTGTGTCTGTGTCTGTCTCTGTCTCTGTCGCACTGTGCCTTGGCCAACAGAAAGGTATGAAATCGAATTGTGTGCACAAAAGTTATAAATGTTACCGGTCCACAACGTGCAACGGCTATTTTTTTGTTTTTTAATAAAAATGACAACATTTTTTGACACAGGCCCAGCGAAAATAAAGCAGAAAGCCAAGCCACGCAGAATATGTTATGTTATGTGGATCTGGAACGCGTCAATTTGGTGCTGGCAAAAGAGAAATTAAAAAATACCATAATGGCATCACAATATATCAGGTTCGGCTGTGGGAAACGATCATTCGATACAAATGAGAACAATAAAAACTATTAACTGTTACGTCGGGTAACAGAATCTGGGTTGTAAACACCGTTTAAGCTACTGTGCTCGAGTTTTCGTTTACATGCATACAAATGTATATTAACGAATTTTCAAGTCTAATGTTTTCAAATGTAGCTACTTAAATCTTTATGGCCAACAAAAATGAACATCTAACTTCATTTAGCCACCCACTTGTTTAACATATCGCATAACAGATCTTTATTAATACCTAGTTACCATCGTATTAACTTGGCCCACACAGCATTCAAATCTATTGTTACAAGGCACATGTCATAAAAATAGCAAAAAAAAAAAAAAAGAAAACAGTTTAAGCACTCTGACAACTTATTTACTTATTTGACTGCCCGGCCTACTTTTATACCCCAATTTAGTGACCCAAAAATGCAATTAAGTTTCGCTCGATATAAATAGACATTTTATGTGATTTTTTATCAGGAAGTCAAACACCCACCCGCCCAAAGCCAAAAAAAAAAGAGCATAGAAATAAAAATAACAGCGAGCACTGGCAATCAATCTTAGATATTGTCGCGCTCGTTAGTTTGTTGCTCGCTGATAAGAAACGACACCGCAATTAGATAGCTGCATCGAAGATAAGCGAAACCGCTTTTAATGAGTCCACCCGGGTCGCTCATAAAAGACAGCGGCACGAATTGCGCACCAAGTTTCCAGAGAAATTTCATTTATGACTTGTTAATTAGTTGAGCAAACAATAAAGCATAAAATTTATGCCATAAATGCTCCAGCAACGGCAACAATTACTTTTAAAAAAGCGCGCCCAGCTGAGCATTTGGCAACACTTAGAGCCAGTGTTGCCACCACAGACAACACTGTTCTGCGCAGCCAACAGCTGAGCGCTAACAGCTGATCGTCGACGTTAGCCGGCAAAGATTTCGCTCACGTTGTTCGGCGGTTGTCATGTGCAACGCGACGAGTACTCCGTTGAAAGTAAACAAATAAATAATAATAATAATAAACAATGTGAATAGTTCGAATTTGTGTAACGTAGCAACCGACGCATTTAACGGTGTTGACGTCTCTCGTTTTTCGTTTCGTTTTCGTCTTACAGTGCGCACAATTCAAGTGAGAATTCTGCTAGCAACAACTCAACGAGCTAACGAAAGAAATTTGGAAATTAAATAAAAAATGAGTTTCGATTTGGACACAAAGCAGATTTGCAGCGATCTGGAGAGCTCTGATCATCGCAAACGTGGCAGCACGCTACTGAAGTTGCGCGAGATCTTGGAACGTACGCCAGACTCCGTTGGCACAGATGCTATCGCTGCGGAATTCGATGAGCTTTATCTGCATCTACTAAAGTGCTATGGGGATCGGTATGAGAATGTGCGCGATCGCTCCGTACTGGCTGTGAGCGCATTTCTGAAGCGTCTGCCGCCCTTGGACTTCCACCTGCTCAACGTGGTGTCGACGCTGGCCGAGCGCATGGGCCAGACGGAGACTGTGGAGCCAAGTGAGGAGATTCGTTTGCTGTACGTTGAGCAGCTGCATCTGATGCTGCGCAAATACGCTCTCATGGGTAATGCGGGCGTCTTTCGTGAGTGCTATCCACAAGTGGTCAAGGTGCTCATTAAAGCCATCAAAGATGCGTATGCTGCAGTGCAGCGGGAAGGCTGTGCCACACTGGTGCAGCTGTGTCGTGTGGCAGACACCATGGAGCTGCGCCCATTCACTGAGTCACTAGCGGTGGCCCTGTATAGCATGCTCAATCACAGACATTCGGCGGCCCGCATCTCTGCCATTGAGGCCATAGGCAGGGTGAGTTTACACTTGGATGCCAGCGGCGAGGGCATGCGCCGGCTGCTGGCAGAAGTATCTCCACTACTTATGGACTCGATGCCGTTGGTGCGCCGTGAGTGCGGTCAAATGGGAGTGCTAATGCTGCTCGAGCTACCGGATCGCTATTCATACTTTGAACGCATTTTGCCTTTGGTGCTGTGCTGCCTTAAGGACGACTCGCCGGAGGTCTTATCGTACATACGCCCACGCTGGGAGCAGTGTGGCCGACAATATTACGAAGAGAACGAGGCGGAACTCTCACAGCAGGAGATAGCCGATTTGCAGGTGGAGAACTATCCGGCAGGTGTACAGCGTCCGACTATCGGCTGCCGGGGCTTGGTGCAGCGCGCGCTGCGTCTGCTGCAGCTCATCACTCGCGAGACCAGTGACTGGAAGGACAATGTGCGCCTGCACTCGCTGAAGCTACTCTATCAATTCATTCTGCACGCCGAGGCCTCCATGACGGCCAAGTTCTTTGAGGTCTATCCACATGTTTCGCATGCCTGCTGCGACAGCGAACCAATTATCGCCGCAGAGGCCAAAAAGGTGGCCGATCTGATGGGTCGTCTGTTGAGCTATAGTGCTTGGATCGATCATGGCTTTGATGGCTTGGAGCGTAATGCACGCGAATCGTTTCTCAAGTGCTTCTACTACATGTTTACTGCCTCCTTGGGCGGCACCTACGAGCATCTGGAGCGTCTGGTCAAGCTGCTAAGATGCAGGGATTACGCGCACACCCTCAAGCCTGGTTTCCAATTGTACATACTGAAAACGTTGGAAACCATTTTGGACAAATCCAGCAAAGTGACGGCCTCAATGGAGGAGCTTAAGGAGCTATATTTGAACGTCTATGTGACTGCCATGAAGGTAATGGCCTTATCCTATGCCCTGTACAACGAGGACACCAAAGATGTGAAGCGGGGTGAAATGATCTTAAAGCGTCTTGTTCAACTAGAGGAAACAACGCTAGCGAAGCTACACGAGACTTGGTTCGGCATCGTGCTACTCGATGTGGATAGCTTGGATGCTGCGCTTGACGAGAACGCGGAGCCTGTTTTGTTGCTGTACGGGCTCATCCACTTGGGAAAAATACGATCCACCTACTTGCCGCAGCTCATCGAGAAGATCAAGCTGGTTTTCGAACATTGCTGCGACTCGGCCCAGGTGCGCATCTTTAGTATTCTTTCGATAGCGGCGCTCTCCTGGTCACAAACTGTTACCATAGAGCGGGAGCAGAGCACACAGTTGCTGAGCAACTTCATCGCTGAGGTAGTCGAACCCCATTTATCGTGGAAGGCTGGCGCTCATGGAGAGGCCATGCGCTCCATGGCTATGGCAACACTTTGCGCAGTGGCCCAAGGCGCCAAGGAAGAGGCACGCGAAGTTCTGCCTTCGCTAGCCAGTCACATGCCAAGTTTGCTAGAGGATCGCAATGTGACCACGCGTCATTATGCCATCAAGGCCATGTGCTACTTTCAGGGCATGTCGGTGGAGGCCCTCAAGCCACTGGCCTATGCCACCATGCAGCGCATGGATGACCCCTCAGCCGGCATTCGTGTCATAGCGGCCACAGCGGTGGGCAAATTACGTCCTGCATTCAAGACTGAGGGGACGAAGGAAGAGCTGGAGTACGAGCATGAAGTGTGGGAGGCGTTTATCAAGCGTGCTTTGGATATTCTGTTGCTGTATCATGAGAGCCCCGAAAAGGAGATGCAAGCTGCTGCCCAAAGGTCGCTCATCGAGCTAGCGAAACTACATCCTGCAGCCTGGGAGGACAGTTACCAACGCGCCTTGGGCGTGGCCAGGCGCAAGGACGAGCTGATCGACTTCTATGCCAAGATGAAAATCAATGATGCACAGGTGGAGACAGAAACGAATTAGTGCTTACGCCCCGTAGCACACATCTACACAATTGCCTCAATTTAAATTAGTTTTGAGTGGTCTGCTAATTTTCTATAGAATTGCGATTTTTAGCCTGTTATTGCGTTCCCATTTGCCCATTTTCATTAATAGCCCGATCTGTCGAATTCTGAGTAGCAAATTATTGTAAACACACTCGCCAAATGTGCAGTTGCGACTGATGGAATCGCATTTAGCATTTAGCTGCATTAGGCATTAAAGCATTTACAAATCCCAAAAATTTATTTTGTTTATTTTGCCACGGCTAAAAATTTTGTTTGATGAATTCGCTTTATGAATTCTGGATAGCGCGCGTCAGAAAAAATTGTTATTGCAATCTGAACATATTGCAGCCCGAAGCACAAATAAATCTAAATTTGGGTTAACTGCTCAAAAGAAATGTACACAATCGCGAGAAGAGTGATCCTAAATACTAAATTGATATATTTAAGAATTCATAAAATTATTCATATTTAAATATTCTAGAGCGCACATCAGCTCGGAAATGTATATTAAAAACATAATAATAATAATAATAATAATAATAATAATAATTTTCATAAATATATTCTATGTTAGATCGTTTTAAGTATTTTGTACTTGTACGTGTAATAAATATCTCATATGTATATTATATATAAATATGATCATAATATATATAGTATATGGAATTGAAGCTGTTCTTAACATTAGCCCCTGCATCAATATTAAAGGTTTTAATATTTAATAAAATATATTTTAAAATTAATATATGTAATTACAATTTAATATTTATTTTAAATTTTAAGATTCAAATGGCATGCCCAGATAGGAAATTGCACTCTGCCTTTCAGTTAGATATGCCTTATACAATATAACGAACTCAATTCTGAATTGGGTCATTCAAAGAATGAGGAATACATTAAATATAAATGTTCATCAGGTACATAAACGGAATTGATTTTTACGCTTTTAAATTCAACTCAAATGAAGTTCATTAAAAAAACAAAATGTAAGGAATTCTGATGGTTAATTATTTAATAACAATGCAATGCAGCTCGGTATTTTAACTGGTCGTTCCTACTAGCAACAAATATATATGCATATGCACATCAATTCCAGAACGAAATAAAAACCACTCAGTTCATGTGAAGGGCCAGCGAAGGGCTTCCGGTTTTTATATTTTTTGATGGCCCAAGTTATGTATTCATACATATGCAAATATTGCATTGAATTGTTTAATTAAACTGCATTTTTTATGCATATTCGGGGCTTCAAGAGCTCTCTCTCAACTCTTGAAATATCTCTGATGTCTATAACTAATCCTGTCCGCTTATTATGCATTCTCTTATATGACTGTCGAAATCTTTGCTCGCAAAGTGTTGCATAATTCTGAGCGCTGGGCTTTCAATTGCAAATTTAAGCCGCATTTGATTGGGTTTGGATTGGCGTATGAGTAATGTTGACCCAGATTTGTTTGGCTGGCAGCTGTGTTGCCAAACTAATTTGTCGCAGTTTGGTGCAACAAAGTTTGCACATAATATTAAAACAATTTGTCTAATTAAGCAAAACGTACAAGTTTCTAATTAAAATGCACACACACACGACTACACAAGCACACAGACTGACAGACAGACAGTAACAGCCGCCACCCCATGATACGCCTAGCACAGCCACGCCCACCCGACTCTTCGCGCAGCTGGCGCCATTTCAAATGACGTAAAGGCGCACAGCACACACACACACACACACACGCGCACATGCACACATACTTGTTGAAATTTTATGTGCGCTTAATTGCCAGCAAATGAGCGCAGTTCTTTGTGAGCGTATGCGAAGGCAAACACAACTAAATGACTAACTGTAAATAAATTGACGTTATCCCAACTGCCTTGATGCTCACTTAATTAATTGCATTTGACTTTGGCCAGGGTAATTATAAATTCGTAACTTTAATTTCATTGCATCTAAATTGAAATAAATGAAAAGAAAAGCGAGAGAGAATGTCATAAAGAGGGCGAAGTAAATATGTAAAGCTTGTTGTTGTTGTTGGAATTTGTGCTGCGAATGCGGCGTGGTGGATAATCATTATGGCGATACTAGTAAAGCTCATTAAACTAATTATGCCGTACCAAAACTTCAAAGACGGGATAAAAAACGAGGCGGTCGAGAGAGACAGCGAGACTGAGAGGCAGACAGAGAGAGAGAGATAATTGTATAAAGAGACAGAGAGAAAGAGAACGATTTCAAATGTCGTGGCGGGCAGCAGCATCTACGGGTATTCGGCGTTTAATTAATCCTTTTCAGGCAACTCAACAGAGAGAAAAAGAGAGAGTGAGCGAGACAGAGAGTTAGACTCAGACAGTAATGCGCACAGCAAATAAACAGTTATAAATGTGAGGCAGTGGCTGCGCCAGCTGGATGAAAGTTAAAGACAGACTGTAGTACCAACAAGAAGATGACTTCATTGTGCTCGTCCACATCCTCCTCCTCGTCGTCGTCGTCTCCATCGTCGTCGTCCTTGGTGGCGCACAAATTAATGTTACATTCAATGCCATTTTGAAATCATGTTGAGTGCCGCCGACCCCAAAAAAGGTAAAAAGTAACGACTGGGTCGGCAGCTTTTGGCTCAGCTCTTTGCATCGTCAGGATGCACAAAATGTTGGCTCACTCGAATAGTCCGACCTTTGCCGCAATTGAAGTTTGTTAGTCTGAAAGTCGAACTGTAAAGTGAATGTGCTCAAGTAGCTATAAATGCTATGCTAATAATCTGGGCATTTGCATTTGGTTTCCCTTTTTTTTCAGGAAAATTACTTTTCTTTGATTAAGAAAAGCTCACTTAAATTTCACATTAGATTTAATTAAGTGAAAATTAATTTTACTCAACATTAATTGTTTTCGTTTATACACTGCCGCTGCCAGAATCTGACCCATTTAAGGTTGATAAATTAAATATGAAATTAGCTCGAGAATTATTATGATCTTTTCGCCAGCAGTGGCTTTGACTGTGTCCTGTTGAGCAGCCAGCCAGCTGGAAATTGTATAATAAGAGACTAAAGACATTCAGACTGGCAGACGCATGGACGGTCATCGTCATCATCGTCATCACTAATTGAGGTGCTTTCATGCTGACCAGGTTGAGGCTGTCATTGCAAACAGTTTTAACAAGCAGCATCCTTTGCGTCCTTCGGCCTGTCTCCTGTTTTAACATTTTTAATTTCTACCCGTCAACTTCACTGGCTACCAACTCGAGCTGGCTTTGCTGTTTTAGTTGAGTTTGCTACATACAAGAGTCTCTCGCATTTAAGTTAAATTAGTCAACGTAATAAATAATCCGTCGTCGCCTGGGCAACACTCCTCTAAACAAACACGTAAATATCTCAGCAAATGTAAGTCTAATAAAACTCAACTCGAACGATGAGCGATGAGCGATGAGCGATGAACGGTGAACGTTAATTAAATACCCGCCATGGATAAGAGTTTGAGGGCCCGCCCTTAGCAATTAGGGTGCAGCAACTGCCCCACAAATGTCCAGCGCCCAAACAGTCCAATTCACTGTTCCATTGTCGTCGTCGTAGTCGTCGTCCCTTTCGTTGTCGTTGTCGTTGTCGCCATCGTTACTCGCTTCAGCTGGAGCCTGGACTGAATATAGCCGAAGGGCTGGACGTTCGCTTCATTTGCCATGGCGCCGCTTAGTTCCACTTAAATGCTTAATTATAATTGAGTTCCCTGCACAGAAAGAGAGAGTAGTACATGTCGACTGTGTTCGCTTCTGTTTCTGGGTTGACTTCTGCAGCGGAAGCATCCTGGCATTCAGCACTTGAAATTAAATACAAATAATCTTTTGACTCGTTTCACTCCTTTTGCCTACTACAGTTCCTACAAAAGGGTTTGAGACGCACAGCTCGTTTGGCGCTGTTTTAATTACGTCTTAATGTCGACGCATAAGCTGAGTCGTATCTCCACGTCTCTCATCCCTTACCCTTCATCCCTTTCCCTTCCCTTTCCCTTTCCCTGTCCATCAGCCAGCGAAGCAAGTTTACGAAATGAAGTTCAATGCTCCAGCACGGTGCGTATCAATTCAGCGTTAATTGCTTCGCTGCTCCAAATGGTGCCAAAGTTGGTGCAGTTAATGTGAAAGTCAAGTGCCGACCAAGCCAGCTCTGAGACGGAGCCAGCCAAAGCGGATAAACTGTGAAGGCGCGAAAGCCATTTTGGCAGAGTTTTTATTGATTTTTGCACGTAACAGCGCCTGAGGCGGTCGGACGGGAATGGGCACGGGCATCCCTCAAAAATGATGACAGTGGGTAAAACACAATTATTAACAAGTAAAAAATAAAAATAAATATTGTAAATGTGAATAATTGGTAAAAGGAGACAAGTACATGAATGTGAATATTATATTATTTAATTGTATTGGCAAAACTAGAGTCAAACAAAACAATGACGGAAAATAAATATAAATGAATTAAAAAATGTTATAAAATAGTGAGCGGGTGAATTAAGAGGCGAAGATGCAAAAAGAATTTAATTCAAAGTTGTTAAATAAATCAGAATTCAGAATACAAAATACTGTGTATATAATTGATGAAGTCACAAAAGCAAGACATTTTATTTATTTATTTATTTTTTTAAAATAATTTATAAAATAATTTACTTGAGGATAACAAACTTTTATGAATCATTTTACATAATTAATTCTTTTTTTTTTTCAAGTATTATTATTCCAAAAATTAAGAAAAACAATATACATATGAATATCTATTAATTCCATAATTTAAAATTTGACTTTTAGCATTTCATTAGTATGAATTCAATAAAAACAAGTTATATAGAAACTAGTTTGGAAATTGATATTGATTTATTATTTGATTTAATCTGAAGTCTATTACTTAATATCGTAGCCACTGTACGCCGCGTGGCATTGTTGGCAAATTATGTTTAATTATGAGAGCTTGGCAGACAATGACGAAAACGACAATCGACTTCGAGTCGGGGTTGACTCTGACATTGTAACTGGCTAAACGGAGGAGGCCTGGCCGGAGGCAAGGACCACAGGAGTAAGGAGAGAAAAGAGCAAGGAGCAAGCGAATGCCACTCACTGGCTGACTATGTATCATTATTATGATGCCTGCAAGTGTTTATTTTTGGCTGCCGGCAGCAGTAGCAGCAGCAGCAGCCGTATTTTCTTTTTTTCTCTCTCTCCCTCTCTCTCTCTCTGTTTCATTCTCGTTAATGTGACCGTTAACGTTGTCAGAGCCTTTCGCAGTACAGTTGCTGGAGTGGTCGACGGTCGACGCGTCAACGAGGCGGTGAGGTTGAGCGATGGCAGCTGCGTTGGCATTAATTAAGCATGTTTGACTGTGAATGTCAACAGCAGAAAATGCTACTCTCTTTCTCTTTCAGTGTGTGTGTATGTGTGTGTGTGAGTGCGTTGACAGGCGGACAGTTACAAAGGGACGCACGAAAAAGGCTGACAGTCTCTCTTGGTCGCGCATCACGTAATTAAGTGACGCAAGTCAATTTATTTTGCAATTAATCATTAATTTATGCGTACGAAAGTATAATTGACTCATATTTCAGCTCAGATGCCGAAAGCGCAAATGAGATACCAGCAGAGAGAGAGAGAGAGAGAGAGAGAGAGAGAGAGAGAGAGAGAGAGAGAGAGAGGGAGAGAGTCCACTCTCCCACCATGTTATCGTATTTCAATTGCGATGGCTGTCTACTTGCTTCCAGATATCTCATAATTACATTTTTACATTGCGCACTTGCTGCCTGCGGTTAAATAATATGTTTACCGTTTACCCACTTCTAAGAACATCTTATCAATGAATACATCGATGATGAGTTCATCTCAAAATGCGCATTGAACCTTGCTCATGAGATTATAATCAAAATTACGCACACTCTAGAATTCCCACGCTAATGAACGTGCTACAAAATACAAACCAAGCTAGCTGAGCATATTAACAAGCGTGCTTAGCTTTTTGAGTTGAATTAATCAATTCATTTGCTTTTTGCTACTCTGCCAAATCTGTTCAATTTTCCGAATAATTAACGGTTGGAAAAGTGTTTCACAAAGTTCTAAAACAACAAAAATTAAAATATTGGACGTAAGTGATATTTTTTACATACGTTTATAATTGATGAATTATTTTTTCCGTCAACAAATAACTTTATATTTCTATTGATATTAACGCCAACAATTGATTTAATTGAAAGAATAGTTTTTCTTATTTGCCTGACATATAAATCGATGTAAATCAATTACATTTTCATTTTCATTTTTTTTTTTAAATATGCTTTTAAAAGTTCAATGAATAATTACAAAACTTAAAAAATATATATTCATAACGATTTAATTTATTCTTTATTGTAAAAATTAATTTAGTTTAATTTATGCAATTTTCAATCAACGCAATATGATAGAGTCAAATTCGTAATCGTTGTAGTTTTACATTCAAACCAAAAAAAAAAACGTGAATAAATTTCAAATTGCACATCTATGTGTAAAGGGTGTTCAACAAATTACGCATGAAATAGTTTTGATAGAAAGGCTTATAATTAAAACGTGAGACCATTTACCCTTATATAAATAAATGAAATTTTACTTTTTAATTATAAGCCTGTGATTCTATAAAAATTACTTTTTCGGGACACCCTTTATATAGAAATATCTCGCTTCAGCTTAAAACAAATGAAATACTAATATTTTGCGAGGCAAACGGATTATGGGTATTCCTAGTCAAATACTCTGCGCCAGTGTACTCCTGCGAGTTAACTCACTTTAATAAGCTCAGTATATGCATAAACAACTACGAAAGCTCTAGTCGGGTGTATTCGACTAGAAAATACCCTGCGCAGAGCAACTATTTCTATAATTCAAAATACTCACGCACACATGAGCACACATGGGAGAAAGTTATTCAAAATATAAAATACAAAATCTGATTATCTATCAAAGCCTACGCAGACCATTTAATATGTGATTTAATAGCTATTGAAAGAAATGCTAAACTCTTACTGAGTATAGTATACAAACTAATAAAACGAACGTACAGACTGATAAACGGACAGTTCTAGATAGACTCACCTCATCGTCTTGATCAACAATATATATAGGTATATAATTCATGGCTGCCATGCCTCATTCTGCCTGGTTACATATGTTTCCACGATAGCATTATGCCCCGCATTCACAATTGCAAGGGTTAATATTGTTTGCAAATACATAAATGTACTTTTCAATACTTGCACTTTATATGCATAAATATTTTATAAACTTGATGAATATTTTATTTGGCCGTCAAATGATTGATTGATTGATGGCTGGCTGGCAGGCAGCAGCCACACATAACTGATATGCATAATGCATTAATTTCAGCTTGCATTCATTCTGCTATTTGTGCAACATATCGAATTGCAGCTGTCTGGACCATATCGAATTAATGGCTCGAACTGAATATAATTAATTACCAATTAGTTAAACTCAAGAGCTATTGACGAAATACTAAAATTAGCGACTGCAGTGGTTAATTAGAGAAGTCTTTACCTTGTATATGGGCATATTGCATATGAGTTTAACAAAAAAGTTGTACAAATTCTTAAAAATAAAAAATAAATTTTAAAAATTTCGTTTCGCGGTTTCTAATCCTTTTACTCACTTCCGTTTCCGTTGACCCAAATTTTATACATTCTTTTACATATATATGCAAATAGTTATAAAAATATAAATTAGAAATAGAAATATTTGAAAGATTAAATAATGTTTAATCATAATTTTCTTAGTTTCCCTAAATCTAACATTCTCCAAACTTTTTATTTAATTTAAAAAAAGAATACTTAAATAAAAATATATATTTTTTGCAACAACTTTAAATAGTATATAAAAGATAGTCAAATTTGATTGTTTTCTAATTTATATTTAATATTTTCCAAAATTTGTTATATTTGCAACTAGATTTGATTGTCTTTCTTTGTTTTTGTGTGTTTGTTCGGAAATTCTCTTTCTGATGAAGAGCATTCGAATCGCTTTGATTTGTTCCCTTGGCATTTTTTCCTAAATGATTATCTAAACTTTCATTTTATTTGTCCGAAATGAATGGCTGAAATAGAATGCGTGTTACTAGGGGCCGCTTGTGTATCAAATCACATCAAATTATGCTGATGACATAGGAATTTTCGGGAACCCTTGACTGTTTTGCTGCCTGCCTGCCTGACTGCCGGCTGCCTGGCTGGCTGTTGGGTACTTTCATTGCCGTTGCCGTGGCCGTTGCTATTGCTGTTGCCGCCGCACTCATTTAAAATATCATCAATCATAGCCAGTTAGTTAATTGCGGCCAATTGTGTGCGTGTGTGTGTGTGTGTGTGTGTGCGCACAAAGGCGAGCCAAATTAATGGCCAGGCAAAGAGAAGTGAAAGAAAAACGAAAACGTTTAAAAATTGCTAGCTGGCAAATTAAAAATAAAGCTTAAGCACGCCAACTTTGACCGAGCCAACTGACCCAAAGTGGCCGCCTGCAAAGTTCAAGTGAAATAAGCCATGACAAAGCGGCGCACCTCCCCGCAGCCGAATTGACTCCAACCCAAGCGATGTTTTGGGACTCCAAGTAAAAGTTGCCGCAGAGTTTGCACTTGTTTTCAAACCACTTCACTTTTAGCAAGAACATCAAAAAGTTGCCTGCAAATCTATGAAAAATTATGACAGGAAGCATTTCGAGCGGAAGTGAGCTGTATGATATTTCATCCTCCTTCTCCTCCGACAGCAACAACTACTGCAATAATGCTCACATAATTAGCAATAATATTTAGCTATTTGACATATTTTTGTTAATGATTGGCGGTTGGCTCAATAGTTGGCCTTATCGCACTGTCCGCTGTCAGGGTTAACTGGCACGCATGATTACACTCAGCCTTTTCAATCTGGGGCAGCAAGTTCAACCCTCAAGAACTGCGATGCGCTGTGCGAATATCGAACCGAAAATAACTTGAAAATTGCGCAGCATTTATAATCTGCCTTTGATTTATATAACGATTTCCGTTTAAAGATTTGCCAGCTACGAAAATGTGACTGGCTGACGTAGCTGACGTTTATCCCGGTCCCAGTTACGGCTCCGGCCACCCTCAACATTGGCATCTTTATGTGCTGACTTGACAATAATACCACACACACACACTCACACACACACACACACTAAACACAGGAATACATACATACAGAGAAGGATTGAAAGGACGTGCTGCTGGCACTTGCTGAGTTTGGCTGCCTGGCCATGGCAGCACAATGACATGAATTCAATATAATAAATAAAATATAATGCTGTCAATAAAAATAAGTAAATACAAATCTCAACGAAGGTCGCTCAAAACATTGCCGAAAATTGTGCTCATTATTAATTAACTGATTTAACTCGAATATAATGCAGCAAATTTATTTCTCTTTTCATATTGTTTTCATTGTATTTAATTTACTTAATTAAATTGGCATTGAGATTTAAAAAGACTTTAAATATATTACAAATATATAAATAAACTTAAACATACAAATTAAATATGAAAACTTAAAAATAATCAAAAAAAATAAATGAACATAAATCTTAAAGTTAAATCGATATGGTGAAGTAAAATAACTTGAAAAGAATAATACATTTTTTTTTCTATGTCAAGGCAAGTTCAGAGAATTGCTAATAAATATTTAATGAACTGCCTTTACATATTAAATTTTTTGATCAGATACAGTTTACTTATACGATATAGAATTTTTAAATAATTTATAGACAATTTCGAAAAGCAATAACATTTATAAGAAAACAATTTATCTTCACAACACTCTGATCCACCCTCGTTTTATTCGAAACGGCAACAGCATAAACAGTCATTGCTCAGAGCATCGATTGGCCAAACTTCTACGCAAAAGCTTAAATACTTCACTCAAAATAGCTTCATAATATTTGTGTGCACATCAGATTTGGCCATGTCACAGAACAACTTGGTGTATTCGAGTTCATGTATGTGTATATGGCAGTGTGTATCTTATTGCTGTAGGTATTATGCGGCAAGCATGTTCCAAGAACAGCATCAGGCTTGCCCCCAAAGACGCCACATTGAAGACCTAACGTTGGAGAGCCGAGTGTAACCGTCCGTAAATCGACTCGAATACGCGACTGTGTGTAAGCCATGTCATCCGCATATGCAACGGTAGCCAACAATGTATAGGTCTCAGGGAATTCGAAAAATCGCGTGAACAGTCTAACCAGAATTTTTAAGCTGTCTGTCGCTCAATTGAGGCATTTACACAAAAGACAGCATTTTCAGCTCTGTTTGTTAGGAAAAACTCCGAGTAACTTTTAGATAATGTCTGATATATATGCCAAGTGTTGCTACTACTCATAGTTGAAGTGGAATTTAATATGATTTTTCAACAGCTGGTGCTCCACCTTCAACACACTCAAAAACACAAACACACACTGTATCCATTGCTAATGCGCCCTCTGCCACACCCACGCACACAGCCTGGCTGGAGCGTTGCAACTGCACTTATTTGGAGCGCTTATGATTTATTTATGCATTCAAGTGGGGATACTGTTAGCAGGAGTAACGCAATTTTCTAGTGTTCAACTCTTGTTTACTTTCCGGGGCCAATGGAAGCAAAATAAAATGTAAAACTCAACTCAACAAACTATTACACAAACAACAACGCACTCGGTTCGAGCGGCGTTAAAGTCAAAACTAAAATATAACAAAATAAAAGAAAACCGTAAAGAGTAGAATAAAAAAAAAAAAAGAAACAGATACCAACGGAAAGGACTTGTTTATTTACAGTCTGGGCTCAGTGTGGCATTGGCTTTGATCGAGTTGTCAGTGCCAAGTTTTTCAACTTTTACTTTAAACTAATTCAATTTCATTTGTGTCGGTCACAAAGCTAAACCAATTTGTAAGCGGAAGCAAGCAAAGAAATTAAATTTAGTTATATTTAAATACAAATAAATATATATATTTGAGCTCGGGCAACAGTTTCGATCGCAACAGCTCATAGCTCAAAAGTTGCTCAGTTTTGCTGCATGTAAGTATAAAATAAGTAATTTTGTCTAGAAAATGAAAACGATTAAAACAAGCAGGCAACAATGCGGCAAGGCATGCGGAGACGCAAGTCACAAAACTCTGCGCATGACACAGGTAAATTCATTAAAGTTGCCAACCAGCCAAACACACGCACATACACACACACACACACTTATGTATATATATGTATGCATATACATATATACACACACACACTCACACGCACGCACGCCCGCGCGAGCACACATAGTTGCAAAGACTGTCGAACGCTGTTGCATGAATATCCTGTGGCTGGGGCTGCGGTAGCGGCAACGGCAGCAGCTTCTGTGTGTGGCACATCAATTTAATTAGCGAGCACATAACTCGATAAAATATTCAAGCAATTTCAAAGCTGCTGTACTGGACAACCATTATTCCCCCGAGACAGCCCAGCAGCAGCAGCAGCAGCAGCAGCGACAGCGACAGCGAAAGCAGGAGTAGTGGGAAGGAAGTAGCAGAAATCCTAGAAGTCGTGGAGCTTAAAGCGAGCTACTCAGCATTATCAGTATCTTTATAAACACCTCAGCGAGAACAGTTCTAAGGCATGAGCCAAAATAACGAAAAATATGACAAATTACACAATTTAACAGCCAGATTGACAACAATATACAGACACAGAGAATCAGAAAGAGAGGGAGGGAGAAAGAGAGAGATACACAAACAAAACATAAATGCCAGTATGCTACAACAAAAAGCATAGCATGGGGCACACTGAATTATGCTGACAAGGCAAAATGGCTAAAAGCAGAGCGCGGTAAAGCGTATGGCCAAGAAGTAGCTAGTCAGCCACGTTTACGTCAAGCGACAGCACACACACACACACACACACACACACACACAAAGGCGGCAGACACACAGCTGAAAAGGCAGAACGCAGCAAATGCTGAAGAGCAAAGTGAAGTGCGGATCATAGATGGGAACGGGAGACAACGTTGATGATGACGAGCTGGGTGCACAGCCGCAAGGCAAATTATGCACAGGCAGAAGGAGTAGCTGTGCTGTAGCTGTAGCTGTAGACGGAGTCATGATGAACATTCGACAGAAGCTTGTTAAAATACCAACAGGCAGCTGCCAGCTGGCTATGCCCAGCCACCCACTCACCCACATGCAGACACTATGGAATGTGAGCTGATGTCAATGCAATAAAACGAAACGAAATGAAATGAAATGAAATGAAATGAAATGAAATGAAATAAAAGAAGTAAAATGTTGTGCTGCTACACATAGCTGGAACGGCCACTGCACGAGCCAGAGCCAAGCGAAAGCCTCAAGGATAATAATGGAGGCGAAAAGAGTTTCGTACCCAAACATAACGCCACATATGCAACTTTATCCACGTGTGTGTGTGTGTGTGTGTGCGTGTGCTCATGCCAGTGTTGCCTGTGACAGGCCAGCAAAACTTAAATGCCATTAGTAGCTGCCCCTCTGGACCTCGTCTGTGTCCTCGTCGGTGTCCTCGTACCCTGCCATTTCCAGTTCCTCACGCCCCGTCGCAAAGGCAAAAGCGTGCCAGGTAACTGGCACACACACACACCCGCAAACCCACACAGACACTCACATTTATAAACACACACAGAGAGTAGCTAACACACTAAGCTACTGTACGTGCCACAGCAATATCTTTCACTCTCTATCACTCACTCACTCACTCGCTCACTCGCTCGCTCCTCTATCGCCGTCGTCATCGTGGAGGCAGGCAATTGAAATAACTTCTTCCGCTTGCCTGCCTCGCTTCCGCTGCTTGAATATGTCCACCCTTAAATCATACCAATGCCACACAGACCGCCCACCACCCGCCCGGCCCACGTAACCTTTTGAGAAGCTCAACAGACTTGAATTGCCGTTGCTTTTTTTGTTTTTTTTTTTCTGTTTATTTTGTTAGGCTGTAAGTGATTTTGCACGAGCTTAGCAGCATGTTGCCGGGCAACATGTTGCTCCAGTCGTAATGTTGAGAGCGAATCGCGCTCAATTTGCACTCTTCGTGTGTTGTTTGCGTGTAGTTGTGCGAGTATTTGGGTAACTGTTAGCGAGAAGACGACGTAGAGGGAAAGGGAGAGAGGGAGCAGGCAAAGGTTAGTCCTTTTATGTGTCATCCCCATTGTCGCTGCTGCTGCTGCTGTTGTTGTTGTTGTTGTTGTTGGCAATAAAATACATTTAAGCACGCATTACGTTATACGTTATTGAGCGCGCTCTGCTTGAAACTGACATTTGGACGGCAACTGTGTGTGTGTGTGTGCGACTGAGTGTGAGTGCGAGTGAGTGAGCGTTTGTGTTGAATATAAGTGGCTGTGTTGGTATGACTTTGCACTTCGTATTAATTTAAATTGCTTTTGGGATTGTCAACTATAAAATATGACACAAAACGACGGCATTTAAATGGCATGCAAGTTCTTGGCAACAAATTAACTACAGATTTTGATCCCTACGTTGTACTATGTGAAGTGATATAATTGTTATTATGAACATAAATACTAGTAGCTTATATTTATATACACATAGCACCGCACACTAAAAATAAATTTAAGACCCTTTGCCGTACTTGAAATTGGGTTCGTACGTTTTATTGCCGTTTCGGTGCGTGGCTTTTGCCGTTCGTTAAATTAAGTTAAATTGTGTCACACTCAAATGTTGTACCATAAATTCATGCCAACACTCGCAGCAGTCACACACAAGTGTTCGCAAGGCTGCGCCAAGCGGAACCCCTGGCCTTGCCGAACTTATGTGCCTCTGCCTCTGGCTGGGCTGACTGTTTAAATCCTTTGCCAGGCAACGCTTACTGCTGGGGACTCTCCCAGCATTTTGTTATGCAAATCACAACGCAGTGCGCCAGGAAATGGCAAATGGACGACCAGCCCACAAACAGACACACAAAAACAAATACTGATGATTGTGGATGGGAGGGGAGGGCGGAGGGCGGAGGGTCGAAGGACGGGCGTGTTGTGGGCTAACTAAGTTGGACTACATTCCGCACAGGCGGCACTAAATGGTGGACTATTCTGTTCTGTATTTTATTGCATTTGCGGGCTCCAGATTGTGGGGCAAAAAAGTTGAAGGTTAATGCCAGAGGCAAAAACCATTAACAAGTTGACAACAAATGCGCAGCTGTTTTGCTAATTTCGTTTACCCGTTTTAACACGCACATTTTCGCTTTTCTATATATTCCAGCCACCACGCCCACTTAAGAGCCAATTAACTGCGCCCTAAATGATGCCCGAAACGGAACGCGAATCGTTGGTGGCAGCAGAAATGATCAGCGGCGCCTTGGCGCACGGTTATGGCATAGTCAAAGACAAACAGCAACAACACCAACACCATCAGCAACATCAGCAGCATCAGCAGCATCAGCAACATCAGCAGCAGCAACAGTTACAGCAACAGTTGCAATCAGAGTCAGCAACGGCTTACAATATGGCCATCAACTCGTATGTCTACAGCAGCTCATTGACAATTCCGCCGTCGGCAGCATCAATGGTCAGTCCCAGCAGCAAGGAGAAGCTAGTCAATATGCTGCGAGTGCGCGATAATAACAACAGCAACAGCAACGGCAGCAACAGCGCAAGTCCCATCTCTGCTGACAGTTCGCCCACTACGTTTCTACAGAAGCAGCTGGAGGCACCTTCTAGTCGTCAATCGACTACTCTGCAACAACAACAGCAGCAGCAACAACAACAACAGCAGCAGCAGCAGCAGCTTCGCTCTGTAACGCCCTTTCCCACCAACATAGCCGCGAACACTTCGAACCATACTGCTAGCTGGCATGCTCACGTCTATGCACGTCCGCCTAATAGACCCACGCCCCATTCTATTGCAGACATTCTGGGCATGGCCATGGCCGACAAAATTGCGTATGAGGGCGCCGTGGCTGCCGCCTCAGCTGCCGCTCCTGTTTCTACAGCCACCGCCAACAGTTCGGCCACTTCACCAAAGAGCATTCTGCGAAATATTGAGCAGCAGTACGCACAGCAGCCCCAGGAACAGGAACAGCGCACACATCGTAGCGCCTCAATGAGCGATGTCAGCGAGGAGGACAGTGCAGTCAATTCAGCAGCAGCAGCAGCAGCATCAGCCGTGGCCGCAACAGCAGCAGCAGCCGCTGCAGCAAATGTCACAGCGGCAGCCCCGCTCGATCAGCCATTGAATCTGTGTGTGGCCAAAAAGTCGCGGGATAGCAGCACCACATCACCCATGCCGGCGGCCAGGCAGAGCCAGCTGCTGGGGAAGACCAGCGCCAAGAAGGGTAAGCAAGACCAACAATTTTCTTCCTCTATGATGTATATAGTATAATCTTAAATAATTAGATAAGCTAATGACTCCATAAACTTTGATAAAATGGATTAGTTAATTCCATTTCCTCACTTATAATAATTAATTCATATCCGCATAACAATTACAAGATTCAATTAGTGTATTCAGAATTCGGTGATTTTGAGTTTCGTATTTTTAGTTTTTCATATTGGCGCCGAGCAAATTTATGCAGCAACGCTTGACGAGCCTGCCAATTGAGCGCAGCGCGAAGCTCTCAACACGCTTCAGCGAAGCGTTCGGCAGGCAACGCGGCGTATGCGTGTTATGCCAAATTAAATGAAGCTCGACCGTGGCTTAAATTGCCAGCATTCGCATTAAGGTCCTACTTTTTGGCAATGACTGCGCTCGTCAACATTCGAATCGAAATTGTCCATTCGCTTTTAATGGATTCTTATATCGCATAAAATGCTGCCTATAAGATTACTAATTCAATTTCGCCAACTGTGGAATGCACAAAAATTATAAAAATAAAACATTGATAGGATTAATTGAATATATATCAATTGTTTATTTTGATTGATATTTAGTTTAAAAAAATTTCAAATCCAATTAAGTGCTAGACTTTATCAAATATTTATTCAGAGCTTGATCATTTAGTAAAATAATAATAATATTAAAATATTAATTAATAATTAATAAATAAATTACTAATAATAATAATATAAAAAAAAAACACAGATATAAAACATAATATTAAATCTTAATTTCATCTTTAACAATAAAGTGAATCAGTTAGAAAATATAAATAAAAATAATAAATATAATTATAAATACATAATATATTTTTAATTTTAAATTCATCTCGAACAATGAAGAAAATTAATCATAAAATATAAATAAAGATGTATAGTAACAAAATAATTATAATATATAGCAGTTATAATTAAATAAATCCATAATTAAGCAAAAATAATATTAAAAGTAAAAAAGAATTAATCTGTGAAAAAAAATGGTCTTGCTAAGTATAGTATTTTAGTTTGATAATTATAAAATGAATATTAAATTTGACCAAACAGTCAACTGGTTAAATTTAATTGATTTATGGGCATTAGCTTTATTAGCTGCAAAATATGTTGCTAAAAGCGCGAACAGAGAGTTCTGTCAGAAATAATAAACTGTAAATACAATGAACGATCTGCCCACTGATTATGTGAACATTGTTTTTACTAATGTAATGTGGATGCCAATCTAAATTTACGTTGCATTAAAATTGCTTAATTCAGACAGAGCAGCCTCAGTAGAGGGTGTGCGTTTTGGGTGAGGGTGAGTTGGGGGGGTTGTTGGGGCGAAAACAGCAAATTCAATTAGCAATTGGCATACGGCAATAATAAGCAATAACAATCAGTTTGAAATGGGCAAACTTGAGCAGAAAATTGTTGGCTGTTGTTTCGTTGTATTGTTGGCGTTAATTGCTCAATGCTGCGTTCGACTTTTATTGTTATTAAAATCACGTACCCGACTTGGCAAAAATATAATAATAATACACATACAAATAGCAAATAGCAAATAACAAATAGCAAATTACAAAAGCGCAACAACAAATGCTTTGAGAATTTATCGCTCATATTCGCATTTCAAATGAATGAATGCCAAACGACACACGCTCAAGTCTCGCAGTTTGTGATTTGCAACTGTCGTCTGTTAATTTGCGCTTAATTACTTGTTTGCAAGCACCATAAATGGCCAGTCGAGATGGAGCCGGGGAGGAACAGGGGGGAGGCTGCCATTAAAATGCTGTCGCCAAACGGGCCTAATGGCACGAAATGGCAATTGCCAATTGGCGAGCAAAAGAAGAAAGAAACAAAATTAAACGCAACGAAAGAAAAGAAAAGAAAACATCGACAAGAAACAACATCTAATCAAACAATTGTGTGTGTTTCACGTCTATTGTTTTAGGGTTTTGCTCTTGTTTTCGCTTTTCGCCGCTTTGTTTTATTGATTTCACGCCACTGGGGTGCCCTTTGTGCTCACTGTCGTGTGTCCGTCCGTATCTAGGGGTGGCTGGCATTAAGTGGCTCGGACCGCAGCCAATGCCGGAGGCGACAAGAACGGCGGCTGTCAGTCGGTCGCCTAATTAATCACAGTGTCATGCATATGCGCTACGCGCCATATGAGGCCGTGCGGCCCACGCGGCGTATTAGCAATTGCAGCGACAGCAACAACAACTTCTACGGCGAACGTTTGCATTTAACTGTCATTAGATTTCAATTATGCATTCGCAATTGGCGACAACAGCCAGACTCATGCCAGACACGTTTTGGCCCCAGTCAACCAATAGATATGCCTGAAATACATGGCGTTGTTAGCACTTGTATATTGTTTTTCCTCTCTGTCTCGCTCACTCTCAATAAAACTAGTAATCGACAGATCTAACATTGTAAACGTCTATAGTTTGACCTGTGAATTAATTAACTTAAAAGTTATAAATCACTTTAATACATGCTAAAAATAAAATTTGAAGATATATTGATATAAAATAAAAATTAATAAATAAATAAAAATATTCCCCAACCTAGTCACATATATACCCTTCACACTCGTTTCATAGGATATTTAACAAAAACAAGTTCGGTATGCAGCGCATTGCCTTTGCATATGAAACAATGAGTAACAACTGCACTCAACTGCAGCTCCGACAACAATACAGTCAGTTAATCTGACCGATTGGCTTGTCAGTTTTTATAGCATTTGACAAGCTAATTGCAAAAGCAAAAGCAACAAAAAAACACACAAACAACGAGCTGAAATCAGGTTAAATAGCTGAGTGTCGCAATTAGTTAGCTTAGTTAGCACATGAAGAGACAATGGCTAATGGTTGCTCCATCTCACACCTTCTTCTTGTCCTCCTACTCCGCAGAGCATTCGAGCAAGCCGGCGGCGAAGAAAAAGAAGCTAACGGTCGATCTGCCTCCGGACGTTAGTCCCACTGGCAGCAGTGACAGCTTAATGCGGGATAAGCTACTGGCCAATAACAGTTCACCAAGCAGCGCATCCCATGCCGCCCTGCCGCAGAGCAACAACAACAGCAACCTGGAGACCACCGAGGATGACTCCGACTCGGGCTCAACGGATGCGCGCCGCAAAAAGAAGGCACGAACCACCTTCACGGGTCGCCAGATCTTTGAGCTGGAAAAACAGTTCGAAATTAAGAAGTATCTCAGCTCGAGCGAGCGCACCGAAATGGCCAAGTTGCTGAATGTCACCGAAACACAGGTAAATATTTCAAATATTTATTAATTCAATTAGCCATCATTTAAAATGAGCACACGCAACAACAACAACAGAAAATTAAACATAAAATGCCCGGCAGCTGAATATTTAATTAATAGCATATTTAACGCACTCTTAATTCAATTAAGTTTCGTGAAAGCCAATAATCCACAGCCCACCAAAATATTTTTGCAAACATTTAATTGTGATAACAAATATCTCTGATTTGCTTTGCAGCAAAAAAAACATGAAATATAATATTAATAAATCTGAAAACAAATTTGTGGAAAAGCTTTGACACCTCAAATAATTGATTAAGCCAATTTCAGAAAATAACAAAAAAGTAAATACAAATTACATTTGTGAAATAAATGAGAAATTTATTATGTTTGCAAAGCAACATCAGTCTGTGAGCCTGAGAGTTGAACGTAAAGCAGACCATTTTATGATAGCAGCACTAGCTTAGTAGCAAATGTTGGGCAACCATTTAATAATATTCAGAACATTTTATCAACTACGTGAATTAAATGTTAAAATGAATGAAATTAATTTAAATTTTTCTTGTAAGAAAGTTGAAAAAATTTAGTTTGTCACGAAAATAGTAGTAAACAAATAAGAGTGCTCTAGTCGAAACTGCTCGACTACGAGATACCCTAAACCCTCCTTTTAAATTATACTTTTCTTCTTTAGGCACGCACAAGCGCACGCTGCGTAGTGACATGGGCATGATCATGCAGTGACATGGGATGCAGTTTAGCTATAGACACTTATAAATTCATTTCTAGATAAACTATCATCAGAGGGGCGTGGTATACAAAATCTCCGTATGCACAATATCAACATAAATATCAAATTTGAACTCTAGCTCAAACGGTGTAGAATCTAGCACTTACAATTTTCGATTATTATCGATAAAATAGAAATGAGATGAGTTATCGAAAAGCAAAATAAACTTATGCTGCGTATGCTATACACGTATAATTTCAAGTCGGCCAGACATGGCTCGTCGCCCTGATCAAGAATATATATATTTCATGTGGTCTCTGGTCTCCTTCTGCCTGTTACATACAGTTTTACAAAACCATTTTCCCTGATTAAAATGACTACTACTCTGACTATACTCGAACTATTTATTGTTGGTCTAACTTTGTAGAAACATCATTTTAATGGAGACAACTGAAGAAATATTAATAGTTTTCATTAAAATAGTAGTGGCTACTAAAAAAAGGGGAAAAAGTTTGAAAACAATTTTATTATAAGTCCAACTTTATATTCAAAGTATCTTTTCATTTAATTTATATTTTGTAATGTTAACTGAATTTACTAAAAAAAAAAAAGAAAAAATGTATAAAACCATTCTATGTAAAAACTAAACTATATAAAACTATTATTAGTTGAACTTTATATTAAAAGTAACTTCAACTGGTTAAAGTTTTGTATAGCACAACGGTAATATTATGAACTGAATTTAGTCCTTTATTAAAATAGTAGTAAAAAATGAGAAAATATTTTTAATACAATTTTAACTATTATTAGTCCAACTAAAAAGTAGCTTCATTTGTTCAAGTTTTAGTGAAGCATGAACACAACATTAAAGTCAATTTGAATTCATATTATTTATAGGGAATTCCTTTGCTTTACTTCTGCTACTTTCCTTTATTTGGTTTGCTTTGAATAGTTTCATGAGCACATGAATTCCTTTCAATAATTAATTGTAATTCATATTGTTTATAATTCAATTTGAATTATAGAAAATAACATTAAATGCGTTGTAAAATATATTTAAGTTTAAATGTAATTTAACTGAGGCAATATTTGTAGTCAAGGTGTGATTTTACTTAATGCCTGAGTAAATATGAATTGATTTATAATGTCAAATCATATTGCCAGCTGGCAAAATCCAGGCCGGAAATGCTAGGCAACATTTGCGCTTTGAATACAACAAGCAAATATGTACACGTATACATATACGATATATGCATATGTATATGTGTGCAGCATAGTGAAAATTAAGATTTATTAAATAATTAGAATAAATTAAGGCCGCATATGGCCGAGACTGTTGCCAGGACAGCTGCAATAATGCAGCAGACGACGACATACAACGTGTTTCATATGAAAATATATATTGTGAGTGAGGATAGAAAATTGACTTGAAAGCTGTTTATTCTGTGCCACCAAGCAAATTCTGAGCTGAGCTGAGCTGGTCGAATAGAATTCAGACTATTAAACGTGGCTCGTCTCTGCTAACATGGCAAAAGGTCTTAACTACCAATTTATGTGGGATTATAGTTAACTTTAAATTGCATTAATAGGTCGGATTACGCATACGCCATGTGCACTCAAATGCCATAAGACTAATTGGCTCTTAAAGAGCGCTAGTGTGCAAAGAGCTTGGCAGTCGAAGCTACAATACAATAGCTATGGCAACAACAAACGATGCGTTGGCAGCCATTCAAGGAACTGCAAGCCTGAACAGCTCTTCGTCTCTTACTCGTAGTCGTAGTCGTAGTCGTGGCCGTAGCCGTAGTCGTAGTCAACGGCAACCACATTGAAATGTCTGCTTAATTAAATTACATTTTCCATCAAGTCAATTAATTACAAGTTTATATACAAACACTAAGCGCACGGCATGCCAATCATGGGCTTCTCTCTAGGTGTGCATATCTGTTACGTAGCCATGATCTGTTGTGCTGTGTGCTGTGCTATGCTGTCTAGTGTTATGTTCGTGTGTGTGTGTGTGTGTGTCCTTGCTTATCTGTATGAGCCAACATGTTATGCATGTCGACATGTTCAAGTGCTTTATATGTATTATTAATATTATAAGCTTGGCAGCCATTTATCACCCCAGCCGTGCACAGCTGCCTGAGTGTGCCTATATATATATACACATATATATATGTATATATGTGTATTTGTGTGTGTGTAGTTTTGGTATATCCTGCCAACAGCCAAGCAATGCTTAAGTGCACCTCACTGATTTCATAGTATGGCTGGTTGGCTGGCTGTTTGTCTGTTTGTCTGTTTGTTTGTATATAAAACATTACTGTCCACATAAACATCTATGTGTTAATCACAGCAATAATATCTGCAAATTAACTGCATCAACTGTTGTTGTTCCGGCCAGCCACAGTCGGTATCCACATGAGGCCCTCGAGCATATGCTAAAGACATAGTTGGAAACCTCAGCATGGGATGAGCTCAAATAGGATACATAATACGAAACATATCATATGTATTTCAATATATTTGCCTCACAAAGATGTTGAGGAGTTGTGGAGTTTCAATTGAATTTCACAAAAGTTGATATGAAAGCATTGCGCATAAAGCTCTGATATACGAACAAATAGCTATTGTAATATGTAATGTATATTATAATAAACAACACCAATGCCAATGCAAAGGAGTTATCAGAATGGGATATTCTTGTTTCAGCAGACAGCTTGTAATGGAAACTCTATAAGTACAAATATTTTCCATTGTATTGTCTACAGACAGCACTAATTATTGCCTTTTGCATATACATATGTAATTATATTTTAGTTTATAATAATATCATTATTTCAATTGAGCTGTCAGTTCTACTGTTTATTGCACTGGCGAGTCTTTGAAAAGTCTAGACATGTATAGGTATATAGATGTGTGCTTTTCGCCACAAATAACACGGCGGCGTGTACTTGGCAACATTGTAACATTACGCATACGCCTCATTAAACCAGCGAACTGGCCAAAAATAAACAGGCGCTGACAATGGCAAAAAAAGAGCAACAGCCATGCAATAAATTTAACAGAACAGAACAGAAAAAAAGAGGAGCAACAGCTCCAAAAGTCGCAAACAAAGTGGCGGCAGTCATAAAAATCTCTTTAAATAAACTCCGCGCACACGCACGCACACAAAGCCACAAAACTGATTATATGCATGTGTATGAGTAAAGCTGGCTCTCAATCAGGTTCGTGCGCTGCTGCGCCCACGTGTCTGCATCGTCTGTCATCAACAAACTGTAAAATAGCCTCAAGCCAGATAAAAATCAATTAATTACGCGTGCATGCGGCTGTCCCAGCTACCCTTAGCCTCGACCTGTAGGGCTGCACTGAAGAGACGCATCGCAGCGCAGTTGCAAATGCACACGCATACCGCCACACACACGCACACGCACACGCACACACATATACATATACACATATATACATACATCGGGAAACTGACAACATTGTAATTGTGTTACGATTACCCAACGAACATCACGCGCCAAACGCTGCAAATTACATTTGCATATTAGCGTCAGAGCAGTCGGCCAAGCGGAGAAGCGGAAACGAAAATAGGGTTTAGTGCCCGGAGGTGGCAATAGCAATGCTAGCCGACTCTCGTATGCGTTCGACGCGATTTAGGGCCAAATGCTGCTCTCCTGACAATTTGCATTGGACATTTCATTTTAAATGTTTGCCGCCGTTCATAATCCGGCGTAATTGCCAGCCAGGTGGCCAGGACTGCTGCTGCGATGCGACTACATCTGCATTTTGACCTCACAAGCACACACACACACGCATGCCAGGCTGCGTGTGTATTTAACCAATGCAATGGGAAGGCTGACTCGGCTTATGGCTGGCATTTGGCCAAGTGGCAAATACGATAATTAAATTAAATTGCTGCCACAAGCAGCACAAACAAATCAAATGGCAATTCATCATTCGAGCACACATACATATATATGTGACCTGGACTGCAGATTGTGAGTTTGTTGCTTTTGTTGCGCTTATCATTGTTATAAACTGTATTTAAATTAATGACACACTCTATTTGTTTATGTCATAAAAATGAACAACTGACGTGCTGCTCTCAATTTGTTTGTAAATAAGCAAATGCTCAATAAAAAAGAAAATAAAGGAAACTCGGTTATTCCTTGATTTATTGTCGCCATTGAGTGCACGCTGCGTATGCGTAATATTTGTTTTATTTACTAGAATGCCTCGACATTATGCTGAATATTCAGGCTATTAAATTCCTAGCCTTATTTAAATTTTACAAAATTAATATAAAACTTTAATTTGTAATCAAATTCCAAGTGCATTAAACAACTAGCCTATAAATGAAGTCAACTGAACTCTATTTGGCATTTATCTTTTCAAGCTCTCAATATATTATGCATTGCCTTTTTGCACCTGAAATATGCATTAATTAATTGCAATTGCATTAAATTCCTTCGACTAATTGGTAAAAGCAATTAGACTAATGAACAATTAATTACATGCAAATTATTAACTAGGCGCATGCATTTTTAACAAGCATCGGCAAATATTTCTAATCTAATTAAATTTCAACCGCAGAACAATGCCATGAAATCTGTTATCTTTATTTGATATTCTCTTTATGCTAATGCTCATTGAAATGCCATAAATTGCAACAAGAATGAAATTATTATTTTGCCACTAATAATTGCTGGCCAAAAGGCTAAATCGTAAATACAATTTAACAATATTGCCATTGACCGCAACTTAATTAAAATGTTGCGTATACGTCACGTGTACGTAGACGCAAAGCGCTTTCGAGTGCCCTGTGTCAATATCAATTAATTCAAATAACACCAAAATTATTTGAACTATGCACGCAGCAATGTGATTACACACAATCACAAGTATCCTCTATTAATTGTCGCTGAGGGGCTTAACAGCAACAACAACAGCAATAGTTGCAACAATTGCTATTCGAGAGCGCATGAAACTCAATTTGATTATTAATTTTGACTGGCTGAAAATTTGCATAAATTAGTTTAGCTAGACGAGCAGCTGTCGCTGTGTGTGTGTGTGTGTGTGTGTGTGTGTATGAGCCCCATTTTAATTATTTATAAATCACAGTTTGACTGCTCGAATGCGACGGGCAACAGCAGCAGCAGCAGCAACAACAACATCAGCAGCCTCGTTCATTGGCGAGCACCGAGCAAAGTATTTAAATAAAGGCGGAGCCACTAAAAGCGCAGACAGAACGTTTCTCCCCTCATATGTTTCTCTCTTTCTCAATTTTTCATATTTAACTTCGCCCTCTCTCTCTCTCTCTCTCTCTCTCTCTCTCTCTCTCTCTCTCTCTTTCTGCTTGGCCGATCGTTGCTTTTGGGTGGGCGTGTGCTAGCACATTTCAGCTGCTAAACACCGGGCAATTAGCAAATCAACAGCGGTTGACAGACAGCCCGGGGCAATGCGGGCCGCATCTTTTGAGTTATTTTGTTCAAAATGATTTTCGGCACACATATAGATAGCTACACATTTAAAGAGTTGGCCGCAAATCTTTAGATCTTTGATGTGACTTGCTGCAGGCAACACTGGCTGAGACACCTACAAGACGTAGACAAAGCAACTCATTTGAGAGCCACGTGAACGGCAAGTTCAACAAAGCATTTTGACAATCGACACAAGCCAATTAAAAGTCGCGAGCGCTAAACATGAAAAAGAAGAACGACCATCAAAAGGCCATGGCAAGGGCCGACTCGCTCTATCCACTACCAAATAGTATTAGCTGCCTCGTTCTGCGTTTGCCCATAAACTTAATTTATGCCAGCTGGAAATTTTTGTTTGGCTAAACTTAAAAATTTTAAACCGCAACGCATAAAATGTGAACAGCAATACGGCTATTTAACTAAAGTGCACCCTATAAAAATACCTAATGGGGCGTATCGTAAAAACTTAAGAAATATCCATAAAAAATGATACAGGCTGACATATTTGATATCGTAAAGAGTATATATAAATATATGTATATAGGCTTGCCAGTAAACAGCTTCCACGGCCTCGGCATTTTAGGTAAGCAACGGCTGCTAGATGAAAAAATAATCATATTATTTACTTGGCTAGTTTCTATATAATTTGCATTAGGTTATTGATTTTATATGTTTATAATTAAAATTATTTTTATTTTGGATCACTTGAATGACTTTGATAAGAGAACCAATTATTAATTAGTATATGTTTATATATGTATAACAATCAGAGCTCAAAAATATTCATTTAATGTTTCTCGAAGTTTGAAAATAAATGTGACTCGGAGAAAAAATACACCTGAGAGTAACTGATTTCAGCCATCTTCAACGTATTCAATCGGACTCAGACTAACACACTAACATCATGAAAAGACGTGAATCTGTGCATGTGTATGCATTTATGTTTAGAGATTTCTGTTTGAAAGTCATTCTTATCACTCCTGAAATAAGACTCAGTAAAAGAGTGTAACGCGAGTAGATCAACGCAAAACACTCTTGACGAAATTAAGTTTATTTACTTTATTTACGTTTCTCTCATGAGCAGAATGTGAACATTCAAATAGATAACTGTTATTTGCGAGCTATGATAATGACATATACAAAATATTTAATTTATATATATTTAGCATATATCATCATCATTCTTTATAAATTTCATGCAAATGAATTGGAATTAGTCTATGCTATTGCTTGATTATTCATCTGGTATTTCCTATAAGTGTAAAAGCAAAGCTGAAACAAATGTTTTTATAAATTTATAAAGTTATTATTTCTGCAAATAAATATAAGTATATGTGGTAGTCATATATTGATGTTTTCTCACTTTTTATACCTTGCATGTGTTAAATGAAAAAGGTATATCATTTTGTTGCAGACGAATGTCCGATCCGAGAAATGAATGGGCTCGAATCTGGCTCGAGTTAGCCATATATCTCTACAAACGACTTAAGATATAGAAAATATAAATTAAATATTTTTGATATACCATTAGATTTTAAATTATTGTAAGTTCCCATTATTTTTTCATCTCTTATATATAAAAATATATGTCAGGTTGTCTTGAATTAATTCTAATTAATTCTTAATTCTGAGTCTTTACTACGTCTCAGCTTTAGCTGTACTGCTCTCACATTGGCTAATCCTTCACTTTACAATACCAGTTTAAGAGGTATCTAACCGTCAATCATTGCCACTGTGGCGCACTCTTATTTGCATTGCGGTCGCTTTTTAATTTCACACATGACTTCAAATCAGAAACAGTTTCCGCTTTTGTGACTAGCTGCAATTAAAATTCATTTAGCTGCAGAGTGCGCAATACGCATACGAAACTAACGTTGTGTTAATATAAAGCGTTTTTCTTTTTCATTCTTTTCAATATTTATTCAATTGTTTTGCCATGCAGCCCGGCAGCGGCAGTTGGGCTTTGAAATATCGTATGAGCACTACAGATAATAATGCCAAAACAAACAGCTTTGGCAGCAGCAACAACAAGACTTTGTATAATTATTACACATTGCACATAAAATATGTTGCATAAAATGGTATTAACTGCAATTTGGTCAGCATTTTCGTTCATTAGCAACAGCCGCTGCCCAAAATACATAATGCGATAAATTGTTAGGGCCCCCGCCACGGGGGTCGGGTGTCGAGGCGAGGGTGGGTGCGACAGCGAACGGATGGTGCAGCAAGCGGTGCAGGAAGTGCGGACTCTGTGCGCCTCTGAGACAGCCTGGGGCATTTGGCATTGTTGTTGCCATTACGCATTTTGGCAGCAGTTGCATTTAAGTCTATTTAATTAATAATTGCAAAATAAATCGAGTCAAATACAACCATGTACACACCCATGAGGTTATTTAAATGTATGGGTAAGCAGAATTTTAAACAAGTAACAATATCATCTGTTGTATGTGCGTATCCTGTAAACAGTTACTCATCATTCCTAAAATCTAGTTATAACATTGCCGTTGGACTTGCAGTGGATTGGCATACGATAATAAAAGCATTCTCATAAGAAGTTGAAATTTATTTTAATAACATTATCGTAACATTCTCATAGCAGTTTATTAGCATTCTCCTAAAAATCTCTTAAGAGTTTTTTTTTTAGATATTCGTAAGACTCTTAATTGTCACATAGCATTCTTATAGCATCAGCGTAGCATATTTAAACCATCTCCATCGAATCTCTAATGATTAATAAGATTCCCGAAAGATTATAATAAGATAATTATCTGTATCTCATAACATTAGCAACATTTTAAAAATAATCTTATAACATAAAATTGTCATAACAGTAGGTTAACATTATCTTAAGAGTCTCATATGAATTTGTATAGATTTCTACATGATTCTTCTGCTATATGGCAGCTGATGATTATATTACGATATTTTATTAATCAGAAATATATAATTAGTTTTCTTTAATATTTTTTGTTAATTCAATAGTGCAATGAGAAAGTTTATAACAAAAGACCTTCCTTATAATGAGTTTCATGTTTTCAACTCTATAATCCCACATAGCCGCCACACACCTCGTACAGGGTATACTGACAGCCAACGCAGTGATTATGTTATTAATTAGTAATGTCATTGCAATGCGCATATTTGCATGGAACAAAGTGATTTACGGCACCGGCAATATGCGTATGAGTACACAGATGGGGATATGGTAATCGAGGTGAGGCCTGCATTAAGGCAATGTTTGGCTTCATTTGTCTGTTTGTTGTAGGGCACTTAGTTGTTCTTGTTGTTGTTCTTGTTGTAGATTAGATTGACAGCATGGGCAGCATTAAGCAGAGAAAGTGAGAATTATCGTCAAGCTATTGTCAGACGAATCAATACATTCAGCTTTTCCATAAGAGATTCATACATTTAATCATTCTCTGAACTAAACTCGACTAAGCGTAGAACAAAATAAAAATAATAAATTAGCTAATCAGGCGAAGCCGCAAGCAATTATCATAATTTTTTTACGCGAAACACGAACTAACAAAATATGCTAAATTACACATAAAAACATAATTTGTTCAGAGAGCAGCAAAAAGAAAATGTTGAATTTTTCTTGGCACGCAAAAGCAAAACAAAATTGTGGTGCAAAGTAGTCGTTAGCATTTGAACGTGAGGGGCGAACGCGCCAAATTCTTTCCCTGAGCAATTTAGCTTCTCATTGTTGGATCATAATTATACCGTCACCAAAATCGCACGGCGGGCATATCGGACTGCAAGCACTAACATTTTTACATTCACACTTGAATAATTATCACACTGTCAAATTGAAGACCTTTGCATAAAACATGTACCTTTAACACATCACAAAAACAATTTATTACCTACCAAAGGTACGAGTTTAACGAGGTGCGGGTATAGCGAGGTACGGGTATTACTCTACCGCTCTATTCTTTGCGGCAGACTGGTTTGTGATTATTTTTAAAAAGTAAGCACCAAATGCGTTATGAAAATTAATTATACTAGCACATAAACACATACAGACGCACACAGCGTAAGAGAGAGAGAGACAGAGAGAGACATACAGACGAGCAGCTTGCGTGCCAATAAAAATTGTATCCATTTTGAGATTATTTAAGGATCACTGAATGTTAAGGAAGTTTTATGGAATTAGCATGGTATTTAAGAGATACATAAGCTAGCGGAAATTTGTAGTAATTTAATAGCTCTACAGATTTATAGATTTTACTAAGCAATACGCTTTGGACTAATCTAGTTGAACATATGAAAGAACCTTTTTTACATTATAAAGAATTCCTGTAATATGGAGAGAAATGCAATAGATGTGAGAAAAAGAAAAATAAATTTTACTTTAAGCTTCACAGTACATTTACTTCAATTTAGAGGATTCAGATTAGAATATATATATACATTTTTTTATTTATCTTCAGATTACAATAATCGGATTATAGAATATATCCGGCTACAGATCAAACCAAATACTCAGCATAAATGATTGCTAAATCCAGTTCCACCTATAACACTTATAATACTTATCATACAACTGACAGTTTGGTACCCCAATTTCCCCAAAAAATCCTTAAGCTCCCCTTTCCAAATGGGCATCACAGCGCACATTTAAATGTCAATAAATCATAAACGACAACACGCTAGGGGGAGAGGGAGAGAGGGAAAGAAAAACAGAAATTGAGAGAGGGAGAACTAAACTTTTCACTTTAGACGACAAAGTTTTGGTTTGTATTTTTAGAAATTGATGTAGGTAGGCTATTATAGAGTAGAATATGTGTAGTATATGTATGTATGTAAATCTTATTACCTGGTCGAAAATGGGGTCTTACAAGGGATCACAACAAATATTAAAAAAATAAATAAAGCAAAAATGTTATTTATGATTTGGAATATTTTTTGGATTATGCCAAAGAAATTAATCAGCAAAATGTAAGCAATAAAAAATGCCACACGCAATTAAAAGAAACGCAATGGGTAAATTAGGCCAGACACACATTAAAAAATAATCAAATAATTAAATGTAAGTAGTGCGCGGCATGTGCCCAGCAGAAAAGGCCAAGCAAGTGTGGCCAAGAGATGCCCGCATAAATATATATCTAAATATTTATATATATACACATACATATATACATAAGTATGCCCATTAAAAGAGCCCATTTGATGTACCCAAACGATGCTTTGGATAGCCATTAAAAGTGCTCATAAGGTAAACACGGCGCTGTTTTATTGTTTATTAACGAATTAATGCACACGAGCACCGGGCATTGAGCATTGGGCATTTGGATATGAGTAATTGATCGATTGTATATAACTGAAGAGTAATTACGAGCGGATCGAGCTAACGTACTGCCAGCCATAAAAGCTAGATAGAGACCATTGGCAGCGCTCATAATCCATCTTCATCGATAAAACAAACAATTTGCGCACACATCAATCCATCGACAAGTACATTTCATTGATGTGCATCTATTTTGGGAGCGTACTCGAAATTCGAAATATTTGGCAATCAATTAATTGATTTTCAATATGGGAAATTATTTCATGCATTTTCCATTTCTATTTGTATACTTGAGCGTTTCCTCTGCTAAGTGGAAAAAAATGGTTTATTTTCTTTCACATTTTTTTCTCTCCCACTTTTTTTTCTTCATGTTAATTTCATCATTTTTACGGTACGCCGGCAAAATGAGCATGTCATATGACGGCATCTATCTTTGGCGCTTATTTTTGCTTCATATTCCTAGTCTGAGTATGCGTGTGTGTGTGTGTGTGTGCGTGTGTGCAGACATGCCGCTGAAATACTAATTATGTGCGCGATTTAAATAGATTTTTCATTTATTTAGCTAGGCCATCATTTTGGATGAAATGGAAATAAGAAGCAAATGTTTTATGTTGCGCCATTGACTCTGCCCGCCGCAGCATCCTCTCCCACTCCTTCACACACACTCACTCTCTCTCTCTCACTCTGCAACATAAAGCACTACACACACACACACACACGCACACACTCACTGAACACTGAATGAACATAGTACTTTGCCAGTGGCAATGGATGATAGGCGGATTCTGGATTTTGACAGCCCCACATCATCTGAACGTTGCTTGTTTTGAACTGTAGCTGACGTAGCGGAAGTGTTTGCGAGTGCGAGTGCGAGTGGAATATGCGATACATAATTTTTAATTATTTGTTTTACGCACACTAATAAGGGCAAATGAGGCATAAACTTTGACTAATTATAGCTAACTGACTCCAGCAACTCGAACCGGATGACTCATAACTAGACCAAAAGTTCCCCGGCGAATCATATAACAGAGCCTATAAATATGAGCAGGCAATAAGCTAAAGATTTCACCTGAATCAAAGCAACAAAAAATCATAACAAAAATAAATAATATACTTTATGTATCTTCAACCTTATTAGCTAAGTAATCTTCAATTATTCTTCCTATATCTTTGGGTTTTTTGCATCTTTCCAATGATTTTCTCGATACGAGCACTAGGAGAAGTTCGGAAAATTGGGAAATATCTGGAAAATCTTAAATTTAAATATCTCTAATGTGTTGACAACCCAAAATAAAAATATATTGTTGATATGAAAAAAATCAAATTAATAATCTATTTTATCCATGACCCAAAACTAATTTTTTAAATCTCTTTGGATTGATTTGCCGAAAACTATAGATATATATATATATATATATATATATATATATATATATATATTGGAGTCTTTTACCAGAAAAGATTCAACTATTTTTGGAACATGAATGTATATTGATTGCAATGTCCATTTTTTTTTTTTTTTTTTTTTTTAACAAATTAATTATTATTTGTTAATATTCAAACGATTCGATGAAAAATCTTGCTTATGAGATTTTATTTTAATTTATTTTCTTTATTTATTTTTATTTTTTTATTTTCTTTATCTTATTTTACTTGTTTATTTAATTTATTTGATTTATTTTGTTTATTTTATTTATGTAATTTATTTATTTTTTTATTTATTTAATTTATTTTATTTATTTTGTTATTCATTCATTTACTTATTTATTTGTTTATATATATTATAAGTGTATTCATATATTTTGGGGAAAAACTAAAATTTAAATGTTAAATTTAAATTAAACACGAGTAAAATTTTAAATTTTAAAGATTTTACCAAAAATGGTTTAGTTTGGTTTCGATTTGGTTTGGGTAAACCTGTATGATAATACAATATTAAAATTATATTTACAAAAATATTTCGCATGCGCTATTGTTAAAACTATCTATTACAATTGCTTTAAAGCTCTGGTCGGACAGATTTAATTATTTCTCAAATTTATATAATATATATTTTACAAAAGTTTATTTTTTTTATTTTGCAGGTAAAAATTTGGTTTCAAAATCGACGCACAAAGTGGAAAAAACAGGACAATGTCACAAACAACGAGGCTGCCGAACATAAGTCCTCCAGGCCCACATCCACAGAGCAACAATCCAAAGGCAACAACAACAACAATAACAGCAACAGCAACACTGGCTCTGCTGATGATGGCGGCTGTCAGCCGACGTCCATCACGGCCAGCAATATGGAGGCTACACCAAAGAAGGCGTCCCATGGCCAAGGGGATAAATCACGCGGCAATAACACTAACACCAACAGCAGCAACAGCAACAGCAACACATTAACACCAACTAAAAGCGGCAGCGGCAATAATGAAAACAAATTGCAAACAAAGCATGCGACGACCAAAATTAAAAAGCAATTGAATGCATTGCTGGAGAAGACCGCAAAAGCCGCAAACGCTGCAGCAGTAGGCAATGGAGCTAGCGCTAATGCCAACGATTCCACACCGATTGCTGGCAATAACAACAACAGCAACAAATCAGTTGAGAAACGCAATGCGAACAGCAACAATAATAATAATAATAATAATAACAATAATAATAATAACAGCATTGGTGAGACCTTTCACCATCATCGACTGCACCAGCATGCCATTCCGCTGACAGTGGAGCCAGCGGCACCCTTGGAGCAGACTGAGAAGCTGGAGATTAAGCTGGAGGAGTCGCCAGCGTTGAGTCTGCAGCGAGCAGCTGTTGCTGCTGCCGCTGCCCAGGAAAATGGACGCAGCTCACCCTCAAAGACATTGCTAGCTGAAATGGATTTTGAGAGCAAGCTGGCCGCCTCAAAGATATCCATTGCTCTGGCCATGGCAAATACGAAGCTGCAGGGCGGCGTCACCCAGGATGCAACCGAAATGAATGAAAGTGAATCGGAGGATGAGGAGACGGCCAGCGAGCCGGCCACATCTACCGAGGCACAGGATTCACAGGATCACGAGGTGCAAATGGGTTAGGCTGAAGTGGCCAAACCCCTCGCTCTGCACCCCCACCCCCTCAACCCACAGTTCACACCTAGCCAGTCAAATTAACTTGTGCCAAAAAAATTATAATAATAATAAAAACACGTCGAATATTGCTCAAGCACACGGCCAGCTCTCATCTAAGATTCGTTTCTATTTTGCAATGATCGCTTGATGTGTGTTGTGTGTGTGTGTGTGTGTCTGTCTGTCTGTGTGTGTCTGTGTGCTTGTTAGTCTAAGGCATTTACACATATTTATGTAATTTATTGAATGTACGTATGCATTAGCTTTAGGTATAGGCTTTGTAAATGTTGCCATTAGAAACGCATTTAAATGTTTAATGTGCAGTTTAATGAATACACAAGTAAATGCATAATACTATTATAATTGTAATTTGAACTTTCGAAAATTTCATGTGATAAAGTATACGAAAGAGGGAAAGAGAGACAGAGAGAGAGAGAGAGCTTCTCGCTCGCATCTTTGACAGCAAAATCGACAACAATTGGTGAATTCATGTTAATTACAAATTTAATTTAACTATACTAACTATTAACTACAAGTGTTTAAGCAAAACCAGTCCTAAGTGTAAATCGCTACTAAATATATATATATATATTATAAATGGAAAATATGAAATCAAAAATACCTACATGTTTATTGTGAGTGTTTGTAAAAACAAAACAAAAAGAATGAAAAAAAAATCCGAATCTATGACGAGCGAGTATCAGCAGCCGTTACAAATTTTAAATTCAAAGAATAAAATAAACAATTCAGCAAATTAAATCAACTTTCTTTTAATTGCCACTGGCCGTGAGGGCTTTGGCACGTTGACCACGCCCTCGGCGGTTATCAGGAACTCGGCAAATGCATTTGGGGTCTCGGGTGCGTAGACGACTTCTAGCTTTCGCACGGTGATCAGCTGATCCCCCTGCTTGTACTGCTTGGGCACCTTGGAGATGCGCATGCGTGTCCGGCTCAGATTGGCCCATTGCAAGCCTAGACAAGGAACATCCTCCATACGCGTCTCATCCGTCTCCTCAGTGGAGGTCATTTGATTGGAGCACACCACGGCACAGTCGTACTTATCCGCATAGCTGAGCAACGCGTGCACCATCCGGCGCATATCCCGCGCACGCTTATCGAAGTCTGTGTACAGACGAAAGATGGCAGCAACGGAGTCGATAACGATCAGGCCAATGCTGTGCTCCTGCAAGAGTTGTGGCAGCCGGTTGTTGATGCAATCAAGAAGTGGTTCCTAAACCATAAAGGATGGGAAATGAGAATGCTTGAAGATGCTTTAAATAACTTACACTTTCATACTGATGCTCGATAAAGATGTTGCCCAAAAAGTTCAGTTTCTCTGCCGGATAACGTGCCTCGAATGCTTTACTGATCTGCAGTAGACGACGCGATGGAAACGCATCCTCGGTGCAGATGAATGCCACGCCTTTGCCCAAGCCGCCAAGCGTCACCGGCAATTGCACGCTGAGCGAGAGCTGCAGAAGTACCTGAGATTTGCCCACGCCCGAATTACCACAAATTTCAGTTATGCCACGAATTGAAACTCCGCCGCCTGTACACTCATCAAGTGCGACACAGCCAAAGGTCACACGGGACCACTTTAAGCGAGCGGGTATTTTAAAAAGGGAATCCGCTGAGAGCACAATTTTTGCGTATATTACAATTAACCAAAGACGATTGGCCTGTCGTCAGTTACCTGACACGGGCGTTTCAGCCAGCCACTTGGCAGCTGCCTCCTTCAGAATGCGCACATCTTCCGGAGTACAGCTATGAACACAGGAATCCAGATCGCAAGTGCGAGTGTCCATAAACCTAATGCGAGGTGTTGTTAATATTGCCTCGGGCGTAAGCACGTTGACTAGATGGGATCATTAACTGATATTACTTTGGGATCAATAGAATATGAGATCTTACCCCGCTCTGCAATCTCCTGCAGATGCTTGGGCAACTGCTCTAAAAAATTCGACATTTCTTCAGTAACTCGTTGAAGCCGTGTGCGCTGGCATTTAAATTAGGTGACTTGCGTGTGACCTCGACAAGTGAGGTGTTTCAACACCTATTAGATTATCGCCTTGGCAGCGAATAATTATTGATTCAACAAAAAACTTATCCACACAGAATTAGTTAGCTGCGGCAGCTCATCACTTGAGGCACAAGTGCAAGGAGATATCAGTTCTATATCAATTAAAACTAAATAAAAATATCTTTAACAATACCAAAAAGAAGGTCATCTAAATTAAGCAAATATCAGAAACTATTATTTATATGTTTTACATAATTCCTTCATTTTAATCAATAATTTGCACAAACTTCAGATAAACACACAAACACGATCGATAATTCGATAGTTTGGAGCAACACTGCCCGATCGCTTGCGCCTTACGGAATTTGGATGTTGTTGTTGTTGTTGTTGTTGTAGAGCGAGCACTAGTAGAATCAATGAATAAACTGTTAATAGGAAACTAAAGATGCACTCTAATGGGGACGTGGCTTTGACAGCTCAGCCAGAGCTCTAGCCTCAGCCTCTGCACTGCGCTTCTTCTCCTCGGCCAATTTGGCATCACGAACGGCCTTCTGTTGGGCTTCGATTTCTCGCACCTTCGCCTCCTTTTTGGAAAGTCGGCTTTGGTGAGCAGCACCGTAGGCAATGCCGACAAGCAGCAAGGACCATCTGCCGAGTTTGATAAGCGGCGATACACGAACTGGAGCCTGAGACATAGCTAGTTAGTTATGTAATGTGAAGACCAATAGCTGCAAGGAAAACGACGGTGTCAATTGTTTGCTTGATATTATATAAATATTAGGCTGTGCATAAGGCTTACGAACAGTAATACAATTCAGATTCTAGTAAAAAATATTATATTTACCAAAAATTATGCAAATACAAGTCCACTACAATAGTAGTATAACCTTAAAGCAGCTGTCAGACTGACAAGAACACAATCGAAATGTAAACTATCGATATTTCCAATACTGTAAAATTCGTACGCTTTGTTGACGTTAGTATTTTTTTGTTAAATATAAAAAAGTATGTTCAAAAGTATTTGTTTAATATTAAAAGTTACGGTTAGTGTTAACAATTAGGGTTTTATTTAGTTTTTGCTAAGGTTTAATTTAATTAATTTTAATTGAATTTAATTTTAGATACACTCTGAAATGCAAAATCCGTTACTTTTGGTATTTATTTTTTGAAACCGTGACTTGCTACCTGTAACTACTTGTTACATGTCACACATCTCTAAGTGTGAATGTCAGAACTAAGCCTGGAAAAAATTTGTTTTGTTGAAAACATGGCGAATTTGAAACATAAAAACGTTTGAACTATATATTTTAGACCAAAATCGTTGCGCAAGTGACACTTAAGTAAAACACCATAAATCCAAAGTCAACACGTGTACGTAACATTAACTTAACTAAGAAAATTCCAGCACAGACCTTGAGTGGGCTCACACACACACAAACACACATTCAGCAAGAACCAATACACATACGCAGATAAACGGGTTGAAAACGTCACAACGACCAGCACGACAGTTGTTGAAGTGTTTGCAGCTGGTGTTAGTCAAATTAGCACAACAAAAACAAGTGCGAAATTGGAACAAAGGACACACAAAATGGTAAATGTGCCGCCGCTCTTGTGCAGCACTCCGCCCCCAATCGACTTTGGAGAGGACGACGACGACTCGGGTCTGCAATCGACGCTGCAGCTGGAAGACGGCGAAGCTGACGAATACTCCGAGTATGGCTTAGTCACCGACACACGCAACACATCGAAAGGTAATTGTTTTTTATAGCTAAGTTTTGTTGTGTTTATTAACTAACCGCATCTCCCATTTCAGTGTCCGAATTGCCAGAATTACCCATATCAGCGGAGTACACCGCTCAGAGCATTGAACCTGCCAAAACAGAACACGCTACAGTGGAGGCTTTCAATTATCAGGTGAAAGCAGCTGACACTGAATTAACTGAAGAGCAGCCAGTGTCCCCAAAACACATAGATATTGGGGCTTCAGTAGCAGAGCTAAATGAGATAGAAAATGGTGTAGAGCAGCCACTGGAGGTGGCCGATGAGGAAGAGGAAGCCAACACCAATGACAATGTGCCCTCGCTCAAACTGGACAGCCTAAGCTTGTATTCCAGCGGCAGTGTTACGCCGCCAAGCACCCTGTCACCCGTAGCCGATGAGCAGACAACCAAAGCACCACAAGTGTGCCATCAAGTAACACTGGAAGATGTGACCGATGATAGTGACGATGAGTGTTCGCCAAAGAAACCCAAAGAACTATTTATACCTGAGGGCGCGCCTGACTTTTTTGCGATTGAGATTATAGCGACGCCCACGCAGTCTGCGCCTGCATTGAATAATAATCAATTGCCTGAAGCTAAGCGTGAACCCGAGGTCACGGCGTGTAAAGCCACTGACTGCAATCAAACACCGTCGCAGGAGCTGAACGAAAAAGTTGAGGAGGCTGAGCAGCAGGAGCAGGATGCAGAGCCCGAGGACGACGACTTTGGAGATTTTGCTGATTTTTCTGCAGCTCCTGTGGCTGTTGAAACTGAACAGGCGGTCAGTCAAGATGATGGATTTGACGATTTCCAAGATTTTGTCACGCCCGCAACGACGATTGTGCCAACTCCTGAAGATGATACTGATGACGACGACTTTGGTGACTTTGCTGAGCCCACATTTGTGTCCGCTACGCCTGCTCCAACCCCAGTTCTGCCACAACCACCGCCGCCAGCTGCTGCGCATTTGAGCATCGACGAGCGTGTCAAGCCTGTGCTGGAGATAATGTTCCCCAAGCTGGAGTCCAGCTGCGCACAAGCTGCAGTCAACCGAAGACTGCTGGCCGAGACGCAAACATTACATTTCGGTGCCATTGAACAGGCACACGCTCTCAACTATCAATGGTCCAGCTCGGAGATGCGTCATTCCCTTGTGCGTTCACTGGCTATCGATTCTCGTAATATTGTAAATACACATCAATTAAACATCAATTTTCTTTTACAAAAACAGTTTTTGTATTCCCAGCTCTTTGGCGACAAGTGGAATGCATCCATGCCTCGCTTTGCGGCGAATTTAAGCTTTGATCCACTTAAACCGCTCAAGCCACAGTCTGCAACGCCCGGGCCTAACACCCCCCAAGAGGCATCAGTCGGCAGCTGGCAGATCGCCGGTAACAGCAGCTCCACTCCGCCGTCACTTCAGGGTAAGTTCCTGGACACGGTACACGCCGCAAAGAACTTAGTTACCGCAAATTAACCGCTACACACGATTCTCGTAACCAAAATTTCCACCGCCTCTCGCTCGCTCTTTCCTGAGACGTTTCTGTTGATACCCACGCTTTTCGCTTCCAAACTGAACAAACAATTGGTCTGCCTTCTATTGGCTGCTCTCTATACTTCTCGGTTTCTTGATTTCGATTCGTTTCTTATTTCCAACTACAAAACGTACTTGCAAATTGATATCACTTCGGTGGACCCGAAGCTGTTATGCCCTCGCAGATATAGAATGTTTTATATAGAAATAGTACTAAATTAATATGGAATATAACGGATTATATAGCTGCTGATATATAGCCATTTCCTGCACAAAATAATTAAAAGTTGCAAAAGATATTTATATTATTATTTATAAATGTATTAATTTTTGTATAATTTGGTTTAATCGAACGTTCAAAATAGAGCTTGCAAAGCCATAAAAAACAAAAAGTTTTTTATTTACAACTTTTTGATAAGGTTAAATTAGTTTTTGTTTTAATTATACTTTTAAATTATTTCACTACTTCATTAAATAACTGCTAAAACTTTATTTCTTAAATATTATTATTATTTTAATTATTACACAAAATATCTGCTAAAAAAAAAAAAAATAAATTAATTAATTATTATATTAAATATCTGATCTCTGTATGACATTCAAACACAATATTCTGCAAGGGCATTATATAGCAAACTACCGTTACTTTCACTTGATTCTTGTGTCCACCATTTATATACTCAAATTTATCCATATGATAAATTGTATTTAGAATCACATGTACAGACTTTACAATTGGAACAACAACAACAACAACAACTAGACCAAGTAACGATGGTGGCTAATGCTGATAAAATAAATCTTGTTACCTCTAACTACTCCCACAACAACAACAACAACAACAACAATACTCATGATGCCTTGGATGCGCAACTGCCATTAATGGAACTACTTAATGATAATAATGAAAATATGACAATCAACCACAACAACAACAACAACAATGACAATGCTAATGCCAATGCCAATTTTGTCACACATTTTGCCACCATCTGCAATAATAACAATCATGCAATAACAACCACTACAACAACAACAAACACTAATTTTACTGCTCACTGCGCCTTGCTGGATCTTAGTAAGTTTCGTTGGCTCTCGTGCTTCGTGTTGTAGTTGTGCATACTGTTTTATATACTCTCTTTTAAGTCAATGCAACTCCAACTATTTCTCCTCAGTTCTTGTTACCTTTCGCTGCCAAAACACAACCGAACCCCAATACCTTCCACAACTGCACTAGTTAATCCAGTATCTTAGTACTCATGTTGTCCACTTGTATCTAACCAAAAAAAAAAAACAATTGCCGTTGCCTCAATGCTAATCTGAATTTCTTATATGTTTCGCAGGACTTGAAGCAGCAGCCACCACCACAGCACCAACGCAGAACCAGGCTAAAGCGCAGTCTAGCCCGTCTGATGGGCAAACCACAAGCAGCACCGACGAGACAGCTGCCACTGTGTCCACCGCCTGTCCTGATGACAGCCCAGCAGCAGCATCAGTATTTGCTGCTACAACAGCAACAGCACCGCTATCGCCTGCTCTATCAGCAGACGGCCATGGCCACCACCTCGACCACCCTGAGCAGCTCGCTCAGCAGCAGCAGCAACTTGATCTAAGATCGGAATCACCTTTGCCATCACCAACACTCTCGCCGCCACTGCCAGCGCCGCTGGCTACAGTAATTGGTCAGCAATTGCATGAGATCACCGGCTGCAACAGCAACAGCAGCAGCAGCAGTAACAACAATAGCTTCTCGCTGCCGCTCAAGGAGACGCACATTTATACGCCTTCGAAATCGGACACTGCGGTGGCCAAGACCACAACACTGGCGCCCATTGATTTTGACTACGAGATTGCCTCGGCGGGCATTATTATAGATGAGACGGTTGTCAAGAAGGAATATCGCGATGTGGAGTATAAGCCACCCTTCAGCCTCGACTCGCCAACAAAGCTGAGCAGCACCAGCAAACCAGCGACAGAAGATGATGACTTCAGTGACTTTCAATCTGTGCCCGCCGTCAAGGGCGGAGTCGCACAACAGCAGCCACCGCGCAATGGCACGCCCACTTTCGGCGAGCACATGATTCTCAGTCCGGCCATACTGCTGCCGCAGACAATTCCGCTTGCCAAGCCCACTATTGAGTGGGGCGACAATGCGCTGGCCAGCATTAATGCCGATGAGCTGGCGCGTATCGAGGAGTTGTTTTCGCATCAATTCAAACCGCCCACGATAAGCGCCAGTGTGGCGCAACAGTCGCCCAAGCAACATCAAAAACAGCAACCAAAGCAACTTCAGGAGGATGATGAGTGGTCTGATTTTGTGTCTGTGCCTGTACAGCAGCAGCAGCAGCAACAACAACAGCAAATCAAACAAAACAACAATAATATGCAGAAAATACGAAAAACCGCTCCCATTGCGGCTGCCGCCCAGAAGGACGACGACTGGTCAGACTTTGTGAGCAGCACACCGCTGCCGGCACGCGCTGCTCCCCAGTTCAATTCGGGCGCTTGGCAGAGCGCCAACTTTTACAATAATCCGCTGAGCTTGTATCAACAGCAGCAGCAGCCGCATCCACACAGCAATCTGGTGCCCAAATATAAAAGCAATAATAGCAGCAGCAACAACAATAACAATAGCAACAATAATAATAATATACCACAGCAGATTCACATGATGCACGACTTTTCCACGGCACCCACACCCACAGGCAATGCTGTGTCTTATCAGCATCAGCACCATCAACACCATCAACAGCAGCTGCAGCAGCAGCAGCAGCAGCAACAGCAACAGAGGCAACACCATCGGCAACAATTTCAGTTGAGCAATGCAAAGGTAGCACCACGCATCTCCTTGATACCCGATCTGAGCTTCGTGGCCCCGGCTTTGCCAGCCAATGCGGGCGCCTTTATGAGCTCGCTGCCCAAGCCCAGTTTTAGTGCAAAGAAATGACAAAAGTTGCGCAGCGCAAAGCAGCAGCGGCAGCAGCAGCAACAGCATAAGTCGTCCACAATGTTGTTGGCATCATCGCCGTGTCCAGTGACCGCTGAGGCTAGCGTCTTAACGTAGGCAATGCGTCAGTATTATGAATCCGTCTAGATATTTTGCTAAATAAGCTTCAAAGATATTGATATTGTAAGGACAACTGTAGACAACTAGGCTCTTGTTATTGTTAATGTGTGTATTGGTGTTGTCGTTGTGGTTGTTGTTGTCGTTGTCGTTGTTCTTATTGTTATTAGTCGTGTAGGCGTAGGCGTACAGTCGTAGTCAAAGCAATGCTAATTGAACTGTAGTGCAATATATTTTGTAAAAATTAATTCGATTGTAAAATCTTATAATGATTTGCAGCAGTTGGCCGAAAACTTAACTCAGTAACTAGTTCTAGTTATAGGACTACATAGGTCTACATATATACTATAAAAATGAATATTTTATGTGTTTGGACTGTATAGAGTTGCATAATCTGTAGTACGCGATATTACCTCTATATATAGCTAAGGCAACCGACCTACTTTAGTTTAGTTAATCCAAAATGCTTTTGAATTGATTCGCTTTACTTGATTATCCAATAAGAGTCCCAGAATATAGTAATAATAACAATACAATATTTATATGGTGTCATATATATATATATGTATATACCTATTTGTGAAAGCCAGCTTAGGCACCTTTGAATAGCCCAGTTTAGACCCATTACGCGTTGGCTTAAGCTAATCTGTGAATAGAACTTGCAGTCTGGTTGAATCACTTCCATTTTCTAAAAAATTGTCCCAGCCATTCCAAAGTGAGATATATCTAAAGGAAATGAAAAACAAACAAACACTTAACTAACCCGCCTAAGCGAATATATTTTATAACCCTGTATACTTTTATAGGCGTCTTTGTAATATAACTTATCGAATTCGTTATATTTATTTCAAAAAAAAAAAAAAAAACTCAAATCAAAAGAAAATCCGCCTTCATTCCATTTGTAGTTTTAGTTTGCATTGATCTCTAAAGTGGAAGAAAATAAAAAGAATTGAATTGGCTTCAGATGTCTTGTGTTAATGTTTTATTTATTGTTTTGTTTGCTTCTGTGTGTAAATGGGTGTGTGTGTGTGTGAAAGTAAAACAATTATTATATATAAATTATATACTAATTTCAAATCGATGCAGTACACGTAGACTTAATTGTAAATTATGCATTTCAGTGTGAGCTTTGTTTTTATTTTGCTAATTAAATATTAAACAAATACAAATGATATAATTATATTTATGGGTTGGCGGCTTCTAATCAATGTATTATGTGCTACAAAATTATATAATACAATTAAAATAGATAATGTAATGTGTAATATATATGCGCAGAGTATAATAAAAATATATGTTATATATAGTGATTGAAAGAAAAAAAAAACATTTACGTTTATTTGAACCAAGTTTGTTACAATACAATTTGCGTTAGCCTTACAAATTAAATTGGGGGACGGGGCCGCGGCATATATATAATTAGATTCATGTTTCTTTCTAGGAGACTTGCTGTGAGACGTGATGGAAAAATTGAAACCTGCTTAAGGAAGCTCTTTGGGAGAAGCGTCGAGAGAGAAGTCGAAGTTATTCTCCATATTTCTCTGGCACACTCTCCCAGTAATTAGGACTCTGCTATTGGACGCTACAGGAAGCCTCGTCAGATGTGTGAGTGTGTTTGTTTGTGTTAATAGATATTGATGCAATAATAATTATATATATTCTATAAATATCTAGTCAGGATTTGTTGTTTCTTCTTTTGGATTGGGATTGGCGAGCGAGGTGCATAGGGTGTATTTAGATAGCACTATGGCAGTAAATAGTACATATTAATTAGCAATATTATATCTCTATGTATGTATATATATATATATTCTAGGCCTATATAAATAGTGTGTACGTTTTCATTATAAATGTGAATGCAATGTTAATGTTATATAATCATCAGCTTCAATCGCTTTAACTTCATCTAAATGTTCAACAGTTTCATAATCGATGCCTTCTTAACTCTTAACATAAAGGAAAAACGCTAACAGATCCAAAAATATGTTAATGATGCTCTCTATCCTTTACGATATTTTGCACTAACAGTTTTCTTTTTCTATTCTTTGTTTTAAATATTTGCTCATTGTTCTTTAAAGAATATCTAGGCTATATATTTAGGTAATGACAGCTTAATATGCCAGCCATGGATGATGCAGCAGCGATTCCTTGGAACGATCGCCATAGTCATAGGTCAGCTCCTCGCCGATCTCAATGTCATCCTTGGCCAGCAGCACCAGATGTGGTCGTTGCTTGATGACAACCACCTTGGTCACAAGATTACCGTTGCGGGAGTGATTGATAAGGCGGCCCAGCTTGCCGGTGTCAATGGTGGCATCGATGCAGTGCTGCTGGTTCTTATGCTTAAAGTAGTACATGTAGCAGCCGGCGTTCTCGTCGAGCGCATAGCGACGCTCGCGCTCGGTGGCCTCGCTGATCGAAATGAGATCACCCACATATTCGACAACGAACTCGTTACGCTTGAAGCGACGTATTGCGACAACGCCACGCCCCTTGCCCATAAAGTGGCGCACCTGCAGACCGTCGCAGCGCTCCTCGAGCACAGCCTGCTCCAGATTGCGCATCATTTCCTCTTTGACGGCTGTTTTGGTTTTACGTACGCTGCGTCGCACCGGAAAGAATTCGGTCATCTCGCGATTGCCGTTGGTAGCGGCCAAAGGCACTGATTTGGCTGCCATGGTTTTGCCCTTAGCTGATTTGGTAGATGATGCCTTTGGTTTGGCTGCTGCTGCTGCCGATGTGACAGCAGGCGGTTTGAGCATTGCCTTGGTTTTGTTCAGATTTTCTCGCTCCTCCGCGGCCTTGAGCAGAGCGTGCACATCATCCTCATCGTCTTCATCGTCCACCAGAACTACATCTTCATTAGAGATGGGGTTGTGCAGCTGCAGCTGCTGTTGCTGCTGCTGGTAAGGCGCTTGTGGCTTTGGCTGATTCAGTCTTCGTCGCGACTTGGACGCGCCGCTTGCGGCCAGCTGCATTTTCAGTTTGCGCGGCGACTTGCGGGGCGATAGAGTCTCGCCCTTGACTAACGGCGCATCGCGCGGCATTGTCTTGATGGGCGAAGGGCACAATATACGGTGTGGCGTAGCGGGTTTGCGTCGTCTGTTGGCCGTCACTGCAGGCGATGTGCCTGCTGTTAAGCTGCAGGCGACCCCACTGTCGCAGGAACTGCTGTCATGTTGGTCCAACTCGTAGCCGCCCAGCGGCTGTTGCAACTGGTGCTGTTCTTGTTCGTGATCTAGCTTCTCCCCCACCCCGTGTCCATGCCCGTGCCCATTCAGCGTAACAATTTGATTGAAGCGACCGTTGAGCACGCAAGCACTCAGCACAGGCGGCGACGAGAACACGGCATTGGCCAGCTCAAAACTTTTGTTAATGCGAATGCTGGAGGCCTTCGTGGGCGTGCGATCAATGTCCAGTGTCAGCACCGGCTCCTGCAGAAATATATTCTCGGAAGTGGCAGCGCTACTGCTGCTGCTGCTATGTGACGAGCTGTGACTGTCACGCAGCGCCGAGCGATGCGTCTGAAAGGCAGTCGTGTTCGTAGGTGTCTCGCTGTGTTCGTCTGTCTGGTCAGTCTGTGTGTGTGTGTCTGTTTGTGTGCTTGTCTCTGTCTGTGTGTGTGCGTCTATTTGAATGTGTGTGTCTATGTCTGTGGGCGTGTAATTACAGCCCGGGTCGTAGCTACCCTCAACCTCAAGATCATCGTTTTGATATGCTGCGGAACTGGTGCTGGTCGATGGCGAAGCTATGGAGTGTTCATCCTCATACAGGAACAAGTCCTCTACATGCTCCTCCTCCTCATCCAGATCCGCTATTAAAGTTATTGTCTTTTGCTCAACTATTGTTGCTTTGCCAGCACTTGTCTCTGATAAAATTCCATTTTTTTTCTTATTCTTTGCAGCTGCATTTGCTTTAAAAAAGTTCTCAATGGTCCGCGTTTGAGAGCGCGTTGCCAATTGTACACCTATTGAACGGAAGGGGTTGAGTGTGAGTTTGCTGAAAGTTAACCTCAAATAAGTTTACTTACCAATTATACGCTCAGTATCCGACTTGGTCGAATTACCACTACTGGCCTTGCCGTTGTTGTCTTTGTTGAGATTTTCGTGTGCCTTCATGAGACGGCAGTCTTTTCGCTTGGGACTCGCAAAATATTGATCATCGAGTAGATTATTGGTTGCCGCTGCCGCAGCCACAGCGCTGATTGGTTCGCCATTGAAGGGCAGCGCCAGCGTTGAATCGGTATTTGCTGCGACCCCGTCAGAGGTAACCACCATTAGGGCTGGCTCTTTGACGGGTCGTGCACGTCTGCGAACCATTATCATTTAGGGTTTTGGGTTCCGTTTGTGTTGGGTGGGAATTCGTCGAGTTAATAAATTACACTGAGGCAAGTTCGTAGTAGCGCGCGCACGCACACCAAGATACAGAAACAGAAAACAGACTGCAATTTGCATAAGTAGAAACAAAACGAGACATTAAACTTTTGTACATTATTCGGTCGCCGAGCAGCCCCCTCCTGCTCCTACACTCGCATTTACACACACACTCTCACACAATACACACAAGAAGACAACACAACACAACACAGAACGCGTACAGTTTTTGCCCCTCGACAAAAATATCGTTCTGCTGTGCTGTGTTACTGCTGTTGCTTGTGTCGCACGAAGTGAAGAGGAAGACAGCGCAAGAATGATATGAAGCAGCCTGCTCGTTGGTTGCGCCAGTGAGGCTGAGCCAGAGACAGAGGCCTACCTATTTTGTTAGATGAAAACTTATTACAACCGTCATACGCAGCAGCGCATGTTTCTCGTTTTACACTGTTCGTTTGTGCACATTGCTATATGCTATGCCGCCTTATTGTATTATTTTTAGTCAATCATATGCACTTTTCCTTTTCCGCAAACTTTTTTTGTGTGTGGTTCTTTTATTCAGTTTTGCAGTAGAGTTGTTGATGTCTTATCGATATATATGAGCATCGATAGCTTTATAGATCAAGCAAGAAGTGACAAAAGAATATGCTTGTTTTGTTATTTCCACAATAGTTTAACACTTTAAATTATACACATTATTGTTAACAATTAATGTATTACAGAATAGAATAATGCAATGCAGAAAATAGTTAAATGACGAATAAAATCAAATTACATTTAAAACTTTCGTTTTACAGCACTTAACGAAAGTCGCGCGCAAACTATCGGCTGGCACAATGGAGTCAACGCTTGTGCTTGTTTACATACTATTTATCGATAGTTACTGTCCGAAGTGCCATTAGCATCTCAAACGCCAAGCGAAATTCGCGAGGCGCGCGTGAAAATTATATTTTTAAGGAAAATAACTAATAATATAGTATAAACGCTGATAAATGCGAGTGCAGATAAGAACAAGAGTGGCACACTGCAGTTGTTAATTGAATTCATATAATAACGTCCAGTATAATAACGGCTATAATTGCCTGCTTGCAATAAAATTGGGCGCCTTTTATTGGCAAGTGTCTGTGCTTCTCCACTCGGACTGTGGCTTGTGTCCTAGTGCTCCTCCGCTCTTGCTCATAAAATTTTGCCCACTCTGTTATAATAAGAGAAATAAAAGAATTCTGAAACAAATAAGCAAATATGCCGATTTGCAAACGCGACGGTTTCGATCTCAATCAAACAGAGGACAAAAATGAAACATTCCACGACAACGACTTGGTCTTCTGTTGCTATATAACCAAACGCATATTCCGTGATTATGAGTAAGTCTCGAATGCCTTGGCTCCAATTTGTTTTTGCCTTTTATTAAAGGCTGTAAGCTGCAGCAGGATAGCAATGACAAAGCAAACCACGCGCTAAAGTATACAACAAAGCATAGGTGATGAACGCATGTTTCGAGCAAGCGATACATGCAAAGGCAAAAAGATTTCGCCTGAGTGTAGAAAAGGTGGTTGGCAGAAAGGGCGGTCAGTGGAAAGCGCGCGAATTACATACCCAGCTGCTATGCGCGGCGTTGCCACCTTTCGTGCATTTCTTTTCAAATACAAACTGAAAGTAGCTTACTTTTATTGCATTGGTAAATTATTGTATTATTAACGTAAGATGTGGGTTTGCCGCAAGCAATATTACAAATTGACCAGGATTGATGGTAGATAAAATAAAAACATGGATATAAATATAATATATACTATTTTGAATGCAATGTATGTATATAATTCTTATCAATGTTAAAAATCTCAACTTCTCAGTACTTTAAATATTGTTACCATATAACTTTGAAAAGGCATTTCGTATTCTAAAATAATATGAATTTAGAAGAATTATCATATTTTACATCCAAAAATAAATATCGAATACAAAAAATATTTGTTTAAAGTTTTTCCAATTATTAACCGATATTAGATATTACATTTTTTAAATTTTACTAACGATCTGTGTATTTTTAAATCATATTTATCATAAAATATTAATATAAAACATATTTAACATACGCAGAAACTATTTCCGGCATGTTATGGCCATAAACTCGACGGTGTGGCAATGCGAAGCCACTGGCAAGGATGGCCTCACCTACGAGGAGGCGGTCAAGAGCGAGCGGGTGGCACGCAAGAAGATGGAACAGTTCAAACAGAGCTTGCGTGCTCCGGTGCTGCTGGTCATCGAGCATGCGCGTCAATCGGCCGTCAAGACACTCAATATAATGGTGTCAAAGTTTCTGCGTAAACGCTTCTTTCTCAACGAAGAGGTGACCGTTACGTCCAGGCGGAACGCTGTCTTCAAAGTGGTGGGTATTAAAGCGGGCGAGCAGATGCCGGAGCCAGACAATGGTATATACGAGGACACCGAGCAGCTGGAATATCGTTTGCGTGCGCCCAATGGGGAAGAGATTAGCGCGCCCTTTGATCACTTGCGACGTCAACGCGCTGAGTTCAATCAAGAGAATTTGGCCATGTTCATAAAAAACAACGTAATCCGCGTGGATGGAATTCTGCGTCCCAAACCCGAGACCTACAAACAATATGTGACCGACTCAAATGCCAGCTTTTCCAAAATATTTATCGGCAAAATGCCGCGCTATTCGCCGGCGAAAATCAAACGACCCGAGGCTAAGGATACCAAAAAGCAATCAACGTTGAATAAATATATAGTTAAGGGAGAGGAATCGACAGCCAAGAACAAAGTGAGCGCCGAAGCTCGAGCAAAACAGCTGGCCGACGAAATGGAACGTGTGCGTCTCGAGAAGATAGCCAAATGTGCGGAGATGGAGCGAAAGAAGGCGGAGAAAAAGGCTGAGCTGATGTTGCGCGTGGACCAAGAATGCCACGAACTGACGGCCAAGACAGACGATCTAGAGCGGAGCGATCAGGCCGTGCTGCCCACATATCATCCAATTGTTACATTCTTGCCAGATCATCTTCTTGGCGATGCCTTTATGCTGCGCGAATTCATGCACACCTATCGCGGACTGCTCTCCGGCGTGGAGGTGTTCCGCCAGAATCTGAGCTTCTACGAGATGTCGCGCGCGTTTAGCGCCCGCGAGGTGGCTGGTCCACTCTCAGATATATTGCTCGTGCTGCTGGGCACAATCTTTGATCTGCAAAAGGAGGAGGAGGAGGAGTGCCCGGTTAGGTACTCAGTGGGTCGCAAACCCTTTACGCGAGAGCCCTATATCAGCATGTCGAATGCCTCGCACACGCATCATTACTGTAAACGCCATTTCTCCTTCAATTTGAGCGAGCTGCCGCTAGACGCGCTCACGCTGAGCGAGGTTTTGCGCCTGCATCTGTTGGCCTCCGGAGCATTCGTGCAAGATAGGCCCGAGAAGTGGAGGATTATGTACCGCAATGGGTATTCCTCGATTGAGGATCCAGGTCTGCATCTGCGCCTGCAACACACTCACATTCTGCGCGCCCTCCGAACTCATTCCATTGCTCAGCTTGAGTTCACGGATATCATGCGTGTAATCAATTGCTTGATGGCCCAGATCTTGACCTACTCCGGCACCATAAACGTTATCGAGGAGCGCATGGAGCGCACGGCCAAGGCCAAGAGCGAATTGCGTGCCCTCATGATTACGGAAAACAAGCGACTGGCCGCCGTTGAGATGGCTAAACGCAAGCTGACGACTGAGCACCATCAGCAATGCATCTCGGATGACATCAAGCAGGATGCTGAGAAAAAACAGGCACTGAGCGAGCAGCTCAATCGACGCATAGCCGACATGGCTGCTCAGTCAGATCGGGAGCAGCGAAAGCATGAGTATCAGGTGCTGAAACTGCACACGGAGCTCTTTAACTTCTTGATATATTTGGGCACAGATCGATGCTATCGCAAGTACTATGTGCTAGAGTCCATGCCAGGCATTTTCATAGAGCATATGCCCGAAACCATGATGGACACCTGCTTGGCCCAGCCGCCGGTGAATAAGTCGCCCGCCGAGCTGCGTAAACAGGCGCAGCTGCCAAAGGTGCGCAAGGATTTGCGCATTTATCTGGTGAAGCTTTACAGCGATGATGACAAGAAGAGACGCAAACCTAGCAGCAAGCAGTCCCTGGAGAACAAAGAGAACCAGGAGAATCGGCTCAATGGCCATGGCCAGGGGCCGTCGGCGGAGAGCATGGAACTGGGTGGTGAAGATGAGGAACAGTCACCGCCCACACAATTCGAGCTGCTCATGTGCAGTGGCGATATCTCTAACTGCATTGTCCACAGCGAACAGCATCCTCAGCGAAAGGTCTGGTCGTACATCTATCAGGCGGAAGAGATTGATGCATTGATTAGATCCCTGAATCCACTTGGATGGCGAGAGTCGGAGCTGCTCGATGAGCTCACCCAGATGCGTTCGCTAATCGAACAGCATGTCAAGAACTGCCCGCTGGACCTGCTCAGCCTGGACACTGACAAGAAGCGCAGCAAGTTCATCAGCGCAATGCAGTCGGAGACACAGCGAAAATACAGCCAGGCCAACTTTGGACTGCCCGAGGGCACGGAGATAAACGAGGTGTTGCGTCTGCATCTTGTGGACTGTATTCTGCAACTAGAGACGGATATTTACACCGGCGATCTGGGTAAACTGAAGGTAAAGGATATGGAGCGGTGGCGTCAGCAATTGCTGAAGGATAACTATGATGCCCAGAGTAAGCTGCAGTGGGGAGCTGGCCAGATCTACAGTGAGACGGGTGAAGTGGACTCGGACAATGAATCGCATGAGGATTACGATGATCACGACGATGAGAATAAGGATATCTATAATCAATATGCAAAGAAGCGATATGGCAAGTTTACTGATCCAGGAAAATGCCTTCTTGAAGGCGAAGAGTCAACCTCGGCAGAATACCAGGCACAACAAACCCAGGTGCGAAACCTGGCCAGTGCCCTGCTGCAAGTGGAACAGGCAATTGGGCGTCGGTTTCTGAAGGAGCCGTTTGGCATCAGCAAGAAACGCCATGATGCCAAGCTGGAGCAGCAAAAGTTCATCTGCGAACTCAATCTGTATCAGTGGGAAATATCTCTGATGGAAAGCACCAGCTATGCGCAGATATTTTTACATCTGAGCATTCTGCACGATTCCATACTGTGGAACCACTCCACAAACAAGTCGCTGTGCAAGGTCTGCCGCCGCCGCACCGATCCGGAGAAGATGCTATTGTGCGACCAGTGTAACGGCGGCACTCACATGTTCTGCATGAAGCCAAAGATGCGCACAGTGCCGGAGGGCAACTGGTATTGTCACACCTGTGTCAAGAATCTCGGCTTGACGAATGCCACGGATGACAAGCAGCAGGAGCAGAATAAGCGCGCTGCCAAAAAGAAACGAAAATTCATTGTGGACGAGGTGGATGAGGATGTGGATGAAGGTGTTGCTGATAATGATGAAGACGACGGCAACGAAGACGATGAAGAAGAAAACATTGAAGAAAATGAGCTCAGTGACGATCCGGAAAGCGTTGCCTCTTCGACATCCGTTAAGGCTAAAGCCAAGGTGGCTGTTCGCACCAGTGGACGCCGAAGTAGCAGGCGACTAAAATCCAAAGAAATCGAAGATGCCATCGAGGAGGATGAAGACGACGAGGCCGCAAATGATTCGTCTGTGGAAGCGGATGAAAATGACACAGAGGATGGAAACGAAGAAGAAGAAACGTATGTTCTAGCATATGCATAGGATATTGTGAACCAATTTAATATATTCAATTTTCTATTCCCAGAGAGGAAGAGGTTTGTCAGATCTGTTTCTACGACGGCTGCGAAGTTTGCTGTGCCCGCTGCTCCGAGTGGTATCATCTGGAGTGTGTCAAGCTAAAGCGTCAGCCTCGCACGGACTTTGTATGCAAAAAGTGCAAAGGAAATGAAACAACGCGTACTCGACGCCGTCCCAGTCATGGTACTTTCGCAACTTATACTTGTATACCAATTATAGTTTTATTAACATATTTCCTATTCACAGCTGATGGCGATCCCGATGATGATGAGGATCACGAGGAGCCGCAGGCCAAACGTTCTCGTTCCTCACGCAACTCTCTCAGAATTTCTCTAGACAAATCGTCTAACAATAACAATAACAATAATAATAATAATAACAACAACACCAGTACCAACAATAACAATCGTCGTTCAGGCCGACGCGCCAATGACAATCTGCCACTAAATAGCGCCGCCTTGTATGAACTGCTGGATCAGACAATGAAGCATCAGGCGGCGTGGCCTTTCCTACGACCAGTGCTGCCCTCCGAAGTACCAGACTACCATAAGATAATTAAGGCGCCCATGGATCTGGCCAAAATCAAGTCCAAGCTAAATATGGGCGAATATCAATTAAACGAGGAATTGCTTAACGATATTCAGCTGGTGTTCAAAAACTGCGATCGGTATAATGTTGAGGGCAATGAGATTTACAAGTGAGTCCACTCGATATATACATATATATAATCTTATATTATAATGCTGTTTTCTTTTCTTCTTCTCTTCAGTGCTGGCTGCAAATTGGAGCGTTTTGTTATGACTCGCTGCAAGGATCTCTTACTGCCGTTCAGGCCCAGTGACATGAATGCCGACGCCATCTGCTGAGATCTAACAAGGATCTAACGTGTAAATTAATTCACTAGATATAGGCTACAGAATTGGATCAAGCCAGCGTACATTATTAGACAGTATTGTTTAGCTTACCATTAATCAGTTTAAGACTTAAAAGATAATCAGCCGCATTATAAAGCACACACACAGTCTATAGTCTACAGTCTGTTAGTGTATTTAATGTTTCTTACTCACGTGATTTGCCCCCGTCTGCATTGCAGCATAATTGTTCGAATCGCGAGATATATAAAATAGCACTTAATTACTTTTTAGGATTTATTATTAATATTAATCATTAATTATTGTAGACAAACACACGGAGTTCACAGATTTTAGTATTCAATAAAATGAAAACCCAAAACTTGCAATCTTTTCAAATTGTTCTGGCTGCCATATGTTTCAAGTGAATAGTCTAATACGGATAGACACATACATATTGTTTATTCAAGAATTTACGTTTGATGCGTGTCCATATCTTGGAGTAGTAATTATCATCTATTATAAACATTCACAGATATATGTATATTTCATATTGATTCTTTTATTCGTATTAGATCGATTGGCATTTATAGCAAAAATTTCTATTTCACTTTTGCTCACACACTTATATTTAGTTTTTGTTTTTTATTTCTTGTAAGACATTCAAATTATGGTTTCAATCACATTTAACATTCAAATTTCATTTGCAAGTTATGAAGGAAAAAAAAAGTTTTCGCTATTTTTATAAGTTTTTTCCTTTCTTTTCTTTTTCCGCTTACATCTAATGAATATGAGAAATTATGCTCAGAATGTTGTCATAGTTTCATTACTGTTCGGTGTTGCATTTGTTTTGTTTCAGAGATCAACAAATTAAAAGACTTCAAGTTTGCAATGATAATTTTTGAAAAATTATAGTTAAATTTGGTTTACAAAGATAAAAATGCAAAAAAATAAAATAAAATAAATATAACTAAAATAATAATGATAGAACGATTTCTATTAAAGCTCACACTAATGTGATACAACCAAAGCGCAACAGTAGCTGAATGAAATGAGTTTAGATTTCTTTCTTATCAGAAGTATTCGGTGCACGGCTAATTCTATGCCAAATTAAATACACTCTAAAACTATTTAATAACACTAACACAATAGTAGCCATTGTGGGTGATTCGGTTCAGCCCAATGACCAAAGTTCAACTTTCTAAATGTAGAGCTTATTATATAGTCCTTTGTATTTTGAAGAGTTTGTTGTAAACATTCATTTTCTGTAAAAAGTCTATGGAAACCTCTGTAAAAGCTTCCTGGATGTGCTTAAATATTCGTCTGGTTTGAGGAGGAATTGGATGAGGTGTTGGTCTCTGGGTAGCATGTGCCAGTCATGAGACCATTCATCTTCTTGTTGCTAGTTGTGGCAGCAGCCGGTGGACTGTTGTTGTTAGCCTCGTTTGGTTCCAGACCGAATTGAAGCGAGTTAGAGGTGCTCGGAGCTTGCGACAATTGTGCTTCCATTGATGTGTTGGATGTGTCATCGCTGCTGCTGTTGCTGATGTTCTCCTCGTCCAAATTCTCTTGATTCATCTCCGTCTCATCATTATCATCATCATCATCATCATCATCATCGTCATCGTCGTCGTCGTCGTCGAGCCATTCCGTGTCATAGAACAAGGCATTATCATTCTCCTGTCTGCGCGGACGCACTTTGCGCCTCCGTTTGATGGCAGCGAATCGCAGCCGCATTAGCTTACGCTTGCGCTCCAGCTGCTCGAAATTGGCCTGCAGGGAGCTAACTGTGGAGAGAAACACAAGTTTATTTTTGGTTGACAACAATTTGACCAAGTCATGCAAGGGAAGTGTACACATCAATCGGAGGCCTGACTCCGCTTGCGGCTATAATGCCTCGACACTTGCCAATAATTGGGGGTATCGCCGCATGGGCGTGGCCAAGGTACATTGTTAGCCAGCAAGCAAAGGCAGCTGTCAAGTCGCTGACACTTGGCAAACAAATACGCCAACCCAGGTGTCAACGCACCATTGTTTGCCCACAAAGCCATTGTCATGTCTGCAGCTCAATCGCTGCCACTGGTCAAACAGTTCAGTTGCGTTTACAATGGCGCTGAGCGCAGAGATAATTATGTTTATACTCGTGGCAGTAGCGACACTCACAATTGGCCAGGACAATGGGAGCTATGTGCGAATTTTTGAGCCCCTGCTCAGCCAGCTGGACGGCACTCTGGAGCTGCACCTGCGTAGCGCTCGGGATGCGGACAACGAGTTCGTACAGTTTCTGCTGGGCCAGCAAAGGAGTGCCAGGAGAGTGCATTTGAGACAGGATTTGGATGTATATACGCACTCAGTGGATGCAGTGCATCATTTCTATATCTTTAAGAATGTATATCAAATGCAGCAGCACCTCCGGCTGTTCATCAACCCAGGTGGCTTCTATATCCTAGCAATTGAGGGTATGGCAGAGGACCAGCAACAGAGTCTACAGCAATTCATGGAGGCAATCTGGCGACGACATGGTCACAATCGAATCTACTATGTGCCGCTAGCTGCCAAAGGAGTTCTACTCTACAACCCCTTTCTGCAGAGACTGGTGCCCGCTGAGGATGAGCACAGCTTTGAGCGCATCTACTCGAATCTCTACGGCTATCCTTTGCGCGCCTACATCTTCGACTCAGTGTACTCCGCGCTATATGGAGATGGGGACACCGAACAGGTCACACGTGTCACCGGCCCAGATGCCATTGCGGCCGAGGTACTTGCTAAACATCTCAATTTTACGCTGAACTATGCTTGGCCAGATGACGAGTTCTTCGGGTGAGTAACCAAGCAATCCCTGCCATCCCCTCATTAATATGCATGCATTCAGTGGACGACTGCCCAATGGCTCTTATACTGGCGGAGTGGGTCGAGCTCATCGCAACGAGCTGGATATCATTTTTGCTGGATTCTTCATTAAGGATTATCTAACAACGCAGATCCAGTTCAGCGCCGCTGTCTACATGGATGACCTCTGCCTCTACATGAAGAAGGCACAGCGCATTCCACAGTCGATTGTACCCCTCTTTGCCGTACGTGTGGATGTCTGGCTATGCTTCTTCCTCGTCGGCTTCGCTTGCACCTTCGTCTGGTGGTGTTTACGTGGCTTGAATCTGAGCTTGGGTATTCAGTGCCTCTCCGACCAGAATTACAATTTGGCAGATGAGCGTTACATTTCCATTGCCTGGCGCATCTTCATTGACACCTGGGTCGTCTGGGTGCGGGTCAATGTGGGCAAATTTCCGCCCTATAATTCAGAACGCATTTTCCTGGCCTCGCTGTGCCTGGTGAGCGTAATCTTTGGAGCACTGCTGGAGTCCAGTTTGGCTACTGCATATATACGACCCCTCTACTATCGGGATCCCAATACGTTGGCCGAAGTGGACGAGCTAAATATACCCATCTACATAAAGCATCCAGCGTTCAGGGATGATCTGTTTATTGGCCACGACTCGCCGGTCTATCAGCGGCTGAACAAAAAGATGAAGTTGGTGGGCGAAGGCGAAGATCGTTTGATCAAAATGGCCTCTAAGATTGGCGGATTTGCCGGCGTGACACGCGCCGCCAGCCTCGAGCTAACCGACAGACGCTACATTATGACCAACAAGGTGCACAAGATACCCGAATGCCCCAAGACCTATCACATTGGCTACGTGCTGCCGAAGCCATCACCCTACATGCTGGCCATTAATCAGGTGCTACTGCAAATTTTGGCTGGCGGACTCTTGGAGCATTGGATAAGCGATATGAAGGAGCGCGCCAAATGGAACATACACCAATATCCGGAATACCTGGCCGAGCTGGACGTGGCAAAGTGGAAAGTATTAACCCTGACAGACGTACAATTGGCTTTCTATGCCTTAACAATTGGCTGTATTCTGGCTACATTTGTTTGGTGTTTCGAGTTGTTCTATAAATAAAGATCTTGGGTTGGATTTACTCACTTATTCGCTGCTCGGCCTTGCGGGGGCTGCGGCTTGTTGCCTGAGATATGGACTCTCGACGTAGGCGATCCCTAGAGGCCGCCTCTGCCGACGTGGTGGGTAAGTCGTCGTCGCCAAACAATCGATGGGTCTCTTCCAGCCACGCACTGATGCGAGCTTGGGTGGCCACCTGCCGCTGTTCGCCCAGCAGCCGGGCGAGCAGCTGCTCCACATTTCGATGCTGACCCCCGGTGCCCTTGACGGCCAGCTGCAGCAGTGCTCGCCGTTTCTTGGCTATCAAATAGAAGATGCGATTGGGATGAGTCTGCCAGCTGAGCTCGCTGACATTGGGCGTGTCAGCGTCGCTCTCCTCTGTCTGGGTGCTGCTGCAGCTGTGTATTGACGATGAGCGCGAGGTGCTATCGCTGCCGGCGGTAGTCTGCTGGCCCAGAGCGTTCACATTGTTGTTGTTGCTACTCCAAGTCTCCAGCTCTCGTTGCACTAACGTATCGAAAAATGCCAGCATCACCTGGTCCTCCTCCATATTGCGCATGCTAAAGTCTTGCGACACATGATCTGTGGTGTTGCGATGGAGAGGGCGCGTGCAATGGGGCGTTTCTGATGGATCCATCAATGCACCCTCCCAACCCTGCTGCTCAAATGGACTCCAAAACTAAATGAGGATGAAACGTTTATATTTCTGTTTATAAAACAGTACAAATTCATCTCTCACCTTGATGATTTTCTCAACACCCGACGAGGCCAGCAGGCAGCGTTGACGATTGTAGCGCACCTGGTTAACTATGGATCGATGTCCTGTCAGGATAACAGGCGATGTATCAATCCACTGATTCTTCTTCTCCACTAGATACAAAGAAGTATTCAATTTACTTCAGCTCAATACTACTCATACGACACTTACTGTTGATGCCATCCAAACGCCACATGAACATGTTGAAATTATCCGAACCTGAGACCACCAGCTCGTCGTGGGGACCAGCAAAGGTGCAGCTCTTCATGGTGCAGGAATTAAAGTATTCGTCGTGATAAAAAGAGCACAACGGCTCGGATGCACTCGGTTTGTACAGTATGGGCGGCAAACGACGATGCAGAGTAAGCAAGAGACTGCCATTGCAGTTAAAGCGCACGCTCATGCAGCTGGGAGATTCGCTGATGTAGTTATACTGACGAAATGGCCTTGTGGAGAAGTAAAGTAAAGTATGTCATTATATGTGTCAAGGCCAGTGCCCAGGCAACTCACTGCGTGTTGTTTCGTATGTCCCAGAGCTGGGCGCCTCGCCGGGCATTGGCGGTGGCCAAGTAGTTGCCGTTCAACGGATGAAACTCCACGGCGTTAAATGGGGTACGGAAATTGGCAACCATAAATGGTTCCGTTTTGCCTACACGCATGTCATAGACAAGGATCTCGCCGTGCTCCGTGGCCACGCTGAAGAGATTGGTGCTAGTGCGGTCCACGCTTAAGCCATAGACGGGTCCCTCATGGGAAAAGTAATTAAGATTCTTTCCGCTACGTTAAGGAGAGCACTTTAACTGATTAAATACTGTTATTAGAGAGGATATGAAAGCCACTTACGTGCACAAGTCATGCTGTATGACCAGATCATCATTGCCGCCCGAGAAGACGTACTTGGTCAGCGTATCGAAGCCCAGGCAAAATATGTTGCTGGCATGCTCTCCGTACATGGCGGCTGGGAACTCGTCGGTCACATTGGCAATCGCATGGTCAACGTTCCAGAGCAGCACTCGCTTGTCGTCGCCACCTGCTCGCAATGGAGAACTGTTATTAACAGCAATAAAGCAACAGGTAAATACTCACCCGAAGCCAAGTATTCGCCACCAGGGCTAAACTCGAGCGCATTCACGCAACCATAGTGCGCCATCAAATTGCGCTGGTATAGATTCTCGGCGGCATGCAAGCGCTGCCTGAAGATGCCTGCCACCAGATTGCTACGCGGATGGTCCAGCTCGCGATACCGCAGCGCATGATCCAGGTTGAGGCTGGCATCCGTGCCCTGCCGCAGATAGCTCATACTGCAATTGTTTATCAGATTTGTTCACTCTTAATCTCGCTTAACTATTACTGCTCTGCTCCTTCAATTCCCGCTGCACTTCGCCCCCCCTAAATGCACATCAACACCCTCTCGTTCTGGTCTTAACTGTTCGGGTTTACATTCGCTGTCGTTGCAACAAATTTGTATACATTTTGTCGACGCCGACGTCGCTGCTGACGTCGTTGTCGCTTTCAGATTTTCTGCGTTGGCGTTCAAAGTTTTTCAGAAAAAATATGCAAGCCCGAATGGAGCAATTTTCACGCACAACAACTGCAAATGTTATTCAAATCGTTGTGATTATTCACTTTTGCTTGTTCTCTAGCTGCCAGGAATTCGTTTTCGTTTTTTTTTTCTTGCTTCAAATGGCGTTTCGATTGACTTTTTCAATGCTCAACTCCCGCAACGATTTTCTCACGACGAATGCGACTGCGACTCTCGACTGGTTTAATCATCGGAATATGCTTTAATCAAAATGAAAACACAAGCATACGAGGGGCCTCGGAACAGCTGTTCGCCGAGCTGAATTGGAAATTAGAGATGAGCGCGTGGCACGAAGCGCGACTGTTAACAAGTTTCCAATGAAATACGAAATTCGCGAAATTCACAAGTTCTTAATGTTGGCTTATGTGAAATTGAAAATAATATGAATTAAATCATACTGAAAGTATTTCTATTCAGAAAAGTAGAATTAAGCTACTATGTTTACAAAGTAAGGAAAAGCTTTTAAAATTATATTCATACATAATAAATATTAATTGAAATGAAATAAGTAATGTTATATAATAAAGCAACATCCAATACATTTTGTCGAATTCGTTAATGAAATCACTTTAAGTCTCTTATTTCTAATCATATATGTATGTATGTACATAGTACATATTTTTAATGCAAACAACTTTTTTTGGTGTTCATTTGTCCTAGCATTGGTTATTTGAATTATTTCGTTTTGTCTTAAATATCGTTCACTTATGTACATACATATGTACATATGTATTTATCTACTTATCCTTATTTTTAGTTTATTCATAATTTAATAATACTTACACTTTTTAAAAATGCACACAAGAAAAATTTTACTAAACTAAGAGGCCGCAAATTTCTACTTACATGTACACTTCGACACTGCCGCTGACGAAATGACGAAATTTATAACAACCGTTAGGATTTTTTTCGCTCTCCTCTTTTGTCTTCTACACAGTTCTGCGAAATTTTCAATGACTATGAAAACAAATGCACCATAGAGAATAAAGGAAAAGAAATCTGTATGTAGATACATACATATGTACATATGTATATGCATGTATGCATACACACGTATGTATGTATGTACATACATATTGTACATGTACATACATATGTATGTATATTGTCGAAATGATGCCTCAAAACATTATTATTTTTAATAAATTAAAAATATGGATAAGTAGATAAGAGAATAAAGCAAAAATCATTTCAATAAGTGTAGCCAATGAACAATGAGTGTTCACTGAAAACAACATTTTTGCGTGGTGTACGCAGAGTTATGAGATCAAGTGTATGTATACATACATATACTGCATATTCACACGTATAAGTACATACATATGTATGTACGTATACATACAAATATTTACATACATATGTATGTATGTATGTACATCAATAAATCTTGGTTGCTATGATTTTTAAACAATTTAAAAATTGTTCAATTTAACAAAATTTTGACAAATTCTTCTTGCATACGATGTAAATTTTCAGTAGTTAAAAATTTTAACTTTTTTCGAATGAAATTCCTTGAATTAAAAAACAGAAAAACAAACACTAAATGGAAAACAACGTAAACAATGAAGAACTAATTGGTATGTAGTCATAGAAATTATATGAAATAAATATTATACACACATTAAAGCTGTATCTCAATCTCAACAGCTTTTCCCGACGATATTGATATAGAGAATACGCAGCATATATGCAATTACTTGCGCGGCCTACGGGAACGGCTGAGGCAAACCGTACAACAGCACACTGACCTAATTCAGACGTCGGTGAATTTGGTCAAGGAGATGAGTGATGTGGCCACTTTGTTGGGATTGACGCAGTCAGAGCCCGAGCAGCCGCCTACTAAAATCAAACGTCTAATTATGGAGTTTGAGAAAATGCACACGGCAGAGAACGACTCAATCGAGGCTGTGGAACTGCGCAACCTGCTCGCCGACTTCCGTCGTCTGCACGACAGCCAATTGCTGCTCGACAGCCTGATGTGTTACAAGCATGCCAAGGAGTCGTTTGAGAAGCTCGAATCCATGTTGAATCAGATTGCTCAGAGTTGCCCCGACGCGTGCTCAGCATCGCCCGAGAGCAGTCAAGCGGGCGTGAGCTCTAACAGCCGAAGTCTTCGGGAGAAGATACAGGCCTTCAATAAGGCATCGGTGATTGGCCAGGATCTGCTCCAGAATTTTACCCATTGCTTTAGCAACAGTAGCAGCGTGGAGATTGAGCCAGTTGACGAAGTTAACGAGAGCTCCATTGCAGCGCAATCTCTCTCGAATTACGACTCCGAGGCTTATATGGACAGTGAAATAGATCCAATTACCGAAGACAAGGATTACACAATCGAGTGATGCAAGTTATTGTCTAAATTTGTAATTGCATATGCGTACATCATTCATATCAAAAACTCAGTTCTGTATTACGTGGTAAATGTTTCAAATCTGCTATTCAGACAAGGCTCCGATCAAAAATAAAAATATTTCTATATCTATATATGTAGGTAATCTTATTTACAATAAAATCATCCAATGAGGATATCAGCAATCCGACTCGGCGGCTTGAAAGAATCGAGTATAGTTGATGGCGAAGAATATGGAGATGGCGCCAATGGCCGAGCCTAGCTGGGTGATGGCGCCCACCCAGACCAACGACTGGCCGCCCTGGCCACGCATCACAGTTGTAATGCCCAGTTTGGTGTAGCTCACCACGCCGATTAGCAGCGTCCATGCGGTTACCTGGTAGAGAAAGATAAAGTGGATATCAATCGGGAGATTAGATTAAATTTACGTGCAGCGCCAACATACCACCAACACTGTGCCAATGGTCTCGTCGTAGAGCGGCGGGTAGGGGCTCAGTACCGCCGTGGTAAATACATAGCTGGTGAGGAGCGCAGCCAGTGCCGAGAGCACATAGATGATGCGCAGAGATGTTACATATAGAAACATGGCCAGAAAGCAGGCCACCGGATTGGCAATAGCGCTCAGCGTCTCCGACAGGTGATAGGCGCGCGTACCATATGGCGCGCTCGAATACGATTTGATGCTAGGGAACATCCCGTTACTGAACAGAGAAATTGCGCCAATGAGCAACAGCAGACCAACATACTGGCAAGAGCTAAGCTTCTGTACCTGTGGCTGATTGTCGTCCTGGCCGTACTCGTATTTGTTGCCCTTGCTCACCGTGACCTGGGCATATTCGCGTCGTGCCAGCTGCAGATGATTGAGCAACGTATAGCCGATATAGCTGAGCACCATCAAGCCAAATAATATCAAAAAGAATATCTTAGTGTCAAACAAGGGCGGCTCCGTTACTTTCTGATAAATGCCCTCGCCCGCCTCCGTCTCGTTGACCAGCACGCAGCTGCCGCTGTCGCCGATGCCCTGCACCAGGGCCGTAACGCTGGGCAGCAGGCCGCTGAGGCCCTCGCCAATGAAATAGGTGATAATGTACTGCTCCTTGAAGCGCCCCATGTAGGGCATGAAGAGCACTGAGCTGGTGCACGCATTCAGCGCCGTAAAGATGGTCAGTATGAAGAGCGCGACGCTGTGATCATTACCAGCCAGATTCGCCGTGCGATTGTAGAAAAAGGCGGTGAAGAGACAAGAGAGAGTGCCGATCATGAGGACTGCATGAATGGTCCAACCATCATTGAGTTTCTTCGGCGAGCACTTCTGATAGATTGTGTAGAACAGCGGTCCCAGATTGCCTATTTGTACCATAACACTCAGATAGGACGGCAAACTCCAGCCCTCGGGCGCCTCGCTGACCAGCAGCGGCAGCTGTATAAAGGTGCCATTAACGCCCAGCCAGGTGCCGATGCCGAAGCAAATGGCCAGCAGATCGACAATCAAATTGCGATTCCTGAACACTCCGCCAGTTTTATGCTCCATCTTCTTGCTAATGAAGCGCCAGTCAAAAAACGCGCTTAGCTCACTAGGCTCGTCTATCGCGCATCTGTAAATAGTTAATAAATTATTTAGATAAGAAGCGGTTACAACATTTTGTGCTTGGAATTAGATCTAAGTATGGGTGCATTAGGCCTGCGGGTGGCTGGGGAATTACAAAATACATGGAATGGAAAGGGTATCAAGTGATATACTAGAGGTCTTTACGGGTAATGGAGTTTATTTATTATTATGATTCTTGATTATATAATTGTGCAATAGCTGTTAGATTTATAATCTGTATATTTATGTAAAATATTTCAGATCAATTATTTATATAAAATATTTTACATTAATTATTAAAATAAAATATTTCAGATTAATTATTTTTATAACTAATTTCAGATTAAGTGTATTTGCGCTTCGTATTTGTTTGCATTTATACATTCATATGCTTGTTAAGCTTAAAGATAGTGAAAACTTATGGCTTTGTGGTTCGTTATATACGTACATATGTATATAAAATACATATGAACATATGTACATATATACACATACACTCGCCTATATACATACATATGTATAGACTTTTTTTTTAAAGACTGAGGCGGCATTTTTATTTGCTATAAATATAGAGTGGAAAACCCTAAATTAGATTGTTGACATCTATTGAAATATTATAAGCTAATTTTACAATAGTTAAAGAAGGGAATATTTTTTCATGTATAAGTAATATTTTATATTTATGTATATGTATGTCCATTCAAGTGGATTTTGACCTCTGAAGGAATATAATCCTAATAATATTAAAATTGATCTCCGTATATACAGTATAATATTATTTTCTATATCCACAAAACTAGATTTTTGACCCCTATTAAAATATATACTATTTAGTTAATTGTATAGAAAATCATTTCCGATATCGGTGAACTTTATCGCATTGCTCTATTTAGTTAATGTTAAATCAATTTTATTACAATTAGCTTGCAACAGGTTTGTTCGAAACCCGTCCGAATCGTATCAGATCTAATCAATGAAATTAGGAACGTGAGCGTCTTCAGCTTTTACCTGAAGTGGATGATTCCCACTTGGTTTCCTACACGTATTTCGAATTCGCTGATAAGAACTGATTTGTTTTATGATCGGGCAACGTCACGGAGATGAGATGAGAAAGGCAATTTATACATACATACATACATACATATGTGAATATGTATAAACATACATATATAGAGAAACGTTTTGAACAGAGCTTGGCCTTGTATATGTATGTGTGAGTCTCATGAAACAGGTTTTCATTACATTAAATATAAACAAAAATTAAGAAAATGCCAATACTCATACCTGCCAAAATCGTGGCTATCCGCTCCGGCGTGGTTGGGCGTCGAGAGCACCGCGTATACTGCTCCGGAATGGGCGACATTGTTAGTTCCAGTCATGGCGCAGGGTTAACAATTCTCAAGATTTATAGCTGGCTTCACTAATTAATTTACGATCAATATGCTGATGTTGAGATTAGATTATACCGTGGTGTATGCTACATCAGATGCATTAGATTGGGCACTGGCACGGGTGTAACTGAGAGTAGTATACATAGATTCGTCAGTATCCGAATGAAATAAGAAAGCTTTAATTGCCAGCCAATTCGGAGCGTGGTTTAATTGGCGCGCGCTCAAATACATTCACATTTGTGTTTAGTTATACTGTATATCTATGCTTGATTGACAGTCAACGGCAGTCAGTCTCTCGCATCCAATTTCTATCGGGTTTATTGTTATTATTTTGCTGATTCCTTCGAATTTCTGTGATTGGTTTTGGAAATCAGAGACGCTGCAGTACATTTGAAGTTGTACCGTTATGCAACTCGTTATGCGGCAAATAAATTGTTAAAACTAACCAATAATATGGATAATGGCTCCGTCAGAGTGCGTGTGGGCTAAAAGAGCTCCGTTGGCCATTAGAATTTAAATTCTTATGTGCCCCTCCATAAATAAAAAATTCGAAATCTGACAAAAGTGACAAAAAAAAAAAAACAGCTGATCCAAACTAACCGTCGTTGAAGCAGCAAGAATGTAGCGCATTCTGCATAGTCACTGTGCGATACTCACACGAATCAGTATTAATGTGACGTCACAATTTTAAATGTGTGCGTGTAGTACAGAAATAATGACTACCAATTATTTGTAATACATAACACAATATGTGTATTAATAAAAATATATTATTTCTTATGAATATAATTTATAAAAGTAAGTGTATCGTTAAGATACACATAGCATTTTCAAGTTTTGACGTCACAGAGAGATACGCTGCCAGAGTTATTTGTGCATGGTACGGCAGCGCACATGTGAGAGCGGCGCATACAGAGAGCGCATGTGTTAAAAAGAATGAGAGCGAAACAAATCAAAAGAACAGTTGTTTTTGTTTACATCGCGTCTTTTTATTACCCAAATGGACTCGAAATTGATTGCAGTCGAAATACCCGGAACCCAGTTAATTAAATGTTAATAAGCGAAACGATTGATAACTTTATGAAAATTGTAATGATAGCTTGAAGCTAAATCACTTGAAATGCATTACTGCCCGGTGCATTATGTGAGTCTCATATGAATTAAATTACATTACTCAGTGAGCACACAGTTGCTGATACCATTTTTTGCTTTCACGGCAGCGGCTATTGGTACACATGGGGCAGCGCATTAAGAATTTGGGATTGACCGACTGTTCAGACTTTAAATGATCAGCTACGATGCTGCTCAATGCATTTATAAAGAGCGGATGATCGTTGGGCGCAGCAGCGCGACGAATTTCCTCTACGCCGACCTCCTTCGCCAGTTCGTCACAGTATTCGATGTCCAACTCGTGTAGCGTTTCTATGTGCTCATTCACAAAGGCAATGGGCACAAGTATGAAGTTCTTTAGGCCCTGTTTGACATAGCCCTGCGATTAAAAGTTGGTATTACAGCCAGTCAAGGAAATATAACTACGACTATAGAATCGAGCTCACCTTGATAGCATCATCCGTTGCTGGAGCCAGCCAGGGCAACGGTCCCACCTTTGACTGCCAAGCCAAGCTGTAGGGATTGCTTTGACCCAATTCCTGCATTACCATGTGTACACTAGCACCGATCTCAGAGGGATACGGATCACCTCTATTCACAGCCTTGAGTGGCAGCGAATGTGCCGTAAAGAGTATAACAACATCATTGCGTTTCGTTTCCACAAACTTCGCCAGTTCCTCGCGAATGCGTTGAGCAAAGGTCTTGATGAGCAATGGATGTGTGCCCCAGCGATCGATAATGCTCCACTTGATGTTGGCGGGCAGTGTGCTGCGAATGAGAATCTGGATTACGAGCCTAATTTCAGATTATCCATGAGCATTTACTTGTTTCGATAGTGTGTGAAGATGGAATTGAAGCTCGAGCCGGATGTGGCACAACTGTATTGCGGATACTGTGAAAAGAGCACCACACGTTCTGGCTGGTCACTATGACAACATAGCGAAAAAAATGTTTTAAATACAAAAAGTCCTTGACATTTCCCTCTCCAAATTGACCCCCAACTGACCTTTCAATTTGTGCGAGCGTGTCCTCTGTCAAGGGATTCACATAGCGAAAGCCGACGTAATGCTTGTGCGGCGCCGTTGCTGGAGATAGTTTGTCCAGCTGCTCGCACATTAATTGACCCTGCAGCTCTGTCCACTTCAGTATGGGTGAGCCGCCTCCAATTTCCTTATACTTCTTTTGCACCTCGGGCGTGCGACGCTGCGCTATCCATGGACCCAGCCGACTCTGCACAGGCAGCTGTATCATATCGCGATCCGTCATGATGCGCAATAGATAGTCGTGCACCTGGTCCGTATGCTGTGGACCGCCCATGTTCAGCATGAGGATTGCGGTCTTCGCCTTCTGGCTGCACGGCTGAACGTTGCTTGTGGCGAAATTGGCAACATTACCTGTAATTGGAATGATTAATTTCATATTTTGGTGAAGGCATTAAAAGTAGTTACATGCCAGCTTGCATAAATTCCTGTTATGCAAAAACATTGTATGCATTTAATTCAGGCCAACTGCAACCAGAACTCTTTTAGCCAGGTTATATTTATTTTTGGAAAAAAAAATATATATGAAAACTTCAACATTAATTATTTCAAATTGCAATTACGAATTCAAATTTGCCATTGCTTTCATTTACCTTCAATTTATAATTTCTACAATGAGTTTGCAATAAGAAACTATTTATAATAAAACTGAACTCCGTCCAGTTGGAAATTTTATTTAACAGTGGTCACAATAATACATACACTAAATTTGCGATGTTGTTCTGTAAAATTAGTATTTTTCTGTAAATGATAAGCAGATAGCAGAGCTGCCAGATATACGAAATACATAACCGGTTGTCGTCAGTTCTTAATGGAACAGCTGGCTTACTCGATAACTATTAGAAACACATGATTCTAGACATCATTCACAGAATGGGTGAATATTAAAAAACGTTGCTGCTAAGCAATGAATCGAATAATGTTAAATAACAGTAGTCTTTTTAACACGTTAACATTCCTAAAAATTAACTATGGAGCAATTATTCAGCTGTTTTATTGTAATTTCAAAATGAGTTTGTTCATACTATATATGTATAATAAGAAAATATAATATAAATTTAAATACTTTTCTTCTAGTCTGACAAAATATTCAAAAATATATTTAATTTCAGAGATTTCGAAAAATAACGAATAAAATGTACTGGCATACTGTCCAATGACAGTTTAGCGAATGTTAAGCTATTAGTACCAAACAAAAATTAATACATACATTTTATTTCAGTCTCTCCGCTTTTTTATTTTTGACATGACATCAGCTTAAGGGAATCTCTGCTTCATTGCCCGCCAAGTATTCAATTGAATAACATAACATTCTTAGGACCGTGTGACGTCACACGGTCTCTGTTAATTAACATCAAAAGTAACAGAGCTGCTCTATGCGTAACCTACAGAGTCTTTTAACAGTGGCATAAACTGTGCAGCAAATTGTAACGAACGACAATCAGGGACTCAGTTCGTTCGTTCAGTTTAGTGAGTCATTGCCGCTCATCAATCAATCAATCAATCATTCAAATTGTTGAAATCTAATCAAATAGAAAAAATAATAAAATTAAAAATAAACAACAAAAAGTACATAAATACAAATACAGAAAAACTAACGCGTGTGCAGGGATGCAAATAGCTTTATTAAAACAAAAAACAACTACCACAAGTGCCCTAAACAAAAAGCCGTCAGCCGCCCCCAAGTAAACGAGAAACGAAAAAAAACCCACACGAGCTAAGCGTGAGGGACTTTGAACGGTTACGACTCTGATGGTGGTGGATTACCGTGGGGTGGGTGGCTAGTGTTATCGTCTTTGCTCGCTCTCGCCCACAAAATAGCCAGCAGCGGCTACTTGCTCCAAATTTGTGGAGCATGCGCAATAGAAACGACTCGGTGAAACGCTCACTGGTTCGCTCATTGCCCGAACAGGATATTTTATTATACTGAAATTCAAACCCACACAGACACACACACACAGTCACATTCCGCACTCACATATATACGTATATATAGATGCGTGCTGAGCTGCGCTCTGTTAACGTACGAGTACCGCAGGAAATTCGCATATTCAGGCCAAAAGCATTGCGCTCGTAGTAAAACGCGGCTCATAAGCAAAAGCTCCGCACTGCCATTCGGACGCATTCCGTTGCCTGCTCCCACTTACACATTATCACGCGCTCACACATAGAAAAAGAAACACACTCACACATACACACTTATACTCATATACTGCACACACGCGTAACCGTTCCTACATGCATTCACACATACACGCTCAAAAATCAATTGGACGCAGTTAGAAGAAGAAAAAAATCGGTAAACTAAAAGGGATTATTTTAGTTAGAAACGCGTTGTTTTTGAGTTGGCCCTGGCTGCCAAATAATGTTCAAATTAACTGTGAAATGTGCAAAAGCGAGAAAAGCGAAAAAAGCTCACAAGTTACGCAAAAAATGCAGCAGCATCGCAGCCGCAGCAGCAGAAGCAGCAGCAGCGAGCAAAATGTGAAACGGAAACGAGCGAACGAACAATGCTAAATGTGCTGAGGATCGAAGGATGCATCCGAGTGCCACAGTACCACTGACCACCACCGAACCAGCAATTTGTCATTAACACAAACATCAGCAACTGCTGCAACTGCCACGGCATCATCAACTGCATCAGCAACAGCAACAGAATTGCATTTGCATTTGCATTCGCATTCGCATTCGCATCCGCAATCGGATTTGCAACATAGCCGCAAAAGCCTCTCCAACTGCACCTGCATCTAACGCTGTTCTCCCCGCCGGCAACTCCCCCCAAAAGCTGCCCCTTGTTGTTGTTGTTGCTGCGGCTGCTACTGCTTGTGATTTGAAGTTTTCATAAAACTAAAACGACAAACAGCATCCAGTCATCCAGGCATCTAGGCATCCAGGCATCCAGGCATCCAGGCATCTAGGCATCCGCTCATCCAAACATCCAGGCAGCATATATCAGGCCAGGCAACGCAGTTTAGGTGAGATGAACGACCGAATGATATGTATCATAAAGTATATAAATGTTTGCTTAAAGAAATGTTGATAGAATAAGATCCTCCAATTGCTGAAAGATCGCGCCTTTAAAGCTAAATGTAATTAATATTATGCGTTGAATAGAGTTGGATTGTTGTTATAGATACGAGGTGTGCTCATAAAGTATCGAAAATTGTTGTTTTCCAAAATTATCTCATATCCCACTTACAGTGATTTCAATAAATATATATACATTTCCCATTTAGCTTATTTCAATTCAATTCAATGCAATTTCAATTTTCTATCTGATTATTCAGTAGATTATATAGCTCGATAAACAATGAAAAACAAACTTTGTCCACGATATTAACAATCAACGGAACACTTTTAATTCTCTAGTGCCTTGCGTCCAGCCCAGCCGATGCCACCCACAATAAGTCCCTAGCAACCACATTGAAAAGTTGAGAGCTTTGCTCCAATTTTACAAGAAAAGCGGAAAAATCATTTGATCAAAACAGACGAAATTGTAAAAAAGAAGAACTTTGACGCCCCTAGCATTAAATAAAAAGTTATGATTTCGAATGTTATGGAGCATTTGCGACATTTTCTACTCAAATAATTATATTTTCATTGTAATCGGCTATTGAAAAGTAGAGAGATAGAGAGACAGAGAGAGAGAGGGAGAGACTAAACAAATATAGTGGAGAATTCCAGCAGCTGGAATTATTAGTTCTCAGAATTTCATTGTTATAAGAGAAATATCCAATATATTTGATTTGCATTAGACACTTTTCTTTTGTGCTGAGAAAATAAAATAAAGAAAATGAATTTGTTATGGCATATTTGTATACAAGAGAGCGAATTTATGCTGCTAAATTTCTTAGAGAAGTTCAGATCATAAGGATTATATATTTTAATTACAATATTATAGTCCATTATCCATTATATGTCCATTGTATGACACCTTCAGAATCTTCTCATATTTTTTATAGAACTTGCCCATATAAATATGCAAAGAATATTAACATTCACTCAGTGGAGTATGTATCTGCTATAGATATATATAAATAGTCGTGACAGACATTGCATCTTCATTCAGGTTATTTTTCAGAAATTTCTTGAATTTTGTTTCACAAATTGAAAATGGGTTTGAAAATTGCATCTCAAGCCACGAGCAAAGGCATGCAATCTCTATTAATTTCCTTATTTATTTGTTGTTGTCCTAACCACTGGCTTGTCATTATTTTACCTTTGCCATATTGTTTGGCCAGACATGGCAGCCCCATGGGATGCATTTGTAGCCACAGACGCTGTATTAGTGAACAAATTGGTTGAAATTAGTTTGTCCATTGGCCGTGCTCCATTAGCAACTGCCTGCTGCCAATTAGGCCGGTTGCTGTGGTTGCCAGTTTTTTTCATGCACGTGCAGATACGAACTTCAAGGTGATAATTCCCATAGGTGCATTGCGAGTCTAGACGCGCTGCCTGTAACCATGGTGCATGTGCTAGGCGATGGGTGTGCCTGTGTCGTCCTTTGGTCCTTTGCTGACTGGATGGCTTTTTGTCACTTTGCTTTTATGCAAGCTAATGTCGCTGTCTCCCATGGCCAGCCAAGCCAATATTGTGCAAAGGTTGGGCAAAGCTATCAATACATTGGAGTATGTTCCATGAAGCACCCACCATGAAGTGCATATTTTAATCCAGCTGACAGGAATACGATTTTTCTATCGTAAAACTTATGCGTGAGATGAAGGGATGTAGAAGGAATCTGATGGATAAAACAGAGAAATTTACTCTTGCTCAACTATTTTACAACTATTTCATGCAGTTAGTAAATTAAATATCTAACAATTTTGTTTTTTTAAGCGTAATTTGAATACCGTAAGATCTAGGGATTTCCGATTCAGATTTACTGTGGAAGTCTGTGCAATGTATTTAGATATTTTGTATATATCGATCCCATTTTGGATACCTTTTGAACATCAATTTCAAATAAATTTGATAAATTTTGAGTTTCAAACTGATTCAAGATAAATAAAAGATGGAAAAGATAATATATCAATATTTCTCTTAACCTATTTCAAATGCAAGAGACTTGTTCTTTGATACACATAGCAATTTTATTAGTACGATCGGAAAATTGCATAGTAATGTTCATACTACAGTCCATGTTACATACCAATTAACTAGTTGCTAACTTCGACAGCATAACCATGCATTAACGAATATAATATATCTGATTATAATAAGTCCGCTTAAAGCGGATGTCGATGTCTTGGTTAGTCCCCATTCAAACTTATATGAAAGGGCCTCCGCCTGGTACGTTTCCGCTTTTAATAAATGACAAGAAATGGAAAGCCATGTTATTGAAATAAATTTATTAAATTGAAAAACCATATTTTTGTAATACGTTTATTAATTTTATTTTCTTTTTAAATTTTGATTAAAATTTTTTAAATTAATTAAAATTAATTAATCAAATCATAAAAAAAAACTTTTTTCTTCTTCCGGGTGTTTTCCGGGTGTAACGGCGTAAAATCGTCACTCCCTTGAGCGTCGTTATAGGCTTATTTTTCAGTTAACAAAATTATCCTAATCGCACATAATTATTGACTTATTTATCAAAAATGACTGCAAATTATCAAAATTTCATACCTACCTCAACAGCTATTATTCTAAATAAAACAAGTAAGAAGGCTCTAGTCGAGACGGCTCGACTGTGAGATACCCTGCACCGCGCACTTGCTGCCGTGACTTGGGGGTGGGTCGGGCTCTACTTTGAACGCTTATAACTCCACTTCTAGATGTGGTTCATCTTCATGAATTCCTTCCCATTTTCAATGGGTTCAGGGTATAAAAATAGCTCAATGCCTAAGAGCTTTAAGTATTTGGTTAGGGCAAATATTGCTATTGATTCGTTTCTATATTTTATTATTTGATAAATACTTTGCTATTTTTGTGACGGTTCATACTGGCGGCACTTTATCAAATAGTTAAGCCACCCACACAGGCTGTGCGAAAGCGAAAATACAGTTGAAGCGAAATTTATGATGTCATTTGGCATGCGTGTACAAAAATGTGAATGTCTGTCTGTGTGTCGGACTGTCTGCTAAAAGAGTTGTTGTAATAAATGTTGCTATTGTAACTGCTGTTGTTGTTGTTGTTGTTGTACATGTTGTAGGTTCCATCAACACCCGAAGACATTTTTCTTGGCTGATTGGTGCATTTTGTCGCCCATGTTGTTGCTGCTTTGACACAAAGTATCGTGTAGCTCCATTTGCATGTCACTGCCGCTGCTATTACTCACACACCCACACACACACGCACACGCACACACAAGCACAGACAGTCAGTGCTTGTCTAGAAATTATGAACAGAAATGTTGCATACCAACGGGCGCAGCTGAAAGTCATTGAATGGTGGCCCGGGCTGGCATTGTTGCAACGGATGCTGCTCAGCAGTCAGTTGTCATAGCGCAGCTGGACTCATACACACACCCACACACACACGCACACGAGTGCATACAGACAGATATGGCCTTAGGTATGGCATACGAGCAGCATATTTAAATGTCCTCTGCACTATTGCAACATTTTTCATTGCGAACTGCAAATGGAGGAATGGGAAAATGGTGGATTAAGGACGTACTCTCGGCACAAACTGTTTTATGGCAACAAAATCTCAGTTGGAGTCGTAGGCTAAGTGCCAGCCACAGAGCTCCATTGGCCCAGTTCGTACGACGTGTCCGCCACGACGACGACGACGACGGCGACGGCGACGTTGTCAGACGACATCGTCATGGCTGTGGCTAGCTCGAGCCATGGCAACTAAGCTGCTGGCATAGACATCTCCTCTCTTTGGCTGGCTGCTATTACCGCTGCTGCTACAACTACTACTTGATTAAAAATTCTTTGACGCTGATTTGCCATTGCCGCTGTCGTTGGTGCCTTGCGCTGGCATTGCGGTTACAAGGCTTTTGACAAAATCATATGCAGAAGCATAATCCAAAGTTGCACTCTAATCGGCTAAGTTGCTGCAGCTAATAGTGTATATTTGTATTTTCCCAGGGATTTGTAGCGCTAGTAATATAAATCTGGAGAGTAAGATAATCGCCGCAAACATAATGCGATGCTAAAATAAATGTATACAAATATATACATATATCTTTATAAACGGTTGCACAAGTTGTCAGCAAGGGCCTTGCCTCGTTGTCCTGTGGTGCTGCTAAGCGTTGCCCTTGTGTTTCTTTTGGCCTGTGGATCTGCTGGCTCGACCAGGCAGGCAACTGGAAATGCTTTTTAATTAAAAATTATATCAACATTCATTCTGAACGTTGGCAACAGTTGGGGACGCCGGCAGAGCTCATCGCCTGCTCTTGCTTGTATAATAGTTGTTAGAGCAACATGAATATGAATCTTTTGTTATGTAGATGGAACACCATTTCAAGTTCCAAGAACAAGCACACACACACACATGGACAGAGACAGAAAGTAGGATAATAAATATATACATTTCACTTAGATGGCATATCGATTGAAATCGTAATTAAAATAATCGAATCTCAATTTTGCAACAAAAGCAGGCAAGTGGAAAAGTTAATTGTAAATTGATTTAATGAGAAATCTAAAATAATCAAGAGTTCGGTTCAATGAGCATTAGCCAATGAGATTATAACATTCTTTCCAACATCTGTGCTTAGATTCTGTAGTTGTAAATACGAGAGTTTTATCTATATTTCATTTCTTTATATTTGTGCCTTTTTGTGACTGAATGTGTAATTTAATTAACTTACTGCATTCATTGAAAATATGCTAAAAGTGTTTTATTTATTTAACAGACATGATGGAGGTCCCTAACTTTCCGTTTCACTTTTTGTTCTGATTTCTCTGAATATTTTACAATTTGTGAGGCATATTAGGAGCGGTTTGAAGCACCACAAACAGCTATAGTCTATATCTTTCTATATCTATCTATCTATATATGAAATCAATGGTTGAGCTACAGAGATCTATTCACACATATATGTTCAATTAATTGTCGCTCTGAATTTGTTACTATTGGTGGTATTTGGAATGGAATGTAATGAATATTCAGAGCTGTTCAAAGAATCATATCATTGTACTACTACGAATTATTAATTTAATGCGTTTCAGACACTTTTAAAAGCCACGTCTTTTATTTAAAATTCGTATTCTTTTTGCAAATAAACATAGCTTTTCTTAAACAAAAATAAATAAAATAAAAATATAAATCTCTATTGACATTATGAATGGTTGTAAATTCTATGTTTATGCTGAAGAGAGCTTCAGAGAGGCGAAAACTGTCGCAGCTAAAATTTGTTTATATTCATTTACTTCTTTCTTGATCTAAAACTAATCTATAACCAATGTTTATGCTTTAACATTATTAAAAGCTGTTGAGCATTTTCTTTTTTTTTAACAAAGACTCCAGTAAGACATAAGAAATAAGACTCCAATAATTTACGACTAAATAATTAAATATACCTGAAGAAAACCACTCCACATTTGCCGAATTCAAAAATTGAACATTTTCTTTCTTAAAATCCTAGTGCTTATATACATACCTTAAAAATACTTGCAGTCACTGGAAGGGCGAAATTAATTCCATGCACACAAGTGCACAGAAGTATCCCTTTCGATCGCTACTCCGTTGTCTAGGGTCACGTTTCACTATTATTATTACTCGCTACGTTTGTCGCTGCAACTAAGGGATGACATGTTTAATACTTGGGCTCGACTATATTTCTATTTTTAATGTTTTTATACCCTGAGCCCATTGAAAATGGGAAATCAGGGTATAATGGTTTTGTTAAGAGTATGTAAAAGGCAGAAGGAGGCGTGGCAGACCCCGTAAAGTATATATATTCTTTATCAGGGTGACGAGAAAAGTTGATACAACCATGTCCGTCTGTCCGTCCGTCCGTCTGTCCGTATGTTTGAACGCGTCGATTTCTGAAGATACAAGAGCTAGAGAGTTCTTTCCTTTTGTGTTAGGTCCGTATATTGCACGCGCAGTACGAGTTTGTTTCAGAAATTCGATAACTTGTATATTTGCAAAGTTATCGATAAGCGAATTTAGCGGGAACCAATTATAAAATTCTAGCTAATTCATCTTTAGAGTTAGAGTGTCCAAGTCTTCTGCATATATATGGATACTAATTTAATACAATTTCGGTTTTTGTCAGATTTTGGATTACGGTCCCCACTTCGCCCCACCACCCCCAAATATGAAAAAAATGTATTTCAAATACTAGAGATATGCAGTTTGGTTTAGCATATAAATATGAATATCATAATCATAATCTGAAGATATCAATACGATTGTCCATCTAGAAACAGAATTATTAATCATCAAAGTTTTCTCATCAAAACCCATGCAGCGCAGCAACAAAGGCAGAGAGAGACAGCAAGACGCTTCCAATGCTTACACACATGTATACACACAAGCGTAGATCAGAATCTATGTGTGCGCGTGGTTTTGCATGCGTGCAGAAACGAATCGAATAATTCTATATCTAATAATATGTAGTCAGCGCAGCAGAATATTACTTATGTACATACGTATGTAATATGTGTTAGGTTTGCTTAAGTGCGTGAGTGCACTAAGCAATCAAAGGAGAAGAGGAACAAAGGAAAAATTTAATATGTGATCGATCCAATGCATTGCAATGAAGGAAATTCAAATTGTCTGTTTAAGCTCTACAAATTCATCACATTTATCATTATATTAGTTTGAAAAATTCCCTGTTATTATTATTATTCTAAAATAATATATAAATTAATTTTAGTAATATACATACTATATTTTTGCTTGAAAATTTACTCTTCATCATATGCATATTTTGATATTTAGTTATGGTTTATAAACTTGAATTTGAAATAAAGTTTATATACAGATTATGAATATAAGTCAAGTCAATCAATCAATTTGAATTTAAGTAGAATTTGGGAAAGATAGCTAGATAGTTTAGACATATTCACGTATTCAAAACAGATAAAAAATAATAATAATAATAATGATAAAAATAATGTAATAGAGTTGATAAAATTCACCTTCCAGTTTCAGTATGTGTGCTTGCATTTATTTATTGCTTTTATTTATTTGTGCCTCGTATATGGGAAGGATGAACTCTCATCTAGCTCGCTCCAAAATGTGGCTAATGAATTGGGTTTATTTTGACGAACTTTGCCTAATTAAATGTACAGAAGCGCTGTCGGAACACGCTACAAGATATTCGAGTATGATTAGGTTCGCTAGTGCATTGCAATGAGAATTTATTCGCTTGGGCGCTCTTATTGGGATTAAAAATAGATTCTTATCGCAGCTTAAGAGTGCAACAGTTGCAGGCACCATAGCCATAGCCATAGCCATAGCCACCCTTGGCAGAATTTGATTACAATACTCTGAGAGCTGTGCAAACAACGCATTATCGGAGCTGTGAAATCAGACAGCTACTCGATATGAGTGAGTGGGTTGTGGAATGTGGACTACGGACTGCGGACTGCGGACTACGAACTGTAGACTGTCCAAGGGCTGCTTGTATTGGGCGCCTGGCAGATGGCAGAAGTTGTGGATCAGTCGCTTGTGGAACTGTCCGAAAGGGCTTCAATGGATGTCAGGCAAATGCATATGACACATGTCGTAGCAGCCACAACTCAAAAGTAAAGTGTTTCAAAGTGCTGTTGCCTGTCAGCTGCTGCCTGCCTGCCTGCCTGCCTGCCAGCCTGACTGCCAGCAGTATGGCAGAGCTTCATTAAGTTTAGCACACGCCGGGAGTGCGTTGAGTTGAGTTGAGTTGAGCCCCGCAAAGGCATGCAAATTGCGTTTGCTTGCTGACAATTAGGTGACAGTAAATACTTTCTGATGAGTTTGGCATTGTCAGGCGCAAGTCTCGATTGTTTTCACAGTCTGTGCCGAGTTGTCTGAGTGGCTCAGCGGGCAAAGGATGCGGGCTGGAATCCAAGGCTTGAGGTTATACGAATGTAGTGTTGTCTTAGCCTGAGGCCATCACATTTTGTCAGTTTGAAACTATGCATACATTTACTATTTCACTAATTACAACTCTTCATCGCATTGTCTCTCTGTCTTTTTCTTTGCAGCACACTATACGAGCAACGAATGAATCGAACTTGCATTTTTATATAGACTAAGCTAATGAATTTTCGTAAAATTAAGTCAATAACGCGATCTTGCCCCTGGGCACCTTTCTCGAGACTTCAGCCAGGGCCTCAAATGCCCCAACTGTAGCAGCAGAAGACAGACTTTCCCCATAAGGATCCCCACTCATAAATGCAGTGGAAGAAGAAGTTTACTCGATTGAAAGCAGCTACTGGAAATTCGCGTGTGCGAAGAATGCTTTGTTGTGGACGTAGAAAGGTGAGTTCCATTTAATCAATTGAGTCTCTGAGGTTGAATTTCATAATTAAAGTAATATATCTTATTTCGATAGGGTTCAGTTTCTGATAAAATCAGATGAGCCAATTCCTAGTATTTATTGCTAATTTTTATCATTTTCGAAAAGATGAATAATTTTACACAATAGAAGGATTATTCTCATAGATGTTATATAATATATATTATTTGTGCAATTCAACATACAACTTCATATTGAACATGAATGAAAGAAGCAGAGTTATACCGTTTCATTAATTTAAATAGATAGATAAAACCAGGTAAATAGATAGGCAAATTTAAGAATGTGTGCGTTAAAAAACTACTCCAAATATATATCTGCACAAAAAATGTTATCAGACTCGTCTTTCGATCCTATCCTATGGAACTTAAACTGAATTTAGAAAAAATGTTTAGAGTAAGAAATGATGTACGAGGCTTTTAGCTAGGTGAGGGGTTACTTCAATATTGAGATGAAAATTAAATGAAACATGTGATGGATAATTCTCTTGACACTTTTAGGGAGTATATTTTGTAGTAAATTTTAGCTTTTTTCATTTTTCATCTATCATAAACTAAGAATACGTTGAAATATGAAGAAGGTATATGTCGGTATTATGTCAACTATTAATACATCTCCAAATAGGCACACATTTAGTGAACTGATATTCTCTGGGATATTTGCTTAATTTCTTAAATTGCTGTCTACTTCATTAATAAACTTATTATCGTATGCATTTCTCGCCAGTCAATCAAATGACTGTAAAATAAACTTCTTCATTGTCAATTACAAATTTAATGCTTCACTTGACTTCCAATACCGCATGATTGCAAAATCTGATTAACATATTTTGATGTTGCGCCTGGGGTGCGCTTGTGTGGGTTTTTGTGCTCGTACGTAACTTAATGTAATTATGTATATATAATTATGTGCACGTGTACAGCGTATCGCGTGTCAATATAATGTGCGGTGTGCCATGAACCATGCTGAGACTTAATTGAAGTTGCGTCGATTTTAAATGATATTTTTGGCTTGCACAACTTAATTTGGAGCAGCCGTGTAAGTGAACTTCAATCGATATGCTTAATTAAAGGGTAATCGTGAAAATAATTGATAAACCTGTTCACTGAAACTAAATCTGATCAAATTACGCTAAGAGCCAGGCATCACTTGGCAGGAGTGCATCGAGAGCATCCATCTTAGCACAGCGAGCTGTATGCAACCGACTTCTAATTAAAGCACTTAAAAGAGCTTTTTGCTAATGCTGCCAAGCTCCTATCTCTCTCTCTCTCTCTCTCTCTCTCTCTCTCTATCTCTCTCTATCTCATGGCAATGTATACTAGATGCAGGATAGGAGCAGGTAGACGAGTGGAGGATTTGTTGTCAGTTGCTCAAGTGAATTTGTCAACATGGGGCAGCCGAGGAGCGTCAGTTGAAGGCATTAACAAAGCCATGGCAAACACTGGCTGCCGGCAGGCAGCTTCTCCTCAAGCCTTCAAGCTGCGCCAACTAAAGCCGAGCGGCAGAAATGGTTTCTACTTAGGCCATTCATCCAGCCAGCCATCAAGTGAAAAACCAACAAAAGTTTTAGTCACAAAGTCAAAGGCGTTGTATCCTGGCTCCTGCGATTTCCTCAAGATGCAGCTGCGAACGCATTTAGACAGCAGCTCACACCCGCCACACACAATCGTTTATTTTAAAAGAGGGTACATTAACTTGGCTATGCAAATTGCAATAATAAACAACAAGTTCAACCCAGTTAGGTCAGAGTTGAGAGCAGATTTGTAATTTATAAAATTTGATTTTTATATTCAATATGCCTGCTAGCAGGACATAAAATGATGGAATTTATGTATAACATTTTAGTGGCAAAATTTGTTCTTAGTTTCGATTAACATAGCTCCCTTTCCAGAGAGCCCTGGGACAGAGAACAGTATCAAGTTTAGGCATTGATTTCATTGATTTTTGATGCGGAGCATTCGATCGTTACTGAGTTTGAATGAATGTTTTAAGGTATAAATCTATATGCAATCCAATCCAATCCACAATCCGTCCCTTACATATCTTTAGAGACTCAACTAGCTCGATCAACTTTACTTTGCGGATATTGACATTTTGAATTGAATGCAGCATATCTTTTCATTTCCACAAATCACATATACAGCTGGAAATGATAAAATATTTAAGAGTAGAACTAATATTGATTTAGCTAAAAGCAATATCTTAGAATTGAGAGTGAATAGATATTGAAAAAGTCGACTCTTTTTAGAGTATTTAATATTCCTTGTTTCGCAATAGACTTGATATTGTTCAAATTTTCATTTTTGCCACGAATAAACTTTGACTTGGCGCAGCCGTCAAAAACTTTAACAAATAAATTAATTTAGTCGCTGAGCTGCCGCGTTGGCAAGCATGGGAGTTGGCCTTTGCCGCGTGCTGGCTTCGTTCGATAGCTGGGATGATCGTCCTGCGGGAGTCTAGCGTATAAATAATTGAGTTTACGCTTGCGGCATATTTAGCTGTGCCTGTGCCTGCATTTGTTTTAAATTGCATTTTCTCGGCGGCTCCCTTTTGCAGTGGCAACGAGCTTGTTGCTGCTGCTGCCACAATTTATTTTTTATTATTATTTTTTTTCTGTTCTCTTTTTTTTTGTTTCTTTGATAGGTTAAACGTCAGGCCTGTGCAAATTGATTTGTTAAACAATTTTTAATTGAAATGCAACAGCAGCAGGCAATATGTCGAAGTTTGATGGCATCAAGCGTCTGCTCCGTGCGGCCCGCTGCCTGTGGCATGCCACTTGTAAACAGTTAAAGTTACTCAAGTGAAATGCGCAGGCATTTCTATTGGCATACGTGGCTGGGTTTGCTGCATGCCAGGATGACGGGTGTTGAATGGCAGCCAACAGGCAAATGAAGGCTGCGCAACATGGCAGCATATTGTATTACAATAGCCGAGAGCAGGGATTGGGCTGCAACTGACACCATTTGGCAACGCGTTGCTGCTACGGCTGCCAGCATCCAATGGAGATTTCAAAAAATTTCAAGTTGCATTTTTTGTTGGGGTTTCTTTTGCTCTTTTCTTTTTTTTGTGTGTGGCGGGTGATGAATTTATTAAATTGCATTACGTAACGTTCGGGCTGCAGTCAATTATTTTGATATATATTCGCATACCAGACTGAACAATGTGGCGTATACGTGATGCGAACGTAGCCAAGCATTGCCATGCATTTAATTAAAAACAATGACAAACAGATAATAATAACAAGTAAGAAGGCTCTAGTCGAGACGGCTCGACTACGAGATCCCCTGAACCCTGCAAAAAAAGTGATATTCTTCTTCTTTACGATCGCATGAGCGCGAGTTCTGCTAACCGCGCCGCTGCTGCCGTGGCTTGGGGGTGGGTTGGGCTATACTTTGAACGCTTATAACTCCATTTATAGATGCATGATCTTAATGAAATTTTCAGAGTAGATTAAGAGTGTCTAAATGTAACTATGTGCCGAATTTCAAGTCTCTAGTATTTGAAATGCGTTTTTTCCAAATTGGCGGCGAAGGGGGCGTGGCATCCAAAATCCAAAAATTACATAATCTGCGTATTCATAATATCTATCTAAATATACAAATTTGAAGTCTTTAGCTAAAACGGTGTAGAAGCTATGCTCAAAAAACATAAAAAATTGAAACGAATTTTCGATTTTTTATCGATAATTTGGAAATGGGATGAGTTATCGAAAAAACAAAATAAACTCGTACTGCGTAGCTAACATACGAGTGTTCATGTGAAATTTCAGCTATCTAGCTTTTGTAGTTTCCGAAATCTCGACGTTCATACGGACGGACGGACGGATGGACGGACGGACGGACGGACGGACGGACGGACGGACGGACGGACGGACAGACGGACAGGGCTCAATCAACTTATTTTTTTATGCTGATCAAGAATATATATACTTTATGGGGTCTGCGACGTCTCCTTCTGCCTGTTACATACATTTTCACAAAACCATTATACCCTGAATTCCCATTTTCAATGGGTTCAGGATATAAAAAGTCGTAATGCATTCGTATTCACTGTCTATCAACTGTCAGAGCGGCATTCAAATATAATGTCAAAAATTGTCTGATCCATGCAATTAGTTCACAAATTTTCTGCGCGCTTTTTGATGGCTGATGAAGAAAGAGCTTCTGGCTGGCACGCTCAAGACAATTATCAACTTGCCGCTCGGCTGGCTGCTTTAGTCTTGGCGTTTTGGGCCGCGTTTCAAGTTGGCGCAGAATGCGGCATTCTGTCTATCTGACTGTAAGTTTTCTGTGTGCTGCTCGAGTGCCATTCACAAATAAATGGCGGACATTTAAGCGAGAGTAGCGGCAATGCCAGCGACAGCAGCTCCTTTTGATTCTTAGAGCTCTGCCAACAGCAGTTGCTGCATTTGGGGTGCATTCGAGCAGCTTGCCGGAAAGACGCACGCAGAGAAAGAGAGGAAGATAACGCCAGAGCGGGAGTGCGAATGAGATGGACAAAGTGAGCAGAGACTTGCAGAATGTTTGCTTCAATGCAGATAAGAATATTGCTTCAGTTGAGGCTGCTGCAACCACACAGAAACACACACAGATACACAAACACACATATATTCACATTCAGCGCCTAGGACAAACACTGGGAAACATTTTAGTTGTTGGAGCTGCTCCAATTTCTGTTTTTATTTTGTTTTTTCTTTTAAGCTACTTCCGATTCGGCTCTACTCTGGGGAATATAAGAAAACGCATTCGAACTTAGGAAAAATGAATGAAATGTAGCAAGAAAATGTTTTAAGTAAAATGTTACATATAAATAATATATTTAAATACACATGAATCACATTAATCAGGAATGGGCTTTATTTATGAAATATCAAAATTATTATTTTTTTTAAATATTTATAAATTAGTTAAAAGTTGTGCAGATTTACCTGATAAAAAGAGAGCTCAAAAGATTTTTTTTTATTTAAAAGCTACATCTGTTTTCTTATTATTCTATCTACATCTGTGTATATATATAATCTATATTATATCATTTATAGATATTATAATCTTGTTTATAAGATTATAATCTCTGGTACAATGTTTATTTCAGTTATATTATATATATTTGAGTCTGAGCTCAAGCCTGAGTAGAATCAGAAGCAGAGGCAGGAGCAGAGGCTCAGGCGCAGGCAGAGCCTGAGTCAGAGCCTTATTTTTTTATAGCTTATTTATAAATTCAAATTCGAAATTATATATAAATATAATATATTTTTTTTCTTTTGGTTCTCTATTCATCTCTACTAATCTCAAAGTTTTATCGATCAATATTCTACAAAAATAGAGCTATTGTATTGTAGATGGGCAAATTTAACATTAGAATGAATTTTAAAATAAAATACAACTGGAATTCAAGTTTATTTTAATGAAATGGTATTGTGCAGTCGTATGCAGCTAGATATTTGGTGTCCCTGCAAAGTATTTCATTATGCTTACGGTATTCAGTTACACTGTGAAACCTAATGCAAAAGCACAAGCAAAACCAAATTAGTGTCCGCATTGCTGTTGCTGTTGCTCATGGTCTTGTGCTTGCTTCTATCATTGACTTCATTTATTTCTGTTCTTGTTGCTAAATAAGTCGAAAAACTATTAATTGGCAACGTGGGTGCAGCAAGATTTTTAATTGGTGCGAAAGCAGAGCAAAAGTTTTGCTCGCCATTTGCAGGTGCTACTGCTTTTCCTGCTGCTGGCACGTAATATGGGTGCATTGAAACGGAAAACTCGATGATAGGGAAGCAAGGGAAAGTCACTGATTATGACTGTGCAAAGGGGCAAAATGTAGCGTAGAAGAAGCTTAGAAACTTGGCAAGCTGTGCCAGCCAGGACAATGACACGGTTGATAGCGCGAATCAGGATTTGGATTGTGCTAGCAATCTGTTTACCTATCACACAATCCATCAATCAAACCAATATTCAATTAAGCAATCAATAAAGTGTGCTCAACAGATTGCACGCATCCCCTCGAAATGGATATTAATTAATTCGTATTGCTGAGCTTGATGAGTTACTCTTTAATCATTTGATTTCCCACTTTCATTTATTTGCATTTCAACTCATTTTCTTCTTGTTTCTTATCATTGTAATATTTTATCCACGTGTTTGCAACTTAGCCTAAAGCTACATTTATAGACCTGCAACAGCTTCTCAAACTCTGTCCACATCTTGCTGAATTATAGTCATATTCTTTTTGACAGGCAAATAATGTGTCTGTCTATGAAATGTGTTCAGCTCAATTTCACATTTTCTATGCAAAGCAAACAAAAAGTTATTTTACTTTTATCTGCTGTTGGGTCATGCGGACTTATCGGTCAACTACGTTATACCTGAACCAATGTAGAAATGGGTCATATAATTTTCATTGTTTTGGGTATGAAAAATTTGTTCAATTTAACTCATTTTTTAATTTCATTAAAGTATTTCCAATTAAGTTTTTCGTTCTTTTGTTTGTGGGTTTGAACAAGTGACTAGCTTTGAGTTTAAGTTTGTTCAGCTATTGTCTTCAACTGAGCTAAGTTTTTAGTTGCTCAGAATAATTAATCATTGATAAGATAGCTAAATAGTTAAATCAATGGTAATAGTTTTTTTTTAATATTATTTATTTAAGCGTTGAGCCCATACATTGCAATTGTAGTAACTTAACAACACATTAGAGATTATAATATAGGACCTAACCTTCTGTTAATGGTAATAGTGTTCATCAGTTATAGTTTCATAAACTTCATATAAATGCTACACTTTATTTGATTTTAGTTGCGATACTGATTATTTAGATAAGTTTTTATTTCACGTTGGCTTAGGTCACGGTTTATATTTGGATTTTTGGCGACTCATTCGAAATATAAATCAAGGATGTAATAGATAAAATTTGTTTCAAATATAATTAAAATAATTATTCTCTATTGAATGTTAATATAAACCTTTTTGAACTTTAGTTATTAAATTATATCTTGCATGACCTTGGAGTTCTAAATGTCAGTTGTATTTGTATTAATTTATATTACATTTATTTCATTATACTTATTTATAGAATTTAGTATTTTAAAATATATTATTTATATGTACAGAAAGATTTTAAAAGTTATAAAAATTCTAAAATGGCATATACAAATGCTGTAGCTTTCACATAAATTCAATCAAGTGAATATTATATTTGAATACCACAAATATTGTCAATTTCTTGCTGGTATTTCTGACATTGTCGTAGGTGCAGGTATTCGATAGTCGTACGCATTTCTGCGCGCTTTAACTGTTTGCTGTGCACGTAAAATATTTGCCTGTCATTGCACACAACATGTCGCATTTTTTCTTGCTTTTTTTGTTTGCAAAGAACGTGTTTATAATTTCCGGCCAGCAGTCAGATGCCGTCAGTTGAGTGCCGCTATAGCATCTAGTGGTATAGACGCTTGCGACAGTTCGCTATTGATTGGCAAACTTATATTTGCATAACATACCGAAGGACATCGCAGCAGGGTAGTTTTGTTGTTTCTTGAAATTCCGGAACGTTTCTGAAATGAATGATAAGAATGTTGCCACAATGGAATGTCCATGGGTAGCTTAGCGCCCGACCGACTGTTGACACTGCGTATGACATATTTTGTTTGGTTAAAAAATAAAATCATCAACTGATGCTGCATGCATACGGCGGCTGCACGTTCCACATACGTATGTGTTTGTATTGGGAGCAGTCGAGTGCAAAGGTAAACAGACACAGTTACAAATACACACACACACACACACACATAGTCAAAGCAAATGCAATGCCAAAACAAAATTAACCTCACAACCTACTGCAGCATCCATCTTTCTGCAAGTGCATGTGCATGTAAGGTGTCTTTGGTGGTGGTGGTGTGCGCGTATGTGTCTTGACTGTACTAAAAGCGGCTTACAGTACTCACAGGTAAACAGGCTGGACACCCACCCACCCACACACAGCTCCAAGTGTTTTGTGCAGCCCCAAAAACGCCCACACACGATTGTTGTGTGGATAGGTCGTGGCTTTCATTCTGTGGCCCGCTTCTAGTAATACGTATGTACATACATATCTATATATATGTATGCGTGTGTAGGTGGAGATGGAGGCGGTGAGAGTTGAGCAGCCTTGCCGTGACAGCTACCTTAGCATTTTGCCACACCAACCCCCTCACAGACCATGAGCGTGGTTAAAAGCTGTTTGCTTTACTGAGGATTTTCGCAACGTTTTTGGGCTCTCGTGACGCTCGCAGCGCACGAAAGTGTGCTTCAACATTTTTAACTTTAACGTATTTTGCATTTGCACACAAATGTGTGTGTTTGTGTAGGTGTGAATGTTTGTTTGTGTGTGTGGGTGTGTGTGGGTGTATGTGGTCTCTGCTTTTTGCCGACATTTGCGCTTTTGCTCAGTGCGTATTTGTATGCTTCGGCTTGCTCTCGCCATATCTCTGCTGCGCTCTCTGCAGCGAAAGAGCTTTTGTAGTAGAGAAAAATGAAACTTTTTTTTTGGTTTTGCGGAATGGTCGGAAAGTTTAGAGTGGCCAGACTTGGGCAAAAGTTTTATAGCTACAATTGCTATCCCGATCATTTATTTATTTATTTTATTTTTATTTATATTTTTTTCGGCTGACTTCTGGTTGCAACTCTATTGAGCATGCAGTGCGGTTGGGCTAACTTTGGTATTTGCTTTCGAAAAGGCAACTTGTAATGCCTTTGAAAACATCAGCAGCCCAAAAGAGCATACAAAGCATTAATTAGTGGCGACTGCCTTAAGTCTGACACACACACACACACACACACACACTAGCATGCACTCAGAGGCACACACCTCAAAGACAGTAAATTGTGCCAAGGTTCATTGTACGTACGCAGCATTGTCACTTACATTTGAAATGCAAGTGATATATCTGTGTTGGCGGTGGAAAAAGGGTCTGACAGGATGAGGGGAAGAGGGGATGTGGGTGGCATGGGTTTAGCGTTTATTGCGGCTGCCTTTTTACGCCAGCCGCAATTACCCGCCAAGGTGAATGCTTCTGGCATTAATTGTCAATGAAAGCACTTAAAAGCTAATTTACCAAACTAGGCTCACATTTGAACTTTAAGCAGCTTATACTAACAGAGAGTGAGAGAGAGCGAGAGAGAGAGAGAGAGAGAGAACAGCAACAGCTACAGCAAATTGAATGCATAATTCAGGCGAGCCCAAAGCCACACATAAAACTAGCCCTCGCTGCTTATTTGATTCCCGACCAAACTATAAAAGCTTACCCACACCAGCAGCAATATTTGCCGCCCATTTGCGTGGCGACACGAAATTGTCATCAAATCTGAATGGGCATTTGTGGGTTTCTCTTTTTTTTTCTTCCTTATTTTCTATTTATTTTTATGTTTGTGTGTGTGTGCGTGTAGGCTGATAGGGTTAAAAAAAAAAAAAACTTTAACCCTATCAGCCTATCAAAGCATTTGCAGCGCACATCGATGCTGATGATGACAGCGCTTTCCGGGGGATTTCGATTTTTGATTTCAATTCAGTTACATGCAGCGACGACTGCTGCGAGCTGCGAACTCAATTTGTTTCGCTTGACAAATGTCCAGTGGCAAAAGAAAAAGAAAGAAAAAAGAATGAAATAGAAAGAATAACAGAAAAGAAGAAGAATGTTTCCTCTCCGGAAGTTTGTTATTAGCCGCGCACGTCCGGCGCGGCGGATAAATTTGATGCCGACTGCGTCAGCCCAGTGTGTGTGTGTGTGTGTGTGTGTGTGTGTTGCGCTTTGCCTACTGCGCTGCTTATCCGCGCAGGCGTCTACGTTGCGTATACGTAACGCAGCATTTACTGGCTTTCGGATTTAGTTTAGAATTTTTGCTTTGCCGTTTGCGTTTGCGTTTATTAGAGACTTTGTTGCTGCACACAAAACGAGGTCCGCCTTACGCCTTACGCCTTGCGCCTTGAAAACCATTTCAAATGCATTCATTTTGCATGAGCACGCCCGACAGTTGATTGCCTGTCAGCGCGCGGGTGCTGCGACAGCGGCGGCATTCGCCAAACTGACCCACATAAATGCCCTGTCGATTAAACCGTGACTACAACCAGCTCGTGAGTATGCGTCGTTGTTGTGTGTGCGAGTGTGTGTGAGTGTTATGGTTTTGTGAATGATGTGGTCTTTGCTTTGGGCGTAACATGCACCCACGCACACACATACACCCATACACCCATACACACATGCACACATACACCTACACATGTCATTCATGTCAGGCCAGAGTTTACGTTTCAGCCATGATTTCCATTTGTGCTGAACTCCCTTGCTGCTTGGTTGGCTGACTGCCTGACTGGCTCTTGGCCACTCTCTATCAATTGTAATGCGTTTTTAATGGCAATGCTTTATCTGTTTATGTCATCGAGGCCAGGTTATTAAAATTATTCATAATTCCCTTTGGAGTGGTGCTCTCCTTTTAACCTGTCTGTTCTATACTAGGGCTGTTCCCTTTCATTTTGCTTCATTATATTGATTTGAATTGTTTGATAAAAACCAGCGAGAAACAAAGAGTAGAGGTGGAAATCGGTTCGCTTTTGTCTAGGCCAAAAAATTGTTGAGTGTTTTTATTGTCGCTGTGTCTGTTGGCTGTTATTGTTATTGTCGCTGTTGTACCCAAATCATTCCTAATGCCAGTCTGTCATGCCACAAGCTGGCTATATTTGAGCTAGGTTTTCCCTAGCCACACACACACACACACACACACACACACACAGACAGGCGAACGTACTCACACGCATGATTATCATTTCCTTATACATTGTGATTGGCATTTCTGTGGATTCTAATGTGTAACTACCAACAGCCATGTCCAAGCCAAATGCGCATAGTTGATACCGATGTCAGTTTATTTAAGTGGCGAAAATAATTGCCAGAATTTGTGCGTTGGTATGTCTGACTGCGTGTTTGGCTATTAATACTTGAGTGTGCGATTTGAGCGAGGGGAATCAGGTGTAACGGTTTAATTATAATCCTGCTTAACGAAAGTAAGCAGCAAACAAATGAAACATTACAGAAACATGTGTATGTAGCTAAGCTCAAGATGGGGCAGTTTAAATTAATTAATTAAGAAACTAACATGACTATAAAAACTGATATAATTTAGTACTTTGATGTTTTTAATATTTTAAATAATTTACAAAAAAATTAATATAAATAAGGAGTTTTATTCCATTTTAAAATACTCAAAATGTTTGATAAACTGCAGATATGTTTATGCAGATTAGTTTATATAAATTAATTAAAGAAAGGGAATTTATTTAGCTTAAGTGTCAAAATTTAGTTACTTTAAATCATGTTTTCGTAAATAAATCAGGTAAACTTTGTCCATTATATAATATTTAATATAATAATATATATATTTAATAATATATATATGTATTTATGATAATATATATTTGTATATCATATGTTTAATATTGTTTAGATTTTATACACATTTGAGTCTCAAAATTAATTTAATAATATTGCAATATTTTGTTGATATTTTAAATTATTCTAAAAATTAAAATTTATTATTGAACTAGCATGCATACGTGTCGCTCATACATGTTCAGGTTCGAATTGTGTTCAGAATTCATCGTCGTTCTACGTCCTCTGGTGAGTTCTGCGAGTTTTTAACAAGTTCAAGTCCGTTGCCATAGAAATTACATCTGGCAACGCTGCAAATTTACAATGCGCCTCTCCCACCATCAAAGAGGGGCAGAGGAGGGTAGGGACTCATCGTCGTCGGCGCATCAAACACAATTCCCAAAATCCCGACTGCCAGTTTTTTCTTATTAAAACACACACACACACATACACAGAGACCGCTATACTCACAAATACATATACATACATGAACAGTGATAGGCATGTCGGCCTGTCGAACTTTTGTTGGAAAAAAGCTTTCGCTCCTGTGCTCCCTCCTTAACAAGAACAAAAATGTGTTTAACACTGCAGGAGAGCCGTCTGTTCAGGCATGCGTATGTTTGTATGTGTGTGTGTGTGTGTGTGTTGGTTGCAGAGTGTGCCTGTATATGTGTCTATTACTGCGTTTGCTCCACTTTCGAGTATAATTGTTCGGGACTTCGAAACTTCGGCTGGCTTCGTCGACGGCCACTCACTCGCTCGGCTTCTGTTCGACGTTTGTAGAGCTAACAATTTCAATACGCAAAGTTCAGTTGAGCGCGTCGGACGTTGTCGTGTTTCGCTCTCGTCCTCGTACACGTCGCAGGCAACATCGTGCGTGGCGCCTATATATATATATATATATATATATGTGTGTGTGTGTGAATAGTACTGTGTGTGTGTGTTTGTGACAGTGAGTGTGTGTGCGTAGTAGTATTTCTGCCGCAACTATATATATATTTATATATAGTGTGTGTGTGTGTGTGTGTACATAAATACCTGCAGAGCGGCTGACGTAGTGGCGTATAGTAAAAGTCATTAAAAAACTTATTCAATACGATTTCACGCACAGCCATAGTCGAGCAGCAGAAACCGCAGCAGCACCAACAGAGCCAACACGAAACGAGCCAACAGAAAGCAAATCGCGCGCACTTCTCCTCGGTACAGAAGTTGCACTCATTATCGTCGTGCCTCTAAAATTATTGCAGAAAAGCGCATGAAATTGCCAATAAAAGTTTAATGCGGCATTAAATTGGCCAGGCGGACGCTCGATCAATACACACTATATACTATATAATAGTAGCAGAATGGCAGTCAATTATGTGTTTTAGGGAATACACACACAAAAAGAAACTCAGACATGATGTATATACCATATACAAATATACGTATATTTTTAGAAGCGCCTTAAACAAACAGAAATCTATATATACATATATACGCGTATATATTGGGTAAGCCAAGTCTCGCAATACATTTGGGCGCTTAGGTCCGCTTAACACGCGTGCTTACACAAATCTCATGAAATTTATAATAAAATAAACGCATTATACGCAGACAATTTACTGCTGGGCGGGCATCGCTGCGTATACGCAGTGTCGTCTGCGAACGCAAACCGAAATGAGAAAACTCATCATCATTTTTGCATTTGGCATGGCGCACATGTTGACGACGGCGGCGATACCAAAAGGCATCGGTTTTCGGCTACCTCCTCCCTGCGAATTTCGGGGACAGTCCTCCCAAATACAGAAAATTTCTATTGCTAAATGCGCGCGCTTACGCCTCCAGTGCCTACTCACGCACACACACGCACACGCACACGCACACAATAACAGAGGGAAACACATATACATACACACAAAGGCGCATGGCAAGCAAGACGCACACACTTAAGGTTCAACAGCCCGACGATTGCCAGCCAAGCAGTGTCGCCGTTAGGCCCCAAAGCAGCCATTATCTTCGACAACGTATCACACCACACCACAGAGCCCCTCGGACGCGTCGTGCAGCGTATATATATATATATTGTGTATACGCCGCGTGGCCCATAGCTCGCGCAGCCTTTGAGCATCATCATCTTTGTCTGTAAAAGTGGCAAAATGTAATTTTTGGCATTTTCAGCTACTGCCATGACAGTCTTAGCACGTCTGCCACAAGCAGCAGCTAAACTGGAATAACCTTTCCCCACTTGCCACCAAGCCACCCTCCAACTCACACCCATGCAACTGGCCCTCGTAGCGCCCACTCAAATTGCGAGTTTCGTTTGTTTAACTCTATTGGCGTGCGTTCGAATCAGCAAACAGTCTCTTGAGAGCTGTAACAGAAGCTAACGACTTTATTTATGAATATATTCATTGTGAAGTGGTCATATATGTTTATGTTCTATTACATTCAAATGGCTTATTGAAGCCAGCTTGATCAGTTTGATTCTCGAAGTCATTGTTAAATTTGTAAGAATTTCCGTTGAATCACAAATTTATCTGCCTCAAAGGTTGCCAAATTCAGATGAAATGTTGACTGAATACGAAATGGAGAGTAGATAATTAAAACTCATCATCAAAGTGCATACTAAATATAAACGTTATTTATATTGCCCTTAATCAAGAGCTGAAATTGAAGCATCATTGAATAAGTTTTAAAAGGTTTTCTGCCTTTACCCAATAAAAGTATAGCATTTTTTTTTTCAATGAAAATCTGGCTAGGATAGTTAATTACCAAGTTACGCTCTAAATTGGCAACAAAATCTAATTAATTTGCCTTAATCTAATTTAATTGTCTTATTTTTTAAGTTCTCGTGCAGCTGCTTTGCTCGAGTCAGTGTTCCATCCTGCCACTTTGTAGTTCAACTGCCGGTTTAATTGCTTGGCAACATTTTCCTTCACTTTTGTTGTTGTTTTGCATACCGCCATAAAAGGAAGAAAGGAGTTTAGCTAAGCAACGTTGCTTTGTGTGGCTATCGTGTAACTTTTGAACTTAATACCTCGTGTATTAATGAAATTTTTACGCGTGAGAAGAAAATTATTTACGCGATGTTTTAAATACCAGCGCTGCACGTTGTAGACCTTCTTTGTTGTTGTAGTTGCGGGGGTTGAATGCTCTGTGGCCAGTAGGTCGTATACTTAACGTAAATCACAGAGTGTGTGGGTGTGTGGGTGTGAAGGGGCAAAGTTCACTTCAAGCGCTATTTAAATCAATTGTGTAGAATTTTTGAAAACGCTTGCCGCCCACCTGAAAGCAGCCGTTGAGCTGGCAGCGAAGCGTGAAAAGCAAACATAAATATCTCGCCTGGCAACAAAAGGCTGGCAAAAGGAAATCAAAATACATTCATATACATACATGTACACGCATACTGACATAAAAGACACTCGAAAATAGATAGATACAGTTAACAAAACCTTGTATACTCATAAAATAGAGTCGTCCTCGCAAGCGAACAAAACGAATAAACCAAACGAAATCAAATGAAACGAACTGAACCCAGCGAACCGAACCAAGGCGACCCAAAGCGAAGCGAATTTCGAATTAAGCCATAAGACGTGTGTGTGTGTGTGTGTGTGTGTGGCAAGCAACAAAAATGTATCAAATTATAACTTAAGTACAAGTTACCACCGAACAAAAGGAGCAAAAACAACAACGAAACAAATGAACAATAACTAAGACTAGTCCAATAAAAAACGAAAAAAGGAAAGCGAAAATTGCACAGCACGAAATAAGAAATATAAATAAATAAATTAACTGCGAAACAAACAAAAACGAATTCGAATACAGCGACGCCTCGAGCGAGGGAGGCAAAAACTATCTTTTAAATTAGAAACATAGCCCCGGGTGGCCGTGTATGCATGTGCGTGAGTGCTTGAGTGCGTGAGTGCGTGTGTGGGTGTGTGTGTGTGTAGGTGTATAGACGTAAGTCCTGCTTCTTTCACGTTTTGACATTTGCGTGGGAAGAAGTTACGCTGGCTGCAGCAAAATTAATGTGTGAAAGGGCTACGACAGGATGTTTCCTGACCAGAAGCAGCGGCCGCAAGGTGAGTCTCCCCCCGCAGACAATGCAAACACTCACATGTGTGTGCATGTTTGCATAAATGTATATATAAATATATATATATATTTGTGCATTTCATTCGGATATCTTATTTATGCAAAACACATTAACTAATGATGCCGTTGCGCAAATCCCTAGCCATTACAATGATTTGTTGAGTCACAAACAGAAAACTCTAAGTAATTTTCAGAATGCATTAAAAAATAATGTTTGTGTAGATAGGACAATGAATACACCTAATCTTTTTGTGTACATGTGAAGTATATTCCGTGCTATGAATATGTGTTATGAATATATTTTTGCTTAAAGTTATATATATTGTTTGTTTGTTTTTATATATTTTTTTAATTAAAAGTATTTATTATTTAAAAATTATAATTATTTTATTTATTACACTTATTATAATTCGTTTTTATATATATTTTAAAGTTATTATTATTATTATTATTATATTATTATTAAAGAAACTTCGCTCTACCATCCAATGCTCATTCGTTCTTCCACGCAGCTTATCTTTGATTAGCCTGCATAGGTCGATCGAAATAATGATGTATGTACATATTTAACTCTGGCTTAGTGCAGTATTAGTAATAGACAATCTCTCTATTATATACATAGTACATGATAGCAAAAGTACATACATAGTAAAAGTCTAGCAAAAAACTCTGTACAAATATAATATTAACTTTAAACATATCCGAAAAATAGTTATAGTTATAAACATGTATATCATTTGCCCGTCACCTAAAATTTTTAAGAACTTGCAATGCATTAAAATACTCGTTTACAGAGTGCAATGGGTATATAGGCTTTAAGCAATAGTCGAATTACCTAAGAGACCTAACAGTAACTCTGAAATATATATTAATATTTAATACTTGACCTTTTCTTAAAATTGCTCAGAAAATATTTTTAAAAATTTCGCATACTCATGAAAGTGGTCCGAGCTGTCTTTAGGGAGAGTAAAAGAGAATTTGGTAGTCACATTCAAGTCGAGCAGTTTATGATTTTTTTAAACAAAATTTAGCATTTTTTTCCTGTAGTTTCTTTGTCGCTACTTTGTGGTTGCAGCGGGTGTGAAATGAAGTGTGAAAAAGAAACTTCAAAGTTCTTTAGATGCAACACAATGAAAAAACTTTCGACTGGCATGGCTTAGGGCTTTTAAATTCAAACTTTTAGCAAGTATGAAACATTTGTGGAAATGAATGGAAATATGTAAGCCGTAATGCTGTTATCAATTAAATTTGCTTTTACGTAAGGGAAAAATGCGACTTTTCAAGAGGAATTCGAGTTGCATAACTGAAATAAGTAAAGGTCCGTGCATGACAAGCAAATGCCAGTCATTTCGTTTGCAATTGACGCATCTAAGGCAATTATTCTGCAAAAATAACATCTGATAACACAAGACAAAGTGAAAGCCCCTCGACTGCAAGCTCGAGTACCTCGCAGCGCAGCTCAGCGCCATGACATTGCATAATAATGTACGCACAACCGTGCGGGAAGCAACCGCCCGAGCGAACCCACCTGAACATCAAATAAACTCGCCAGCAAATTTCCATGCCATTTTTTATTCTTATTTAATATTTATTTATTTATGTATATATATATATATGTGTGTGTGTGTGTGTATGGATGAATAACTGTGTGCACGTATTCCTGTGTGTGTATGTGTGTGAGTTTTATGCAAATATTGTTTTTCCTGTGCTCACTTTGAGTTGCGACTATTTTCCACTTGTGACTCCATGGCCCTCCTTCACCTCTACCTCCAGCGACTCCCCTTCACCTTCACCTTACGCTTCCATCGTGTGCTGTTTTTTCAATGCTTGCGCTTTGACGCGAGGTCCTCGAACGATTTGCGTCCTTTGTAATTTTTTGTAACATCAACAATTTATGTGCTATTTATACGGATGAATGCATAAATAAATTTTGTGTAATATAAATAAAAATGCATTTTTTATAGACACCGTGCTAAGCCAACCGAGAAAGATTTAAAAAACACATTTTAAATTTACCAGAGCTTTGCATTCAAAAGCAAGCCAACCAATTGAAGCTGCAGGTATCACGGAGGGCACTTTTATTAGCTTCTGCAACTTTGGCAACTTTGCCAGCTAGCTAAGAGCTGTCTGAAGCGCACTTCAAACATTGAAATAAAATTTCATTAAGCCTCTCACAGATAATGGCTGAGCCGAAGTGTTTGTGGCCTTTGTTTGTTTTTCTGGGCGCTTCTCATTTGACACTCACACACGCCCATTTACGCACGCCCATTTGGCTCCATAATTAAATTTTTGTACCGACAGCCGACAGCCGACAGCCGACAGCTTGGGGGCGACAGTTTGGGGCGTGGTTGCGTGGCAGTGGCATTTTAATGAATGCTCCAGGCTCGGATGCAGTATAATGCATCGACTGTCAAGCATCTGCTCAAGTGTTGAGCAGGCATAGTCGAGTCAATCAATCGGGCTGCTATCTCATGCGCTCACATAAAGAGTATGTTAACTGCTTCATTAGATTGGGGCAGCTGAATGGAGAAGTCTGTTTGTCAGCGAAGTCAACAAGTGCAGAGTACCCTCTTTATAAAGAGTAACTATGCTAGTGTATAAATTCCTGAGTTTGCTTGCATATTTTTCACATTTTTCCTTTTCCTGCTGATCGGCATTTTGACGCTTATCCCTGTTGCCGGTCGCCGGTCGCCGGTGGCACTTCAGACATGGAAATTTAACAGGACCCGGGTTAAATGGATTTTGCGCTTAACTACTACCCATTGAATTGTTGTTGCTGCATTAAGTAAATGCCAAATCAGATAATTGCAACACACGGCGAAGATGTGCTTTGAATTTAACTTTTAACCAAAAAACTCCGTCTATAAAGGCATTTTCATTAAAGCCAACCTAAGTTATAGGTAAAAATATCTACTAATCAAGAATCTCAGTCACTCTGTATTTATTTTGAGCAGTAACTAAGTTCAGCTCCAGGTTCTAGTTGTATTTCAGTTTTCAACTATCAAATGTGACGTTATTTATTATAAGAAATTCACATTGAAAGCTTGACGTATTTCGCAATGATTAAGCTTGACGAAGAGACTATCCATATATTCGTATACATATAATAATAATAGTTTTTAGTGCATTAAAAAGTTGTATACTCATTCATGATGGAACGGAGTTCTGTGCAATGTCCGTACGGGACAACTTTGCATCAAAGTTGTACAGTTATGTGTTGTTCAAAAGTTATATAACTAAAGTAAGCATGAAGAATGGTATCTTCTACAGTTATTGTGGCAGTCTGAATAATTATTATGCAGCCAGTTACGGCCGACTTACTACCAGATCTACTTTATTTAATTTGGATATGCAAAATGATATTAGTTTTTTGCTGAAGAATTGAATTCGTTCATCTTCAATCACTGTGCTGCATTGCGAAGGCAGACGATTAAATCTAGTGATAGTTATTATTCATTAACATTGAGTGTTATAAATGATGTAATGTGCTTCAACAACGCACAATGTGTGTGGAAACCCAGCTTTGACTTTTAACAACGTGTCATTAAACATTTGCTGCTGATTCTATCAGCGCGAGGGACATTAGACAAATAACATGAGTTAGCATATATCGGAGGAATTCAGCCAGGCCTTGTCCTAATTGTATTAATTAAATCTGAATGAAAAACAATATAGTAAATGCCAGGCAATTACTCAATCCAGTCTGTCCCTTCTGAGCGCTGTCCAAGACTGCAAAAACAAAAGAAACTGAAATGCTGTACATGTCAAGGCACACACACATACAGATTTCGGCCATCAATCAATGCGTCCCACAATCAATCAAGCAGGCAGGCACAACGGACGGCCGTCTGACACACAGTCAGTCGAGATTTGCTAGCAAATGTAAAATCAAATGGTTCAGATGCCGAAATATGCAGCATAAAGTGCTTTAAGCTCGATTTGATTGTTTAGACCAAGTCACAATTACGGCTAGTCAATAACGGTAGAAAGCAGCGGTCCAAATGACACAGGCAAAAGCACTGCTTTAGTACCGGCCCTTGTTGACTTTTGCTATTAACAGTTTGTCCAAAAAATATGAACACACACACACACACACACATACAGACATACAGTGAGTGCTAATGGCGCCTTGGCGGGCATAATTACAAATTGACTCAATTTCCGTTTGAAGTTTTTGATGGTTTTATTGATTTTGTGGAGTCACGCAACTTCCCTTGATGGGCTAAGCAACCCGAAAGCCTCGAGTCCTGTAAAATTTCTTGCCTAATAATTATCAGAAATCATCAATATTTAACACAGCTCTTATGTTGCCACAGGCCCATACACACACACCGCATACACATTTATGTATTTTCAATTAGGTCGTCGCACATGAGGCACAACACAAAGATGGGCCTGGACTGGGGCGGGATGGGTTCTGTCTGCAAGTAGCTGCTGCTGCCGCTGACTAAGCACAATGACAACGTCATAAAGTTGAACTGAGTTCTTAAAAGTCTAGCAAGGCTGACTGACACATGTGTGTGGCTGGGCGCGTCTTCGCCATTTGCATATCGTGGGGCAAGCGATTTGTGGGGGCAGGTATATACTATCAGGCACTGTCGCTCCATTGCGCTCCATGTACGCAGTGGCGGCGACTTAGCCACTACTTAATCTTATTGGATTTGCCGGTTAACAAACTACATATGCATGTGTTTGCCACTCGTAATTAGCCGCACGATGCACGGTAAGTAATTAATGTCTTGCCACAGACTCGCCAGTTATGCAACAGACACTCATTCAGTCAGCTCTCTGTGGTGCGAGCTCGGCGAATAATTGAATGCAAAGGGAACACGTGTCAGAGGCGAAAGAGAGAGCGAGAGAAAGAGAGCGAGAGAGAGAGAGAGAGAGAAAAGTGTTGCACTGAACTTGACATATCCAGATATTCACATATATCCAGGTTGGCAGATGCCACAACGAGTGTCAGAGCGAGGCTGAGCACAAAAAAAAATATCTTGCATACATTCCATGCCAAAAGCCTCTACACACGCCAGATGAGGGAATCGCCCTAATTGGGTTGATTTTTATACCCTGAACCCATTGAAAATGAGAATTCAGAGTATAATGGTTTTGTTAAAATGTGTGTAACAGGCAAAAGAAGACGTCGCAGACCATACAAAGTATATATATTCTTGATTAGCAGAAAAAATAAATTAATTGAGCCCTGTCCGTCCATCCGTTTCGGAAACTGCTAAAGCTGGAGAGCTGAAATTCCACATGAATACTCATATGTTAGTTACGCAGTACGAGTTTATTTTATTTATTTATTTTTTTAATTCATCTCATTTCCTTATAGCGGTTAGCAGAGCTCGCACTCATGCGTTCGTAAAGAAGAAGACTATCACTTTTTTGCAGGGTTCAGGGTATTTCGTAGTCGAGCCGTCTCGACTAGAGCCTTCTTACGTGTTTCTTTTATTTTTGTTTGCTTTTGGCACTTCATGCATCCATTTCATGCTGACCAAGCCTCTGGCACGCAATGCACTTACCCATACAGAGAATCTACATAAATACACATTTAAGCGCAAGAAATATTTTTGGGGCCACACAGCAGCAACAAAGTTAACGTCAATTGCACATCGGCCAGGCCATTATTGAATACACTTGTTCAGCTCGGCGCAATGGGCTGTGGAACGCCCCCTTTTAGCTATTGCCGGACGCACGCAATGGGGCGGACACAACGGCAACGAGAACTATAAGTGTGTTAATAATGCCCCCAGTATTGTGGAGTTGTAAATTATTTACGAGCGTAGTCATATTTGGTTATGATGCACTTGGAAAAAACAAGAAGCAGAAAGAGAGGCCGGAGGGAGTCAGAGTGCTGAGAGAGTTGCTGTTAATGCTCGACTCTGACTCGCTCTCTCTTCAGTTTTCATTCTCTAAGCATTTGCAGTTATTCAGTTATAAGAGGGCATAAATATAGTAAACAAATAGAACGAGTATAAAATAAAATTGTTATAAACGGACTTTTATAGTTGAATGCCAGCGAGCGAAAACTTGAGAAATAAACAAAGTACAAAATGCTCAAGGGCTCTGCGAATATGTTTATACATATATATATACTGATGCCTATTTGGCTAAGAGAATGGGCAAGTGGAACTGGCGTTTGAGCACAAAACTTTGGCGACAGCTGCAAAACTTTGACAAAGTTGCACAACATCAACAAAGCAGCAACAATAGCGGAAAAAGCAGTAGCAAACAGCAACAGCAACAGCAATAACAATAATAATAATAATAATAATAGTAATAAGAGAGATGAAGCTCTGGAGATGCACAGCTTAGGCAGAAACCCGAACGGGAAGTGTACCCAACATATGTCAAACTTTGGCAATTTCGAGCAATTTTTTTTGTCGGTTGCTTTGCTTTGCTGTGGGCGTACATGATTTTTGGCAAACCGCAGCGCAAGACTCAAGTGTACACTTGGCAGGAGCCGGCGCTGGCCCTAGCCGAGATTTGCCTTTGGGGTAGCCGGCCACAGTCAACGCTAAGTTGCTTGCCCATTAAAAACTTCGTTGTGTGCTGTGGATGGCAGCAGTAGAAGCAACTTCATTTAAAGTGAATTTTTGTTTGCTGTAGCCAAACCGAAACCTCAAGCTCAGCCCTTTAGCCCCTCAGACCATCAGCCCTGCTGCAAAGCCATTGCTCTGCAAAATCAAAGTTATACATTGTTGTTGCTGGCATTGTTGTAGCTGGCGTGTGACATCATCAACGTCACGTGCCCGCCCGCCCGTTTACAGTTCAGCACAGTACAGTTGCCTCGTCGAACCTTGTCCCCAACCCCATCCGGTCGGTCATCCATCGGGCACCAGCTCCTGCTCCTGGGCAGGGCCGACTGCACACGAGCTCGCTGTGACGTGGCAGTGACAGAAATTGCAGTTGGCGAAAAATAAAAACCTGACTATGTAACGAAATAATTATTGCACAGTTTGTGGGCCAAGTCTTGCGCAATTTGGCCAAAATGTCACCGATAAGAGCCGCGACCTGCGACCCGCGACCCGCGAGCTGTGAGCCGTGAGTTGCGAGTTTGATTGAAGTCCGCCAACGCTGTGCCTGCTGTGTCGAGCCATTTAAGCCTTGGCAAAGCTGCGACTGCGAAATTGACTTAATTAATGCAAAGCAAGGTCTTTTAGCGACGCTTAAGGCGCCTGGTGATGGGGCAGATAGGGGGGAGGGTGACTGGCAAACTAGCGACAGCTGCTGGATGTCGCAGCAGTAACAACAATTTGCTTAATTTATGCAGAAACGCGTTGCACTTTAGAATCGCATTTGCATTAAGCTCTCGGAGCATACATTAACTGAGTGGAAACTAAATGAAAAACTTGCTTTGTTTACCTTGCAGGAAAATGGAAGATCAGTTCCTGATGTTACAGCCAGTCCGGGCCGTGCGCCGCCCGGCCCGCTGCCCGCCAACCAGCTGTCCGGCATGGGCAACCAGCAGCAGCACCACCTTCATGCCAACCAGCAGCAGCAACAGCAGCAGCAGCAGCATCATGGCAACCAGCAGCAGAATCGCGGACAGAGCGGAAACACAAATGGCTCTGGTGGGGTCAAGGATCCGGTGCTGCTGCAAGGCGACTTTCGCAAGGTCAGCGGCATCAGTTCGGAGATCTTTCGACAGATAGAAGCTGTTGAGAACGATCATGACCCGAACACCGCTGCGGCGCTGGAGGCAGTGGAGCGACGTGGCGAGATGATTGTGCGCATCTTGGAGCCACGCTCCATGGGCAGCAAACACGCTGTGGATGCGGCGCACAAGCTGATGAACAAGGCCGATGGCCGGCATACTGTGCAGCTGGTGGAGATTGTGAAGCGGCCCGGTCAAACGCTCGGCCTCTACATACGCGAGGGCAATGGCGCCGATCGCACCGATGGCGTCTTCATATCCCGCATCGCCCTCGAGTCGGCAGTCTATAACAGCGGCTGCTTAAGGGTAAGCTAAATCGAAATATTTATTATATCAAAGTGTGGAACATTTTTGTGAAAATCCACATATTTATTTATATTTTTCATTCCTCTTTGTTGTCATCCATTTCTATTTTCTTTTGATTTGCCTCCAAACGCATATCCTCCTGCCCTTCCTCCCAACCGAGTCTCTTGCTTATCTGCTCCTCGTGCTGCACCTGAGCATATCCGGACTCCATGCAGCCATCATCCATGACACGGTCACTATTCTTGTGCTCATCGTAGTCAAACTCGTCGCATACGTATGGCGATATTGCAGGCTGACATTCGCTGTCATCGATAAAGTCGTCCAGATCCGAGTCGTAATCCGATTCAGAATCTACTCGTTCACATTCCATCTTTAGCTCGAGTGCAAATTTTGAGATGCTGCCATCGGGCTCAGTCGCTCGCCTAGCGGCTGCTGCCTTGAGGAAGGCAGCTGTAGCTACTACCCCATCATTTTTGCAGGGAGTTGGGCTCTTGTTCAAGAACTTTATGCTAGAATTTGGATTACAGCTGCCGCCGGCGGATGTTGGGCTAAACTTGTGCAAATTGTCTTTAATTTCGTCAATCGACTGACCGTCCACCATTGCCTTTTGATATTCAAAGCTGTTGATACTCTCCAGAAGCTTGAGATTCTCCTGCTCCTGTGTTTCCTGTGCTGGCAATAGTTGACTGGATGGCTTCGGAGCTTTGAATTTTTTTGGCAGCTCTTCATAGTCCATAGACGCTGCTGTATGAGAACGCTTCATTTTTGCTTTAGTTTCAGTATCCTTCTTCACCTTACGCTTCACATCGCTGATTGCTTCAGTAACCTTCTTGGTTGACTTTCTCTGCCTCTTGGATTTCGATTTCTTGAGAGTGGCGTTGGACAATTGAATGGCTGCATTCGCATTTTCCATATACTTGCGGTACAAGTCCTCAGTTTCCGGTGCAACGAATCCATAATCATTGAAATCTGGGTCATCGGGCCCGTCCAAGTAGTCTCCACTCTTGAGAACTTTCAGTACAGACTCTTTCTTTGCTCCTTCCGACATATTCGTTATACCCCAGTTGAAATTATAGAATGATTCCTTAAGGTGACTTGCATTTATCAACGTGAAATTCTATGGTTACGTTGATTTGATTTTTTTGCACGAATTGATTTCAGCCATAGTTTGGTACTTGTCAAAAATGATGTGTGCTTTTCAGGTGGGCGATGAAATCCTGGCCGTCAATTTGGTGGATGTCACTCATATGTCGCTCGATGACGTCGTCATCATTATGTCAATTCCTCGGCGCCTGGTGCTGGCCATACGGCAGAGGCGGGGTAATCGTGGAGCTGGGTCGCCGGGCCCGCCAACATTGTCGAGGCCAGAGCAGAAGCCGCCACCGGTGGTGGTCATCAAGCGTGATATCAGAGACGAGGACCTGGACGAAACCGATCGAATGCCGCGCCCGCGTTCATCACGTGAAAGACGTACAGGTAGTTTAAAGTGAGCGCCGTGTTTAAAATGCTAATCGGTGTTCCTCTCTCTCTTCCTCCCATACGCGTTTAGGTGACGGCCGTGAGATGACCGAGTCGCGCTCCAGACTAGGGCTGGGCCTCAACAACTACAGTCCGCAGTCGGAGCAGCTGGATATGTACTACAATACACGGGCGGGCGTTAACGCTATGGGCGAGCCCCCAAACTGGGGCTACAAGCCGCCGCCGCCACCTTCATCAGTCATCACGGAACAGCCCACCAAGGGACATGCGTTTGCCCCTTCGCACGCCTATTACCAGAACGCTGGCACTCTGGAGAGCCTGGCGGAAAAGGTGCATGCATTTTATCCGGGGGCACCTGGCCAGCAGATGGGCCCCTCACGCCGCATGTCGACGGGCACTGGGAACGTGGGCTTGGCCCAGCAGCATGCCCGGTTTCCGCGTTCTGGCTCAGATCAGCATTTACCGCGAGTCGAATACGCAGATTATTCCAACTCTTTAGGCCGCCACTCGCTGCTGCGCTCCAGCTTAAAGCCTGGAACGGGCGCGCCAATGCCTGTTGGAGTCGGGGGTACGTTGGGTCGCTATGGCCGCTATGAGCAGCAACGTGGTGGGGTTCCCAAGTACGGACCGCCAGCAGCGGGCGCACAGTCCCTCACCCGTCGCTCGCGACCCAATCTGGACTATTCCAGCGACACCGAAGCGACCATTGGTCCTCGACCCAGTTACTATTACTATAACCGGCCCGCCATTGGCAGCATGCCGCGTGGCGCAGGAGGCGTGGGAGGCAGTGGAGCTGCTGCAGCTGCAGCAGCTATGCTGGCCGGCACTGCAGATCTCAACAAATTCAACTCACTGCCAAGGGAACGGCCTGGCGCTCGGCTACAGGGTATACGGGCGCGCATAGGCGACCGCATTCTGGATGAGAATGATGGCAACATCTCGGCGCCCGAGTATGACGCTCGGCGCGGACGTGACCTGCGCCAACGCGTTACGGCTAGCCCCGGGCCCTCAATCTTCACGGCGGACGAGTACCGCGCGTGGCTAAGGCGCGCGCCCAGCAGCTCTGCGATTGCTGAGCAAATGCGCATGACTTGTGATATGTTCGCTCAGCCGCGTTCACATCGCTTCTCCTGCAGTGCGGAGAACATTCATGATGCTCTGCGGAATGTAAGTCGATCACAGAATCTCCGATGATCTCTCTTGCTCTCACCTTAACGCTGAGCATTTTGTTTTACAGACCGAGAGCATTTACTCCAGCAGAACGGGTATACTTGGCGCTGGAACACTAGACCGCAATCTGGGTCTAACGCGACCCATTTCCGCACTGCCCGTGCGTTCCATGTCCTCGCAGCACATAGGTGGCGCTGGTTCAATACGCTCGCCCAGCATTCGGCGCATGCGCCAGCTCCTGGAACTATCTGCAGGCCCAGCTAGTCCAAGTGGCAGCATCATGAGCACAGCGGGTCATCAGAGTCCGGCGCCCACGCCCAGTGCTACAATGCCACGTGCGCATCGGCAGATCGACATCAATCCGGCTGAGTTCGCCAAGTACAAACTGGACAAGCCCATTGTGGACATTGGCGGTGTCTCGGGTATGCTGTGGATACATCTGCTCGCAGGCCGAGGACTGCGCTCGACTCCAGAGCAGGGGGCACAGCTGGCAGCCGGCGGAGCACCACTGCCACAGACCAGAGATCTCTACTGTGTGATTGAGTGCGACAGGGTGCATAAAGCTCGCACGGTGGTGCGTTCGGGAGATTTGCAGTTCGATTGGGACGAGTCCTTTGAACTGGACCTGGTGGGCAATAAGCAGCTGGACGTGCTCGTCTACTCCTGGGATCCGCAGCACAGACACAAGCTCTGTTATCGCGGCGCCATATCACTGTCGGCGGTGCTGCGACAATCGCCTCTGCATCAGCTGGCACTCAAAGTGGAGCCGCGTGGCACGGTCTACATCCGAATGCGGCACACGGATCCTCTGGCACTGTATAAGCGTCGCGGCCTGCCCAGCCTGCGTGCCGGATATCCCACGCTATTTGGTGCCGACCTGGAGACGGTGGTCAATAGGGAGTCGAAGAATGTGCCCGGCTGTGCTCCAGTGCCAATCGTGCTGCGACGTTGCGTTGAGGAGGTGGAACGGCGAGGCCTCGATATAATCGGGCTGTATCGCCTGTGTGGATCGGCGACCAAGAAGCGTTTACTGCGCGAGGCCTTCGAGCGCAACAGCCGAGCTGTGGAATTGAGCCCGGAACACGTTCCTGATATTAATGTTATTACCGGCGTCCTCAAGGATTACCTCCGAGAGCTGCCCGAGCCACTGTTTACACGCTGTCTCTTCCAGATGACAGTGGATGCATTGGGTAAGCCAGCCTAAAGTAGAATCATTCGAATGCCTTCTCCAATCATTATCAATTCCCAGCTGTCTGCCTGCCAGATGACCCTGAGGGAAATGCGAAGCTGATGCTTAGTATACTTGACTGCTTGCCCCGAGCGAATAGGGTGAGTTGGATATATTGGTATGCTTGGATATATGATGGATAATTAATGTGGAATTGATTTTCAATAGGCCACCTTGGTGTTCCTGCTTGACCACTTGTCTCTGGTTGTGTCCAATGCGGAGCGCAATAAGATGTCTGCTCAGGCTCTGGCCACTGTGATGGGTCCCCCGCTGATGCTGCATTCGGCCAGTGCACAGCCAGGCGCTGACATTGATCACGCCCAGCCGATTGCGGTGCTCAAGTATCTGCTGCAGATCTGGCCGCAGCCGCAAGCCCAGCAGGCGCAGCATCAGCAGCTGGCTCAGCACATGGGCGGCATGGCCGCAGCCAGCAGCATGAGCAATATGGCAGGTGTTGCTTCAGGTAACGTAATCATTGTGGCCATTATGCCATCCACACCAATGTCCAGTGCCCAGTATCTGCCAACATTACAAGACTATGAACACTACACACACACACACACACGACACTCACACTAACTGACAGTCGCGTGTTTTTTTTATTTTTTTATTTACTAGTGGCACAATAAACACTTGCAAGAGTTTCTTTCCGCTTTGAATGTGCAGCAGCAACAGCAACAGCAGCAGCCCCTCTTTCTTCTTCTTAGTTCGTGTCTTTGCAATAGCGGCACAGAAACCGTTTCCATTTCAATTGTCACACACATACCGACATACACACACACACACACATACTGTGACATAGACACGGCCATACATATAGACACGATCAGCCCCAGTCCCAAGCCACAAAATGATCGTTCACATTAATATTGATTAATACAGAGTCCTATGTAGACAGGTCGGCGCGGCGAGTCAACAGGGCAGCGTGGAAGCAAAGTCAGTGCGTTGCCAGTGGACAGACAGCAAATACTACTGCAGCAGCAGCAGCAGCTCATGGCGGCGGGCAACCTACTGCGCTCGTCCACTTCGGTAACCAACCTACTCTCCCAAGGCCATCATCCGCTCTCAGCCACAGCCAACAATCATCTGTATCAATCAGTAGTGGGTCAGTTAGCTCAATCGCATCGAGCCTTGCAACAAGCGGTGCAACAGGTAAACAAACAGATACAACACTAACAACAGCTAACAAACAACAAGAAACAACAAAAAACAACTAACAAACATAACATCACATAAGAAGGCATTTTGAAAGTAACTCAAAGCAGTTTTTAGTACTAACGAATCTATAACACTCACCTTAAAGCTCATTCCATATTTATATATGTATATATTAGAGATCTTTTTGACCATTCATTTGCCCGTCCGTCTCAGTGAATTGACTGAGAGTAAATAATATAGCATAAAAGAAATTTGGCAATGCTGACGACAGTCAGAGTACTACTCAGGCAGTCAGAAGAGATGAGCGAAGAAAGAAGCCGAAGACAAAGTCGAAAGGCCGAAGTGACGTGTGGCAGTTCTATTTCTCTTACACAGTAGTCGTGCTTACAGTTATCTTAAGAAACGATGAGAATGATTACGAAATGTAACCAACCAGGCACACTCACGCGTGAGTGCGTGTGTGTGTGCGTGTGTGTGTGCGTGTGTGTGTGTCGTCGGCTCTCACGCGAGCGAGCGCATTCAATGCACTCTGAGCATTGCCAATATGAGCGTGTTTTTTTTTCTTTGATTCACTCAGTCAGTTCCACTCATTCTGAGCATTGTAAGACCTGAAATATATATTTATATATATTCATACATATATAAGTAACACAAAACAACACGCAAACAATGGTCGTTCGATTTCACGAAAGTTTATTTCAATTAAACTAATCTATGTATCTGCATTTCATTTTGACAATGCTACTAGTCGTAGCTTTCCTTCGCTCTGTCTCTTTTTTTCCAGTTTAATGATAGATATTTATATTGACCACTCGGTCACTATAGACACATGCATACATAATACTGAAACACACACATACATACACCTAAACATATTTCGAAAACTACTTTCTTGTTCTTCTAAGTCTTCCTGTTGACCGTTTGTAAACGCGTAACGATATGTAAAATATAGTATATGCATATGTGTCAAAGCTGATCAATAATATAATCTATATATTTATACATATATATGTGTATATACATACATATATAAATGCATTTGCTATTGTTAATTTGAGTTGTGCTTCTTATTAACTAAAACATATGAATTCAAATGATTGTTTTGCCGTCAAACTTTGATCGACGTTGTAATTGTGATATTTATGTATAATTCTTAACTATAACGATAATGATGTTTATAATGATATTGATAATTGTAATGATTATACTGTCAATGATGATGATTTGAGCGATGTGATAAATGTTAACGGCGTGTTAAGCATGATTGGCCCACTACTGGTAAAAATGTAACATAACGAATCTACATACATACATACATATATCTATGTTCTAGAATACCAATGCAATATGTACATTCATAACATTCGTATTTATATTGACATTCGCTCTCACATTCCATTGTACAAAGTTCATGAATCATCGCCCGTATAACTAACGTCCACTTCCCGCAAAACTCTTCAATGATCGTAGTCAGTTCCGAAACTAAAAACTATCAATGAGCACAACAGAGTATTCAAAGTATGCAAATGGGTTAATTTAATGATGAACTGTTTCGATGCCAAATGCTCCCTCGACATTTCACTATGAAATGGAAAGAGAAGCGTATGGAGTACTATGATAAACAGTAGTGAAATATGTATATTGAGACACTCTTATGTTCTGCTCTGTTAACTGCACTTATTTCAAAGCACTTTGTTTGCATGCGCTCACCTTTCACTCGCCTTTATGTTAATCCATTTATCAGAACATCATGATGAATTCAAATAATTGATTTTCTATTGGCCGCGTCCTTGTGTAAAGTGTATGTCTATTGTATAACCCGCCACGCCCACACGCACCATCCACGAAACATTATATAAAGAAATTCAAAATTACTTCCACACTCAGACGCACTCAAACCCCAGATACAGGCCCCAAGGTATACACACACACAGTATGGCGTTTGTCCACCCCCAACATTAGATGATATGAAGTTTGTCAATGCAATAACCCGTGACACGAATTCCGTTTGCTTCCCTTTTCTTGTGATCTCTTTCAGCCCTATCAATTGGGGGGCTCAGCGGGCTCAGCAATTCCCGACCAATCGCCACTGCCACTTCCAGGCACACCCTCCCCAGGCAGTAGCTCAGCGTCGACGGGCTCCGGCTCCGGCTCGGGGTCGGGGTCGGGGTCGGGTTCGGGCTCGGCTAAAAGTAAGTAGAGAGAGAGAGAGAGAGAGAGAGAGATAATGAGAGAAATGTATAAACTAATGTCGACTGCTTTAGGCACTGATACCATCAAACGTGGCGCTTCGCCCGCCTCTGTCAAGCAAGTAAAAATCGTAGATACGCTCAGCCCGTACTCCGTCGTGCAGAAGAAACCCCCACTACAGAAGGATGCGCCCATTGAAGAGATAACGCCTCCAGAGGCTAGCGCCAGCGCCAGTGCCAGCGCCATTAGCTCGACAAGCCGCAAGGGCGTCGACTTCCACGAACCACACAACTCACATTCCAAGAGCCTGGCCAATGATGAGCCCTACACATCTAAATACGGCAGCAGTACTTTGGACTCCAAGAAGAACAGCTACGGCAGCAGCTACACGCCCAGCAAAAGCTCAAGCGCCAGCAACAACGATGACTACAGAGTCATACGCAACAAGACGAGCGCCACATCCAGCTCGAGCTCATCTCAGGCAACGGTGCTGAGTGCTGGCTCGACTGCCACGTCGGCGCCAACCACCTCCTCCGATGACTCCGACGACTTGGTCTCGTACAAGTCGTCGGCCTCGACCAATGCGCTGCTGGCCCAGTCTCAGGCGATGACCACCAGCCAGCTGATGTCCAAGTACTTGAAGCGCGAACCACGTGTGCAATTCACACCGATCAAGTCGCCGGATTCGCCTTCGCCACCCGGCGGAGGGGACGGACTGCCGAAGGGTACCTACCAGCTGGTCACGCCCAGCTCCAGCACCAGTTGCTTGGCGAAGTCCACTGGAGCGGCCACTGGAGCGATTAGCAAATATACGGCATCAACAGCAGCAGACACCAGCACGAATCCAACGAGCAGCAGCAAAGTGTCGTCGCCGTCGCGGCTGGCCAAGGAGGGCAAGTCGGGCGGCGCGGTAAGTAGCTCTTCCTCTTCCCTGGTGTCGAGCGGCAGGCGGCTGTTTGACAGCCTCGCCTCGTCCTCGTCCTCGGAGACGGAGACAAAGACTTACATAGGCGGCACCACAGTTGCCAGCGCAGTCAGCAGCACCACAACTTACACGAACGACTCCAGAAACGTAGCCACCAACAATAGCAATAAAGCAGCCTCCGGCTCAGAGCACAGAAGTTTTGGTAGCGCATTATTCGGCAGTAGCTCCATAGGCAATGCCAATGGCAATGGCAATGGTCACGGCCATAGCATCCACTCTAGCAACAGCCCCTTTGCCAGCACGAATGGCACTGCCAACAGCAGCAGCAATCACAGTGCCATGAATCTGTATGGAACACTGCCCAAGAATGGGGCTGCTAACGGCAGCAGTGCGGGCGCCACTCTCTTCGGCGCTAGCGCCAGTGCCAGCTCCTCGTATCACTCGGGCAGCGGCACAGCCAGCAGCAGTGGGGTCAGCTCCATGACTGGCTCCACCAATAGCTACGATTTCTACACGGGCAGCAGCTCAGCTGGCAGCAGCAGCAGCAGCTCCCGCCCCTTTGCCAATGGTGGCAACAACTATCATACGCTGGGAACCTATCGAGCTCAGTACGCGGCCACCAATCCTTTCCTCGATGCCTTCGATGAGAAGCCCAGCAGCAATGGCGGCAACAATGGACACAACAGCCATCATGTTGCCGACTCTAAGCTTGCAGCTAGCTCCGACAAGAGCCATCAGCGTGCCTCAATGGTGGCCGCCTTCCAGTCGTCGGGCGACTCAAAGAATGGCAGCGATGAATACGATGATCTCAAGTGAGTGGCACCTGCCGTGCGTTGGGCTTGAGTGAGTGAGTGGGGGCAGCTAGAGGGGACTTGAGAGCGAAAATGATATCAAGAACGAATAACGAGCTGAAATTGTTCTTTGGAGTATTTACAGTTTACAGTTTACAAATTTACAAACAAATACAAATTATGCGAAATATGAATATATAAGTTGATAAACAATAACTCAAAGCTATACTAAAATTTAAAGAACAAATAAGGTTAAACGAATTTTTAAGATCACATCAATTTATAATGGCAATCCACAAAGACAGAGATGGCGGACAAAGAAAAAAAAAAACAAAAAAAAACAAAAAAAAACAAAAAAACAAAATGGCTGCCAAGCTTTAAGTGTTCGTTCGTGTATGTGTTGTACGTGTGTGTGTGTGTATGTGTGTGTGTGTGTTGTATGTGTGCATCATGCCAAAAAGCTTTGCCTTAGCAGCATATATATATATCCGTTGGCAGCCATTTTGAAATCGAGGGCATGAAACCTTTACGAACAGTATTCGAAAACAAAAACTAAACCCGTTGCAAACAAAACAAAGCAAAACAAAAATAAAATAAATTAAAACGAAATGCTAAGTATACACTATATGATATGGAATAAGAAATTTAAACCACAAATCTTAACAGCCAAACTAAAGGTTGAGCGCGCATTTAATTATTTCTTCAAGCATATAGTGAAACGTACAGATTTGCTGAAAAGATAAACACATATTTTTGCAGCAATTCCATGCGAAAATACATCAAATATTCGAGACATTCGAATACCCAATATTCTCCCAAAGAAACCTCCTTGCAAACTCTATGCAGACTTTAGCTTCTTTCAAGGTGACCAAAACTCTTATCTATTAAATATGAGAATATTTCGTAATAATATTGGATAACTTTTCGAGCAATATATTTGCCTAAGCCTCTTATACACATACACTCAAAACATGCATCTATATATATATCTATAATGTATATACGTATAATATATCAAGTACCATGTTCACATACATACATACATGCTTACAAGTACATCTCTATGTACACATACATACATACACCAAAAGGATATGTAGAGTACGAATAGATGCTTTTCTTCACATAGATGCTTATCCATTTCTGTTCATTCACAAATACTTACACACACACACACACACACACACACATACATACATACATACATATGCCACATACATACATGAATACATGAATTTATTGACAAATCGATGTGCTTAGTTTTTTGTATGAAACAAAGTCTGATATACACACTAATATACAAGAATACGGTATTAAATATTCTTAAACATTAATATACAAGCATATATATATATACGTGCATATATATTAATATGCACATATATATATGCATTAATATATACATACATATACAGTGACAAAACTAAAACACGCTTTGCGACTATGGCAAGAGAAGAGTCTACAAATTTTACAGCCATTTTGTTTGAATACTTTAGTAACAGCTTTTTATAAACAAATATATACATATATATATGTATGCATATAAGTATATGCATAACTAACTGGAAACTATAATAAACATTAATAATCATATATTATTAATACTTGTATCTAATAACAATCTCCTATTAAACTGTAAATACCCGCAATGTACTTTAAAACTTATGTGCTTTGGTGTCAGTCGATTGGCCGATCGATCAGGTCGATATGAATACTATATAACGTTAGTCAGCTAGTCAGTTAGCCAGTCAATGTTTGTCAGCTCTTATAGTTAGTTCTAGGACTAGGCTTAGTAGGCTTTTGCTATCCACGTGTAGGGCAACAAAGTGAAACATTATTATCATTTGATTTGATATAATTGTTAGGAAGCCAGGGAGCATCGAAAGCAATAAATATTTAACATACTATACCCACAAGTTAGAGACACCGAATATAGAATGAGGGCAGAAGGATAACACCAAAACGAAACAGAGTCATACCTAGAATCATAATAAATGTCTGTTAGTTAGTATATACCATATAGTATGTATGTATGTACCGGGTAGACAAACCTAAGTTAGAGTTACCTAATGAAACACTAGCATAATCATTCGTCTTCATCAAAGTACAACTTTCAAGCAGCAGCAACAACAGCATCATGGGAAACATTCTTATATATTATATCGACAATTCCAACTCAGATTTAAATTCGTATCAATAACCAAATCATAAAAATGAATATAGCCAAAACAGTGCATTATTTGATATTAAACGAGTTTTTATGGATGAGAAAGGCATTCAGATTTTAAATAGCTAATTATTCGGTTAATTGTTGTCACATTTATTTTATACGAAGCTAGATGAAAAACCAAAACATTTTAAGTGTTATAAAGATACATAAGGATCTATCAAACCAAAGAGTTGAAAACGACAAGAACAAACCTTAACCTAGTTGATGCTATAATTAATTTTTTATATACGAATATAGTAAATTGTTGGTTATTATACACATACATATATACATATATAGCGCGTAGTGTTTTTAAAAGCAACAACTAAGCTGATAACAATTTGTCAACATTTGCTAAATGTTTATTTGTTGGGGTCCAAAAAACAAAAAATAAATAAATTAATTAAAACATTTCTATTGGGGGTCTGCATGCGATTTGTTTTCTGTTTTCTTCAGTCTTCTTCTCTGTTAATCACAAATTGTTAAACTTGAAGTCCTTTTAGAGTCGTATACTGCGATTAATTCAGCCAAGCTTTAACCAAAGTCTATAGATTCATAGTTGTATACATTGACAAGCAGAGAAACATTTCAATTGATTTGCAAATTGTTATGGCTTCTTAGTTATAGCTGAGCTTTAGATAAGATACCAGAAGTTGCCAGTGGGCCTAGTTAGTGTTTAGCAAATTGTGGTCGTAGTGGTGTTGAATGTGGTGCAGGTGGCGGTGGTGGCGGTGGTGGTTGGTGGTGTTGTTGAAATGTTGGCTGTTATGTGTGGGCTTCAACTGCTTCTTGCGTGAGTGTTTAGTGTTTGGGATCTGGTCTGTGGCTTGAACTTGCTTGACAATTGAATATATGTACTTTTTAAAGAAAATATGTTATGAAATATATCACTGTGTCATATCGTACATTTATACAGCAGTAAACCATACCAAGTGGCAACAAGCAACAAGCGATAAAATGTTAAAAACCCAAAGTATTTAAATTAAGAAAATAAAGAAACAAAAAGTAATTATAACTAAATGAATAGCAGCAAAGCAGCAACTACATATAGTTAAATTAACTGAAATGATTGGCAAGCAACCACGAGAACAAATTGTATATGCATTTAATTTAGCCTAAACCATATATTTAATAATAATATTAATAACTATAACATTAAACAATAACAATAAGCGTTAGCTGAATAAATACAAAGCAAATATGTTAATGGCATTTAGTGAGCAAATATGAATTGATAAAGAGAAAAACTATTACACAGGCGCCACTTGAAATTAATGTTAGTTACAAAAGCAACAACAGCAAAAAAAAAAAAAAAAGAAAAAAAAAGAAACGAACTAATTTATTGAAATGTATTGCACAATATTGTACACTTATAAATATTAGTAAACAAACAAAATGAAAGTAACTAAAACTTAATAGAAACGAATAGGAAAGGCAGCTGCGCTAGCGAAATATATATTGTAGTAATATACACATAAATATATATATTTAGTACCCAGCCATGTTTTTATTGAATTCTAATTTGAATATGTGCCCCACATTATTGTTTGGAAAGATCTGAAATTTCACACCCACACAGCATAGCTCAGTTAAATTAGTTGAATAGTGAAAAATAAACCTAAGCGAAATGTTTATGTGAATTTATATGTAATTTGTATTGAATATGTGCCTCAAGCTATACATCTTCCCTTCCGTCTTTTTTTTTTGTTTTTGTTTTTTGAAATATCAGGGCAAACTCTTCGCAATTCGAAACTGCCCTCTGGGAAATAGTTGGGGATGAACTTTTAGCGATTCGCAGCACTTGTATGTGCAGACAATTTCTTTTGTCGAACTTAACAAGCAAATGGAGACCAAATGCTCAGGGCTTAGCGAGTTATTAATAACGTAATATACAAAACCAAAACAAACAAACAAAACAAAAAAAGGGAAACTGTATGTAAGAACTAATTGTAACACATCATGAGCATGCTCCATTAAACTTAAATTACAAACTACAAATCACTTCAGTTGCAAATCTAATGCTATCTTCGACAAATACCCACAAACAAAAGAAAAAAAAAAAAAAAAAAACTAAAACAAAACAAAAACGAAAATGAAATGAACAAGAACAATCCAGCTAACAAATTTACAAATCCAAGCAATCAATTTTGTTACAAAGACTGAATGAGAAACCAACAACAACAAAAACTAAAATTTTGTCCTCAATTAAAGGGGGACAACTTTCATATCAAATGGCAAACGTTTTTCAAAAAATCCCCAAATGAAAAGTTCTTAGTTCCAATCCTTAAAATTGAAAATTCTTATCTTGCTTTTGAGACATTTACTAGCAAAACAAGTCCATAATTCAAAACCCTAAAAAAAGAACAAATTAATCCATTTCCAAGTCCTTAATGAATAGTCAAATATAGCGAAATTAATTCAAATATTACCACCAGAATTTTTGCTACATAACAAACTAAATATACATATAACTAAAATGCAATAATAAGAACAAATAGTTCACAAAATATAGTTAAAAAGTCGAATGAAACCAGAAGGCATTGCGAACTTTAGCGGACACTTTTCAAGTAGAGTTATAAACTATATACAATGAATAACAAAATTAATTAAATGAATAAGAAACAGTTTACTCTGAAGCATTGTATTTGGAAATGATTCTGAAACCCACCACAAGGAAGTGAAAACCGAAACACTAACGAGAAAGGCAATTCAAAAATCTCAATTTTCTCTCATTATTATGTTTATTGTCTACGTGTCATCTCCAATTCCAAATTCAAATATTAATAAATAAAAAATAAAAAAAACAAACAAAAATCTAAATCCAATTCGAAACAGCAATATTTCAATTTAAAGAAATCAACATAATTATAAATCAACATATGTATATACATACTAACACATATGTACATAAGCGCAGTCACAAAGCTTAGCAACTATAATCCAAGTACGAATCCAAGCGAATCCAAGTCCAAGCTGCAAAAATATTGAATGCAATGAATTTTCGCGCGAGACAGCTAGAGCAAGGAACAGATAATACTCTAAATTACCACTGCCACAAAGTTAAAGGAAACAAAAGAATTATATATACATATATATTGATAATGAAACATACATCATCTACATAGCTATGATGAAGGGGAAATTCCTTGCAATTACATAAATACATGCATTCATTCATACACACATGATGATGGTACATTCGCATAGGCAACATGAATAATTATATGAATACATATAAATACATAAGTCAACTTAAACTTATTATTTATATCCAGAATAATAACAATGATAACAATAAAACTTATCTTATACAAGCATTAACTAAATCCAAAATAGTTCTTTGCGTGAGAATAAAGCGATGTTACATTATTTAATGAAAATATATACATATAAATAAAATATAAATACAAAATGTGTTTCTTATTCAAGTAAATGGAGAAATCTCTAAGCTTGTAGCGAAAAGATGGTTTGTCTGCACTAAATACATTGCTAAAAAATTTAACCCTAATACTTGTTTCAAATTGTTTTCAAAATATTGACTTTATCACTGCTAGATTTGCTTATAGTATTTTTACCGCAGCTGTACATATTTATGTGGGTACCTATTTAGAACTTGTACCTAACTAAAACCTAAAAATACTATTATATAGTATTTTTTGCACTTTAGCGCGGATAACAATGAAAAGCAAGCAGTGCTTTAGTACTGAACTGCTTGTAGTTTAACACTGCTTGCTTCTGGTTGTTGTATTCGCTAAACGTGACTTTTAGAACAAAATGCCCATGGAATATGGAATATTTTGTGAACTAAATTAGAAGAAAAATCCTTACTGATTTTTAATATTCATTCATAATGCAGATGGGACATCTAGAACGTATTCAATACCAAAAGTGTAATTTATTCGTAAACCAAAAGAGAATATACCAAATTCAAGAAAGAATATCATACTTATGCATATCGTGAACGTTTTCAACTAAAATTATTTTGACATTTTGGGGAAGTTTAGAAAGTAATATAAAGCTCCTAAATGAAAGAAATAAATTTTGTTGTATAAAAAATCTATTAGAACGGAAAACGGTTTTAGGTCTGTACTATTTAAATTTCTTTAAATTAAGTTTAATAAATTTACTAGCGCTAGTTTGAGGTTGTTTGATCCGATCCGATTCGATTCCAAATTAAAATTTTTATTACTAATGGGGAAATTGGAAGATCGATATATGAAATTTAAAGTCTCTCGCTTTTCTAGCATTTTTTTTATTTTCGCAATGGGTCGCAAGCAGGTACCCCTTATGGAGTTTGTCCTCAGGCGTTTTATGGGATTGCCTAAAACATTATAGTCCGAATTTCCATTTTCATTAAGTGCATTAAGTACTTATACCCTCTCCCCATAGAATGAATAGATAATGCAATAAATTATAGTTTTAAATGATTTAAATCATTTTTTTATTTTGTATTTATTTCTCAAATATTTTTAATAATAATTAATATTATAATAATTAATTAATGCTTGTAACATAACAAATATTCACTTATTTCATTGTTTGAAATTTTTTCTCTGCGTACAATTCATTTCGACAGTTTTTCACATGCTCTACAGTATGTCACCATTTTAGACTTGTTTTTTTTTTTTTTAATGATTCTTTGTTTTGTTTTAATTTTAAAGTTTTTCACGTCTTTGTGCACCTGCATTTCTGGCCAAAGTCGCCTTTCTACTTCTGTTTCAAGCAGAATGCTCAACTTCTCTCGGCGCCTGTTCCAAACACGTGAAAACACAAAATGTTTTGTAATTTAGTTGATTTTACTTAATTTTGCTGTTGTCATTGTTTCTTTCCATTTTAATTTTAATTTTAATTTGTTTTCAATGTATAATTGGGGTCGCTTAGCTGCTGTTGGATTTATCATAATTTTCTTTTTGCAACCACAATACATTTAAATATATATATATATAGATATATATACTTTCGCATTTCTTTTGTTATTTATATATATACAATACACATAATAGATTTATAGTAAAATTTGGTGAGGAAAATCTTGTTTTGTTTCGTTTACTTTCGTTTAGAGCGTAAAATGATTAAATTTCTTTTATTGATTTACCTTTATGAGTAAGTTGTACAATTAGAGAGCACAAATGTTAAAAAGTGTTTATCGTGGTGTAAATTTAAAAAACTTCCTTTAACAAATACCTTCAAGTTCGATTTTTGATTGTTTCGCGTGATTTGTTCTTCTTTTATAGTTTATTTTTTCTTTTTTGTTTCCTTGTGTTTTTAGATTCGGTAAGTTAAGCAATATTTATGTTAGAATCAAGGATATAGCTTTGAAGCTTCTTGGCAATACCTGTAAAAACTGTGATGTTTTCGTTAGTGTAAGATCGAATGCCTGAGAAACAGACTGAGAGAGAAAGACAGAGAGTTAGAGAGAAAGAGAAAAAGAGATATAGAGAGTGCATGTATTTGATGTTGTGTTCATTTTTCTTCACATTCAGTTTTTAATTTTCTTTTATAATATTTCAATCTCGAATATTGGGTACCAATAAATTACAACAAACTGCCAGATTCTCCGGCCCAGTTCGTCAGAGTTCATTTAAATATGTAAGTTCTTTAAGATAATGGATTATATTTAAAAACTTGGACCCTAGTTGAATTTTGCCATTATTTTTGACTAACGCGCACAAAGTTCATAGACATACCAAGGATAAGAAAAGGCAAAGAAAAGTAAAAGAGCAAAGTAGACTATAAGGAAAAAGAACTTTCAAATGGATCAACATTTAGCATTTACACACATAACATGTGAATGTATAATTAATTCACTGCTGCAAATTCTTCTGTTTAGTTTCGGTAACTATTTCTTTTTCATGTATTTATCATTTCACTAAAAAGTAGGAACTTCTGTCTGTTTTCTTTTTCTTTATTAAAATTTATAATATTTGTAAACTGTTTTGTGAGTTTCCATGTTGTTGTCATTTTGCTGTCAATTTTTCAAAAACTGAACTCAAGTGTACAAGAAACGAGTCGATATTAATAAAGCAGGTAAGCATAGATTTCGCTAGCTATAATAGGTATGTATGATTATATATACATACATACATATATATGTTTGTATGCATATATGTATTAAGTATATATTTTATATATACGTTGCAAGCACTTGTCCAACCGCCAAAGTAAACAAGATAAATCTCTTAATACAGCAGCAACGCTTTCATTTGCTCATGATTTCCTTGCACCTTCTGCTAAAACCACGCACACAAAATTTATTTGCTACTAAAAATACTAATGAGCACACAAATCTATAAAATCTATAAAATATTGTACCAAAAACATTTGAAATAAACACCTTAAAAAAGTATACTGTAACTATAATATATAAAATTAATAATTCATTTTCTGTCTTTCTTCGTTGGCAAAATATTTAACAAATTCTCTATGCTTTCATCTATTCATTGTCATTGTCTACGACCACTCAACGACACACGCACTCGCTATCGGTCCGTAATTATCTTAAAATAATTTCGTTTTCCTAATCAATTTTCAATTTTAAATTTTCAATAACTTGCGCTTTTACTGCACTTCAGATATAACTTAATTTCTAATGCTGTTGCTCTAACCCAAACACGCTTCAAATTCTTAACTCTCTTTGCCGGGCTGCTGTGGTGGATGTGTGACTGCTCGCTCAGAGCGGAAATGAGGGGACATTGCATATATTGAGAATAGGATTTATGTGAATTCATAAAATAGGTCTTTGTATGACAAATATGGTTGATATGTTTCTGTTGATGCATATGTAGTATATAAGTATGTAGCGCATGTTGTGAATCGATGAGAGTTGGATGTAAGGAAAATGTGCTCATACCGTTCTCCCGACATCTACCCCTTGCTTACTTTGCTCTCGCTTTTACATTCAATAAAATAATCCATAGATTATAGCTACAATTACACATTTAGTACATGCAGCAACCAAGTATGATGCACACCACACACCCACACACACATACGTAATCGTCTGTGCATGCATGTGTGCATACGCAATTCATTTTTACTTAGTCTTGAATTTAGTTAGATTCACAATATGCATTTTGGTAAAACGTCGCCACGTACATTATATAACTGTTCGCTATGCTTGCTTTAAACTTTACTTTAAATACATTTATTTATTCTTTTTGTTTTGTTTTTGCTTTATAGATATTTGCTTTCTATCTTTATGAATCCCCCTCAAGTCCCGCGTCTGAGTTGCGGCTGTTACCTCGGGCAGGCTTCGTTCATTAAATGTAAGTGTTAATCTGATAAATTTTTAATTATTAAATTCTTCAATGTACTTGTAAACTATGTATTCAGTTTGTTGCTTTTTTCTTATAGATTTTTCTCTTATTTTGTTTTTTTTTTTTTTTCATTTTAATTTATATATTTTTTCTCTACATGTTAAAGTAATACTTTTTAGTGTTTCTCAAATAGCTGCAATGCGCACTTTGCACACATTATGATGTATGTACTAAGTATGTATATATGTATATGTATGTATATAGTTCTATTAATTCGCATGCTGTTTTTCTCGGTGTGTCCTTTGTTCATTTCATTATCAACATCAACACGCTGTCGCGCGAATTGTATCCGTGTATCTGTATCTATCTGTATGTATATTATCGTTGGGCTAAATATTTGATTACGCTTTGAACGCTCCATACCAAAAAGCCGGCGCACTAACATCATTTCATAATGCATTTCAATTGATTTCGGTTGAGTAAGTGTGAATGTGAATGTAAATGTGACTGAGTGTGCGTGAGAGTGTGAGTGTGTGAATGTGTGAGTGTTTCAGTGGCTAAGTATCTTTTGTGTATGTCTTTAGATTGTTTTACACAAACACATAAATATTTAATGATTCAACTTTACACATATTTACTTTACGTTACTTTACTTTCTTAGTTTCTCATATTTGCAATTGTTTTGTTTTCTTAGGTTTCCTGTTGTTGTTTGTAAGTAATTATAGGTATTGAAATACTTGTATGAAATTTTTGATTTGTCAAGAGTTCTCATTTGAAATTCTAGCAGTCGTGGGTTTGATATATATGTATACATATATATATATATATATATATTTTAATAATTATCTCTTTTTACCTTGTATCGATGCGCTAACAGAACGTGAGTATGTTAATATATATATATATATATATATATATATATGCATGTATATATAGTAGACATAGATATAGGCATAGACATAGAGCATATATGTATATGTATATACATATATAATATATATATATAAATATTTTTATTTAAGCTAGTTGTAGATTAGTTAAGATTAGAATAGAATGTATACATGAAACGCTAGAGTTTGTTTTAAAATGTACTTTAAGCATTTGAGTTACATGAGAAATATGTGTGTGTTCATGTATGTGTACTTAGTCTATGGCTAACGTATGTTTTCTTTTTTTTCTTCTCATTTTTTGTTTGTTTTTTTTTTTGTTTCTGTTGTAGAGCTTCGAAGGAACTCAGACACACATGCAAATTTGTCCGTAGCTTATACCGTACTCAACCATAAATGGAATATGGAATATGTATGTAGGTTCTTAATTTCCATAGGTAATTAGCAGCTGCAGCTTGAGACTTGTTTGATAACTGTAAATACCGTATGCAATTTTAATTTTACATTTCACATTATTTTACTGTTGCTTTTCGTACACGTTTTATGCTTCAAATTTACCATTTCAGTTAATTGTTAATTTTAAATTACGATCACTGCTACTTATACTTATTAGCTAAATCCATATCATTCAGTTACAGTTACAATTAGTTTATTAATCATTATTCTTTTATTTTCTCTTTATCTTTATCTTTCTCTTTCTTTTTTGTTTTGTTCTTTTGCGCTAACGTATAAATAATTTCACTTTCTAAATATATATAAACATTGATGTGTGTATAGTTAGTTGTGCCTGTCTGCTTGTGTGTGTGTGTGTGTGTGTGTTTCATTCATTTTGTTTCTTTGTTTCTTTGATGCTTGTGTTGGGGTTCTTTTTGTAAAATTATCAAAAAATCATTGAGTTTTTCTTTTGTTTTGTTTTTGTTTGTATTTGCTTCGCTAAAAACACTTATATGTCTTTCATGTTGGTACGCTTAAGTCTAAATATAATTATGATTTTTGAGATTTTACTTTCATAGCTTAAAATTTGTTTTATTTCCTGTTTCATGTTTTTTTTTTTAGTTCAACATATACCTCCTATATATATGTATGTATATCAACTATACTATATATATATATATATATAATATTTGTTTCTCAACTTTTTCTTTATGTGTACATACATATATTTTGATAATTTAACAACATTTACAAATACACACACACACAGAAGGTTTTACGTACGCATTTTACATGATTTTCCTCTTGTTTAACTGCATTTAAAATTATTAACATTAATTTGTTTGTGTTGTTTTCTCTTTTGTATTTTAATGCTAAACGAACGAACCGATCGACTAAATTTATAATGCGGTAGCTGCTTTATTCAATTACAATTAAATACACTTCAGCGCCTTCATTTCTTGGCTTTCATTACACTTAAAGACTGATGGGATATTGTTGTTTGTTTGTATTTTCTTTTTTTTTTTTTATATGTATTTTATAAATTACTTTTTAATTTATTCGTACCGCTTACAAAATGAAAATCGTTTAAAAACTGCTAAAATGCGCTCATGCAATTTAAGTTAATTTTGTTTTTAATTCTTTTTTTTTTTGTAAAAAATTAGGTTTATCAGTTATCAATGAAAGTTTCTGCATCACTTAAAATATAATAACAGTAAATACTCATACATAATAAAACAATATTTTTTTTTTGCTTTCGCTTACTTCATTTCTTTAACATAAATTGTTTTTTTTTTTTTTCTTTCTGTTTTAGTTTTTTCTTTTCTTTTCTTTTCTTGTTGTTTGCATGATTTGACTCTATGCTGTTGCTTAAAACCAAAACACAGTACAGTGCAATTAAGTTAATTCTAAGTTCGCTTTGTTTCTCCTTCTCGCTTAATGCAATGCAACTTACTTATGAACTACAGTTAAGATTTAACTTTAAGCTTATGATTATACGACGTCGCTGATTGTTTAGTGGGCTGTTTGTGTGCTTCCCCTTTCTGTTGCTGTTGTTTGTTGATGTTCAGATGCTTTTACAGTTGAAGATCGAAATTTTATTCTACAAAATACATATAGAATATATCTATATACATATATGTATTCATTGTAAAGTTTTGTTTATTTAGTTTTTGAATTTCTGTAGCTAGTGCTATGCATATTGTGTTTTTCTTTTCTTATTTTTTTTTTCTTTCTTATTTTGTTTTTATATAATGAGAACAGTATTTAGATATTAGATTTTGTTTCGTTTGCATATAAGTAGCTATAGCTCTTGCATCGATTGTTGCTGCTGAATTTGATGGGCTAGGTTGATTTATTATAGATTGGTTGGGCTCGCTTCTCAGTTGAAGTGGGTGTGGTAGCGATTGCCTTGCATGCCGCTTGTACTACGAATAATAGATTGTATCTGTTGCTGCCAATAGAACTGATGCCGTAGTGCAATGCTGCTGTTGGCACTTAGTCAAGTTCAGTGAACCTGACCACGGGTCGGATTCTAGATGTTCGACTTGGAGAAGCTCACGCGCAAATGGTTGGACTCGGACAGCTGATGATTGTGCATTTTGATCAGTGCCAGGACGGCCTCCTCCACCGACGACAGCTGCAGCAGCGCCATTTTGCGATCCTTGCTATAAGTGGATACGCATCTAATTAGATATACTCTTTTTCTCATCTTGTTTCGTTCAATATTTCAACTTACGGGAAAAATTTGAATGCTTTAACTTCAAAGTTGTTGGAGGTGAAGGCTTCTTTGATGTCATCCTCGGTGCAGGATGAGCTGTAATATGCAAGAGAAAGAGCGTTCGCTAAATTAACACCTATCGATTTAAATACTCATGCTGTGCGTCTATAGATATCGCATAAACATTGCCACTGCCACTGCCCCCATCCCTTAATACCCCCAAGAGCGGGCATAAACACAGACCCAGCCAGAGGCACAGTCACAGTCACGGGCAGAGTTCCCGGCAAAGCTACAGGCATGGTTATAAGCATATAAATTCAAACGGTAGTCGTCTCTCCGCCTCGTTCGTGCTCTCTTGTAGAGCACACAAAAACCTGGCGGGACGCTTTGTCATATTCGGCAGACAAAGCGCCGTGGGGCGTTCGCCTCTGACAATGGCTGCGACTGCGACTGTGAATGCGACTGTGGCAGTGGCTGGGGCTGGGGCTGGGGCTGGGGCTGTGAATGAGCGTCGGGTATGGGGCTTTGAGTGTTGGAACTGCCGCTCATAGCGGTAATTGTAATTGCCCACGTGGCGTGGCTGATGAAAAAAACAGCTTCAGCTGTGCATGCGTTACGCAGGACGCAGGACGCAGAAGGCAGGACACCTTCAAGCGGTAGTTACGTTGTTATACAAAGGATACTTACGGAATGTTACTTAAATGCAGTGTCGCCGATGGCGGGTAGATGTTCTGATAGTTCTTGCTGCCGGGCTTCTTGAAACGGTGCAATGGATTCTGTGAATAGTCACGTGTGAGGCCCGCGTCCGGCTGTCCCTCCTTGGGCAGTTGCACGGCCTGATGTTTGCTGGCCATGACACGTATCGGCTTGCCCCATAAACGTAATTTATCAAGGTGAGACATGGCTGCAAACAAAAACAAAATAAAACACAATGTTAAAACGTTCAAACGAATGGCAATGCCTGAATTTAGTGGCGAAACTTGTGCCGTGGGAGCAGCTCCGTTCAACTTGTGCGGACGATAGAATATTTGTTCACGTTCCTCATGTACACATACAACATGTTGTTTTCACATGTGTACAGATGCAATTTGCTATATACGAGTATGTACACATAAATGCTGTTCTGCTGCGCCTTTCGGGACTGAGACACAGCAATAAGTGCTGGCAAATATTTACATACTCAAATGTAACTGCAACTTTATCAATGTCGTCTGCCTTTGGTGATTTACAAGCAAATGACTCGCCATAAAATGCATTGCCCACAAAAGTTTGTGCTAGTTTTTTCTTATTTTTAAAAAAATATTTTTGTTTCCCTCGCGACCCGCACCCGCAACCGAACCTGAACCTGAACCCGAAGCTACCATCTATGCCATTTGTTTCTCATGGTCTCAATAGTCATAACACCTGCGGCTCAGTTGCAAATTGACGACTGCAGCAACAAAGCACAGTAAACACTACTGTTGCTCGAATAGTTTCATATTGGTTTTCAATTGCAACTGCAATTGCGATTGCGATTGCGATTACGATTACGATTTCAATTTCGATTACATTTTTATTCAATTTGCTGTCAAGTCATGCTGGGACTAGGAGGCGAGCACTTGTCCCTTTTTACATTATTTTAATAAATTATATAGAACATTTTATCATTTTGCGCAGTTGTCACGAGCACTGGGGACGTATGGGGTGGAAAGTGGATGACATCGCGCTGGGTTGCTTATGTTTTATTGTTAAATAATATGCTTACTCAGCCGTTTATTGTTTGCCTAATGGATTAAATGATTTTACAAAAAAATAAGGCTTGAAAATATAATAAATTGTAAAATAAAAGGCTGTCTGCCAGAGGACACCGAAATGACGACGAGCCAACAGCAGCAGCAGCGGCAGCAGTGACAAACGCTTCTTTCATTTTTCCACATGCGACTCGTATATAAAGTATATATCTATATATATACATATACAAACACTTGTAATAAAGATTAATGTGTAGCCCAGCGAGAGAATGAGAGAGCCTGACGCGCTTTGCTCTGCTAGCCCGAAATGTTAGGACCAACTTTGCCTATCATCTCAGCGCCTTTCAAAGGGGCTGCAGCTGCGCTCGCCGAGGCAGTGGCTTTCGTGTGGCTTTGGGCCTGGGGCCCCAACTCAAAAAGTATCTTAAAGTTTTAATTACCAGCCTGACCAGTGGCAGCAGCAGCAGCAGCAGCAACAACAAAATAACAGCAACAAATCATTATTAACTTACTAAGCATAAGGAACAAAAAAATTGTAAAAAGTGCACGCACAGCTGAGCACCGTAGAAAATAAGAACAGAATCCCCACAACAAAAAATTTCAGTAAAGTTTGCCCAAAACCCAAAAATGACTTGTAGAAGTGTCTGTCAGGATTTGTGACTCTGTCAAAATGGGTTAAGTCGTTTCGGGCAACAACAAATGGAGTCTATAATTAAAATAATATACCAAGATTATGTCAACTTGAGCCTGAGACAGTCTCTCAGCCTGGCTCAGGTAATCGAAAAGCACAAATTCTGCTGCCTTGCAAATAAGGCATCCTTATCATATGCACAGCTGGTGCGCACTTCAGCTGGAAGTCGTCAGTTCATCAACAGAAACTTTCTTGCATAATTAATTTGGCGCACACTGGACACTGAATCACTTAACGCTAAACTTTCCAAATGACACATGGCGTATATACATGTATGTATGTGTGAGTATCTCTCTCTCTCTCTCTCTCACTGTTGCTAAAATATTTGTTTGCATTTATCGTAAATACTTATATGCGTATGCTGCTGTCGTTGCCAAACGTTTGCGCATGCAAAATATTTTGTAGTAATTTGTATAGCAAAAATTTATTTACGCAAAATTCCCCAGATAACAGCAATAACAGCAGAGAGAGAGAGAGAGAGAGAGAGAGGGAGGCTGGGGAGCTATACTACTAGCATATATAGAGTGTTGTGGCAGCTGTGCGTGTGCCTATCAATTTATATGAGAGTTGTGTCTATAGTTTGTTATAAGTTGTGCACAAACTTAATCCCGGCACGGCAGCCAACAAATGGCGCGCGTCCGGCCAGCAGCCATTTGCACAATGTCGACAGCGTCGCCAGCATCGCCAGCATCGCCAGCATAGCCAGCGCCTGGCCGAAAGGGCCATTATAATATTTCCCACACAGTCACACCTTGCTCGGATGCGACTCCCACCGAACCCACCGAACCCACCGAACCCACCGAACCCGCCGCCCACTGCTTATTGTTTTTTCATTGTGTGTGTTTTGTGTTTTTGTCTATTTGTGCTTTGGCTTTGCCTCTTGATTGCTGTCGCACTTTGTTTGGTCCGAGTTAGGTCTCTCGGACTAGGAGTTGGTCTTGGTCTTGCTTTGGCTCTGCATCTGTCCGATGTCTGCGTGTCTGGCTGTCTGGCTGTCTGACTGTCTGGCCGTTTGGATCGTAGTCGCATCGTTCTCTTGACTTCATTTACACTAAAAAAAAAGTGTTTTTTCGCTTTTACGCTGTAATTCGTATGCTGAGTGTGCAATTGTAGCCGTATTTCGTACGCAACAACAAACACCGTACGGTCTTTCTCTTGCGAGACACTTTTATATGCATGGTGTGGGCCGGATGGTTGGGCAGGGGCAGCAGGACATCTGCTACCTGGGCAATAGACTGGCCTGGTCTGGCCGAGGCTGGCCGGGGTTGGGCGGGGCTCTCCCCAAAGTCGGTAATCGTCTTTGTTCTGCCAGAGTTGCGAGAGTTTTGGGCAAAGTAACGAATGAATTTGTTAATATTTTATGAGTGCATAAGTGCGCACTCACCGACCAACAGCCAGGCACCCAAATAACCAACATACTTACGCGACTATGCCTCGAACAAACGAATGCAAAGGACGAACAAACGAAGGGACGGCGGACGAAAGGGCTGCTGGCTGCTGCTGCTGCTGCTGGTGCCGAACTCAGCCGGAAGTGTTTGCCATTTGGCAGCCCTCGCGGCACATTAGTAGTCTGTGTGTTGACGCAACGCCATTAATATTTCCACATGCCAGCAGCAAGGCTTTGTGCGTGTGTCTGTGTCTGTGTCTGTGTGTGTGTGTGTACTTTAGCTGTACAATAATTTGCTTGTCGAATAGCATTGGTTTTGTTACCACAAATAAAGCGAGGCATTTTGTTTGTATATCTACAATAGCTTCATCAACTGCACCACATACTGCGGTCTACCTCTGTTGTCAACTCATTGACAAATACAATTAACAATACGCATACGACACGTTGGCTGCCTGGCCAGTTCGAAAAACTGTCTAAACTAAATGGTCGATTGCACAGCACAGATTGTCAAGGGCAAATGCAAGATATTTAAATCCCAATTAAATGAGCAACGATAAAAAAAAACGTGTAAACGCGACAAGCGACAAGTTTCGCATTACTTCAGCTGGAATGCCTTTGAGCTCGAATATGCAACAGCAAAATAATGATAATAATTAAAAAATATATATATATATAATTGCCTGCAGCACAAAGCATATTTGAACGGATCATCAAAGCTAATGGCCAATGATTGCCATCGTTGCTGGTTGACATTCTTTACAATTTCATATTTAAATATTTTAATAGAAATCAATAAACAAGACTGATGCGGGTGACTGCGTGATACTCATTTACGGCTGACAGTAGGGAATTAAATAATTAATTAAAAAGAATTTATATATATGTAAAATAAACAATTATTCGTGCAGTCTGCGCAAAAAAAGTGGCATAGAAATGGCTGCAAAGCCAATATACCCCATGCTATTATGAGTGAGCATTAAAAGCGAGAGACCTGCAATGCTCCCTAGTGGCATTTATTTATTTATTTTATTTTTTGACTGAATATTTCTGAATGGCGGCCAGCTTTCAGTCGCGCAATTTGCTGACAATTTCCGCTGCAATGTTTAAGCGACTTGCCCTGCACTGCATTTATATTACAAATTTAATTAATTTAAACTTTATCGTTGGCCATGATTGCATGTGTAAAAAAGAACATGTGTATGTGCATACATGTGTGCAATATGTGAAAAACATATGGAACATGTGGAAAATTATTTGTTAAGCATTTAAGCGTCAGCAGCTTGTGTAATTATTGCATATTTATGTGCATGTTGCATGCCTCAAAGCGGCTTAATGCGCGGCATATGCGATCGTCAGCTAATGAGCACAGGAATAACAAACAAAGGGACAACGCCGCGTATGCGCAATGCCCCAATACCCAATTACATTGTTCGCAGGCCGCACTGGTTGAGTGGACACGGTTGGTCAGCTTCAATTTTCAATTAAGCGCCTAGCGGCAACAGAACTTTAACTGCTTTTGAGTTATTTGGCAGATGAACCAATGGCAGACCCACGCAAACTCTGGCCATCTTCCGTGCGGACCAGGGCCATTGCTTGTCGAAGTATTAAATGGAATAAAACCAAATTGAAATTGAAAAGGTGTCGCTGTCAGCGCGTTGCTTGTTTTTCTTGTTTTTTTGTTTTTGCTTTTCGTAATAAAGTGGAATTTGGCACGTCGGTTGGGTGCTCTTAACGCCTCGCAATGCGCGGCGATTTTCATTTCGTTTAATGCGCACACAAACAGCCAAAGGGAAAGCAGAGAGAGTGAGAGAGAGAGAGAGAGAGAGAGCGCAAGATGGGGAATGCGGTAGCAGCCTGACAATGGCAAAGTGCACACAAATAAATGCAATAAAATGATTGGCATATCCCGCTGAGCAAGAGCTAAAAACGAGCGGCATGGGACAGTCCTTTGTTGGACACTGGAATGGCAAAAGAGAATGGGATACATATATATGTATACAGAGAGAGAGATAGAGAGGGAGAGGAAGAGCTGCGACAGCTTTGACTGAGAAGCAACAGGACCAGGACCAGGTGTTGGGCAGGCGCTGGTAATAAAGCGCTTATAAAATTTCATTTATGCGCACAGGCAGTATCGAAACGAATCGCTCGACACGACTCGACTCGACACGACTCGACTCGACTCGTCTCTGCTCTGCTCTTGTTATGCTCTACTCAACTGTGCATATCCGTCCAGTTTGCCATCTCTGTCGGTTTAACAATTTTTATTATTAATACATTTTGTTTGCTGCATTTGCAGCTGCTGCAACAGCAACAACATTGGGAAACAATGGCTGCCAAAGATATGCAATGTTTGGAATTTAATGTTGGAATTTTTCATTTTATACAAGCTGCAAATTGCAGTTGCCGCTGCCTTTGCTCGCATTTTATTTATTTTTTGTCTATATATACCCTGTGACTGTGCCTCGATAATAAGGGCTATGTATGACTAACTTTTCAGTCCATAGAAATATTTCTTTATCTTCTGTTCGTAACACCTTTCTGCATATAACTTAGTAGTCCGATATATCTATATAGCATGCTATATTATTACAGGGCATGCTGCCGTCTGGCACTTCCTGCTATAGCAACTTGTCATGGTTTTATTCTTCCCTTTGGCAGCTGATGCACCTTTCGCCGCCAAAACGAGCGCAGATTTTTCATTACTTTTGGGCCGGATTGTAGAGCGTGGGGCGTGGAACGTGGGATAGGGTGTGTTGGGGTTGCTGCGTTGTCTGCTCCGGAATGTTTGACTTACCCAAATAAGCTTGCTGCGGCTCTGCCATTTGTATGAGTGCCGAGTCCTTTTTGTTGTACAATATCTTTACACGTTGCACATCGCCGTATACACCTGTGAATTGCGAAATGGTTGGGTGTTATTAATATGGATTTCAGTTTATTGCAATGACGTTAAGAGTACGTGGCAAGGAGCGTTAACACTAATACAAAAATCCACTATTTGCTGTCCTAAGAACACACATTGTAGCTGCAGCTGCTGCTGCTGCTGCTGCGGCTGCCGCTCTCGGTTTAATGAATATATCCAAACAAGTGTTAGTCTCTGTGCTTTGGGCAATAATAAATACTCGAGCCAGCTCTCTACGATGCAATCTACAAAGTAGAGCGCGGCCATAAGAGGCGACTTAAGCGCCGCTCAATTCGAATGGCGGGCCAGGAAAATTCGGACAGCTAGCGGAGCATTTTATGCAACGCGCAAATGTTGCTGCCGTCAAAGGAAGAAAGTTTTATACACCACCAAAAAGCCATAACGTGTACCAAGATGGTTTTCTCAGCCGCTGCTCTACCGCTGCCGCTTGACTCCCCAACCCTGAGCTGCCGTCTAGCAGGTGCGGCTGAGGCTGCTACGTATTATTGCCGGAACGAAGCCGTTAGTATCATGTACGAAACTCATAACTAGCTCAATAAGTTTTCTCAGCTATTTTTTACGACCGACTCCAGGCCATGGCTTCGCCAAGGCCAGCCTCGAGGCGAGCTCCACACAGCTTCAGCTCTGGCTACGTCCTTTGGCTCCGCAACTCCGGCAGCCAGCATACATTTTAAGGCTGCGACACGCGGCTGATTTTACAGCTGTCAGACAAGGTGTAAGTGTGACGTTGGGGAGTTCGCGAGTTTCGCTGCCGTATGGCCGTGTTATTGAATTGAATTTTATGGCTTTACTTACGCGGCGACTGCGCCAAATATGCAATATGCATTCGCGCTCGCGCTCGCAGCATCTTGTGCCGTCAAACTTTAAGCAACTTTAAGTGCAGAACAAAAGTCTTCGATTCCCTTCGCTCGACTGCATTGCACAGTGCTTTGACAGCTGTCCGGGGCGGAGGTGAGCACACACTTACCCTACGCTACTATTCTCTTGACCAGCAGCCCCAGTGTAGCCAATCAGCGGCAAATTTGCAGCAGGGCGCAAATTGCCATCAAGCATAAAAAATAGTTGTTGGTAGCTCGTAGCTCGTAGCTAAAAGGTCGCAGCACCGTACACTGCCGTCCTGACGCTCTCGACCACGCCCAATGCAAACAATGTAAAGTGCAGGCGCCCTCGGTTGCCCAAGACAACAAATCGAATAATGCGAAAAGTAAATTTTCAACTACCCCTACCCCAACCCCAGCCAACCGCCTTTCGCCTAAAACAGAAAGAAAAAACACATTCGAAGACCAGTGGCAGTGGCAGTGGCAGTAAAACTGAGTGAAGCGGCGAGCAGTGGATGGCAGTGGGAGGGAGGAGCGCTAACAAGTTACAAAAGTAGCAATAGAAATGCAGGTAGTAAATAGTGCGGGAACATAGTTCAACAGTTGGCAGTAAATCCATTTTATACAGTCGACTGGCTGCTCGACTGGCTGACTGCACAGAGCGCAAGCCAGAAAGAAAGAACTGTGAACTGAAACTTGACTTATGCCAAACACCGAAAAATTTCGTTTGCTTCAAATTGGCTTGCCGTAGCAACAATTGCAGCAATAAAGCAAGCCAAGCGAGCCAACTTACTCGGGCAAACATCGGACGTATATCTGCTGCCAGGCATCGGCTATGGAGCATATTGAATGCCAGTCTGCTGCTGGCCGCCAGCCAGCATTGCCAGCAATGCACCACCAGCAAGATTCCATGTAACATCCAGCAGCAGCAGCAGCAGCATTCCTCCACTCCGACTCCAACGGGGCGTGTGAGCGACGGCGGCTCTGTCTCTGTCAGCCGGCTGCCATGCAAAGTGGCTGAAGGCAGACCGCCTTTGGCTAGTCAGCCAGACAGCCAGACAGCCATTCAGCCAGTCGGTTCGCCAGTCAGACTTTATAATAATTTATTATCGCAAAAAGATTTAGCTATATTTGTACAGCCATGCGGCTAACTTTGAATATGTTTGCATACTTTCTGGCGCTCGTGCGGATTCCCCGGCGGCCCATTAGTCGTACGCTTCAACGTATATATTTTTTAGATGAAAAAATATAGCAGTTGTCCGTCGTTTAATGCAAATTCTTATTTTTTTTCGTGGTTGTTTTTCTTGTGCCCTATGGCCTGAAAACTTGCATGATCAAGCTTCAGTTTCAAGTCTGAATTATTCACCAATGAAATAATTTGTATAATAAAATTCAATAATCGAACATTTGTGGCTTGGCTGGAGCACAGTTTTAAAGCCATTGCAAGTTTGTTGGCGCGCAAAAGCACTTAGATAGCCAACAGCTTAACAGCTCTACATTTAAGCTAAACGAAACGAAACGAAACGAAAGTTGTTAAATGATGAAAAAGTTGCATTGAAATTATTTGCACATGCTTTTCCCTTTTTCCGGTCACGGGGCACTTTATCAAATCGAGGCACACACACACACACACACACACCTATGCGTCTGACTGCTCTGCTAAGTGTGGCACATAAAATTTTATGAAATTATTTGTGCGCCCAACAAAAATCACGCACACACTTTGCAGCGAGCTCATAAAAATTCAATTAAACACGTTTCAACAATATTTTCGGCAGTTATATAAATTTTTAGCACGCCATTACAATTACATAAGCCGATAACCAATATATACACGAACACACACACACACACACATACATTCAGTGAGGTAGAAATTCGCATCTCAATATGTTATACTGAACGATTTGCAGACTGATTAAGTTTTTATTGTGTATGCAAAATGAGGGTCAAAAGCTGTGAATGGCCCACAAACTAGGCAACAGTTTCACAGCCAGAAATGGGCTTCGATTAGAATGTTGTCTGACAGCCCGACTGGCATGCGGCATGCGGCATGTGGCATGTGGCATGTGGCATATGGAAAGCAGCATGTGTCAAGTGTCTAAAGAGCGTGTCGTAGACATCGCAACATTGAGCAGGGCAACCGGTTGCCATCGGGTCGCCCAGCTCAATTGACTCTTTCGGGGCTGGACAAACACAACAAAGCGCTGTCAAAACTAATAAAATGTCTGCTTTCGAAAGGGTTGAGCTCCTAAAAATGGGCCTTTTTTTATTTTTTTGCTATTTGGCTTGGATCAATCTAAACGTAAAGAGTTTGAAGTGCGCTATTTGCGTGTAGGCGTTGCAAGCTTGGCGTATGCCACTTTTATTATTTGATATGCAAACAGCTTATAGCCAGGAGGAGCAGCAGCAGCACATGTGAACCGAGATCCACGATTGAATTGTAAAAATTGCCACCTGAGCGTGGCCGTCAAGTGTGAAAATTGTGGCCAAGCAGCTGGCACACCTGCCTGCCATTAACATAACAAATGGCGCGCTCTCCCTCTCTGTATGTGTGTGTGTGTGTGTGGGAGCCAATCGCCTGTTTGTTTGCCATATAATTTGCTTCGAGTGTCACTCCTGGCCAGAGCGCATCGTGTGCCACTTGCCAGCCACGTTCAAGCTACTTGGAAATTCAAAAGTTATTACATAAAATTTTAGCGCTGCCATTTAGTTGATTGCCCGCTTAGAGTGGCTGACCGCACAGCACAGCAGAGCCGACATGTCGCTTGGCTTGGAGAGTTTATCTAAATCTATTGGCACGCCATTCAGAGTCATGTCAGGGGTAAGGCCAGGTAAGGTAAGCCGTAAGCAGTAAGACGCTTTAGAGCGTTCAGCTTATCGACATTTCTCGCTGGCTGTGTGCAACGGGGCGTATGATACTCGTACATCTAACAATTTTCTGCTCTACGCTTCACTCGACTCCTGGCCGTCGTCTGGCTGGCGTTAAATCAGCAATCGAAGCTTTATTAGCACTGCAGTCAGCTGCCAACTAGCAACAGGCAACAGGCAACAGGCAATGGGCAATGGGCAATGGGTAACTGCCAACTGGCAAGCGAAAGCCAACTCCTGGCAGTTGCTGGTTGCAGTTAGTCTTAACTGTGGCTAACGAGCTGCTGATAGGATTTACTGTGGCTCAGTTGCTTTAAGCTGCCCTTAGTTGTACGCTTCGTGAGGTTATGCGGCTGGGCTGCTGCTTTTATGTGCAATACAGTAGGATCTAACAATAGCAGCCGAACGAACATACAACAACAACAATAATCATTTTTAAGCAATTAATTCGTTTGGCAAATTTTTGTTTACTTTATCAGCGATAAGTTCAAATTGCTGACACACTGAAGAATATAATGCAATTTGTACATAAATACCACACAAATCTCTCTCTGTGTGTGTGTGTGTGTGTGTGTGTGATGTAGCTGTGTTCGTTTGTATTTAAAGACAATCAGTTTAAGCCACATTCAGACCGTTGGGCCCCATCCTGGACCTTTTGCACTGTGGCTGTATGTCTGTATGTCTGTGTGTTTGTCAAAAGTTTATATTTGGGTATTTAAACTCAAATTAAATGCATTTGCATGCAAACAAAGCGCACAGAGAGGCAGAGTGAGAGATAGACTGAGAGAGAGAGAGAGACCACACACATGTCTCTGTGGGTAAACAAGCCGCAACAACAAACCGTTTTGTGACACCAGAGACAAAGGCGACAACAGACTTAACATTGTTCTGCATATTTCTGTGCATGCTGCAAGTGTGTGCGTGTGTGTGTGTGTGTGTGTTTGTTGTGGTTGCCAAGTTTTGTGCGTTTTGTGCTGTGGCAGCACAAAAATGCGATATGGCTATACATAGTCAGACAGCCAGGCAGCCAGGCAGCTGTGGCAACAAATCCATTATGCTGCAATTATGCGCCACACTTGGCAGCAGCAACAATAGCAACAACACTGTGGGGCTAACATATTGTGCTGCAGGCTGTGGCAACAATCGAAGTATTTTGGTAATTAAATAAAACAAACAGATAAAGGGACACAAGCCGAGCTCTGTCCTCGGGCATGTTATATGCAGCGCATGTGAAAAGTCAAATCTAAATGCTATAAAATAGTAAAGATACACACACATACACACACACACATACGCACACCATCATGGACAGGGAAACAAAATCGTTGGCTGGCTAGGGGAAGTTGAAGTTGCAATTCAAACAGCAAACCCCATTAACTTTACAAAGTTAGTTAAATTCATTTAGCAAACAGACATGCCGCATACGCCAGACGACAAAAAGGCAGTAAGAAGACAATAACGTAGCTAAAAAGCCACCACAACATCCCCAGCCACGCAAGCCACCCAAACCACTCAACTATCCAAAACAACGAACTACGAAAAGTCACAAGTAAATTTTATTTCAATTGTAAAGTCAGCAAAAACTGAGCATGTGAGTGAGTGTGTGTGTGTGTGCGAGAGTATAAAACGCACACACATATGCATATACGAGTGAGTGAGATAGCACGCACACACACACACACACAATGGTAACACGAGCAGCAGCAACAGCAACAGCAACAGCAACAACAAGCGCAATGATAACTAAATAAATGGACATTTTTATAGCTATGCACTTCCGCACTCAATCTTTTGTTGTGCGAGTCCGTGAGTGTGTGAGCTGCAGGATGAGCGCAGTGTTAAATCATGTGTCCTCTATATATATAAAGATACATACACACATATATATATATATATATACATATTCGAGCCAAGAGCGAGCCGCTCACTTGTATAACAATGTCGCTCGGGCGGTCACGCGACATGGATGCAGCAGGAGGCTGTTGGTGTAGCACGGAGTGGAGCGCACTTAATTCATGTAATTTTACATGCACACGAGCATGTCGCAGACAACGACAACGACAACCAACCAAGGAGCAACAGGATGCTGTTCAAGTGTGTGCCTGAGTGCGGTTTCACTTGTTGCCCGTTTGCCACTGAATGTTTTTTTAAAATGTTTATGCATGTGTGTATGAGCGGACGTGTGTGATTGTGTGTGTGTGTGTGTGTGTGAATGGTTAGTGTAGATTTATGCAAGTGCATATATTTTCATTTTCATTGTTTTACAATTTGTAAGCACAACTTATGACAGGATAACTGCCAGCAGGCAGCCTCTGCATATGCAACTGTTGCTGTCCTTCATCCTGCTGCAGCTGCTCTCTCTCTCCCTCTTCCTCTCTCTTTAGCATCCTCTACGTACAAGCGTATTTGTTGTTATGTGGTCCACCATCTATAGATAATGCTTAGACTATTTCAATTTCGAGCTGATGGATTTGCTGCATGCTCGAGGCAAAAAGCTATTAGAAAGCCATTTCAAATGCTTGCAATACGATAAATATATTTATATATATGTATATATATATATATTTACAAAGGAATTGCAGCAACAGCATTTGTATGTTTTTATTCAATGCGCATTTCCGCTGCTGCTGCTTGCATCTCTGGTTATGGCATTTTTATGCACTTGGGGCTTTATTATGCTAACCACTTGGATTGTAATAAAATACAAAACAATTACGACTGCAATCTGACCGCGATTGGACCTTCCAGCACTTTAGGTTCGATGCAATGAGATTTACTTAAGCTTCGCTTTCTTTTAATACTTTATGCCCTAAATAGCCAATGAATGTACTTACTTGCTGCGCGGATTTAATATTTAAAGCACTTTGTTCGAGTCGTTTGTCTTGTATGTTTTCAATATTCTATGCATTGTATTTTTATTTTGTTGCTCACCCACGCAATTCTGTGAATTTGCGATATGTGTATAAATAATGCATAGCACTTTTCCTGATTGCACGTAGATGGCGTGAATTTTAAACGGAAGTACGCCAGCGATTCGAGCCAAGGGATTCCACACGGGCGCTGCAATACGGCAACTACAATGTGTGTCTAGCTGTCAGCTATTTTCAACTTTCCTACGGGCTCTAAATTCAATGAATAAACAAGTGTTCTACTAATAAAGTGGTCAAGAAGGCAGTGGCACAGCCAGGCAAGGCAAAGAGATGATAGGGTCAGTGTGGTAGAGTAGAGAGAAAAGTCGAACTACAGATTGGATGCATTTCAAGAATTTGCCTTGCACTTTGCCTGGCTGAGCCACAGATACTGGTTACTTAAGAATATTATATGTAGTATATCTAAATATATTGTATGTATATTGTATTTGGTATTTGGTATTTGGTATTTGTTTTGTGCAGACGTACCAAAGAGGGTAAATAGAGCATCAGGCGTGACCATCTACAGAGAAAAAGAGAAAATAGAAGTTTGTTGTCAGTTAGCGAAAGTTTTGGTTGTAGATGTTGTACAAATTATATAAATCATAAATAATAAATGGGAAAAATAATATAGTAGCAAATATAGTAGTTACAGTTGTTTCAATTTGCATTCAATTCTGTTTCACTTTCACAGTCAATTAATTATGAAATTAATTATGCGAGTGTATTCGCGAAAAATATTTTAACCAAATGTAAATAAAATTATTTAAATATAAATTGTATGCGGTTTTTGTGAAAATATTTGTAGACGAAATGCAAACTAATTACAGGCTATGTACGAGAACTATTGCAGTAAATATAGCATTTGTGAGTAAATAGAGAATATGAGCAGCATATATGTATGTATATAAGCATATATTTAAGTGTATATACATATTTTTATCAATATTTTGTTATAAGTTGGATTCACTTACCTCTTCGTTTAAATTCGATACGAGCAGCACATTCGAATAGCCACGCATAGCTGGAGCGGTGTTTTGTAGGGCGCCGCTGTTGGCCAGTGAGAAGGCTGCCAAGTTGGGCAGGGCGTTGCTGTAGCCACCGCTAAGTGGAGTGCCTAGACCCAAGGCGAAAGGCGGCAGCACGCCGGGTGCGCCCAGGCCGTTGACTAGAGAAGGCATAGAGTGTGGCACAGCGAGAGAGTGAGTGGGAGAGGGAGAGAGAAAGAGAGCGAGAAAGATATATATATATATAGTGAGTAGTAGATCTTCAGACATGTTTCATTATTGCATGCGACTTAAGACTAAACGAATCGATAGCGAGTGTCAAAGGCAAAAAGTCTAAAATCAAAGCATTTGCTGCGTGTGTGCGAGTGTGCAATTGTGTAAGTGTGTGAGTGTGTGAGTGTGTGAGTGTGTGATTATGTAAGCAGGCGTTATTGGCACGAAAAATAAAACAATAATAGAAGGAAATTGTTCTGTTTGTGTTACCTATTTTATCACCTGTTAATGAGGGCCGCTGACGGGCGGCAATCAAAAGCAGATCATTTGTGTTCATTAAGCCGCCGGCGGTGGGCATGAGATCGACACCCGGCTCGCCCGGTGGCAGCGCCGGATTCGTAAAGTCGCGTGACTTATCATTGTTGTACTTGACATTCAAGGCGGTCAATTTGCTGTTGTCAATGCGCAAGGTGCAGCAGCCGTTGTATATGTTCTGGCCATCCAATATTGACTTGGCCTGCTGTGCGGAGTGGGCATCCGGATACTGGATGAGAGCCTGAAGAATACAGATGTTGAAATATGTTGTGATTCGAATGCTTATGGAAGTGAATTTGAGTGCTCAGTGTTCAGCTCACCTGGAATGAATTGTTCTTGGTGAAGGTGACGATCTTCAGCACCTTGCCAAAGCGCTGGAATATCTGATGCAATATGTCCAACGAAACGGGGTACATCAGAGTTTCGACAATGACGCGCAGCACCGTATTGGGTCCGCCGGCAGCATTGGTATTATTGCTGCCCGCCGAGGCATTCACAGCGCTCGTATTGTTCTGCAAGATGGCAACGGTACTGCAGTTGTTCTCGCCCGAGTTGTTGGCATTGTTGCTGGTCGCATTGGCGGCGGAGCACAGCGGCAATGGCGAGCCACCGGCTGGCGATTGAATGCGATAGTCACTCTGCACCACCGAAGAGTTCTGCTGCAAAGAGTGAAGGAATGGAGGAGAATTGTTAAGTCAATTGGCGGCAAAAATCATGTCTGGCAAACTTTTTATTGGTTAAGCGATGCGCATGGCAAAACTTTAACATTAATCAAAAAACTTGCCGTCCAACAGCAACAATTTATGCATGTCGTGCAGGCAACTAGACGAAAATATGCTAAATATTTATAGCAACAGCAGCAACAGAGGCAACAACAACTACAACAACAGGTAGCATAGTGTATGTAATGGAAACAGGAAGAACCAGCCCGGCCCAGCAACATAAATCTCAATCAAAATCAATAATATCAAGTACCGTAATAATAAAAGGAAATCAGAGTGCAGAGAGAAAGAGAGGCTGGTGGGGTGGGATGCTAAGAAGGACGTAGAGGATGCTAGGACGATGCCAGGCCGCTAGAGCGCTGTCAGTCCCATGCTGAGCGGCAAAAATTCTTGCGTGAAATATACACGTTCTATCGGAAAACAATTTAATGACATTCGGAAGTAAATTTATTCCTATTCGTGCTGAATTTTGATTTCGAAAATCATAACGTAAACACATTCGACCGTCCTTAGCAGCCAGCCACCCAACAACATCCTGCACCCTGCACCCTGCCCACTGACCCCCTCTGCGAGTCCTAACGCGTTTTTTGTGTTTGTCAGCAACAGCATCAAAGTTCTCGACACACGTGAAGCAACAATCCCCCCCAGGCGACCCATTTGTTTTTGCTACCTCTTGCTAGATAAATTCTCGTAGACGAAACGAAACCGAAGGCAGGCAGAGCGAGAGATTCAGAGCCTTGGGCGCTGACTTCTGCCTAGGTTTATAAAAATAATAAAAATTGATTAGAATTGCGCTGTGTGAGGTCTCCGCCACAGTCAGGCAAGACAAGGCAAGGCAAGGCACGCAGCCTGCCTGGCCCACACACACACGGCGTATGTGTAATGTAATGTGCGTGGAATGGAATGAGACGGAAGGAAAGTGGATGATGCTGCGGCCGTTACAATTGCCATTCAGTTCGGCTCGTACTCTATGACTGTAATTTGATACTTCACTTTGGCTGATTATTATTACGATGAGACGATGACGATGACGTTGATTGTGTAAAAATTGTAATGTAATTGTAGAGCAAACATTGCTCTTCTCACTCCCTCAAGCTTCCCCTCTCTCTCACACACTCTCTCACTCTCTCTCTCACTCCTTAGGCGAGTGTATTTGTGTGTACTTAAACTTTGCACATGTTAACTGAATGTCAAGTGGGCAATTGCAAATTGACTGCACTGATAATTGCGTCCAAACATTGTACTACAATTATGGCCACCTAATAACAGGCCAAGTCACTTGACACATGCCTCCTCTACTGCTCTAGTATTCTGGCAACAAAAGCCGCCAACTGGCTACATCATTAAACATTTTGTGTGAGCTTGCGTGTGTGTGTGTGTGTGTCGGGGTCTAAGTATGTGTGCACGATTGTTGTTGGCTTTCCCTTGTCGCGGTTTAGTCGCTTAATGAGTCAATTGTGCATTGTCTATTATTTCTGTTCTGTTCATTCCCGTTGTTGTGGCTGTGGGCGGCTTGCGGCATTGATTAGGTGCCGTATAGGGCGTACAAGCACACACTCTGGCTGTGAGTTGGCCTACTCAGCACATTGTAATAATTTAATATGATAAGTCAGATAAACTAAACTGCTTTGATAAGCAAAAATATCAAATCTGCTGATAAGCTCAATTATCGATCCATTGTCTATGCAAATAAACCTCTCTCTCTCTCTCTCTCTCTCTCTCTTTCTCTCACTGGGCGTACGTACCGCATATCAAATGTTATAATTTGACAGTTCCCGCCGGACCGGTGCTAGCTTAAATATTAGACAGACGAAATATGTAATGCAAAGTCGAAGCGATTCTCAAATCTCCAGAGAATTGACGCGAAACGAAAGACGCATTCACAAAAAAAAGGCTGATAAAAGCTTTTAAGCAAACTTTTGCAATATTAAGCAAAAAAAAAATAAATAAAATAAAGCGACACAATATAAACGGGCTGTCTGCCAGTTGCGGCTCAGTCCGTGGCCCGTGTTGGACGGGCTACCTGTGACAGCTGTCGGCTTCTGGTCTTTGCATAAGAAATAAGTCGATGGCAAACAAAAAACTCTAGCAAAAACTGCAAAAGTAAAAAAATAAATATCTTTATATTTTGCCTTCCACTTTCACTTAGAGCTCAGCATAAATATTATTGTTTAATAGATGCGTGCAATGTAAACTGGCAGCTCCTCCCCTTGCGCACTATGTCACCAGAGTTTTGCCCTCTTTTTTTTCTACTCTTTTTTTTTTTTGGCACACTTGAGGTGTGCAGTACCGGGAAACATGCACTTCAGAAGCTGGTCACGCCGTGGCAAAGTGGCTCAAACCTAAGCAAGTTGCTGGCTTAAGTGGCTGGCCAAGTGAGTGAGAAGCGAAGAGCGAGTGCCAGTTGCAGCTACTCATTCTGCGCCGGCATGCATGCAACAAGGATGCAGCAGCATCGAGCGAGCGAGCTGCCACTTTGGGCGGTTGCCAAATAGCTTCTTATACTTTTCGCTTTTTCGGAAAGGGCGAGACGAGGACTGGCCCCCGGCACAAGTTATGAACTTGTACAGCCAAGTTTTAAAGCTAAGCTGCGGATTATGTATCCCTACATACTTTGGCGAACTTCTTGCCAGCCCCGCTTCTTGAGCAACTTCCATACTTTTTGTGGCCACTGGCCTCACAGAGCTGAGCTCTATCAGAGTCTTCACTTAACCACAGTACAAAAAACAAAAAAACAGAAAAAAAAAATCTCGTGGTTAGTTGAGTGCTGCCAAAGTCGTAACCACAGCAAACTCAGTGTGTACATCTTATTTATGGCCAAGACAAATATGGGCTACGGCCAAAATGCGTCGAAAGCTAACCAGAAAACTTAGCATACAAAAATATGCTAAAATGAGCAGCAGAGCAAATCCCACGTTATCCCTAGCCTAAAACTAAGCAAACACAAATACACAAACCGAAAGGAAAGCATTGTGCAGACGAATGTAAATATTACGTTGCATACTTTTAGGCAGCAATAACATCTGCCGCAGCAGGATGAGAACTAATCAATAAAATGAAAATATTGTTGCCGAAAAGTCAGTGCAAACAAGACACATGTAAAGTACGTTGTCAGTTGTTATTGTTGATGTTGATATTTCTATGGCTCTCGTGCTGTTGCTCCTTTTATCCTTGATGCTCGCAAATTTGCTCACGTACTCCGCTGACGAGTGTGTGAAACAATGTAATTTAAATCCATTTTCAGCACGCCAGAGCGTCACCAATCAAATTGGCAAACGACTGGAGTGTAAGCAAACACTGTAACAGAATAACAGAATAGAACGAGGGTAGATGCAACCATACTTGAGGCTGCCACAGCATGGCAGCATGGCAGCATGACAGCACTGCCGCATAACTCAAAGGATCAACAAGCTATTGTAGAAGCGGCGCGTTCCCGACGCGCTTGTGAAAACAATAAGATTAGCTCACTTTTGCTTTCGACAGACGATGCTAGAGCAAAAGTAAATGTGGAATAAAATGAGAAAACGACAATGCGCGACGGCAGGCAGCGGCAAAGAAAAACAAAAGCAACTCATAGAAAAATAAACAACGTGCCAGTAGAGCCGCTTACTCACACACGCACACACACACACACACACACACACACACAAATAGACGCGTGAAGTTATTTGCGGCAACGAAATCCTTTAACTGCACACGCCTCAGCATTGAGAGTTGAACAAATAGCCTGCCATGGTAAACTGCCTTATATGAATCCCTGAAAAGAAGCCCCCGACTCCCGCTCATGCCACTGGCCACGACTCAAGCCATCAGGACGACTTCAGCAAACAGAAAGCCTCTAGCTGTCGTCGAGCGTGGAACGGCTGTCAGGAGGCAGCAACAAATTAAATAAACAGTGAGCCATCCAAGCACAGCTCATATTATTAACGACAAATCGAATGAGCTGACGCTGTTGCCTAATTTTCCTACTATATACCAGAGATAGAGAGCGAGAGAGAGAGAGAGAGAGAGCTGCTGTGGTTCGCAGCAACTGCAACATGGTTAAGCTTTTGTTAATCAGCCTGATCCTTTTTGTGGCTTAATCGCCTGACATTTGTATTAGTTGCTGTCGCCTTAACACCCAAACTGCGTTAACTGCGCACAGCACATAGAAACAAGACGTCAAATGTTGTCCACATTAATCTCATTTTGTGTTTGGCACTAATGCTGACGTGATTTTTCCCCTGATATTTATTCTATTAATTGACACTCTGCACTTTATTGGAAAAAGTTTTGCTCAACTTTAAGAATTTCTATACAACAGTAGAAATACTACAGAGCTATGCTAAAGCTCTTTTGCTTTAACTAAGTTCGTAGCCAAATACAATAACAACATAAATAATATTTTAATGGTATGAATCTCATCAGCTAATAAATGTTTTTTGTAGTCAAGGAGTTTACTGAAAAACATAATTTAATTTAACTTCAAACTTTAAGCGCTTCAATGCAATTATTGTTGAAAGCTTTCAAAAATAATGTATAAAACCCTTTTTACAGGATTATTTGCTTTTAACTAAAATTTTTAACAAATTTTTAATAACTCTGAAATATGCTTTACAGCTTTATATTACAATTTGCGAATTATTAAATTTCTAAACTAAATCTGACTGTACCGCTTCTTCATTTGATAAACCAAATAAATTTCAAAAATTAAATTTCTTACTTTGTATTTACATTTTCAGTTTTGTTAAATGCTTTGCAGATATATTCTTCTTGAAATTTCAGCATTATAACTTACTTAGAGAATATATTCTTTTCAATTTAATTTTGTTTTAAATTATTAAATTTTAACAATAGCCCTCAGAAATAGATTTTCATATTTTTTTGTATTAAAATTTCTGCATTTTTCAACAGAGTTTTATTTATTTATTTATTTTTTTAAAGTCTTTTCAGCTTTAGTATTGCTATTTATTTTCTTTTGTATTTTTATACTTTGTTCCCAAAGGGAAAAAAGTATATTGGGTTTGTGCAATGTCCGTCTTGCTGTCCGTCCGTCTGTCCGTCTGTCCGTATGAACGCAATATTTTTCGGCGCTATTAGAGCTAGAGACTTGAAATTTGGAACATATACTCATATATGCTCCCGAATTATAAAGTGTAAAAATTTTCCTGATCCGCCCACTAGGGGCGTGGCAAATCGGAAAAGTCTTCCGCCCATAGGCAAGTTATCATACTAGATGATGAGCTAGAGAGTTGCAATTTGGATTGTATACTCGGGGTGACAACCCAAGTTCAAAAAGCTATGGCGGATATATCTACGCCCATTGGGGGCGTGGCAAATCGGGAAATACGTATCTTCTACACCGTTGAAGCTAGAACGCTGAAATTTGGCATGTAAGTTAATGTTATGATTCTAAGAAGATCGATCAAAAAGTTATATGTCTACGCCAATTGGGGGCGTGGCAAATCGGGCTTGAATATTTAGTGATTTTTCAAATTCTGCTATATTTTGAACACTATTGGCACTAGAGACTAGCAATTTGGCATGTATACTCGGGTTGACAACCCAAGACCAATAAGCTATGGTAGATATAGCTACGCCCACAGGGGGCGTGGCAAACCGCAAAAGTTTATATCTCCTGCAGTTTTAGAGCTAGAAGCTCGAAAATTGGATGGTTGAGTTACTAATGTCATCCTCTATCGATGACCCAAAAATAATTTTTCAGCCTCTTTGGGGGCGTGGCATATCGAAAATCGCATTTTTGGAATGTAAGCAACAAAATTTTGCAGTCATGTTAGCCTCGGCCCTTTCTAAGAACTGGCCAAAAATTATGCGTCTACGCCCACTGGGGGCGTGGCAAATCGGCAAAGAAGTTTGTTGTGGCCAACTGCATAATACATGTCTATAATAGCTCAGTATTAATTGCTAAGATGGCAGAAAGCATTTTAACATAAATATAATAATATTAATGAATTTAAAAAATAAAATTTATAAGTTTTCGATTAATAAACAAAAAGTTTCCAGCGGGACTCGAACCCAGGTCATTTAAAATAACATGAAATCATTAGCTAAACCCAAAACAAATCACAGCTGATGAGCTCATCAGCTGATCAGCAGCTTGGTTCGAAACAAAATAATGTATACACACTTGGATGTGTATACACTTACAAACAGCTGTTTACATATGCGTACATATGTATATATATGCATGCATAGAAAAACGCTTGCCACGCAGCGTGGCAAATCGGAAAAGTTGTTTTAGTTTTTGCTTAAATGCACAATTCATTTGCGTATGTTTATAAATTATTATCAATTGGCAGCATGCCTTTTATAATAAATATACAAATATAAACAAAATAAAAAATAATAATTTTTGAAAAAATGTTTTTTGCGGGATTCGAACCCACGCACCTAAGTATAGCTTGCATAGCGCTTACCACCAGCGCCACTGCCCTGATGTGGGCATTGTTAACTAAAACCAAAAAACCAAATAATCCATTGCTAGAGCGCATTTTGACAAAACTAAAGTAACGATCGAAAAATTCACAATTCTTAGAATATTCTGGCATGCAAACTTTTGTATGCATATGTACATAGAAAATTGTGTGTATACTCGTATAGTGTGTACATGTGTAAATCTGTATGTATGTATAGGAAAAACATTTGTCGCTTGCCATGTACGTTTTCTAATTGCCGAAATATTTCGTTAATTAAATGTTTATTAAATAAATAAGATGCACCTATGGGAACAAAGTATTTCGCAGTTAGTTGCGCCTAACTGCAACGTTCTTACTTGTTTCAAGTATATAAATAATTTTTTGTTGTTGTTCATTTTATAAGGTTTTTTGGAAATGGTTTTAAGAAAAATCTTTTCTGCTTTTACTATTATCAATTTATTTTTTGTGTTAGATAATACTTGGAATTATTCAAAAAGAAGATAAATTTTTATAATTTATTTCCTCCGTTGCAAGCATTTCTATATATTTAACAGCTCTCTTCACAAACCCCAACGCATGAAGGGTATATGCAAATCAACTGTGCAGCAAAAGAGGGGTTTGCTACGTATTTTTTGCTGTGGACGGCAATTTAATTTAATCACAAGGTAACCTTATCACAGTGGAAACTCAACACCTGCTGCAACGGCCAGCACCGACTGACGTCCAACCGCACGAGAGCACATACAACCGAACAACACACAGAAATACATATTCAGGCACACATTTACAGCTTTATCTGATAGGCGTCACAGCCTGTAATCGGTGCGTTGAAAAGCGCGAGCGATTGAACTGTAACTGTAACTGTTGCGTATGTGTTCCGTGTGTCGTGTGCTGTGTCCTGTGTTTGTAGTTTGCCGTTTGCTTGAGCTGTTGCTGTTGCTGTTGCTGTTTGACATGGCACAAGTGCCAATTATATAGATTCCTGAAATTATAGGCAACCTTTCAGGCGTAGCTTGGACCGATTGCCCAAAGACTTTGTTGCCCCTTAACAACGCGCCTTCATTTGTTTGTGTCTAATGAAAGCATTGCTGACTTTTAAGCGCGATTGCAAATGTTACACTGGAGACATGCCGTGGGATTCTGTTTCTGTTTTAAAATTAAATTTCAATCAATTTCGTTTTGCTTGAAATTGGGTCTCGCACCCGCAACCTGGTCCCAAGTGGATGGTAACCCTTTTCCGCTTGCTGGGGATCGGCTAAAAAAATAATTTATCAAAATTACGAACATTCAGACGCACCAAGACACACATTGATAGAGCCAGCTACGGCAGCAGATGCGCAGCCACAGACAGAGACAAAACAATCACATGTCAAATTTGCGCCGAGCCACTAAGCAATATAAGAGGCTGAGCAGGGGCGTGGCAGGGGCCCGTTGCGAGACAAGGGGTCGCTTGGGGGCCCTGAAGTTCTGTGGATTTGCGGCCAGCTTGTGTTGTGGGCTGTAGCCGCGTGAACTTCCAGTGCATTTATCTTCATTTCTAAGCAGCAGCCGCAAAATCAGCATCGTAGAGCTAAGGTTTTCCTGACCCATTCCCGTCGTGTTGCTCCCAGTCCCAATCTCCGTGCTCTGGTCGCTGAAGCGAGTGACGTGCGTAGCATGAGGGAGCAGGAACAGGAGGAGGAGGAGCCGACTCTAAGATGCTCAAGCATAAGAAGACATCAACGTAAATAGCAACGAAAATAGTCACAACAACTGTTGCCTGAAGTGCCGGGCGGTGGAAATAGTAGCAACTGGCTTGAGCACTGGGGAGCTAAGCGGCATAGGTGAAAGGACGTCCCAACCGACATGACATATTAGAATCCTGTTACACATCTCTGCGATGCGAGCACAACTCGACACAGCAGAGCAGAGCAGAGCACAGCCACGCCGCCTGACTGCCAACTGCCAAATTGCCAACATAAATGTCAGTAGAGTGCCGGGCTAGAGGCTAGAGAGTTTTTCATTTCTGATGCTGCCATCTCGCTTTTCGTACGCTCATTCACCTTACTTTTGTTTTATTTCTATTTCTTGTTTTTGTTTTTTTTTTTTTTTACTCAGTTTTCGTTCTGTTTCTCTATACGACGCAATCACTCAGGCGTTCAAATCTGCACGTGTGTTGTGTCCATGTGTACATGTGTGTTGTGTATGTGTGTGCGAGCAGATGATTTGAAAATCCTGTATTGCTGATTTGCTACTTCTGCTCCTGCTGCTGCTGCTGCTGCTGCTTATGTTGCTGTTGTCGTCGCAGCTTTGCTTTCAGGTGCTTGTGGGGTTAAGTCCCTTAAGGTATGCCATGGATTTCTGTTGCCCCCGGCCTTTCTTTGCCCGCCCAGGCCAAAACTTTTAAAGGCAAATTTTAAAGCACACTTATTTGACGATTCATACGGCCAATTGGTCTGGCACGAAACTCTTTCCTCTGCCGAAGGGTCTTCACGCAAATGTAACTCAATACGACAGCATATGCACACATTAAGTTCAATTGGAAATTTGGAATTTGGAGTTACACAGCTTGCCAATAAAGCTATTATGTTTTGGGTTTGGCAGAAACTCTCGACTACTATTTCAGGTTCGCGAACAGCTGCAGCTGCTGCTTATCTGCAGCTTTCTACGTTGCAGCGCGTATAAGGAAAATGAAAGATGAAAGCAATACTCAAGACTGTCAGCGAAGATGTTGAAGAGCTTTAGCAAGGAGAAGACGCAAACAATTCTATACAAAAGCCAATGAAGACACTTGTTAAAATGTGAGGCCAAACAGCAGTTGCACAAGAGACAAAACAAGGCAACCCACACACACAGACATCAACATTACATGTTGACAATGGGTAGCAGGGCACAGAAAAAAATACACATCCAAAAAAATAATAATACTAATAAAAGAAAGCAAGGAAGATCTAGTGGACAGTTCTCGAATGGGAAATACACTAAATGCACAATCTCCATAAAAAATGTTATATAAATCTGTAGCTGCTATTCGAAAATCTTTTAAATCTAGTCTTCAGCCTATTTTGTAAATTGATGTATGATTTAAATAAATAAATTATCAGCTCTCTTGCGTATATTATCTTCAAGCTATACCTAAAAAAAATAAATAATTTATTGATATAAAATGGCATGGATCTATCGAAAATTGAAAGTAAATAAGATAAAAATATATATTTGAAATTTCATTCATGGAAGTGCTGTGTGTCTTTCGCACAAAACCAATATACCCTTAAATTTGTTTTTCAAGGGATTCAAGGTATGAAAAGAAAGTGAATGAAATGAGAAATTGTATAAATATGTTGGGCAGGCGGCAACAGCAGCAACAACAACAACAACAATGACAGCCAAACACAGCTCTATACACAATATTAAGCTCATACAATCACATACACACTCACACACACACACACACACACACATATAGCACACACTCATGCGTTTTAAGAGATTTTCTACTAGAGCAAAAGCAACGACAGCGGCGTTGACTTTTCCACTCGTCTGCGTTGTCATTGGGGTTTGGGTGAAACAGCAGCAGCAGCAACAGCAGCAACAGCAACAGCAGCAGCAGCAGCAGCAGCAGCAACAAGGCCTTTTACCAGGATTAGTAGTTAACAAGAGAAATCTGGCCACACCCACGCACAAACACACACAGCCACAGCCAAAAGGTAATCAGTGAAATGTAACTGTATTGTTTGGCCTGACGTTATTTCTGTTGTTGCTGTTGTTGCTTTTGTTGTTGTTGTTGATGTCACCTTATTCATAGGCACGCCTTCTCGCATTGTTGTTGCTGCTCAGTTGCTGCAGCCTCTTAACCTTTTTTGTTGTTATTGTTGCTGTTGCCGTTGTTGCAGCACATGACTGACGATCTCTTTTTAAGTAGTTTTGCTTGGGGTCATTTTGGGTTACAAGGCTAGCACGGTAAACTGAGCTGAGACTGAGAGGCAGGTGGTGCACACACACACACACACAGATACACACATACATAAGGTGACAACGTCGTTTTGGGTTTTTCAGCTGACAACAACAACAACAACAACACTATTGCACACTTTGTTGCTGTTGTTGTTGCTGCTGCTGCTGCTGCTGCTTTCATTTAAGTAATCAAAATATGCTTTTGACTTTGTGCTAAGCAGCTGTCGTTCGTTTGTATGCGTAGGTATTTATGTGGCTAGAGCCTTGTGGTTTTCATTTGTGTATATTCGGTTCGTCTTTGTGTGCTCGTGTGTGTGCGATTTGGCCACAAAATCCCAAAAACTATATGTATGTATTTCCCTGCTTTTGTCAAGCATGTGTCTAAGGCAAAGATATAAATATATATATATATATATATATATATATATATATTTATCTGTATCTGCCACTGTATTTATAGTTGGTTTTGGCATTTGTGTGCGCGTTTGTGTATTTATTTGAAAGCTTTTTAAACTTTGCCACTGACTTTGTGGCTTACGAAATTAAAATTAGAAATTGGTTTGGACCGTCACTGACAAATATCCCTTAGCATTTATGAATGGCCAACACATGTGTGTCTGTGTGCTGTGCTGGGAATTAAGTTGCTTTAGAGTTTGTAATTAATCAGAGAGGGGGCAGAGAGCGACGCACATAATAACGAGAGAGCAACATCAACATTTGCATATAAATCGTTGTTTGCGTCTGACCTAAACTTAATTGCCACATTAATAACACTTAAGGCCCACAGATTTAGCTTCTTATTGGTTCGGGGCTTCAATAGTTTTGTATTAATTATATAATATACGCATTCATACATTATACTTACATTATGACTCTGGTCCGTCTTGAGCTCGCGATGATTGGAGAACTGCACGTAGACCATGCGTCCACGCATCTGTGGCGGATTCACTGTATAACAGGAGACCATCGATGTGGCGGATATTTCGTCGGCCATTTCAATAAATGCTTGATTCTTGCCCTTTAGCACCAGGACATTTGTCACACGCCCAAACGGTATGCCCAGTGCAACTACGTCCGACTCACCAGATTCGTTTGGAATGTTGCGCAAATGAATGACCTTCGAGGCTTTGGCTGCAAGCAGAGTAATGTGAAGAATGTTTAGTTAGTGTTCAGGCCAACTAAGTAAAATAGCTATTATTATTATATGCAAAGGCGAGTGGTTGCTTGGGTGGGTGGGTCAACTAATTAATAAGCCGCTTAAAATATTAACAGCTGCCAGACCAAATGCTATCCTTTGCTCTCTGCACTTCCGCTTCCGTAAGTCGCTTAATTTGCACGTTCCTATTGTTGTTATTTCATGCGTTTTGTTTTCTTTTCTCTCTCTCTCTCTCTCTCTCTCACTCACTCACTCACGCTCTCTGTCTGGCTCTTTTGCATTTCACCTGAAACAAGCCCTGTGAAATTAGGCCCCCGATAACATGGCAAACGTTGCGGCATTTGTATACATTTTGCACAGTTAAGCGGCACTGCATGAGCACTAAATGGGCATGGAGCGCTCTGCCAGGTGCCATGGAGTGAGCAGAAGTCGCGGCGAGAGCCTAGCACATAAATTCATTCATTGCACTCTCTTTTGGAACGACTCTGAATAATCCACACAGCGACAATGTCCGGTCTGGTCCAGTCAGGTTCACACACACACACATATACATATCTATATATATATATTTATAGAGAAAGAGCGAAAGAGAGAGAGAGAGAGAGACAGTGCGATTGTCTTTGTCGTAGTTGTTCGTTTGGCAGCTTGCTGTTTCGTTTGTTATTTTTGCATAAATAAACTGAACGCCGCCTCTGCAGCAGCAGGGCCGCACACAAATGGGATTTTAGGCTGTTGCTGTTTTTGGCTGGCAGCAGAGAGCATTTTAGGGATTTCGCAGCGACCCCGTTGCACATCTGTCCAAAGTGCCTTAAATTTTTATAAACAAAAGCAAACAAATTTTCTGGCATGCCACATGCTTTATAACAACAACAACAACAACAACAACGGTAAAATAAAATATTGTTGATGTTGTTCTTGCTGCAACAACAACTGACAACGTGCGCCACTGGCAGAGGGTCTTTGGCTGCAGCCAGTCTAGCTGGTGCTTAGTCAACACCTGTTAATGTGCTGGTGAATTTTTCTTTTTTCATGACTGTGTGCCTGCATGAGTGTGTGTGTGTGGTGTGTGTGTGCCCCCTTATATGCAAATGAAATGTTGCAAGATTTTTATTTGTTGCCTGCCCCTTTTTGCAGGCTTGCCTGTGTGTGAGTGTGTTTGCAGTATTTACCGCAGCTACAGCACAAACAAACAAACAGAATATGGCAAGAGATAGCCCACGACAATGCCAATGGCAGTTAGCACCAGGAATTTGCACTTTTAACATTGCAGCACTTAGAATTCAACTCATTTTAAAGAGAGGCACTGAGATGAATATCAAAGTTAATTCATTTATTTTTACTTGTACTACATTACACTGAAATTATAGCTGCTCAGCTTTTATATTTCATTTCCCCATCCTTTGCTTCTACTCCGACTCTGCTTAAGCAAGATTTCCCGTAAAGCCGACAATGTGACCCAAATGATATGGTTTAACTACATTTATCAGCAGTCTTTGGCACATAGTTGTTAACCGCTTTCACTTGGGCCTTACTAATAACTTACAACATAAAAGGGTCATTACCCGACCCAGTCCTGATGTGCACACTGACCCTTTTCAGCTGCCCACAGGCCGCACAACCTGCATGGGTCAATGTGCCAATTTATAACAATGCGCAAAAAAATAAAAGTAGAAATAAATGAAAAATAGGCGCAAAGCCCCCAATCCATCCAACAGGCAGCCAGACTGGCCGGCCCCGTGGCCATTCAAGCCAACTTGAGGAAAAAGTCATGCCAACTATGAGAGGGCTCGACTCGGCTTGGCATGGCATGGCACGAGAGAGGTCGTGCCGACTGCAGTTTGGTCAAAGTGGCACAGCACTCGACGCTGAATACAACTAATCGGAAATTACACTTTTTGATTAGTTCGGAACGGAAATGAAGTTGAAACGAAATTATGCAAGCCAGCGGCTAGGCAAAGTGCACGGCATTTCAGCTTCTCTCACTCAACTTTTTGGCAGTTCACAAATTTATTAAAAATCGATGGCCATGTGGCGGGGCGGTCCTGTGATGCTGCCCATAAATAACATAATAAGAAATATCTTGCTTTCAATTATACGACTCAGCTATGCCAGCTCTCTCGCTGAGCACAGCTCGAACAAAATATGTTTGCCATTTGGGAAAAAGGGTTTGCAAGCGTTTTAAAGCGAATCTATTTGATGCATTAGAGCGGCATCACTCACTGCTTCAGTTATATGCCAGCCGTATCTCAACTGAGTTAGGGTATAAACGAAACTAAAAAAAAGAAGAATTTCATTGAATGCCGGAAACGTGCTCCAAAAGACAAACAACAAATCAAGTGCCGCTGGGCAGTTGTCGGAAAAAACGACAGCACTGAAAATATGTAAAACTATCTATCATGCATGATGACGTTGTCAACGAGCAGCGAAAAAAAACAACAAAATATTGGAAAAAAAATATAAAAAAATAAGGCGAAACTGAAAATATGAAATCTACTGAAAGCGCGCAAAACGAAAATTTGTGGATTTTTTGACGTTCTCCATCAACAACTCAATTTGGGTTTGTTTTCCACTGGCAGTTGCAACTGCGACGTTGTTGCCGAGCTCTGCTGTTGCTGTTGCTGCTGCTCTTGTTGTTGCTGTTGCTGTTGTTGTTTTAGTTGGTGCTGCATTGCTCGGCAACAAGAGGAGAATTTGTAACAAATCGCAACAAACGCTGCTTGATGGTGTGAAAACGAGAAACTGCAGCAGCGCGATGAGTAAATCGACAACCATCGACATTCACTCAACGGCGAGTGTAGCCGCCAGGCTCTCTCCCCACACCCAACAGCACCCCCTTTCGCCACGCTCTGTCCTCTAGCCAAGCACCTGACCTGCAAATACCAATGTAGGTAGGGGCATAATTGAAAAGGAAGATGGCGACGAGTCGACGACGGCCGGAAACACAGCCAACAAGGCCCTGAAGCAGTCAGTTTCAACCGAAATCGAGCAACTGAACTGAAATAAAAAAATTCAGTTCGTTCAGCCATGCTCGATGTGACTGTTGCCATTGCCTCATGTCCTGCGGCTAATTTTATACTTTTTTTTTGTTTAAAGTGAGGAGGATTTACTGAATTTTTGACAGTGTATTACAGAGTTATGCACTGCATATTTTCGTATATATTTTACAGTACATAAGCCTTGCGATTTCTTTAAGATTTTCATTTCAAAAGTAGATGAAAGACCGCCGAACATGCTCTGAAAATAATAATACGAGCGAGCACTGCGAAAAAAAGGACGTGGGCGTGGGCGTGCAATAAAATTTGCATTCAATAATGACGCTTGCTTCACGATGGCGTATTTATATATAAATAACAATCATACGCACCGTTGCACCTCGCTTGAAACGCGCTGCAATGGAAGGCGCGACTAAAGCTCAACTGTATTAATGACACGCACTATATTCTGATGGGCAGGCAGTGGAACCTCCTTTCAATTAAGTCCATACACATGTGCCATGTCATGCCGGGCCACGCTCCGGCCATCGATGAATTGCACGAAAAATATGCATATAAACTATTTATGGCTAATTGAAAAGTTTACAAACTGTAATTGAGTTGGCACCGGTGTGGGCATGAAAATAATGGATGGTCAGCTGTAACATGTTCCATATGCACATATGCTATACTGTAGCTGTTGTTGTTGCTGTTGTTGCTGCTGTTGTTGCGGCGTATGTGTAATAATTCGAGAGCCATATATGCATATATATCTTTTTACTTTGCTTGCTGCCCGAACGCAACATGCACAAAGTTAATTAATGACTATTTAAATTCATAAAGCAAACAAACAAAAGCCCCCCTTACCATACGAGAGAGCAATGTGAACCGAATAAATGAAAATGAATGGAAAAGTGCGACGAGCAAGCATCGACAGTTGAAACAAAGCCACGCAAAATACCCGATAAATGGTCAACGCCCCACAACAGCTCGGCCAATCCCAACCCCATTATAGCTGGACAAAAGGGCAAAAAGACTGCTGATTGTTAATAACAATTAAATTTGTGCTTACGTGGCGGCATTTAATCATTTAATATACGCTTGACGCCAATGTTTGTCTGCCCACTGTGCGCGTGTGATTGTGTGTGTGTGATTATTCCCAATATTTGAATATTCACACACGCGCACACGCTTTACATTTAATTATGGTACAGCAAATTAGGTTTTTACAGGCTCACACATCATAAATTTTAAATTGTTGCCCAGTAACTTGTGCGTGTGTGTCTGTGTGTGTGTGAACTGTGCGTGCATGCGTAATGACTTAATGATATTTACTTTGCCAGCGCCTTGTCTTTAATTTAAACATCTCTTCCTGTATAATCAATCATAGCACAAGTTTTTACATCAACTGAAACTGAACGCCAGCAGCAATGTTCGAGCACTGCCTCTTATTTTCCTTTTACTTCTCTCTTAATTTTTTTTTTTTTTTTTTTTTGGTTTAGTATATTTCTGTTTTCAGGCCAGCCATAATTGAAAATAACGATTTTTTTGTACTTGATGCTGCTGCTGCTGCTGCTGATACAAGCAAGACACGAGCCTAACACCCGCAAGTAATGTAATTCATTAAAAATTTGTTAGCACATAGACACAAGGCGCAGGCGGAGGGTTGCAAAGTGAACGAGACAGACAGACAGAGAGAGAGAGAGAGAGAGAGAGAGAAGGGAGACTGTGCAAGCGAGAAGTCAACGCACGCAAGTCTGACGACGTTTACAAATTTTAATTGCATTTCAATTACGAGAATAGTTTCCATATTTTTCTTCCTTTTTTTTTACCTAATGCTAGCAGACTGAGTGGCAGAAGGCGCATGCAGCCTGCAGTAGGACGCAGACGCGAATTCTGTGTCCTGTGTGCAGTCAAGCAGAGCAATCCTGAAGCGACGACAACTCCAGCAACATGAGTTGAAGTTCTGTGAAGTATATCAATTGCATAAATTATAAGTGCACTGAGTGGGCGGCCCCTCGCTTCGCGTTTTCTACTTCATTTGCACGCTATAATTATTTTTTTTTTTTTTTGAATAAAATTTATTTAAGCGTTGAAACCATACATTGCAATTGTAGTAACTTAACAACACATTAGAGATTATAATATAGGACCTAACCTTCTGTTGTACACAGAAGGAATTAAAACTATTTAAATTATTTTTAGTTTAATTAATTAATTTTAATTAATATTTTTGGCGAATCCCAAGCGTTTTAGTCGCCTTAGTGGTCTCACAGGGAGCAGTTGTCTCGCTAGTCTGCTACGGTGTCTGACCAGTCTGTCACTGTATCTGCTCGTGTGTCTGCCAATCTGTTCCTCTACTGTATGCAGATTCAGATCCCGATGTAGGGTAGAGCCGCGCACATACCAGGGGCAGTTCGTAATTTGACGCATAGCTCGGTTTTGAAGGACCTGTATGCGTTTATAGTTACTTTTTGCAGCTATTCCCCAAATCTGCACACCATAGAGCCAAATCGGAGCCACACAGTGGACGTAGACTGCTCTCTTCACTCTTAGTGACATGGTGCTTCTTCTGTTGATCAGCCACCGCAGCTGTTGCATGCGTTGCCCACATCTCCTGGTCGCAGCTTTAATGTGAGGACCAAATGTTAAACGCTTGTCCAGAGTGATGCCAAGGTACTTTGCCTGTGATGGTTGGTCCAATATTACTCCGTCTATTCGTATAGGCGGAGTGTGGTTGATGAGTGTTTTTAGTGTAAAGCATGGGTTGGTGGTCTTCCGAGGATTTATTTTTAAATTCCACCTTTTGCACCAATCAGCCAGTGCCTTTAGGTAGTTTTCAACTCCAATAGCAGCTTCGATGCGACATTTGGAGCTGTAGAGCACTGCGATGTCGTCTGCGTATGTAGCAAGTAGAGCTTTGCTGGGAGTCTCCATGTGGTCTTCGCTAGGGGAAGGTAAATCTGCAGTGTATATTGAGTAGAGCAGCGGCCCTAATACGCTACCCTGTGGAACTCCAGCTCTCATCTGGCAAGGAGTCGAGTAAATGCTCCTAACTCTAACCATAAATTTTCTGTCTTCCAGGTACGATCGTAAGATCCCGAAATATGGGGCTGGGAAGAGCTGTTTAATTTTACTGAGAAGCCCCATATGCCAGACTCTATCGAATGCTTGCTGCATGTCAACAAATACCGCATTGCAATATTCCAGATCGTCAAATGCCTGTAGAATGTGCTTCGCTAGTCTGTGAACCTGCTCCACCGTTCCATGTCCCTCCCGAAAGCCAAACTGGTGTTCCGGTAATATTCGACATTCCCTGATTACACAACCAAGTCGATTGGCTATAAGTTTCTCCCATACTTTTGACAATGACGACAAGAGACTTATTGGCCGGTACGACTCAGGGTCATCCTCTGGTTTTCCAGGTTTGTGGATCATTATTATAGTTGCCATTTTCCACTGTTTAGGGAAGAACTGCACCCTCAGCATAGCATTGAATATTAAAGCCATATAGATGATCGCCCGAGTAGGTAGGGCTTTTAGAGTTGCATTGCACACTCTGTCATAACCTGGTGCTTTCTTCATCGGCATGGACTTTATGACTTCAGCAATTTCCTCAGTCCTAACTGCCTCAATAGGTAAGGACATTTGAAGAGGTGTCTGCAGACTATCAATAGTTTCTTGGATTTGGTCATCAGTGGCAAATTCGTAATGATTAAACCTAGTCTCTAAATGATTCGCAAACGAGTTAGCTTGTTCTTCTTCGTTCTTGGCGAGGTCACCGCTAGGGCATCGGATTGGTACCTGTCTGAACGGGTGACTCTTAAGTGACTTAGTACACTTCCATAGCGAGTACCCAGCATCAACTGTATAATCATAGGAAGCCAGTTTCTGCTCGAAGAAGTTACTTCTAAGTTCTTTTAATACATTTCGTAGTTGCCTAGCAGCCCGGTTCCATAAAATTCGGTCCCATGGGTCCTGCGATCTGATTGCGCGTCTTCGAAGTCTTCTTTTCTGAGTCAGAAGCTCCCTGGCCTCTCTTGTTAGTCGAATTCCATAGGTGGTACCTATCTGGATTTCAGAAGGTGTTGAGGCAGCAGCAGCCGTATAAATGCTGTCAGTGAAGCTATCGACAGCCATCTCAATGTCTTCACCAGAGTTTAGCGTGGTGTTCAGCTGAATTGAGCTCTCCAATTGTTGTCTAAAGACAAGCAGGTCCGTGTGCTTGTTGATTAGAGGCCGGCATGTGTTAGCAATTATGCCTTCTGTGTCAATGCTAATGACAAGGGCCAGATGATCAGAGTCTAGATCCCAGCTCTGGGTTATGGTTGCTCGAGAATCCGCTATACCATGGTACAAGGCAAAGTCTATACAAGAGGAAGTGTGGTGAGGCACATATGGGTACCTGGTTGGTGATCCAGTAGCAAGGATCCTAGAGCCAGTAACTGAGATGGCTTCTGCTAGCTCGCGTCCCCTAGGTGAGTTGTAGGTGTCTCCCCACAACCAATGACGGGCATTCCAGTCACCACCAACTAAATACCTTTGACCGCATGCGCGGAGTGTGTTGATGAAGTGGCTTTCCTCAATCCTGACTCTTGGAGGGCAGTATATGGCGCTGAACTCCACATCTCCCAGGGCCGTAGCTACTTTTACTGATGCCATTTGTATGTTACGAGTCTCAATAACTCTTTGAGGGAAATGGCGAAGAGTGGTCCTCACCAATACCGCCGCTCCGCCAACGCTGTTATTATTACGTGATGGTCTGAAGGCTGGGTAACAGGCATATCCATATATTTTTATAGTCTCCCCACGCTTCATCCTGATCTCCGTCAGAAGAAGAATGTCGACGTTGTTGTTGTGTACGAAGAGCTCAACTTCATTTGCTTTTGATAAAATGCCGTTAGCATTCCAAATGAGAATCTTTAGTGAGCTCATTGTGAGGCTGAGGCGTTGTTAGGAAGCTGGCGAGTCATTGGGCCCTCAGTCCATTGCTTGAGCATGCTGGCCTTTTCGTGGACCATTTTTTCGAGCCGTTCTAGTCGATCACTATTTCTCTTATTTTGTTGTTGTTGTTCGCGTTGTTGCGCCTGAAGCCATGAAAGAAATTGTTGCTGCTGCTGAACTTGCAGCTCTTTTTGCCATTTCAGAAATTGTTGTTGTTGTTGTTCCAATAGAGATTGGACATCAACTTGTTGCTGCTGCTGTGGCATATTTCCTATAGGTGTAGCTAGCTGGGCTTGCGCTTGGATATTGTGTATGCGACTCTGAGCAGATACGTATCCGTTTCTTGCTATTGCGGCATAGGATCGACCGACTCCAGATGTATTTGGTAACTGTTGTGGTTGCTGACGCATTTGTTGATGCTGTTGCTTACGTTGTAGCTGTTGCGGCCTTGCTTGGTTCTTCTTGATCGTAGAAGGACCAGTTGAACGTCGATAAAAGTCTTGGTACCACTGACAGCCTTTATAGCTTGCCATGTGGTTACCTCCACAGTGAATGCAGGTAGGCGGTTCATCTTGTGATCGTGTGCACAGAATTGTGGGATGGTCCTCGCCACACCGTGCACAGTTTGGATGGCGACGGCAGTATTTGGCTGAATGACCATATTCCTGGCATCGTGTGCATATAACAATTTCGGAAGCTTTACGCATCCTTTCTACTCTCACCATTTGCCGACAAAGAGTTTTTATACTGTAAATATCGTTAATTTTTTTGCAAGGTTTTATATTTACAAAGAATATATTTAATTTTTCCTCTCTGTTTGACCTTGATCTTGGGTTGTGCACTTGCAGAGCATCAAAGCCATATTTTTTAAAATTGGCAATTATTTCGTGATTCAGAGTACTATGGTGAAGCCCTTTTACTACGATTCTGTAAGGTTTTTCTTCCTTCATTTGGTATGTGTGAAACTCAATACCTATTGTATCAAAATGGCTTACTATAGCTCTGTAGGTGTCGCTATCTTTGGCAAATATTCTAGCCGTTACTCCTTGGTTGACTTTGACTGAAACGTTGTCAACGCTAGTGACCTCACTGATGATTTCAAATAGGTCATTAAGATCAGTGATGCTCACAACGATTTGCGGTGGCTTCTGTGGCTTTTTGTTGTTGTCGGGTTCTTGATTTAGGTGGTTGTTGCCTGTGTCAATTGCATCAGCAGCATTACTATGATCAGCAATCACATGATTATCAATAGCGTTCTCGACATCTTCGCCTTCACTGGTTACGTCCATGTCCATATCCAGTAAAGCAAAGGCATTACTTGATTTAGCCATATTAGTTGAAGCGGAGTGGGAGATCACTTCTCTGCTTGCTCTTTTATTATTTTTATAGGGAGATATAGGTTTCTTCCTTTTATTTTTAAGCATTTTTTGGGCTGCTGCCAGTTTTGAAGCCGCTTCTGTGATTTTTGCGGAGTCAGGTGGGAAACCGGCTGCATGGCTAACCCTGCTTCCGCTAGGAATCACGCTACTGATTGCAGTAGTAGCGGTGGTATAGACTGTGCTAGCAGTGCAGCTAACATTAGAGAATGTTAGGGTGCTCGTTGTAAAGGTGCTTGTGCTTGTTGCGACCAAGCCCACTTTACTTTTTGCCGCTTGTAATGTTGCTTTCAGTTGCTCTTCGGCCAGTCGGGTGCGCAGTTCAGAAGGTGACGCACCTGCTACTTTCTTCATAATCTCAAACCTGTCCTGCTTGATATTAAGCTGGGGTTGATTAGAAGATCCTCCATCCATTTTAGGCAAAGTTCACAGATTTGGTCGGCCAAATTTGCGACTGCCCAAAAGTATGCAACACTGATTGTTACCCTTCCTTGGGCAGCAACCAGCCTTCCGTGGACTTCCGTGGACACCAACCAGTGATCAGCTGTTTTGACACGTTGTCGCTGGTAAGCGGAGCCCGGAGCCCGACTTACAAATTGTACTTTGACAATTAGATTGCGAAATGCACGTGTATTTTTATCTTCACCGTGTCTTTAAAAGACACTGTATAAGTTCTTTGCCACTAACGCGGCCTTAGTTGAATTTTTAATTCACAATTTAACAAAAATCACAGAGCGAGCTTCCGAACACCTGTGTGCTTATCAGCAGCCGCGACGAGACTTTTGCACGCTATAATTATGTGCAACTGTTTAAAGATGCTGCTGCAAAGTATGCTACGTATTGCGGGGATAAGCTGCCAACGAGTCGCATGCTTAATGAAGTAACCCATATGTAAATACAAATGTGTGGCAGGTGGCATGTGGCATGTGGCATGTGGCATGTGGCAGTGGCAAGTCAAAAGTGAAACCATATAAATAATGACAATAACTGCACGTTCAACTAGCCCTCACGCAGAGCGACTCTCATAAATGATCAGATCGAACCACACATATTCCATATCCAATTCACATCAACTGTCAGTGTGTGAGTGTGCGTGTGCGTGTGTGCGTTTGCCTTGCAGCTGTTGTTGTTGCCGCTGACCAAGTGCAAATTCAGATTTTTATTCTGGTTTTGCAGTGCTCGCTCAATATTTACACAGACGTTGACGGCGCCGCACACAAATAAATATGACAATATTATTTTATTGACTGTGAAAATATTTACACGCAACGGACGTGCGAGTGCGATGCGCGGCATCACAGACACAAGGCGGCACGCGCGCGTCTTCTGAAACAAGGCTCACGCACACAGGACAGGACGCTGCTGCATGCAGCTCACAGCACAGCTAACACACACACACACACACACATGCTTCAAGTACTGTGGCTATAAAAACGCTCAAGTACTTCACTTGGCTTTGATCTATGTGCTTCACTAGCTGATTGATTTGGATTTATGAACTGATGCTGAGCTTTACCTGAGCAATTACTTAGCTTGTGGAGAGTTGTTCACTTATTCTATATTTGTATTATTTATTTTAATTTGATTAAATTTTTATTGACATATTTATATTTATTTCTTATTTTTTTTTTTTCTTAAATTAAATATATAATATATAACTGCTGACCTCCGCTTCGACTCTAGCTATACTTTAAAATATTGCCCAAAAACTGTATTGCATGTCTATGGGTGATTGCCTTTTTCTTTTCATCCACTTGTTTTTTATTCAATGTTACGTTTTAACACCTTGAACCATGCTGCTTGCTTGTTAGCCAATGGTCACCCTCAAATCGGTCAATAAACAAACAAATATTGGCGGGGCTAGACAAACAGTGCTTGTTTGTGTGTATGCAAGTGTCTGCGTGTGTGTGCGCGCACTGTAACAATAAACAACGAACACGCAGCAACAATAACAACAACAACAACAACAATAGCTACACATGCTGCTGTCCCAGACCAAACACGCGACATTGGCTCGGCTTAACTCGACGCGACGCGACGCGACGCAACACGAGACGAGACGAGGCGAGGCGATTCAGCTCAGCTCAGCTCAGTTCGGCTCGGTTGGTTTTGGGTTTTTGGTTAGGTTTGTTGCGTTTTTGTCGTGGTACGAATTAGCCGGCACTGGCTCTCAAACTTTAGTCCCCGGGGTCTAATTTGGCTTGCATAAAATATGCATAATAATCAAAATAAAATAAATCAAACGGCGCTAAGCAAATGCGAGTATTTATTACAGCAGCAAACGAAAGTTGGAACATTGGGAGAAAAGAAATATATATATATATATATATATATATATATATATATATATATATATATATATATATATATATATATGTTATATATATATATATGTTATATAGTACACAGAGTATATGAAGTATATAGCAGCAATGTGCGCTTTGCATTGTAAGATGAGCCGAACGTAGCGTGGCCACTTCCTCGAAGTGCCCTTCACACACACACACACACACACACACACACACGCACCACTCACACTTGAAGTGGTTGGGCGTGGCGTTGCGGTGGCATGAGTCCAAAAGTGTTTTTATTACATTTACGTGCAAAATTTGTTGCATGTTCGATGGCTAAGCTCGTGTAACGGAAACGTTGCTCTCTGTATTGGTTTAGCATGGCATACAAATACAATTGACAACGGCCAACGGTCAATGCTGGGGCGTGCCAAACCACCAAAAAGAAGAAGCAAAGATACAAAAAAAAAAAAAAAAACAATTTTTGGCATTGGCTCACTGGCTGTATGTGTGGGTGTGAGTGTGCGTGTGTTTATCTAAGGCTGGCCACACAATGCTTTTTGTTGGATGCTGCCTATTTACTTGTCTGGCATTTGTTGTTGTTGTTGCTGCTGTTTGCTCAGTGCTGCAATGCAATAAAAGTGTCCTTACACATTTATTTAGCAATTTCTTTTGTTATTATTTTTGGCATCAGCAGCGTATTTTTGCTATTGTGCGTCAGCTTTAAGTGGTTGCCATGTAAGCGACACACACACACAGAGCCACACACAACAGGCATAAATGAATTCATTGGATTTTCATCTCACACCCGCAGCCTGCTACGCTCCTCTTTGTCTTCTCAACCTTAAGCTGCTCATGACTTTAAAAATTTTCGGATGCTTTTGTGTGTTTGCGAATTAACTTTGCGTGGCAAATTAAAAAGGCCGCAGGTGGCATGTGGCATGTAGCATGTGGCGTGCAGCGTGCGGCGAATGCCAGGTGAAAGGCGGCAGGTGTCAAGGGGGCGGTCCATTCACAAGCAATCGAATAACGTACCCACGATGTCTGCCAACCAGAGACTCCATGCTCCCAGCCTTGAACAGGCTGCTTTGCTCTTGCGTTTGTATGCATGAGTTGGCACTCAAATGCCGCTGGGTCGTCTGTGTCTGGACCAAGCATTCGAACAATGAACGCCTGCAACTCTTTGCCAGTTACCAACTGGTCAACAGTGCGTATGTATGTGTCTGTGTGTGTGTGTGTGTAGGATAGAGCTTGTTGCTTTTTAATTAATAGAAAAGTCCTTTGTAGAGTAATAAATAAATATTATGCTTTTGCTTTTGCTTTTGCGCTTTTTTCGTTGCGTTCTCGATTGCCACTCAGTACGTATGTATATGTATGCATGTATAAATATATATACAGTATACAGTATACATTGACTATTCCGGTTAAAAGGCTTACAACTTTGTGCACTTTTTTTCTTCTTTCCTTTTAGCCAAGTGTTCCCATTGATTCCTATTGTGACGCTGCAGATAATTGACGAGGTTTTTAGGACTGCTAATTGGAAAACCAAAAGCGTATAAATTCTCCCCACGATTCTAATGGAATCATACAAATTTTGAAGAGCAAAAGGAGTTTCTGTTTTTTTGATTAGCCCACTTTGTGATTACATTGGCATTTTTCACTCACGCTCTGCGTGTTTGACTGCGGACTGTGTTAGAGAGTGGTGCATGGAAAATGTGTTTTCGCATGAATTTGTTGATATTTAAAATCATTTTGTGGCTGACTGATTTTCGGTTTCGGCTTTCGGTTTAAACAGTGACGTTGACGGCCGCTTGGCAAATATTTGCCTAATGTGTGGTTCAGGTTCTGGTTTTTGGTTTCTGGTTCCTGGTGCGAGCGGTTTTTGATTAGCTTTATTACTGTGTGCCAGCCAGCGCCGACACGCACTCCCCGTACGTTTGTCGATGCAGGTGGAGGGCGGTGGTGGTGCTGCTGTTAGTGGCATCAGGTGGTGGTGTGTGTGTAGGACTAATTAATGTGCTCGAATTGCGTGGTGAGGCGCTACGCGGCAGCTAGCTATACTATACTTTTTCATATTTCGCAAGCGAAAACAAAGCGTGCGTCGAAATGTTTGTTTCCATGCTAATTAGCGGGTTAATTGGCTATAAGAACAGTCGCAATGCTAGGCCTATACTAAACCGCTTGCCATAAGCAGCCAAGTGAACGACACTGGCTTAAGCTAGCTTTGGCCATTGGCATTGCCTAATGCACGCAGCGGGGGCTGCGACGGCTAATTGGCAACCCAACCTGGCCTAAACTATGGCTGCAAAGTGCACTTAAGTTGAGCGGCCCAGGCGTGCCATAAAATGGGCTTATATACAGACGGAGAGATGGGGACAGATGGTAGTGGCATATAATAGGTAAAGGTATAGTTAAGCTGTGGCTAAAGATAAGTTGCAACAGGGCGGGATAGATATAAAGAGTGTGAGAGAGAGAGAGAGAGAGGTAGTGGTAGAGGCAGAGGAGAAAGGGAAAAAGGTATAAAGGGCGTGCAGAGAAATATATAAAACTTACCAATTCCGCCAGCCAGCACGGTGCTCGAATCCAGTTTGGCCTTCTTTGTGGCCAGATCCTGATTATTATTGTCGGAAGCGGGCGCCATGACTGCAGCTTGACTCAAAAGTTCGTCGCTTCCGCGCTGCACGGCCACACGGGCACAGATTCACAGTTATGCGCAACAAGATACAGATGTATTCGCATTCGCATTCGCATTGGAGACACGATATTATGTTTTTTTTTTTGTTTTTTTTCGGTTGGTGCAGCCAGCGGTTGGTATATTGTTGTAGTTGTTATGTTAATAGATTGTGGTTGTAGTTGTAGTTGATGATGCAGAGGCACAGCACAGCAGAGAAGTTAAAGATGGTTTCAGTTTATTCAGTTGAGTTGAGTTGAGTTGAGTTGAGTTGAGTTGAATTGAATTGAATGGTAGGCAAGTAGGCAAGATTGTGTGTGTGTAGTAGATGAAGTATATACGATTACGGTACATAAAAAGAGAAAAATAAAAGAGAAGAGAACAATATAAATATTTAATATTTACGCAAGTTAAGTAAATTACAGCGAATCTGCTCAGATGAGCTCTTTTGTAGTTGTTGGAGATGTTCTTGTTTCTGTTTTTGTTGTATTTGTACTTGTTATTGTTGTTGTTGTTGTTATTGTTACTTGTGGAATTCTGTTGCTGATTTTAGAGAAATTTGAGTGGTGCTCTCAAAAGCGAGCTTTGCATTTTGTGTTCAGCAAATTGGGTACGCTTGGCCAGGTTCTAGTTTAGTTAAGCTAACTAAGTCAACATAAGTGTGTGCGCAATAAATTCTATTAAATAATATTATACAGCGTAGAGCGAGGGCAGCTTAGGGTCAAATTGCAAACTAAAGCTACTTTTTAGCACAGACTACAAAAATATTCGCATAAGACAATTTACTAAACATATTTTGGAGTTTATATTGCTTTTATTTAGTTAGTTGGAAATGTTTGTTTTTTGATAGTTTTATATTGTTAGTTTATGAAAAAGAAAAGATATTTTTATTCAGATATATAATAAATAAATCAAGTAAATCAAAATGTCAAATTTCTATGCTATAAAATTATTAAAACTGAAATAGAAAATAATTCGATCAAAATATTTACAAAATAAATATGAAAATCTTAAAGCTGAATATAGAATTTGCTATAAAGAAAATTCTTAATATAGTAAGAAAACAACTTTAATCATAATGGTTAATATTTAATTCATTTATTATTCACATAGCTAAAATTGATTAAAATTTCATGTTCTTTTAGCAAAACTGACTGGGCAACCCACGCACAGCTAATCAAAATTCGCACTCCACTGTTGCGCAAATAGACCCAAGTTCTATTTAAGTAAAGCTGTTTGCGCTAATTCCCCGGGTGCAGCCTTTGGATAAACAAGCAACGCATTTTCTCATTTTCCTCCCACTTTTTTTTATTTTTGTGTATTTTCTGTGTTATTAGTTGGGATTTGCGAGTAGCAAATAATTGCGAAAAGCACACAGAATATTCATTGAAATTAACCAGCCAACGCGACTAAATGCAAGCAAGTGGTAGTCGCGCTTTGGCTTAGTATTTGATTTATAGTAAATGCTAAAAGCTAAGATTGACGCTAAACTCTAATTAGAAGGCCATGTTGCATGCACCACATGCATAAGTGTATTGTAATTACATGTGACACTTAATTACCACACTCGTGAGTGCGGCAACAATGACTACAAGGAGAAAGTCAGAGCCGTAGTCAGAGAATGCCAAAGTCAGAGCCAGAGTCGAGCATCGAGAGTAACTAAGTTAAGCCAAACATTAAACCTAATGCGAGCTATAAAAATAAAGCTGCTGTTGCCGCTGCCATGGGTACGAGTGTGTGTGTGTGTATAGAGAGAGAGAGAGAGAGAGAGAGAGAGAGAGAGAGACAAAGTATGCTGCTGCTGCTGCTGCTGCTGCTGCTGCTGTTTCTGGCTACTGCTATGCATTAGCAGCAATGACAAAAAGTCAATAAACGAGCACAGGGCAGACAAAGGGGAAGTCTCAGTCTCCTGCAACACACGGTTGGCAAATTGAAAAGGGTAATTTTGTGTGAAGTAGGCACCTTTATACGATTACGGGGCAAGCGAATGAGCTTGGGCGTACGGCATCTGACTGGGGTGCACTAGATGGCGGAATGCTGGCTGCTATCAATGCTGACTTCGCTTGAATTCGCCACTTAGCTTATCATCAGGCGGCGCTTTGCTTTACCGTTGTTGCTGTTGTTGTTGTTTTGCTTTTGTTATTTGTCGTTTGTCGTTTGCTGTTTGCTGTTTGCTGTTTGGTTTTTATTTTTATGTGACTGCACGTTTTATGTACATAAAAGAATTAGCTTAAATACAAAAACAACATGTGGTAATAGTAATAATAACAAAGCCAAAACGCACGCACACACAAATATATCAGCAGTGTGCAACACGAATGGGCGTGTGCATGTGTGTGTGTGTGTGTGTGTGTGTGTGTGTGTGTGATAGACAAAGCAACGGCAAAAACCGCAAAAGCACTTCACTTGATAATATCGCAAGCAGAGACAGACAGAGGCAGAGTGAGAGAGATAGATAGCTGCAAGGGAGAGTGAAATCGCGCAAAGCGCAGACAAAAAACCAACATGACACGCACACACGGCATGAACGCGCAAGCCCTCACATACATACATATATACAAATATATATATGTATGTATATAAATATGTATGTGTGTACGTGTTTTTTGTGGCTTGTTGGTTGAGTAATGATATCAGGAGAAGCTGTTGCTATTCCCGCCCGTCTGCCTTGCGCATTCTATTGTTATATGGACACGGAGGCAGGAACATATGTTTTGGCTGTGCGTGCCATATGGTTCAAGGAATTTGTAGCATACTTTTTCGGGCGGCTTCCGCTTTAGTGTTGCAGCGCTTCATAGCTAACCTTTGCTGCGTCAATGCACACACACAGACACTCACACACACACATCAGCTGGAACAGCTGTTGAGCGCAGCGACCAAGTATAATAATTACATTTTTAAAATAATCTCCCTGGGCAACGCTTACGACAATGTCTGGTATGTCGGCAAAGTCTCTAATGCATTCGTTATGGCACATTAACGCTCCCAAATGCCGGCCAACTGACAGTCGCTGGGGATTTGCCTGGGTTCTCTCTGCGGATCATTGCATTACACGCTTCATGGGGCCATTGTGCGGGGCCAATGCCCCCACTTACGGCACGACACGGCTCGGCACGGCTGCAACTGTTGCCTGAATCCCTCCTGCCAAGCTGACCGGAAATGTTATTGTAATATGCTCGTATGGTCTGCTAAAAAGTATGCTAAATATTTGATTATGAACTGTGTCCGTCTGCTACGCGTGTGCACATATGGCCCAGCTGATAAGCCCCGAGACCCAACTGGACCATTGTCCATTGTTGCCGTCCACTGACACTCTGGTGCGTTTTAATGAATTTTCCCAGAGCCTTTTTGCTTTCTATTTTCCATAAGCCGTTGCCAGCGGCCATTTCAGCTTCTACTCTTACTGCTGCTGCTGCTGCCCAGCTCCTCCACACACACACACACACACACACACTGATTTCTATGATGACATGTGCCTTTTTATTCTTTTCCCCAACCCCGTCTACTGTCCAACTACGGCCTCTTCTCTTTCAGCATGTTTCCTTTGCTTCCGCCTTTGTTGCCGAGTAACTGGGTCAGCGCGCAATTGTTGAAGGGCTGCCTGCTAGTAGAGCTATCGCTGCTTCTTCTTTCTTTAAGGGGGTAGTTGCTGTTGCCACTGTTGGACAGTCGCTGCGAGAGAGATAATCACGCATATGCCTAACGGTTAAGTTTTTGAAGTGCACGACGCTAACGGAAACAGAGGGTGTCAGCATCATCAGCAACAGCACCGGCCGCACGGCCGTGTTTCTGTCCCTTTAGCTTTTTGTTGTTGCTGCTGTAATGAGCGTCACAGTCTGACATGGCTGATCCAATTTGGAAGTGTGGGTAGTAGTAGTGTTGGCATTTGTTTAATTTCTTGCTCCACATTACATTTTCCGCCTTTAATATATTAACTTGAAACTGTGTCATCTATTCAATTGGGGGACAGCAGGCAGATGTTGGATATATGTACAAATATTTTATATAACCAATTGTAGAAGATGCTAAACTAGGAATGATTCCACAGTTGAATAATATTCAAATAAAATTCTAGAAATATATTTTTATTTAAAATAGAGCTACAGCAGAGCTATCACTATTTAGAATCAGACTTTTGTTAACCAACTAAGGCACGTGCTCTGCTGCTTATAATGCCAACAAAATCAACCCGTGCTTTAATTGCAGCCACCCGAAGAGCACGCGCCACTGTCGAAAAGTACATTTCATGAAGTGCCAGCAACAGCAACAGCAACAGCTGTCCAAAAGACCCCAATATATCACAGAATATGAGGCATGGCATAGCATGCACGTATTTCTGCATATGTGTGACCATATCAACGCCCTCATATATTGCACGCGCCAGCCAGCCAGCCAGCCAGGCAGCGTTCGGCTGCCTTTGTTGTTGTGAATTTATGGTGGCATATGAATATTAAAATCGAATATGTTGCTGTCGATTAAAGGCTTTTTGTCCAGAGTGCACTCCCCGCCACGGACTGCCGCAGCCAACGGAGCCAACTCGTTGCAATTGTGGTCGTTTGTTCTGTAGTTCTCTCTGTAGCACACACACACACACACACATATTATTGACCCGCTGTTGCTCACACTTTATGCTGAGCCCACAGCGACACAGATACGAGTCGACATTTCCGCTTGTGCGGCAAATGCTGGGCTATGGATCGGACCATTGACGATGACTGTAGTATGATGCACACAGATGTTGTTGATGTTGCCGATGATGATGATGATGATGAAGCTGATGATGATGATGGTGGCATCCTTGAAAATGCAAGCGTATGATGCAAAAAATTGCATATGTAGGTAAAAATAACAACAGCGGAAAACTGACGTTGCACCTCGACACGCTTCCCTCACTCTAAAACTGCAGCCATAATAAATATCTGCAGCAGCAGCCTTTGAAATAACAATCATTGCTAGGCATCGGCAAATATAACTTTAAATTGTAGGTGCATACTTTAAGCTGGCACTGTCAGGCAGCTTATAAATTCTAATTAGAAACTGTATTTGGACAGGCAGACAGGTATGGTTAAACCTCCTTCTCTCACTAAGCAGCCGCCGAAGCAGCTGCTATGGAACAGCCACATTCTACTCTCATTTGTTTGCTAGTGTGGTAGTTAATAAACGCAACTTGTGGCTGCGGCCTAGTTAACCGCCACAGGCATAGCTATAGCAATAGATACATATAAAGAGAGAGAGGTAGGTAGAGTGTGTGAGGATGGCGACAAACCCAACTCAAGGCCTCCCACCTGACGTTAGTGCCTGGCAGGCCGAGAGGCAATAAATTATATGAGAGAATGCCGCTAAAGTGGAGCAGCTGCGGCTGTTACCAAAACTCCAGCCACACCCACAGCGCCAGCCTCAGCCTCAGCCTCAGCCACAGCCACAGCAATGGCAACAACAAAACAACACCTGAGATGTCGACGGCAATAACCGGAGACCGAGCCGGCAAGTCTAATACCAAAACACTTATACTATGTGTAGTCACGCACTTGGCGTCGTTATAACTAAAGGACGATAGTGAAATTGAGAAGGAAAGCGAAGCGAATGGCAAACTTTATTTACATTTAATTTAAGATACATATTTAACAACTCTGTGTGGGGTAGCCTTGGAGCTGCGGGATATGGCTCTCAAGACTCTCGTGTGTAACAAATACAATAATAATGCTACACTTATTAGGAGATTATGAATGAGCATAACAAGTTATGCATGAGAGTTAATAAGTTGCGAGGAGAGAGTGCGAGCGATACAAAATAAGTCATTATATATTATTGCCCACTTTATCCAATGTGATTCTATTCACATACAATCTTGTGATCTTGATCCTGCTCAATTTGAATCAAATTCAAGAATTATGAATATGTGAATTAGCATTGCCCATGTCTCATTAGGTAATGTACGCGTCGAGCATATCTTCGAAGAATAGCAACTTTTTATGTGGTATATATAATATATATGTATATCTATATATTCAGAACATCAAGGAAAGCGAGGGTCCTAAATATTTACATTTTGAATTTTATTGCTTTGAGAGTTAGAAAGCTCTTTTTTATTTCAATTTGTTTGCATAAATATTTGAAGCGCTGCTAAATTAGAATGTGAAAAGCGAAGGGTAGACTCACAAACGTTTATAGCGGTATTTGTCCATGTCCATGTCCGTGTGTGTGTGTGTGTGTGTTTGAGTTTCTGTGTGAGGCATAATAAACTTGCGCAAGTTTGGCCAAAACGATTTGTAGCAATTTCGCTATTAGTACAATTCTCTACCTCCTTCTCTAGCTCGCTCGCACTTGGCATTAATATAGACTGCCAAATCGAGAAGCAAAGTGGAAAGGCGAAAAAAGTTCGCTCTGCTTATGCATTTATCACCTTTTTGCTTTGGCACGAGCGTGTGTGTGTGTGTGTGTGTGAGTGTGAGTGTGCAAAAAACTTTGCCTGGCCTAGCGCCAAGTGAAACAGGAGACGGCGACGATGGCGGCAGGATAACAGGCTCAACTCCTAGCGGGCACATTTCGTGCGCTCGCCCGCATAAATTATTCAAAACATGTGTTCTCAGTCTCTGTCTGTCTGTCCGTCTGTCTGACTTCTTAGCGCTGCGAGTGCAGTGGAAAAAATGCTCTGTAGGAAACTGTTTTTTCTCTCCTGCTTCTTCATCGTTTTGTGTATGTTTGAGTTTTTTTTTTTATCTTAGGCTGTGGCAATTTCCTTGTGTATGACATTTTCATTGATATTTTGGCATGGCGGCCCTCATGCACGGCCGGAAAGTTTGGCAATTTTTTCCGCCAGTCGACGGTGGCATCGTGTCTATTAAGATATTCACTCTGCCGTAATGTGACATCATACATAAAGAGTTGTGCGTGAGACTGCCTGTGTCTGTCCTTGTATCTGTATCTGTGTTTGTGTGCAAGTGTATTATGGGTGTATGCAAATGGCAGGCATACGCTGTTTGGCATTTCTAATGAGCTAGAGCCAGATACGGACGACTCTGACTCAAGGGTAAAAACTGAAGCTGGCAGGGCCAGAGATTGTGGACCGACCGGAGCTGAGCAGCGATTACCGGCTGCATAAATCTTGCTCTTCATATTGATTTTGTGGACAGGAGCGTACCCGTATTCGAGCTTACCTTTCTTGCTGGTCTTTTGGCCATTTGACTTGTGTGTTGAGGGGCTCTTTTAAAATAAATTATATGTTTTTAAAGCAAAGGCGAAGCACGTAGAAAAACGTATGTGATCGCCGCAGCCACTCCTCATTCAGACCTAGGTCGTGCCGGGGTCAAGCATTACTCTAGCTGGCTGGCTGGCCTGGCTGGCTGGGGCCATTGGGTTCATACAAAATTCAGCAGCATTGAAATTTATGGCGGCTGGACACACAACTTCAATACCAACAAAAATAAATAAAATAAAAAATATACATGCTGCGTTCGCGTTTCCTGTGGGCCGCTCGATGGGATGGCAAGACGAAGTGTTAATATGGGCGACCTTTTCATATACTGCATGTGTATGTATATATAAATATATACGTATGTGTGTGGGTTTTCCTTATTTATTTTTATGTGCATCTATTTGCTTGTCGTTTTGTGCGGCAGTCAAATAAAAAATGCATTAAAAACGTCTGAGCTAGAGTCGAGTCGAAGCACACTCAACAGAAACTTCACTTTATTTGTCTGCTCAAGTTTAAAATGTGGCTCGTTTGGGCTGGGGGCTGGGGGCTGGGGGCTGGGGGCTGGGGCTACGCTTCAGGACACATGTCTTACATTTGCATGGCAGGTGGTATTGTTGTTACTCTTTTTTTTTTTTTTTTATTCCTTAGCTGCTTAGCTGGGGGCTCTGCCAGTCAATGAAAAATTTGCGATGCCAATTCTCAAATGTCTAATATTCAGCTGCTATTTCTTTTCATACATACATATAATTTGCTGCTATCCTTGCTTTGCCCGTGCGCCGTCTATTCTTGTGTGCAACAGCGTCTCCTGCCCAGCCTAGTACCGTTGCGCGTTCATCCGAGTTGCGGCTGTCTATCCGACTGTCTGACACACCGTCAACCCAAACACCAAAACTTCCCAAGACCTAGCCGCTTTACCCCGCATCCGCCGCCACCCACGCCCCCATCACCATTCCAGCTCAGCCTCTTTCATATTCAGGCAAATGGCGTTTCAACCACTTTGCCGCCTGCCATTTGCCGCTCGCTTTGCTTTCACTCCAAAATTTTTAATGCCTTGCCATTTTTTATGGCGCCACACTTGAATGCGCTTAAATATTTTATGTAATTTTTCGCAATTTATTTAGCGCATTATTTTTCTGGCAGACGGGGGCGTAGCAGGAGTAGCAGCCGTGCTGTCTGTCGGACCGTTTATATCAATTCAGGTTCCCAAAAATTGTTGTGACAAATTTGTGCTGCTGCTCTCTCACTTCCTCTCTATCTTTCTCTCTCCCTCTCTCGCTGTTGCTGCTAATGTCCGTTGCGCTGGCCACAAAGCGTCGCGAGCTGCAAACAATTTTATCAGCATTCGCAATTTTCGCGCGTCAATTTCAATTTTTGCTGGCAAATCTCAATTAATTTGCCTGCCACATAATTCGATTTTATATGTCAAATTTAGGCGCCACGACAGCTAAATGATTGGCATTGATTATATTTACCAGCGTATTGACCAAATATAAAGAATTTAAATCAGATATGCCTTCAGGATTTCCAATTAAAGCTAATTTCTTGCTTTTGCACATAATCATATTATAATATGATGAAAAGTTTAAAGGATTTAATGCAGTTAGGCAGCTGCTTTGTGTGTGTGTGTGTGTGTGTGTGTGTCGTCGACTCTCAACGCCCTTAAACCATTTCATGTGCGTGTCATGTTTGGCATGTAATTGATTTATATAAAAACATGTTGCATGCCAAACGACATGCAGCTTGTTGCCATCGCTATCGCTGTCGTTGTCGTTGTCGCTGTTGCTGTTGCTGTTCCTGTTGCTGTTCACAGTTTTTGTTGTCTTTTTGGGTTTGTTTGCCTCTAAATTTATTCAGTCGCCGACTAACAGTAACAACAACAACAACAAGCAACAGCTGGCATGTTTACATATCGATTACTGCGCCCGCTGCTGCTGCTGCTGCTGCTGCTGCATGCCGTTGCGGCCGTGGCAATAAAATCCATGGGGTGTGTCTGATGTTGGAGGCGGTAGAAAAACATGTTGCATTTTATATGTATGCACACATTCACACCCACACACACACAAGATCTTTTAAAGCTTTGGCCAAGCATTTTCGCTGCATACTTTCAGGTGTGCCCGCTTTAAAAATGCATTTGGAGACTAATTAAAAATACTTTTACGATTCTCACACAGCAACAACAATAACAACAGCGACAAATAAAAGGTTTTAACAACTGTGGTATTTTTTGGGCCCACATAAGACACCCCCAACCAACTAAGCCTGCCTATCCACAATCAGTCAGTCAGTCGTCCTGTAGCTGCCTCGTTACATTTACGTTTTACGACGCGCCCGACGGCCAAAGGCCATGAAAATAAGGGAGGCGGACGTAAAACCTAGAAAATGGACGGGCGAGACGGCCAGCGTAAAATATATAAAAAATTATCTACATTTAATGACGAGCCTTAAAAATTAGCGAGAAATGCTCAAATTAAACATAAAGACAGTCGCGACCAGCCAACGAGTGGCTATGCGGGTCAGGCGGTCAGGGGAGCGCCAGAGGCCGGAGCTGGGGCGGACATGCGCCTGGCGGAAACATCAAAATGACATCCATTAACACACCTATTAATCACAGAGCAAGAGCGAGAGCGAGAGAGAGAGAGAGAGAAAGAGTGCCTTAGACAAAGACAGAGAACCGGCAAAGGAGCAGAAAAAATTGAAAGCTATGGCAAACCAAGCGCAAACGTCGTCGCTTCTGGCTTGTGGCCATGCCAAGTTGGCCGAAATGTGGCGCTTAAAAGTAGGCAATGGACAATGTTATGGCCCAGGTGACAGCCAAACAAAAAGTCATAGAAAATGCTCGCATTGCTCAAGCCAAAAACAACAACAACAATAACAGCAGCAGCAGCGGCAGCGACAACTAAATAGCAACAAAAATGTAGAATAAAAATGTCAAAAATGTGACAGGCGATGCCAACGTCGACGCTGACGCTGGCGCAGACGCAGCCGAACAAAGTCAGCGTTATTGCTGTTGTTTTTCAGAGGCCCGGTCACAACTTTGGCGTCACCGTCGCCGTCGCCGTCGTCGCCTTCACTGTAGTCATAAAAACCCGCAAAGTGGGTGGTGATGGCCAATTAAGTTAACGACGGCGAGCGCTAACTTTGCGGTCGATCCAGCTCGCTCGCCGCTGCCGACGCTCCATATTCACGCCACAGCACAGTCTGGCTACCCACAGGGCTAATGTGTCGTCTAACGGTCGGCCAGGCCGTTCACTATTGTAATCTAAAACGTTCATTGGGTAACTGGCATAGAGCAATGGGCGTTGGGCGTTGAGTGTGCGGCGTGGGGCGTGGGGCATTGGGTGACGTTGGGCTAGCTTCCTTCCTTCCTTCCCGTTGCGGGCGGCGCGTCTGCCGTTCCTTCCGTTCTGTCGGCTCGGGTCGTGTACGCTTGACTGGCAGATCAAGAGACAGGTGACTGAACCAATTAACAAAAAGCTGCCAGACTACTACTACCACGACTACGACGCAACGAACAACTTTTGCCAGCAGCAACGATGGCGGCAAAAAGTGAAAATTGCTGCAGGTGACGAGCGACTTGAAATTAGCACACATTTCTTTTCTGAAATTACTTCCTTTTCGTTTTTTGTTTTTTGTTTTTAGCTTTTAAGGAAGCGGTGCTCTAGCGTCACTAGACACACCAACAGCTGCGCCCACTAAAAACCTAACCTCAAAGCACTGCCAGCCAACTGGGCGTATACGAAATGTATACAATGTAAATAGACGCCAACGCCAAATGTCTCGCAAGTTGCAAATTAATTTCTCCCAGGAACAGAAACACCGCTTCTGAGCCACTGGCCCACTCCCACATCCAAGCCGAAAGATAGCAAACACACACACACACACACACACAGAGAGAAACATGGCCAATGGCACTTTGCAATGGGCTTTGCTCATAATCACCGAGGCGGCCACAGCGTCAACAACAACGACAACGACAACGACATCATCATCAGCATCATCATCAGCATTATCATCAGCATCGTTATCATGCTTAGCATCCTCATCATCATGGCCATCAGCAACGCTGTCAAAGTCGGCATAGTTGCCACAGCATATTCCATTAGCAATTATGAATATGGAATGGCAATGTTTAGGCCATGACTAGCAGTAGTAGTCCCAGTAATCACTGGCAGCAACGCTGACTACTTAAGCCGCTCGCAACGATGTTGCTAAGTGCTGTTGCCGTTCCCAACGACACTGATGATGATGCTGATGCTGATGCTGATGCCGATGATCGGCTTTCGTCAGCAAATGATAATTGCGTATATCAGAATGTTGAGCCTAAACAAGGATGTTCTTCCACATGCTAGGCCGGTCGCATTTGGCTCGTTTGTTGTGGGGCAGCGTAATATATCGCGACAAGGCGACAAAAAAATCAGTAAAGGCTTTAAAGAACTTTAAAAATTGTAATCAAACGAAATTGAAACACTTGAAGCTATTTGCCATTGCATTGCATCGATTGTCTCTCACTTATGGGCATAATGAAGATTTCTCTGCTTATAAACACATAAACACACACACACACTCACATACATACATGCAGCTCACAATTGTATTCCCACAACAAGCGGAAAATGGATTTCCAAGCAAATTATCTGCTTTCCATGGCATAGCGCATAGTCAGAGGACAACGCAGACAGAGAATGGCAACCAAATACGAACAACAACAACACTGACTGCTAAACAGTTTCAATTTCTGTTTTCCATGTGTGTGTGAGCGTGTGTGTGTGTGCGTGTGTGTCGTTGGCATCATTTGAAAACGACAGCAGCTGCTGCAGCGGCCACAACTAGCTCTCAGCTTGGTTTTGACAAATATGCATAGGACATTGTCTATTGGCGCTTGGCCAAGGGGGTCTATCCGGTTGAATGCCTCGGCTTGGCGCGTGCTTGCCATTGGGCCTGCTGCAAATGATGGTGTTGCAGTTTTTTTTTTTTCCCCCGTTTAATGTGAACGTTGCTGCTGCTGCTGCGCTGCTTGTGTTGCGAGCAAATGTTTTTCGGGTAGCACAATTTCGAGCGCGTTGCCTTTGCTGGCCAAAGTTTTGAGGCTAGACGCGATGTTATGTAATCCACGTCAAGGTTCAAACATGCAGCGTGTGATTGGATACGGTAATCATGTGACAAATATGTTGATGCTGATCCAGATTCAGATGCTGTTGCTGTTGCTGTCGCTAGCCCTGGCGCTGCCTTTACCTCTGGTCTCTCTCCAGCTACTGCACGCCTTTGATTATGCGAATTAATGAGCGTCATAGAGCAGCGAATGGATTGGCTGATTTGGTTGGTTTGGCTGGTTGACTGGTTACTTGACGGTTGGTTTTGGCCGATTTGCATTTGCTCTTCATTAGCCCCTTCAAACACAATCTGATTCGTGTTTGTCTGCCGCTCGCAAAGCTGAAAAGCAGCTTCCGCTTTCATTTGCCAAACATGGGGTAGCTTAAGCTGATCAGTTGAATTTCGCATTGAAAATCTGCAGTTGGCAATGGCGTACGTTAAAGGCACACACACACCCGCACACACACATACATACGCATAACCGCTGCTGTGATGAGCAATTGCGGACAGGCCGATGACAGCAAACGTAATGTGCAGACAAAAACAGCGTCGGCAACGCGACGCGCCAAAAGCAACAACAAAAACGGAAATGACCAAAGCATAAAAACAACAAGCAACAACATGGCAATCGTGGAGCCATATCGCAGATATGGCCATAAAAAGTGCGCAATGACCATAGGCCCCGACGTTGGCCGCTTAAATTGCAAACGAATTTCGTTGTAATGACCACAATGCACGCACACAAACACGCAGACAGACAGAGACACACACACACACACACACACACACACACACGCATACATAGAGCTACTGTTGGTTTGGCTACATCATTTGTAACTGCATTTATATTGAAGCGACCGCATCTGTTGCGGTTATGTTGCTGTATGCAAAAATGCATTTTCGCGCACAGATAAGCAAACAGAACTGTGAATGCTCAAACCTGGCGGGCGAGCTTCGTATTAAGCAATGCATCAACAGCCACATGCCACATGCCACTTGCCCCTCACACACACACACACACACACACACATGCACATTACATTTCATATGTCTGCGTCATGCCACAGTTTTTGCTTCATTTCCGCTCGGACTTGCGCTGTGCTTCCGGTCTATTAATGCCTGTATTTTTTTGTTGTTTCTCTTTTTGTTTTTGTGTGAATTTGCTGTGCTGTCGCTGCTACCCAAAAAGTATGCAATGCGCTTTTTCGCAATTAAATTATGTATCTGAAGCTCTGGACACTAAATTAACTGAACCAATTGGCGGTAAAGAAGACGAAAAAAAAAAACGAAAGCGCACAAAAATTAAAAATCAAGCCGTGTGCTGATACGAAGCCCATTAATAAAAATATGACAATCATGCAAGTGTTTTACAATATTTATAATATTGGCAATTAAAAAGAAATGCAGCATGCATAATTATAATCGCATGCATTATGCACAACCGTCCGATGTCTCTGCAGAGCAAATATTAAATTTCTGAAATTTCAATTGATATTTAATCGACTGTTAATAAAGTCAAACTGTCAACCAAACTGCCTGATTAATGATTTCTTGCTGCGTGTGTGTTGGCAGGCAAGGACACGTTGCAAAGGTAAATGGATAAAAATTGATAGAGGCGAAAACAAAGCGAAAGTGTTTTACCTTTTCACCGTCACTTCTGTGACAGCAACAACAATAACAGTTAACAAAAATATGACGAATGACTGCAGCAGCCATCGGTCAGCAGGAAATAGCTGAAACTAGCAAAAAGGATAACTGAAAATAGAGAGAAAGAGAACGAATACCACCAGCTCTGATGAAATGATTTATTGAAGACATACCGAGCGACATTGACAATCAGCGAACTCGTCCCTCTCTATCTCCTTGCTCTTTCTCTGAGCGTCAACGGAGTTTTATTGGAAAAGCTTACAAACATTTGTTAGAAATCAACAAATCAACAGGACAGCAAAAAAATGCCAAGGCAAAACTAGAAAAGACACGTCGACAATTGAATGCCCTTAGGCGTTCTTAGTCTAACGAAGATCTGCTTGCTTATAGCTGCAACTCAGACAGATGAAAAGAAATGAACGTAATTAAAATATCCATATATAGATATATGCTACCATAGCTATATGCATAAGTTATCTTACATCTTCCATAATAAACATTGCAAAATGAAAGAGAATTCTCCAATTCCCTATTTGCATTTTGGGTGAATAAAAAAAAACTGCAAGTACAAACTGAAGTGAAAATTTTTGCATAAATCAAAGTTAAAAGTGTTAAAAATAGCAAAAGGGCTCAAATTGAATTTTTCCGAGTTTTTTTTTTTGCTGTTGTTTTATTTTTCCGTTTTTTGTTTTTGTTTGCTTTTGGCAAGCCCTTGACGAAGGTCCGTCCTGTTAGCCTTTATGTCCGTCTACTGGTGCTTTTATTTACTTGTAGGATTTTGTTGGCAATGGCATTCATTTTCGTTTGTTGTGCTGTGTGCTGTGTGTGTTGCCCTTTGGGCAAAATTTTGGTTGCTTGTTGGTTTTCAAATTTGCGGTAAATCGGAAGTGCGCCGCAAGTTAAATGAACTTGCCACAGACGGCGTCCCCATTGTCCTGGTCTCCGGTTTGTAGCGTTTCATTTCGATTCACTTCCTTGTTGTCTTTCCGTTCGCCTCCGAGTGCGTTTTCAGCTCGTTTATTTATTTACATGTCGTTTGTTATTCTCGTCTTTTATTTTTTTTATTTTTTACGCCTCTGTTGCGTTATTTGGGATTTTTTTTTCGCCATTGCTATTGCTTAATGGTTTTGCGTCTTTAGTTGTTAATCAGTGGGCAGTCTTTGATTTTGCTTTGGTGGATCCTTTGCACAAATTTGCTTAATTGCGTATAGGTTGTGGTCGAAAAAAGGGTCAGAGCCAGAGATTTGTGCATATTACCATAGAAATCAATTTGCAATCGGACTGGGTGAACATTTCATCCCCTTTCACTGATTTCTCTAGCTATTGATAAGTCCTTGAAAGCAACTCATGTGTGGCTTAAATAAAATCATATTTGAAAAAGATTTAGATTTACCATTCGCCAGTTGAAATTGGAGCTAAAGCCAAATCTAAGCAACCTGAATGCCAAACTGCCTGCTGACAGAAATAATGAAAAAAAAAAAGGTTGAATAAAATATGTGTGTGTGTGTATTGAATCTGAGATACGGCAGGCCAAGGGCCCTGTGCGTTCACATGGCGTATGATCAACCTCAACCCATATGTGGATAAATTTATTGAAAATGATTGTATGTATAAGCAACTGGCAGAGTGTGTGCATATTTTTATAGCGCTCGACAGCAGTCTTTGCTCTCGGGGCGCCTCTATGCAGCATGCATGAAGTTTTACAAAAATATTGATGATTTGGCAAATGTGTATTGAAAAGATTGAATCTATTCAATTGCAGCCAGCCAGCCAGCCAGCCAGGGCAGTCATACAGGAAGGCATCCAATTCGCGCAATATGCTGGCTGCCTGGCTGGCTGGCTGCTGTTAGTTGCCACAGCACTTTGCATGTTAGTTGATGTATTTGAGCTGAAGCCCAAACTTGTTGCCAGCCAACAATGGAACACGAAAAACGTATTAGTAATCCGATATGGCAAAGCCAAGCAAGTAGAATATATGTTATGGAGTACGCAAAATTATGCTACAAAATGCATGCATATTCGTTGCATTTAATATAATGTGCGAGTTCTTAAATTGCTGCAATTTGAATAAAAATACGCGACATTAAACAAAAACAACACCAGCAGCAGCAGCAGCAGCTTCGTGTCCACGTCAACAACAACATAAGCGGAAGCGGAGGTCACTGCAACAGCAGCAGCAGCAACATCAAGAGTATATAACGCAACAAGGCAAAAATAAAACGCAGCAGCAGTGAAATTAATCTAAAAAGTTTTTAATGCGCTTTTAAATGATGATGCTGGTAGGGTCGCTATGTTTTTTATCATCAGCCTTGTTGTTGTTTTCTTCTTCTTTATTCCCTCTCAACCAAGTGCGACTGCAACAGCAACAGCAGCAGCAGCAGCAGCTTTGCTGCCATTGCTATTCATAACTGGGAAACTATCATTGCTGTTGCTGTTGTTGCTGCTGGCTGCTCTGGCTGCTGCTGCTGCTGCTGCTGCTGTGCAAATTACAAGACCCAGACATCCGGCCACAAAAGCGTGCACAAGACCGCCCCTACATAAATACCCTAAATGAGTTTGCGCGGCCACCTGTTGCGTGCTTGGCTGGCGATGCAGAGACTTTAATGTTTGCAAATTTAAATGCAAAAAGAAAAGTGCCCAAGCAGCAGCAGCATTCCGACGACACCATTCGCTATGCAAGCAGAGCGGAATGCCTCGCCCAGGACAGCAGCCCACTGCAAGAGAGCAACGAGCAGCAGCAGCAGCAGCAGCAGCAGTCGCAGGAAGTAAACAATTAAGTTTTAAGTTGGTGAAATTAAATGAAAACAGTGGGAATATTGAAATTGATGCAAAGTTGATTCAAGCAGCACGCAAGGGGGCATTGGGCATGGCGTGGCAAAGAGAATAGCGCTTGATTAAACTTTTTGCAAAGAGCAGACGAGCAGACGAGCGGACGAACGGACGAGCGGACGAACGGGCACAGTTTGAGGCTGACAACTATTATCCTTGCTTTGGCATCGCCGAAGCCAGTTGCCAGTCGTGCCTTTGCTATTTACCTTTTAATTTTCGTTGCATAAATCTGCGCGACCAAGTCAGTTACAGCAATTCATTAGCAACTGCATGGGCTCCTGCTGGCAGGGGAAAGGAGTTTCAGCGGGTTTTGGCAAACTTTTTCGTTTCAAATTTCAAAATGCATTGAAGTGCCGCCAGTATAACTTTTGGCTTCGCTCTTGCTCTCTCTTTTCTCCCTCTCTCTCTCTCTCTCTCACTCTCTCTCTCTCTCTGTTTGCTAATTGTGTAAGTTGGCTGGTTGAGTGTCAGCAAAAGGTCGAGCAACTTGCGCCAATTGAGCAAAATGTAATTAGTTTGCGTGACAGAGAGAAGCAGCTATAGTTAAATAGAGCGCGAGAGCAAGAGACAAAGAGAGAGAGAGAGAGAGAGAGAGAGAGGATGAATCGTATACACATCTAGGCATGATCTAATGTGGCTTTAAGATAGCTTAGCAACGGATTTGCAGCTCTTCAAACATCTTTGGCTGCCTTTTTGCTCGAGCTCGTGCGCTGACAATTTCAAGCACTTAGCAAAAATAGCAACTATTAAATATGCATAAACGACGCGACGGCAGGTCGCGCCCATTAAATTGCCAACAAGCCACACACACACACATACATATACACTCTGTTAGCTAGGCGTGTGATGTGGTTGCCACACTTTAAACACAGCTTTGCATACATTTGGGCAACAACAAGGACGACGGCTGCGCTGCTGCAGCGTCAGCTAGAAAACAAAAGCCGTAGCCAGGAAATTTCTTTTGGGTGCCCAGCCTTAAGCCAGAGTGAGCGCGTGCTTGGCACAACGTCACATAAATTTGCATACAAGCTCACATGTAAATACATATACATATCTATATATATATATATATATATATATATATATATATATATATATATATATATATATATATATATATACATATATATATATATATAAAGAGAGAGAAGAAAGTAAGCGACAGGATGCAGCACCCGCCAGGCCCCTCTATTGCCCTTGTGTGTTGAGTAAACGTGGCACTGTATAACGAAAAGCTTTTAAAATATGCCGACGCGACACCTACAACAGTAAATTTGATATGCTTGCAGCTTAAATATTTACAAACACTCACACACACACGTGCTAGACTAGCACATATCAAGCTTGAAGACATTAAAAGCCAGCAGCATGATAATAAAATCTTTATTTAATTGTATAAATTGTGGCACAACTAACTAAGCAGCCAGCGACCAGCCACAATAGCAGCAACAGCAACAGACAAAGCGAGCAACACATGCCACACACATCAGCATCATAAAAATGAAGTTAATTTTAATTAAAATGCATGACAAAAGTGCGTGCGTCTGTGTGTGTGCGTGTGTGTGTGTGAGGTATGGCATAACTGCTGAATCATAAAGCGTCGCTCGATGCTCACACACAAGCAAGAGTTATATGCGTGTGTGTGTGTGTGCCGTCTCTCGCTGTGTGTGTGTTATGCGTGGTTGGTTTAATTTTAATTGTCAACCCTTTGGCTGTCATTTTTATGGCGCTGACAGGCGCGGTGCTGTTGTTGCTTCCGATGGGTGTCAAATTATAGGCCATAATTGTCAATATTTGCGCCTTTTTATGGTAAGCAAAATAACGAAAACAACAACAACAACAACAATGCTCGGCACATTATGGATCCATGCATAAAATCTAATAATTACAGTAGCAACAAAAAGTACACAAACCTTTTCCCATGCTAATCAACTTCTTGTGCGCTTAGCGCAAATAAGTAGGCAGCACAATTTTTTTTGTGTGGATTCTTTAATAATGCAAATAGACTTTGTAAAGGGTAGAAAAGCTTTGCAGCAGGGTATAAATGGATTTAAGAGAGTTCATCTTGATTGTATATTACATCAGGTGAGTTTGCTGTGCGGTTTTAATTGAAAAACATTTCGCATGGCTGCTGCTACAGGGTAGCTTCAAGTCTAGTGAGTTTTTAGTTATCTGGCAGGCAGATCTAAAAATTTATGACAGCCACTGCGGTTCTGCGGTGCTTAATGCGTGCTAGCAGCTGCCGTGTCACAGTTAACCGCCAAGGCGGTTACAGACAGCGCGCGGAGTGCTGAGCCATGGACAAAATCCTTTAAAATAAAAAATGAAAAAAAAAAAAAAATTTATGCCAACATTTTTGTGGCATGACGCTGGGCGATGGCAGCAGTATTGGTGGTGCGCTACCTTTTTCATCAGAGTGTTTAACAAAGTGCTAATTTAAAAAGTTCACCAAAGCGGCAACAACAATGGATGGGGCAGCACCATAACAATAAGGCGGTAGCTACTTTTGTTGTTGGGGGTGTGTGCACAACAAAAGTAGGAAAATAGCAAAAATTGCTAATTAAAAATTTATATGAAGTTAGCAGTAATAGCATTTTTAATTATAGCCAACTCATGCGCGGGCAGCCAAACAGCAGCAGCGCCAGCAGCAACAACAACAATAATCAGCGGAAGCTACGTAAGCAGCGGAAGTGTGGAATGAACAATTTTGAGGTCAGAGGGCAAGCCTTTTTGCTGTTGTTACTACTGCTGCTGCTCCTGCTGATGCTATGCATTCGATAGGCATAGGCTCAGGCAAATATCCAGTTAATGGGACCTAATGAAAATTTAAATGCTCTCATCAGAATCAGAGCGTTCCCATCAGCTACAGCCACAAATTTTGTTACATTTAATAGTCAACCATTAAAATCAATGACGCAAATCTATAAATTTAGACATGTGTGTGTATGTGCATGTGTGTGTGTGTGTGTGTTTGTGTGCAAGACTATTTGCAAGTTGCAATTATGTTTCTGACTGTTAATTAAATGTTCACATGAAACATTCACAGAACTGGAAAACCACAAAGTTCTGCATGATATATAGCCTAATAAAATGTGGCTCAAGCTCAAATACATATAATTTATACATGAGTTGTGAATAGAAAACAAAGTCGAATCAAGCGAAGGCTAGAGCTGAAGACTTTTAAATATAAATTTAGATTAGCAGGCTAATAACAAATAGGATTGAGGTAAAGTGTGATAGTGACAATAGTTATTAAATGCTAAAGATCTGAAGTCAACGAGAGTCGTATAGTCGATATGCAATAATGAATTTATGATGCGGTTCATTCAATAAATTAGCTAGGATAATGATTAGAGATTTTCCCATTGAAGAATCATGTCTTTATATATAAATCTAAATGCCTAGTATTTTATAATTATTACATATAATTATTACATAGTATTACATAATAAGACAATAATAATTAAAAATTCTTATACTGGAAAATCATGCCTAACATTGTGCTATTTATTTTTATTTTATTAATTTTTTTTCAGCTAGTTTAGCTTGATTTATTTTTGAATATGCCAGGTATTAAAAATAAATTAATCATTGGCTTCAACTGGCGATTTGTTGTTTGAAAATGTAATTGTTAAGTGCTGATTTGCGGATTGAACATCTTTAGGATTTTCAGTAGCGGCATTAAAGCTGTGCGACCTGCACAGCTGAACTTCAATTGAAAACTTTTGTCAAATTAATTAATTAAACTACATCACAGCAGCAGCAGCAGCAGCAGCATTGACTACAACAATAACAACAGTGACATTAATAATGGAAAGGCGTCCGGTTGAAGTCAGCAGAGGACATGGCTCAAACTTGTTGGCAGCCAACAGACAAACAAACAACAGTTGGAAGCATAGAAATAGCATTGCCAACTCAAATGGCGCAAAAGTTGTAAAGTTCAGCAGCGTGCAACTTTGTAGGCCGACGCTTGCCACAGGCAGGGCATTGGAAGAGAGACATGGGGGGTAGGTTAATGGGTTGGGGGCACAGCTTCTTCGGTTGGCTCGTAAAGTTTTTGACTGTGGCAACGCTTAAAGGCATCTTTTTAAAGCGTTTAGTGTTCCGTGCTGTGCTCCATTTCAATTTCAGGCACATAAAAATCAACGCCACGGCATTGTAATTAGTGCTGGGCTGTTTAGCCACGCCCCCACTTAGTAGAATGGCGAGTGGCTGGCTCTAGGGTGGGTCGCACCCTCTCCACCCACTCGGCAAATAGTTGAAAAGTTGTGAACTCGGGAACGGACGGCTATCATTTTCGCATTGAACGCTACTCGGTTATGAGTAAGCGCGCTCCACGCAAATCAACCAATAGATAGGAGGGCAGGAGAGCAGCCAGGAAACTTGGGAGCGGTGATAAGCGCATTTGCTTGTTTATCAAGTCAGACGATTCGGGGCGTAAAAGTTTTGCTCACTGTCAGGCAGGCTAGCAGGCTAGCAGGCTGGCCGACTGGCTGGGCTGGCTATGGAGCAGACAGCACTTCAAGTCATTAGGCAAGTAACTAACCTTTTGTTTATGGCTGCTGAATTTCTATAATAACAATTATGAAAATTAGGCGAAGCGCACAGATGCATGGAGGAGGCAGGCGGGGCGACTGTTTGCTGCTTGAAGGTATGGAGAGATTTGGTTTCGCTTGTAGCCGCCATTGTTTTGACGGCTAATTAAGTTTCTGCCAAGTAGGCAGAAAAGTTGCGGCCCAGCACAAAATATGCTCGCAAAATGAAACGAGTCATCAAGGCACAGTTTAAGGCGTGTGCTCGACAGCTTCTCAACTAAATATTATTCTATTCGATTACTTACTAATTGTGTTGTCATTTGGCGGTAAACGTGTGGACTCACCTGAAAAGAGGCAGGGGACGAAGAAGAGAATAGAAAACGAATCGATTAGTATGTTTAATCTTGCATAATTATTATTTTGCCGTTTGTTGGCATTTCTATGTATACAAATCTTTTGAGCAATCAATTCTAATTAAGCTGCGCCCTAATCAGTTTTTGTGGCACGAATCAGCAACAGCACCAGCAACAACGACAACGTCATCATCAGCGATAGCCACAAAAACCGCATTAAATGCGATTAATTATGAACTTAATTAGCAAAGTAATAAAAAATAAAGTGCAGCGATTTGACGCGCTAATCTTATAGCTCTAGCTGTTGTTGCTGTTGTTGTTGTTGTTATTGCTATTGAAATTGCTGCGGTTCACAGTGCGCTACAGGTCAAATAAATCCCTTTTAATTAAGAGATAAACAGAAGCAATTAAATTATTAATTATGCGCACAAACACTCATAGAAATATTGCATACTTTATGGGGCGCAAACACACACACACACACACACACAGTAACTAACAGACCCCATGTACAATTCACATAAATCAATAGCTTGCACTTAAAGCTGCTAATTGTTGCTAAATAAACGCACATAAAAGCAGAGTTAAACATTTATATACAATACGGTTTAAGTACAGGGCATATGCTTGCCACAGCTATTAATAATGTGGAACGTCAGTAAATAAAACCATAAACCCAAAACAAATGTACAAAGGCCAGATACTCTATACGAATCATAGACGGATTTGGGATAGTAAGAGAGAGAAAGAGAGCGAGATTGGAGAGAGAGAGAGAGAGAGAGAGAGAGAGAGAGAGAGAGAGAGAGAGTGAGAGAGCGAGAGTGAGTATTATAAATAACTAGAAGAAGAATTCAGCTAAAGAGAGAGATTAAATCTATATATCTGCAGGTCATGAGAATTGCAAAGAAAGGCCCTTCGAAAATTTTATACTTTCAATGTTATTTTTAAAAATTTTAATATTGATTTTTTTATTTTATATTTTGAATATTATATTTATAATATTATTATATTTAATATTTTATTTGAACTTGGCTCATCCATCTCTCGTATGTATACAGGGTATAAGAATTCAGAGTCCATTGGGTGTTGGGACTCTGCTGAATTATCGATCATCATTAGTCAGGCTGAAGCGAAAGGGCGCCGTAGCTAGATATGTTTGCACTAATTAATTTCCTATAGAGCCTAGTCAGCCAGCAATCAACACTCATACACACACACACACAAGCGCAGCTCCGATTTGAGTGAATATTGTATTGTGACGATTGCATTTGCAAATTTTCACATGCAATGAGATTATGCATATGCGTGTTTTTGATTTTCGTGCTTCGGTCTGCATATGTTAATGTAATATTTATGTGGACAGTGTACCCAAAATAGACAGAAGCTAGACGTGCTGGGTTGGGGCTAGTATGAAATTGCTGACAAATTGTTGTTACTATTTGATAAACCGCAGCTTATTGACCACGCAGCTGACCGGACGCAAACAGTGTAAGCCCGGCAAACCAAGTCAAATGCCATTTGGGGGCACAGAAGCAGCAACAGCAGCAGCAGCAGCAGCAACAACTACCACAAAAGAGCGTTGCCTGTTTTGCTGACCTTTTGCATAATGAAAGTAACATTGTGGCTGCCATTTTGTGGTTTGACAAATGTTGGGTCAAATTCGGCTACACAGCCGCAAAACACACAACCGCACAAAGACAGCGCCAGACGAGACCGGGCGAACAACTTTGTCAACAGCTAATGGACTCACACACACTAGTAAACACACACACACATACACAGAAAGAGAAAAATTAGCCATGGTCGCACTTTTTGTAGGTGCAGCAACAGCAACAGAAGTGGCCACATGACATGAAGCACCAAAAGCGATAGCAAGAGGTGGGCTTTGAGAGCGAGAGCGAGAGAGACAGAGAGAGAGAGTCGACAAGGACTACGTAACGGACACGAGCATGCCACACATGGCTCATGTTAGACTTGCCAAACAGAGTGAGCGACCACCAACAGCTGACCATGGCGGCAACCACTGCTGATGACAGCAACAATATCATCAGCGTCAGCAGCAGCAGCAGCAGCAACAGCAGCGGAGGCGTTGGTCAGTTGCAACATGAGCAACATTAAAAAACATTAAACCAGAAATCACTTTGCACCACGTCGTTTGTTGTGTGAGCGTTGAGGTTGCACACTAGCAACCGTGCGAGCAGTTGAGGGCACGACGGGGGCTGATGGGTTTAGGGGGCGTCATTTGAATCCACAAAATGCGGCTTACTTAGGCGCACAACTGATGATGATGATGTTGTTCGTTGGCTCGCTTTTTAGCCAGCTAGCCATCGGGCAGCCAAATGGTTGTCCTGGCAATGATTTGTTGGCTTTTGCGCGGCTAGAAGCGAGTCAGCCTGCCACAGCTTGGCATCCTGGCTGCCAGCCAGCCAGCCAGCCAGTTGGTGAACATTGTCTAAATACCACAACAATGAGCCGAAGCTGGAGCACTAGCTACGTCATCGCATTACCAAAGGCAGCTCTACGTAAATGTAATCCTAGGTAGCACACTTGTCTGCCAACCAAGCACCGCCCAGTGGGGGCGTCTCCCCACCCCATCATGTGCTGCTTGTTACACTCCATTTATTTTTCACTCCTTTTGGCTGGCTTGCTGTGTAAACAAATCTAACACGCAAGTCGCAAAGGGCTTTGGGTGGTTTGTTTGGGGTTCTGCGCCAAATGCATTTCCCAGCCCCAGCCAAACAGGGCACAAGCAATGCACTTTTTAGGCTAAATGCGATTGTTGTTGTTTGGTTCCACTTTTAGAGCACTTTACAAGCCTGTCAGCAATGGACCAGCCGAGACTGTGGCTCCCTCATTTGCATATTTGAGCGGGAGCGAGACGCGCAGCCTGCTGCCTTCAGAGTGTTTACTATATAGTCTGTTGTCTGCGTCCTTGCCAGAAGCTAATGTAAGAGTTTGCCCATTTGCCCATTGAGGGCATAAAGTTCTCCAGTCGTCAGAGGTAAAAGGAGCATACAAATTTCTCTAACAACTTTATGTATTTGGAGACTAAAATATTAGCTAAGAGATCAACTCGTATCTCTTGTCTCCCATTCAGTGCATGGAAAGCTCTTAAAATGTCAGATTTCAAGCTAAATTTAGCTAGACTTCCGCTAAATTCTATTGTTCGACATTTTACAAAAGGCAGAAGACTCGGAAAATCAAAGCAAATAAATATGCATGAATTGAAATTGAATTACTTGGCGAATTGTTTGACCCAACAACAAACTAAACAAACAATGCGGACACAACAAGTAAATAATATGCGACAAGAAATGCATTTGAAATTATTTAAATCAGCAACAGAAACATAACAAAATATTGTTGAATAAAATAAAAGGCAAATACAATTTACTCATAAATACACACACACACACACACACACATACAGACATACATATGCATATGAAAAACTCCAAGTCACACAATGATTAGAGGGACAAGTCAGCGGAGGCTGACGGGGAATTCGCAGATTTGTGCAGCATCATCTCGGTGAACGAGTCGGACGATGTCAGAAACTTTTGTGCGCTTTTGCATGCGACATTTTTGGGATTTATGCCGAAAAATGCATAAATAACTGTTAATATTTAATATTGTTAACTTGTAAATTTTAAATGAAATATGTGTGGAGCAGCCATGTGGAAGAGAGCATGTTGACGACCATGACGACAACGGCTGCTGCTGTTGCTGCTGTTGCTCTGGTCAGCATAGGTCAGGACATAACATAGCCCGGCACATGAATTATGCAGTTTTTAACAAAAATGCCACATGGCTTACTACACCACCTACAGAGAGCGAGAGAGAGAGAGAGGGAGATAGAGATAGAGAGAGTCCTTACAGTCGTAGTCAAAACGACATGGCAAAAGTTTAATTGTTTCTACTGCTGAGTCGACAAATGTTATTTGAATTTCTGTATTTTATTTCGCTTTTGCATTTTACATCTGCAATTATTCGGTAAAACTCTTGCGGCGCAGCAAACATGTCAAATTAGAAACTGTTCTGTCAGTTACTTCATTTGAATGACATCATCAGCAATCAGAAATGATGTTGATGTCAAAGCATAGAGTTTGCGCGGAATTTGCATAATTAACAAAGTATATATGCTCAGCAGTGGCTGCAGACACTCTCAATGAGCAACGATGAAAATGGGAATTAAATATAAGAGTTGAGTTGAATTGAATTAGTTCTGATCTTTGGTTAAAGCTACTGAAGATGTCTACAATTAATTTTCTTTGGCAAACTGAATCAATCAAATAAAATATTTCCTTTTATTATTCATTGCCTATTTCTGTATTTTTAAATAGTTAATATTTAAGCCAATCTAGAGGATTATTTATTTACTTTTGTTTCCTAACAATAAGAATCAGTTGACAAATGTTGAAATAAATTAAATAATGTTAAGAAAAAGTATTTTATATGCGTCTGCATTTCAGTATTATTTTTTAATTGTATTTTCTCTTTTTTTCTCGCTCTGTAAAGGTATTGTAAAATGATTTCAGCCTAAGAACTTAAGTGCATTTCAATTACAAAAATATACGTTGCACTTTATGTTGCATCTGCCGTTGCATAAATCATGAATATAACACACACATACACATATATCAAATCCGTTCAATATAAAACGTGTTGTGTGAAACAAACTAAGCGAAAAGCTCACAGTCACACCCACATGCGCCACCCACACAGTCACATTCGTATGGCCAACTGAAACTCTGTGGATTTGGACGCCTTTTTCAATTTAGCTGCGCCTAGCTGCAAATTCAGTTTTCGTTTGGTCAAAAAAAAAAAAAAAAAAAAAACAACAACAGCAACACTACCAACACCAACATACTGTTTGGTCATTGCCTAGGAAATTTAAAACTTATAAGCACGCCACGCTGCCACGTTGTATGCATTGGCCGCTAACTGTTGACGGTCGAGACGCACGCACGGCTAGGCTGGGCTGGCAGCACTAGCTAAGCCACCCAAAAACAGCTCCAGCGCTAGCTCTAGTTCGAGCTTCATCCTTACCCATGCCATACCAGTTCCGTTCGTGTCCATCCACTGGCGCAAAAGCCATAAAGTTTTTATTTATTTGCATTTGCTCACGTGTGCATGTTTAATTAAATTTGAAGCGCCAGAGCGGTCGCTCGGCCGCCCCATCGAGTCATGGCTTGAGAGAAACTTTTTGTTTTTTCTCCTTTTTTTGGTCGCCAAACACAAAAAAAAAACATGCAAGCTTCTGTGGCGCCACCTGGCGGCCGCCAATGCGCTGGCACGAAAAGTTATGTCTAACGGCTCTGTGTATTTGCGGCTAGGCGGGTGCACTTGCACCTGCACGGGCACGGGCACGGGCACGGGCATATGATGCAGTTTACGTAACGAAAATTGAGTTGGACATGAACAAATTGCGGTTAGGTTGGTGGATGGATTTGTCGGCTTCTATTTTTGTTTCGGTTTCGGGATTTGTTTTTATTTCTAGATTTTCATTTACTTTTTTGAGTTTTGAATTTTTTTGTATTGTTTTTTATTTTGGTTTTTGTCGGCATGTTCACGAGCTTGGCTATCCTGGTTCAGCGTGTGGGGATAGTTGTAATATGCAAATTGGAGCGTGACATGCATTTCGACAGCTTTGAAATGCAAAAGCCGTGGATGCATTTTCATCTTAAAGTTGGCCCACTTAAAGCCTTTTAAAGCCTATTTATCTGAATCTCTGTTTAGCCGCAATAAGTTATTTATTTTATTAATGAAAAGTTGGCAACAATCGCGTGTATTTTCTTTTTTTCCCAGACTTTTGACTCGCATGACAAATGACAAACAGACGATGTTAGCTAAAATGCGTTAATTAAATTTTGTTTCTCAACTGCTTCAATGCGTAGACGAGCCCAAGGGAACATTACCCAAAGACAGCCCCATACAAACACACTCGCACACACACGACCACGCCCACGTGTCGCATTACGTTGCCTACTTCTAAGCGCTGACATCTTGTTTTGCCAGCAGCTCATAAAATTTGCAGCTTGTTTCAAGCATTTTGCCAGCTGCTTTAATATGCATATGTGTGCGTGTGTGTGTGTGTGCGTGTGCGCGTGTTAGTGTAGAATTTATGCGCCTCATTAGTTGGTCCAGCCCCAGGAGTTGAGCTCATCACCTTGGATGTGGCACAGTCACAGCATCATCATTAGTCACAAGTAGCGGGTCACAGGCCGCTGCTGGGTGTACGGCGCCTAAAAATATGCTAAGCATTTGGCACTGCGTCAAATTAAATGGTTTCGACGATGTTTGACATATTTGCACAGTTTAGCTGCTATAGCAGCGCCGTCACGTGGCCTCAAATACAAAAGCTCCGGCCAAAAATATATACATAAACGCATGCAAAGATTTTTCATATTTCCAGCAACATTTTTCACGGCGTCAAAAAGGGTTGAAGTGTCTCAGCGCTAAGCACGCGTAAGAGAACAAAAATCAAAAGACAAAAAATGTGGCAGTGCGCCAAGATACACATGGAATCGGAGCAGAAGGACAGCAGGACAGCAGGACGGAAGGGTACACGAAAGTAGGCGTATCTTGCATTGATTTTTTTCTTTCACATTTTTTTCAGCTCTTGCACGCCGACTATTTGCCGACGTCGTGGTCGTTGTCGCGGCTGCTGCTGTTGCTGTTGCGCTCATTCATTTCATTTCTCGTCTTGCGTTTTATTTTATGCTCTGCTTTTCATTTTTATGAGCGTGTACAAATGTGTGTGTATTGTTGAGGGTGTGTGTGAGAGTCCTGGCTGGCTGCTGGCTGTAGTATGGTCTGCCCTGCGACTCAACTCTGCCTACTTTTTATGGGTTTTTATTTATTTGCGCCGCTTTGCAATTTCAAAAAGTGTTCGCGTGTAGCCCCAGACTAAGGCAAAAGGATTTGGCTTAGCCAACTTGTCTGGGCTGGGCCCTGGTCGGGGCCATCGTCCTATTTCGTGCTGTGTCGGATCTTGCGTGTTTCACTGCCTTATATTGCAAAGCGAGCATAATAAATATTTGACGCTTCATAAATCTTTAAAGAGTTGCCAAAAGTAGCAGCAACAGCAACGACTACAGCCTCCAACTGACTCGTCTCATATTTCCCGGGCTAGAGCCAGAGTCAGGGTGCCAGTCGAGCCTTCTCTTAATGGATTTGATATTTTTCGGCGCTCCACGTTTATGCTAATGACTCAGCCTGACCCATGTGCCCGAGCCAAGCCGAGCTGAGCCGAGGCGAGGCTAGGAGGCTGCAATCGGAAGCCACTGTGCAAATTGGACAATGAACAGCAACGTTGAAAGGCGGTGGCGGTGGCGGTGCCGGTGGCGTTGGCAGAGGGCTGCCGGATAGACAATGTTGACCACTTGGGAAACCCTTGCAAATTGCATGGCCAAGAGCGGCTTGAAATCTTTGGCACAGTTTTCACTTGCACTTGCGCGCCGCCATTTTTGATTTCCCCAATGATTTGCATTAACATTTTTGGCTTTGGGTGGAAACCCACTCGACTACATATTCTCGTACATCTCACAAGCAATTTAAAAGCCCCACACACTGCACACAACCTAACGCATTGAGTGCCGAGTTGGTTGGTTTAAGCCACAGTAGCTACAGACAATGAACCAACGATCCGACCATAAGCGCATTATGCGGGCTAGTTCCTTCGGTCTGTTTGTGGCGCTAAAACTCCTAAATCCCTCTCTCTCTCTCTCTCTTCCTCCTCTCTTTGCCCTTTATCGACCCTCTTTGGTCTGCACACAAATGAACTATTGTTTATAAGCCACATGAACTAACTCGAAACGTATTTATGTGGCTGTGTTGAATGATGGCAGCTTCAAGTCTTTGAGCTGTTTGCTATAATGCGGCTATTGAAATTCCTATTCCAAATTATATTAAATAATTAAAGTTCAGCAATTGACAATTGATAGAAATTGAGATAGTTCCAAGTAAATATGCATATGATTGCATACAGATTTCCATTTTAATCAATCATGTTCGAAAATATTCATATCATTTGCTTAAATGATTAGTAACAGCATCGAATGCTATAATTTGCAATTAATTAAAACAAACTAACAGAAGTAAATAGTAATTGGCGATAGACCAATTTATTTGAAAATTAATATAAATAAATATATATTGTATAAATATTTTTCAATTAAATTTCAAGTTTACGTTCCATGCACAGTTTAATTAAGAATCAATCAAATATTGCAAAAACAAATTTTTAATTATTTATTATATTATAATAATAATTATTTTTTTTTTTATTAGCGAATATTTCCCACAATAATAATGAAATAGGTAATAACAAAATTAGCTAATAAATGCACTAATAAATTTATTTTAAAAATCCACAAAATTTATTGTCCATTAGATTTTCATAATATTTTTTATCTAATTAATATTTTTGCTAAGCTTTGGCCAATCATTTTTAATTTAATTAAAAAGCATTGGAGAATTAATAGTTTTATTAAAAATAAAGATTAGTTTATAATATAAATCAAATTATAAAGCAAACAGCAAATAAATTGCAAATTTAAGTAGTTTCTGAGAGAGAGAGAGGAGAAAAGGGATTTTAGTTTAATTTACTAACTCAACTTTAAGTTTTTATGTGCGAGAAACATTCTCAGCGCAGTTGCTTTTATTTTGGGTAACGTGTTTTACAGTTCATTAAAATTTGGCTCACTGCCAGCGTCAATGAGCATTAAAGTTATGCCCAATACACATAGTGCACATTGTGTCTGGGGCTGGCACGTTGCGTGTAGCCTCTTGTTGCTTGTTGAGCGGGCGGCTATGCTATGTTTGTTGTTAAGCGTGTTAACAGGCATTATATTGCACACTAACACACACACACCCACACTCACACTCACAAACACAAACACAACTCAAACATACACAAACTTATGGTGGCTACGAGGCTGCAGCTCTGGCTGTCTGTCTTATTAGCGTTCAACAACGGCGCCACATGCTGCTCATTGAGCACACGCCTGACAAGCGGAGAGCCAAAGAGACTGGGCAGAGACAGCTTGTGGGGTTGCGGTATATCGCCAGAGTTGCTTTAAAATGCCATCCGTCTTAAACTCGGCCCAAGCACACACACAATTGCTGTGCAACATACTTTTGTACGCGACCGAGCTGACAACTTCCGACAGTTGCCGCCCGCCGCAGCTGTACGTAGCTATTATTATGAGCATTTCATTCTTTTTCCCTCTCTCTCTCTCTCTCCCTCTCACTCTCACTCTCTTCATTTTCTCTTTTTGTAGCCTGGCTGTGAAATAAAAACCGCAATTACCAGCGAGTAAAACATATATATATATATATATATATACAAATGTATGGCAATGAGAGGGCAAATAAACCTGTGAGCCTGCTCATACACAAAAATGGAACTGCATGTGAGTGTGTATGTGTGTGTGTTTGTGTGTGACATAAAGCAAACAATATGGCGACACGCAACACTAAACAGATGAGGCAAGCGTCACTGAGAACTTCAGCACAAGCACAATGTGCCAAGCAAGCAGCAGCAGCAGTGACGACTTTTGTTGTCCTGCCTGAACACAACTATATCACGCATACGTCGTGTGTTGTCAACGGTGCCAGCAATGTGATGCCAGCAATGCCAGCAATGGCAACAATGTTGCTGCAACAAAATTGTCAAGCCAGTCGACTGTGTGAGCGACTGCCCGAGCGCGTCAACATTAGTTTAAGTTGCATACAAAAGCTAGTTTCGAGCGAAAGGGCGCAAAATGGAATTATACGAAGGCGTCAATCTGTATGCGCTGCATTGTTGTGTGTGTGTGTGTGTGCTGAGGTTGTGCAGCCCCAGTGCCTTTTGGCTGCACTCATTGTGCGCTGAAGTGCGCTGCCATTAAGTCGCATTGTTTCTGTTCTGCTACTTTTCCTCGTTGAGCACAAAAATTGAGTAACTGCACGTGAATGAAAATGAAAACAAAACCGGGCAAAGAAAGGGACGCACGCCGGTCAGGCCAAACAGGACCAACTTTCACGCTAAAAACTTTCGCATTTCTTAACTAGTTTTTGTTATTGTTAGTCGGTTTTATTTTCTTGTTGTTTTGCTATTGTTGCTGTTGTTGCTGTTGTTTTTTGGCGCTTGCCGTCGCCTTCGCCTTCGCCTTCACCTTCGTCTTCGTGCCATGCACAAAATGCGGAAAATTAAATTGCTCTCGTTCTGGCTCGTTCCTTTGCGTTGCACGGCAGCCAAAAATACAACACACACACACACATGCACACGAGGCCAAGGAATATATACTAAGAGAGCTGGCACACACATACAAACAATAATTGAAATAAACACTTAAAAAGTTTGACTGCTGCGCTGCTGGCTTTGCCTTTTCCTTTGCCTTTGCGTTTATTGTTGTCTTTGCTTTTACTTTCTGCATTGCTTTTTCACATTTTGTTTGAGAGTTCCATTTTTCCCTGTATGCTTTGAAAAAGTTTGCTTGATTTTAATGCTGCGCGTCGTTGCAGCTGTTAAATTTTATTAACCAGCCAACAAAACTTGAAACAATGAACAGATTTTCAGCTGCTCTTTGTGTTCTTGTTTTGTTGCAACCATTGTGCTAAGCGCCTCAGCCATAAGCAAAACAAATGAGAGACAACAATATTAGCTGCATACTTTTGTTGGCCAGGGAAATCTAATTAAGCTCGGGCAGGCAACTTGTGATTTACAGTTAATTACAAAAAATAAATATAATTAAGCCATTGAAACGTTTAGGTAAGCGCACGGCCAACAGCTAAAGCAAAAGCCAAAAGACAAAGCCAAGGCACATATCCTGCGGCCACTTGTTCAGCTGTCTAGCTTGGCCAGGCCAAGCAGACAAACGATGCCTGACTCTATTTACATTTGTGCTCATACCGTGTGGACTATATCTGGCTCTACATGACAATTGGCCCAAGATGTTGTTGTAAACTTCAGCTTGATAAACAGCTTGAACTGCAGAGCTTGATAAACTGTAGTCTTTGGGCGCAGGCAAACATAAATCAAGGATCCTATAAAGAAGTCTACTAAGCAAAATACAGTTATAATTAAGTGGCTCTGGCCACAGACTATGCACAATACGCACAGTAATATATTTATAATTACTAGTCCAACAATATAAATTACAAGTGCCACACATCTAGTCAGATGCACTAAAAAGCAAATAACTAATTAGTCTAATATAGCTTAAACAAACACTACTGACTGCATCAACAATGGAATGCTAAAGTGTGAGTCTATATGAGATATACTAGAGAGAAAGATTTCCAGGAATATTCTAATTAAATAGAATTGTTAATTAGTTGAATATTGACAATATTAATTTAACATTAGCATTATGGAATAATCAACTTAGATTTTACCAATTTTTAGAAAAATAATTCATAAAATAAATATAATATATATATTATAAAAAAATATATATATATAAATCAGGAATATTCTATTTATATAGACAAATTGGTAATCATATTAATTTTGATAATATTGATATAATTATTATTGAATAATAGAATTGAATTATAGACTTTTAATATTACATTTTAATATTAAAAAAAATAATATTAATAAATTAAATATAAAAATATATATTACATAAATTAATATATAAATATAAAAAATGTATATACTACTATAATTATATTACATGAATAAATAAAACCAAACAAATCTAGTTTCGATTCATCGCTTTCAACATATTTTCTCCGCCTTCAATTTGCTGACCGACCCAACATCCCACTTAATTTCTAATTGCTGACAATACTTAGCTTTATTAATTTTTGTTGCCATTTTATTTATTCAAATTTTGTCGTGTTGCAGAAGCGTGACAACAAAGAGCAACTAATTAATTTGATATTTTCTGGCTGGCATAGCCCCTAATGACAACCAACTTTGACGCTGCGGTCTAAAGACACAAAATATGAAGAACATATTTTCTTCTTCTATTTTTTTTTTTAAGTCTATGCCCCACACACACATATACAGCTAACTGCCTTTTTTTCGTTCTTGCTTTATGGGCATTCCACGCGTAGCGCAGCAAAAAGAAAAATTAATATCAATTTTCAGCTTTGCCTATGACAGAGCGAAAGCCTAATGCTGTTGTGTTTTTTTATTTTTATTTTTATTTTTTTTTTTTTTTGCTATTTTTTCAGTGTTTTTGTTTTTATATAATTTCGTTGCGTGCTTTTGGCCGTTATGCATGTGTCCTTTTTGTTCTACCTTATTATATTAACAACAATTACTCACAATTATGCGAGCTCTATGGCACACAATTTTTGCTTCTCTCAGCGCTCTCGCTCGCTCCACATATACTTGGCTGCAATTAACTTGATTACAATTGGAGTGAAGGGTATTTTTTCTTCTTCTTCTTCTTGCTTTTGCTTTAGCTTTTTATTAAGCTGCACTGACCAAAGACTGGCTGGCTGGCAGGCAGGCAGGCAGGCTGGCAGGCCAAGCAACAGCAACGAAAAAAAAAAACAAAAAAAACAAGCCCATCGCATTGTTGATGTGAAAAGTGGAGTGCCCCGAAGGGTCGCCCCAACTGATGTACATGCTGATTAGAGCCTGTCTACAGGCAGCAGCAGCAGCAGCGCTAGAAGAGTCGCTCCTTTATGGCGGCGTTTGGTTTCGATTTACTTTGCTTTTATTTTCCACTCAAATTCAGTTAAATGCCTGCGGCTCGTATCTGGGGCATCTTTTGAGTGCGCTTCCCTGATGGATATTATTTTTACGCACACACGCACGCACACACACACCTATACATAGCACAGATAATAGAACATTTAGCCGCAGGAGAAATTATGCGCCAGCAACGCGAACTGCGCACCGCACCGCCAGCATCGACAATCAGTGTCAGCAACAGGATGCTGTCGTTTCGAGGTTTGGCTTTTTCATTCTTTTGCCGCTCCACATTTTTCTTCTTCTTTTTATTTCATTTTTTTTTTTTTCGCTTGTGCGGTGTAATTGAAAAGCGCCAAAAGTCAAAGTGACAAACACAGCAGCATCAATGGCTGCAAAGATGCGTCAAGAACTCGCATTTGCTGATTGACAACAAGCTCAGCCCGCGCTCGCATCATTGACGAATGTTAGTCCTAACGAGATTTTCCAGCTGTTGTAATTGCTCCTGTAGCCGGCAGCCGTTTCGACTACATGCGAAAATTAATTAACAGAATCTAATTTTTTCAAAAGCAGGCGCCACCACTGCAATTATCGCTAATGAGTTTAATGCCAAACGGTGCCGCGAAACGCGCCTCTAGCACCCTTTTGTTTTTAGAAACTTTGTTACCTTTTTGCCTATTTTATTTTTACAGGCTTTTGCTACTTTCTTAACGAATGGCACCAGTTCCCTCAACGAAATAAAAACATAGCCTGCCTGCCTGAAAGCAAAAGAAGGTAGACATTTGCCCTGTCCATTTTCACTTTTGTTCTCAACTCATTCCATTTCTCAGGTGCAACAAGTTTCTTTCTGTTACTTTACATATTCTGTGGAGTTTGTAAAGAGTTGTCTATGTGCTAATGTTGCCATTTGGTACAAAAAAAAAAAAAAGGGTATATGGCTCTTGGTCATTTAAGTTAGCTCGTTTAACTTTGTCTATTTTCTTGGCTACAGAAATTACCCTTTTTACTGGCCACGTTAATTTGCCCAGCTTCCGTGATTTTGAGCAGGCAGCCGCAGCAGTCGGACACCTGTCCGACCTTTTGACCATTTGACCGGTTCATTGAAGCGTTCTGTGTTAAGGTCAGAAGTTCTGCCATAGCACTGGACTAAACGGTGCAAAGTTCAACCCTAAATGTGCCGCAAATAGCATCAATGACTGCCAGGAGTTGGGCACGAAGAGCCAACAGCTGATAACTCTCCGCTCGTTTGCTTTCAGTTTTACTTTGACTTTCCACTTAAGTCTGCCACCGTCCGACTGACTCACTGTCTCTGAGCATGTCTTTCTTTTTTTTCTCTCTCTCTCTCGATTTTTTTTTTGCTGATTGAATTGGCAAATGAAAGGCAATTAGTTGTAAGAGACTGCAGGGGGTTTGATAAGTGTTAAATTAATTATCTAATGGCTGCACATTACTTAGTTGACTTATTAAACTTTTAAATAAAATGTAAGTGAAGAGCGCAGCACTCCATCTCTGCCTCTGTACCTTTTTCTACACAGTTAATTATATTTGCGGATAAAAATGAAATTGCAGTTTATCATAGACGCAGGTTCAAGTGCTGCACAAATAGCCAGTGTGCAGGCCAGTTGGGGTCAGAGACGACAATGGCAAAACAAATATTAAAGCTGGACAAACATGTTCGTGTGTGTGTGTGTGTGAGTGTGTGTTTGTGTTTGTGTGTGTGCCTGACTGTGTACAAGTGTGTGGTTGACTCCTATCAGTACTATGTGCCACTGCCAAGTGGCAAGCCGTTGAGCTGACCGGCTGTCTGGCTGCCTGGCTGGCCAGTTAAGATGCTGCTAGGAAATCCTGTTATAAAAATGGTCTGGCAACAACTCGTGCAATGCAATGAGACGAAAACAAGTAGAAACATACAACATACACAGCCATGCACTACATATATACATAAATATATATATATACATAGTTACCGCTTGGCAAATCTTGTGACGGCGCCATAAACAGGAGGCAGGATCAAGTTACGAAGCGTGTGTAAGAAATGTAAACTTAAATATTTTATAACATTAAAGCAACAAATAAAAGTACCACACGGCAGAGAGAGGAGTAAAGGAGAGAACGACCGAGTCGGGCAGGTAAGTGCCGGCCGGCCGGGTGCACTAAAAATAAAATTGCATACTTTATGGCGCCGGATGCGGCTGAACACAGGGCGCAGCGTTGCCTCGCAACGATATCAACGTCTTCAAAGGCGAAAGGAACGCAAGAAAATTCGATGAAATTTATTTACAGTTAAAAAGCAGACACTTTGGCCAAAGAGTCTTGCTACGTGAGTGTGCGTGTGTGTTTATGTATATGCTTGTGTATGTGTGTGTATTATTTGAGGGAGTTTATTTAAAATTCAATTATGCAGCACACGATCTGCCCCACAACAATTGCTATGGAGCAGTCTGCAGGCGGGAGGGGTACTTCCATTTTTTGCTTATGTGTGAATAGAGAAACAGTTTTTGCAGTCTATGTTTACACTTGATATGTTTGCATTGTGGCTTACCCAATGATTAAATTTATATAGAAATTGTTCATCGATCCTTACCTGAAACGGAGCAAATGAGAGAGATTTATTAATTATTATTGCAAAAATAGTGGAGCGCTTAAGTCTAAAAAACAAGTGTACAACTGGACAAAACATCCTTAAATTTATACATATATTTATAATAATAAATATATATATAAATAAATGTATTAAAATATTAATGTAGTAGAGGGCACACAATATCAAATGCAAATATTGAAATTTACAGTCACTAAAATGTAAATTAATTTCTTTTTTTTTTTGTTCGCCTACGAGAAAGTCAACAAATTAAATAAATAATATTTCTATAAATAGGTCATACAAATTAAAAATATCGTAATTTTAATGAGCATAATTAAGTGATGAGTTTTTCCCTATTTTATTTGTTGATTTTTCCTAGAAGTTGTGTAATTATATAAATTGTTTTCTTTTTTTCTGTTCGATAATATTAAATTTCAATAATTTTGACATTTTCTTTGCGCTTAATGAGCCTATTTCCCAAACCGTTAACAGACACTGCCTGTCGCAAGTCTGCAGCCCGAGGCATATCATTTTCAAGGTCTCACTTGCAATCAAATTATGAGTAATTTATGCCGCTGCCTGCTGCCTGCTGCCTGCTGCCTACTTATAATTTTAATATCATGACACCCAAAATCTTGTTAAAGAAATCTCAATTATCTACTTTTATTGATTTGCTAAGCAAGCAAAGCACAGATGCTGATGCTAAGCAAGCGGAGCGAAACGGAGATCCTGATGCTATTTACGCACCATTTTGTCGCTCTTCACTTTCGCTTTTGCTTTCGTTTCGCTTTCCGCTTTTGACAAACGAAATTGGGAGCCAACGAACAAAAAAAAACAACACAAGATGCACGAAAACAATTACGATAAAAATATATATGTATATAGATATTTATATATATAGACTTGTTGTAAGTAGGTTAGGCCCAGGTTGCCGGGGTAGTCTGTGACAAGCCCTGAGCATGGATAAAAGCAAATTATGATAACAATAAAGATTTAACTAGAGGAGCTCGTGAAGTGGCAGCAGGCGGCATGCCGCTAGACACAAAGCCCTGCCATGAAAGCGAGGCGAGGCGCGCTGCGACCCCGAAGCAGCTTGGCCAAGGCACATAGCGAAACAGGGACAATTTAAATAGACATTTATCTTGCCAAACGACAGCCCAGGTTGTGCAACCACCCAACCACCCACACACACACAAACACACACACGTGGCATTGCCTATAACAAAATTACAACATTGCGGCTGATCCATGACGATGACGATAATGTGCGGGTTCTCATAGCTCGACAACGAGCCACCCCAAACATCTTTAGCATCCCACTCCGCTACCTTTCTGACATTGATGATGTGAACGAGAGTTGCTTCGCTTTTTTGTTTGATTTTATTTATGCGCTTTCGTGTATTTTGTTTAACAAGAACAGCGACCGCAACAATTTTCATGGCATTCGCCGTTCGCTGTTCGCTGTTTGGCTTTCAGCTTGTCTACGCGGGCTGAGCTTCTTCTACTTGTTGTTTTTGTTTCTTGTTTTTATTTTCTTTACAATTTTTGGCTTGCCAAATGTTTTTCTCACTCCACAATTGTACCAGATTGTCAGCAGCTTTCTGCGAGATAGAAGCTTCAGGGTCGACGTTGACGGTATAAAATCGTCAAAAAGACCAATATGTGCAGGTGTGCCTCAAGGTAGCGTTCTCGGCCCTACCTTGTATACTTTGTTCACAGCCGATATGCCCTCACATAACGACATCACAGGAGCAAACCGAAACAATGCACTGATAGCCACGTATGCCGACGATACAGCCGTACTTACAAGTAGTACCTGCATCAATAAAGCTACAGAGTCATTGCAGCAGTTTGTGAGCAGCTTTGAAGACTGGGCCCGCAAATGGAACATAGGAATTAACGGGAGCAAATGCGCAAACGTTACGTTTACCACAAGACATTTAAACTGTGGTCGCATTAGCATGCAGGGTTCAACACTACCGCACAAAAGAAGCCACAAATATCTGGGCGTAGTGTTAGACAGAAGGCTGACTTTTAACATGCACACCACGATGGTCAAAAAGACTGTAATGACCAAAAGCGCAAAGATGTCATGGCTTCTTATGCCGGCCAATAAATTGTCACTGTACAGTAAAGTGACAATTTATAAAGCAATACTAAGCCCCATATGGAGATATGCGCTTCAAGTCTATGGAATTGCGGCAAAATCAAACCTAAACAAAATAAGAGTTGCACAAGCAAAAATCCTCCGGCAAATCTGCAATGCTCCCTGGTACATGCGTACCAGGGACATTGAAAGAGATCTCAAGGTCCCCAAAGTTGGAGACGTAATGCAAGAGGTATCTGCTAGATACCTTGCAAGACTCGACGGCCACCCAAACCCTTTGGCGAGAAGACTTAACAAAGAAGCCAGAATAAGAAGACTGAAGAAGTGCCATCCACAGGACCTCCCTGCGAGGTTCCTATAAAAATAATGTTTAATGTAAAAGTGAATGTGATTATTGTGTGATTAGTTAACCAAATTGTGATTGTTGTTTATGTAAATTGTTATTGTAATATCTGTAGTGTTCTACTGTAAATAATTGTACCTTTATGTTCAACTTGTTAAGCTGCCAACTAGGTAGTAGAAAGCATGTTTAAATAAAATAAAATAAACCTTTTTACCAAAAAAAAAAAAACAAATGTTTTTCAAAACATAAAATTTTTTTTACATTAACTTGCTCTAACAACACGCAAACAGTGGCAAAAGTTGTAGAAAATTTTTGAATATACATTTTTTTTCTGTTACATTTTGCGTTGCTTTTAGCGCTCAACGACTTTGCTGTTGTTGTTGTTGTTGTTGTTGTTGTCTTAGGAAAAGCAAAAGTAGCGCAAGAACAACAAGCTCGAGCCAGCGCAAATGTGGAGCGTGCCACGTTATAGCAAGTGTGTGTTTATGCGCAAAGTTTTGCCAAAAATAAGCAAAAAGGTAAATAAAAAAAGAAACAAAAGCTGCCTAACAAAAAAGTTGCCCTTCGCTATATCAACATCATTTGCGTTAAGTGGTTTGAAAGCAATGCGTGAAAAGTCGAGCAGTTACAAATATGCCGCATGCCTAATTCCGGCGTCTTTATCTGCCGTTTCCACTGGCACTAGACGACGCAGACTTCGCTGTCGCCATCATCGGCGTCGTCGTCGCCTATTAAACTACAATAAACCATTGCTGGCACGATGCCAACGTTTGCGCAACAGGAATTGAAACCAGTTGCTGTCGCAGTCGCAGTCGCAGTCGCAGTCGCTGCTGTTGCCGCCTCTGCCTATGCCTAATTGGCTGTTGTCTGCTTGTTGCCAAAAACTGTTGCATGCTTTAAGGCGAGTGCCTAATAAAATTAGCTTTGCCTGACAATGGAGCAAAAGGCAGCAAAATAAATAAAATGGTAGCACAAACACACACACACACACACACACACACAGGCATATGTGTAGCGAAAATGCCAAGCAATCTGAGCATATTTCATGGCGCTCTACGTGCTGCGATTTTTCGTGTATTTTTTTCTTCTTTTTTTTCTAGCCAGCAGCAGATGGGGTAGGCAGGACCACCTGCTTGCTTGCCTTTGTATAACACTTTGTGTAGATTTTGGTATATCGATAGCACACACACATACAGAGGGAATTTACATTGTGTGTGTGTGTGTGTGGAGGTTGGTATCCTTTTTTATGGCTGCTAGCTAAATTTATGATTTCTATTCATGCGTTTGCTTTGTTCAAAGGATTTGTTCTTTGTGTACCTTGTTACCTAGATGCTGGATGCGGTATGCTGACGCAAGCCAAGTAATTTATAAGCTTTAAAAGTGTGCGCCAATTAAATTTGCATGGGACAAACCAAAGCAAAGTCCTACATAACCAACAACAAGAAGAACGACAACAAAAGCGTTGCCTAAATTATGGCAATTAAAGCAAATTAAGTGTAGTCGAGAGCCTGGCTAATAGACAGCCCAGGCGGACAGCCATACTGATAGATGAAGTTAAGAAAATTGGATAGCAAAGTTCAAACACTCAATAAAGTTAACTAAACAAAGCGCTTGTTGTTGTTGTTTTTGTTGTTGTTGCTACTGCTTCTGCTGTTGATGATACTAATGAACCTGACAAGCAGCATTTCACACAGCAAAATGAGATAACCCAAAGCAACAGGAACTGCTACAGCTACAGCAACTTGAACCACACTAAGTAGACAAATAGCCACATCGGCAACGCGCTCGGCAAATTGATTTGCATAGCAACCAAAGGGAGCGACCAGTCTGACAATTTCTTGGCCAAATACAGCATATGACGACGCTAGTCTACTTTTGGGCTTGGGAATGGAAATCGCAAGATGTGTACCCAGCATCAGCATCAGCAGCAGCAGCAAAGTCCTCGCTAAGCAGTTTAACTATTTAAGGCAACAACAGCAGCAACAATGTAGAATCTATGGCAACTTCAATTTGCTCTCCCTTATCCTATCCCCACCAGCCTCAATCGAGTACCTACCTACAGAGAACGCCGCTGGCCGAAGTGTCAAAGACATGGCTCGAGCTACACAAATGTTGACAAGCTAATGAAATGTGAGCAGCTCCTTGGCAATAGAATAGGTGGGTCGAGTGCCGGGGGAGGCGGGTTAAAGGCAGCTAGAACCCAAAATTGATACACTGTCGTAACTTGACGAACAGTTGAATGCCCTCCATGCCTGACACGAGCCGCAGACCCTGCTGCTGATGAACTGTCGCTCCTGACGATGTCAGGGAAATCCCGGGCGGTTCAATTTGACGCAACTGGGCAGCAGCAGCTGCTGCAGGGGACGAGGTGAGGTGTGAGGGGTGCTCTACCGAGTTGTTGCTTAGACATTTGCTTATGCAAATCGAAATTATAATGAAATCAACTATAACAACTTGAGCTGTGGAGGAACAGGACAGCTTCTGCAGCGTAGGACAATTGCTATACTGATGAATACTGAGTCTGGTTGGGGAGTGTCTGTCAGCAGCAAGCTTGAATATATTCAAAATCCATCAAATCGATGCTGGCGGCCTCGAAAATATATATTTAGAATGGCGATTGGGCCACATGTCAAGAGCAAAAGCAAAAGCAAAAGCAGAACATGTTAACTAAGCGACCCAACTACTCTTACTCTCACACTCCTAACGAGCTTCACATTTGCCACATGTATCATAGCCGACGGAGACAGAGACACACACACACACACATACACAAGCAGGCAGGAGGGGCAGATGAGGGATGCTTAATTCAAAACTGAATTCCAAACAATTTGCACAGTAAACTGTTGGACGCCCCAAAGACATAAGTGGTAAATCACATCAATATGTAAGAGAGAGGCAACAACAGCAAAAAGCGAACGGTTCTTGGGTCCTAGGCAAGGATGTTTATCTAAGGACATGGCCACATCCATCGCTAAAACCGGACGACTACGATTTGCTATGCAATTTTACACACTTGACCATTAAACGTAGCCATTGGGAGCAGTTTGCATAGCAATGAAGCCAACGGGCCCTGTCGTACTCCGCAGGCGAAAGAAACGGCATGAGAGCCAAGCCATAGTCGGTCAACTTGATGAAGTATGAATGATTACAACAGCACAAGAGTTAGACAGAGAAAATGTAGTAGGCGCAAAGAAAGAGAAAGATAGTAAGAGTAAGAGTAAGAGTGAGAGAGAGATGGCAAGCGTAAGCGTGCTCATCTTTATCCACATTGAAAAGGTGTAGTTGACTGTGAAAACTTCAATGAATAAATTTTTTTCATTTTCTTTTTCCTTTACGTTGGGTCATCTCGTAAAAGCCATAAATAAAACAGACATTCGGTCAGTCACACACACAAGCGCACACATGGAGCCCAAAGTAAATTGATCGAAATGAAAATGCTCATAAATTTGCATAGAGCTAAAATATTGTAATTGAGCATTAGGAATTGCGGCACCTTGAAGTAGGCAAAATGCCAAATGGAATTTATGTGTGAGCAGATAAAAGCCAAGTTAGTCAAAACTAACTGCTCTATACTCAGCTCAATTCAACTCAACTCAACTGCCAACTGGCAGCCATTTAACCCATTAAAGAAGCCACACTCTGTGCCACAGACAAAAGCAACAGCAGCAGCAGAAGCAGCAGGAGGCGCAGCAGGACGAAGAAGACGTTTAAATTAAATAAAGAAACCTCCTGTGACACTTGACGATTTGTCATGTTGACACAATAAAACGTCACACAGTCAAGTATTTTAAAGCCAGCCGGCGGGTAAACAAAGAGCAATATGCAAGAAAAGAATAGATGGCAGCCCGAAGTTCATTCTATGAAATTATGACAAACTGTCTCGAAAATGCTGAAAATACTGTTAACGTTTTGAGTGTGCCAACAAACAGATACGGCCAAGAAGCCGGGCAAAGCTGCAAAATAAACCGAGAGAAGAAATGCAGGCAAATAAAAGAAGCGAGAAAAAAGCTGAAAGCTGAACTGATGCCGCCTTTGTTGACGAACGTGGCGTATGAGCAATGTCTGCTGATGAAAATGATGAAACAGCACAAAAATATGCCAAGCAGAGCTCTGCTCGCAATAGACGAAGGCTCCATGCAAACACAATGAGATCATGACGCAGGGCAGGGGCAAGGGAGAAGGACACTGTTTTGGGGTCCTGCTGCTGTTGTTGTTGCTGTTGTTGCTGCTGCCTCTGCTGGTGTTGGCTTTGCTGCATTTATGAGCATAAAAAATTGGCGCCGGCACATTTGCAGCATTTACACACACAATCAAACCCGTTTAAATGTGTGTGTGTGTGTGTGTGTGTGTGTGTGTGTGTGTGTGTGCGTGTGTGAAGGAGAATTGCTTAAAAGCAAGCAAGGAGCAACGAGAGCTAAAGACGACAACTGAACTGACAATGGGGCTGCTGCAATAGCAATTTTTTCACAGCCCCCGGGGCTTTCATATACCCTAAGACAGGGTATTAACTTTTTCTACATTTCTTGTGACTTTTGGAAAAAAAAAAAGATATATATATATGTATATAACTTTGTTTAGCATTCATTCACGATATAGAGAGTTTTATTTAGAATTGCTGCAGATAAATGTAGATGGAAGTAACTTTAAGATTATATTACTCGTATAATGATTGACTATTTATTTATAGAGCTAAAAATTTAATAAAAGCAATATAAATATAAATCTTTTAATTTATTAAAATATTATAACTCTTTAAAAGAGCATAGAATCTTCGTCGTCTTATCTTAAAATTTTTTGTTCATTTTATTTTTTTTTTTTTTCGCTGGAAATTGCGCAACTCATCAAAAGTCTGACCAGCTCTCTGTCCGTCCGTCCGTCCGTCTGTCTGTGCAACTGTCATTTTGCATTTTGCATTTATGCACATAAAACTAGCGGAAAATTTGATGTTGACAAAGGTGACAATTGTCGACAGCTTTAGCTATTGCCTCACTTATGCCTAGCAGCAGTTGAAGCCTAGCCTCATAGCTAATAGAGTCGTTGCTCTTAGATAAACTAACTGACAGACAGACTCTTGATTAACTGACTAACTGACTGACTGACTGACTGACAAGCTGAACGTAACTATGGCAGACGAGCTGTCTCGTTATGAGGCTTACCACAACAGATACGACGACATAAACATGTCATGTTTATGGCCGAAAGTCAAATCAGAGACTGCAAAAACATCTAAATTATTTGATGTGTGCTCGTTGGGAATTCAGAGATTCTGCTGCATAAGTTTATGCATAATAAATCCACTAAAAATGATGCATACAAAGTTGTGGGCACACATTAATTAGACTTAAACAGGATTCGCCCATTCACTCTCTGCGTCGCTCACACAAGCGTAGCAAAGTATTTATTAATCAGCGCTTGCATATATGCAAAATGCAAAATGTAGTAGTAGCGAAAGCATTTGCATTGGCTCTTGGCGCTGCCAACTTTTCGACAACTTATTTTCAACAAATTAATTTGCCAACCACTGCAACATGCCGCAAGCGACCGCAGCACCAGATGCAGAAGCTGCAGCGCACTTTTCTCTTTCTCTCTGTCCCTTTCTCTCTCTCTCTCTCTCTCTGCGTGTTGGCCTTGTGTTTGCATACGCTGAACTTTAGTTAATGTAATCAGCTGCGCCCTGTGTTCAGATTTGCGGCGCGTGTGTGCGCGCGTGTGTGAAAATTTTGTTAACTTCAAACTTAAGCCAACATTACGAGTGGCGCGCGTTGAAGCGCAATGCAACTGCACTCTGGCCCCATCCTGCTGCTGCTGCTTTGCACCACTCCATCCACCATCAGACCGCCACACCTCATCTCTGATGCTTGTCTGTTGCCAGACCGCCAGAGCGTCTGCCTGTCCGCCTGTCCGCCCGTCTGCCCACTGTTTGTCTGGCTTGCTTTCGCATATAGTTTACGGCAGCTTGCGCAATTTGGAGCATGAAAATGCCTCATGCATTGAGGTTCACCTTTGCTATTCTTTGGCAGAGCACACGATTGCAGTCAGTTTTTGGCTTAAATATGCAGCACATGCAATTTCCAGCTGCCAGCTGCCATCTGTCAGTTGCAATGGCAATGGCAGTCATCAAAAGGAACGAGCGCTTGAGGTGAGCTCGGAGTCAACTACTTCTGGCCTGCTCTGTCCATTTCAGTCTTTATAATGCGAAACGCAGTAAATTGAGTTCATTTGCTGCCAGCAAAACTCATCATTAGTATCGCTTTACAACGGACTCGCGTAGCATTCGAATGCACCAAGTAGCAGCAGCAGCAGCAGCAGCAGCAGTTACATTGCACAGCACCACCCAAACCACCCATCCACCAACACACTCTAATACAAGCTAAAACACACACGTACAAAGGTTAGGATCTAATAATTACTTTGCTCGAGGTGTATCTCAACTCGACGCACATCCACTGAAACTTGTTCACAAGTTTTTAGAGCATACTTCGCGGCGTGCTAAGGGTGGCCCTCTCTGTCTCTGTCTGGAATAACTTACCAGCTGCCCGACTACTCGACTGACTGGCTGGCTGGCTGGCTGGCTGGCTGCCCGTGCTAAGCGTATATTAGTGGAAATTTAATATTGCAATTAATATAGCAACAAAGTGTGCATTGCATATTAATAAGTTCGTTTGTCGCTTCTAGTTTATAGTGCGCCAAAAAGTTGGTCAACGCGACAGCTCAGCTCCGGCTGGATTAGTATACTCTCACACTCTCACACTCCCACAACGCACACACACACACACACACACGCACACGCACACGTATGTAGTGTACGTAATAAAGTACACTAAAGGGCAAATGCTGGCGCTCGTAAATGCCAAAGTTACAACCCCATGAGTTGGCTTAGGGTTGTTGAGCGTGTCAACTTTTAATGGGTTGCCAGTCAAGCGACTATGCCGCAAAGCACACATGCACACACATACACAGACACACACTCGTATATTCAATATTCATATTTATATTCATAATTATATTCATATGCATATACTCATAGCAGTAGAGCACATTAAAGCTTTTAATGAATCAAACTTTACTTCACTTGCATTAAGTTTCCGCTGTAGCCAAAAAGTATGCACAACTTTTTTAATGCGCTTTGCTGCGGCCGCTTAGCTGCGCAAAGCTTAATTCTCGCCGCGGCGTACTGCCTTCCCTCTCCCGCACCATCACCCTTACCCATTCCCTTTGCCCATAGCCAAAACTTCTTTAACACATTTTTATTCACGCTGCCTTTCAAAAAGGAAATCTCCTATTTTTTATGGCAATGGCGACAAAAACTATTTGTGCAAACAACAAAGAAAACTTGCGCACAGAAAGGAAAAAGGAAAATCATCATCAACAGCAGCAGCAGCAGCAACAGCAGCGGCAGCGGCAGCGGCAGCAAATGCAGCCAGCTTCAAAAGCGCAACAAAAGCAATTTAAATTTGGCCAGCGGCATTTGGGAGTTGGCCAAGCGAGCGTCAATTTCATTTTAGCCTAACGTTTTAAGTCATAACTTTTTAATTTGTTTTGTCAGACACTGAGAGTAAGAAATGATTCAGTGTGTGTGTGTGTGTGTGTGTGTGTGTGTGTGTGTGTGTGTGTGTGTGTGTGTGTGTGTATGTGTTTGCGTGAGTTTTCCTTAACATCTTTTCTGCTGCTATTCCTTTAGCACATGTCCCACGACTGATTAGCGCAATTGTATGGAAACTGACACTCACACACCCACACCAACTCTAATTGTGTGACAGAGCCCATAAAGTGTGCTATAATTTTCAATAGCCCAAAATCGATATGGCCCATTCGTTGTCATTGAGTTTGTGATGCCCGCCAAGTCCCCACCCGCCTGCCGGCGCCGGCATGCTCTAGAAATCATAACAATGCCTAACCATATGAGCCCCCTGTGAGTGTGTGCCCAGCTTTTGATCAATGCAAAAATGTTCGGCGGCTGTACATGTCCCTAGGGTTGATTTATCTATTTAATCGACAACATTGTTGGCGCTAGGGCCAAGCCAGTGGAAAGGGAATGAATACAGCGTAAGGTGGAGCTGGCTGTCAATATTTAAAACGTTGTCCTTGTCGCTGTTACAGCAGCAACATCAGCAGCGACAGCAGCAGCAGCAACATCTCAAGCCAACACTCGTTCAGGACGACTCTCGGCGTGCTTAACAAGAGTTTATTGAATTTTATTTTCTCATCTCAATTTGATGTGCGTGGCTCGCCCCTCTTCCCGCAGCCAGCTGCGCTACATTCAACATTTCTTGACAATCACGCCCTGTCGCTTGAACTGGGCAACAGATTGTCTGCCCTATTTGATGAGGGGGGACGAAGGGCTGGGAACCCAGCCAGGCGTCTAGTGCATTTAAATTTCAAATTATTTTATTGCTGCTTGCCAAAATAATTGAAATTTTAGTTAGAAAACTCGTTTTTTTATTTTGTTGCTTGTAAATCGCTTATTATAAATTTCTCTTCGAGCGGCGCGGAAAACTTTTGCGCCGTATTCGTGTTGTCCAAGTTTTCCGATTACGGATTAATGTAATTTTATTTTTTTTTATTTATTTTACTATATAGAAGTATATATATATATTTTTTATTTTGTATTATGAGAGAACGCACTTTATATACACGCGTATTTGCAGACTTCTATGAAGGGACTGCTGCTGACCCCTCCGCGGGCTGTTTGCTTGACGCGAGCGTTTCAAAGTTTGATGAATTTTTAAATTTAAAAAGTTTATTTGTGCATTTCTAAGTTGGACGTTGGCTTATTAGAAGTGCAGGCAGGCTGGCCAAACGGCAAACGCCGGCCCCATGGCCTACCAGGGCCTTCACATCAAAGCCAGCGCTGGCTTTGACACTTTATGCTCGCTGCTTTGTACACAAATTTATTATTATTATTATTTATTTCTTTTTTATGTATATTGTATCTAATGCTTCTTCTTTTTATTTTCAACCACAAAGTGAAATTTCAGCTTAAATTAAAATTGCGTGCATTAAACGCAATCTCTATTTGCTTTGCAAACTTTGCTTGCTGCCTGAGGGTTTAATACTCTGAACACAGATTTCAAAAGCTGCTTGAGGCTATTTATATATATTAATATAAAATATAATCATGACATTTGCCAGCAAATGTTTGTTCTTTAATGGGAACTAGTTGTGAGAAAATTTATGTTTTAAACAGTTCTCAATGCTATTATTTCATAAATGTCAGAAAATTTCAAGACAGATATAGAAAAGGAAAATAAAAGCCCTCATCCTCCCTCTATCTTGCGACAACTAATCGTAAGCAATGAAAACAAACATTGAATGTTTGATGTTTGTTACACGCATACAACGAATGAAAATTAAACAATAACTACACCAAATTCATTGATATGTTTGTTCATTTGCCACACAAAACATTTGCAACATTTGCAGCATTTGCACGTTGTCGTAGTCGTATTAATGGCAATAATTACCACGTTGTGCAATGTAGACAAAACTATGTTATAATAATAACAAAATAAACAGAAAATATATACATAAATATATTTTCACAAAACTTATTATATTTCACTGGAATATTATTTTACAGCTTTTTCAATGTACCAAAAAAAAAAAGGGTTTAATGGATTTAATGGGGCAGCAGCGGGTCGGCAGATCAAATAGTCGAGCGATTCGTTCGGCTGTGCGATAAACAAAATCAATTACAGATAAGTTAATGTCGACGGCAATGCAATTGTTTGTTTGTTTACTCTGCGGGCGGCATATAATACAGTCATTTAGCTGCAGTTGAAGCACAAACGAGTCGTGCAATTGTGACAGTCCAGGATACGTTCTGAATGTGTGCGGTGGACGACAAATCGATAATGAATGCGAATGGACACGTTTAAAAATTGTGTTCAGTTGAATACACACACACACAGACACAGAGAGAGAGCATACAGCATTGGAGTTGCTGCAGGAGCCAAATGCAGCTAAAAACTGTTAGTCCTTGTTGCCAAAGGGAGCGAGCTCATTGGCTCGAGGTGGCGCAGAATGAGAGCAGTTTTTATGTGCAACCTGCAACAATTTGCAGCGACATTTCCAACGTTTCAACTAATCAATATGGGCGACGTATGGCCCCCAGCCACACCATGCCACCGTTGGGGTGCAAATGCTGCCACGTCAGGCCATAAGTGCACGCCAAACAATTGCGGTTAATGCTCGCATGTGCGAGATATTTATGACTGATAAAATAATAAAGCAAGCGCGACATCACACAAAGCTTGCAACGTGGCAACATTGAGGTACCAAAGTTTCGCAATGCAATGCAATTATTGAAGCCACACAGGCCTCAGGCATTCTTCAGGGCAAATGTGAACTTTAAGACTCTATTATCTCGCAATCCAGTGGCACTCACTTAACTTCTGCTTTCTGTTTGTCCTGCTGTATAAAAAAATAAAAACTCCAACAACAGCCAAGCAGAAGCAAAAAGGGCTTTTCCATAAATATATTCACGACCCCAAAGAGGACCACGAGCACTCATCAGTATGCCAGTCGCATGGTCAAGCGGTTGCACATTATTTTATTACGCACAATTGAGTCGCACGATGTCACGCCCATCGATGGGCGAAGCCACAAATACTACGGTACGTGTGCAAAGTCCGCCAGCACCAATAACAAAACACAGTAAAAATGGACGAAATGAGACAAATAGAGGAGAAAAAAAGTGAAGCACACAAATCGAATAGCAAAGACATGGATTAGATATACGTCGATATATGTAAATATATATATATATATCTATATACAATTAAGTGGAATTCTGTAGTAATTAAATTGCAAATTAAATATTCGTACAAATGATACGTTTGTAGAGCTCTCTATAGTCTCTAGTCAGTTAGCCTCATAAGAAACTAGGCATATGGCATGAATATGTCAAAAAGTTGTCTGGGAACCCGAACAGATTCCAAATAATATTCCATGTTATGTGAATTAAAAATGAGATACTTACAAGCTAACATGATTTTGCGAAACTTAAGCTAGCAATTACAATTCACAAGTCTAGAGTTGAATAAATTTAATAACAACAAATACAACACGCATACAACATCAAATGAGGAGAAGAAGAAGCTACTCAGTAGAGAGTGGGTGGTTGGGCTAGGAGAGAAAGAGAAAGAGGGCAAGAGACAGAGAGAGGGAGAGAGGTATTTATATTTGTGGTACTGTGTGTTTAGCTAAAGAGCGCAATTAGTCAAGTGATCAAGTGATCGGTGATCGAGTATTCGAAAAAGATAACTAATTTTTCTAGATCTACGGTAAAATGAGATAAAAAACTTGTTAATGGCACGCAGTGTTTAAGAGAACTTAGAAAATGTCTAACTACGTGAGAGTTGTGAGAAAGACCAAAAAGAAAGAAAAACATAATAGAGAACAAAGTAGATAAAATTAAGAATTATGAGTGTGGAGGAAACTAAAAGAGAAAAGCTTATTTTTGTTAAGTTAATTTTGAAATGCAATGTTTTGTTGTTGTTAGCGTTTTTAGTGAACACACAAACCTTTTTAGGAGAAGATAAGTGTAGTGAAGTTGGCGATGGCATAGAACAATCAGAAGATGCAGAGCTGCAACCGCTACTGCCGCTGCTGCAGCCAACGACGCCGGCGTGGGCGTGTGCGACGGCTGTTGGCGGCGGACCCAGTAGCGAGACCAGGCGACCGCCAACACCGAACGGCACATGGCCTGGCTGGTTGGCGGCAGCGGCGGCGGGCTGCTTAGTAGTAGTGGTGGTAGATTTGGTAGTAGTTCTAGTTACATCACATAGATTAACTGAATTATTTACATTGTTGCTCGGGGTGGTCGCCGCTGAGGTGGGCGTGGCGGCTGTGGCAAACATGGCGGCAGCAGCCACAGCGGCTCCACTACATGCCGGTATTATCGTGAGCGGTGTCGTCGGCGCGGCAAAATACTGTGCTCCAGCTGGCGGCATTCCAGCTGACGCGTATTTCGTGGGCGTGGCTGGGGCAGCTGCCACATTGTTAACCTGCAGCTGCATATACGTCTGTAGCATGGCATGAGCTTGAACCTGTGCCTGCTGCTGATAGTGGAACTGCTGTTGTGCGGCCTGTTGCTGTTGTGCCTGATGGTGTTGCTGCTGCTGCTGCTGCTGTTGTTGCTGCAGTTGGAACTGCTGTTGTTGCTGTGCCTGCTGCTGCTGCTGCTGCTGCTGCTGTTGCTGTTGCTGCTGATGTTGTGCAGCAGCCGCAGCGGCCTGATGATGTATTAGCATTGCGTGTTGTTGCTGCTGCTGCTGTTGTTGCTGATGATGCTGGACGGCGACGACGTTGCTCTGCTGCAACATAGCAGTTGTGGCGCCAGTTGGATACGCTTGATATGCAGCAGCTGCGGCGGCGGCAGCGGCGGCGGCTGGATGCTGCAGGTGCAAATGATGTGGATGCGTGGGCGGTGGTGCTTGCAGCAGTTGCATTTGCTGTGCGTGGTGTGAATTTATGCGCATTCAGATTATTCTCAATATTTTGTTGTTTTGAGCTATTTGAAGTTTAAGTTTCAGTTTGGTTTTGACTTTGGCTGATTTGGCAAATGTTGGCAAACAATAATCCATTCAACTGATAATAAAACACAATATCATATACGCGAACCAAAAAAGTATATATTCATTGAAATAAAACTGGAAATCCCATAACTGGATATTTTGAAGATTGATCAAATCAAAAGACCAACTCCATAACTCCCCGGAGTTGCCAAGACACTCGTCGTGCCTCGCCTACTGGGTAAATTATAATATGTGTATTTGGCTAAAAGGTAAATTCGTGTGCGAATTGCACCGCAGTAAAAGGTGGCAAAATTAGCAGGGATAAATGTGAGAGCAGTGACTAAATGTTATAGTACAGAGTTCGCATAGAGTATAGATGGTTAAAACTACAATACATAGAGAGAGTTAGATAGAAACAGAGACAGATAGAGAGAAACAGAGAGAGAGAAAGAGAGAGAGTGAGAGAGAAAGAGCAAGTAGAATTTAAATAAATCAGAGCATAGGACAGCCATAGCCGCAACAAAGAATTTGTAGAAGTATAAGCTATAAGTTTCAAGACCAGAACTCGGGCTAGAAATTGTATGTATATAAGTTTTAGATTACGAGCCAATGAGCACTTCAAATGCGCTCCACAGCCTGAGCGAAACAGAGTCGAAAGGCACAGAACCTCATTTTCTCTTTAAATCATGTCATCAACAGCAATCATTGATACAAGCACATAAACTTTAATTAGCTGTTTGCTTTTAAGCCACACTTTAATGTCAATGGTAAGAGAAAGAATAAGAAAATGCGTAAGAAAAAAATCTCTGCGGCGAGCCGAAGACTTCAAACATTTGCAGTAAAATTTGGCCAACTAGAGCGATCTAAGATTAGTATTTACAAATTTTAAAATTCAAAAGAAGCAACAAGCATTATACGAATTTATTGGATCACTTAATATTATTCAATAAAATCTATAGAATTAAAGATTATAGATTTGATTGGCGATTTATTGTTACACTTATTTATTAAACATTCAATACATTTTTTTCATCAATTTATTTTTGTCAAACTTTTACTGCAAACGTTTTAAAATGTAAACAAAAATTATTTAGAATTTGTGTATATACAAGAACGTGAGTAACGATAAGAGATAAATGAACTTAAGGGAAAATTGTCTTAAATCAAACTGAGTGCACAAGTCCACATCAGAGCAGAAATGATCAAATAAAAATAGACATCAAATAATATATTGAACCATTGACATTAGCTTATCGACTTGATGCTCGTTTAGCTCGTAACCGAACTGCTTATAGTACGTTCAAGTTATAGTTAGGTAGTAAGTATATGTATATAATAACTAAAAATATGAGTAGGTAGTAGAGAATAGGAATAGTTTCTTTTTGCATAGTAAACTGTACAACTTTTTTATGCGGATTATTATATACGGTTACTTCGATTGGAATCGATTGTATTGTTATTTAATTATAGGTATGTATGAGTATTAACAAAAACGAAACGTTGGATTCAATATTCAATTTTCAATGTAAATGGTAAATATTTCAACTTTCGTCATATATATATAGTTTTTTTTTTTTTTTTTTTTTTTAAATATATTTTTCGATTGGCAAATTTTGATTTGCGCTTATTTTTCAAGTGCATTTTCTTGTGCATTTTATTTTGGTTTTTGTTTTTGTTTTTATGTTGTTGTTAGGATGTGGGCGGCGCTTACCATGATTAAATCTTGTATAGGGGAGGGCTCGGCTGTTGAATCAGATGCAACGATTTCGCTTGTTACCGTTAACGGCGGCGACGGAGTTGCTGCTGCTGCTGGTGCTGCTGCAACTGTAGTGTTAGCTGCGACTGCGACTGTCGGCGGTGCGGCAGGGCTGGGGCTGGGGCTGGGGCTGGCGTTAGCGTTGGCGTTGACGCTGGCGTTTGCAAGCGACGCTTGAGAGCTGCTGCTGATACTGAGCGCTGCAATCGCTGCTGACGCCGTGGTTTCTGTTAACGCGGCAATGATGACAGTTTTATTGGCAACAAATGTTGATTGAAAAATTCTAGATTCTGCACTGTTTTTTAAATATTTATTTGGTTTTTTTTTTTGCTTTTTTGTTTTCAGTTTTGCTTAAGTTGCGTTGTGTTGCTCTACGTTTTGTTTTTGCTTTTTTATTTCTTTTACTTTGTTCTTATTTTTTAATGGTATTATTTTTGTAGCTTATTTTTGTTTATATATTTTATTTGGTATTTTCTTGATGTGGGAATTGCACGGGTTTTGGTTTTGGGTAGTCAAGAGTTGAGTGCTTATATGTTTAGTGAGCTTGTTTATTGCCAATTCTGTATATATCTATATGATGATATATCAATATATATCGAATGCCAATCAAATAATTTCAAATAATATGCCAATTGTGTTTGAAAGTTTTACGCAAATTGTTATCAAGTGCTGTTGAGTGCTGAGACTTCAATTAAGTTTATTAAACGTTGCTATTGCGCCAGGAAATATTATCGTCTAGCATTTACTAAGTTGTTGCTGTTGAGCGTAGTTTCAAGTTATACCTTTTCTAGAGATTGTCTTACTTATAGGGGCACACTATAGCGCAATGTGCTTATATCTATGGTGTATCACTACTGAGATTGAATAATTAGACATGTATTATATGCTCTGTATATATATGTGTATATATTTTGATTTAGATGTATAAGTATAGAGTATATATAAAGTGTATAGCGTAAAAGTTTTGAAAACCGTTTGAAGATTGTTTAGAGTTTGATGATTGATTGATTGATTGATTAAGCCTTCTTAAGTTAGGGGGGAAATTGCCTTAGAGATTGTCGTAGAGTTTTTTTTAAGTTTTCTTTTGTAGTTTGAGGTTTGAGTTGAGTTGAATCGAGTTGAGAGCAAAAGTTGCGAAAAGTTCTTTATAAATATAAATATGTATAGAACAGCTGTGTGTATATATATATTTGTGTATATATTATGTATGCTACTTATTTTAATATGTATATATATAGTATAGTATAATGCTCTGGTTATTGCCTGACTCTGAATGCTTTGATTGCTGCTACTCAATTTCGGCCTTAAATATTTACGCTAATTTTTACTGATTGTCAAAACGCGTACTCTTGTCGATCGAGGCATCAAGTCCCAACGATTTCTGTGCCTAACCCTAAGGAAATTAATCTACAAATATGATTGCTAAAGTAGCTTAGCCAACTGCGAATACAATTAGTCAAGAGAGCTAATGAAAAAATCTCTGGTTGATTGACACCGTTTTTGCTATGATTTAATCTAGTTGTTAGTTAGGTAATTCTTGCTACAATTGACTGCTTTTTGAATTCAGTTACAACCAATTAATTATGATAGACACATAACAGACAAATACACACGACACACACGACACACACACACACACAGCAAACATTCACACAAACAGATTTGTGTTTGTATTTGATTTCTGATATTTATTTTATGTCTATATAAATATATTTATATATATATTTCGCTTTTTACGTTTATGTTTCTGCTTAGTTTTTGATTGATCTGCACTTTCAATTTCAGCTATAATTAAAAATAATGCTAATTACTTGTTTGCATTTCCTTTTCTTTTGATATGTTGCTATTTATCTGACTGCTATTGCCGCCGCACCTCTCTCTTTTGTAAATATTTATACTTAATTTCAATTTAACAACCTTTGCATTCTCTTCCAAATAATCCACACTTAATCCCAAAAAATATGAGATAAAATAAATTGAAAAGGACGCTAAATATGAAGTTCCGTTCGGGCTGTGGCTGTGGCTATTGGAACTGGAATTATTGGATGGGGGCACACAAAAAAATGCAATTATTTAACCCTTGACCGCAGTTGCTTGAACGTTATCACTTTTATATATCCCTTGTTGCTAGGCCTCGCTCGCTTCTTTTTCACCTGGCTACAAATCGTGTGCCTACCTGTATTTCGAAAGTCCTGTTCCTAATTGATTTCCTTTTTTATTTGCTTTGGCTTTGCCAGTCTCACTTGCAAAATACGCTCAAAATTAACAACAAAATATACAATTCAATTGATGAATTGCCAACAATTATTTAGTTTCAATATATTTAATTTAATTTAATTTGTTTTTAAAAAATTTGACTTCTCTGTAAATAGTTTTTAAAAATCTTCGCAAATTGGCGCTACGCAATTACACAATTCTTTTCGCTTAATACTGTTCGGAATTTTGGATTTGCTTTGAGTTCTCAGCTGCTCAGAGGCGGAAATCAAGATTAAATTGACTTTGATTTCCTCTTTTATATCTTATATATCATTAAAGTAAACAACAATTTGCCACTTTTTCATTTGTTTTTGTTTCTCTTTTTAGTTTAGCTGCCTTTTGTGCCGTAATGCTGAATGTTTAGTTTTTCTTTTGAATGCGTTCTGTTTCTGTTGGGTTTTGGTTCTGTTTTGGGAGTTCTTTTGGATTGGTGTGGGAAAGAGTTTTGTGATTTGGGTACAGAAAAATACCAGTTGATTCTTGTGGTTTATCAATTATTATATTTCTCGACCTTTAGGCTTGCTTGTACTGGTTGTTAAAAAAAAGTACAAATTGTGAGATTATTTTTTAGTGAGAAAGTGTCAGAGTCCATTAATACCGATTAATATATTTTTGTTGAGAGAATGATAAAGGAAACCAAAACACAAAGTTGAAATATAAATTACTTTTTTGAGGAGTATTTTTTATTATAACATAAATAGATTTGCCAATGGAAAATTATAATAATTGCGTCACTTTTCCGCAATTATTTTTGTCGAGACTTTTTTTTCGGTTGCCAATTCAAAGCCAAACTTGAAACTTAAGTAACAGAAAAAAAGGGGGAATTCGTGAAACAAAAGAGAAACTAAATGAAGCGCAAACAAATAACAACAAAATGGCACAAAATAAGTAACGAAAACACACACAATGGGCATGAGAATACTTAATATAATAATTTTGCTCTTATTACCAATTAAGTGTCGAGTCAAAGTCGTTGAGAAGATGAAATGAAGTTGGTTTGTTTTTTGATTTCTTTGATTTCTTATTTTTGTGATTCAATAGTTGTTGGTGTTGCCTTTTCGTTGATGTTTGTTTTGTGTTTTACAATCAGAAGTTGTCTTTAATTTTGATTTGTTTGATTTCTTTTTTGATATTTTGTAACTTTTGGAGCTAAAATGTTGTTTTATTTATAGATGTTTCTTGTTGTTGTTGTGTGGTTGGTTACTTGTAATTACGGCTCTGAAACAAAACAAAAAATTTGCCTTTGAATATTTGGTGCTCTTCTTGTCTGAAGTGCGTTAATAATTTGGTTTTTTTATTTTTATTTTTATTTTTATTTTTTGCTGCTTATTTTTTACGGTACGCACAAAAACACGTTTTCAGACCTTACAAACAAAAAAGCCGACTAAATGACTCTTGGCCAACTCTGCTGCCAGTTCTAACAATTGTGCGAGCGCATTACGCTCTCCGTGATTAGCACGCACGAAATTTCTTTGCCTTTACCGGTTTTGCCTTTTCCTCTTTTTTTTTTTTGTATTTTTTATTTATTTTTTTTTTATTCTCTTTTTTTGTATTTTGTCTGACTCACAGTTTTTGGCTTTTGGGATCGCGTTGCCAAGTTGGTAAAGCAGATTCAGACTCGAGAAGCAAGCTAGAGATATAAGCTGTACTCTCTGTACTCTTGCGATTGGCTTGGAGACGTGTAAGTACAACAATAAAAATAAACTATGGGAATTATTTCGATGCGTACGCGATTGTGAGCGGGTGAGTGAAAGACTCTTTCTTCCGACAGGGGCAAAGTGAGAGAGAAGAAGTGAAGCGGTCTGCCTGGCAAAGTGAAGTGAGTGTGCGGCCTATTGGAACGTTGGCCATAAGGTTTTATGGCTAACAGACAGACACACACAAACACAGACAAAGTTTTGTTTTTCTTTCTTTTTTTTTCTTTTTGTGTTTGCCTTTTTTATTTGGCTTTTCGCTCTGTGTTTTGGTTTTGTGGCCCGCAAACACAAAAACGTGTTTCTTTGTTGCCGCTTGCCGCTTACTGTTCGGCCAAGACTCAGCTCTCAGTTAGTGTTACCTTTCCCGTCTAACGTCTCATGCATTGATATATTTTTTTTTGTTTTCTTTTTCTTTTTTTTGTATTCTTTCTGTTTTTTGCCGGCTTTGAAATTTCTTTGGTACTTTTGAGCCTATTCGCCTGGACGGACGCGGACTGTTGTTGCTCTTGACTTGAACAAGTAACCGAGCGAGCGACTCGTGAGCTCAGTTTAGAACGTGTTCTTGCTGTTGCCTCTGCTGTGGCTTTTGTAGAGCTGGCTGGCTTACTGGTATCTACTGGCAATAAGAATTGAAATCGAGTCGGCGAGCAACGAACTTTTGGCCAGCAATTCTTTTTATTGTCATTTTGTGTATATGCGAGAATTGTGTACAGATATTTCAACAATTTTGTGCGCTCTTTCTTGGCTTACAAATTTTTTTTTTTTTTTTTTTGTTTTCTTTCTAAATAAATTTTGCGAGCACAAAATATTTGGTCTTAATTTATTTTTAAATTTTATTGTTTTTTTGTTTAATTTTAATTTTAATTTCGAACGTTGTGCCTAATGGGTTTTAGCTTACATCTTGTAGTTTGTTGTTGTTGTTGTTGTTGTTGTAGTTGTAGTTATTGTTGTTGTCGAGTGTCAGAAGATACAAAATAGCGATACACTGATAGCTGTTAAGTTTCAAGTCAAGTTTAGAAGTTCAAGTTTGTAAGTGTTTATAGATCTTTGAATTAATTTTTAGTTTCTTTAGCACACACGTAAAGTGAAAACTCGAGAATTACCGAAATAAAGCCGTGTGAAAAAGTTTGCGGATTTGTTTTTATTTATTTGAATTTTCGATTTTTCGATTTTTCGGATTTTCGAATTGAATTAATTTGTATTTAGAAATATTGTTTGAATTTGATTGCAGCTGTTCATGAAGATTGATATGATTTTATTTTACTTATTCAGAACTTGGCGATTTTTGACTATTTGATATGCTGCGTGTGTTTTTTATTATCCGCGTGCTATTTGCGAGACGTTGTTGCTGGTATTGCGGCTGTTTTCGATTTGAACTCAACTTTGATTTGGATATTGAAATTTTCGTGAGTGAGCGAACGCGTATATATGTGTGTGTGTGAGTGTTGCTGTTGCTGCTGCTGCTGCTTCTGCTTCTGTTATTGTTGTTGCTGCTGTTATGGGTGTTTGCGTTGGTGGTGGTGGTGGTGGTGGTGGGGAGATGTTGTTGGTAGTGGTAGTGGTGGTGGTTGGTTTGTGATGTGTGTGCTGGCTGCGACGGCGACGGTGACGGCGACGGCAGCGGCAGCGGCGGCGACGGCTACGACAGCGGCGGCGGCTCGACGGCGGTGAGGCTACGACTGACTACGACTACCCTGTTGATGATGATAGCCAAGAAACTTAAGAACTCTAACTGAAGAGAAGCGACTGTCGGAGCGCGTGTTGTTCTCTAGCCAGGTATAGTTGTTATTATTGTTGTTGTTGCCGTATTTGTTGCTGCTGCTGTTGTTGTAGTTGCTTCTGTTGTTGTTGTTATTATTATTACGGTGCCAGTTGCTGGTGTTGTTGTTGTTGTTGTTGTTGCTGTTATACTACATATGATTTCTATAGAGCGAACGAGCGAGCGAGCGTACGAACGGCGGACAGAATTGGAACGGGTTAAAGCAAAGACTGTACGAAGACTGAAGTAAGAACGACTGGCATTCTAAGGTAATATACCTTTTTTTGTTTCGGAGTGCGGCAGCGCTGCTGTCGCCAGATTGAATCTGTTGCGCCAACGCCGACGTCAACGGCGACTGCGGCGGCGGCGGCGGCAGCAGCGACGCGACGGCAGCGACGCACGTTAACCAAAATAAAGCAACAGTAGAGGCCAGAACCGGACGAGTTCGACAACGACACCGACCACCAAGAGATGCTAGCTCGTGTACGAAACGACGACGACGACGACGACAACATCGACATCGACAACGACGACGACGACGTCGTTGACGACGACAGCGACGTAGGCAGGCAGCATTTCTCCTTCTAGAAAAATGAACTCCGAAAATCGTTTTCGGACCGCGTAGCACACCTTTAGTCATTCTCCTCTCTGGGCTGCTCTCTCTCTCTCTCTCTCTTTCTCTGTCTCTGCCGGTCATTCTCTCTCCCTCTCTGTTGCTGTTCCTCTCTGCTGTTGTTTGTTACCTGCCGGTTCCTTGGCTAGTTGCCTCTTCAGCGTTCTTTTGCCTTTGCCTCTGCCTTTGATATTGCTATTGTTCTTGTTGTTGTTGCTGCTGGTGCTGTTGCTGGCTGAAGACGCTTCATATTGAGGCTCGGCTTTTGTGGTGCCTCAGGTGCGCAATTATTAAACGTCTTTTGTTCATTATAATTTTTTCTTCTCTGCTGTCGTCGTCGTTCGCTGGGCGCGATTTGGTAACGTGTCCATCATTATTGTGTGCAAAAGCCCATGACTTTAGTTATATAACACTCGATATAAGTCACTCACGAATCGTATAAGACTTTTTGAGGATCAGATGGGGAAGGCGCACACCAACTGGCCCACCGGAGCAGCGCTGACGACGCTGTGGGATTCACCTTCGTGCGAAGGGACATCGCTGCCGCCGCTGCTGCTACCTATGAATTTTGCTGTTGTAATAGCAGCTATTGTTGCAGTAACAACATTACTAGCACCCACCTACGCCTCGCACACACACACACCGACAGATAAGGACACACGCACACTTTGACACACACGTGGGCCATGTGAGACAGCAAATGCAAGCGCCATGCGTGCGCGCCCTGCCAATAGCCGTGTGCTGATGCGAGCGAGCGAGAGCGTTGCTGTGCGAGCGGGAGACTGCGTTTAAGAGAAATGGAAAATGGAAAATCAAGAGGCGGCACGGTGCGGCACGGTGCGGCGCGGCGCGGCTCGGAGGACGCAGGGCGACAGAGCGGGCAGAGCGTGCAACACAAAAAAGCCAAAACAACGACGCCAACGACGCCGTCGTCGTCGTCGGCAGCGACTGCGACGACAAAATCAACGAGAAAATAATAATTGTTACACCTGCTTCGGAAATGCGCGCAAGGGGTGGAAAAAGAGCGCCCAACATACGACCAACGGCGACGGCGACAGCGACGACGACAAAACAGCATTCGCTTTCAGGTGAGCGGCGACGCTTTTGCCACCCTCTCACCAAAGCAAAGCATAGGCGAGCCGAATGAAATGCCGAAGCACGGAAAACCGAGCCGCTTTTCCGATGAAGCCCAACGAGCCGATGCTGCCGCTTGCCATCGCGTCCGTCGCTATTCGTCTGCGAGAGTCCGAACGGGCGCAGCGCGCATGACCCAAAGGTGCAAATACGACGTAGGTGTGAATGAGGCAGTTGACGAGTTGTGGGTGGCCGATGCGGCCAGGGGAAAACATTTCGTTTAGGGGGTAGCTGGAGTAGCTGTAGGGGTAGCACTGCAGGGGAAGGGACTCTCTGTTAACGTGTCCACTGTTAAATGGAAAAGCTTTTCGGAAAAGCTTAACTGTGTCTATGAAAGGTCTATAGACTAAGCCAACAGTATTTGGTAATAAATTGGTTGGTAAGAAACCACAAGAAACTTCAAGTTAGTGTAAATAGTAGAATGAAGATAGTATAATAATACAGTGTTTATTTACTGAAAAGCTTTTGAATGTGAGTTGTTAAATGATATTTGAAAGTAAAGATTATATCAGAAAATATATATCTTTTCATATGGAAACACTTTTAAATATGAACAAATAGTTATACAATTGCACGTTCAATCAAATCATAATTAGAATATAATTGCAAAATAATTAAAGTTTAGCTAAGGTATATAGAAAATATTGTTCACATAAAATCATTTTAGAATTATCTAGTGCATGGTACGATTGAGAAAACTTATATTCATATAGATACAAAATTTTAGAATTTGTAAAAAATATTGAGGAAAAAAAAAAAATTTAACTCAAATTTTAATAAATTTGAAGTATTATTTATTTTAATGGAAACAAGACCAACATTGCTACTTTTTTTTAAATTTTAAGTATTATTTATTTTAATGGAAACAAGACCAATATTGCTACTCTTAACATACTAATCGCACTGTTGGGCCCAGCAATCAGCGCTTATAAGAACTAAGAGCGGCAGTTCGCCAAACCTATTAGCATTTAAGAGAATTTTGTAAAGAGATTGCGCTTTCCTTTTCTAACGTTCATTCGTTCTCCCACGCAACGGCGCAGTCTGATCGGCCGGCTCGCGTAGATCGAACGTGTGCATATTTACTTTCGCTTGTCAAAAAGAAACGTTTTCTTTAACATACATATTTACCTACACATGCATACTCGCATCTAATAAACAATTAAGACTCGCTGATCAAATTGTGTTTTTAATTCAAAGCTATACGAAAAATCTCGATAGCTCAACATTTGGTGACCCCGACGTGATTCAATATAAACATATAAATATATAAATATACATATGTGTACATATATATATATCTAAGTTTCGTAAATACATACATATTGTCGTGCACATATGCCGTTTATATAGCAATTGCCTTTTTACCGCTACTTCTTGCAAAGTCGCCAGACACTCTTTCGTTTCGTTTTGCAATACAGTGGTGTCCGTAAAAACTGTGCGTATAAACTTATTTCTACAGACATACATATGTACATATGTGCTCATCAGTTGTAACTTATTCGTGTACATACAAGTAACAAGTGACAAGTTAATAAACAATTAATAGCAACTAATTTCGGAACTGTGAGTTTCTATAACTTCGCACTTATACGTCGATTAAGCGTGCATAATCTCAGTGCAATTACATGCTTGCCGTTAATTCTGTTGTTGTCATTGCACTCATTCGGTTCGGCTGCAATACTATCGCGTCCATAATAACGTTGCCAGTGCGCACTAATTCATACGGATGCAATAATTGGCTGAAATAATAGTGGCATATAATTGGCAATTAACTAAACTCTGTGCTGTGTTTAGTAAAATAGCTCAGAATCTGAGTTTTGCGCCTGTGCAATCTCCGCATATCAGCAACTGTGAACTCTATCGGTAATTCTCTTGTGCTTTACTCATCATGGCGAGTTTAAATGCTACTACAGTTGCGCCCGAAGAGCGAGCGAAATTTTATAAGCTCAAAGTCAAATCTGTGTTTGAACGCGTAAAAAGACTGCAAGCCAAGGTTGATTCTGATGCTCTTGCCGATCACAGTGACAGCACTTTAAACATTCTTTTGGAGCATATTGGTAAGCTAAGCAATTCTTTTAGTGAAGCCCATGAAACTCTAGAGGAACTTGACTTTACTGAGATGGGCAGCGATTTACGCGGTGACTTCGATGACTTAATAATGGTCATGCAGTCAACCATAATGTCTGAAATTCAAGGTCGTACCGCTGAAATGCCCCATAGTTCCACGTTTAGTAGACCGATGGTCCCTACTCAAGTTCCCGCTCACAAGGTACATTCCGCACCTGCACTGCCGCCTTTAAAGCTGCCTACGTTCAGCGGTGGATATGCCAATTGGGCTGATTTCTACTCAATGTTTTCAACAATCATTGATATCAGGCCAGAAATCAGCAACATGGAAAAGCTTCAGCATCTACGGTCTTGTCTGGATGGTGCAGCGTTGGATACAGTTCGATCTTTGGAAATTTCTAACGACAACTATACGATGGCCATAAAGCTATTGAAACAAAGATATGATAACCGACGTTTAATTTTTCAAGCCCACATCGTAAAGATCTTAGGGCTAAAAAGGGTAGAAAATGGATCCATAACCAAGCTGCGAGAATTGTCCGACAGCTTCAATGTACATATGCGTGCACTCAGTGGCCTGGGCACAACAGAACAGATAGCCAGTGCCATCATTGCTCAGGTGCTGTTACAGAAGCTTGATGTGGCCTCACAAGCTAAATGGGAAGAGAAATTGGAAGATACAGAGATGGCGTCCCATATACCTGCATATGAAGAAGTGGCCTCTTTCCTTGAGCTTCGCTGCCGCACTTTGGAATCAATGGAATTTTCTCTAAATAACTATTCATCCAGTAAGCAGGTGAATTCTAGCAGTAAATTGACCAACAGCCGGTCCACATTTCTTGTAACAGACCACAGTGCACACAGTTGCGTTTTTTGTAATGATCCTGAGCATACAATCTACAAATGCTCAAGATTCGCAAACCTATCGCCTACTCTTCGTCTGAATGAAGTCAAGAAGGCTGGGCTATGCTTAAATTGCTTGAAAGGCGGTCATCAGTCGAGACAATGTGGCTCGCGTAGTTGTCGGGTCTGTGGAGTCAAGCATCATACGCTTCTCCACCTTGGCAACTCCAGCACATCGCAGGCAGTAACTCCGTTCCATCAGCAATCCTCATCATCAGGGATGCAGATCACTCCTACTCAGCCCTCAGCTCCGTCCACTACTCTCTTGGCTCAAGATCTGAACAGCGATGTTGCGCTCCTGGCTACCGCAGTGGTTCTGGCCAAGAATCGGTTTGGCGAACTTGTTCCTTGTCGTGCACTCTTAGATTCAGGCTCCCAGGTTCATCTTGTTACAGCCAGGTTTGCCAATCTGCTACAACTTAAGAGATCAAGATCATATGCTTCTGTACGTGGCTTAGGCGACTCCAATTTTGGCACCGATGGAAGCACCATTTGCCTCACCTTGCAGGCTCACGCATCGGAGTATGCGACTAGCATAACGGCCATGGTAGCAGCAAATATAACTGGCAGGCAGCCCAGTTCTAATATAAATACAAGCAATTGGAGTATACCGCAGAATATAGTCTTGGCAGATCCAGCTTTCGATAGGCCACAGCGAATAGATTTGCTTATCGGAGTCAGCCTTTTCTATGATTTGCTCTGTGTGGGTCAAGTCAAGTTGGCGCCTGGGCTTCCACTGCTGCAGAAGACTCGTCTTGGTTGGGTTGTATCGGGGGGCAAAGCTAGCGGCCACAATTCCACACTAATAGCTTCAAAGACGCCTTCGGATCCAGGTCCAGACTCCGCTACTGATATCCAATTGGACAGTCTCGTTCGTCGTTTCTGGGAGACTGAGAGCTGCAGCGACCCTGTCGTAAACATTAGTAAGGAGGAATCAGATTGCGAAGCGCATTTTGTGAGGCATTACAAACGATTGCCCAGTGGCCAATATTCAGTACGCTTGCCTGTTAAGCTTAATTACGAGCTTCTTGGAGAGTCTTATCAGCAAGCGCTGCGGCGGTTTCTTAATCTGGAGAAGAAATTGAATCGCTTGCCTCATATAAGGTCTCAATATTCAGCGTTCTTGGATGAGTATTCTGAGCTGGGTCACATGTCACGTGTTCCTCGCAGCTCATTTCATCAATGCAGATATTTTCTTCCTCATCACTGCGTTTTGAAAGAAGATAGCTCAACTACCAAACTTCGAGTCGTCTTTGATGGATCAGCAGCTACATCAACTGGTTATTCGCTGAACGACATTCTAATGTCAGGTCCTGTCATTCAGCCGAAAATGATCGACATATTGCTGCGTTTCCGGTCCTATCCAGTTGCACTCACCGGTGATATTTGCAAAATGTATCGTTGCGTGAAGGTGCCTGAGCCAGACAGCTATCTGCAATGCATTCTATGGAGGAATTCACCAGATGATGAGTTAGAAGTGTTCAAGCTTGATACGGTCACATATGGCACAAAATCTGCGTCATTCTTGTCTGTGCGTGCCATGCATCAGCTCGCCATAGATGAAAGGGATACCTTCCCAGTCGGTTCCGAGGCATTACTTCGCGATTTCTATGTCGACGATTTGATCTCTGGAGGAAATTCAGTCGAAGAGGCAAGACGTGTCATGCAAGAAACAGCTGGAATATTGGCATGTGGCCGGTTCAAGTTGCGAAAGTGGTGTTCAAGCCATACCATGGTGCTGGACGGCGTAACAGAGTGCGACAAGGAATCACTCATTAGCTTCAATGATGGCAGCGACATTACTAAGACACTTGGCCTCGCATGGGATCCATCATCTGATCAACTTTTGTTCTCATATGCAGCTATGGATTTGACCACTGAGCCATCCAGGCGTTCTGTCCTCTCGTCTATTGCTCGGTTTTACGATCCCCTCGGACTGGTCGGCCCAATAATAACAAAGGCTAAAATTTTCTTGCAACAACTCTGGAGGCATAAACTTGATTGGGACGAGAGCCTTCCAGCAGCATTTCACACTGCATGGCTGGGCATCTGCAGTAGCTTTGGCAACGGTCTGAGGAGTGTCTTTCCCAGGTTGGCATTGGTACCAGGAGAAAAGGTTGAGGTCCATGGATTCTGCGATGCCAGCATCGAGGCGTACGGAGCCTGTATCTATATTGTATCCAAAGGGCAACATAGCACCAGCAGGTTACTTTGTTCAAAGTCTCGAGTTTCTCCATTGAAAACGCTCACGATTCCCAAATTGGAGCTATGTGGGGCAGAGTTGCTTGCACGTTTAATGGATCAAGTGGCTCGTTTGGGAATTTTCGAAGGGGAATTTCACTGTTGGTCCGACTCTACTGTGGCGCTATCTTGGATTAATGACGAGCCCGGGCGATTTAACGTTTTTGTTTCAAATCGCATCGCCACGATACAGGATCTCACATCAACAATGGAATGGCATTACGTACCTACTGTGCTGAATCCCGCAGATATGTTATCTCGAGGTTCATTGCCCGCTGAGTTGAACACATCGTTACTTTGGTTCAGCGGTCCTGATTTCATTTGTAAGCCCACCTCTCAATGGCCAGTCCTATCGCTTCCAGAAAGAACTTCACTTGAGCGTCGAAGGACCGTTCTACTTGTGAAAGGCCCAGTCCATGACGCTTCCATGGACTGCAAGTATGCTAATTCGTTTAGTCGATTGCAGCGTATTTTTGCATACGTATCAAAGTTTATCAAAAAAGGTCATGGTTCAGGAATAACTCTCGCAGAAATTCGGACTGGTACTGAAATACTATTGCGAATGATTCAACGAGCTCATCTCTCGGACGACATTGATGCACTTCGAACTAAGGGAATGGTTGCGCCATCCAGCGTTCTCGCCTCTCTTTCGCCATTTCTTGATGAAGTCGGACTGCTACGTGTAGATGGTCGCCTCAAAAACTCTACTCTTAACTTTGATAGTCGCCATCCAATTATATTGCCCAGAAGTCATCCAGTAACTCGAGCCATTGTCATGCATTACCATCAGCGAAACTTGCACGCTGGGCCCCGAGCGGTACTAGCTCTGGTTCGTTCCCAATATTGGCCAATCGGTGGTAGAAAAACTGTGTCCAGTGTGATACAGAGATGCGTCATTTGCTTTCGCGCAAAACCTCGACTCGTGGAGCACATAATGGCAGATCTACCCAGGGATCGCGTCGAAGGCTGCCGTGTATTTGGAGTGACTGGTGTCGATTTTTGCGGACCGTTCTTTTATAAGCCTGAGGCACGAAATAAGGCTCCTATGAAATGCTACGTCTCTGTATTCATTTGTTTTGCTACGAAGGCTATTTGGTTGGAACTAGTTAAGGATTTAACTACCACGGCATTTTTGCATGCCCTCCAAAGGTTTATATGCACTAGAGGAAAACCAAGTCAAATTTGGTCTGACAATGCCACAAACTTTCTTGGCGCCCGCAACCAGCTTCAGGAGCTGAAGCGTCTATTCCTGTCTGACGCCCACAAGAATGCTGTGAAGGACTTCTGCCTGGCGGAATCAATCGAATGGCATTTCATCCCTCCACGATCTCCTCACTTTGGAGGCTTGTGGGAGGCTGCAGTGAAGACGGCGAAGCATCATTTCTATCGATCAGTTGGCCCTTCTGTCCTAACTTATGATGAGCTTCGCACACTGGTCTGCAACATTGCTGCTGTCATTAATTCACGCCCTTTAGTTTCAATTTCAGAGCACCCAGCAGACTTGGACGTACTGACGCCTGCGCATTTCCTGAACGGTGGTCCTCCTTCATCCTTCAGCGAGCCTAACCTCACGAGGCTCAATTTTAATCGCTTGGATGCCTGGCAGCGCGTAAGCTATCTCCAGCAGGTATTCTGGACACGTTGGCGAGACGAATACCTCAACTTACTACAACAGCGGGCTAAATGGAGAACTTCTAAGTCTGGTTTGGCGGTTGGCGACGTAGTTCTCGTAAAGGATGAGAATCTTCCGCCGCTTAAGTGGCCACTGGCCAGAATAATTGAACTTATCCCTGGAGGTGACGGCGTTGCACGGGTGGCCGTGCTCAAAACTGAAGCTGGCGAGACAAGAAGAGCTACAAACAAGCTGTGCTTGCTGCCCCTTAAGGATTCTGTTTAAGACTAAGTCTTCAACGGGGGGAGGATGTTGGGCCCAGCAATCAGCGCTTATAAGAACTAAGAGCGGCAGTTCGCCAAACCTATTAGCATTTAAGAGAATTTTGTAAAGAGATTGCGCTTTCCTTTTCTAACGTTCATTCGTTCTCCCACGCAACGGCGCAGTCTGATCGGCCGGCTCGCGTAGATCGAACGTGTGCATATTTACTTTCGCTTGTCAAAAAGAAACGTTTTCTTTAACATACATATTTACCTACACATGCATACTCGCATCTAATAAACAATTAAGACTCGCTGATCAAATTGTGTTTTTAATTCAAAGCTATACGAAAAATCTCGATAGCTCAACACGCACTGTTGACTTTATAAGGACAAATACAGAAAAGAAATAGATAAAAAAAATATAGATACATATACTCAATTTGTAAATAAACGCATTCAATTCGAGTTGTATGAAGTGCACTTTTTCATGGCAAATCCTTTAATACACTCAGTGGCACCCTCGCCGTTGCATGCAAATGTTGCCGTTGATAACCAGCGAAAATCCCATAGATTTGACCATATGATTCGGCACTGATAGAAATAAATTTCATTTATCGACACTTTTCGGAAATACCAATTTTTGGGATTGTTTTCGCTTTTGTTTTTGTTTTGTATAAACAACTTTTAGGCTATTGGCCATGGGCTCAGGAGTGTTTTAGCTTTGTTGGCTATTCGCCTGCTGCCCCGCCCGCTCCTCACCCCCAGGCCCTTTATCACTCTCCCTTCTCTCTCTCTCTCTCTCTCTCTCTCTATCTCTCGCTGTCTACTAACAGACCGATAAAACCGATGCTCTGCATAAAAATCGCGTTGTTATTGTTGCAGGCGGCGTCATCGATGATGCCGCATCGTGTTGAGCTGTTGTAGTTGTAAACGGTTTATGAGATTTACGCGCAATTTGTTGCCAACTTTCATTGTTGTCGTCGTCGTTGTTGTTGTTGTTGTTGTGACTGTGCCAGAGGCATATAAAACAATATGCGCCCAGTCTAAGCTTGGCTCGTTAAATGATTTGCGTTTGTTTTTACTCACGCTCTTTATACCGCATTAGCCTCGGCCCTAACTGCCGCTCGCTGTTCTCGTTGGTAGTTCAAAAAATGTAAAATGGGGCTTACCTGCAATGGCCATAAAAAGATACCAAGAGAAGAGAGAGAGAGAGAGAGAGAGAGAGAGAGAGAGGAAGGCGAAACACCAGCCATGAGCATAAAAATTATTTACTTTCGTTTAATGCACAAATATTGATTAAGCTGTAAAATCGTAATACAAAACTGAAGTGCACACGCATCAAGTTTTTCAATTGGTTGTGCGAATTTGAACATTATCGAACCCTACACGGGGGGGGGCTGGGCTCTGAGGGGCATAGAAAGTACAGCACTACACAAAAATATAAGCAGAGAATGCGGTCTGCTAGTCGCATGCAACATTCATGTTGCCGCAAGACAAAGCATGGGCCTCCACCATATAGATACAGATATATGTATGTGCATATAATTTTTGCTAGTCAAGCGCAACAGCTGCACTGCTGGGCTGGGACTGGGCGTTGAGCAGAATAAGAGGTAGAGAAGCGGCACATGCAGTCAGTTCAACGGCTGTGGCATGCAACAGGCAATGAATCTCAATCTCGGTAACGTTGTCGCTAGCTGGCTAGCTGGTTGCTTGGCTGACTGCTTGAAACTCAAGAAAAAAAAGAACGAGAAGGAGCCGTTGACTTTGGTAATTCAATGGCAACAACTGGCGGCCAAGGCAGTCGCCTCAGCAGCAACATTGGACTCGGTGCCGCAGACGACATTCAACTTCAACTTGAATCTTTTGGAGAGAAATATGCGGTAACAACATTTACTAGCCAACCCAGCCAGCCAGCCAGCCAGCCAGCCAGCCAGCCAGCCAGCCAGCCAGCCAGCCAGCAAGTCAACCAGCCAGCCCCGTCTTGGCGACTCCCGACGGCGGCGGCCAAGCGACGCAAAACCAACCAAGCAGCCAACAAGCAACAGCAACAGCAACAGACAACAGGCAACAACTTAACGCACGAAATAGTCAACTTGCCACATTTTAATTCAGTCGAATATTTCTTTTGCTGCTGCAGCAGCGCCTTTTTCTCTGCCCTGCACGTCGTTCTTATTGCAAATGGCATAAACGGCGAAATTGCATGCAACTCACACAGACACACACGCACATACACATACACACACACACACACACAGAGAGATACACAGAGTGAGTGCGACTTGACTTTACTGCCTGCACTTGGCTCTGACCAAGGCTTGGAATGTCTTCTTCTCTTCTATTACTTTGTCTTGCCATGCGCTTAACTTGGCCTCTTGTTGACTGTTGCCCCACCACATTCCTTAAGCAACAACAACAACAACAACAACAACAACAACAACAACAACATGTGCAATGCAATGTGCACTGGCAATAGAATTATAGTCACTATAGTTGCTGTCTCTTGGTTTATTTTAAGCTGAATTTATTACCACAAACCTTTTGCATTGTGCGAATGCGAAACTAACATCTTGGCCAAGAACTGTGCTAGCAACTCGCTGACAAATGCAAATGAAATTGGCTCTCAACAGTTATGCCCCGAAATATTATTTCCTCAAATGAAATAATCACTTAAACTTGAGCTTAACAATATATACATATATTTCAATTGAAAAGCTTTCTTTGGAGATGGACAATTTGTTAAATTTGTTTTATAGTCAGAATAAATTTCTGTAGAGATCTTGAAAATAATTAAAATTTCTTTTTCAATTTTCCAGAGCTTTCGCTCTAATTTAAGCGCCTTAATAGGCGCTTGAAGCGCTTGAAATTCTATATATTAAATTTTGGACTTGCAAGTTTCCAAACTATTTAACTGAATAATTGTTTGTATGTATTATGCTAGCGAATTAATTGCAACAAGTGCTGATAGTCAATGCTGCGCATTGGTGCATGCAACATTAAGCTGAACAGTAGCTGCAGCAGCAGCAACAACTTTTGCGTGCTGGTTTAATTACTTTATGTTGTGTTTGTTATAGTTGCTTTTGTTGTGCAGCTATTCTATTGTTTTGGCCATGAACTTGCCAAGTTACCAGATGTCGCCACCATCGAAAAGATACGGAACACTTGTTTCGTTCTGGCCATGGATTTTAACCTATGGCCATTGTCAGCATCTACTTATTGGCTAAAACGTTTGTTAACTATTTGCTCAGTTCAGCCTTTGGCTTGCGGAGGGTCATAAGCCCATTTTTGTTTATTATCATAACATTCCAGCTTCACAAAGGCTTGCGGCATTTGCCATTTTTCACCGGCTCTGCCAGCCAGTGAATTCTTCATAAAGGAACTCTTGACCCACTGTTAGCTACGGGTGAAGCGGAACGTCTGTTAAAATTAAAAATTGAAAAAAAAAAGAAGAAACAGAAAATACAGAGCCTGCTGCATCAGGTAAGCAGCAGCAGCATATTCCAGACCATCCATCGAAACATTTCCAATAATAAAATTCCAGGCAAAAAGGGCAGTAAAATTCGCGAACTGAGCCGCCTTCATTGCCGTCGTAGCCGCAATTATACTTCCACCGCAAATGAAACAAGTTTGGCAACTTTACCAACGACAGGCATTTTGTGGCCATGGCCGCACAGCACAACGTGCCAGACGAGCAAAGGCTCCAATGGGAACACACACACATACACAAGCATACATTCATACATTCATACATACATATATGAACAGTGCTCGGAGCCAGACTCCAAGCCTGCCGCTTGGCTGAATGGGGCAATGCAGCGACCGCAACAGCTTCATCATCATCATCATCGCCGTCCATGGCGGGCTGGCCAGTTGAAAGTCTGGAGCTGCTGCATTTTTGAGATTCCGGTGCGAGAACTCACTTTGCATTGATGTGTTGCTGAGTGCACGGCATTGGATTGGGGACGGGGTGCGATGATTTGGTTTGGTTTGGTTTGGTTTGCATTGACTGCGGTAGCTGTAAGCATTTAACAATTGCAACCGCCCTTCTCGGCAATCGACGGTACGGGCGGCTGGGTGGTGTATATCAAGCAGGACGCTATCCATTAGTTGAAGCACTTACGCTATTATCGACAGCAACCGCGATGCTAATGGTGCGCAAAAAGCTTGTTATGATTGCCACCAGCAGTGCGCCCAGTCAGTCAGTCAGTCAGTCAGTTAGTCAGCCTGACCCGCTGGTGGCGTGTAATGAAGCATAATCTCATTGTTGCCACTTACAACCAATAAGGTCAAAAACAACAGCAACAGGAGCAACAGCACCATCGCAAGACGGCTAAGCGGATTGGGTCACAGCACGCAAGTAGCCGGGGCGGTTCAAGATGAAATAAGTCAACCAGGATCGAGAGTCACAAGCGACAACTACTTGGCATATCCGGGGCTCACTCACTGACCGAGTGTAAGCACCACGTCAATGCCCGCCCGTCCGCCCGTCCGCCCACTCATCCAGTGGCGCCTTTCAAGTTTATTTGCTTGCCACTTGTCCTTTTCGTCGAGCTTTTGCTCGGCTTTGGCTTTGGCTTTGGCTCTGCCATGCCACCACCTATTGATGATGTCGATGTGAATGGCATTCGCCAGGCTTTTCATTAGCGTGATTTGCACTATGGCATTATGTTTTATTCTGTGACACTCAAGCCGAGCCGAGCGAACGTCAATCCACAGGAAATTTGTCTAATTTGGCAAAATAATAGTATGACTGGTAATTACTGTATTTTACATAAGCAGAGCATGAGAAGAATGAGTTTCTGATAACAATAAGTTTACAACAGTTTATAAAAACTTTCGACTAGCATTTTATTATTTTATATATAATAAAGATTAAATTATTCAATTGAATCCTTCTAGGAAAATAAGATAATCATGAAATGCAACATATTTTGATATTCTCAACGAAATAATTTTTTCCTAGAAGGTTTGCTACAAATTTATTACATTTTATAATAATAAAAAATATTTTTTAAATATATAAAATGCTTGCAGAAAACCATTAAAAGCTTCATTAATTAATACGATAAATCTTCTTATTTAATATACTAAATAGTTAAAATCTTAATAATATTCGATTATATTTCCCTTAAAACTGAGTGAATTAAAGCACTTAGAAAGTGAAAACAAATCGTAAGAAAAATAAATAAATAACAAAAGTTAAAAAACTGTCAGCAAGCAGAATATAAATTTATTTATATACTTCTGTGTAAATGTAAATGTGTTTAGTTGTAAATATTTATGAACGAGCTTTGAAAGGGGTTTCAGTATTATTTTTTTCTCGAATTTCTCTCGAAGAAGCAACACAAAAGTGGCATAATATTACAAATATTTAAATCGCAACACGAGCAAAGCAAAGACTGTCTCGAAATTGTAATTGTTACAAATGCAATGCTGAAGTTTGTCGCTAAGTCAAATCAGTTAACTCCTTTAACAATCAGCAGCAAACAAAATGCTGACTACGAATGAAAAGAAATGCTGACAATATACTTTGCAGCGAATATTAGATACACTTTAAGATATCTTTAAAAAGAAATGAATAATGATTGACATATTATTATATGGTAGTCATAAATTAAAATAATCATCTAAATAAACCACATAAGATATCTTTATATTAAGAGAGGTTAATAGGCTATAGTTTATATATAATAATCGAATGCATTTATTTAGCTTACCGATTCATCAAATATATGTTACATATGTCCTGACAATGTCAAATAACCTTCAAAATTAGTATAGTTTAAAAAATTTTAATTTCAATTTACTCTAACCAAGCAACGAAGTCAAAAGTCCTTCTAGAACACAATCTCAAGCCACGGATAACTAAGGAGACGCCAAAAAAAAGCTCAAGTTTTTGTTTTTGCGAGCGAGGAGCGAGAAGCAGAGAGGGTTTAAGAAGATTTTTAAGTTAAATTCAGCACCGTCCTAGCAGCCATTCAGGTAGCCAGCCATCATGCTGCATAAAACAAGTACAATGGTATAGATAATAAGACGCTGCTGCTGCTGCTGCTGCTGCTGCTGCTGCTGGTGCTGGTGCTGGTGCTGGTTGTTGCCTTTTACCTTTGGCGACCTTCGCGAGGCACCCCGGTATGCCGGCATCGGTCTGCAGTTGCTGATTGGAATTATTTAGCCAGACTGCGGCAGCAAAAGGAACAAAGCTTTAGAACAACAACAAGGAACTGGCTTGCGCTCTTTAAATTGTGATTTATTGTATTTATGGCTTACCGCTGCCGCTTGCCACAGCTTAAATTGAGTTTACAACAAAAGCATTTTGGTTTTGTGTTCGGGTTGAATGCAACTAACGGCTAATGAGGCGCATGTTAAGCTGCCAGAAGTTGTAGCTGGACACAAAAAAGTGAAATCAAAAATTCAGAGCAGCAGCAGCACAGAAGAAGCAGAAGCAGCAAATATTTCTATACGCCATTTTTAATTTTTTCTTTTTCAGAAGACAAAAACGAAGGCCAAGCCAGACTTTGATTGCAAGCAAAGCGACAGCCCGATAATATGTGGCGACTGTTTGCAAAATCGAATGAAAGAAGAAGAAAAAAAAAAACAAAGAATTGCGACTGAAACTGAAACAGAAACAGAAAAGAAAAACAAAACAGGCAAAAAGCAGCAGAAACAGGCTTTTGGCTTGCCAACAACAGCAACAGCAATTTACGATAGCAAGTTGCGCGGACAGTGAGCCATTTAAGGGCCTCAAGGCCAAGGTTTAACCAGTGCCAGCAACAACTGATCGAAATCCAACCAGAAGAGCCAACCAACCAAGCAGCCAAATGACCAGCGCACTTGGCACACATACCTTCAACCAATGCATCCTAACAAAGCGCGCTCAGGAAACGTGCGAATGCCACAGTCAGAGTCAGAGTCAGAGTCAGAGCTAGAGCCTCAGCACCAGCCACGTCACGGCCAAGAGTCACAGCCATGCATAATAAATGCGCAACTGGTGTGCAAAGTAACCGGTTTTAGGAAACGAAGAGCCACCCGATGAGGGGCTCAGTTTCACGAACTGTTATATGCCTGGGGAAATGTTAACATGAAAAGCTACAGTCGGCTGTTAGCCAACAGGATATGGCATTCGGGTAGGGGCAATGCTGTTAGCATAGAGCTTTTCACTAACAGCCATCGTGTGCTGGCTAACAGTATAAGACGCGACAGCAGCAAATAGAAAATTCTGCTGCTTATCGAGTCGTACTTCCGGCGGCAAATCAGCGCACCAGACAAGAAGCAAACAACTGATGCGCACAGCTTACTACTAGCTGGCAAATGGCCAATGACTGGCTGGCTGGTTGGCCAACTAAACTGGCTAACTGAGTGAAGATTGTAGAGCTGACGCACATCAGCATTTAAATGGCCTCGCAGGAATGCAGATTTTACTGCAACGCATGCCAATGTCTGGCCAAGAACAGTTGAAGCTACCAGGCCGCTAGACAAGTCAAACCACTCGCGCTGCTGCCGCCGCTGCTGCCTCTCTATTGCCGGTTGCGACGACGCGTCGTAGAGTACGTTGACCATTTTGGCAACACTTTTTCTTCTTACAGCGCCTCGGCTTCGTTATCGTCATGAGAAAATTACAGCACTTGATGTTGTCGCAGCCGGCGCGTCGTCGCGACTTTTCGCTCTTGGTCAGTTCTCATGAATTGCAACTGAATTTATAACAAAACCAACTAACAGCTGACAGCAACAACAACAACAAACCAAGAAGCGTTGAAAGAACAAGAACAACTGGTTAGAAATTGTGGCGTCATAAGCGTCACTCACACAGTTCACCCAGTCAGTCGTTGAGGCCAGCTCAGACAAATGTCTGAGAATTATACAAAAACTGAAATATTCACGCATTCAGATATCAGGCAATAGAAAGAGTAAAAAATATTTATGCATATCACGAATATGTAGTACAAATATCATTAGCTGGCTCAAGTGTATGAAATGGTATTAAAGAAATGACATCGATTCATCTAAATCAACTTTATAACAGGTCCAATTGTCCACAATTTATTATGCAAACAGACATGCTTTCAAATCTTTCATAAAGTTCAGACAGTCAGTGGATTAGGTCAACTCATAGAAATTTCAGAGATTTATACAAGATTTATATATCCTCGCATAGCACAAAATGTTTTTGCACTATATTAAGGTGTGATTTCACACTCCCAGCATTTTTCAGTTGGCATAAGAATAAATGGAATGACTCAGATAAGGTAGATTGAATTCAAAGTGTCTAAAGCATACTTCATTCACTTTAATAATTCCTGCGACAGAACCATATAACAAATTTTCTATTAATCTATAATTGCGTATATTATTTGGCTAGTCATATTTTGAAGATTCATTTTGCTCTTTCATAAGCAACTAGAATAATTGAATTATCTTGCGGATAATAGAGTAATAGATTTTTATTCAGATTCTGTGTGAAATGTGAATTTCTATTTAAAGTAGTTTTTTATTCCAATGGTATATTTCTTAAAATATACTTAAAGGATCAAAATGATCAACTTGTAAGGAATTTATATAATATTTAAAACAGAGTTTGACTGTTAACAAGAATAAATTCTACGCATTAATATAACATAACAAAACATTTCATGAAACCAACAGTTAAGAGAAAACTTAGAAATTACTAGGTCTTGTTGGCAAGCACCCAGTTGAAAATTAAATAACTAAAAGCGGTAGTCAAGCACAACTTCAACTACATGTCACGATCACGAACATGCTTCCAGCAAGAGCCAGAGCCAGAGCCAAAACTAAAGCCAAATTCAATGGCAGCGCAAGCTCACAGAAGTTCAGTTCTGTGTGCTGTGTACTGGAGCTAGTCAAGATCAGTGCCAAAGCGAGTAGCTGGATGAGTGACTGTGGCGCTGCGCTTGGCTGGCGTTTATTGACCCTAAATGAAATTGCAGCCCCCTTATGAGGTTGGCTCTCTGTGTATATTTTCACATGCATGTACTTAAGGAACAATCGCATGCACTGTGTGCCTGCGGCAGCGCATTCAAATTTCAAAGTTAAATAAAGCGCGTGTTGCCAATTGGCTGCGAGGTAAGAGGAAAAAAACAACAACAAATCAGCTTACAAACAAGCCAAGCTTCCTCTGCTGCTGCTGCTGCTATTGCACCAGCGTCGCGACTGAAGCTGACTTTGGCCAAGTTCAAGCAACAAAGTCAAAAACAAAGTCAAATTTTGTTTTGCCTGGAAACGAATGCATTTATACACTGTTCCCGAAGGCAAAGCAAGTATATTAGCTTAGTTTTTTCTAGATCGCAGAGAAATTGATGTAACTGTTGACAGGGTACTGCGTAGGCCTGCTGCTGCAGCCCATTCTTTGTTGCTTTTCGTACTTGTTTTCTGCTCTGGAATGCATCTCTCTCTTCTTCTACTTTTTTTTCTTCTTCTTCATCGGCATGATATTGTGGTTGCAATATAAACCTGTTATTGTTGCCATTTCAGTTGCAGTTACTGTCTGAGCAGTCGAAACCACAAAACATTTAAGCAAAAGTCATCTACTGATTCCTCTTTTGTGCGTTCTGGCTGCATGTGGTTGCCCTGTATCTCTGGGGTGCATTTCATTTAGAATTTTAATCGAAATGCCTGCGACAAGCAATAAAATCCTCATGAAAGTATTTAAATTAAATGCATATCACATATATACTTCAAATATGAAGTGGGTGGATGGTAGAGATGCTCCTGCTGCTGCTGCTGCTGCTGCTGCTGCTGCTGCTGCTGCTGCTGCTGCTACCAATACCCTTCCACCTACCACCACCTTCCCTTATCATCAGCGTCATCAGCTTTGTTATCTGCCTGCCAAGCTAATAATAAAGTTTACAAAATATGCCAAACTTTCTGCTCAAGAACAACAACGGCCGGGGCCAAAAGTTTAACATAATAAATAAACAAAAAGCCAATCATTTAGCGGCGCAGCAGCAGCGCAAAATATATAAACAAGCGCAGCAACTACAGCCAACATAATGAGAATAGATTTGTTATTTTAGGCGAAAAACGTATTTGACGGAAGTTTTCACTTTCCTTTTCCAAACAACATTTTACATTTATCATAATTATAAACGTTGATTTATACTCACGGAAGTGTGGAAAGCAGATGAAATGTACGCAAAAAAAATCAACATACAAATACAAGGAACAATGTGGCCAGAAATTCGACACTCACCTGCAAATAGAAGAGAGTAAAAATTGTTTTTAAATATTTATCAGAAGCGGGAAGGGAGCATCTTATCGATAACATTAAATTGTAATTTAATTTAAATGTAGAGTTAATTTATTACGGCATGCTTGCTGCTGCTCGCGCTCTGATAAATTTGCCATTTGCACTGGCGGCATCAATTTCAGAGGCGGCCCACGATGGGACATGGGCGCTTCCCTTAGCTTGGCGCTGAGCAGCTCAATTATTAATGCGCTTTTGTTCATTGCATACTTTCAGGCTGGCATTGAGAAATCAGCAGCACACACACACAGACATACAGTATCGCGTTCCGACTTTGATTTAGACTTAGTGTGGCGGCAAACAGCACAGTTCAAGCATATAGAAACTGCTGCCACGAATTACGGCCATAATAAATGAGAACTAAATTATTGATGTGACTGCAAGTGTGATTGTTTATTCCAAAAGGATCCCGAGCACACATGGGCTGTTCTTAAGCTATTTAATTTATAAGATTTAGATTGGGAAACGCTAGCGCCTCTGCCCAGACCTGTGCTCCCAGCACATAGCTCTATTTATAAATGTCTCACTTGGCGGCTGGCGGCTGGCGGCAATCGTCTGTGCCCCGTGCATGAGTTTCACATTTCAAACGTTAGCGAATAATAGCCCCGCCGCACTTAGCTCCGCCCATTGGCCTAATGTCTTGGGCGTTTTAGCAAACAAATCACTTTTAATTTTCGGTGACTTTGATTTTTGCACCCCGTCTCCTGTCAGCTGGGCCAATTGGGGCGTTTGACTAGGCATCTTCATTATCATTTGCAGTAGTGCTCCGGGGCTAAGCCTGCGGGTCTGTGTTCCGGGTTTTTTCCATTCCTTTTTTTTTTTTTTTTTTGTTCTGTTTTGCCACTCTGCATTTGTCATTTATGCTTTGATTTTGGCTTTCATTTTGTTTTTCTTTACACACACAAACACACGAACCCACGCAGTGGCAAGAAAAGGAAGCCAAAGTGACTTTTGAGTGACAAATTGTTTTCAAATTTTTGGCTGCCTGCTTATTTGTGTTAATGGCATAAATTTGCATAAAAGCATTAACTGTTTATTTGCTTTGCCGCTTGTGTGCTCACGTGCTTTTTCTCTGCACACACTCGCACGCACACACTACCTTAATCTTGCTTTATGCATCCCCCTACCCTTGCTGCAACCATCTCTCATCACCCACCCACCCCCGTGAAAATTTGCAAATTGGCCAAAAAGGCAAAACAAGCGGCAGGCAAATTGAAATCACATCGCTGCTCCGACAAATTCACATATGAGAACAGCTCTTGAGAACAAAATGACTTTTTACTGTTGCTGCTGCTGCTGCTGCTGATGCTGTGATTAGGGGTGTGAGGGGTGGCATGGAAAATATGAGGCTGTGAGGGGTGGCTGCTGCTTTGCCCCCTGGAGGCTGAATATAATTTTCTACTCGTATTTATTTGTTAAAGCCCAAACAGCAGCGCACTGATTGAATTGTGACAGACTGCCTTCGACCACCCTCTTTACTCTACTGAAAAAAATAGCCAAGAATGCAAATTAAAATAGGAATCTAGGGCGCCTGATATTCAAATGTGTGTAAGATAATTGCCTCTAACTGGGTTGCTAGCAATTTTTATAAAAGCTATCAAATCAACGGCTGCAAAAATCGGAAATTCTCATGAGAAATAAATATATATGAAAGTAATAAGGAAACGGAATTTTCCGAGGAATAAAAGCCAAAGTGTATGAATTATTAAAAACATTTCGCGATGGCCAGCAAGGTGGATGACCAAGAACCCACTTTGCTTAAAGAAAGGCTTTAAGGCCTTTTCCTTTTGCACAATTCGCCCAAACAGCCAATGAGGGGCATTAAAACGGCTTAAAGGCGTAATATGTTGTGGCTTAAATTACATAATAACCGCGGAACGAGCCAAGCGCAAACAATAACAAGGCCAAACACAATAACCGAAAAAATTGAGACTTACAAAGCATGTTGCTCATACTCTGTAATTACATATTACAATGGGGTAGATTGTATAGTGAATTCAAAAAGCACTTTAATATCTATTCTATTCTGTACAAACCACCTGCCAGACCCCTAAGACGACTTAAACGGCAAGGCTTTGCCAATACAATGGCTACTCACTTAATATTATTATTATTATTTTCTTTTTTTTTAATCCTCACATATTGAGTGAGGTTTGGTTCTAATTCTATGTACACAAATGTGTTGTTAAAGTACTAAATCTGACTGTACCGCTTCTTCACTTGTTAAACCAAATAAATTAAAAAAAAAAAAAAAAAATCTCTATAAGAAATTATTCTCAAAATTATATACAACTTATGAAAAGATCACGTCTAACTCTTAGTCGTATATACCCAATAAGTGCGTAGTATCTTGTGTTACTTGTTTTTATATATTTTTAATTATATGCAAGGAAATGTTGCGAGTCGGCCGTCAAAGGCTTATAAAGAGCCTTTCTTCTGCCTGCCAAGGCAAACACGTGGCTCTACTGCCTCCAAAAGGGAACAAAATCAGTCAGCTTACAGGCGCTCATAGCCCCGTCCGTTGCTGCCAACATAGTTGTTGCCTTTGTTGGCTTTTATCATTAACATAGCTTCAAATTAACGGAAAAACACAGGCAGCAGCCAGCACTAGCACTAGCAGCAGCAGCAGCACCAGCGACAGTGGAGCCAGTGCAGCGAGTCGTCCTCTGACGCCGCAGTTAGGGGAATTATAATTTTTTTTCACACTTTTCCAGCGCCTTTGCTGAGCCTGGTTGCAGCCACTTCGCAGCGCTGTCACTTGGCAAGAGGCAAAAGTTTGTTCGACGGCGGTGCCGCCGGCGTGTCCCACGAGAAGTGCATAAATTTAAAATTGGGTTGAAAAGTGTTAATTTCAAGGCAGCGCGACGACAGACGCCTGGCAATGGCCTAAGAATATCGCCCGCCCGCCAAAAAGGTTGCCGCATACGTTGCACCACTTTCAAGATGCTTGCAACGTTCTGTTCTTTTTTTTTTTTTTTTTTTTTTTGGCAAATTGCCGACAATTTGCGCAGCTTTGCAATTAATTGAACAACACTTCACATCAAATTTATTGGAAATGCGCTACTCAATTCGTTTTGCTGGTTGACGACGTAATTAACAAGCTGACAAACAGCTAATTAGCAATGAAATTGTTGAATCGTGCAATTCAAAGTGAAACGGCTTCTACCCCAAAAGGGGATGCTGCTTAATCGAATTGTTCACATATGTAGAGCTGTGCATAGGGCTGCGAATATGCATGCATCTAGGAAAGTTCTAAAACTATAAACTAGAAATTTATATTACATATATTACACTATAAATAAAATTTAAAGATAAATAATACAATTTTTTTTTGCGGTTATCACCTAATTCATTTGTTCACATAACATGAGAAATTTCAATGGAAACTTCTTTGAAGAATTACTTCTTACATTTTTATAGCAAAATATGAATATTAATTATTAATTATCCAAATACATTTGCCGTTAAAAGGTCGATGTATGCTATTCAAATATATTTGAGTCTTACTTGAGTTCGACGATCTCACTCTTTCTGTCTAAGCCAGTTTTAGAACCAGTCTACAATCAATTTGTAGAAATGTACTGAACAACAAACTCATTTCAAGCAATTTCGATATTTATATTGAAGAATTAATTTAATATTCAAGTGTAATAAATATTGCACACAGTTATATTTTGGATACAACAGCTCGTATATAATAACACCGTAAACAATTTATATATCAATATCAATATAAAACCGAACAAAACTTGTTCTCACAATACTTTTAATTGATAAATTTTTTATTTCAAAAACCAGTTCAGTGCGTCTGATGAGTTATTCACGTGATGGAGTCATGTTTAAATAAGTAAGTCAAGTCAAATTATTGTACAAAATCAAGAAATGATTTGAAAATAATTAAGAATTAAATTTACTGAAGAAAAATATTAAATATTAAATAAGAAAGGAATTGCAAAGTTTGATTAATTTTTAATAAATAAAAATAAAAAATAAAAAGGCAAGAAATAAATTAAAATTGATACATGAAATCAATATTATTAATTATTAACAATATTAATTTCTAAAAAATAAATAGAAAGACAGAAAAATACAAATACGAAAAACTTAAAAAATTAATTTAAAATAACATGTAATAAGGCTCTAGTCCAGACTGCTCTTCTTCTTGACGCACATATGAACGCGCGCAATGCTAACAGCACACTTGCTGCCGTAGCCGTAGGAGTGGATCGGGCTAAAATTTGGACGCTTATATCTCCATTTCTAGATGGACCATCATCATAAGAGCTTCTAAATATATTAAGTGCATCTAAATGAATCTATTTGCCAAATTTTCAAGTGTCTAGTATTTGAAATGAGTGTTTTTTTTTTTTTTTTTCCTAATTGGAGGCGAAGAATTTGAAAAAAATATACATAATCTGGGTATCCATAATATCTATCTAAACATAGAAATTCGAAATCTCTTGCTCAAACGGTATCAAATTTACGCTAAAAAAACGTTATTGATAATTATCGAAAAAAAAAAAAACAAAAACTTACACTGCGTAACTAACATACGAGTATTCATGTCAAATTTCAGCTTTTGTAGTCTCCGAAATCTTTATGTTCATACGGACGGACGGACAGACGGACAGGGCTAGATCAACTGAACTAGATCATACTGGTCTGCGACATCTCCTTCTGCCTGCTACATACATTTTCACAAAACCATTAAACCCCGAATTCCCATTTTCAATGGATTCAGGGTATAAAAAGCACATTTTCCAACTAAAGTTTACTGATGCATTTAAATACTTTCAATCATAATCGATGAATGCCTTCATTTTGTATGCTCATAAATTTACACAAGATATATCTTAGTCAGTCCCATTTTAGCATTGATTGCGATTCTTAAATGGCAACAGAACAGTTCTCCTAATTATAAATCTTTCATACAAATCTTTCTTAACAACTTTCAAGTCAACTCAAGTTCTTGAATGCTTCAAAATGACAAGTTCAAAGCTATCACATGCAGTTGTCATGTATGAGCTGATTCCTGAATTTTGCATACGTAATGCTGTCATTAGACGCACATGCAGCGAGCTGCTAATGCAAATCCCTCGTGGCTGTTGGCCTCTCTAAACTGGCTGCTATATTTATTTTGGAGATTTTGTATATTTGCAGCAGCCACGTCCCAGCATCAGGTTGTGTATGAGTGTGTGTGTGTGTGGTGTGCAGGCGTGCGAGTGGGTTTTGTGCGTGTGTATGTCTGATTTGGGTGCCGTTGCTGCTGCTGCTTCAGCTGTTGTTGTCATTGTCACGTGTGAAGTGCCATCGAGTGACACAAATGAAGTGGCTGCTATTAGCTTTAAAACTCACAAGAGCACAAAGAGCAGAAGAGCTCCAAAAGTGGCAAACTTTGCGTGCATCTCGTTTGCCACTTGCTGAAAGGCAACAACTACTTGTAGTCTTAAAGTTACCCTCACACACCCACACCCACACGCACACGCACACGCACGCACACCTATACATACATACATTGATAAACCCGCGCAGCGCTTCAAGTTTGCTTTCTGCTTTCATGTGCGCAAATTAGCTTATCTGATACATCAAAATGCTACTGCATAATTCAGCAACATTTTTTCTGCCACTTTCATTCAATTTGCACCCAGCCAAATCTTTTGCTTTAGCTCTCGCTGAGGTTTATGGTCGGGTGGTTGAGTGGTGCTCCACACTTGATGCTGCTGCTACTATAACTATGTGTGTGTGTGTGTGTTTGGTTGGCAGTCTTCAAGATGATGGCTGTTGTTTGGTTTACTTTAGTTTTGACACGAACTATCTTAGCCCTTTTTTTTGTTGGTTACTTTACAAATGTAACTTTAATTTTTCATTTACATGCGACACGACATAGCTGCTGCCCACTAGTAGTGAGAGCAACGAGTCCCATTTCTTGCTGCTTACTCAAATGTTCTTATGAGAAATTCAATCCTTGGCATGATTTAGATTGCATGTCGGTGTGGGTGTGAGTGAGTGCTTGTGTGACTACTCTCTCTCTCTCTCTCTCTCTCGCTCTCTATCTGTGCTCTTTAGGCTCCAATGGGATTTTTGCTACTTATCTCATTTTTAGCATATTTTATCAAACATAAATATGTATATTTTGCGCGTCGCTTGCCCTGACAGCCCGATTGCTTGCCTGGTCCGCGTGTTGCTGCTCGTGCTGCTGGTCCTCAAGGATTTGATTCTCATTTTGTGCGTCACCAGCATCAGAGTTTGCGCTGCGACTTGGCGTGTCTGTCTATCTGTCTGTATGTCTGCCTTACGCTTTTTAAGCTGCTTGATTGACTTGAAGTGCTTGGATTTAAGTGGTCGTTGGAGATTTGCTTGTTGCTGTAGCCCTCACTATTGTTATTGTCGTTGTCGTTGTCGTTGTTGCTGCTGCTGTTGCTGTGGGTGGCATCGCAGCGTTACATTATCTTCTTGATTATTTGACTCTGTTGACTGCCGTTGAACGACAGATGTCTGCGAGCTTTGATACCATATCAAAATCTAAGTTTCAAAATTCATTCAGTTTTGCCTGCCTAATTGACAGGTGAAAACATAACCGTTACTTGAGCGGAAAATCTCGATAAGTCTAGCGCTATTTAAGTGAAATCGGTGCGCAAGCATACAAAGCAAAGCCTGCAGAGGTTTTTCCTTTCTTTCTTTTTTAAGAGCTCGAACTTTAAATGTGGTTTGCGGGCAGTTCCTTTGACCAATTACAGCGCTCAGCAGCTTTAGGGTCGAGTACTTGAACAAGCACGATGACTGCTGGCAAAGCCGCTTAGCATTAGTTTGTTTGACTCGTCGCAAGTTCAAAAGTCAACCTTGCACATTGCATCTGCAACTTTGTGTGTGTGTGTGTGCGTAAGTCACTTAAGTGCCCAATATGTTTGGCCATTTGAACAATTAAAAGTTTTGCTCCTAATACGCTTCATTTGGTAAACTTTCGCAAAGGGATAAGTGACTGAGTGGGGGAGAGAGTGGCCGATAGATCCGAGTAATGCATAGAGATGGTATTAAAACTTTCATCACATGTACCGGCGTGGCCATGCCAACCAGTGTCCAAAGTGATTTGAATTATATGAAACTTTTAAATCGGAAAGGAAAGAGGAAAAAAAAACCAAAGTAAAAAATAACGAAAAACCTTACGTCGCTGGCAAAATGTTCCCTTTGTTGCTTATTGAAATTTATTGAGATTTATGCATAATCTGGCTGAGCTCAGAACAAAAGAAAAAAAAAAAGGAAAAAATGTAACAAGACAAAAAAATTTGCCAGCTGTCAATCACAGAAGTTGAAGCCTGAACTGGGCGCGCATCGGACGGCAGCTCATCCTCCAGTGACCAATAAAAATGACAGGCACAAAACATTTGATGAAACACTCGGCTAACGCTAACGCTAACTTCGTCAGCGTCAGTCTAACATCGGCCTCAGCAGCTGTCCAGGAAATAAGCGCCAATTATGCCACCAGCAAATGCGTTCGGCCTGCTGCCCAGCAGGAAGCCAGCTGGATGGCCAGTTAGCGACCGACCAGAATTCATTTCATTCGCCCGTTTCGTTTCGCTTCTTTCAATTCCAATTTCAATTTGCTGCACGCTGAAATGGCGCTGTCGTCGTCGCCGTCGCCGTCGTCGTCGCCGTCGTCGTCGTCGTCGTCGTCGTCGTCGTCGTCGTCGTTGGCTTCATCATGCGTTCTACGCAGCTTGCGATTCGTATTGGGGGCGCATATCTGCTTGACCAAGCGCACAGCTGAAAGACTGAAGAGAGTCATCGAGGCGCTCAAAATGACCCACCTCCGTGAAGCAATGTTTCATTTTGTACGCACTTCCGCCGTTAGCGTGCGCCCTTCCCTCTCGTAAAGGGATTTTCCTGTATCCTGCATCCGCCCGCTGTTGCTGCCACTGCCACTGCTCCTGCTGCTACTGTCATCTTACGCCATTGGGTCATCCATCTACCGTTTCATCCTTTGTGCAGTCCGCAAATGTTTTATTTATATGTGGACAACGTTGGCGGCAAAGTTTTACTTAAATATGCGTAGCAGACCGTCAGGGCCTTGGCCAAACAACAACTGCTCAGGTGTCTGCATATATGTATATATATATATGTGTGTGTGCCTTCTCCAGTTGACTTTGATTCTGGTGTATTGATATGTATAAGTTCAGTTGTCTCTTTCTGATGGCACGGCATACTTTTGGGCCCAGCCGGAAGGTCTCAGCCTTTGATTGAGTGGAGCGCGCGCAAATCCGCAAAATAGATTTCCCAATTGACACATATTTTCTTTTTGCCCAAAAATTGCTGCATGAGTGAATGCTACTACTGCTACTGCTGTTGTTTTTCTTTGGAGAGCACGTATTTCGACTCTTGTTAATAAGATTTTAATATTTATGGCATGGACACACGGCCATTCGAACATATATATAAATAAACAACACGTGTTTTACTTCTCGCAACAATAAGAGATCAACTTTTCTAGTTAATTTGAAGTTCGTTGAGTAAACTCAAAATGAATTCTGATTATGATTTTTGAGCCAGTCCAGTTGACAGCCTCGTGCATTATTCATTGACTTTAGACATTTCTTTTGTTATGCTTTTAATTTTAAGGCTTTTAATTCATATTTGTCTAGCTTGGAGAAAAAACAAAAACCTGGCCACATAATAAATTAAATTTTATTTAATTGCTTCAGTTAAACGGGTTGCCTGCCACTTGAAGCATGAAAAACCGCTCGGTGGTGCAAATGCCTTTATTAATTTCGAAACCAGACCCCAACACTTAAAGCTGAATGTAAAACCTTGCCCACTTCACCTAAAGTATTCGCATTCGTTCATTTTCTTGCCAGCGGCTGGCGACTGGCGACTGGCGCTTCTTTATTTGCTTTGCTGATTGTCAACATCAATTATTTAACTTTTGCGTGACAGACCGGCCCAAAAATGCTCGGGCACATGTACCCCTTTTGCCCTCGCTGGTCTATTTAAAAACAGTCAAATAAGCGCACATAAAACTTATCACGCCTGAATTTGTCAGCACAAAAGCCAGGCACGAACGGAAAAATTTCGCGGCTGGCTTGAAAGACGGCAGCAACCCTTTATTTTTTTTTTCTTCTCCTTTTTTTTTGTCATTGTTGTTATATGCCCTACGCATCCTTTTTTGAAATACCCTATAACTAAATAGGGGAGTAGGTGTGATATTCATTGAATTAGGAATGAGATTTTGCTTGGATTGAACAAGCTGTTAGAATTGATAAATTATTTTTAACATTAATGAGGAAGTCTAAATTCATTGGAGTTCCTAATTCAAATTTTTTAACAAAATTACAGCTGAATAAAACTAGAAATGAATAAGAATAAAAAATAACACCAAATATCTTAAACCAACGGTATACAAAGTTAGTAAAAAATACAAATGGAATATCAAAAAAAGGAATAATAGGAATAATAATAATATTAATAAAATGAATTAACAATCTAAAATACTTAATGGAACTCGAAAAATATTTTAAATGAAAAGCAAATCATTAATATATAAATAAATTAGTCTCATTGAATAAAATAAATAGATAACTATATGCAAAATAAAAGATAATAACTAATAATAAGACAATAACTACATACAAATAAAATATAATGTTAAAAAATTTATAAAAAAAAAAATAAATAAATAAATAAATAAATAATTACAAATAAATATATATATAAATAAGTAAGTAAAATGAAAAATAAATAAAAAATAATAATAATATACGCCTAATAATAATAATACAAATAAATATAATTTATAATGTAAAATACTATTTAATAAATCTTCAAAGAAGAACTCCTATTAGAGTTATGTATTCTATCTATGTCAGTATCAATTGGTTTACAGGGTAGCACAAAGTGAAGCAACATTTACGCTGCCTTTGCGAATTTGATTAGTTGAAAATTTGTCGCGGCTTCTGCTTTGCACTTCATTTTGTGTTTGTCTTGTTGAATGCCAAATGCAAATGCTCTGCATACTTTATGGCGTTTTGTACGCTTTTTTCACACTTTCCTAAGCAGTCGCTGCCGCGCGCACGCGATGAATGGAAATGCCTACGGGGGCTAAAACAGCCAGCGGGTCGGCGGCAATGCCGCTGAAAACTTGGGCGGTGACTGCCACTTAAGACAAATTGCGGGTAACAAGTAGAGCGCCCACGTAAATAGGCAAAGCTGCACACAGCCAAAATGATATAAAAAAAAAAAAACGAGAAGCGAAAAAGAAGTGTAAACTGGGTGCAAAAAATATAAATAAATACCCCATTGAAAGCTAGGGAGATGGCAAACTCTGATACAATGGAAATTTGCGGCAGCAGAATCTGCATACAATTTCGGTAAAAAGGGTTTTTGCTGTGCAAAGTATGCAGCAAAGTTTTCAATAATGCCAAACGACTTCCCCCCTACCCAAACCAATTTGCCCCTTGCAAACAACAACAACAACTACAGCAACAACAGCAGCAATTTGTTTTTCTGCTTTTTTCCTTTTTTACTTTTTGCTCTGCGCGAAGCACTTGAGCGCTCAAGTATTTCACGCCGATTTCTTGCCATGTTTGCCAGCGTTCATTTCAATTGGCAAGTCTGAAAGCTGACTGCTTGTACGAGCTGCTGAAGTTGCAAAGTTTGATTATGTTTTTTTTTTTTATATTTAATTTTCGGCTTCAGCTGCTTGTTAAAAATATCGTGGTTAATTTCCCACTAAAAGTTTGAAGCGGCTTTCGAACTTTTTCGAAGTGGGGATGAGTCATTAGGCAATTAGCTAGAGCGTGGCCAGTGCTTTATCAAGCATACGACATGCGGAGCGCATGCGGCACATGTGGCATGCGGCTTTGTAATAACATCGCAGATATATTTGTCAGCTACATTTGGATTGGGGCATACATTATCTGGCACTTTATAGCCAAGGATGTTGCAGCGGCAGCAGCAGCATCATTGCAATAATCTGGGGCGACTGCACGCGCCGCCACTAAAAAAGGGCTTAGCCCTCCCCCAAGGGCGTGGCCCAACACGGGGGCTGTCATGCGGTTTTATTAGAAATTGTTATCGCCGCGCCTGTTGCATACACTTGTACCCATGGCTCGAATGCTGCTAAACTTCGATTTTTATCTAACGAAACTGGCGAGGACGGAGGGGCCATGGTGGCGACCTGTACTCTGCACTGCTGCTGCTGTAGCGACCTCGGCTTATTGGTGCTCGCAAGTTGCTCTATTTTGTCATTGCCGCTTTGCTGCTTACGGCTCTGGTGGTGCTGCCATTGCCTGCTTTGCCACGAGTGCTTTGTTATCTGTGGAATTAAAAACGTCGCCATATTGCTCTGCCAGGACGAGCTCTTAGTCCGACGGCTGTGACGTTCCTGCTGCTGCGTCGATGGCTGTGGCTGCGGCTGTGTTTGAGTGCACTTTTAGCGCCATAAATCAGAAATTGTTGTTGCTCCTCCTGTTGGCGCAAACTGGGCGCTCTACTACCTTGGCTGTGGCCTGGCCTTTTATTGTTGTAATGCGAATACAAATTTATATTGACATCGTAAAGGTAAAAATCTTTTGCCGCAACTCCTTACATATAAATATATGTGGACGTGTGGCCACGATTTTTCCTCTCCCAGCCTCCAAGGCCTCTTCAGGCTTCCGATGAAGCTAAGAATATCCTTAGCAGGCTCAACGGCAGGCAGCTCGCGCTGCTGTTCGCCAATCGCATATGCAATGTCAATATTTGTATTTGCTTTCTATGCGAACGTTTGTTGGTTTCCGCTTTTTTACGATTTGGGGTTTATGTGAGCATTGAATGGAAATGGAAAAAGAAACCCCAACCGCACAGAGCCAACTGTGCAATGAAAGTGTTTCGCCATCAGTACAGGGGCTGTATGTACATATATGAGAGTGTGTGTGCTTAGAGATACATCTGATATGGATTTCAAATGGAACATGATAGTCATCGCGCCAATTTAAAGTGCTTTATACGCTGCGCAAATAATTACATATTGCAATTCTAATATGGAGTCTGTAAAGCTTTACTGATTTGAAAAAATCTCATTTCATATTTTTTAAATTATTAAATTATAAAATAATATGTTGATGAGCACTAAAGTCCCTTTTACTGTATTTCAAATTAAACAAAATATTTATCTATCTCGGAAAAGCAAAATTTATGTAGGATTTATAAAAAAAGGTTTTGAGAAAGTTAGCCTAAGATATTAGTATTCAATATATTCGATTTTTATTATATTTTCACAAAAAAAAAAGTTGAATTAAAATTTTCAACTTTACTTTTAAATTACATTCAATTTATTTTGGTAAAACAAAATCTATTATATTAAATGTGGACTCTTTAACTCGACTAAAATATTTGAATGAAATACTATATTCAAAAACTTATTTAATTTTCACAGAAAAAGAAACAAATTTTGATTACTACCTTTACTTTTAAATTGGTAAATCAAAATCTATTAAATTGAAGGTAGAATCTTTAACGACAACCTTTCATGTGGATTACTTTATTTATACATTTTATTTATAATTTTGTCCACTGTACCCCATTGTATGCATGATGCAATAGCGTTACCATGCTATTTGTATTATTGTTGCATGCAATGCGAGGACGATTACAGCCTCTCGTTTCTCATTTTTCCAGACCGCACAAAATGCAAATACGTTGCCAAAGCTCACTCCCCACTACGTTCTTTGGGTTTTAGGTAGAATTTATGACATTATCGCCGTATGTTTGCATTTGATTTTGCTGGCGAACTAGCCCCAATCAGCGTTATGGTTAGGATTTTGCTCATTGTTGTTATGGCAACAAGAAAAGCGCATTAACTATTCGACGAGCCGTAAATGTTGATGCAATAAAATAAGCAGCCTACTTTTAAGGGCACACACTGTTAAAATTTAATGGCGGGAAGGCAAACACCTTGGGCTAAGCTCGCCTTTGCGGCGTAATAAACAAAATTCTAAAGATGCCGCCGCACACGAAAAGTGCTCAAATCATAAACCAAATAATAATTACCCAAAGCTTTGCAAGGGACTTTACAACAAAAGCCAAGCCCAGTTACACACACACACACATATGGCTGCTTGACGGCACACATTTACGCCCAAAAGAGACACATGGAAATTTATTGATGTGCGCGTGATGTGCCTAGACAGAGCGGAAGAGCAGCGTGGCACAGGCAGGACAGACAGGACAGTGAAATTGGCAGTAAGGGCACACGGCGAGACTCACTTGAATCAGGCGCGTACGTTGAGCCTTGGCAGCCATAAAAGCGCACATAATAATGTCAAATGAGTTACAACAAAAGCCGACTCCACAAATCCCACCTCAGCACCCCACCCCACCCCATCCTACTCGATATATTCTTCTTCTACTTATTTTCTGGGGCGGTTGGTTGGCTGGCTGGTCGTCTTCCGTCTACCCTTTCGCTGATGACTGTATTAGGGTTGGCAGTGCCAGCCTTTTTGGTCGTTTGCAGTTTTTATTACGAATTTATAGGCGCACATGCAAATAAATCGCCAGGCCGTGGGCGGGTCTTGTCTCAAGGTGCGCTCATCACTTCCACTTTCTCTGCTGGCGACTCCTGTTTTATTTTACTTTTTTCTCTCTCTTATTTTCCGCTCTTTTTCTAGTTACTAAAGTATCCGGACAAGTTTTAGTTGGCCTCATTTTTAGTTTCGCTTTCAGTTGAAAACATTTTGCGAATTTTATAATGCTTATTTCACTGGACAATATTTGCGCTGGCCCAACACTTTCGCCAATGGCAGACGTTCCAAAGTTTTTACTGTTTGTGTGTGTTTATCTTTGAGTTTGGTCAACAAGTTTTCGACGCGCACCTGCAGACAACGACGCCCCAAACCAGGGCACACAGGAGACGAAGCAATAGCAACTGTATGTGAAGCAGACGACCAAAGGACAGGTGGGCAGGAAGTGCCAACAACGCCAGGACACAACTGACGACGATAGTTAAGCTCAACTAATGCATGTGTCCGTTTGTTTGTTGTGTCCACATGCGACGACACTAAGCACGACTAGGACACGGTAAGTGGAAGCGATGCCGATGACGACAGCGTCGTCGACAAAGGCTTCTTCGTTTTGGGCCAAAGAAAAGCAATCTTTTTGCCGTACAGCGTGAAAATCGCGAAAATAAATATTGAACTGTAAAGCCAAAGTCAACATTGTACCTAGAATGTGTGCCTAAGTGAGTGTATGTGTGTGTATGTGTGTGTGCTGGTTGTGTTTCGCCTGCCTGTACGTACATCTGCCTGTGTACGCTGTGTGCAAGGCAAGAGTTAAAGCCGTCTCTGTGCCACAGCTGTGGCTCATAAGTTGTTGCATAAAACACAAACAACAACTTTGTTCCTTGGCCACAATTCGCGCTCTCGGTGTGTTTAAACAAAAGCTTTCAACCCGCCGTGTTTATCGATAAATTATGAAAACGAGACGCTAATTATGTCTGGCAAAATAAGCGTTTGCGCGCACAGCTGCAACTGCACAGCTTCACTCATTGTGTAGTATTATTATATATAGTAGTAGTTAGCTTAGGATCAAATTATTTTCTCTGACACTAACTTCACAGTTGGCAATCAATCCTTTAACGTGCTGTCTATATATTTAGTTAATTTGGAGAGAAGCATGTGCTCTCATCAAACTATGGGTTGTTTCGACTAATGCTAGAACTACGAGCATCGGCTTAGCATGATCAAGACTATGAGCAGGCAGAGCAAATACACATGTTGCTTGAGTTTAATTTTTTAGAGCGGGAATATCGTGCTCATTGTATTAGTTCTCTCTTCCCAGCACAAACTGCTCGATCTTCGTGTGCTCGCTCAGACTGTGATTGATCTACCTCTGCTTGTTCTTCTTATAATCAAACGCTGTGATACACTTCTGTGTGTTTTTGTCTCTCTGTGTTTACTGTGTGTTTATTGCAGGCATTGTAAAATTGTAACAAGAAGTCGACTGTTGGAAAGTAAATTTGAAGAATAAAAAGCTAAATTTTTTGCATAGAATATTTGCCGACTTGAGGCATTAAAAATAATAATAATAATTATAATTCATGGAATTAATGGATTGCAACAAAACCAATCGCATATAATTTTCTTATATGAGAAATTATTATTGTATTATTCGATATTACTATTATTATTAATATTTATTTTTTGGCACTATTCAATATTATATGAATACAATAGGAACCACCTATTAGATATATTACCATGTGATGTTCCTATTATTCCTATATAATTTATTTAGTATTTTCCCACATTTATTATATTCCAATTGTGAACTCTTTAGTTCTTCGGATACACGCAACTATTTAAACTTGTCTTGTTTCCCCCTGTTGCTGCGCAAAAGTATGCTACATTTTCGGTCACCCTCTTGTGAAACTTTAACGAGACATCGGGGAATTGCATCATCTTGTGCAATTTTGTGCTAGTCGTGTATACTGTTTGCTATTATTTGTGTGATGAGAGCGCTGTCCTTCTGCCCTTTGTGTCAACCATAATAAATAATGCGCGCTTCTCACTCTTCTTTTCTTTCGCTCACACCTCTATCTCTATCTTACTCTCGGTCTATGCGTGTGTGCATGCACGCAAAAATTGTAAATAAAACGATTGCTTAAATAGCAGAACAACAGCAGCGACGCTTTTCATGTCCCACAGCCCAGTGGCAACAGAAACAGCAACAGCAACAAGCTGCCACACAGCTCCTACTTCCACTTGAAGCGCCAGCAAGCTGAGTAACTTTGGGGGCGTTGCAGACGACACGCCTTAATTGAAATTAATGTCTATCCCTTTTCGATTTCTATACACGCCGCATGCCCCAAACCTCGCTCTGAAGTAAAGGGTCTGCTTTCTTCTTCTTCTTCTTCTTCTTGGCTCCATCTTGTACTTTGTACTCGAACATAGTTTTTGCTCATTTTCAGCCAAATTGTTTGACTTATGTGTACAACAACAATGACAAGGGCTGCTTGTTAACTAATCCTCTTGTTCCTGCTGATGTCTTTCAAGACACGCATCCTGCTACTGCTGCTGCCACTTAGCTTGTCTTACCAGCTAGTTATGCCCCACGCATGTTTCTCGGACATAATATGCTGGCTGCTCTTGCTCTTGCTCTTGGCTGCGTGCCGCATTAGTTTGGACACGCACAGAAATGAGCGGCATGCTATAATATTTTTGTTTAACGATTGTTTTGTGTGCCTGCGCCCGTTAACGGGGGAATAATTAGCCGTTAGCCTTTTGTTGTTACCGTTACATTGGCTGTTGTGTAATGGGCCACCGCAAATGGAGACGCGAAGCGGCATAAACCTCTTTCCCTCTCCCTCTCTCACGCTCTCTCTCTCTCTCTCCGTATGGCATTCCCACTTTAAAGGATGGCGTGTGCATGTCTAATGTGCCACAAATTCTTGGACTCGAATTACCCCAAAACAATCACACTAAATAACTATAATTTTTAACGCTTGCCAAGGCTGGCGTAACAACAAAGGGCGCAAGGCAAAAATCAAATCGAATTGCACCCAAGAACAGCAATTCTTGTATGTTTCTTTGGTTGGGTTTCCTTGCGGATTACGTGGCGCATACGCAATGCCAGCATTTTTCTTTATTCTTGTTGTTTGCCGAGAGCATGTGCGGCACGGATTTTGGGCAATTTGGCTCGCATCTCTTTTCTTTTTTAATTTCTGAAAAAGGTTTTTATTATGACGCACACACACACACAAAAGTGCCTGGGTAAATAGCAACTACTGCGCTCTGCTTTTTTATATGAATTACAATAATAAAAACCAAAAAGCAAACAAAGCATCCACAGTCGCATTTTCTGTTTTGCTGGCTGGCGCTGGCATGCGTGAGGTGAGTCGAGGTGAGGCAAAGAATAAAATCATAAAAATTACGAAAGGTAAGAGACAGCTAAGAAAAACGACAACATGCGAAAAATGCGTTCAAGAAAAATCGCTGTAATAAAGCCAGTCGTCTGGGGCTCTGTGCGCGCTGCTCTGCTGCAAATAAAACAATTTGAGTGGAAATAAAAAATAAAACAAAGTACAGAGCCCAGGCAGCAGCAGCAGCAGCAGCAGCAGCAACAACAAAAACAACATATAAAGGTAGCTGGAAATGAGCGCTTAATACAACACCCCGAAATGTAACTGAAACGCAATCCTTTGTAAGAATAAACTGCGCAGCAAAGCGCCAGACAAACAGTCAGACAAACGGACAGACACACCAGAGAGAGTGAGAGAGACAAACACCGGCAAGAAACAAACAATGCTACGACGCAGTCCTCATCGGCAGCATCCTCCGTCGTCGTCATTCTTACCTCATCGTCTTCATGCCAAAGTAGAGCGCAACTTAAATTATTAATAACAAGCATAAGAAAAATAAATGTACGCGAATGAACCAAGAAGACAAAAGGATCAAGCAAAGGAGCAGCTGAGTCTGCCAACGGCACTTCGCTGCGCTTCACTTCGTAACCCGGAAGCATTGGCCGGTCAAAGTGCTGCACAGTTGGCATTAAGGTTTATGCCCTGGACAGTCATGGCTACTGTAGCCGGGTCGCAGCGCAAACAGGGTGCATGCGAAAGTGGGTATATAGGTACAATCACCTGATGTCAGACCAAGACGAGGGCAACTGCAACAACAACAACAACAGGCAGTAAGCGGAAGTTCTTAAACTCTGCGGAAAAGCTCTTATTGGTGCTTGTTGTTGCTCTAAAGATTAACGAAATCAGACCAGTTTAATATAAGCTACAGATGTGTATACGATTATAAGGACGCATATAGCAACTATTAAGCGTGACAATCAACCCATTTCATTAAGCATAAAAACCATTCAACTACAACATTATTAAAAGTACTTTGCAAAAGTTGACTATAATAAAATATTATTACTATTTTTACTATATTGTATTGATCTTTCAGATTAGCCAGCTTGTAATATATAGAATTCATATTAGATTTGAATTGAAATCAAAGGAGGAGCTGAACATACAATCCAAATCTGAAGACATCAATGACTTATCAAGGTGCAAATCGAGACACATCCCCATCTTTGTCGTTTATAATAAAGGATATTTATCACAATCATGATGACTATTGTTAGACTCTCACAGCATACAAAAAGCCTGACTAAGGACATTCTAGAGCACGCCAGGCAAACAAATATCTCACATTCCATGCACATGAAGTAATCTTAGTGAAGACGATCACTAATCTGCATCAGAAATAAGTGGCAATTTATTTTATGTGTATGCTAAAGCGAAATATTCAACTTGCGATCGACCAAGTAAACCAAGATTTGAAATTATAAGAACAAAAATTATAATATAATACATTTTTACATTTTACAAAACAAAGTGAGAGATCATAGAGATAAAATATGAGCATGCGGGCTTGGATATAAATTGATAGCTATAAATAATTATATATAATATACTAGATTAATCGAAAAAGTTATAATATGTCTGTTTCGGCAGCTTTTCGAGAATTGAAAATCAATTGTTTAGCAAATAGTTGCAATCTGAGCAAATTGTAAAAGCTATATGAATTACATAAATTTTTTAAATAAATATAAAAATTATAATATTTATTCAAGTAAATAAATAGTAGTTGATAGGGCCAGTATTTCTCATATATTTAGTGGCTAATTAGTCACTAAAACGTGTGTTAAGGCATTTGAAGACATGCCTATTTTTTTGTTTATTTAATAAGATTGCAACCACTGTGCAGAGCGATTGAGAGCGAGCATAGGAGTTGCGCTCTCCCTCTGCTCGCTCTTAGATGCGCTCTATAGTGCAAGCTGCGCTTGCTGTGAAACCAATAAAATAGTTTGAATTGAAACACTGACGCAAAAAGACTGCTTATTCTGGAGAGGCCTCAAGTTGCATTTCCCTGGACCTATAGACGATTCAGGCAGACCCCTTATTGTAGGACATTTTTGGCGCCCCCGGGTGGACTCTTCAGGATTGGAAGGCTTGTTGATGGATTTTATCAATAATCAGGGAAGTACCAGATAAACATAGTGCATGAATATCACCAAGTAATGCAAGAGCAAATAAATAAATGCATTACTTGAGACATACAGAATTATTGTATGTACAAACCTATCTATGCCTATGTGAATTATGTTGAAGTTAGTTAAAAAATACAAATAAATAAAATAAGGTGCATATTATAATTGACCTTTGCCCTGTTCAATCTCTGGTAATTCGCATAATCCAAATTGTCTTTGGCGCCTTTACCGTGTTGCAATTCTTGCTCATTGTTCGTCTTGCATTTCGCTTTGCGCTCTCGTTTTTTGCGCTCTCGCTTGCACTTATAGTGTCGCTCTCGCTTTGCGCTCATCACTTGCGGTCGCTTTACACTCATCATTTGTATGCTCGCTTGCAATATCGTTTGCACTCTCGCTTGCACTTATAGTGTCGCTCTCGCTTTGCGCTCATCACTTGCGCTCGCTTTACACTCATCATTTGTATGCTTGCTTGCAATATCGTTTGCACTCTCGCTTGCACTTATAGTGTCGCTCTCGCTTTGCGCTCATCACTTGCGCTCGCTTTACACTCATCATTTGTATGCTCGCTTGCAATATCGTTTGCACTCTCGCTTGCACTTATAGTTTCGCTCTCGCTTTGCGCTCATCACTTGCGCTCGCGTTACACTCATCATTTGTATGCTCGCGTGCAATATCGTTTGCACACTCGCTTGCACATACAGTAGTGCTCTAGCGTTGCGCTCATCATTTGCGCTCATCACTTGCGCTCATCACTTGCGCTCGTCACTTGCATGCATTAATTGTCGCTCGAAACTTGTACTCTCGCTCTCATCGTATGCGATCGTTTGCACTAATATCTTGCATTCTAGCTTGCACGATTGTTGTGTTTACACTTGCACATATCGGCGCGCTCTCGCTTGTGCATGTGTAAGTGGTAATGCATTGCGCTCAATTGCTTAATCGTTCGCTTAGCAATTTCGCTCGTTGGTACTCACGCTCTCACTTTGCGCAGTAGCAAGTGTGCATGCATTGCACTCAATCGCTCTAGTATAGATCACTCAAAATAATAGTCACTCAGCCACTCTGGTTGTTGTCTTCGCTATATCGCTAACAACTGTCTGTTACAGTCACTCAAGTATAGTTAAACACTGCCAGCGTAATATATTGATATTTATAAAGATCGCGCGCATTCTTTAACTTCTTTGAGTTGTTCTTCGCTTGTTGTCGTACATAAGTGAGCTTTTCTTTGTTTTATTGAATTTCGTTTCAACTGAGCTTTACTTATTGCATTATGACTGGCAAGCGAGGAAAGAATCGGTCTATGGACGAGTCATCATCAGAGCGTGTCGAAGCTCTCTTGGCCGTCTATAGGAACGTCACAAATGACATAACTCGCATAAACAAATCATTAAAAGATTTTGCTAGACCAGTAGAGCCATTCGAAATAGAATGTAGACTTGAGATACTGAACCGCTATATAGAAAAGGCCTTTAAAACACAACAAGAGTTGGACGACATTAATGCTGACTTAGTGCCTCGGTCCACTTTAGAGGAATTATGTGTGTCAACTAAGGCACTTCTAATGAAGCGAGGTAGTGATAGTCAACCTAAAATTGAGAGTCCCGTCAACTCTACAATGATTGGCTCCGTGTCACACTCTAGAAATCTACCGAATATAAAATTGCCGAAATTTAGTGGCGAATATTCGGAATATAAAAACTTCATTGGTCTGTTTGAAAGTTTAGTAGATAACGAGCCAGGGTTATCGAATATCGAAAAGTTCAATCACTTGTTGTCCTGCTTGGAAAAAGAAGCATTAGGCACTGTCAAGGCTTATCAGGTGACGGATGCTAACTATCCAAAAGCGTTAGCTGCCTTAAAAAATGTGTACGACAATCAGTGTCTCATATTTTTCAACAGCATCGCTAAGTTGTTTGACCTCCCACGCATGTCTGAACCATCAGCATCATCTTTGCGCATACTGGTGGATTCAGTACGTGCTATTTACGAATCGTTGTTATCGCTAGGATCTGATAAACAGATTTCGAATGCCATGCTCATCCATTTGGTAATGATGAAAGCAGACGCTGGCACGCGTTCTAGGTGGGAAGAGAATCTTGACTATAACAAACTTCCACTGTGGCAAGATTGTGAAGCTGCCTTAAACAGACGATATCAACATTTAAGTGCTGAAGAATCATCTGGTTCAAGTCGTAAGACAGTTCAGGACAATAGGAAAAGAATTGGGAAAACTTCGCTAGCTGTCGCTCTGCCAAGTCAGCCACAAGACCCTAAATGCGTTTTTTGTAAAAAGAATGATCATTTCGTCCATTCGTGTTCGTCGTTCGCAGCAATCCCATGTCAAAAACGGTTTGCATTCGCAAAGAGCTATCCACTATGCATAAATTGTTTGCGAACAGGTCATTCAGTGGCTGGGTGTAAATCAGCCCACTGTCGTGTGTGCTCTAAGCCGCACCATACCATACTGCATAGATATAGCTCTGAGGTGACTCAAGGTAGCTCAGCAGTCGTATCGGCAGTCCCTCGAATTAACTCTTCACAGACTTCATCTGTAAATCACGCACGGATCGCCTCAGATCAAGTTCTCTTAGCAACCGCAGTTGTTAAAATAAAAGATCAATCTGGATCTTACCATTTAGCTAGGGCCTTGTTAGATTCCGGCTCGCAAGTTAACTTCATGACTGAAGAACTTGCCAAACAACTAAAGTTGAAAAGGCAAAAATTTGGGATTCAGTTGTTAGGCATTGCTAACTGTCAGTCTTCTGTTCGTCACGGCGTTCAAACCGCCATAGCATCTCGAACGGACGATACAGAAATTAGAACAGACTTTGGTGTGTTACGTTCTATATCGTCGTATCAACCAGAGAAGCATACTGAAGAGATCAAGGTACCTGATAATGTACAATTAGCTGATCCTCAGTTCCACAAGCCACAACGGATAGACTTGTTGCTCGGTGCTGATATATTTTTTGATATATTAAGAGAGGGCAAAATAAAGGGACCTGATAACAGTCCAACATTGCAATTGACTGCCTTTGGTTGGATTGTGTCTGGTCGCTGCCGAGCAGCTAATGCAGCTAATAATTCGTCGACCTTCGTTAGTGTCGTAAAGGACGACATAGATATAGATTCGATAGTTCGTAAATTCTGGGAGTTGGAAGAAAAACCAAATACAGCTGCTTCGAATTTGTATACCCCGGAACAACAACTGTGCGAGAAGTCCTTTGTAGAGACTATTTGCCAAACCTCCTCAGGTCGGTTCAGAGTGTCATTGCCATTCAAATCAAGCCCACACAGTCTTGGTATGTCATATGACACAGCCAAGCGACGTTTTCTGGCTTTGGAAAGAAGAATGAGCAAACAAGATGACATTCGGCCAATGTACATTGACTTCATGAAAGAGTACTTGGCTTTGGGTCATATGAGCCCAACCGATAATCAAATTCCGAGAGAGCCGCATTATTTCATCCCTTATCAATGCGTGCTAAGACCGCACAGCGCATCCACTAAACTACGAGTAGTGTTTGATGCTTCTAGCAAGTCCTCATCGCAATTGTCGCTGAATGATTTACTCATGGTGGGTCCGACCATCCAGCCTCAGTTATGGGAGACTTTGCTAAGATTTCGACTTCGTCCTTGGGCTGCTACAGCAGATATCGCTAAAATGTACCGTCAAATTGAACTTGACGAGTCCCATCGCAACTTTCAACTTGTTGTGTGGAGGGAATCGCCCACTGATCCGTTACAAATCTTTCGTTTGAATACAGTAACGTATGGGACAGCGACTGCTCCATTCTTAGCAATTCGATGTTTAAAACATCTAAGCGACTTGCATGCTTCCACGCATCCAGTGGCTGCAAGATCGTTAGCCCAAGATTTTTATGTTGATGACTTGTTAACAGGAGCAGATAGCATTGAGGAATTATGTTTGTTGCATCGAGACTTGATAACAATTCTTCAAGCATTTGGATTTCCTCTCACAAAATGGTCGTCCAACAGTAAGCAACTTGCAGCACAGCCAGCAAGAAATGATATTATCATTGGTCATCAAGAGGACACAAAAACATTAGGATTAATTTGGAATCCTATGGATGACATTTTTAGATACTCCATGAACTGCTTAACAGAGGTACAACCAACCAAACGGTCCGTTCTGTCCTTTGTGGCACGATTATATGACCCCTTAGGTTTGTTAAGTCCGATCGTAACTCGTGCGAAGGTCCTTCTGCAAGAAATGTGGTTGCACAAACTTGGGTGGGATGACCAAATACCTGTCCAAATGAGACAAGAATTTGAGGCAATAACTAGCTGCTTCTCAAATTTAGACTCGTTGTATATACCTCGTTACGTTGGTACACTCAAGGCAAAAGAATGCCAAATCCATGGATTTGCCGACGCCTCAACGAGAGCTTACGGTTGTTGTTTATACGTAAGAATGCAAACAGATGAGGGTATCACTACCAGGCTGTTGATCGCCAAATCAAAAGTAGCGCCTTTGAAAACAAAATCTGTTCCGCGGCTGGAGTTGTGTGCTGCAGAATTGTTAGCTACCTTGTGGGATGCGGTAAAGAAACTACTTGATTGTCCGATTAATCAAGTCACATTTTGGTCAGACTCGGAGGTTGTGCTTCATTGGTTGCGAATGCATTCATCTAGTTTGAATACGTTCGTTGCTAATCGCGTGGCAACCATCCAAGAATTGACTACTAATGTATCTTGGCGTCATGTACCGACGAAGGACAACCCAGCAGACACTGTATCTCGGGGATGTTCCGTTGAGGAGCTTAAAACATCTTTGTGGTTTTGCGGGCCAGGATTTTTAAAGCTTTCTGATACATTGTGGCCACCCAATCCACAACTCTCGTTATCGAAAGAATTAGAGCTGTTAGAGAAGCGTAGAACTGCAATCACTCTGATCGCGGTCGATGAAGTACCAAATTCCATCGTACAGCTTATCGAAGCAACTTCTTCATATTCTAAATTAATTCGTATAGTTGCATATATGTTCCGCTTTATCAATGGAAAACAAGAAAGTCACACATCACTGATTCCTACAGCTTCTGAGTTAAGCTTTGCTTTTCTTGCAGTCATATCCGTAATTCAACACATTGAATTCATCGATGAAATAAAGAAGCTAAAGAAATCAATCGTTTTGCAACCGGCATTGCAAAAACTGACACCGTTTTTGCATCCACATCAGCATGGCAGGCGTGTGTTGAGGTTGCTACGAGTAGGTGGTCGTTTATTGAAGGCACCACTAGCACATAATGCTAAGTTCCCCCTATTACTTCCAAAGAAATGTAGATTCGTAACGCTTTATTTGGAGCACTTGCATCGCTCTCATTGCCACGCCAATCCACTGGTATTAATGGGTCTGCTTCGTCAGCAGATCTGGCTGGTCAATGCTCGAGAAGCTTGCAGTGCAGTAGTTCGAAAGTGCGTACATTGCTTTCGCTATAAGCCGAAACTTCTATCCCAAATAATGGGTAATCTACCTGCTGACCGCTTACATGGAAATAGACCATTTGAGATCAGCGGAGTGGACTTTTGTGGTCCAATACTGGTTTCGTTAGGAATTCGTGGCAAATCGCCAGTTAAAATGTATATTGCCGTATTTGTCTGTTTTACCTCAAAGGCTGTGCATCTCGAATTAGTAACCGATTTAACAACCAATTCGTTTTTGATGTGTTTATCCAGGTTCATTGGTCGACGTGGCCTTGTACGGAAGCTGTACTGCGACAATGCCACCAATTTCGTGGGTGCTGCACGCACTCTGGACCTTATGGGCACGTTCCATGCCAACACAGCGGACATGGAAACGTTTGCTGCGGATCGGGGAATGGAATTTGTTTTCATTCCTCCTCGAGCGCCGCATTTCGGCGGTCTCTGGGAAGCGGCAGTGAAGTCTGCCAAGGGGCTGCTACTCAAGGCAATGGGCAGCGCTGTCTTACGGCAGGACGAGTTGGCCACCGTGCTAGTCGAGGTCGAGGCCGTGCTCAATTCGCGGCCAATGGTCGCTCCCAGCAACAACCCCAACGACGGCGAAGTGCTCACGCCAGCGCACTTCCTAATAGGGACAACGCTCGCGCCGCTGCCACTCGCGTCAACAGAGCCAGTCAACGACGTCAAGCTGACTTATTTAAAAAGATGGCAGCTGATATCAAGCATCAAGCGTCGATTTTGGACAGACTGGTCAAGGGACTACCTGCTGAGCCTCCAGCAAAAATCGAAGTGGACCAAGGAGAGGCAAAACGTGGAGGTCGGAACAGTCGTCCTCGTGGGAGAGGACAACGCTCCTCCTCAACAATGGATGCTAGGCGTGGTGACCGAAGCCATAGCCGGCGGAGATGGTAGGGTGCGAGTGGTCATTATAAAGACCAAATCCGGCACCTACAAGAGGGCAATCCATCGCATTGCCCCGCTTCCTCTTAATTAATAAGTTACTTTAAAGAAAATGAATATTATATTGAAGCCCTACGGCCTTTCAACGCGGCCGATGTTAAGGCATTTGAAGACATGCCTATTTTTTTGTTTATTTAATAAGATTGCAACCACTGTGCAGAGCGATTGAGAGCGAGCATAGGAGTTGCGCTCTCCCTCTGCTCGCTCTTAGATGCGCTCTATAGTGCAAGCTGCGCTTGCTGTGAAACCAATAAAATAGTTTGAATTGAAACACTGACGCAAAAAGACTGCTTATTCTGGAGAGGCCTCAAGTTGCATTTCCCTGGACCTATAGACGATTCAGGCAGACCCCTTATTGTAGGACAACGTGTGTTAGGAAAATATATATCTTAATAAACTCAGTCTCGCTGAATGAATGAAACACTGCGGTTCTCTAACTTCATTCGGCAACAATAGCTTACTATATAAATCAAAGAAATTAAATTATGTTATTCTAATATTCAATGTTAATTAATTGACTATTGGTTTATTGATAACAGCAAGTGAATAAATCAAGTTTGTTGATCTCTTTAACTTGTTATTTTATTAAACATAAAGGAAAAACGCCCATTTTCATAGCCTTCAAGTTAGACTTGATAATGAAATTTGTTTGCCCCCGGCCTAAAGAGTTCCCCCATGGACAGTAAAGGGTATATAATATGCGTATCTCATTGTCTTATTTCTGGTTTTAAATATTATTTAGCCGACACACCTTTACAGCCATTTTTTATGGGGCCAGCAAAAAGATAGATAGATGCTACTCCGGCTCCGTGCACCACCTACAAATGCCCGCAACTTGCCAAAGCCACCCAGTTTAATTCTCTGCTAGATGATTTATGCCGTGCGGTCAAGTGTAAGTTTCCGTTGATTCCTCGGGCGGGAAATTGGGTTTAACGGCCGTGGCTGGTGGCTCGTTAAATTTTGACCCCTCTAAGGCAACCCTCGCAGCTGCAGCCGTTGTTGTTATTCTTGTTGTTGCTGCTGCTTCTGGTAGATGTGTCTGACGTTTTATTAAATAATTTTTGCCTTTGCTTCTTTTTTTATGAACTGGTAACTGGCCTGTTATCACCACGGCTCAGACAACGCGCTATAACTGGCCGCGGCTACTTCGCGTGCTCTGATTTGCCTTAATTAGTCGAGTCAGATACGAGTATGCCAGTTAATGTTGCCTGATAATTAGCCGCGTTCGTCGTTCCTTAAGCTCTTTCGTTGCATACAACAAGGCAAAACGAGAGAGAGTGAGAAAGAGAGAGAGAGAGAGAGAAAGGGAGAGAGAGAGAAAACTCAAATTGACAACAGATTTATGAGCTGCCAATGAAACTTTGATCCTTGTTGAAAACCGATGCGATAGGCATTTATTTTAACACGCTTACAAACAAATTCATGTATATATACAAAAATATCTATTTCCTGGAAATTTATTGCATATTATTGGCAAAATATTCATAAATATTGGATAATAGTTAAATGACCAATAAGTTGATTATGTTACTTGGGTTTCATCACACTGTGCGACATGTCGAGCTATTAGACCGACTCGAGTCTACTACTTCTGCTTCTTTTATAAATATTTATAAATGCACTTGTCCAAGTGTACGGGAATAAATTTATATAAATCATATTCCAGTCAAACACGCTCCATTTTGTTTTTAAAAGCATTTGTCGGTCAACAATTGACATCACATGTTTAATTTATATTCGATTGAGCTCTAGAAATAGAATTCAATGCAAAAATTGACCAAATCCATTTCTCGACAAAATCTTCTTAATGATGAACACTACAAACCAATGCTGCCACAGCACAACCTCTGGGCATTGGATAGTGACCAGTGACAAGAGTCGTCTTTCATAGCCGACAAACACACACATACACATACACATACACATACACATACACATACACAACAAGAAACATTTATCTTTGATCTGGAGCTGTTGGACTCGACTCCATTGTGACTTTGTTGGCATACTCGCTCGGTTTGGTTTTTGGCAACAAAAACAAAAAATTCATTTACCATGTCACACAGCCTTTGTGGCATCAAGAACGCAGCTGGCATGCCCCAAGGATAAGAGTGAAACGATGTCCATGCAGTCCTGTTCAAACACAGAAACCAGGCATACCAGGAATTCATTTATTAAACGTGCAATGACAAACGCTGACAACGATTTAAGCAACAGCAACAGCAGCAACAGCAGCAGCAGCAGCACCAATAGCAAAAGCAGCTGCTGCTGCTGCTGCTGCTGATATGCCTTCTAGGCACAATGGAAAATACATAATTTTTAAATAAAACAAATTAAAAACGCATTTATATTGGTTCCAGCAGTGTTTGCGTGATTGCAAAAATGTTGCTTTAAAGGATCTGCTCAATTCCTTACATATACACAGAGATATATATGTATATATATATATATATATATATATATATATATATGTTATACAGCGCTAACGAGCGTCCATTATGCAAACAATAAGCGCCGTTTCCTTCAGATAAAAGCAAAACAGCCAGACAACAACAATAAAATGGAGCAAACAGCCAAAAAGATGTATATATACGTTGCGCATACGCCACGTTTTGCCACGCAGTGGCTTTCATTCAAAAATAGATTTATGTGTGGCATTTAAACGAAAGGACAAACAAAATCAAGAAATATGTTGCAGCATTTATCAAACGTGACGCATTCCACAACACTCTCTCCCCCATCTCTCACTCTCGATGCACAGGTTTGACATCATTATTCCTCAGCGACAACAACAACAATAGCAAAAACAACAAGAATATGCGGGCACTGCATTTCGGTATCATTAAAATGTGATCACTGCGCATTAAAGTTGTAGTCAAATGAGGATGTGTGTGGACGAGGAGAGCTTCAGGCGCCAGGCGTCAGGCGTCAGGCGTCAGGCATCAGCATCTTGGCAAGCAACAATTTGATTTAGTGGCGCGCATTATACTCTGCTCCCGTTATATATTTGGGTGAATATGTACATATATTGTTAATATATACATAGAAATATCACACAGTACATGTGGGTTACTGTATGGATCTGTGTGTGTGTGTGTGTGTGTGTGTGCCTGCAATAATGTCAACAATGAAGCAACCCCACTCGACATGCTGTCACATCCTGTCTGTGGTGCCTGTGGTGCGGCTGCTGGCGCTCGGTCTGTGGACTGGCTTGTGCCAGTTTAGCGGCAACATTTACATATAGCATTTTGCTGCTCCACTTGTTGACTTTTTGGCCACGGAGGTCGCGATTTGCATGATATTCGCATTTATGAGCTTAATTTACTATTATATAATGAGGCAATGCGCACGGCCCGTTTCGCACTCGAAATATTATTGGGATAATGTGGGTGACAGGGACAACAAGAACAAGCACAAGAACAGGAAAAGCGTGCGTGTGAGAGAGAGAGAGAGAGAGTGTTTAGTAAAGAGTCTCACTCACCTTGACTCCAATGTGAACCGGTGTGAATTCAGTTTTATGTATTGAAGGTATTGGTATCGGTAATGGCATAGGTAGGGGGCAGGACATCATGGTCGCTACCTGTGAATAAAAATGAAATGAAAACAGAGAGACATGTTAGTTAATTAGTTGACACAAGTAATTGGAGTATAAATGTTTATGTTATAAATGTGGCATAATGGCGACTACTAAAGTTTTAATTAAGCTACACAATGAATTCATGCGAATATATAGGTAGTCGATCGATCAATGATCGAATAAATACGGGCATATGAGAATATGTAGTATTATCAATGATGTGTTCAAGAGCACGCATTATCAAATATTAAATAATTAAGAAAGCGTTAGTTGTGGTCAGGCAATATATACGATTGTTCGTATATTTATCATAGCTTGTATATGCACTTATAAAGAAAAATCATACCATACTAAACGCCAAACAGCCAAATCTTTGATTTAATAAATTCATTATTACAGCATTCGAGAATTTCAAGAATTTAAATTAAACTCTCAGTTAATTAAATTAAAAATACGAATTTTAATTAAACTCTCAGTCAAATTAAAACAAGAATAAAAACTCTTTATTATATTAGTTCAATTGAGCATCAACTAAATTATTTTTCTGTTTTTTAAATTTTGCTATGTAAAATATAGTGAAAATAATAATTACAATTCTAATAATTATATTGCATAAACATGAATCTAAATGCGTAATTTTAAGACTCCAACTCCAAAGATGTATGAGATAATAAATAAATAAATTACTGATATAGGAATTAATATCAGAACTTCGTCTGCCCTTAAGCTAAAATTCAAGCCATTTAATTGTAATTTTCATATTTATTGGCAATTCTCTAATACCTCTCATTGATTCTGAAAATGAGTACATTTTGTTAACGAACATTTGGGGGTCAGTGAAAGTTGTACAGCATTGTATATTGAATGTTGTTGTACTCACTCACTTTCATGCTGTACGGTACTAAATGAGTACAGCAAAAATATTATACAGTTCCATCACTGTAAAATGAATTGGTTTACTTACTGCATAGAGAGTTGTTGTTACTTTTTGTATATCAGCAAAATTTAATGAAAGAGTGCATACAAAATCAACCATATGCAAGAAAAAGATAATTCAGGTTGTACAGACGAATGAGTACAATAGGTACAATTATTATCACTCACTCTAAGTGAGTACTGTAAAAGTGTACACAATATTACTTGCTACTTGAATATACTGTGCAGTATGGAAAGAGTATTGTATTTTTGAGAATACTTAGCTACTGAATACATTGTTGAAGACCTCTAATATGTAATTCTGTCTGTTATCAATTGAATTGCCACGACTTCATTTAATAGTTATCAATAACATAAGGAATATTCCAATGTTGTCCAATGGTAACCTACATAGTCCATTACATGGATCGATTTTTACGATAGCTATTGTAATCGGACGAAGAATTTGGACAGGAAAGCGGTCAACATAACCATCAAATAGTTGATAGCTTTTAGCACTATGTCCTACATAAACTGTTTCCTGCTGCCTCTGCGCGCTGCTGCTGCTCCATGCCTCATGCCGTTGGTCAAGCTCGAGTCACTGCCCACTTTCTCTTTCCCTGGTGATTGACACAATGAATGCGACTTGTCCAACAGTTTGCCAATTCTGTTGGCATTGCAATTTTTCGCCTTTTCAATTTCACGCGTTTTAATAGCAGCGGCAGCAACAGTAGCAACCAACAGCTACATCAGCTGCAGCTGCAGCTGCAGCTTCACGTCCTGCACAGCAGCACAAATCACAGCCACATTCCCATTGCGTGCGCATCCTTTGCCTGCACCATTGCTCGCCATTTTATTTGGCATCATCACTTCCATCGCCATCGTCATCATCAACATCATCGCCAGCAACGGCAGTAGTATCATCATCATCGTCATCATCATTGTCATTTCCGCTTTTGCGTAACGACGTCAACGTTTTTGATGGCTTCATTTCGTTGCGCTGCATTTCGCTTTGGGACAGCGTTTGGCAAGTAAATCATAACTGCAGCAGCGGCAGATCCCGAACCTCGTCACACTCCCTTTTGCTCACTGCTAAAAAAAAAAAAAACAACTTTTCGACTTTGTCAGAATACGAGCAGAGCTTTTGACTCTCCGACTGACTACAAAGTAAAAAGTGCAACGCAACGCAGCGCATTGCGAAGCTTGAAATTAAAATTGAATGACAAAGTGGCAAATGTTGTCAAAACTTTGCATTGCTCTTGCTAACAACAACAAGCAGCCGCAGCTGCCCCAACTTTGCCACGAGCCATTAAAGAAAACGAAAGAAGCAGCAGCAGGAGTAGCAGCAGCAGCAGCAGCAGCAGCAGCACTTACAACATTTCAATTTCCGCTCTTGATTTCGGTTTCAGTTTTCGGTCACTCACATGATGTTCACTCTCATGCAACATGTGCGTAATTGTAGATTGGATTTTGAAAAACAACATTTTTAATCGCATTACCACAGCGCCAAGGTGGCCTCTTTGAGTCTATTTTGACAGCTCTAAAAGTGGGAATTCATCAGAACGTATCGATTACACAACTGCCTAGCACTTTAGTCACTCACATAGTGCTATCTCTCTTTCTCTCTCTCTCTCCCTGTCTGTCTCTGTCTCTGTCTCTGACTATCTGTCAGCTGGCTGTCAACGTGTTTATGCAGACATTTCAAATTGTGAACGTAAATTGTTTTAAGTGCTGCGCAAGTGTCGCTTACATACACATGTTGTGCGCCACAACTAATTAATAGAATTCTGCGGCTTAAGCAACCAAAAGTGGCAGCAACTTCATCACCTACATACTCATTATCATCATCATTATCCTCAGCGTCATCATCATATCAAAACTCGTGAGTTGCAAAGTGCGGCCAGGCATGACCGCTTGCATTTTAATGACGACAACAAACGGAAATTGATGTTGCTTGACTTTCCAACATTGTTGCTGGTTCTTTAATGGTGACACGCGACACAGCAGCAGCAACAGCAGCAGCAGCAGCAGCAGCAACTTTGCAGTGCCAAAAACAGAAATGGCACACATGTGGCGGCCATATGAATACATGGCAAAGTACGATTGTTGCAAGTACATTTGTTGTGCAATCCCAAGTCCAAATAACGAACAAGAACAATATTAAGAGTGACATTGATGCATGACCCGGCCCGAGGCAGGCGGGCCACCCACGCGTTAATTTGTCCAGCTTTATGTGGCTGCTACGTTTGGCATTTAAGCGGCATAATAAATGCCAGGCAATGAGAGAGCAATATGGGATAAAGGACTTGGCCTGTGCTATAGTTGGCTGCTGGCTGCAAATGCGATCCATACCATGATTAATGTGCTGTTAACTTGCATGCATCATGCTGCATTCAGCATACAACATGCACCATCCCGTGCAGCACATAGCCCAAAGCTAAATAGCGGCCTGTCACGCTGTTGTCATTGCAACAAGTTCATGGCATTTGCCGTTGCATTTTCCGCACTGTCGACTATGCGCACCGCATTGCTGTGGGGCAATGCCAACATTAATAACAACAATAGCCCAAACAGCAACAACAACAACATTAACAACAGCTGCACCAGCCGCGCACCAAATGAAGCGAACATTTTTGCACACTTAAATTGGCAATGCAATGGAAGGTAGCGATCGGGAGCGGGATGATGATGTTGGCTTGGCATAGTTGCGCCACTGGCACTGATATTATACACAGGTTAATGAACAGGTGGACAGACCGATAAATGTGGAGGCGTGAGTTGAGCAGCAACTGCGGCTAGCTGCATGACTCAGTGACCACAACGAGCTCAACTTAATTTAATAATAAATAATGCGAATAATAGCTTTAAAAATTTAAGCCATAAAGAAAGTCCTTTCAAATAATGCAAACACACTGACATTTATGAGGTCAAATTGGTTTTTATAATTAAAATAAATTAAAAATTCCAATAAAGGTGTAAAGAAAAATATATTAAAAAAAAAATATATACGCAACTGAAGTTTAATTTTACATAAAATACTGAGAGCATAATTCATTTATGTACAGAAAATTCTTAAAGTTTCACAGAAAAAACACAGAAAATAAAGAGAATAAAAGCTTTGTTTAAATTAAATTTTACCAAATGTTAAGCTTAAGCTGAATGGCTTGAAAATTGTTTTAAAAAAAGGTTTACAATTATGAAGAAACAAATTTGGCATAACAAGAGTAAACAAAATTATTTCATATAAATATAAACAATAATATTATATATATATATAAAAAAAAAATACTTTTAACTAACTCAAATCAACTATTTTCATTTCCCAGCACAATCAAATACAGGTACAAAAAATGGAGCAGCTCGTACCTTTGGACTGACAAGCAAAAGCTGTACAGAGGAAAAGAAAGAAAAAAAGGTATAAGCCGCAGATTTGCATAGTCAATACCATATATCCAGCTTATGCACAGCACTAACAAAAGGAATTCAAGGGCTTCGCCGTCCAGCTCCAATCGAAGCCCCCAGAGCTAGGCGCATTTAAAAGCTAAAATCGTTTATATTTGTGACACTTAACCAGCAGCAGCAACAGCAGCAGCAGCAACAGCAACTGTTGCTGTGGCAGTAAAGCAGCAGAGAAAAACGAAAAAATCAACAAGAAGCAAATGTAACCCAAGAATTGTAAACTGAATTGTGCAGCTTTGGCATGGGCAAGTGAAGTGAACGATGGAAGTGAAAGTAAATAAAAGGATGAAGAGATGCAAAAATGATGAGTGAGAGAGTGGGATGCGGCACTTTATGCAAGGAATAGCACCCATATTTCTCACAAATCCCCACAACTGTGCTCAAACTTAATGCGCTGGGAAAACACGGCAAGAAGTTGCCGAGCAGCCGGGCAGAGCGTAAAACTTGTTGCCGGATTTCAAAAGTGAAAAGCAGCAGGGAAAAGGCAATGTAAAGCGAACGAAATTGAAAAGCAAAATGCACCATTTGCATAAATTCAGTGCACGGCATTGATGCTGGAGCAGGAGGAGCTGCTGTTGGTGTCGGTGCCGGTGCCGGTGTCGGTGCTGATGCCGGCTATTGAACGGAAGCTCCCAGATAATAATGATAAGAGACAGGCGAGGAGTAAGCTAAATAATATGCTTTTGTGCGCCATGCATTTGTGATGACGCTTCACTGTAGCTGAGGTTGCCGCTGCGGCTGCGGCTGTTGCTGTTGCTTTTGCTGTTGCCGTTGCCGTTGTCGTTACCGCCTTGGCAAATGCCCGGCTTAGCGCTTTGCATGCAACGCCTAAAACTATGCAACGAACGCGAGCGCACAAGCAAATGTGTTGAAAATCCTATTCTCTTAAGGATTTGTAAAACCTTCAACGCAAGCGCCACAGCAGCCAGCCAAGGCTTTCAGTTCGCTCACAGACTAAAATGCTGCTCAGGCACGAGTATGTGCAGCTGTGTGGTTTTGTGCCGCATCAAATTGCATTAGTGTTGAAAGCTGCAACAACCAGAAAGAAGAACACTGAGAGATGCGAGTACTGCGCTCCGCTTGGGCCTGTGTTTGCTTTGCATTTTGATGCCGCCGCAGCCGCCTTTTTTGGTGGCACCCATCACACACGCACTCGCATGCACACTGAGATCCGCCCACGATTGCAGAACCCAATTCGAGTCATGCCTTGTAATGCTGTGTGATGTGTGCTGCTGGCTTTGGCCTAAGCCTGCCAAGGAACACTGCATGTCAGCTAGTGCTCTGGCTTTCAGACTTGATAGAGTAGAGTGCAGCAGGCAACGTGACGTATACGTGTTGCATATTTCATCTCCCCCTCTCCAGAACAACAGGGCAGCTATCATTTATCATTTACCAGGTCGGAACACCTCCGTAACAACCACCCAACCCGCTGACAGCCTTCTTTACATGACAGCCTGTGTTTGTATGTAATTAAAAATGCCAACGCACAATGGTTTAGGTGACACTACAATCAGGTAGCACAGGTTTCGCACTGGCTAATGCTGCGCCAGCTAAAACAACGGCAGCGGCAGCACCACCATCACCAGCATCGGGCGACAGCAACAGAATACATAAGCATACCATTGCACCTGGCCAATGAACGGTAACAATGGCACGCAATCAGCTAGCTCGCCCACCAAACAATTGATGACTGATGCTCCTGCTAGCGGACACTGAGAGTGCGCTGTGTTAATTAACTAGAAAGCAAACTAACAAATGGCACAGCTGAATGCAACCATATTCGGTTTTCATTGTGCACTCACAGATAAACAACAACAAAAAAGAATCAGCGGGAGCAGAGAGAGAGAGAGAGAGAGAGAGCGAGATAAAGGGAGAGGCAAAACAAAGTTAAAGTCAATTCGGAATGCTACGCAATGTTTTCTTTTATTACTTGCAACAAGCCAAATCCCATTGGAAGTGTCTGGCACCTGAGCTTCTCGTCGTCTCGCCTCGCACAGATGTTTTCATCATTTCCTTTCTGGCAGCTAACATTTCTCGCAAATTAAATGAAAACACCTGATGATATTTGAAATACTACAAACCCCCCACCACTCGATATGTTTTCGTGATTTCTATTTTTATACCCTGAGCCCATTGAAAATGGGAAATCAGGGTATAATGGTTTTGTTAAAAGTATGTAACAGGCAGAAGGAGGCGTGGCAGACCCCACAAAGTATATATATTCTTGATCAGGGTGACGAGAAAAGTTGATATAGCCATGTCCGTCTGTCCGTCCGTCCGTCCGTCCGTCCGTCCGTCCGTCCGTCCGTCCGTATGTATGAACGCGTCGATTTCCGAAAATACAAAAGCTAGAGAGTTCATTCTTTTTGTGTTAGGTTCGTATATTGCACGCGCAGTACGAGTTTGTTTCAGAAATTCGATAACTTGTATATTTGAAAAGATATCGATAAACGAATTTATCGGGAACCAGTTATAAAATTCTAGCTAATTCATCTTTAGAGTTAGAGTCTCCAAGTCTTCTGCATATATATAGATACTAATTTAATACAATTTCGGTTTTTGTCAGATTTTTGATTCCGATCACCACTTCGCCCCACCACCCCCAAATATGAAAAAAATGCATTTCAAATACTAGAGACATGCAGTTTGATTTAGCATATAGATATTAATATCATAATCATAATCTGAAGATATCAATACGATTGTCCATCTAGAAACAGAATTATTAATCATCAAAGTTTTTTCATCAAAATCCATGCGGCGCAGCAACAAAGGCTGAGAGAGACAGCAAGACGCTTGCAATGCTTACACACATGCATACACACATACATGCATACAAGCGTAGATCAGTGTCTATGTGTGCGCGTGGTTTTGCATGCGTGCAGAAACGAATCGAATAATTCTTGGAATATTATTCGTTTGAAGAAAGGCTCAGGGGATTTCGTAGTCGAGCAATCTCGACTACAGCTTTCTTACTTGTTTCTTTTGTTTCTTTTCTCTATGTCAGCTGTAGAACATTTAAGAAATTTCTTACAGCAAAAATTAATATTTCACTCATGCCTTGCATGCAGGACAAAAAAAAAAATAATAATAAAGCGCTTAGATATTATTGATATAAAAAGATTGATTGATTGAGGTGTACAAAATATAACTTGAATTCAAAAAAATATATATTAATACAATTTGAAATAAATTAAGTCGTACAAAAAATATATTAAATCCTATCCTATCTTATGCGTAATCATTAAATTTATAAAATATGTAAAACAAAATATAAAGCACCGAGTACATTAAATATGTAAATAAGAATAAATTGAATCAATAATTTAAATTAAAATACAAAATAAATAAAGTCAATATATAAAAAAAAATAATAATAATAATTAATAATTCTATATGTAAGCATTCAATCAATAAAATACATACTACACAAAATAGAGATTCACATATATGAAAGTTATTGTAAACAAACACGTGTTATATCAACTATTTGAATTTAAAAAAATATACAGTCGAGTCTCGATAATTCGTAATGGCAAGGGAACCGAATTTTTTACGAATTACAGAGGTTTTCGATTTACCGGGGTTTCCATTTAACGGGGTTCAAAAAATGGAAATACGAATTGAGGGGGTTTTTTTATTTCACGTCGTTTCAACAATATTAACTTATTAAAAATAAATAAAATATTTATTTCACTATTGTGTATTTAAAAAAATTAAGATTTAAATTGTAATTTGTAATTTTTTATGGTTTCATATTCTTTATAATTATTTTTTCTATTGTGTTTACCAAGCTTATTAAATGATCAATTGCATTATTCCAAACATTATGATATGAAAGAAAAAAAAAGTGTTATGAGAATGTTTGCTTGACATTTTTACGAATCGTCTTCACGCTTCAAATAAAATGAGCAAACTAATGTAAATTCAATTAGAGAAAAACGAAATTTCGCACAAAAGGGCGCCATGCAAAATAGTCTGCGAGACTTAACAGTAGTTTAACTTCCAGCAAAGTCAAGAATTATGAATTATAAGAGGTTTCGAAACGAATTATAAGAGGCAAGATCATCGCCCAGTAGGCAGAAAAATTACGAATTAACGAGGGGACCAAAATGTATGGGATTTTTACGAATTAACGAAGTTTTTTCAAGGGACCAGCAGTTTCTTACGAAATATTGAGGTTTTCGATTTAGCGGGGTACGAATTATCGAGACTCGACTGTATATAGTATATATTTTAATATAATTTCGAATAAATAACGTCAATATATAAAAAAAAAATATGTAAATAAAAAAATTAAATTATTTCTCATATGTAAACATTCAATTTATTAAATACAACAGGAAAATATAAGGCTTCGCATAAATGAAATTTAAGAATATGTTAATAAAAATAAATTAAATCAATCAAGTGCTTTATTAAAGCAATCAAAGTTTTGACAAGCTATAAAAATATAAAAATGATTCGGCAACTTAATTTTAATTTCCATTAAGACGACCATTCAGACATTCCCAACACCAAACAAGAAGTTCTAGATTATGTAATATTAGAACATGCTAACATGTTCTAAGAACCTTAAACGTATTATACTCAAATCTCGCCTGCAGTTAGGGTATGCTTGTACGTAAACAGAAGAAGCCAAGGCGAAGGCTGCCAATTTAAAAAGCTGAACAAATGGCCGCGCAGCATGGCGAGCACATTTGCCTGTTGTTTGCTTGTTACTGTTTGCTCGTTTTGCCTGCACACATGTATTGTGAAATTAGTTTACAGAGAAAGAACATTTCTATGAAATTAGTTTGCTATTGCGCTTGAAAAAAAAGCAAAAAAAAAAAAAAACACACACACACACACACACCTACGTTGTCAGACACAACACACACACATATATTGATATCTATACACATAAAGTCATATCTGGAGATGGCAACGGATTCGCAAGAGCAACGATTCAATGGAAGCTGCCCTGAAGTAAGGAACGGCTGGCCTTGAACTGAACTAAAGCGCGGGAATTGCGTCGGAGTTGCGACTGCGCAATTGAGCTGTCAAATGAGAATCGCGAAATCCGAATCGGAATCTGAATCAGAATCAGAAACAAAGGCATAAAAGAGTGCAGAGCTAAGCTGAAAAAAATCGCGCGCCTTACTTCATTCTCTTACTCAGCCGTCATTATCATCATCATCATCATCATCCCCCTCCTTATATTTGTTTTTGTTGTTAATTTGGACTCCATTTGACGCGGCATGGCAGGCAGTGAAACGTAACGCCAAGCAATAATAAATGAGCTTCATTATAGTGTGAAATTCAATGCGAAAAAGATCAAGTGACGTTTATACATATGTATATGCCTACATATGTATATGCCTGCGGATTGCCAGTGTGTGTGTGTGTGTGAAGAGGGGCCCAGGGATGGGGGTTGAAAACATGAGTCGAGATTTCCATAAATGCACAATTCTTAAAATTTAATAACTGCAGCCATTTAAGGCAACCAAAGCTTGCTTTAACCGTATGTGTGTCTGTATCGGTATCTGTATCGGTATCTGTATCTGTGTATCTCTATCTCTGTATCTGTATCTGTATATCTGTATCTGTATCTGTACATCTGTATCTGTGGCTCTGTATCTGTATCTCTGTAGATGTATCTCTGTATCTATATCTCTGTATCTGTATCTCTGTATCTGTATCCGTATCTGTATCTGTATATCTGTATCTATATCTCTGTATCTGATTATCTGTATCTGTATCTGTATCTGTATCTGTATCTGTATCTCTGTATCTGTATCTCTGTATCTGTATCTCTCTATCTGTATCTATATCTGTATTTGTATCTCTATATCTGTATCTGTATATGTATCTGCATCTGTATCTGTATATGTATCTGTATCTGTAACTGCAGCAGTAACTTTAACTGTAACTTTATCTAATGTGAATCGATACCAATATTCGTTAACAAATATGTATGTGCCAGCATTTTTATCTGCGTCTTTAGAATCTGCAGTCTGTTATGTTTACAGTACGAAAGTAGTACGTCTATTGAGATTTGAGAACTTTCGTGTTTAAGGTTCCACTCTTTATTACTTACAAACATATTTATGATATCTTGCAACTGTTTATAAATCATATCGATATCTGAGTGTGTAATACTTCGTAGTATGTAATGTAACATTTGTATCTCTATATGCGTGCAATATGAAATATTTATATTTTGTAGTATCTGAACTATCTATGTCTCGCATAACTACATATATTTTTCTTTATTTGTCAGCCAATCCTTTTATGTAGCTTCAGCAACAAGCACAACAAGCTCATAGAAATCAATTTGTTATATCTGAAAACAAGTGCCGAACATTCCAAGCATGGTGTAATGTGCTTTGCAATTATAGTGCCAAGATGGAAATAATAGCTTTAATTTTTGCAACTTATAGGCATTTTATTTTTTCATAATATTTGGTCAGGCCATGTTTGGGCTGAACAAGTGTTAATGACATTTGTATTTGAGAAAGAATCGTTGTCAGCTCGGTTTGGAACACTTTCGTCTCTGGCCTGTCAGTCAGCGTTGAAAAATGTTTATGCATGAGAAATTGTTTGGCCAACGCCGCTGCAGCAGACACATAAATTCTCATTTAGCATCGTCAAATTAATGACTCAAAAAGTTCCAGAATGCTGTCGAAACTGTAGGCACGTTCACGAAACGCACACGTTTCCCACTGATGGGTTCAAGTTGAAAGTCAGCGGCACAGAACACACAATTGCACAAAAAGATCTTGTGCGATGTTTTCGCCTTGTGCCTGTTGCCTCTGGCACAGCTGATCGCAGACCATGTGGTTGCTCCGTCGATGAGCTCATCGCACAGCAGCAACAATTGGCAGACAAGACTGACAACGGGGCAAGTGGAAAAACTTGTCAAACAACTTAACCGGCTGCCGGCCGGCACAGTTACAACTTGCTACAACTGCCAACAACAATAATACCAGCGGCAACAGCATAAGCTGTAGTTGAAAAAACCACCAACAACAAGAAGCAACCACAACGTAACAGCATTGAATGAAATTATATAATAAACTATAAAGCTTCGTGCCTTGTTATATGACATACTCTACAATAGATTAGCACAGCTTTCCCATGATACTTGACTAACCAATGACTGATGATCATAATAATTTGTCATAGTAAACTATTAAAGTGCAATTCGATATATAAATATATATAGATTTAGTCATTATAGATATATTTAAAGGAATATTAAAGCCAGTGGGAAAGGTTGATATACATATCTAGAAACATTTTGCTATGTGTATGAATGTAGATTCCCTAGCAGTAGATTTATTTAAGACCTTTCCTAAATATATATAAATGGAAAACCTACATTTATGGACAACTTGAATGAAAACCAAAAGCCTGTCTCAATAATACAAATTATTTGACAACTCGACAAATGAAAGTAAACATTGATACTAACTAAAGTTAAGTATTTATTAAACCTTAGATAGTGTATACATGTTTTGCTAGGCAGCGCATTGACTTTTCTCGATTTCTCATAAAATGGCCTCCACACTCGCGTCGCACACAATCGTAAACCATGTGAAGGGGCCGCAAACTTTTAATGCCTCGCCCGTCGAGAGGAAACGAAACTTGGGACACACTTGTTGCCATTTTTATGGTCTTTCTCAAAAACAAAAACAAAATAAATAAAAAGACAAAATAAAATAAAATAAAATTATATGGAACCTCTGGCTATCATTTATAAAGTGCTCACAATACATTTAAGTGTAGTTTTGTTTTTTACTAGAATTCGTTTTCGGGCAAATTTATTTTCAGTTTGTTTTATGTGTTCGGCACTTGGCAAAACCAATAACAAATCCCAGTGCTTGTCATTGCTGACGGCCTTGCAGTTGGGTGTTTGGCTGCAATTAATCACAACTAAACATGGCTCATTAGCTTTGCAGCTGGCAGCTGGCAGCTGCATCAGCTTGGACTAGTCATGCACATGTTAAAAGTCAATTGGCAGGCCAGCCAGTCAGTCAGCAGCTTATTGAAGAATTCTCTGTGGCCAATGCTTGATGTCTGATTAGCATTAATCTATTAATAGCTATTACAAAAGCCATAGTATGTGAGGTAGGTTGAAAATCAGTCTCAGATCTCAGCTCAGTACAACCATGGAAACCGACTTGCAGCATACAACAGGGAACAGTCAAATGCCAATAATTAGCAATGGAATCACGTGCAAATGGCTGGACCAACGTTAGCAGCTGCCAATTTCAATTAACGAAAGGTGCTCAGCTTCCCAGCTTCCCCCAGCGGATTGAAGACGGGAGCCTTTTAAGTGGCCGTGACTAATTAGGAATTAAATTGACATAAAACGTGTTCAAGGCAAGATGTAACGACGACCCTACCGAAACTGATGACAAAATTGTAAAGTTTTACATAATTTATGAGTGTTATTTTTTGCGGTATCTTTTGGGGCTCATAAGTCAAGAGTCCAGCGTTACCTGTCAGCTTAGCAAAACTTGGCTCACACAGCCAGGCTCTGAAACTGTCTCTTTAGCTAACTGCCTGGCTGCTTGGTTTTGTGCAACAAGTTAAGCTCCTGGCTGACGTGTTGAATGGTCAACGTTGAAGCTGTTGCACTTCTGACGTGACCATACATGTATGTATGTATGCGTTTTTGTATGTGGCCTAAAGAGTCAAAGGCAAAGCCCATGCATGGGATGTATGACTATATAGATAACAGGTTGACAGGCTACAAGCTTAACAGACAGACACACTCACATACACAACCAGATCAACACACGTGTAACTCGGCACAAAAGCTGACCAATTAGTTAGCTGGCTTAGTGTTAAACATGGCGGTTGCCTTTTAAAGCACAGTTAAGGTCGTTTGTTTCGCAGAGTAGAACACGTACAACTGTCTGGCTTTTCAACCTGCAATCAACTCGAGTTCATTAACAACTGCAGCTGGAAAAGTGCTTTTCTAAATTGCACACATTTCATTATGAAATATGAAGCCATACACTCACTCTATTCACTTACACAGCAAAAACAACTTTTTAGCCTAGTTTGAATTGAACAGATTTAAGTTAGTTTATACAGCAATATAATATTTTATATTTATATATTTATTTATATATTATCAATTAATATAATCATATTCTCATTAAATATTTAACCAACTGTTTATTGTTCTTCTAAAAACAAGATTAAACTTGTTACAAAATTACAATATTTTTTTTAAATAGTAAAAATAAAAACTATTTACAACTTTGCATATCGTTTTAACTTTTTTACGATTAGCTCGCTAAACGCAGACAGAAAATAAAATCCACGAAAATAATCTAAAACTTTTAAATCCGATTTACAGTGCTCTCCCACCCAATGCCATCGCCGATGGCGACAAAACTTCATAATTAAGGACAAACGGTCACACACACGCACACACACATTCACGCATTAACCTGTACAGTTAACCTGGACAATACAGCACTAAATGAAACGCTGCAACAAGGCAGCAGCAGCTGACAGGCGAGCCAACATGGTAGTGACAGAGAAATGCCAGTTTCCACAGAGTGTTGGAAAACGCATGCCGGCTGGCCCAGACTGACAAACACACACTCGCACACAGTGAGCGGCTGTCTGTCAGGTAGCAAATTTCAGACTGCCACGACTAGCTGTCTATATGCAACGAGCACTTGTCTAGTTTTAATTAATTAAATTTCACACTCATAAAATGAGTAACAATGTGCTGCAAGCCTGGGCACAAGCAAGCTGTGCTCCAACTTTAACAGCATTTGTCTAATTACTGACTATGCAACAATCTGCAATGAAACACGCTAGTCAACCGTTCGCCGGAAATTGGCTCATATGGAAGTGCAACCGCAACGGCAACAGCAAACAGCTGCAACAGCGATCAGTCGCAGACAACTGGTGCGGGTTTTCGCATAATTGAAAGCGTCACAATGTGATCCACTCGTAGGCGGCTTCATAACAAATGATTCATTTCAATGTGTGCCAGTTGGACAATGGCCGCCAATGAAACCTATGCGCGCTGCACTTTACGATCGGGTATATCATATTATATATGCATCGCCAGCAGGCGGGTATCTTAAAGATATTTTCTTGTTTTATTCAACAGTTGTATATGTATTTAACTGCAAACAAAAAAGTTTTTTTTTTCTTTTTTGTTGATAATTGTTGATTTCACGTTTTTTTTGTCACATCCGCCACATAGGGCAGGAATTGTTTATTTTTGCTATTTCTGCTGATTCTGCAGTGAAGCTTTTACAGACATTAATGATCTGGTCTGCTGCGCAGAATAATAAACGACGAGAAGCGTCGCGCCGAATTGAAAGCAGCACAACACAACCACAAGCGTACCCAGCGTTTGGGTAATCATTCACGCCGCTTAGTAATCGCCTTAAAGTTGAAGTGCTTAAAAGCAAACAATAATCGGTATCAATCGGTAAGTAGTGATTAGGTCTAATCAATTACCAATTAGCAGGTAATATACAATAAGATTTTTTTTTTTTTTATTTGTGTTGCAGCAATTCTTTGAATTGCCGTTTATATAACTTAAATTTAAATTTATTTAAAATTTAGTTTCATTATAATAAAAATTTATCCTTATTCACCTTTTCCACTGTTTCTATTGAAAATATTTTATAGTTCCACATAAAAATCAAAAATAGCTCTCGAAGAAAAATGTTTTCCTAACTAAATTGAATGCGACCATCAAAATAAATTCATCTAACATATTTCTCATCCACCTCCTACTCTCATCTGTCTTCGTACACACTCGAAACATTTAAATCACAAACGAGCAAAAGATCTTAGCTGCATAAAAATAACAAATAATGAAAAAAGAGAAGAAGAAAATTTATATCAAAATGAAGACGAGAAAAAAAAATAAAAATAAAAACTAACATCATTCCTTCAAGTTTCGAGGAATATCATCAAATTTGGATTTCATTCGCTGCAGCAATTTCCATTCTCATGCATAAATATTTAGTTAGTGTTTGCGTTTGTCGTCTCCCCCACTGCTTGACGCCATCAGATCTGATCCGATTTCTGGCTTTGAACCATTGCCGTTGCGAGTGCTGTGGAGGATGAGTCTACTTTTGCCTCCTCTGCCTCGGTCCGTGTCTCATCGCCTGGCCAGCCGTATATGTCTGGCTGGCTGGCTGACTTCTAGTGAGTGGGTCGTTTCTTTTGCCAGCCTGGGCCGTCGCGCCGGTTGTGTTGTTTATTTACCCAAGTCTTTCGCAAAAGTCTTTCTGGCAACAGTCGCGTTTTCTTCTTTTTTCCCTCGTGCGCTTCGTCTGTTTATCGTGTGCAAATTGCTGAAGAATCGTAAAACGTAAATACACATAAGTCTATGACGATCGAGTTGCGCAGACGTTGATCGTATAAGTTGTGTATGCGATCAAAGCAAAAAGTTGCAATTAGCAACACGGTAAAGTCACAGCCAATTAAGAAATAATTCGCTAGAGTTTTAGGGATTGCATAACAATGTAAATGCCTCATTAGCAGCTTTGCTGATAACACGCCTCTCTCAATGCTTGCTGCTGCTGCTGCTGCTGTTGGTGGGGGATGTTGCCACACAAGCATCTGGCAGCTATCCAGAAAAAAAACAAACAAAAACCGCATTGCTCAAATGTAAAACCAAAATGAACAGAAAAACAAGCAAAAACAGAACTATGCCTCAAAACTCCTGGCAAGTTGCTGCAGTAGAGCAACCTGTTGCCACCAGTGCTACAGTGTCCTATCCTATGCCACAAAAGTGGCCAGGCAGGTCGTCACTTACAGCCCAGACATTATCATCATGCTCATCAGGAGGCACATCATTCTCAGTGCTACGGGCTCCGACGATATATGGGCGAGGAAAATGCTACACATTTCGGCTGGCAAATCACGCAAATGAAATGCACAAAATGTGCGCCATTTATATCATGCAGAAACAGACACACACTCCAAAACACACACACACAGACATACCTCACAGCCAGTTCCCGTGCCGGTGACGTGTGCCACAAGCTACCCAGAAACTGGGAGGCAAAAATATGAGCCAACGGCCACAGTCAGGCAGTCAGGCAGTCAGGCAGCCAGGCAGCCAGGCAGGCAGGCAGCCAGGCAGGCAGACAGGCAGATTGGCCGCAAAAGACATAGCATGCAATGCACAAGTTGCTGGCAGGCGACTGAGTCAGGTGCAGCCGTTTCCATCCATGCCACCTCTCCCCACATGCCCCATCCCACCCACAAATCGTGTTCCGGCCTCACTATGCCTCCCGCCACACTCAATTGCGCACTAATTTAGCGCAGCTAGCACTTAATAATTTCTTTTCATAATTGAGTAAAGAAAAAATCTTGGGACGCTATACCGCGCCACAGCCGAGGTGTGATATACATGCCAAGAGATGACACTGGGCAACAGCATCTTAAGTAGCCAGCTAGAAGGCAACACATACATACATACATGTATATACGCTGTGGACAGCAATTGACGAGGGTTTGACAAATAATTCGAATAACAAATGCAATTTTAAATACAAGTTTTATGACTAGCAGATGTGAAGGTTTTGTGCGCTGTTAAGTATAGCAAATTTATCTAATTTTTTTCTTTTTAATTATAATTTTCATTGAGCAAAAGCAAATTACAAATTTGTAAATTAATGTATTTATTTCTTTAATCTACTGACTGCAGCTCAACGTCTCATAATTTCATATTATATTACGGTCTAAAGAATTTATCTATTTTCTTAAGATTTTGAGTTCGAATTCTACAAAACGTCGTTATATTAGAATATAAAATGTTTAATTTTAAATTAAGATATATTATATGATCCAGATTTTATTAAAAGAAACTCAAAAATATGTTAATTTTTTAATTAATTTATTTAATCTACTATACAGCTATGCTAAATGCTTCAAAATTTCGTAATTTGTTATAATCTGCAGAGTTTATCTATTCTTAATTAATTTAATTTTTAGAATATACAATTTAATTAGAAATGATGATGTAATACTTGAACCAGATTTTATTAAAAGTAAATAAAAAATTTGTACATTTTTGAATTCATTTATATCACCTAAAAGACTGTAGATCAACATCTCTTTGCTGACCTGAAGCATTCGAGCTCCGAATAAACATGGAATGCTTAAAGCATTATAGCATCAATAATTTTACGATTGCACCGCGCCAAATGCACTGTAATAATAAATTACCCACACTTGAAACGCCTTGCGTGGATTGACTTGAAAACGCATTCAGAGAGGCCACAGAAAGATTTATGTATAAGTAAGAGAGCAGAGAGTGGAGAGCAAAGTATATTGAGAGTAGAGAGTGGGCGGCTGGCTGGCTGGCTGACGAGAGAGGTGAATGAGCAGCAATGTCTGCAGCTGTAGGGTCTGACACGTCTGATTTAAGTCAGCATGAAATGCTTTGAAGTCCGCACGCGTTAAAAAGGCAAGGTGCACAAATTAGTCGCGGCTACTTGGCAGTAATTGCCACAAGTACCACTTGATTGCTGCCCACAGCTCGTTGAATACACACATATGTATACATATATATATAGGCAATAATGCGATACACATAGTCAATTCAAAGGCCACTTAAGTCATAGAAAACGAGATGGCAAATTTGCTGGCTATCAATTTCCAATTGTTGGTCCATTGATGACATTTTGAGTAGAGGACGAAAAACCGATAACTTAATTGGCTTAGTGGTTGCCCAGCAACAGTCTACGACACAACACATGTGTTCCACACACACGCACACGCACACACATGGTGGCACAAACAAAAGGCAGCTCAAACCACAAATTACGAAAGCCTAATACGTTGGGCGATTAATCAACTGTCTAAATAGCTGTTTGGAGATTGGGGCATTCTTTAACTAATTTATAAGATTTTTATCTGGGCCTATGCCTATGCCTCGGCCTGTAGGTAGGGCTCGGTGGACACTGGCAGTGACCCACTCAACGGGCGTGATAATTGCACTATAAAAATGCGCAACTGGGAAAATAAATTAGCAGCCTTTTCGCTTTTATTCCCAATTAGTTGCTTCTCTTTCTACGAGTGTCATGCGAATCAAATAAATCTTAATTAATATGAAAATCGATTACCAAGACATTAATTATTTAAAAGCAGCCACCCAACAGCCACTGAGTGGCTAAATAAATAAACATATAGTAGCTGCTATTATGCGCAGGTTCGACTTACGTTTTCCTTCTCGTCGTAGTGCAAACTTACCTGAAATAAAAGTGAAGAGAAAATATATAAATTAATGACATGAATGAATAAAGAGCTGAGTGGATGTGTGTGCCAATAGTATATAATTTATGCACATTAAATAGAATTCAAATTAAAAATATATTATAAAAGAATGTACACATAAATCGCAGCAAAAATATTTAAATTAATTTTCAATATAAAGAGAGCGACGTTTTTAATTTATTAGTGTTAAAGGGCAAACAATAAAGCATAGTCAGACATACAAAGGATACTACGATAATACCCTATAACATAAATAAACAAAAATATGTATAAATAGTCTGTAGAAATACATTTCAAATAAAAATGTCTTTGGTTTCATAAACACAATATTCTTAATTAATCTTTGAGTATTGAAATTCACCATAGATTGGCTGGAAACAAAGATAGATTTTTATTTGTTTAAACAGCTCTTTGAACTCATTTATCTCTCTTTACAGGATATCGCATATTTCACTTTTTCCTTACTTTTTTGCATTTGTTATGGCATCAACCAAGCACTCAGAAAGCTAACCACAACCACCCACTCGTGTATAACAATGATAAAATGTTAAGGAGACGCCAAGTGGCCATTGTGCGTTACGCTTTTGTCCTGCAGGAAGAAGTCTCATAAGTCATTTCTTCAAGTCAAATAATTCATAATCGATTTGCAGCAGGCAGGAACGTGGCATAGCACGACATAGCTGGAGGTTTGCGTTGGGCAAACAAGACGAGCATAAACGAGCGCACGCCGCGGGACAAGTTCGTTAGGCCAGGCGAAGCCAACGCATGCCACAAAAGTTGCTCCAACATTTACCTATGAAAATCAAAGTGTGTCCTGGGAAACACCTGGGCACAGGATGACTGACTACAAGACAAACAAAATACGCTCGTTGAATTTCTATTAAGCCAACTAACTCAAAAGTAATTGCTAGCTAGTAGCATAGCTGAGTAGCAAGTAGCAATTGCACGCATACCCCCAGTCCCAACCTCTCTCTCTCTCTCTCTCTCTCTCTCGCTCTCTCTGTCACTCTCCCACTCTGTCCATCTCCCTCTATTCAGTCCCCAGGCAGTGTTTGGTCTCGGGCTGCTGGTCATCAATATGTGCGCGTTAATGGATGCCTAAATAAATGATAACTGCAAATTACGATTCCTGCTAGCAAGGAGCAGAGGCCAGCTTAGCAGCCGCACGTACCGCTGCTAAATACATTTCGCTCTGCTGCAGTTGAGTCCAAATATTTTAACGTGTTTTCAATGCCTCGCCAAAGTTGAGTCAAGTTACAAAGTGCTTAGTTTTTCTTTCATATATTTTTATTTCTATTTTTTTTATTTTGCAACTAGGTTTTTGGGGATTTTTCAGTTTAGGGTTTTTTTTTCGGTTTAACACAGTCAGGGACTTTGAGCTAGTGCTCTGCGGTTTGGTATGTGTGTCGGAAGCAGATCATTAATTTTTAATTTTAACATTTTGTTGTACACTTAAGAGAATTTCCTGCACATACAGCATATTTTACCACGGCTATGGGTAATCAAATGAAAAATGCAACAGTGTGTTAGTTTTCGCTGATGCTTTGACCCAGTGGAATGGAAAATAACCAGAGTGCTAAGAGCTGAATAAACTATATGAGAACATTTATAAAGTAGCCGCAGTAGACAACACATAATGGAACATTTACAAATGGCAACAGTTCTTTGAGGTGAAAAATCTCATTCAATAGCTTGATCCCTTTATCGCTATGAAGTCATCCTCTAACTACCTGTATATAAATTACAAAATCGATCATTATCTCATATCTCTTTTCGCAGCTGTCAGCTTTCTATATTTGTATTGCTCTTGGCACGATTTCTTAATCCGTTTCATCAATTTACAACTGCAATTTGCAACATTATGTTCAATATTTGTTAATTATGGCATCGAAATGCAATAAAAGCGCTACAAAAAACAACCATGAGGTATCGCAGTGAGTTGCTATTAGTTCCGGTTGAACTCAAATGCAAGCACAGGTCGCCCAGGTCGTTTAGGTCGTTGCCAGCTGCTGGCGTTGATGGTGCCGGAGAGCAGCTCTTTAACAAGGTTAACACAACGCTAAGCAGCTGTCCCTGGTGGGAACAAGAGAAGGAGCAGGAGCAGCAGCAGAAGCAGGAGCAGGAGTCGAAGCCGGAGCCACGTTCACGTGGCAACCTCAGTGCACTTGAGGCGCAATCGTTCAGCGTGCTGCCAGCAGCCAGCAGCCAGCTAGCAGCGTTGCATACAAATTGCTCACACACACACACACACACACATACACAAAATACATGTATATACGCATGAGAGTGCACACTAAGAACTGTTAAAAGCCAGGTAAATGTGCCCTGGCATGTAGGTATGTATTTAATGTGGTTCGCCACACACACACACACACTAACATACACTAACACACATATACCTGCATACATGCAATACCTATATAGAAATATTTATAGAGACTCTGTGGCACGTGAGCTTTGAAAATGCGAAATGGACATTGCTTAATACCATATTCTGTGGCATGTCGATGCAGGTTGATTTTATGCAACACCAGGCATCATAATAGCTCATTATGCTTGGGCAAACTTTACCGTTCGCCCCAAAATTCATTAGCTAAAAGGCAGCACACACCAAAATTGAAGAGCACCACATTTTGCTGCTGAGAATGTTATCTTCGCTTTACACAAATCGATACGCTAATTGATTGCCGCAATTGCCGCAATTGATTTAGTCTAGCCCCGTCTAATTGATAGCCACAACGTGCCAAGCACACATCTATATATACAATTTTTCATTGCGTCTATTTTAAACACAAAGATATATGTCTAATTATATCTATATATATATTAAATCGTGCGACGCCCACAGGTGAGCCACAACATTAACAACTATCGCTCAACATCATTTAATAGATCACATCGAGCGCATCAATAATCAGCGTAAATTAATTAAGCGTTTTACACTTTATATATTATATATAAACAGATATATGTTTATCTCAATATGCATATATACATACATACAGCTATATGCATGCAAGTGTCTACAACTTTTACGCATAGATGCTCGCAATTTAGCATGACGTCGCTCTTAAGTTTCACAGACAATATTTTATTATATGCATCCATCAAATATATATTTATATATATATATTTTTTCTTTTCTTATACTTTTGTGTTGGCTATTTTAATTTAGTCAACACATCTGTAACATCTTAATGGCGACTTATAGGCTATTCAATGAATACTACAAAGTGTTTTCTTAAGTTCTCAAATGGGCTTTAGAAACAAAATAAATAATAATATATATCTATACAATATATGTATATAATATCACGCTAATAAATCTTTCAAATATTTCGTTGCTTCAACTAAATTTACTTTTTCTTTCAAGTAGTTGCTGCGATTTGATTTATTTTTACATTCATTAAATATTATATATATTATTAATTTATCTGCGAGAGAGACATTTTGCGACACACCAAAGGTTTTTTATTTTCTGTTTTGGTTTTGAATTTTTTTCTTTTTTTTTTCGTTTATTTTTATTGTTGAAAACTTTTACGTCGCGGTTTATTTTGGGGCGCCCGAAAAAGTGCATAACTTGGCCACGCTCCAACGACCCACGCAAATATACATATGTATATGAAGAAAATGCCGCTGTGAAAATGTTATATTGTCTGTGCATAAAATATTAAAATCCCATTTTTTATGAGCGCCAAGTGGTCAAGTGTACAAATAAAATATACCGATTCTACAAATAACATTTATTTTTCTCTATATTAATAAAATAAACGAAGTGCCGGTGCTTTGTCTGTGTGCGCGCTCATTTGTTCGTATGAGTAAACGAAAAGAATGAATGGGCTAGACAAAGACAGATATAGAATGTGAGCGAGACAAAACCGCTGTTCTCTCTGGCGGCTTTTAGCAGCTCACAAATAGCGCACGGCGCCCCCTCTTATTAAATATGAATACGGGTATATATAAATATATTATATACATGCAATTTATATAGTTGTCGCATAAATCTTGAACGAGATTAAGTTATATCTGGCCGCTTTAATGTGGCAAATTATAGTGGACCATTCACAAATCGCTGCTCGATATAAAACACAGCAGAAATAGCAATGATATTGGTCTGCATTGTTTATATGCGTAAAATTCTTTTGGCATGTTTCCGGTTATTTTTAAAAATACAAATTAATTCACACGATAATTATGGCAGCCACATAAAAAGCATCTTTTATTGCTAGAAACTTAAAAGATATTGCATCAGACGTGTTAAACACAAAAAATAACAGCTGAAAGGGGAATTCTACAATGCTATAAGATTTAAAATTTTATCTATTCCGATTGGTCTTTTAATGCATTTGACTTGTTAGCTAACATGTTGCTTGATTCCACTTATCGTCAATACAAGCAACCACATTTTAAGTATTTTATAAAGCATATAAAGTCTTGGCCAATTTTTAAAATAAACAAGTAGAATTGCGCTAGATGAGTCTACTCAACTACGAGACTTTACCTTTTGAAGTGTTGATATTCCAATTATTTTGCTCTTCTTTTATACAAATGTGTATGAATGAACATATACACACACCATGCATAAGGCAGGCGCGGGCTATTTGTTGAATAACTTTTCTTCTAGCTGGACTTTCTCAGTTATAGTTTTACAGCAAAACCAACTCTTTAATATTTATATAAATTATTTTCTTTGAGGAGAGAAGGGATAGTGGACAAAATCCAGATTTAAATTATTATCTATAGTATTATAGTAAACAAAAATCTCTGCTCCCTTCATGAACTCATACAATGAATATGAAACCTTAGCCCATACGGCATTGAAGTTTTTCTAAAAAAAAAAAATTAAATTCAAATGGGATTAGTTATCGTTATCATATACTCTTATAAACTATCCTAATATAAAATTTCTCTAGCAGTTGCCAAGTACTGATTTCTCATTTTCATAAAATAATATATAAAATATATAAAATTTATTTTAATTTAATCTCGATATAATAGTGAAAGAGCATTTCCCAGTCCATACATATTTAATGTTCAACAAACTTAATAACGACAATTAGTAAATCAACTGAATGCAATTCTAAAGTAATATTTAGTTGCAAATTCAGTGTTAGATTCATCCCATTCATTATTTATTTAGCAAATTTTGTTTTTAATATCAACAAACTTTCGTATTTATGTACACGAGTTCTAACCACATCCTCCATTGGTTTGGTATGGCACACATTTCGTCTATGTAACAATTCAATTAATAAAACATTAGCCATTTAGTTTACAAACGTACAACAACTAATAAAAGTTGCATTAGACATGAAGCCGGATCGTAAAAGTGGCAAATGCACAAATGCCGCTGGCATTAAGTGGGCGCTGCTGACGGAAAGCTGCCACATTATTTTGTAAATTCTGGCCAAGAGGCGTCGTAAATATGAATTATATTCAAATGCAAAGGCAGACGTAAAGGCAGACGCAAAGGCAGAGGCAATGGCAAAGGCCGAGCACGCGCAGCATAAATTCATAATTTTTCATTAGCGCGCACAGATAGACAAGGCGAGCGCCCATTAAAACGTCGCCAACTATTGACTTATGGCCAACAAGAAACAGCGCCCCATCGTGTCGCCCCAATAAAGCCGTCTAATTATAAGCTTTGCTATCCAGATACATCTAGAAGACACGAACAGGAAGAAACTTACAAAGCGCAAACATGAAACTCAGAAATAAAATCGTAAATTTTATTTTTAGCTTCAAGATGGGAAAAGTAGCTAAAAACAAAGTCGAAGCTACAGATTGACTCTACATGTTGCTCTTTTTGGCGGAAATGCACACACACAAACATATTTACATTGTAATGTATATCTAAAAGATACATTTAATGTGTGTTTTATGGCCTTGTTAGTTGCGTGGGTGGTTTAATGAACACGCGTCGTATACGTAATGGACACAAATTGAAACTTTGGTCACTGTTCATTTGCAAACTAATAGAATACAATTGGCATTCATTTATTTATCTTTAGCATGATGCGAAATCGTAGCACAAATATTTGCAATTCAATTGCTGCAGAAAATCAAATCAAATAAAATAGATTCAAATACACACATACACATATATATATATATAAATATATATAAAGTGTCTATGAGAGACCATCAAATACTCGCAAAAGCCAAATGAATTGAAAAATATGCAGGATATTTGAGTAGCAGCAACAGCAACAATAACAGATTGCTACTGCATCAGCGACTCGATACGGAATTTGACAACAAACAAACTGTATTTTATATATATATTCTTAAAATGTTTAGCATTCCAAGTTGTATGGTTATTTAAGTTGTTATTATACCCTGAACCCATTGAAAATGGGAATTCGTTGAAAATGGGAATTCAGAGTATAATGGGTTTGTTAAACAGGAATTCGGGGTATAATGGGTTTGTTAAAATGTATGTAACACGCAGACCCCTCAAAGTATATATATTCTTGATCAGCACAAAAACATAAGTTGCTATAGCCCTGTGCGTCTGTCCGTCTGACCGTCCGTCCGTCCGTCCGTCCGTATGTATGAACGCGTCAATTTCCGAAGATACAAAAGCTACAGAGTTCATTCTTTTTGTGTGAGGTTCGTATATTACACGCGCAGTACCTACGAGTACGAAATTCGATAACTTGTATATTTCCAGAGTTATCGATAAACGAATATATCGAGAATCAGTTAGAAAATTGTATTTAATTCACGTTTAAAGTTATAGGCTCCAAGCCTTCTGCATTTATATAGATACTAATTTAATACAATTTCGGTTTTTGTCAGATTTTGGATTCCGGCCCCCGATTCCCCCCACCAAGCATGGGCGACAGAAACTAAAATAGCTAGATAGAATTGTAAAAGAATAATCGTATTTTAGTTACGCAGTACAAGTTTATTTTGTTGTTTTCGATAACTCATCCCATTTCCAAATAATCGATAACAAATTCGAAAGTTCGATAAGTTATTTTACGTTTTTTTGAGCGTAACTTTTACACCGTTTAGGCTAGAGACTTCAATTTCTTTATTTAGGTAGATATTATAGGTACGCAGATTATGTAAATATAAATTCAGATTTGGGATGCCACGTTCCCTTCGCCATTTAGTTTATTTTGCTGTGAAGTGGGGCATAGCTGGCCGAACAAGCAAATAAAATACCCCCATCGGGTTGGTTGATACTCTTGCAATAATTTTCTGTATTTTTTAGGCTATTTAATTATAGTTTTAGTTGACTCGCGTTATGTCAAAATCTTTAAATAAATAAATAAAATATATTCTGAAAGTTTCGGTCAACTAGAAATAGAGTTATAAACAGAGCGCGCACTCATACGTTCTAATAGAAGAGTATTAGTTTTGTTTTAAGAGTTCAGGGTATCTAGTAGTCCAGCCATCTCGACTAGAGCCTTCTTGTTTTTATTCTCAATTGTTATCAAAGTGATTTTTTTTTCTCTCTAATGTTTAATTGAAGATCAAATGGTTCACACATATGTAGACCTCAAGTAGTTGCACTTAAAAACTACTTAGCACTTAAAAAAAAAATTAATATTTTATTTGAAAATTAACACTTACAGCTTGGTTCATGCTATGGAACTTTTTTGCACCAATAACGAACATAAACTTACCTAAAACGAAACAAACAAAAAAAAGTGGATAACGAAAAATGAAAATATAATTGTTGAACTCCAGTTATGCATGAATTATCCTACTTATATAGCTATATATATATATATATATATTCTATTCCATGCAAACTTGCTTTGGTATAGCTGCTGCCATCCATGTGAGTTGTTTGTGCTGCTTGTTTATATGCTCGTATTTATTTCTCTTTGTTTTTGTTTTGGATATTTTTTTTATATATTCGCCTGGACGTGAGAATAAACAAAAGTTTCCAATTGGAAATTTTTATGCAAGCAGCTGCAGCAGCAGCAGCAGCAAAACAAGCGGAAATCGACAGTTTAATGAATAAGAGTAGTTAGTAAATAAATAATAATTGAAATTGCATGCGCTCGTATAAATAATGGACTTGGACTTTATGCAAAACAAATTAGGAAAGAAATGGAAAAAAAAATTGAGAACATTTTAAAATATATTTGAATTGCCAAATTGCAATCAGCAAATATATACTTTGCATTTTATGCTGGAAGAAAAATTGCAAATGCAAACAAGACAACTGAAATGCATATGTAAAATGCAGTTTTCTATTTAATCTAAGCTTATGCAGGCTTAAAAGAAATATATGTTCATTATTTCTGTAACATAGTAAATCCGCCTTAAGGCATTCTCAACATCTGAATCAAAAGTTAATTAAAAAATAAACAATTTATTCATCATCAGCATCAGTCTCTCTCTTCCCCTCTCCATGAGCTCTGAGCTCTCTCTGTAATAAAATGTGTGAAAATAGGAAATGCATATGAACCATGATAGACCATGATGATAGTGTGAGTGTGTGTGTGGGTGAGAATTGCGTGTAGCGTGGCAAATAATCGTCCACTGTGCAGCACAGTTTTTGTTGTTGTTGTTGTTGTTGCTATGACGGTATCGTCGCTAATAAACCGCTTATCTAATTTGTTATAACTTTGTTGTTATTTACCTATTGTGGGCCGACAAACAAAAAGCCAAGCACACACAAAAGCTTTAAAAAGCCCACTCACACGCCACAACACTTATTCACACACACACACATAGACTGTCTGTTGCGTTGGTTATCTAAAATCGTTATATGGCATGTTAAAAATCTCTGTAAATTATTATTGATTTTAACGGCAGCCGCGTCCATTCGCGCAGCCTAATGAGCGTGGCACCCTTTATAGAAACAACAATCAAAACAAGAACACAAATTAAGTGCAGTTTATTAGTTGAAATTGATAACAATTTATGACACTGGCCGCACAGTGGCCCGAACAGTAGCAAACCAATATAAAAAGAAAATACCAGTTAGGTAAAGAAATACTTATAAGACTATTAAAGTAAAAAATTATGTTGTAGAAAATAAATTTTGTGAAATATTTAAATATCTTAAAATTTAAATGACATTTAGTTTATGCAGACTACTATTTGTTCTAGCTATTCAGAGAATTGTTCCACTGTGCATGTCACCATGGACAACAACACAATACAAAGAGCGCTCTCAACTGAACGTTGACTTCAACTTTGTAGTATGTCCAAAGTTAACATCAACTGATCAACTGATGTCATCATATGCTTTGTAAGCTATTCACATATGGCCGGCCGGCAAAAGCAGAGTTGGTTCATTGTCTGCTTAAGAGCTGGGCACTTCAAGCAGCAGCAACAACAACAACAGCAAGATAAACAATGAACTGCGTACTTAACAGCTCTCGAGCATCTTAGATGTTAGAAAGTATTTATCTTTTTCATGCTTAGCTAAATCTTTGCGTCTGTTTGGCACAAGTTTTGCATATTTGATTTTGCATAGCAATTACCACAAGCCCTAACAGACCGTTGACACTTGGCTGTCATAGCCCGATACTATCGACAGATCAGCAGTGCGAATGGCCCACCCAAAATAGATGCTGTTAAACAATGCAAACGACACGCAGCCCATAAGCTGAGACGTGTCGCTAGACAAGCAGATACTTAGCCGCATATAATAGAGGTATAAATATATAATGTATGAGAAGAAGGGCCAACCACGATGAGTATTTGATGTGACTTTATGCCTGCTGCTGGCACAATGCCCAAAAGAAGCGGTCTCGGTGTCACTTGTGCAAATGAAATCCAAATTAGAAATATTCTCAAAAGAAAAAAGCTGAAAAAAGGAACGCAGCTAACGAAATACCACTGGGCCAGAAATCTCAATTATTTGCAAAACATGTGTCGACTGTAGATGCGCTTCATGTTTGGCAATCCGTCAGATGCGCGTGCTGCTGCTGCTACACCATAGTACTTTCCATCTAAGCGACATGCGGCCATAAGTCACCAGCACAGAGCTAAAAACATAAATTGAATTCTCTTAAGCAGACCAAAGAAATGATACGTCAAATAAAAGTTGGTAGCGCATTTGCTATTCTAGCTGTCAGAGGCGAGTGTGTGACAAATAATTTTATATAAATATTTTAAATTGAATTTCAATTGCGAATCAAAATAAATAAATGGCAGAATGCCCGAGAGACTAAAGAAATAATACTAGATGGATTAAAACAAGTAAAGCATTAGTTAAATTCATTTCACACCAAATCAAATGCCAACCAGGCACAAACAGACATCAAATCATATTTGCAATATGCAAAAATGCAAAAATTTACTCAAACGAATTTTGGCACTTTAATTAATTTAATATTTCAATTTTTAAAATATATAAGATACACGTTAAATTTGTTTTTTGATAAAAAGTCATTTCAACTCTCTCTCGCTTTATCTTTACTAACTGTTTCGTTTATTATACCCAGAACCCATTGAAAATGGGAAATCCGGGTATAATGGTTCTGCTAAATGTATGTAACAGCCAGAAAAAGGCGTTGCAAATCACATAAAGTATATATATTACTGATCAGAGCGGGGAGCTGATTCCATTTAGTCTGTCCGTTCGCATGTTTGAATTCCTCGAAGATATTGTCTCTACAATTTGTTGGGTCTGTGTATGGCAAGCGTGTATCGAATTTGAGAATATCGATACTATTACCATTTCAAAGTTATCGATTAAAAAACTTTATTAAGAATTAGTTTTAAAATGATATCTAGTTTTTAAATTACTATAGGGGTTTGGATATTTCAACACTAAATTCTGTTTCTTACTCCACTATGCGATATCTTCAATTCGACTATTTTTCTCTCTATTTTTTTGGAAACATGAAATTCATAGTATGAATAGTAAAAGGTCTTTATTTTTATGCTATATTTATTTGGTTGTATTTATTTCTTATTTTTAAGGTTTTTGAAGGTTTTTTTTTTTATATGTATATATTTTCATTTGAGTCACATCTGTCTTACTCTCTCTCTCTCTCTCGCTTAGTCAAAGTTAGTTAAATGTTAACAGATTAACTAACTTACATATATGTATATACATATATACATATGTCTACATCTATTGTATATAGATTGCAAGCTCTGCAGACTGGCAACTTTTTTGTTTGCCTATTCTATGGCGCAAGTAGAGTGCAACAAATAAACCAGAATACATATTTGTAATGGTAGAGTGAGCAGTGAAATTTCTCGGATGCTCTGCTCTTGGCACATGCCAAAAGAAAACACATGAAGAGGTATTACCGGCCAGTACTTGACCAAAATGCACTGCATTATGCAAAAAGCGACTTTAACTTAATTTAAAAGTGCCACTGAGTGGAGGAAATCCAGGAAAATCTCTGAACAACAACAGCAACACCACAAACAACAACAACAACAACAACAACAATGCCACCGACCACATAAAGATTGAATGCACTGTACAAAAGAAACAAATTCCAGTCTCGTGCATCCGTCCGAAGAATGCACTCGGAAATGCTCAACATACAACAGAAAGAAGGAGAAGAAGCAGTAGGAGAAGAACTAAAAACACCAAGCCAAGCGCAAGTGGTGAAAATCCTCGGAAAATCCATGCGGCGACGGCCGCCAAAGACAAATGTGGGTCGCAAGCGCAAAGTGCAACAACTTGCACACGCACACAATCACACAACCACACACATGCACACACAAAGACAGAGGGGCAGACAACTGGCCGCATGAGGAGCAGAAGAGAGGTGTGGCAGCGACAGATGGCGAAAAGATGCAGCTGGGAGATATGGGCACTGGGCGTGCAGCAACGAGATACCGACGCCGATGCCGCACGCGGCACGCGGTAAAAACAACAAGAAAACTAAACCATGTTGTTTTCTTTATTGTTGTTTTTGTTTTTGCTTTTTGGCACTTGCCCTTTAGCTGGAAAATGCAGCCTCTTCCACCCTTCGGTCGATGTCCCATTCTGTTGTCGTCTGGGAGTTTGGCTTGGCTCTTGCACTGCTTAAGTGAAATTTAATGATATTTTTACAGGCCAACTTGGACTGGCAACAGGTGTTGCCACTAGCCAATTTTCTCTTCGCGGCTGCTTCTGCTGCTAATTTGTTAAATTGAACTTCTGATTATATTGTCTTGCCAACAAATTTTCGTAAGCCAATGTATTTAGGAGCAAGCTGGCAAAAAATATATTAGAAGTGTGATGTAAATGGTTTTGAGTACTTGTGACGAAATACTCATTTCATATTTATAAAACAGCAGTTAGATGAGTGCGCGGGCGTTGCTAACGACTTGTACTAGATGGAAATACCAAATACAAGTACGAATACCCTAACTGGCGAATGGTAAACTTTTACAAAGTTGACTCGTTCAAGCTCATGAATTTAATCTTCGCTGAATATTAAAATAAAGTGTAAACGTGTCAAATGCATGTTTCTTTTTCTTTTGTAATCCCAAGAACCTATATTATTCATAGACGATGCTTGTCTTGCAAGAGTCTTCGAGCTATAACTATTTGAAATATTTGATTTATTCAAGGTGAAATGGAATAAAAAACAGACAATAAAATAACTTAAAGCAGACTTGTTGCCTTAAACAGTCTAGGGTTGATGAAATGTCAAATTTCAAATAAATAAAACATAATGATTATCCAGTAAAAAAAATATAAAGAAATAAAGAAATAAATAGCCTAAAAAAAATTAGATAAGTAAATAAATGAAACGCTTCGACCTCAAATAATAAGGGAAGCAATAAAATAACATAAGTCTAAACGGCTACTTTCTGCAAGAAAAATAGATCATAAATACTAAATAATAAAATAAAATAAATAAATAATAAAAAAATAAATAAATATATGAGATATATAAGAAATGAATACAAATACTACAACTAAAATAAATATATAAACAGATAAAAATAGAAAAAAAAAATAAAAATCAAAATCAAAGTAACTAATATTTACTCTTTTATTTTATTCCATTTTATTTTTATTTATTTACGTATGTATTTATTTTTATTTTGTGTTTGTTTATTTTTTATTTATTTTCTTTAAACATATATATTATAATTGATATTTTTATTTATTTTATTTTATTCCATTTAATTTTTATTTATTTATTTATATATATATATATATATATATATATATATATATATATATATTTATTTTATATTTTATAATAGTTTATTTTTTATTTTATTTTTTTAAAATATATATATATATATATAATCCAACATTAAAATGATCTACTGCACAAAGATACAAATCTTAAAAACTAATCCAAAATATATAACCTAGCTTAATTAGAACTGCAAATACTATGTATACAAGATAAAAAAAAAAAGATCTGAAATTCATGTTCAAGCTAATATATCTTCAGCAAACAGCATTTGCAGGTCAGCTGATGAACGGCGCCCACACGATTTAGAGCAATTGAAATAAATAGAAAATCAAATGATCTAACAACTCATGCGACATTTGTAGAATGTACAACATTCACATGTGTGTGTCTACTCACATATATTATATATTTTGGGGGGACTGACTGGTACATTTTGGTTACAATTTGAAATGTTTAATGTGCGAATGCACTTAAAACTGCTGCGCTGGCACCGTCTCTAAACGAGTCTACAGTTGGCCATTGAGCCAACCGCAAACGCGGCACGCAACACGAACATTGTGACATAGGACTCATGTTCCGGGCAACTATACGATGGGTAGGCACTCCAGAGCGACTGGGAGTTTCAAGTGCTCGAATAGAGCACAAATGTACAACCGCACACATATGCACATATACACACAAATACATACAACATGTACACATTAGTTCGTGCATATGTCGTCTGGCAGAAATGCGAGTCGCGTGGGACCCACCAGTGCTTTGGCCCCTTCGCCCAAGTCCAACCGGCAATGGGCCAAACAAAAACAGCTGACCTGTCATTTGATGAACTGCGGAGCCAAACAAGCACTTATTTAAATACGTCTTGCAATTGTTGAGCTGTTATTGTAGCTGCTCAGCTCAGTTCTATTTTTCCAGTGCGCGCTTGCGTCAATTTTCGCAAGAAATCAACAGCAATGCGATGGCAAATAGACAAAGCTAAATAAATAAATAATTGTGCATATTGTTTAGTTTAATTATGAAATCCAAGCGAGACAAATGCTATCTGGAATATGACAAAAGAGAAATAAAAAGAAACGAAATATAATGCCAAAACATTTGAGAATTCGTCATTTCACAGAAATGTAAATATATAAGAGTTGACAGTTGAAAAAACTCACTCAACGAACTACTGAAAGCTTTATATATATATTTATATAATGCTAAAAAAAAATGCATTAAGATTTGCACTAGTTGCTCCCTTTCAAAATGTGTTTTGAATAAATTTAGCTGCCGTTTTAAGGATTATACTGATTATAACTAATTTCAGAGCAGAAGCTTCTTAATTAATTTTAGTTTGCTGAATTCTCCAAATAGTAGTTTTAAATATCCTTTATATGAAATCCCCTGTTTTATGTGAGATATAATTTTCAAGTGAGTCAAAAGCTTAAGCTAAAGTCAATTGCAAATGCATTTCTCAAGTCTTTCAACTGCAACTGCAATTGACAACAGGTGTTGCCCGCTATGACTGCCAAGCACTGCAAAGGCAAACATTTCGCCTTCCGCTGTCCATTATAATGACTACGGTGGTGCGTGCTTGTGATGCGCCAAGTGAGTTTAGCCATTGCTCGGCGTTTCAGCGAGACGATGGCAATGGCAACCACTGAGCCAACACCCTGAACCACACACAGACAAAACTTGCTTACAAAAATCTATTTAACATGCAAAGGCGGTTGCCGTCGACACCGACTAAATAATGTCTATTGATATGCAAACAAAAGACAACTAAAGGAGTAAGCCATGGAGCCATGGCATGTAAAGTAAATACTCTGACAACGTCTGAGCGCATATGGCATAAGACAATCAAAACAAGACTTAAAATATGTGCAAGATATACGATATATATCGTTTATCGTAGACTAAATACTTTTACGAGTTTTTGATTTTAGCTTATGAAATTATCAAAAAATTAAAACTTACTCAATTTAACAGAATTGTGTGCTATCCTGTTAAGTTATATATATGCACTGACAGTTGAATGTATAGTCATCATGTAATAATATATACAATATAAATATAATATAATTTTTAGTTTATGCTTGCTTCAGTCATACATTAAAATATCAACAACTTTACACAAGTAAAAAAAAAAAGAAGAAAAATCAATGTTTTTTTTTTTTTTTTAATTATTTAAGTGCAAAAAAAAATTGTTTTACATATTTTATGATATTTAACTACTTTTTATATTTGAAATGAATAATACAAAATTTGATTCATTACAAAACTTTTACAGTAAGACTGAATGTTAAAAAGTTTGCACTTTCTGCATAAACGAAAACAGCAGCACCTAATTCTAGTTAGAGGAAAATATTACTTTCAAAAGGGACTTGAAAAAGCTGCAACTAAAATTTGTGATAAATTAAAAAATACTTCATTTGAAAACACAGAATTCTACTGCCAAGGAAATGTTTTACATTTACTCAAAATAAATATATAAGAATAAATTTAAGCAATTATGAATGAATGATGTCGACTGGACATTCAACTTGAAAAGGGCATATTAATATTACTAAATTACTGCAGTTGGACAGCGCAAAGGGCACGAATGTATGCATATATATTTATGTGTTTGACTTATTGCCAAAGTCAAATGCATAAATGAACTTATCCCACATTTACATGAGCTGTGTCTGTGTGTGTGTGTAAGTGTGTGTGTAAGCTAGAGATGACTTCAATTGATTGCTCTCTATATGAGGCATACATATATGGTTTAACATCGGTTGCTAAAAAATGATTAATAATAGAAAATCATGTTTTGGGTTTGCTGATTACTCACCCACTTTAGAGAAACCCACACATGTGAGCCGACTTTGTTGGCTGGCGCGTTCGTCTAGCAGCGTTTGGCGATGAATGTTTTTTTAGTTTATTGTTTTATTTTGTGTTTGCTCTTACTTCTCCTTCTTGTTTTTGTTTTTTAAATCGCGAGAACAGAAAACTGCATATAGTCTATAAAAGCAATTGAAAGTAATTGCGCCATATGCAAAACAAAATTAGGAAACAACAAACTTAACACAACACACACTCTCTCAAACTCACACACACGCACTCGCATAAAAAAGAAAAATATATTTAAAAACACACGCAACGCAACAAGTTGAGTTTATTCTATAAATATATGCTTAGGATTTGTATTTATATGTGGCGGCTATTTAAACCACAATTGGTATATTTATAGAGAACGCACAGTTCGGCGATAATTAAGAGCGAGCTGACACTGACAGCGATTTCACTTGAAATAAACCAAATTTAATTGGGCGAGATGTTGAATTACTTGTTATCGAATTAATTGCAAACTGGGTTCGGCTGCTGCTGCTGCTCATGGGTTTCCTTTTGTTTATTTTGCTTCTGATTATTATTTATATTTGACTTTTATTTGTGTCTGTATATTTTATGCGCTGTTGGCTTTTGTATGGGGAGCTAAACACTGCACACGATACACGAACTTGATGAGAGGGGGTGGGCGCCTGTAAGAATCGAAAGAGAACAAAACAATTTCGATATGAGACACCGAGTTTTCGTATATGGTTTTTCTTTCATTATTATAAACAAGAGAGTATTTCGGGAAAATTGGGGATATACATATTGGATATATTTGAAAAATATGACAAGCCAAAGCGCAGCTAAGCTCGGAAAGAGATAGCAATAGTGATAGAAAAAGGAGGAAAGATAAAGACAGAGAGTGTGAGATGGGTAGAGAGAGAGAGAAAGACAGAGAGAAAGAGGGAGAGAGAAAGCGAGAGAGAGAAAGAGAGAGAAACATATCTATGCAAAAGATAGAAAGAGGGGCAAGAATAGCGAAAGAGAGATATGGAATGAAAGAAATAGACAGAGAGAGAAAGAGAGAGAGAGGGAGAGAGATGGAATGAAAGAGACAGAAAGAGATAAAGAGAGAGACAGAAGAAGAGAGAGAAGGAGACAAAGACAAGACAGAGACATCACAAGAACACAAAGAAAGTAAGAGAAAGAGATACATAGAAAGACGCTATACAGCAAAATAGATATAATATTAGATATATGGAGATATTGAGAAAGACAGTAGAAAATGTGTATGTGTGAAGAGTAAGATTTCAAATATATGCTATATATATCAGTAGTTGAAAATAAATGATTAAGATTATAGTTAACACGACAGAAATCGCTTGAATGCAAAAGATTTGGATTACAACAAATTAAACATTTATATATTTATAATTCATAATATTTATGTGCGCTGTGGAAATATGTGTTGCAGTGTGGGTGAGTGCACATTTCATACAACGGGAAAGGGACAGTACATATATATATTTATAAAGGTGGAACCAATATTTTATTGTGGAAGTGTCATAAAAAATTGCTGTATAAATGTTTAGAAAACATTTCAAAATAACAAGCACAGCGATGGAATATGGCGTGGGAGAACGGAAGGCAGTTAGACAGAGATATACAGAAAGAGAGAGGGGGGGGGATAGAGCTAGAAAGTGTGAAACAAAAAAAAAAGTAGAACAAAATTCACAGCACAACAAGCGCATAAAATAGAAATATATAAATATATAAGCATATATATATATATAATTTTTTTTTTCTGTTTGTATATACATTTCATAGCTATTTGATTTAACTTTATTTATATATACATATATGTATATATGTATATGTAGGCATGGTAAATAGATGTGTATGTAAGGGAGACGAAATGTATTTGATATTTATTAAATGTTATTTTATTTTTATTTTTCACTTTTTATTATTGTTTTTATGCAGTTTATTTGTTTGATCATCGCATTTAATTTAGTGGTTGTGTGGTTTACAGAACAATAGAGTCAAAGTGTGTGAAAGAGTTGGGTACAATTGATACACACGAGTACACAATATATATATATATATAGAGTAAAGTTGTTACAAAAAATATACATATAAAGTTTTTATACAGTAGTCAATTTGCATGAGATAAAAGCAATAAATGATAAATATTATATGTGGATATAGATATATGTATATACAATATTAATAAGTGCTAAATGCTTTAACATGCCACTCACAAATTTTTAATGATGATTATTTATTAAATATAGATAATTCATATAGAATATAATAATAATATATAATAGAATATAATCAAAGAAACGTGTATAAGCCTCATAATAAATTGCAAGATAAATACTTGCTAAATAAATTATAAGATTTACTAAGGGAAGAGAAAATATAAACATAAATGTAATATTAGAAAAACCGGCCTAGACTTTAAGGGTAATCGTCTCTGCACCACTAGCATTTGAAGAAGTATTCAAGCTCCGGGAAGCCCAACAAATGCAACCCTAATTACGCATTCAAATTATTCGACTAGGGTTGTAGCTACAGCTACCCTGGAAGCAAATGCTATGTTGTTCGCAGGCCAAACAATGAAGGCAAGAAAAAAAAATTAAGTAGGTAAGAGCAATCGGAGTGTTAACCCGAAACCAATATACCCTTTCATCAGAAATGTTAGCAAAACAAATTTAAATTTTTGAAATATAAGCTTCTAAGAATATATTTATAAATATAATATACTACTTTTTTTTTTCTTTAAATATATTGAAAACACATTTTCTGGCTAGACGACAAAAATAAACTGTTCCCAAGACTATAAACAGAAAACACTTTTAGCGCGTCTATTAAAAAAATTAAAGAGAAACATAAATATACCCCACTTAAGTATATCAACAAGAGTATAAGAAACAGTAACGCGGCATTTTCCAAACAGCTGTCGCATCGGTTTCTTATCAATCAAATACACAACACACACACACAGATTGAAGCGAACAGAAATTCCTTGTGATATTTTAAAACCGAGGGGCTTATGCTTGACATTTACGTGCGTGGTGATAAAAGCAAGGCACGGCAATTCCAAGTAGGTGAGAACGAAAGACCTCAACGCACTGACCAAAGCAAGTCTGTTTAGGGGGAGCCGACTTTGCACCTTTCCCGCATTCGGCTAGCTGACTGAATGTGTATTTATCATACAAATCAACGGCACATATTTCTAGCCACAAAATGACGGCCAATATGACAGGCCACATCATCGACTACACGGCAGCAGCAACAGCAGCAGCAGCAGCAGCAACAGGACATGTCTCATTTGCATATTTCAACAGCTCAACAAATTGGCTCATCAACGAGCCGCAAGCATTTAACACTTTCCCAGCCCAGACTCCCCTCCTACGCTCTTTGAGTGATCGATCATGTCAAATATCAATAAATATTTATGTAGACAGATGCTGGGCATGTGTGTATTATTATTATTCACTATTCACTATTCATTTTCAAAAATTCAACAGCGCGAGCTGATTAGCTTTTATGTTTTACGACCGTTGCGTGAGGCCAACATAAATAAACAGAAGAAATCTAAAATCAATAAAATATATTTTTATTAAAGCTGCTTGAGATTTATGATGATTGTGATCAAAGTGTAAGGCGGGTAATCATATAATATAACAATTTAATACAAATATTAAAATTGTTTAAGGAACCGAATTTTTGTCAATTAAAATGATTAATCAGAATTTTAAAGGTTTAAGATTTTTACATTTTTAAAGCAAAAGTTTGAATATCTTGTATATGTGCTAAAAATCAAAATATGAAACCTTTAAAATTATTTTACCCCCTTAATTAGAAAAAAAGCAGTTATAATATTTCTATAACATTAATAAATGTTATTCGAATAAGCGACAAATTATAATATTTTTATTACTTATCTTTTGTTCATTATACCCTGAGCCCATTGAAAATGCAGAGACAAGACGCATTCATGCATTCATCTATAGTTAGTCGGGCAGTCTCGACTACAGCTTTCTTACTTGCTTTATACTAATACTATAATTGTTTAACGAAATAAGTTAGTCCATTAAATCCTAATTTTAAATGGCTAATATTTCTACTTTAGATTTTTATTATATTTTATATTTTTATATAAATAAATAGTATAAATAGTACAGATAATCAATATATTCAAACGAGCTCAAGCTGGATCAATCCAGGAGATCTAGCTCTAATTGATTCTGAGATCGCGGCTTTCAGACATATAGTAATACGGAAAGAGAGGAAGTTATAGATTGACTTGACTCTTAATCATATCGTATACGCTTAAAATGTAATTTCTGAAAGACTCTTCAAAATCACAGATACTTCAAGGAAATATATTTTTATAATTTAAATTTTCGGTACAGTAAACAAAACTCACAAACTTTGGCTTATTATTTAGAATTGATTTGGCAATGGGAAATTTTCCTCATGTTTAACAACTTGGTAACAAGCTTACTTGATGTTCTATAATATATGCACATACATACATATCAGTATATAGGCATTGCATAATGTATATATCTCTCCCTCTCCCTCTCTCTCTCTCTCTTTATTTCTGCGTCTCTGGCTCTTTGCTCGTTTCTCAACTCTCATTAAATTTGATGGTAAAACCGGTTTGCAATTGGCTGCCTACCAAGAGCAAGGGCAATTTATTTCAGACATTAGAGCCAAAAAGTAAAAATGGAAAAAACTATACATTGTATAATAAGAAAAAAATATACATATTAAAAAAAAAAATAATAATACAAAACGACTAACACATTAATCATTTCCGAAATGAACGAAAATCACAGCGCGCCGCATTTTGCTTATATTTTTTGTATCTGTATCTCCATTTATTTATCTATAAGTTACGCATGTGCGTTAGTTAATTTGTATGGATGCGCTAATTAACCGAAGCCCAAGACTTACGCACTTGCTGCAGAGTTTCACTTCCCAGTCATGGGCAACAGACTGTGGCCGGGCGACAGTCGTAACGCATCAAAGCTCAAAGAAACTACATACAAGCTAAGAAAACATAAACGCAGTCAACAGTCACAAGATACAGACACAGACACACACAGTCGCATAAGTACTGTACACATATTATACGTATAGAGTAGAGCCCCGAGACCCGAAATTTGTACCCAAGGTCAAATTTCGAAACTGGGCATTCAACTTGATAATTTATTAAACGCGTTCGTTCGTGTAGAACTTGTGAGAGGGGTAAGTCGAGCATTTGCCGTCGCGCAAGCGTATTTCACACAGAACTTTTGCGCAGATACAATTTGTCTACCCTGTAACTGTGACAAGAGGGATTATGAATATATGGAGAAAGTGAACTGTATAAAATATAAAATCTAATTAAGTAGATATGTATATTTCAGATTTATATTGAGTTTATACGCCTTTGGATTATTTTTATCGGTTTGGATTTTATTTTAGATTAGAAATTTGATCGATATTAAGAATGTCCTATATACTGTAACTAGAGAAAGAAGTTAGACTAAATTACAGGGTATAGTCTAGTTGGTAACTTTATTTACTCTTTGTGCCTGTGTTTTATGTGAGTGGCCAAATATAGAGCAAAGAGATGTGTGGCCGCATTTTGAGCGAGATCGTTGAGTCGATAAGTCAGCTACGAGTTTTACAAAGTAAGCAAAAATGTTTGTAGCCAAACATAAATTAGCTTTTAAATGATTTAAATGCAATGATGATAATGCTGTTATTGTTGTAGTTGCTGATATTTGTTTTTGCTTTTGTTTTTTTCCTATATTGCTCAGCGTATTTTTACTTTAAATATTTATTGTAGCCCGGGGTTCCTTCAACTCAATTCAACTCAATAGTGACTCAGTCCAGGTAAAACGTGTTTTGCCTCCCTATCTCCCACTCTCCCTCTCTCTTTCTCTCTCATCTACTTCTGTCTCGCTTGATTCAATTAACTGCAAAAACAGCAAAATATGAAATACAAAAATTCCCTTCCAGCTCTCTCACCTGCCTAGACAATGAAGAAGAGCGCACACATGTCAATTCTGTTATCGGCAATTTTTTTGTTCTTACCGATAAGCTAAATGATAAAAAAAAATTGTTTGTCGACTATTCAATGCGCTTTCAATAATAACGATTTACAATATTTCTGAAATTTAAAAAATTGACAACAAAAAATCAGAGTTTTAAAACAGTTTTTTAGAAAAAGTTTTCTTCATTAAGTGAAATAGAGCTCTCAAAGTCAAAGGATAATAATATAGGATATCTATGGAACGTCATTATAAAACAGAATTTTGCTATCAGTAACAACTGATACTTATCTGGTAATGGGGTCAAATATATATTCATATATATATATATATTTTTGGAATGGATATCTAAGCAACTAATGTTGGTAATGTATTAGGTAAATAGATGATATTTTATTTCTGGATTCCATATTAAGATAAAGAATCAAGATAAAAACTATCGGGTTTATTTAGATTGCAAAGCTTTTCGATTTGATACATAATCTAGGTTAGTTTTCGAAAGTTTTAAAGCAAATATGACGTTCGGTCTATACAAATGTTATATATGTATGTTGATATATAAATGTATATATAATATAAAATTATATATACATAGAGTATAATCAGCAAATTGAGCTTATGCGGGTGCCGCATTGCGTTTACTTTCCATTTTTCTACCCAAATACACACACAACAAGCACGCACACACATACATGCATACATACATTTCCAGACATTCTCAGTTATTTCATAGTCAGTCGTTCAGTTTACAGTCATCGAGGCACAACTGGCGTCAACATCATCATTGGGAAACTTGACTAAATCTCAACGCCAGACGCTAATTTGATATTTTAATGACTTTTGTTTGCAAATTACGCGACGTTGAGTAGTTAATTTTTCTTCTGTTGCTGTTGTTATTGTTGTTGCTTTTGTTCTTGTTATTACAGCTGGTCAATACAGCTGCATAGGTAGGTGGGCTAAATGAGCTTTACAAAATATAACGGCTCTTGTTGCACTAAATATATAAATAAATAGTGTGTGTGTGTATAGCAAAAAAAAAAAAAAAAAAACTTATGCAAATCAATTTTTAAGTTGATTTATTTAAATTTATTTCATAAAATAATTTTTTATCAATATTTATGCAAATTAATTGGTAACAAATTGTGTTGAAATATATATTTTAATAAATCAATTTATATATTATTAATACCTTAAAGTGGTTAAGTGTTTTCAAAAGAAAGATTAGATATCATATTTAATATAAGTTAAGAGGAAGCAGAAAACTGATCAGATTCAAATATTGAGGTTAGGACGTTAAAAGCTGACCCTGACGAAAGCTCTATTACGCGCGAGAGAATATGTTAAACTAACTGTCAACGCAACGGAAAGCAGCAACAACACTATCAGTTTATTGTGTGCACTTTATATTTCGTATGCCTGTGGTCAAAACCAAATCGCGACCGAGAAACACAAACAAATTGCTACCGAACCAAAACATAAAAACAAAAAAGAGAAGAAAAAAAAAAAACAGAATGTTAAATTTTGAGCGTTGCGATGAATCAGCTAAATTATGCAAAAAGGAAGCGCTGGCCATGAAGTTGAGCAAATGAAAACGACAGCGCAGCGCTGCCAGAGCGGCGAAAATCATAAACAGAGCAAGCAACCAACAGCAGAGTTAAAGGCGGCGTTGCCAATAAGGGCACTGCGTAGCCGAAATTAAAGATGAGCTGAGTTGGGCTCATCCAAGGTGAAGTGAGGTAAGCCAAAATGAAATGGTGGTTGGAATGTACAATAAGAAAATACATGCAAACATGCAGACATACATATGTATATGCGTACAATTTTATTTGTTTGCAAGTAAGTGAACGCAACTGCGCGAGCAGCAACAACAAAACAAACTAACAAGGCAGGCAAGAGGTAAAATGAAGACAACAAAGCGCAATCATGAAATAACCGTTGACAATGAATGTTCAAATATGCTAGCATGTGCAAGCGAGATAGACAGACGGACACGGTACAGATGGTAGACAAGAGGGCAACAGGTATTGTGTATGTAAATGCGTGTGAGTGGTTGTTTGTATATGTGTGCGAGTTCGTGTGCATATATACAAACATAAAGTTATGTTTAGGTAGTTTTGAATGCATGTTCAAGTAGGTAAAATTAGATGAGATAGCAGTGATAAGAAAAACCTTAGTATTATAATAAATATAAATTATATTACTTAAGTAGAAAACAAAATTAAAGCAATAAACTTACAAAAACAGCGGGTCAAATGGTGTGGATGTTCTCGCTGTCGATTTCAAATCCGTTAAATTTGAGAACAAAATTTTGAAGTTTCTTTTTTCCTTTGTTGTCTTTTTCACAATAACTTTATTAGCACGTTCATTAAAACGAAACGTAGAAAATTTTACAATGCATCACTAGGAAATGGGGAAAGGACAGGGATTTGTAAGCAACAATGAAATCAATGGAAATATTATCAAAAACTAATTTGAATTTCGACGGCGGCGACGGCAAACACTTACGAGAGATATACGAGACGGGACGAACAAAAACACGAATCACACGTGGAATGCAATAAGAATGCCAAAAATGTCACAAGCACAAATAGGAAAGAAGTGATGGGGGGAGGGTGTAAAGATTACGCGCGTGTTCACTTCACTACTTTCTGCTGCTTCGTTACCAAGCGAGTGTGACCAGATGAGAGGACAATGCAAAACACGCGCGAATCGTATGCTAAAAGGATACACGAAAAAGCTTAAAAATAAAACAAAACGAAAGACAAGACGAGACGAGAACAAATGCACGAATTTTTTATTAATCAAACATTGAACAAAACTGTGTGACCGAAATTGACAGAAAAAGCAAATTAACTGATTTTCGTTTCTGTATATATTTTTATTTATTTCTATTTATTGAACGGCTATTTTATGACGTCGCGTCATTTGGCGGCATTTTTTCCTTTTCTTTACTTTACTTATTTATTTTTCTTTTTTGGCTGCTGCTCACTTCTGTGTTGGTTGGTTACTGTGGTTGTTAATGCAATTAAATGATTTTGAAAAAATTGCCCAGCGGCAGTTGCTGTTTGCTTAAACAATTGAATCGCACGCAAAGAATACAACCATACATACACATACATACACTTACACACACGACGAGATGACGGCCGCAAATTTGTTTATTTGCTTGCGCGTCTTCTTTTGCGAACGTTTTGTCGCCACAATTGTAAATATTTCAATTTGATTCTGTACGCAGTTGGTATTTCTTTATAAAAATACGAATTCTAATAGCATTTATTGCAGTAAGGCACGCTGCTGTCGCACAAACTAAGTCTAAAAGTTAAAACTCGTAAATTTTGAATTTATTTCGCCGTCCGCAAACATGTGTACGTACAACAACATTAACAGTAAATGAGAGAATTGCCGATCGCATGCCGCCAAAGAGAATACGCTGACATATGAGTAATTTAACATAGCCCATAACATATTTTTTTTCTGCACTGCTATTAACAGCAATCAATAAGAAAGCTACTGAAATGAGTTAAAATACTCACAAACTTGTAATCTAACTCAATCTAAATGTAAATAAAAATCAGGTTTACCAAGCAACTGCCTTTAGCATTAACAAAAACAAAAATCGCCGATTAAGGATTGAGTTTGAATTTAACGGTCAACAAAAATAACTGTTAAGGTAACTAGTTTTGCAGTCGATAGACAACGCCTTATGTTAATAAAATAAAATAAATATTTAAATTTTATTTTTTTTTATCAAAGAAAATAAAGTACAATTTTAATAGCAATTAAAAAGAAATAAATAAATAAAAACTTACAGCTAAATTGATACAATATTCAGAATGTATAATTACATATATGATTCTTATCGATATCATATACATTAATCTAACCTGTTGATTTTCAAAAACCTGTTAGTTAACAGACTTCTGTAACGATCAGCTGTGCAGCAAAATCTGTTGTAGCAGCCAGCCTGTGACAGTGAGCACACGCAGCGTTCACTTTTAAAATAAAACATAAGAAATAATATGTAGATTTTGGACAAAGGCATTATGATGGTAAAAATGATCAATTCCAATTAAAATCAAAGACAAATGATATGAATTATATTGAGAAACACAGCAATGACCTAAAAACTATTACAAAACGATACGCATTTAAGCCAAGCTGCCTGATCTATTCTCTTTCAAATTTCCACAAACATTTCCATTCCATTCGCCATTCACTTTAAAAGCAGAGCAAAACAGACAGCGGGGATAGAACTTTATTAAGCGAGATTTAAATTGGTTGGCAGCGAGCGTCTAAAAGTTATTTGCATAAACAAAGCGCAGTTGACGGACGCGCTAAACGATTAAACGGAACGAAAAAAAGAATAGAACAAAATCAAGAAAGCGAAAAAATAATCGGAAAAAATAACAAAATTGTAAAGAGTACTAAAATTGGATATTAATAGAATACACTGTGCGTAGAGCATACCCAAAAACAACCATGGACGTGTAAACAGAGAGCAAAGTCCAATTGGAAATTCGGGTAATTATTGCCACATTCCAATAGGAATCTTTTACACTCTGAGAGTTTTTCAGTTAAGCTTTGATTCGTTCCATTTCATCATTGTTCTTATTGCACCAATACACATACACACATGTGTGTAAACATATGTGTATAAATAGAGTCTTTCGATTGTTGTAGCTGTGCTGCGACCTAAAAGCTATATAAAATTCTCACAATAAATTGGCAGATATTTTAAATTAAAATAACACAAAATGCATAAATGTATTTGCATGCAGTATTACCATGTGTGTGTGCGTGTGTGTATATGTAGGTGTGGGTGTGAGTGTGAGTGTGTCAGTTATGTGTGTTGCCTATTTGTTTTTAATAAAAGCAAACCGACTGCTAGACATTAATATAGACCTAGTGTGCAGAGGCGTAGCAGAAAAGGGATTGCATGCAATATACAACTAAGTAAACTTGATAAAATTGAATAAAAAATATATCGTTTTATCATCATTCCAATATATATTTGGCACTAATTTATAATTGGCTCAAACCCCTTCGACGACGCCACTGTCCTAATGCGCGGCACATGTCACAAATTTACTTAAATTAAATGTAAAACAAAAACAAATATAAAAAAGAGGATAAATAATATGTGTATATACAACACATTAACACACAAACCGAGTGCATGATATGCTGCTCAGGTGTGGGCGACGATGGGGTTGGGCTGTGGGACAGCGTGCGTGCAGGGGTTGCCAGACTGTCAAGCAAGTAATTTGCGAAATTTGCACTAAAATGTAAACAAAAATTCGAATGTGCAAATATTTGCATGGGTCCCAAAAATATGTGCAAGTATGTTGCAGTCATTGCATTTCGCTTGCTGTTGTTGTTGTTGTTGTTGTTTCCATTTGTTTTACAGCTGCATTAGTAGGCTGTAAGCGCCAGATCAGAAACGCAAACCAACCCCGATGCCACCCGACCCTATTCTCTGTCAACCCCACAACTAAAGCACGTTGTCCGATTTGTATTGACAGCTTTTCGAACAATTGAAAAAGCATGCGAAATCAACAACAACATTGAAATAGCGATGGCTGGCACTGAAAAAGACACAGAATCTCATGGTTTGGATTGCAAATTTCTCTATGTGTGTGCGTACGTGTGCGTGTGTATGCGTCTGTGTGCGTCTGTGTGCGATTGTCAATGGCACTAAAAGTATCTTGTTAGCAACACAAATCCAACTGTATGTATATATATACAGGCATTTGTATTATTTTCTCTGCTCGTTCATAAAATCTAAACCGAGTATATTTGCATTTTGCAATATTCTTTCGAAATACCTATTTACCCATTGCCAAATATTTTATATATAAAACCGAATATAGGATATTCCATACAAATTTCACTAATATTCCATATTTTCCTCAATCTCTTTAATATCAATAACAATGGAGATTTTGAAGATACAAATTCCAAATGACAAACCAAGTGAATTCCATACATGAATACATGATTTATTTCAGATTTTACTATATATAAAATAATGAGACATTCAAAAATGTTTCATTGTTGGCAGCTTAGTGCAAAAAATGTAGAATTTATTCATATAAATTTTATTAACAAATAGTAATTGTTTTATATAGAAATAGTTATATTTTTAATTGAAAGTTTATTAATTATTATTTTGAGTATGTTAGAACGTAAGATTTATAGCTACATTCCAATCTTACAGCACTGACATCGATCGTCTCTGTCAATTGGTAAAAAATCCATAACATTTTAAACAGTTCTCTAGTCGCAAGACCTAATTATCCATTATTTACTAAAGATGTATGAACTACTAAAGATTAAACTATCAATAAGTTAAATTAGCAAAAGAATCTCAATTGGCCTTCGTATTCAATCATAATAAAACTGAAGTTATACATAAATAAATTCAATTTTATTTAATTTTTTTTTTTTTTTGAGCGAGTATTCTGCGGTCGTTTAAGATCGCTTGTAAAGTATTTACTTGTTTTTCAATGATATTGTCAACGAAATTTTTGCGCACAGCCAGAGAGCCCCACAATAACACAAAACAATCGTCGAAACAATGCTAGAAATCAACAAACAAATCAAACTTTATGTCCCTACTAATTCTCTGGCCAAGTTTCAGTTTTGCAATCTCGCTCCCTCTGCAGTAATCGAATGCTGCAACAGCAACTTTCAGCTTGAAAACGTGGACAATAATTGGATTGAATGTGATTGCTGTTCCCCTTAAATATCTATACTCATATTGAAATATATATAATTTTATATACATATATTATTAGCTATTTATATTAAATCCACTTGATTGTCGTCTCTATTCACATTTAAAAAGCTTTCAAAAATTTGATTTCTTTTTTTCTTAATAATTTTTAATAATATTCTGCATTAAAACAATTTTTTTAACGCTCAAATTTTAATTTGTGATATACTTCAAATTCTTTTCATAAAATTCTGATATGATTTAATGACTAAGTCAGCAAAATTACACCTTGAACACAAAAACCAGGCCATAATATTTGGCAATATATAAGCTAACAGTAAACATTAATAAAAATTCTGTTCATTTCGAATACATTTGAGATAATACAGAATGTTCTTTTTTTTGGTGCATATTAAATATATATGTGTATATTTTAGCCAAAAAACATTGTTAGCGTTCTTCTATCTAATTGTTATTTACTTGTTTAAACTTATTATTAATAATATATAATAGTATTATTATTATTATTATTATTATTATTTTTTTTTTTTTTTGTATAATGGTATTTGAAGAAAACAAATTGATTTGAGTTAAATGAATATTGCTAGCATTTTACATTTAGTTATTCACTTTCCATATTTTCTTTTACTATTATTATAAAGCTTAAAGTTCAACATTCGCAAATTTCTAACCAATTCCAAAATGATTGATACAAAATTGTTTTTATTAGCACACAAATTAGCGAGCTATGAAGCGATATGAAACAAGTAAGAAGGCTCTAGTCGAAGCGGCTCGACTACGAGATACCCTGAACTCTGCAAAAAAGAAACTAATACTCTTCTTCTTTACGAACGTATGAGCGTGCGAAATACTAACCGCGCAGTTGCTGCTTGGCTTGGGGATGGGTTGGGCTGAACTTTGGGCGCTGATAACTCCCTTTATAGGTAAAGGTAAACGAATTTTCCATTTTTTTATCGATAGCTTTAGCAGATTCCGAAATCTCGACGTTTATACGGACGAACGGACGGACAGGGCTATATCCACTTATTTGCTGATCAAGAATATATACATACTTTATGGGGTCTCCTTCTGCCTGTTACATACATTTTCACAAAACCATTATACCCTGAATTCCCATTTTCAATGGGTTCAGGGTATACAAATAAAAATAAATAAAAATAATTTGTACAATTTAAAACTAGTTTATTTTGTGTGAGACCGTAAAATGATCGCGAATACATCAAAATATTTCATTCAACATATATAGAGTAAAATAAATCAATTATTAAGTGGTAATTGCTCGACAAATGAACAGGCTATTTTTATTGCTCGCACTAATTATTTATGACAATGACTTTTTAAGCTTTTTTGAACTCAATTAAAGTTTTTGTGAATGGGTTTTTTTTAAGAATCAATTTGAATGATTAATTGTTTGCGAAGCTCATGCTGTTCATACTTTTGCAAGTCAGTGTAACAGTTAGAATGAGGCGGGGCTGAGCCCATTGAGTGATGTAATTATTCATCGATTCATTTGTGTTATATTGCACACGCAGCACGAGTTTGTTTTAGATATTCGATAACTTGTATCTTTCCAAAGTTATCGATAAAACACTTTACCGGGAATCACTTATAAAATTATATCTCGTTCATCTCGCACAAGCATAGATCAGCGTCTGTGTGTGCTCTTGTTTTTGCATGTATAGTTTCTTACGCGTGAAGAATCGAAACGAAGCATTCTTGGAATATGATTCGTTCGAAGAAGGGCTCAGGGGATTTCGTAGTCGAGCAGTCTCGACTACATCTTTCTTACTTGTTATATAGAGTTTTGTTCAGGACGACGATCTAATTCGTTTCAGCCAACAATTAGTCCGCCGTTCATACAACTCTCAGCTATCCAGAGACAGTATCTATATATTATTAACAAAAATCGATGTACCGATGCCACTGAGTGATTTATCAATATTTTCTTTCATTTATATTTTTACTAATGATTAAGAAATTTATTTTATTAATAATTTACATAATTTATTTAAAAATCACACCAACATTTATTTTATTGAGTATTTCTTGAATTTATTTATTAACAACAAAATCGATAATTTTATAAATCGAATAATGTATTTAGTTTTTTAAACGATTTAGTATCAAAGTAAATCGATATTTTTTTTTAAACTTAAGTTTTAGAAATGCTTTTTAAATATTATTATTAATTTATTTGATTTAATTATAAACAACAAAATACGTTATTTATATGTACTAAAAGAATATATCGATTTCTTTTTAATTTTATTTATTTTTAAGCAAAATCAATATTTTTATTGACTTCTTCAGTTTGTTTCTAAACAACAAAAATCGATATTTTGATAAATCGAAGTGTATCGATTTTTAAACGTATTTATTATCAATAAAAGTCGATATTTTGGAAAAGGTTGATGAATCTTACACACATTATTATATTATAAATTCCTAAGATAAATACATGAATTATTCTAGATTATTGAAACTATTTGGTCTATCAAATAGAAATTGCTTGATCCATTTACATAAATCTCTTTCAATCTCTCACTAGAGTAGTCTTAGGTTTTTAATACATCATTCTTAATGCTGCTTAACATTTCTTCTTTGTAGCTAAGATAAAAAGACAAATCGAGAATCGCCTCAGCGAAACTGAAATTTGTTGCATTTGGACTTGAGAAGATTCCAGATTTTATTTTCCCTTTTTTGCCCAGTTTCCGGATTGTTTTTCTAGCTAAACCAAAAGACAGCAACAACAACAGCAACTACAACAACGAAGCCTCTCAAGCAACATGACTGACACGGATCTGGACCTGGAAAAAGGTGGGTGTTGACTGAAATGGAAATCGAAATTGAAATGGAAGCAATGGAGTGCACGTATCTCAGTGTCTAATTTGCATTTCAGTGCCTCGCCTTGGACTGCGTCATCTGCAGGCTTTGCTGCTGTTCCTGGGTCTGGTCGTCAATACCACACTGCAGTTCAATGTGGGCGTGGCCGTGGTGGCCATGACAAATGCCACGTCTGTTAATGCCGAAGTACCTGTAAGTGCACAGTGTGACACGCCCCCTTCTGATGCACTTCCCCTCAAATAACAAGCTGTGAAATTTACACTTGCAGCACTACAACTGGACGGAGCCGGAGAAATCATATGTCCTGTCCAGCTTCTACTGGGGCTCGGCGCTGACCCAGTTTGCCGGCGGATATCTATGCAAACGCTTTGGTGCCAAGTCGGTGCTCTTCTTGGGCAGCTTCGGATCGGCCTTGCTGAGCGCCCTGACGCCGCATGGCATCTATGTGGCCGGTTGGCGTGCCTACTGCACGATACGCCTGATGCAGGGTCTGTGCCAGGGCCTGACGCTGCCTTGCATCCATCAGCATCTGGCCAACTGGGCGCCAGCGGTGGAGCGCACGCGTCTGGGCGCCTTCGCCTACACGGGCTTCGATTGCGGCAACGTGCTGGCCATGTATGCAGCTGGCATGCTGGCCAGCTCCAGTTGGGGCTGGCCGGGCATCAACTATACCTCGGCTGCCGTCGGCCTGACCTGGTGCATGCTGTGGCTGCTGCTCGGCGCCAATCGGGCCAGCGAGGCGCGCTGCATTGGCCGGGCCGAACAGCGCTACATCATAGGCGACCTGCAGCGGAGCGTGAGGCGGGAGCGCAAGATGGCCATACCCTGGAGAGGCATATTCACATCGGCTCCATTCTATGCGCTGCTCTGCGCTCGCTGCGCGGACACATGGGGCCTGGCGACAATGCAAGCGGAGCTGCCCTCCTACCTGAACGGCGTGCTGGGCCTGCAGATGCATAGCAATGCATTCTTCTCGGCGCTGCCCTTCCTGCTCATGTGGGCCATGTGCTACGTCTATCTGATCATTGCGGACGTGCTGTTGCAGCGCCACTGCCTCAGTCTGACGGCGCTGCGTAAGACGTACAACAGCATCGCGCTGTGGACACCGGCTAGCATCATGTTGGCCCTGGGCTTTGTGGATGCTACACAGAAGCCACTGGTGTTGGCCCTGGTCACGCTCAGCGTGGGCGTCAGCAGTGCGGCCACGATTGGCAGCGAGCTGAACACAATTGACCTGTCGCCTGTACATGCCAGCATATTGTCCGGCATCCTGAGCACCTTCACCAACCTGGTGGCCATGCTCACGCCCCTTGTGGTGGGCGTGCTGGTGCAGCATCCAACGGAACGGAGCGAGTGGCAGGTTGTCTTCACTATTGCGGCCACGGTGCTATTCGCCGGCAATATCATCTACCTCATTTGGGGCACAGCCGAGACGCAGCCCTGGAATGACAATGACACCAAGAGCGAGGCGGGGAGCGAATTCGAGGATGCCAAACTGGAGATATCAGCGGAGCCAACTTACGAAAAGACCCGAACTGCAGCCTAATTACTTAAAAATGCCTTTCAGACGTTAGCATTACATAGGATCGTATTCTAAATGCCAAAACTTAAACTAATTTCGCATAGTTACGATAAGTATAAGGTTCTAGAATGACTTGAAGGCTTGAAACCCTTTTATATGTCTGAATTGTTCAATCAAGTTTTCTAATTGATATTTATATACATATATTGAGTATATAAATATTTATTGTTGCTAATAGAAAGTTCCTAATTAAGTTAAATAAGCAAGTTTTCTATTTCAATGAATGATATTCAACTACACTTTACTAAGTCTAATGAATAATTTAGAATGAAATAGCTAAATTATAGCTAAAATATTCTGTTGAAATTTATGTAAAAAGTAATCATATTTTTTGATAATTGTTATTAAAAGTAAAATCATTTTTGAAGTAATCAGAAGAAACACTCTGTAAAAATAAATATGTATCTATTTTTAAATTGTGCTCCGAAATTAGAATAATAAGTAGCAACATTTTTTATAATTCAGAAAAAATCCTAATAAAAAGTAAATGATTTTTAAAACATATTATAATTATTATTATTTTATTTTAATTCGAATACATGGGTATATATATTTGATGTAATAGCGAGAAGTGGTGTATTAATAGGAATTCCCTTTATTTAATTTGTTTGTTGAAGTTCAGAGCAACTGTATCTATCGCTCTTTTGATTCTGATCTGGACTTAAGACTAAAGCTTGCAGCGACAAAGCTTAAGCGTGGCCTGAGACTGCCGTTAGAAAGCTGTATCATGCCCTGATGCTGCCGTTGTACAGAAAGCTTCGAAGCTTCAGTTACAGGGAGTTTTTCTTATATTGTCTTATGTAGCTTAACTAAGTACAGTGAGCATTCGATATATGAACATACTACAGTGGTTTATCAGGAAACGAATGATACATCTGTTTCTAGTGATTGTTTCAGTTGCAGAACTCATTGAGCTATGCAATTCAAGATACGCGAAAGGATTAACAGGGCATGCAAGGCAGTTCGCATATAATATATAATATAATGGCTGAAAACAATTATGTCCTCTAGATAGTAGGGTAATTTGATGAATATTGTAGATCAGAGCAGAATAACTAATGGAATAAATAAATCCAAATTTAAGATATAATATATCCTGTTTTATTGGTTCAGTAAATGATTAACGATTGGCAGTAATTCTCAAGTAATTGAACTATGAGCAATAAATTTAGCTAAATATTTTATATAATTATTATTTATATAAAATAAGAAATAAATAAAGTAATTCTCAAGTAACTGAACTATGAGCAATAAATTTAGCTAAATATTTTATATAATTATTATTTATATAAATTAAGAAATAAATACAAATATATGTGTATAGCATTCAGTTGGAGTTAAATATATTACTACGGAAAATACAAATTTTGTATAACATTTATGTTCGTTTTCGGTTCGGCCTAATAAATAAATAAAAATAATAAACTACTTAAAATAATAATTATTAATATTAAATGGTTAAATCGATTGAAATATTATATTTTCACTGAAACACAAATAAAAGTTTTTTAAATTTATTTTTAACAATTTATATTTATTATATTTAAGTATTCAAATTTAACTTCAAAATATCTTGTTTTTTTTTTTTTTTTTTTTTTTTTTTTTGTAATATTATTATTTTTTTATATGTATTTATTTTTTCAGGCTTTCTGGTATATTTTTTATAATTTTATCATATGTATAAAATATAAAAATTAATATTTAAATTTCAAGTAAGCGCCAATTCTCTTTAAAATAAACATAAATCTTTATCAATTCAATTAAATTAATAAACTCCAACACTAAAGAGGCTAAAGTAACATATTTTATTTGAACATTTACAGTAAATTATTGGCCAATGAATATCTGCAAAATCCTTTATATTATCTAAGTGAATCTTATAATAAATATTTTATTCAAATTGAGAGATTAGAAAATAGCTCTTGTTTTTACAATTTATGGTTTATGGTCGAGTAGGCAGGGCTTAGGCAAATCACTCACACACACACACACACATACAGCTAACCACACACAGATACATACACACATTGAGTCATTTCTCTGTGGCGCTCAATCTCTGCTCTGGTCACACCTGTGTCCGAGACAGATGCGGGCAGCAAACTTTAACTCTAACGACGCCTTACATAAAGAAGACATAAAAACAACAATTCAGCCAACTACAACAACAGCAATACGAGCGAATAAAATAGCAGCTGCTCACTTTCCGTATGCCTTGGCAGCATTTTCTCCGTTGCATATTTATAGGCGCATAAAATATTGTCGTTTATTTTTAATTTAATGACAAGCATTTTGAAGCGAGCACTGGCTGCTGTCCACAGCGAGCACTTCTATGCGCACTTGCCACAGACGTATTTGTTTTCGTATACTACGTAAACTCCATTGGTAATGGCCCTGTGGCAATTGCAATCTATCTTCGCATTTACGACAACAAAACAATTACAACAACAAATATCACATGGGGGCGCAGCGATAATAAGCATAGCCTATACAGCTGCATCCCCGTCTACCCCCATCGCCCACCCTATATTCTACAGTTGCCCAGTTACCCGCACAGCATTCACGTGGTCAAAGGGCCATCATTCAGACAGTGGCTTCGACGGCCAGGCCGGCAGGGAATGCTGTTTAGTGCGCTTGGCACGTTGATAAAACATTTCATTTCATTTCATTTCATTTTATTTACAAAACTCACGCAGGTTTTGAATACCCTATAAAGGCTAAGAAGAGTGCGGTATATTCACGTATATTTTTCAATTAAATTTATCTATAGATACTTGATTAATAAATGAGACTGCAACTTTCTCTAGACTTGGCCTTCGGCAATTATAACTAAAATGAATGAATCGTTCAGAATAGGTTGGAATTTGATCCCGCTAGAGCCCGATATTTAATGAATGAATCAATTGAATCAATTGAATTCGAACAGCATAATTGTTATTCAAAAGGCTTAAGTCGTCTTTCCATTATGATGCCCTTCATCAAATTTTTGAAAATACAGTGAAGACTAAATAATTTGACAAACAATAGCAGCAAGGGAAGTCTGCATGCAAGATATTCTATGAGCCCGAAATCTTGTAAAATTAAAGTTCCAGTGCTTACAAATAACTACTGATTGTTTCTCGTTGTCTGCAGAGTCTGAGAGAATAGTAAGAGTAATCGATAACATCGATGCAAGTGTTTATAAGATAAAATATCGTTTGCATTGAGTTTTGGCGTTAATGCTCCTTAATGACTGTTCATTAAAAGAGAGCCATTCGAATACTTTAATTCAAGACGATCAACAAGAAACGCAAAAGAAAGTACTGAAGTTTCTTGCTCGGAGAGAGATGGAATAAATATGATTTTATTTAGTTTAACTCACGAGCAGAATGTTATTTTCAAGCCAAAAATGGAATAGAATAAGAAATAAGTTTAGATCTAGATGCTAGCTAACTAAAAAATAAAAAATAAAATAATAATTAAAATATAATATAAAATATAAAATAATTATATTGCATATTCACATATAGAGTGAATGCAAAAAAAAAAGAAGAAAATAGGAAAAAAATAATAATTCAATATTATAGAATAAAATATATTATAGAATAAATAATATACTGCATTTTCTTGTATTTATTTTATACATTTTTTTTATTATTTATTATTATTTCTATTTATTTCCGTTATCTCAAATGCTGGCAGTCTAATTCATAGCGCAAATTAAAAACAGGGTATTTTCTGTCTGACTACATTTTCATGGCTTAAATATATGAGTTTTTTCTTTTATTGTTAACGCAATGTTGGTCATCAGCACAGACGCTTCATTTGAATTAAACGCCATCATTTTGGGTCATTATTTGGATACGTGCGCTAAATGAGACGCGACGCAGTACTCAGCAGCGCCCACTCCGACGCCCATTAGTTGCCATTTGAATTACGTGCGTGAAGATTGCGTTATTTATCACAGTTCAACATCTTGCCCCACCAGCCGCCATTCGCCATTCGCGAGTAGCGGGCATATGTTTGTCTGCACTTTTAACAAAATTAAAGGCAACTTTAAAATGTTAACACCTTGTTGCCACCACTGAGGCAAACGCCCATCGGCAAGTGCCAGCATAATGCAACTGGCGGAGCCACAACCCAGCAGACGCTTGCTCTGCTGTAGCAGCTGCTTAGCCAGAATGCATGGGACATGACGCAGTCGGGGTTCCTTAATTAAAAGCATCTAGCCGAGCACTTGCCGAAAATGAGGAAAGCACAAGCAGGAAGGCAGTGCCAGACTATCAAATACCCTGCATCAACTGGCCATGTAGGCAGAATAATTACTTTTTCTAAATTTATCTTTGAGGATATGTATTCATCTGCATATATCTACATATTAAGCAAACATTTTTCTATGTTATACCTTGAGTTTTCACGGGTATTGAAAATGAGTAATCAGTTAGCGATCGGGAGTAGATTTGTTAAATGTATGTAAAAGGCTGAGGTAAGAGGAGTGGCAGACCCCCTAAATATATTCTATATTCTAAATATTTAGTTTGTTTTCCAGAACTGCAGTAATGATATGTAGACTAAAGAGCAAGTAAGAGGGAGAGAGGGAGAGAGAGAGAGACAGACAGAAAGAGACAGAGAGAGAGGGAGAGAGAGAACCAGATATAGATAATATAGCAGTAAGGCACCAGTTCAGCTCTCTTTGTTTCTCTACCTCTCCCTCTCTCTCAAGCGCTCTATTAAGCACATTTAAAATATTTGTTTACCCACTGATAACAACTAAAAAATACATTAATTATAGTCAAACATATCGAATGCATCTTTAAAGTGAATTAAAATTAATAATAAATAAAATTAAAAATAAAATAACATTAATTAATAAGTTTTACTTATTAATGGCCATAGTGTTAGTTTGGATGAAGTCGACATGCTGAAAGCTCTGATAGTTCTTGTAATATTCAAAGTGTGGCTAGTCTCAATATTGAATAGTAAGTACGTCAATCATCCCAAGTGAGTATTCCGTAATCCCGAAATCTCCCTTATAAAATGCTGAGTATTTAATTTTACAAATGTGCGTTGCACTTTTCACAACGCAATGTGGGTTAAAATCAATCTGTGCCGGTTATAAGCATTAAGTCGTAATAAGAGAATATTTAATGCCAATGCCACAATTTTCATCGAATCAGATATCGATTCATGCTCAGCTTCTAAAGAAAGCAAATGGCTATAAGCCCTTTCTTTGAAATGTCTTGTGGTCTTGTGTCAGTTTGTCATAATCTACTTGCGATAAGGATAATACGAAGAGTACGGGATATTACCAACTTTAATCACACCTGTCCCTATCTGGTGAGTCTGAAATCCACATATATCTTCACTCATATTTATATATATAATATCTTGTAAAAATAGATTGTTTTTTTCGTCACCAAAAGCAAGGATCTTCCGATTTTTGCTTCACATCTGATGAAGGATTTTTAAATCATAGCAGTGAAGCAGCTAAGCTATAGCCACAAAATATATCATGAAAATATTGATATATACATGAAATGGAATGTATTCATTAATAAGAGCAAATACTACTTGACAATTAAATTTTTTCTGTATGGTTTGTAAACTATCAAATTATGAAGTTATATTTTTCCCGGGCAGAAATAAATGAAACAGATGAGAGCGCTCCAGTCGAGCTTGCTCAGCTGGGAAATTCCCTGACGGCCATGGCTAGAACCATTCAGTTCGTCATTCTTTTTAAGAATATAATTTGTATTCCCAATTTCAATAGATCAAATAACTATATATGTAAATAAATAAATATAATGGTTGTTGGTAAATTAAATTAAAAAATATATATAAATATATATAAATAAACATACAAATTAATTAATAAGTAAATAAATAATGGAAATCGTTGGCAAAGACAGCTCAAGCTATCAAAAAGTTAAAGTTTATTATAAATAATAAAAATAAATAAATAAATATACAGCAAAGGAAAACTGAGTCGAGCTCTATTTAAATACTATCGACATATCAAAAACTATATCTGCTATGAAATCTTCATTGAATTCATGATACTCATCAATTTTTGTTTTTGAACACTTGAGCTATCGTTGCATGTGTGATACTTAAATATTTCTAGTCTCTGATGCCGATCAACGGCGCGTATACTTGATAAGCGGAAAGGCGCCTACTCCCACATAGGCAGCGCTGTTTAATGGCAACACAATAGGTATATACCCCATATATAGAGAGTGAACAAAAATAAAAACTTAAATTCAAACTGTGAAAGCAACTCAAACCCAAAAACTTCATGCGTACATGTTGCACTTTTCGGGCCAGGCGCTGGCAACTTTCTGGCGACGGCGCAGCGCGTGTCTGCGAAGCGTGGCAGGTTCTAATTAATGTGCGCTCAAAAGTTTGCCGTGAAAAGAGAAACAACAACAAGCAGCTGCTAGCCGAATGTCGGGGGCTTGCTGCTTTTACCTTTTAGCGTTAGTTGCGACTAAAGTAAAATGAAACAAAATGCCAAAATACTTGCCAATTTGGCAGGCAGTAGCTCTCCGGCAATCAAAATCTCAGCCAAGGCAATGGGAAACGTTTTCTATATATTAAGTTAAAAATTTAATTTACTGCATGCAGCATCAGCATTCAAAGCCAGAAGTCCCTCCTCCACTACCCGTGACGCGCCCTTCAACAAGCAGTGTGTTTGTGTGTGTGTGTGTGAACTTTTAAATTAAATCGCTGTAATTCCTTTGACCAGCCAGAGTCGACTTCGACTTCGACTTCGACATGGCCAAGTGGCCAAGTGCAAATGACATCTGGTGAACCGGAAATGTGCAACAGAAATAGTTGTAAATGAAATTTTAATTGTTTTAATTATTTCGTTATTGGTAAATTGGCCAGAAATGCACAAAAACTGTTTGCAATACATCTGGCAAATTCGTAACTAATTGGCAGAGCAAAGCTAATCAACTTTATATTTATAAATTTAATTTTACTAAATTCACTTAACTCGAATTTAATTGATGAAAAAAAAAAAATATCTGGCTGACCGACAGACTTGTATGGAAATTCATAACATAAATTAAGACAATTTGCAATTCATTTTGATAAGAACTATTTACTTTAAGCTGAAATCGAAATATAAATAAATATGTAAAAATAAAATATTATTAAATAATTATTAAATTTCATATATTTCCTATGTTTAGCTTGGTTGAAGCAACTAAAGCCGTTTCTTTTGAGGGATTAGTTTACAAAGATGCTGAGATAGCTAGAGAATACAGAAATATAAATTGGAGTAAAATAATATAAGAGCTTAACGTCTTTTAAAGGCCGTGCTCAAATTTACATGGAATGCTATTCGAAGTGTAGTCAACTTTAGTTATCGTAATGCTCTTAATAATAATGCTGTTAAGTCAGAGTTTTTATAAAACTGCTAAAGAATTTTGCTCAAAAATGTAGGTAAAATTTAATAGAATGATTGCATTATATTTAATTGGAAAATTAGGCAGGCGACTGTCTGTGAGGTCAAAAAAAAAAAAAAGTGAATATTCTTTTTTAAGGTGCTTGTAATATTGTAAAATGCGACGAAGACTTCAAAATCACCAGAGATGCTTTGGCTTTAGCGAAATTCTTGACAAAATGCCAAATGAGAGACTCGATCATACAATCTAGATAATATCTGCTTGCTTTAATTGCAATAAATTTTTTAAGTTTATATGTCAATATATATCTTACATATCATTAATATGTCGTAATAAGAGTCTTTATATCAAAATAGACTTTTGCATTGCATTTTTACTTCTTTACCAAGTTTTAATGAATTCAGAGTATAAAAAAGTTAATTCAAAAGCTTTTCAAGCTAATATCAAATTCTATATTCTAAGGAAAAATACGCGAATCAAATATTATTGTAGTCATTAGACTTGTACTAAGTAGAACTTGGCCATTTCTGAGAATTGTGAGCTGAATTTTCAATAAGTGCATATAGAATATTTAGTTGAATATTGTTGTGAGTTTGTTTGAAGTGAAAAGAATATATTCTGCATTCATAAACAATTCTGTAAATGTGGAGTAGCTTGTTTGTGTTTGTGTGTGTATGCGAGTTTGTAATAACTGAATATTTTATAAGATATTCTTTTACGTGGCGGCTGCCAATTGCCGGCATTGTCAACGTCACTCAAAGGCATCAAAATGAGAACAAGGCGCCGGGACAATGCCAGCTCAGCTCAGCCCAGCACATGCCAATGCCAGTCGGCTATTTGGAGCAGGAGCAAAAGGATTTTCAACGCACGCGAGCATCAACAATGAATGTAATTCAATATGCAAATCGCTGACAACCATTTTCCACTATATATATATATATATTTTTTTTTTTCTTTTTTCTTTGCTGCTTTGGAGTCGCATTAGTATATGCTGTCCTAATGAATGAATAGGGACTGGTTTCGGTGCCAGTCAATCATTAATATTTAGCCGCTAACCAAATGTGCATTTGGATGTCAACCGATTTCCTCATTAGTCAGCAGCAGTGCAACTGTGCAACCGTTGTTTGGCACTGATAATGATGTTGTTGATAGCTCGAAAAGTGGGTGCCTTGGATTGGAGCTTGCGGTTGCTGCAACCGCAATGTCGAGCTACCATTGCCCATTGCACATTGCCCATTGCCAGTAGCCCGTAATTAATTAGACTCGCAGGCATTTTATACACGAGCCGAGTAGACTTGCCTGCACTAATTGAACATGAAATGGCATTCGATAGCGTTGCCTTCGACCACAAACATCGTCATCATCGCCATTATTAACGTCCTCCAGATAAGCATATTGGCCATGGGACTATCTCGCCTTCTCCACATTCGTCTCAGAGAGCGCTTTGTATGCTCCCCAAAATTCATCAGCACGAATTCCAATGTCGACTAAGTGCAGCTGACAGCACTTGAAAACTGCACAGTCCACTTGAGAGCTGCATGTTGCGCCTTAGGCAGCTCAATGCTCCGGCACTGGTGTCATCCATCTAAATCAGTGCACATCCGTGCCAAAGTAGCCTGCACAGTTATACACACGCACGAACACACTCACGTATGTGTCTGTGTGGTCTGCGGTTTTTGGATTTGGCTGTGAGTCGGGCTTTGTGCTTCATCCTCTCTTTGGGATGTGGGCCCGCTTTGGTGTACAAGATTTCAAATTAAATAAGCACAAATCAAATATTTTGCAATTTCTGTCACTGCATGCCATTGCCATGGCAATGGCTCTGCATGTAGGAATGGAAATCAAAATGGGCATGGCCCGGCCCACACACAAGCTTTGAGTGTGTTCGCTGCTGGGAGCCGAGGGTTTCAGGGTCCGGGTCCGGGTCCGGGTTTGGGTTTGGGTGCACAGTTTTGGCTCCGGTTATATTGTGGGTTGTTGGGTTCATTTAGACATTGATTTATGTGGTTTTAGCGGCCGTGTTCGAAGCTGTTGCTTTGAGTATATTTTGTGTGTGAAGAGTGATTCAATGGTTTATTGGCTGAAAAATTAAGTTGGTGCTGGCAAGTGTTGAGTGTGGCGGAAGTGATGAGGAATCAAGATTATGGTTTCATGCATCGCTCTCAAATTGTTGCTTTTGATTTCCGATGCGTAGCGTGGATTGTATTGAACAAGGTGCCAAAGGCTACCTCTTGTGTTGTGTTGCATACAGAACAAGTTGATCGACTGCATGAAGTAGATATTGAAAGCTAAACACAATTTAATATCGCATTGTTTACTTTAAAGTTGTAGAGAAACTTGTGTGTTTCCATTTCACTTCAGTAAGTTATTCAACCCAAGCAATATAAATCATGAATTTTACTAAGATTGCTGAGGTACGTAGACCTTTGCCAGATAAATGACAAAAAAGCTCAGAAATGATGCAGCAATTCACCCAAAATATTCATAAATAAACTGAGTTTGAAAGAGCGTATGATAGAGCAAAGATGATTCGAAAATAGTCTGTTACGAAAATGTGATCTGGACGCAGGATGCAGGAACCCGAAAAGTAAGTGACTCCAGGAAAGAGAAAGCGTTTTAGTTGATAAACAGAAAGAGGGTCAGGCAATCGGACAGACGGATGACTTGACTGACAGTGCAAAAACCTTTTTTACATACCTTAACCACTTCAATTACATAAAAATACAAATACATATTCCAAATTGACAGAACTTTGCTCATGCATTTACATCAATAAAATGTAAAATAAAATACTATATTAAATAAAATAGTATGTATAAAAAACGAATTAAATCAATTAATGTTTTATGTCTAATAAATAAAGTGTATTAAAAATTAAAATTTATTCCATTTATATTTCATATTTTTATTACAATTTAACATTTTGAGTTTTAAATATATAGAAATAGAAATTCTGCGCTCTTTATTCTATTATAATAAATAAATAATATTAATAAATCAATAATAAATATAAAATAGTATATCAATTATAATAAATAATAAATTATAAAAAATAGAAACGTTTTCTTATTTTTATTTTAAAAAAATTAGAAATCTAATATTTTGTATTATATTATTATAATATTTACTATTTAATATCACTTATAAATAATAAGTTATTGAAAAAAAAAAAAAATATTTTTTATTTAAATTAAAAATCTAATATTTAAGTTTGATTATTTTAAAATAAATACATATTTTTGATATATGTATATTAAAATTTTAAAAATTTAAAAGTTTGTTTATGAAAAGATTTTCATTTGATAAGAGCTTATATTCCATGCCTAGCCCACTGCACCGTATAGTTCCCTATGAAAGAATAGAACAAATTACAATCCAGGAAATTTCCTAGCACAATTATTAAATTATAAATTTGTCTTCTCTCTATATGCACACTAAATTCAAACAGATTTAAGAGACTCTCTAAGAGCTTTTGAAACTAGACAACACTTCCAAGAATAATCAATCAAAACAAATAACCAAAATTAGCGCAAAGCGAGATATGCATGCAAAGAGTGATTTATATAAATCGACAGCTAACTTGTATTTCCAAGAAATCGCAGAGCTCAGCGGAATATCAGAGAAGAGTCGTAGCTGGTCCCCAAGTGCCAAACAAACAGAAATAGATCTGTGGACTTAAAGTTTCGTCAGAAAATGATAAGCAAAGCAATAATTTTCAATAGTTACACTACAGCTCTGGCTCATGAAAGTGTCGATTGCAAACGCAGCTATGCGTCTAGACTGGATGCCGTGCCAGATTCCAGTCAAGTAAGCTAGGTAATCAAAAGCAGGAGCCATTTCGGGTAGCTGATCTGGGCATTGATTGTGTGCGCCAGTGGAAATGGACGAGGTGCCGGCAGCTGGTTAGTGAACGCAGAGGGCCGCTGCTGACTAGCTAATTAGTCAGTGAACGAGCAGAATTATGACAAATTAAAATGCAACCAGGCTGGGGCTGGGACTAGGGCTGGGGCACAGTCTACAACAATGAAAGGTGGCACGGGCGGAGGCGGGCAGCCAACACATGCGCACACGTCCGTAATTACCCATGGCGAGTGCAATAACAAAAGGCAGCCAAATGGCCAAGCTGAACTGAAGCCGGCCAAAAAGGGTGACGAAACAAAAGCCTCTTGGCATAGTCATGGCAGAGGGAGGGACGCAGAGAGAGACCGGTCATGGGCCTGGGCAAGGGTGCGTGTCGCTTGGCGTTCGTCACGGCCGTTTGTGGCTCATTGGTTCGAGCCGAGGTCTGGCCGGGCAATTTTTCATGGCTCCATCCGTCGCATGGCCTGGGCGGCCAGGAACTCGGCGTTGCTGGCCACGGCCCACATAAATTAACCGAAACGTATTAATTCTTTTTATTTGGCTGCCTGACTGCCTGTCGCGCGCCGTGTCCTTTTTATTTTATATGCGTGCAAAAATTTATGCTTGAATTAAATATGATGACCAAAAAAGCAGTCGCAGCAGCCGACAATGTTGTTGTGCCTCTGCTCTTATTTACACATGTACAACACGGCGTATGCGCGTCGTAATGTACGACAGCGTGCACAATTAATCTTGCAACGTGTTTTATATGGCTCCTTGCGACGGAGACACTGGCGACTCCGACTCCTACTCCGACCCCAACGCTGTGGCCATCACGCTGCGGCTGCGGGTTATAATTGAATTTTCATAGCCATTACCAGACGTCGACGACGTCGTCCCCATCGTACTCATCGTCCCCATCGTTCTTGTTGGCTCGGTCATTATTTAAATGTAACGACGCTTTATTATTACGGCAATCGAAAGCAAATGATTCTCGGCTTTATAAATATAAATCAAATTAGAAGCAACAAAACAGCCAAGAAGAAGACGCCCAAGCCCAAGCCACATGTTGCACGACCATTTGGTCAGCGTGTGCCGTGTGGATAATGTGCCAAGCGTTTCCTTAGCTAGCGGACAACATAAAATGCCCATTTATCGAGCAACAGTGCGGCCATCATTAGCAAGTGCCGCATGGACTACGCCAAAGTGACATTTAACTACGCATCGAGTATGCTAATAGGCAGCAGAGCAATTTGACTAGCTAGGAGGGTAGATAACAATAAGCAAACAAAGATAAATTAGATGCGGACATAAAAAAGAAAAATTACGTCTAAATGTGAACTAAAACACTTGATTATGTAGCAATTGAATATCAATCATGCTAAACTTACCGTCTTTACTGGAATGCAATTGAAGCTGTAAGCAAAGAAATAGATATTAGTACATATTTATTAAATATTGTGCAAATATGTTATACGATTTGTAATTAGTTATCAATGTAATTTAATTAGAATTTAAATAATTTTAATTATCAATATCGCATAACTAAACACATTTTAATAACTAAATTGTTATGCGAACAATTGGAATGTGCTTTTGTGCTTTTATCTGCGTGAATTTTTGGAATATTGGTTAATTAATTTTGATTATTATTCCTCTGCCAAAGCATGCCAATTAAATTGACTGTATAATATATAATATGTTCGATATAGTAAAATATGCATGGTGTAACAGCATTAAAAAGAATATAATTATAATAAACAGCTAAAGCTCAGTCTACAATCAACAAATGTTTATTGTAAGAGTTTATTGAAATACTCTTACGGAAAGCATGACCTAAGTGAGAGGAAAGAGTCAGAGTTTATTAAAATAGATATAAAGCATATTTGAAAAGTCAGTTATGAGTTGAGAAGCTTCATAACTGAGGATTTCTAACTCAAAAATAATAGAAAATAATTCTTTTCAATATAATTCTTCAAGTACCCATAGCGTAAATAGCTCAACATATTAAGAACTACAATAATTTAGTTGCTAAAAAAAAAAATTGGCAATAATTACTCTAGTTATTATAAGTTAAAAAAAAATGTATTATATTTGTCGGATCGATATTTTTATTTGATTTTGTATCACCGATAATTATATTTTTTAATAATTCTTGTATCCACCCTGACGTAATGTATCATTTTTGATATAATTTATCATCTCTAGTAAAGAAAACGAAAGAGTACCTAAATATTATTTTACAGTTATTGGTTTCTATCCCTTTCCCTCATGTGTATCTGTCTTACAAAATCACGTGATTCTCTTGCGAGCCCAACAGATCTTTCTGTTCTGCGTAGTATCGGCCGACAATGCAACAGAGTGAGATAACAATAACTTATAGTAAATTGTATTAGTATTGAGCGTGGGATGTGTCCACTTTGAGAAATAAAAAAAAATAAAATAATAATCATAAGAAATAAAATAATTCCTTTCAATATAATTGAATTCCATTAACCAAAATATCTTACAATATTTATTTCAAATTTCAATAATTAAGTAGCCAAAAAAAAAAATACAATGATTAGTTTAACTTTCTATTACAGCTTCAATGTATCCATAAGAAATATTAATACTATAATATACTCAAGTTTCAGACAATTATCGCAGATCAAGAAAATAATTTTATATTTATTTTTGTATTCATTTATTTAGTTTACTTCTCGATTTGATCCGTGGTGTACACCCAGAACTTTAGTCAAATTTTTAAAAAAGGTTAAGAAACTGCTCAGTTTTAAATCGTTAAGTTGAAATATGGATCTATGTATATGTTCCCACATATTAGTCTTTATAAGAGAATGTCGGTATAAAACAAAGCTGCTACCAAATTAAAATTGAGCAACGTTAGTTCGAAGGCAAGAGAAGCTGCACCTTAAGCATGAGGTGCGAAAACAGCGATGCATAGGAGAACCATTTTTTATAGACCCAATGGGGAAGCCTCACAACACGAGAGCACGACTATGCAAAATAGGCCTTCCAGGAGCTGATCAAAGTGCCCAGACATCTCTGCTGCAGCTGCTTATACGTAACTGGGAAGCAGTGGGATCTATTCGACTGCTCTGTCGTTTTGTCAGCCCAGAGCTGGACAAAGGGTTCTTAATGCTAGACGGCAGAGAACGAACATTTGCTCTCCGTCAAATTGACGCTAAGGCAAAATACCAACACGCAATGTAAATACAAATAAAATGCCTTTGGTTTGTATAAATTGCCAATCATGTCAAGATATCTGTGATTTCTTTACTTGAGCTGCCAAAGCCATTTGTTTAAGTGACAAATATGATTTTTGGGGTGTGTAGCCCTTGGAGCTGTCGCAGATATTGTTCAGGTTGTTGATGCCGTGCAAACAGCACAAGGCGAGATAAACAATCGATCAAAAAATTAGACAAATCATCATGGCATTGTCGTTGTACAATAAACAAAAGTCAAATGTATTCACAGCGTGACGGACTGCCGACCATACCCTGAACACGCGCTCACACACACACACACACACACACATGCATTTACAACATGCCAAGTCAAGCAAACAAAAAATCACCTGGACGCGAGCTGGACAGGTAAAGCGCAAAGGCAAAGCCAAAGGAAAATTCAATTTTAGCTGTCAAAAATCTAACCAATATTGGCTGCGTGTGTGCGACTGTGTGTGTGTGTGTGTGTGTGTGTGTGTGTGTGTGTGTGGGCGTGTCGAGGGGCGTAGCTGTGAGGGCTATCGCCGAGCACAATCGATTGAAAACATAAATGAAATTGACAGCCAGGTGACCAGCCTCCATTAGTGCGTGCATGCACTGCCCCTTTTGGCATCGTCAGCCCTTTGATGTTGCCACTGGAGCCGCATCCGTAGCATTGTCGTAAGAGGCGGCGCAGGTGGGCAAAAGGTGCTCATGTGTAAGTAAGGTATCAAATTAATTTGACATTTGCTTTGTCAATGCCAGCTCAGCATGGGAGTCTAGGGCTCGAAGGCTTTCCAGGCCATCATCAATGCCTGTGGCCATTGTCAACAATCTTCTTGCACGATAATGATATGTAGCATGCAGTCAGCTAGGATTGTCCATGTGCGTTTGTGTGCGAATAGAACTTCAATTGACCAAACAGCTGCAACTGCTAGCTCTGGCTTAAAGTATTCAATTATTTGGCTTATTGCCACTTGACCAACGCAGGTAAGTCGGGGCAAAGTCAAAGCTTTTAAAGAAATTAGCATACATTGGGCAACTCATATGTGAATCCTTGTTGTTGTTTTGATGAACTAAATCAACAAAATGTGTGCTCGAAAAAAATAAAATAAATAAATAAACGTGAACAACAGAACACTTAGCAGATTTGATCCGACTGCTACCCACGAAATATGCGTTGCAAAAAGAAAAAATATAAATAAACAAATAAAAAAATAATAACTAAACATAAGGAAGAACTTTAAATATGCCAATAAGGAAATACTCTAGTATATATTATATACGTAGGTACAGAATTTTTCAATTAAACAAATAAAAGAGAGTGATAAGGCAGAGCGATGATAAAAGTCTTAAACGATTAAATAAAACCTTTAATGTATACAATTATTTAATATTTAAACTCATATTAAATAATAAAAACTTCCTACATAATAAATATACTTCTGCCTCCGCTTAGAAAACTTCTATATACTTCTACATGTTTTATATTTTCCAGACCTAAATTATGATGTGTAAAACTTACTTCAGTTAGTTGCTACATAATATGGTAGTCCGATTCTTTAGTTGCTGACAGATGAGCTCTTCAGTTCATATCTTAATTTCGCCTCCGGCTGTGTCACATATTTCTTAAGCAAATTATATTACCCTCTTCAGGTGGAAGAAAATGGATGTTATTTTTTAATTTACCTAAAATGCTACCAACCCACAGGAAGACGAGCCATTAATGTGGCCAAATACAAACAGTCAAAATAATAATATGGCAAATGGACAGTGGAACGCAGAGTACGGAACAGGCAACAAGCTAAGTTTAACTGTGACAGTACACAGGGTGTCACTAGAATGGAAATTGCGTAATTGTTATCTTCTACTGAAAATATATAATTTAGTACTGATTGGAGTATTTCAATTGAAAAACAGTAGCTAAACACTGCATAATATATAAAGTATTCCATAAGCTTTATATACACATATATATATATTGCCAAAAAATTATTCAACTGAATTAAATTTAAATTTAAATTAATTTAAAATTAAATTGAAATTAAATTAAAATTAAATTAAAATTACATTGAATTAAAATTAAATTTAAATCAAATTAAAATTAAAAGTTAATTAAAATTTAATTAAAAATAAATTTAAATTTAATTTAAAAATAAATTTCAATTAAATTTAAATTAAATTAAATTAAATTAAAATTAAATTAATATTAAATATAAAAATATTTTTCCTGACAAGCAAAAAGTAAGTGAAAAATATAAACAATAAAAGTATATATATATATTTTTTTATAATATTTTATTTTCATTCATTTTTGTAGTCTTCACACCACTGTGCACGGTAGCTATTATGTCATAAGCACCGCTACTTAGTGGCGGATTTTGTTTTTATAGCAAACTGTCTTACCCCAAGTTCCAAGTGCCCTGGCGTGTGGCTGCATTAGGACCATGGCGGTGTTTGAAGTTCTTTGAATTCGGTGAATAGGTGTGTTGCCTACATAACGAGCGCTTGTCAGCGCGCAATGGAAGTTCTAAACTAATATACTTTGTATGTGTGTGTAATGCTGATTTGGCTAAGCTTGCCCACTCGCCACTCTAATGAATTGATTTGGTTTTCTTTTTATACAATTTTTTGTAGTTGTTTTCTTTACGTTTTTTTTTTTTTTTTTTCGGTCATCAAATAAACTTTGCGCTGTGGAGGTGTGAGTAATTTATGGGGCTGCGCCTGATACCCATCTCAGGAGCAGTCCGTTGTTGAGCCTATCGCTAACTCACGATGCTGTTGCCAACCGTTTGATAAGGCAACGACAGCATTAACAACTGTTGGCTCGCAGCTGTGATTTATTTTGTTTATTTATTTATAAAGCGCACTTTTAAGTGTTAGCACACACACACACATGAAACATGTACAGCAAAATTTTGCTGACTTTTATATGCGTTCATAAAAAAAATTGTTTTATTTCAGAAACGGACCTTGGCTCTTATTTACGCTATCATTTTTATATACGTATGCGTATTTTCTTTTTTTTTTACTAATTAAAAATTGTATATTTATCAAAGTTGGAGCATCGTCACAGGCAGAGCAAAGCCATTTGCCGACATAACCGACAAAACTAAAAACATATGCGGCAGGCACACGCATATGGACATAACCCCAACCCAAATCCCAACCCACATCGAAACCGAAACGCCAACGCCGTCGCAAACCCATGTACACACCCATATTTCGCATACACTGAAATGTTTGCGGGCAAAAAGATTTTGTTGACAGAACTTTACAATAAAACGAAAGTTTAATGCACAAGTTTTTGCCCTGCAAAGCTTAGCTCTGAGCATGCAGTCACTCCTCTAGCCGGCGGTGTTTGGTGGTCTGTTTGCGCAACTTACAGCCAAAGTAAACTCATTACCAATGCAAACAAACAGGCGGTGAAAGTTTTAAAAACCGCCCAGAAACTATTTGCCTGGGCGAGCTTCAAACGTAACCAAATGAAAATCATAATAAACCATTTACAAATGTATATAAATACATGTATTCGTGTGTCTATGTGTGTGTGTGTGTGAGGTACAGAAAGAATAATAATTAAATACTCGCTTTTCAATGCAAAAGTCAAAGTACTCATACGCCGCATTGCCGCTGCAGTGCATGCTGCAACTTTACGCTCTGTCACTTGTTTTGCTCAGCAAAAACATAACACAAATATTTCGAATATGATGCTCAAATGACATGCTAGAATGTCCCTCGGCAAATGCGGTGCGTTTGTATATCAAACTATTCTTTTGATGAATTTATTTTAATTAGTTTACATTCGACCGCTGCTCTGTCGCAGTTAATTAACATGCATTTGGCAAAATGCACAGCAACAACAATTACACGTTAAGCTTTGTATTATATTAATTATTTAACAAAACTTTTGTTTGTTCACAAAAAATAATACGTACATTTTTATTTACCCAGAGCGGCAGCAAAGGTCGCAAGCGTTTTTAATCGCTTTGCCAAACTATCTCTGGGCATAGCCAACCACAGCAATCAATTTGAATCGGTTTACCAATGGCTCGAGGATAGTTAAAACAGCTGACAGCAAAACTTTGCAATCAAATTTAAGTTTTAGATATATTCAGAAGTGGAATCATCTGAATACGTAAGTCCATACATATACAGCCAACAGGATCGTGAATAAGCATATGGACAATAGGGATACTCCTGCTCTCTCCAATTACAAGCCATGACTCAACATAGTAACAGAGATAAGGGAGCAACGATAATTTGTAAGAATTATGTTCCTATCTAATAAGAATTAAGAAGACGATCAGTCTGCGGAGCTACGATTCAGTATAAATTTTGTAACTTAAACATCTGAGTAGATCATAGATGGCTGTTACTCAATCATTGAGAAATATAAACAAGTAAGAAAGCTCTAGTCGAGATGGCTCGACTCCGAGATACCCTGAACCCTGCAAAAAAGTGATACTCTTCTTCTTTACACACGTATAAGCACGCGCTCTGCTAACCGCGCAGTTGCTCTTGTATCTTCGAAAATCAAATAGAAAAGAATAAATAATAATAAAAAAAAAAGAAATAATAAAAAAAATAAAAATAATAAATTATGAAGAGCTTAGGCGAGGCTAGAACCTCCGACACCCTAACATTCGTTGCATCTGTCTAGCCATCTACACCACGGCTCACTTAAACGGCAAAGTAGCGAAAACGAATGAAATTCGCCATATACGAAAGAAACACTAAAGCAGTGGCTGAAAATACAAATACAATTCAAAGACAATTCTAACGGAATTCAAAAACAATTGTGATTCTTAGAATATACACGCATAGCAACATAGAAAACAGCCCAAGACTTTTTGTGTGTATACATACATACATACATACATATGTGCACACGCATACGAAAATTGATTTGCATTGCTCAACGTTGCTTGCATTTCCATTGTTATTTTAATTGTTTTAAAATTTTTAAATATATAATGGAATGTAATGAGAGTTCAGCATATGATCTACATATTCTATATAACATTTTAGGTTTTTTTTTAGAAATCATAACTCTTTTACAATTAGCTTTACATGCACAAATATGTACATATGTATGTATGTACGATTGCAGCCACACGCTGATCTACGCTTGCACACATATACATACATACATATGTATGTATGTATATATGTATGTATGTATGTGCGCCCGCAATGCGTCTTGCTGTGTCGCTGCCTTGCTTGCTGCGCCACATGGGTTTTGAATAGAAAACTTTATGGACTAATAATTCTGTTTCTAGATGGACAATCATATTGATATGTTCAGATTAAGATTATGATATTCATATCTATATGCCAAACCAAACTGTATGTCTCTAGTATTTGAAATGCATTTTTTACACATTTGGGGGTGGTGGGGCTAATTGGGGACCGGAATCCAAAATCTAACAAAAACCGAAATTGTATTAAATTAGTATCTATATATATGCAGAAGACTTGGAGACTCTAACTCTAAAGATGAATTAGCTAGAATTTTAAAACTGGTTCCCGATAAATTCGTTTATCGATAACTTGCCAAATATACAAGTTATCGAATTTCTGAAACAAACTCGTACTGCGCGTGCAATATACGAACCTAACACAAAAAGAATGAACTCTCTAGCTTTTGTATCTTCGGAAATCGACGCGTTCAAACATACGGACAGACGGACAGACGGACGGACGGACAGACGGACAGACGGACAGACAGATGGACATGGCTATATCAACTTTTCTCGTCACCCTGATCAAGAATATATATACTTTATGGGGTCTGCCACGCCTCCTTCTGCCTGTTACATACTTTTAACAAAACCATTATACCCTGATTTCCCATTTTCAATGGGCTCAGGGTATAAAAAAAAGTGCAGTCTCTTTGACAGAAAGAAGGAGAAAGAGTTGGATAGTTGTGATAATTGTGAATTATTATGACAGAGCAAGAAAATCGAAATGTGCTTTTTTATTCAGGGAACTGCTGGCACAAAGACTTTCATAATCTAGGCATATATATACTTGTAGAGTTCGTTAAAGCAATAGATTTATTGAAATTTAAGTTTCATTCGAAATTTAAATCTCTCGTAGGCAAAAATAATGACAGAATGAAACGTATGAGAAATTGTGCAAAATGAGAAATTAAATGTTAAATTAAAAGGAAATGCTATGTTTAAAGAATGAAAAGTATTTGCATATTTTACAATAAAAATAAATAAATAAAATAAATAAATACATTTTTATAATTGCAAAGACATCTTATCGAAATAATATCTAATAATACAAATAATAATAATAAGAATAATAAGAATAAATGCAAACCAGATAGATATGTTATGTAAGTCGGAGGTGAGACTGAAGCTGTGATAAATAACCTGAAGTGGGTGGGAGTGAGAGAGAGAGAGAGATAGAGAGAGAGAGAGAGAGAGAGAGAGAGAGTGGGAGAGAGAGAGAGAGAGAGTGTGGGAGAGAGAGAAAGAGTGTGTGTAAGTGTGTGTGTGGGAGAGAGAGTGAGAGCAACATAAATGTAAAATCAATGTAAAATGCTTTCCAGTTAGATTTTAATTCTTCGAAAAAATCTTGATTATCTAAATTCAGAAAAGGTATATACAAAGAATTAAATACGCGTATCAACCATAACACATAATTATACCCGAAGCTTTTAAAATAAAATACTGAAATTAAAATAATAATGAAAAAAATAATAATAATAAAATAATTTGTTTTTTTTTTTCTGATTTACAGTAGAGTACTTATTGTGTCGTCATAAGCAAATAACATTTCGTGCTGCATTTTTTTCCACGTCCTTCAGTTTTATTGTGTGCGTGAACTCGACATTAAGCTGCAGAGAGCAAAATGCTAGTTTTGTAGTCATTTTCGTGGGTCGTTGGGCCCAATGTGTAATGTGTAATTAAAATGTGGCAGATAACATCGTGGGGACATGGCCGCACTTCCGCTGGCTAGCTCTGGCTCTGTCTGTGGCTCTGGCTCTGGCTCTGGCTGTTGCTGTTGCTGTGGCTGCAGCAGATGTTATTGCAGCTGGCATGGCACTCATTAACCGCACGGTAATAATTAATTGAGATATGTATTACAAGTGCCGAGGGCAGGCAGCCGTGTGCTTGGTGGCGCTTGGCTGTGTCGGCCAGTCAGATAGATACGCCTGTTAATTTATTAATAAATTTGATTAATGCACTGATGTTCATCAAGTATACGCTAAGTGGAACGACGGCCATTAAGCCGAGTGCATTTACAAACCTCAAGCTGTACCAGATAATCACATTAACTTTTCTACTTAACAAATAATGCGATTAGCGCCAAGCTGCCACAGTTCGGGGCGCAAGTTGAGCGCTGAGTAACAGTTGCCATAATGGTTGAAACAAAGTGATTCGCAAACTTTGGCCAATGACCACGTAAACCTAATCCCCGGAGTACTCACAGCAGCCACTCGGCAGCTACACACTTTCGTCGGACCAATTAAGAACGCATTTCACGCTAATCGCCCGACTGCCTGGCTGGCCGCATTAACTGCAGTTGAGTGCATTTCATTTAAATGAATTACAAGCAAAATATGAATGCCAGTTGGTTCAACCAGAGAGCCAACACACACAATCACAAGGCACGAGGTACGCTGTCCGTGACCGTGGCAGGAATTCGCTCAATGCTCATTAAGAGTCAGCCGCATGAACACCAAATGTTAATCAGTTTTTCCATTCTATTTACGAGTGAAGTGCCAAAGCGAAAATCACAAAACACAACAGCGCACAAAAATTGGTAATTAACGCTCTACACTGTGCTACAGGGTGGGGCTTGACTCTTCTATTGATGAGGATGCGGATGATGATGTTTCTAGATGTGGACAAATAGCTACTCAAACCCAAAGCCAGAATCTGGAATTTTTTACGTTAATTGGGAATGAATTAAATTAATTAGCGTTAAAATCCAAACTGACGTCAATAGTACTGATAATCTACGCTTCAGCCCCCCCTGGTTGCCAAGACAACAAGAGATGACTCGGCCAGGCTGTTGAGCGCTTTAATAATTTGGCCTGACCATCTGTCGTCGCAGCAACGGTCATAGCCAATTTGCGGCTTAGGCTTAAGCAGCTCGATATTGAAACAATTATTCCAAATATTATTGTGCCTCATGATGACGTTGACGCCGACTGCTGCCGCAGCTGCTAATGACGTTCCAGCTCTAAGCTGCTAAGCGGATATTCGATCTCCCATTATACACACAAACATACATATACATATGTCAATATGTATATCTGTAGGTATAAATACATATTTATGTTGCAAATTAGTGAGCCCAAATATATACATATATATTTTAATTAAAAATTGATTGTGTCATTTGCATTTTATTTATGAATTCAATTCAAGGCACAACCCACATAAAGAGAGAGAGAGAGAGAGTGGGCGAGATAGAGCTGCTTGGGAGGGCGTAGATTAATGTTGATCTCTTTTGATTGCTAGGAAGCGTTATTGATAAGCTTGTCAATTAACTCTATAAAGGAAAACTTACAAAAAGTATCATTAGTCCCTTTGAGATAAAGGTCAATTGAAAGCTCTAGCATACATAAATTTTGTGTGAATGCATTTCAAATGCAATAATTGAATAATCGTAAAAGTTAATTACAACTGAAGCTGCGACTAAGCAGCAAATTAAGAAAAGAGAACGCGATTGCTTACATTTCCCTATCATTTACTTTATAATTACATTATTATTGGATGCTTTAACATGGCTTTAAGTATTAATTCGTTTAATTTATACTCTTCTCATATATGTTACATGAAAAAAATAAACAGAAAGTTCCTCAAAGCTTCACAGCATATTCCATGAACTCTCTCTTCGTTTTTTCATATGTTTGTCGATGGTCTGGCGCTCACTTACGCTAAGTGCATGTACTCTAGTGAGCACAACCAACATATTTACATACACACATAGATATAATAGTCAGCTGCACTCCCAACTTATAACTTTCATTCTCTTCTTTTGTCAGTGTGTCTCCAAATTGTCAAGCGGTCTGCTTTGAGTGCGTATTTTTCAGACAAAAAAATAGAAATGAAATATATAATAAGGTACTCTGATTAGTTTACTTTTTAAACTAAATAATGAAAAGTTGATATTAATAATATATTCTAATAAAAAATTAAAATAATAAAATTGTTAAATGTATTTACATTTCATTTGCTTAAAAAAAATAAGTTAATAAAAAACTAATTAAATAAAAAAATTTAATAAATTAAAAAAAATACGTTTGGCAATATTTAAAAATTTATATAAATTTATATAAAAGTGTCTGAGAAAACTATATTGATAAAACATTGTTGTTGCATGGAACTTGAAACTGAAACTTATTCAGCATGGCATAACTTTCCTAAAGAGTAGCTTAATTTGTTAAAAGAGCAACTGCCCAGAGGCTTATAAATATTTATAAATTATTTATAAAATTTGGTCACACTCTGCCGATTGACTTTTCATTGCCCGCAAGCATTTTGAATTTATAAAATAAATCACACTTAAATGTTTTTCTTCACGTTTTTATTAAAAGCCAAATGCTATAAAAAAATATACATAATCGTATATGTTATATAATTAAAAAAGAAATGCAACTATTACGCTCACATGGAAACAAAGAGCAGCTGTCAAACGGGGGCTGCATAACAAGTGTTGCTGCCAGTTCGACAAGTGAAACAATAAAGACAAAAATCGATACAAAATATTCTGTGTGTATTGTGAGTGCAATAGAGATATGTGTCATATAGTATATATATATATATGTATGTGTGTGACTATACGATGTTTGTGTAACTGTAAATGCAACACAAAGTAAACTGAACTACAGAAAAAATAATAAACAAATCTAGTGTAACGAAGATTAAATACTCTTTGGTAAACATACATATATATACATATATATATATATATATATGTGTATATGTATATATATAATAAAACAGATATGTTCTTTACTTCTATTCATGAAAATGTGTTTATACAAAAATGCAATTTAAGGACAATTGTTGTTGTAGCAAGTACATTCAAAATACAACTAGATTGCAAATACTTTACAGATCTTATTAGGCACAAATGTAAAGCAATCTAAATCAATCTACATACATATATGTATAAACCATATGAATTTGATCTGCTCAGGCAAGTTTCACAACATTTCTTTATGCTATTTATTTATCTTTCGAAAACTTAAATTGAACATTGCATCAGCATTCAGCACTGAGTCCTTCAATATCCTATTGCCACCGGCAAGGGTATCAAAATGTAGCGAACGTGACGAGAGCAGCTGTCAATGTGGCAAAGCCACAGCAACAGTGCTGCAAATAAATAAATGCACACAAGCATAAATAAAGCCCTCTAAATAGCCAACAGAAAAGAACTGTTTAATGTCATTATTTGTTGGGCTTGTAAACATGCCATGTTTGCTGTTGACAATTACTTTTTGGGCTGCCAATAAACAGAGCCAATGACAAACTCCAATAAATCGCCTAATTTAATTAACAAGCAGAAGAGAAATAAGTAAATGTAACGGATGTGTACGACCTAAAGATGATTTCTCATAAATATCTCATATGTCGAGTGCTCCATTTAATTTCTCTATAAACTCTGGCGCTAGTGGTACAAAAATTGATAGTTGAGACGATGTAAAAACTTGACTCTACTATTAATACAGATCTCTTTGTGATACACATATTTTCACATTTAACTAATCTACACACAAATACCCATTTAATAGTTTTCAATTCATACAGGGTATAAAAATGAAGCAAACAGTCAACAAAATAAATAAAGCAACTGCTGTCAATGGCGTAGCAGAAACGGCGGTATATGATAAACCGAGCATATAATTGATTTAAGTATACACACACACACACATTCATACATAAATTGGCATACATATATGTATGTATGTATATATTTTGTATCTGTGGAATAGCTGATGCTCCGCGACAGTTCAGATTGTTAGCTGAGTGGCAGACAGGCACGAAATTGATTTCCAATAAGCAGCTTGCCACGTTAGATTGTGTTAATTTTACGCTAAATCTGTTTTAGCCCAGACTTCATTGATAAACTTTGACATTGATGAGTTAATGATGATGGGGAATACACAAATACAAACACACACACACCCACACACACACATACGAGCACACTTTCGCTCTCAAACAAACAAAATGTCAAACGCTCGTCTCTGAGGCATGGCGAGCTGCTGCTTGTTAACTCAGGATGCCTGTTAGTGGTGTTGGTGGTGGTGGTGGTGTTGGTGGTGTCGTTTGCAATGCTTTTGATTTTATGGCTAAAGTTCGCAACGACTTTGTCATTTGTCATGGGCATAGATATGCCAAAAATGAAGTCAAGCGAAGCACAGCTTCCATAGAACTTTCATTTTCCTATTGCATTAGCTCGGTGATTGTGTTCGTAAAAATGATTTTTATTAAACACTTTTGAGGCCTAATGCAGAGTAATTAACTAACAAAAGATTTACTGATAATTGTGATAAATTGTATTTCTATAATTAATAGTAGCTTTGGGACTGCTGAAAGCCAAAAACGCATTATGAAACGCATTTAGAAAGTTTTGTACAGTATTTAAGAAAGAGAATAAAATGACCGAAGTAGAACTTTTTATTAATTCGTTTTCATTGTGCAAAAAAACAAAAATATTTCAAATTCAATTAAAACTATGTTGATTGAAATGCTTATGGCAAATATTCACAAATATTTGCATTGCAATAGAATTTTTATTTCAAGCATGGAAATATTTACTAGCGAGCAGAATAAAATAATACAAATCGCTGATCAATTAAAATGCCAATAGAAATTCTCAGCTGAATAGCTAACAATATTTTGCTGAGGCAAAGTGCAAAACATGTCGAACCAAATGGTTTCGTAGCTGCCTAAAACATTGCTGGATAATCAGAAGAAGTAATACATATTCTGTAAATACCCCTGAAACATTTCGTATATTCTTCTTGTTTCCATTACGGCTTTCACAACTGAAAAACAAAAACTGATAAACAGAAAAAAAAATTGTTCACTTAGCCTCTAGCAGAGCAAAAAAGCTTGTTGCCAACAAAAATTTATGTATAAATGGAAGCACCACAGTACAAATAACCAGCCTTTGGTAATGTTAACCAAAAACTCAATTTCCGTTTGAAAACTCATTTCGCATTTTTGGTTGTTTTAAATCAACAGCAACAGAAACAGCAACAGCAACAGAAGTCGCTCAGGCCAGCAGACAAACAATTGCGTAAAAACAATAAACAATGCTGGCAACATCAACAGCAATCAAGTGCACTTGTAGGGATGTTTTGGAGGGTGGGCTGAGAGAGTTGGCTGGGAAATGAACTCCACCTGCAATGGGCAACGCATTGCTCATGTGCATGTCCACAATTAATTTACAATAAAACAATCAATTAATTACCCTTACATCCGGCCGTGTAGCGGAAATTGTGCGCAATATCCAATTGTTGAGCTGCCATGGCCCGAACGTGGACTGGGGGCAACACGGCCAGCAGTGTCAAGTAGCAGAAAAACTTTCGACCGCAACAATAGGCAAAACGTCGAGCACGATATTTAAAGCACCCAAATTGACAAGCCGTCGGCTAACTGTATTGACAGGCAATCGTACGGGCTGGGGGCATCGGGAACCGGGAACCGGGAACCGGGAACCGGGAACCGGGAGCCGCGCACCGACACCGATGACGGTACCGGCAGAGGTGCAGACAAACCAAATAGCCACGACCCTTTGTGAAAACTAAACCTTAATAACAACAACAACACAGCTGCCTCGTCAAATGCAACTGATTAGTGTTGAAAACATGGTCGCGTGCGTCGAGTCTAACTGTTTTGTAACACCTTGGGGCTTAATGAATTCGTTACGCAAATTCATTACAAATGCAAAGCCATTTCACTGGCGGACACGACACAGCAATACCCTGGACTGAAAATGTATAGCTAGTTTGAGTATTTCTTTTGTTTTTATTTTATTTTATTTTATGGAGTATAAAAAAACAGCTTAAATATTTATGCAAGGAAGGGTGCTGTTTCGAAGTCAATTGTGAAAGGCGTGGATTCAACACTTAATAATTAGTTACTAAAAAATAAAAAAAATAAAAAAATAAAGTAAAAAAGATAAATGCCTGGCAGAAAACTGAGTCAGTCTACTCTTATATATTAATCTGTCAATGGAAACTTAACGTGACAATGACAATGAAGATAGACTACAAATACTTGGATAGACTACTGATACTTTTTCGACTGTACAAACACAGAAATCAGCTGGAATACTAAAGACTCATAGTGTATAGAATCAATTAAAATGAAGCTGGAATAATTTCAAATTATTTTGGCTTCCAATATTTCCATATCAATGACTGTCTTGGAAGATTTCAAGCTGTCCAAATTTAAGCCTTGTCACAGTTTGTTGTAAAGAAAACAAACAATGCATGTCTATTTTTATTATTTGCCATGACAAATAAATGACAAGTGGCTTAATTAGGCGCATGGCAATTGTGGTTTGAAGTGTGTCAGTGGTGAGTACATGTCAGCAGCAGCCGAGAACACAATTGACATGAAAGCAAATGAAGGCGAGGGGTTGGTTCTGTTCCCTATTATGACTTTTATTTTTTGGCCTGCCTTACTTACCTAGGCAGCAATTTTTTATGCAAAACATAAGTTTCACTTTGCTTGGTGGCTGCATCTGCATAGCTGGAACGATGGGCGCGGCAAGCGTTGCGGGGCGGCGTTTAAAAAGTTAACACTAGTCAAAGTTAACCAAATTTGTTGCATACTTTTCTGCGCCGCTTCACAAAACACACTGAGCAAGTGCACAGCAGCCGACGACGAGGCACAGGCAGAGGCAGCTGTATATAATGAGCACGATCTGCCTCCCACTCGTGGCGCCACGCAACTGGGGCGTCCTGAATGGCTATGTATGTAGAGCTGCTGAGCAAAACTTGCGCCAAAATACTCAAACGCAGCGGGCGCTCATCATCAGCAGCAACAGCAGCAGCAGCAACAACAGCAGCCGCATTATAATGAAAGTGGAAAGTGAGCTAAGCACAATGGTTGAGGCACAATAATAACGGCTTAAAATGCAAACTTTTTTATAGTCTGATCATAATTTGCATTTCGCTGTTTCGATTACCAATAAGCGTTCTTCGTAGACTAAATATTTATTCAGGCTCTGTTGAAGCGTTTACTTTCGTTGCAGATTTCCCCTGCCGCTTGGCTGAGTTCACCCAAGTTGGAAAATTTGGCAACTGTTCGAGTCCTTGTCAAGGGCATTTAACTTATTCATGAGGAAAAGAAAGTCAACTTTCCTGAACATTCTTGTTCACCTTATATTGTTTTTTTTTCTCTCTCTTTATCTTCTGCTTCCTCTTCTATTCTTTCAATTGCACAAAGTTAAGCTTACAAAAGTTTACGAATTTGAGAAAACTATTGATGTCCATGTGCATATATTTGAAGCGCGTGTAAGCTTATTGTGAACATACATGTTTTTATGTCTGCATATATATTGAATGTTCTTAGTAAATGAATATTATGCATATTTAGTACAGTCATGCTGAGCTAGCTCGTGTTGACAGGAATATTGAATGAAATATAAGTGAGAGAAATTTTGTTGCAGAATTTTTGAATGCAATATGAGTAATAGTTATTAATTCTGAATTTTATATAATTTAATTATTCATTTTTTTTTTGCAAAAAAGTATTAATATGCTTTTATGAATTACAATTTTTTTTTTAATAATTAATATATAATTAATATAAAATATTTAAATAAAAATATATATACAAAATAAATAAATATTAAAAAATATATATAACTAAAGAAATAGCATATCATTTAAATTTATTCAATTTTGTGTGAATAAACAATAGTTTGAGATAGAACTCTATCAATATTCCTAGTTGTACAAATATTGGAACATATATATCAAATTAACATAAAAAAATAAATAAAATAAAAAAATAATAATATAAATAAAATAAATTAATTATTTGAAAATTCAATTGTTTTTCTCATTTTAGCATAATAACATACAAATATAATAATTTAAAAATATATAATAAACCATAGATAAAATAAAAGATAAGATTAGGGCTTTTATATGGTTGTCAGCTGAACATAAATAATTGTCCAAGTCAAGTGCAAAGATTTTAAACAAATTTGTCACTGCGAAGTCTTACTTATCAAGATAAAAAGTTTTGACTTGGTTAAAACCTGTGTTATATATAATATTTAATTCATTTTAATATTTCTGATAGAGAACATCAATTTTTCAATAAATTATATATATTTATTTATTGTATTCATATTATAATTATTTTACATTATAAATTCCTTTTTTGTTTTATTTATTTTATTATAATATATTTCATTTTTATTAATGGGCAGATCGCAGTCTTTTTATTTTTCAGCTCACTTCATTCGTCAGCATCCATTGTGGCGTCTGAAGTTTATTGGCCTTACCACCCGGCGACAGGTAATAGCAAATGGATTTATACACCCACACACACCCACACAGCATTATATATATGCTAAATGTGTGTTGGCTGTGTTTGCAGTCTTCGTGCTGCTGCTCAATGCTCTTTAGCTCGCACAGAATGAAGACTAAATTAACTGACGCTGTGACGTCATGGCATGCCTTCGGGCCGAGGCTTATTGATATATGGAGAGTTTCTCTATATAGCTATATGGAATTCATTTTTATACACACAGAGCGCACAGCTGTCAGGCATTTAAGCGTCAGCATAGTGCTTAGTGCTCAGTGCTCAAGTGCCGCTGGCGCCAAAAAATTTGACCCACTTAGTGGAAGGCCAGCAACAACAAGAAATGGCTAAAACATGAGCCGTGCCATTTGCCAGCCGCCAGAGCCGTTGCATGTGGCTCGCCACTTAACTCAATTTGCAATGTAGCTGTCGCTGCTATTGTTATTGTTGTTGCTGTTGTTGTTGTTGTTGTATTTACCGCCAAGTGCAGCACAACGAAATTGCTGCCATATTACGAACGACACTAGCGTATTGTTATTATTGCTGGTGCTGCTGGCATTGTGGATGGCGTTGTTGTTGCGGCTTGCGGCAGCCACGCCGAAGTCGTCTTGGCTGTGTCATCAAAATCGAATTGAAATGAAACCACAATTGAAATGTCAGACAAACGTAGAGAAACATTTTTTTTTTTACTTTTGCTGTTTTTTTTTTTTTTTTTGACTCTGGCAGATGGCAGCTGGCAGCATCAGGCAGGCAGGCAGGCAGGCAGGCAAGCAGTCGACCCACATAAAATTCAATTCACATTGAAGTTTCCAGCGCATAGTGGCTACAAGAAGAGCAGCAGTCGCACCCACAGCCGCAATAGTGGCAGCCGTGCCAATGGCAGCCGTGAAAATCGTACACGCGCCCATTGCGCGCCATTTTTCGAGCCGATGCCTTCAATGGAATCATTGAACTGCCAACGCCTGCTGCGCGAGAGCACAAGGCGCAACAGGAGACGACGCCATGACCAGACACACGCAAACACAGAGACACACATATGCTGATAAAAACAATAGGAACAGCAGGCTGCTGACAATATTTGTAGGCCCTTTTGCCGGCATCGCGCACATTGCTATCAGCTCCCGGCCAGCATGAATTTAGCTTTGCACTCGGCATCGACTTCCATTAAGTGTCAGCATGTTTGCGTCTTTGTGAATAGTTTGGCGCCACCGTCTGACCTGATGTGAGCATGTATGTGTTTGTGGTTGTTTGTGAGTGTGTTGAGTGAATTGCTGGGCAAGTTGAATGCATAAAACAGTCATTAGAAGAGTTTGTCAAATGAGCTGCGAAAAACTGTTAGAGCAGCGGACAAATTGAATTCCAGTCACGTGCAGACCATGACGCACCAATCATCCTCTAAAGTACACTTAATAGCAAAAAAATAAGAAAAAGAGCTAGAGATGAATAGTATGACGCAGATAAAATACCCTTTGAAGGCAAATTAATTAAAGTCAGCTGATTATACAAGAACTGAGCAGAAAACGACGCATCAAAGCACAGCTTAAGGGGCAGACAGAACTAAAACAAACTGTCAAAATGTTATTCTCTTAAGGCATATCATTTCAAAGTTGTAATATCCTTTTAAAGGGTATAATCGCATATTTCTGACAGAGCCGGCGATAGCGAGACGAAATCCATTAGCCAGTGGCCAGCTGTAGCAGCTGCATGATACATTATCAAATTGCGGAAGGCAAATGTCGAAGCAGGAAATCAAAAATGAATTTGCCATGTAATCACAATCGCAATGGCAATGGCAATGGCAATCATAATCCCAATCGCTTGGCCAGAGCCAAATAGAGCCAGAGAATATGTAAAAAGTGAGGCGAACTGACTTGAACTCAAACCAAGCTAAGACAAGCGCCACAGAGCTGTAGGCCGTGGTGAGTTTTCCTTTGAGGGTCTCACAAAACCGAAGAGCGTAGAGCAAAAGGCAAATGTTGAGCCCACGAGAGCGAGTGCCGACATCAAAACAAAGAAACCCACGCGGCTTAGCACGAGAACTCGTTGAAGTTCTAGTAGCAAAGGAAAAAAAACCCTCTATAATATAACGCATGCTTGGCGCTCTGAATGACTAAGGCAAAGTTAGCGAAGATTCAACAAATGACAGAACTCATGGCCAAGCAACAGAGCGCCAAGAGCAGAAGGCGTGGGAGTAATGAAATGAGGGAGTAGAGTAAAAGTAGCGGGAACGAGAACAGCTTCAGCCAGCCAGCCAGCAAAAAGCATAAGCGCTTTGTGCCTCAGTGACTGGGTCTGTATTTGACATGCGTATGTGTGTGTGTGTGTACGTGTGTGTGTATGTGTGTGTGTGTGTGTATGTGTGTGTTTGTGGTTTGGTGTGAGCGCAAATTACAGACTAACAAGTGGTCGTTGACTGGCAAGCCAGCGAGGCAGACAGCCCCAACCAAGACAGTTGATTTGATTTGACAGCAAGACATGACATTTGGGTAACAGACAGTCAGCCAGCCAGTCAACCAGGCAGCCAACCAGCTAGGCAGCTAGGCGCAATTGGAGTGAAGTGAAGCTGAAGATATGCCACGAGTGCTGCCTCAGCGGATGCCCCAAATGATGAGCAGAGATGTCGCCGTTGCTCGTGCTGCTGCTGCTGCTGCTGCGGCCGCTCCTGCTCTTGGCAAGTGCAAGTAACCGCAAGTCTTCACAAACACTACACTACACCCGCGCGCCCATATAATGAAGATGGATATCTGCGACCAAGCGACTAGCATAACAATGGGTAACCGGATGTAGCACTCGGAAAGGGAAATGAATAGCAGGACATGGGCATGAAAATCCACACCAATGCAAAAAAATGGAAAATTCGTTGCCTTGACCCATACACTAGGACCATGTCTAGGATATATATGTATATATTTACTTTAATTTAGAGTTAATGATAAACAATTTATAGTTTACCAAAAGCTAGGGGAGCGTAAAAGAAGCAGCTGCTACGGATCTAATGCTGCAGAGACATGATAACAATTTCTAGAATTCCTTTAGGTGCATGTGGAATTAATAAAATAAATCAACTTTTTTTTTTAGTCTTATATAAATTAGTAGTAAAATCTAAATACCCAGCTATTTCTATTATATTCATATATGTACATATATGTATATATTTTGTATATTATTTATATAAATTATCAATTATAATAAAATGCAAAATTTTTTTATTTATTTAAGACCCTTAATATTAATATTTTATTTATTTCTTAATTATCATTATTAGAAAATTTATATTTTGTTATATATTAATAATACAGAAACGATCATAGTAATAGGATTGAATGTAAGCAATCTATTCAGTTTCCTTAGCCAGCTAATTCAGTTGAAGGATCACTTTATACCAAATAAAACACTATATTAAGTATTCTGAACTATTTAATTTAGAGTTGTATTAGCAAAGTAGCAAAGAGTATTATTAGAGTGATAAATGCTATAGATGTCTATGAATTCATATGTATAACAAATTTAATTATATTGATAAAAAATTAAATTATTAGAGATCATGATAAATAAACTAAAAATGAGTCTTGCAACTATTCTAATAATAATCTGTATAACAAATAATTTAACAATGCTTCAATCTGTATTCATGTTGCTCCACATTTCATTTGTTTCGCTCAGTGTACTGGTGCGGGAGTACGCACACGTATATGTATATGCATAAATATATTTATCGTTATGCAAAGTCGTATATCAATATGCGTGGCAAACAGCTAAACGACTCGGCATAACTTAGCTCACCTCTTTTGTGTTTCACGCTATGTGCGGATAGTTGTTGTTGTTGCTATTGTCGCTTGTGGTTGTTGTCCCGGCGAGGTGCAGTTGCAAGCGCTAGTTGCCGGTTAACGGAGCCTGGAGTGGGTCAGGTGGGTTGGATGGGTTTTATACTGTTTGTGTTTGCTCGACTGCGCTCTCGCTGGGGTTGGGGGTTGGGGGGCCCAGAGTAAGGCAAGAATGTATGTAGGCGCTCGGCCTGATTGCTAGCAATGTCGTTGGCCGTGTGAGAATATTGCAGATGACTACGGCAATGACGACAACGACGTAGCTTACCTACGCCTCACTAGTCAGCCTGACGTGCTGAAAAGTCACTTTCGAGTGTTTTCACTTTCCTTGTGGGTGCCTGCGTGCACGTTGCACGTGCGCGTTGACGTTGGCGCCGGTGCTGGCGCTGGCGCTGTTTCCAGCCAAGTGCCACTTGGCAGCGTTGTAAGTATGAATTTTGTTCACAGGTGCACACACCCAGATAAGCGACACGAGCTGCAGCGGCAGCCTTGAAACAATGCGAGCCTGCTTGTTGTTGTTGGTGGGATTTAAGACAGACAATGACTACCCATTCGAGGCACTCGAAAAGTTTGCAGCTTTCCGTTTTTGTTTTTTAATTTGCCTCGTTTCTTGCTATAAACTGTGCAGGACGCGTCGCGTTGGCGTCAGGACTCAAGCGGCAGGCGTTGTTGGCTTTAGCAGAGTTTTTTGGGTGCATTTAGTTGGAATTGAGTTGAGTAATTAAGTTCAGCTGCTTGCGTTGAGTGCATAGTAGACTAGCATGATGATAAATGCTAAATTATGCAAGCTCTCGCATATGGCGAAACTGACCCATTAGTAAAATGACGTCGACGACGGCGGCGACGCCACATGCTAACATTTCGACAGCGCGGCCGCGGCGGCGTATGAGTAATAACAATGTCGCCAAAGGGAAATTGATTTGATAGCGCGGCAAACTGGAACGGGAACGGAGGCGGAGACGGAGACGGCCACGGAGACGAAGGCGAGCACGGTTTAAGGGAACTGTGATGGGACTAGGGGCGTTCAATTAACGGGAGCCTATTCAAATCCTGTTGATATTGTTGTTTGTAAATAGTGTCACACTGTTGTTGTTCTCGTTGTTGTCAGTTTGGCTTTATAAGGGTATTATTTATTAAACAAGTCGAATGTTTTGCCACGCGCCACGTAGCACGTTGTCGTAGGCACCAATACCAATGCGTTCGACTCTCGCGTGCTCTCACTCAAAGCACACACAAACACAAACACACACGCACGCACACCTTGCCAAAGAGTGTAGCATAGGACGCGTTCCTGGCGTATATCTTGGCCGATGCCGTAATTTCGAATGCCCACAGAGAGCTGTAGCCGTGGGTCGATTGAGATTTGGCCAGCGCACTTGGATGCCGATACACTTGGCCTATCTCGGGCAATAATTTGCGTGATTTCGCGTTTAGTTTGGTAATATTTAGAATTTATTTTTAATGTCACGCTTTGTGCAGCGTGCTAACCGCGTTGATTTGTTCGCACCTTGACTATTCGTTACTAAACTCAACTCACAGCGAGAGTTGCCCACAGGCCGTGAGCGCAGCGCACACTCGTTGATGTCTCGGCTGCGTGGTGAGTTCCTGCTGAGTGAGAGCGTGTGCCAGCAGAACAGCTGTTGGCGGCATATACGAAATTCAAAAAGGACTCGGCTCCAATTGAGACCGAGTAGTGCCAAATGCATGAAAATAAGAAAATATTTGAATAGCCGATACGCTTTGTCTATATATTAATGCATAGTTTTGTAGAAATTTATTTTGCCTGGGAATCGAATAAATGTCTGCCTGATGAGCGTATTCGCGCACGCTCATTGCTAAACACGCTCTCGCGCCTTTTTGCCTCAGCTCTCTTTCACACTCTCAGGCGGCACAGCTGTCTAAGCGCCAAGAAGCGTTGCTGTGCATGTGTGTGTGTGTGGGAGTACAAATATTTGTGTGTGTGTGTGCGTTGGTGTTTGGGTAAACGTTTTGGCATGGAAATCTGTTGCATGAACGCGATTTGTTATCCTCTGCTGAGTGTCGCCCAAGTGTCAGTAGGGTTTCTTGCAACATAAATTACTTTGTGGCTTTCTAGCCGATGACCACTCAAAGCAACTACAATCAAAAGCTGAGCAATGCAAGACAATCGAGCTGCAAAAGTATGACTGAAGTGCAAATAACAATCAATATAGAGATCCAAAAAGAATGTGAACAGAGATCAGCTATAAAAGAAGACAGACATAGATAAACACTTATATGAACGCACTCACACACACATACACATTCATGTAAAGCCAAGCCGTATATGGAGTGTCTGGCAGTCAAGCATTTCTCTGGATTTACGTAACTATTGCTGAGCTCTAGATGACTTTTGTTGTTATTGTTATTGTTATTATTATTCATGCTGTTATTTCTGCTTTTGCTGCTCCTGCTGTTGTTGTTGCTGTTGTTTTGTGAGTGTGTGTGCGTGTCTTATGCTTAGTTTCATTGCCAACACAAGAAGAAATATGTAAGCTACCAATAATATTTACAATAAAAACATAAAACCGCAAGTAAGAAAGCTTTAGTCGAGACTACTCGACTACGAGATCCCCTGAACTCTTCAAAGAACCAAGAATTATTCGATTCGTTTCTGCACGCCTAACAAAATATATGTACATGCACATACAAGCACACAGCCACACGTTGATATACGCTTGTACTGCACCTGTCTGTGTGTAAGAATTGCAGGCGTCTCGCTTACTCTGCCACGTGGGTGATGTTGCGAGAACTTATTTGATTGATAATTATGGTTCTAGACGGACAGTCGTAATCAATTTTTCGGATTATGATCATGACCTTGTATGGCTCTAGTAATTGAAACACATTTTTACACTTTTGGGGGGGTGACAAAAACCGAAATTGTATTAAATTACTATCCATACATACATATGCAGAAGACATGGAGACTCCAGCTTTAAAGATGAACGAGATATCATTCTCGATAAGTGTTTTAATCGATAACTCTGAAATGGATAGAGTTATCGATTTCCTGAAATAAACTCGTATACCGCATGCAATACACGCCAAAAGAATGATGTCAGACGGACAGACGGAGAGGACTGTATCGACTTTTCTCGATATATATATACTTTAAGGGGCCTGCCACGCCTCCTTGTGTCTGTTACATACTTTTAACAAAACCAGTATCCCCTGATTTCCCATTTTCAATGAGCGCAACTGTTATCTTAATACTTTCCAAAAACTGAAATTTGATAATCCATTTTAGTTCATTCTTAAGGTAGTTAATTAACAGGGTATCTTTTAAGTTGGCTATTATATTATATTACGTTTCTATATCCAGTAGTCGAATCATTTACATAAATAATAAGAGAGCTTCAAAACTGATTCGTTTCCTAACCGTTTCATCTATATCAAAGACGTGATTTTTTAATAGGCGTATAAAACTTAATACCGGCTCGAAAGAAACCTAACCGATTCCCGCCCAGTAGAAAGCTACGAAAACGTTATTTTGAAGACCTTCTTCTTGAAGAAATATTCTTCTATTTAAAAAACCATAAATATATATTAATTAACTTAATATACTGTATTACAAATGCATAATAAAAAATATTAAATATATATAAAATAAGAAATATAATTTTATATTACATAGGATTAACATAAATAATACTATATCCATAAAAATAATTGTTTTCTCAGTGAAAAATAATAATTATATAGCACCTGTAAATTCTATTCTATTCTTCCAACAGCTGAAAGACGCACAGCAGAAATGTCAATGCATAAGGCCAATATACTTTATTAAGTTTCTCAAAGAATATATATGTATGTATATAAGGAAATGCGTCACTAACTGCTGCTGGCGCCATCTATCGTTGGTTGGCGCCCACAACTTAATTGAATCTCGCAAGCTGTTCCATTTATACTAAATTGATTTCGGTCTATGTGCAATAACCGTTAGCACAAAGCACATTACCCCTTGTGCGTCATCAAAGCGGTCCGTTTGGCGCTGCGGGAAGCCGTCGCATGTCAGCAGCTCCATAGGAATGTGTACTCAATATTCAACTGCCTCGCAGTCAATAGTTCTAGTTGCTACCTTGACTACGTTCTATATGGCATATTAGAAAAGTATTACATTTTTTGTATCAAATGCTCCGCACCCAGTTGCAAGTTGCACGCATCAAGCCGTCAGCTACCTGGACGCAATACACTCAATCGAAGAAAAAAATGCAGAAGGCGCTCAAAAAAGCTTAAACTTTTCAAACATTTTCATACTTTTCAAACGCAAATTCACAAGCTGCTTACATGAAATTCAAACTAACAAGCAACAACAATTAGTAAGTAGCATTGGCACGGATACACAGAGCACATGTATATACATATATGTATAATATATATTTGAATGTGAGACATTCACCATTTATTTATAAAGGCTTTATAGTTCCACTTTTAAGCTGGCTGAGAAAGAACAAGTAAGAAGGCTCTAGTCGAGACGGCTCGACTACGAGATACCCTGAACCCTGCAAAAAAGTGATACTCTTCTTCTTTACGCACGTATAAGCACGCGCTCTGCTAACCGCGTAGTTGCTCTTGTATCTTCGAAAATCAAATAGAAAAGAATAAATAATAATAAAAAAGAAAGAAATAATAAAAAAAATAAAAATAAAAATAATAAATTATGAAGGGCTTAGGCGAGGCTAGAACCTCCGACACCCTAACATTCGTTGCATCTGTCTAGCCATCTACACCACGGCTCACTTAAACGGCAGAGTAGCGAAAACGAATGATATTCGCCATATACGAAAGAAACACTAAAGCAGTGGCTGAAAATACAAATACAATTCAAAGACAATTCTAACGGAATTCAAAAACAATTGTGATTCTTAGAACATACACGCATAGCAACATAGAAAACAGCCCAAGACTTTTTGTGTGTATACATACATACATACATACATATGTGCACACGCATACGAAAATTGATTTGCATTACTCAACGTTGCTTGCATTTCCATTGTTATTTTAATTGTTTTAAAATTTTTAAATATATAATGGAATGTAATGAGAGTTCAGCATATGATCTACATATTCTATTTAACATTTTAGTTTTTTTTTAGAAATCATAACTCTTTTACAATTAGCTTTACATGCACAAATACATATGTATGTACATACATTGTATGTATGTATGATTGCAGCCACACGCTGATCTACGCTTGCACACATATACATACATACATACAAACCTATGTACCTATGTATGTATGTATGTATGTACATATGTGCGCCCGCAATGCGTCTTGCTGTATCGCTGCCTTGCTTGCTGCGCCACATGGGTTTTGATGAGAAAACTTTATGGACTAATAATTCTGTTTCTAGATGGACAATCATATTGATATGTTCAGATTAAGATTATGATATTCATATCTATATGCCAAACCAAACTGTATGTCTCTAGTATTTGAAATGCATTTTTTACACATTTGGGGGTGGTGGGGCTAATTGGGGACCGGAATCCAAAATCTGCCAAAAACCGAAATTGTATTAAATTAGTATCTATATATATGCAGAAGACTTGGAGACTCTAACTCTAAAGATGAAATAGCTAGAATTTTAAAACTGGTTCCCGATAAATTCGTTTATCGATAACTTGCCAAATATATAAGTTATCGAATTTCTGAAACAAACTCGTACTGCGCGTGCAATATACGAACCTAACACAAAAAGAATGAACTCACTAGCTTTTGTATCTTCGGAAATCGACGCGTTCAAACATACGGACAGACGGACAGACGGACGGACGGACAGACGGACAGACGGACAGACGGACGGACAGACAGACGGACATGGCTATATCAACTTTTCTCGTCACCCTGATCAAGAATATATATACTTTATGGGGTCTGCCACGCCTCCTTCTGCCTGTTACATACTTTTAACAAAACCATTATACCCTGATTTCCCATTTTCAATGGGCTCAGGGTATAACAAGTAAAAAAGCTCCAGTTGAGACTTTTCGACTATGAGATCCTCTTAAACATTCGAAAAACTAATATTCCTCGGCTTTTACGATTCATATCTGCATAAATAACAAACACATACTCACGCACAAGCACGGCCTCTGGTAACTGCGCTTGGGCAGCAATGTGGGAAGTTATTTCATCAATAAATTTTCTTGTAGATGGACTTTCGTAAACAAACTTTCAGAATATGATAATTACAGTAATTGTGGATGCCAAACCAACCCGAAAATCTAATATATTTGGAATATGGTTTTTACAAATTTTGGATGGCGGTGGACTTGAGGCCGATATTCAAAATATAACAAAAATCAAAATTGTTTAAAATACAAATGAATCTATATAAAAAATATTGAAAACAAAAGTTCAAGTTCACAGGTCTTATAGTTTCTGAAATCGAAGCATTATGAATAGACAGACAGATAAATAGATGGACCCAGAGACTTAGCGACTTGCCTCAGCTTATCGCCTTGACCCCTTTGTGGGGTCTGCCATGACTCTTTCTGCCTGTTACATGCATTTAACATAACTATTATACCTTGATTTCCCATTCTCAATATGAATACAAAATTAACTAAAACACATCTGAAATGTGAATTGCAAACTCAATTAAAATAACTGATTTTTAACTCGCTAGAATTCATTCAATTTTATAATACTTATATTACAATTGAAGATTTGTTTGATGAATAAGTGTTTTTCTTTTCTTGACTGCTCACTATGTAGAGTTCACTCAGATGACGATCGTTTTGATTCAGCTGCGAAGTGATGGAGATGTTTTGGGCCTAGCGACTAGCTCTTCAACATTGTAATTTACGAGCGGCAATTCGCTCAAGAGATTTCCTTTTAAGAGATTACGGTCACTAAATTAATATACCCTTAGTCTATATTTAATTTTACAAATTTAAATTTTTTTTTTTTGCTAATCTTTGCTTTAAGATATTTTCTAACTTGTTAGGTACTAATCGTACTTAATATTTATTTTCAAGTTTTCAATTAACACTTTCTATTCATCATAGTTTCAATAGTATCACTGAACAAACAAAAATTGTTTAAAATACATATTTGACTATGAATTGGGGTACAGCTGGGTGGTCTGGCAAGTAAAAGACCCGATCGGGTTGGTGATACTTTTGTAATTAAATGTTTTGAACTTTCTGAGCCTTACAATTATATTATGTAGTTTGACTTAAATTTGATACTACATTAGTCAATACATTTAAATAAATAGTGAAGACCTCATCCCATTTCCTTATTATCAATACCAAAATAAAAATCTGATTTCGCGAAAATTGAATACGGAAGCATTCACTTTACTTTGAATTATTTTCTAATCAATACAAAGAGTTTGTATTTTTCGAAATTTGGTTACCTGGCTTAAGTCAAGGGTTAAGCGCTCACAACTTTGAATATGAAAAGCGCTTTTTTTTTGGCTCTCTTTAAAAATGAAAATAATAATAATTTGTAACAAATTTCGCAACGTCAATGGCAAATGGCCTTGAGGGCCCACCACACAAACGAAAGCCGCAATTAGCTGAAACATCAGGTGCATACAAGGCTGCTAGGCAGAGTGACATGCAGGCAGGCGGCAATGGTAGTCAGGCAGTCAGGCAGACCGGGGACTGGCAGTATTCTTTTAAACATTTTAATTATTTTGCTGCAGTCGTTCGATTATTCAGGACCCGCGGCAATTGCAGGTTGCGCTGCATTCGCATGCAGCTCATCAAACAACCGATGGCAAATGTAGTTTGCAATATCATTAATGGGACGGCTGTGGCAAACGAAATTGTGGGTATACTGAATATTGAATTGAAACGAGGATAAGGCAAGAATGAAAGGGAGAGGGGGAGGGGGAGGAGTGTGGCACTCAAGAGCCGCTTGTTATGCACTTTTTCATATAAATTAACAGAGTTTTGCACTCCTGCTGCGACGCGTTGCAATACAGCTCTGCCGTTTGCTGTAATTTTACAACTTTGTCAACGTTTTTACCGTTAGCTAAAGTAAACTCAATTAACTTTTTGCTGCTTCAACGCTAGCTGCAGCAACAATAAACAATTTTTTCTATACCTCCTGGCCGCCTTCGTCTCCGTCCTGCTGGCAGAGAGCAAAAGCGTAATTACGCAAGATAACGGCCAAGTGCAGCCTCGACTACTCGTATAAATTGCTTAGAAATTGTAAAGTGTTGGGCTAAATATTGCTGCTGTGGGTATTTGTCAAGACGAACCGCAGCAAGTGTCAGCTGACATTAACCAAGATTTGTGGCCAGCCATGGCCGAGACGCGGCGCATTAGTCAGGGTTTGCAGCAACAGCATTTAATTAAAAAAGTTCCGTTTGCCGCTATGCAATTAGCGACCTGGCCTGAGTTATGATCGCAACGCAGACTTATTAATGTCCATATGGATCTCACAGATTTTCCAACATTAATTTAAGTGACATTTTTAGCAGCAAAGCAACGCACAGCAAAACACACAACATATTAAAATTTCATTACCTAGACGCAAATACTTTTCAGTTGCTGTTAACTCTTTGTTGCATGCAAAAACAGGATAAATAGCATCAACGATAATACATGCACATACAGCAGAGGACAGACGACGGACGGCGGGCGACGGGCGACGAACAACAACAGCAGCATAAATATGTTTGTATGCAAAGGAAGCTCTGCACATAAGACACACTGAGCAGTGCTAAGAAAGCCACCCAGGTATGCTGACACCTATGCATAAATAATGAGCATATACACACGCACACACATGCATGTCGGCGCTAAAAGCGTCAGTGTAATAGCTAAAATAATGGCAAAAGTGCAATTGTGAGTTCAAGTAAATAAAAACTATTCAAATATGCAAAACACAATTCAACAGACAACAAACGCCAGGGGCCTTATACAGCTTGGCTGTGTGCGTGTGCGCCTTTGCAACTCAAGTGCATAAATTTAGTTGTTAAAGCCTGATTGATATGTCAGCATAGGTCACAAGCCATATCCACATTGAGTACGGCTTTCAGCAGCTACAAAATAAAATTATTGTTGTTATATATCAGTCAAAGCGCAGCGCTCTGTGCTGCGTGCCACGCACAAAAGTGCACTATAGTTGCCCTGCTATATGCACTTGGGTGAGGTAATATGTTTAGCTACATATATATATTACCTAAGAAAAGCTGAGAATAAATTGAGGTCCTTATGAATAAGGCAGGCAAGGCAGGACTCTCAGCTGTTATAAATTGTATTTATTATTAGAGCAGTTTTCTGCTATCTATTAGAATATTTATATTATGTATTTATCTAGTTTTACTTTGATATTTTATAACAATAATATCAAATGTTATTTACAATTAATCATGTATTACAGAACGCATCTTTTGGGTATATGAAAATGGCTGGAATCTTTTGGTCTTCTCTTACTTGGCTTGATCAATTAGTATGATAAAACTACAAGTATTTGCGTTTCAATTCCGTATTTAGGGCACTTTGTAAGTTTCAAGGGTATTTTGTAGTCGTAGTAAGAGCCGTACAGCGCCAGCTGCCTCATCTTACAAATATTTTATAACATTTCCTACTAGAATTGAAGCAGTCACAAAGCGCTCAAAGGCTTTTTAGTCATATTCCTTATTCTTGCGCTGTCAATTTAGCTTTGTATTACATTAAATGAAAGAATATTATTAAATGTAGTAGAGAATGTATACATATATCTGTGTTGTATATTCATTATGCTATTTGTATATATTTAATATTAGTTTTACTCTCGTAATGTAAAAGGCAAAGTAATTCTATTTAATCTCATTTTTTCTCAGTTAATTTAGCTGCAAACTTTGTAGTCTTGTTGATGACACGTTGAGAAGACTTTGCAGATTCTCTTAACTTGGCACACAATGAAAATTCGATCAAACTGATGTATCAAAAGCCATCATCATCACCTGGTTGACTACTTTGAAGAAAGGACTACAAAGGCGTTAGAGCAAAAATTAATTAACTTTTGTTTGGTTCCGTGCTGTGGATGCTGGCCACGCCTGATGTTGACCATATCCAATTTGCCAACAATGCCCGCAAAGGACCAATTACGATTCTTCTGATGCGGCTGCTTGTTATTGTTTTACCCGTTTTTTTTTTTTCATTTGTAGTCAGACGCCTCAAAAACAGCTTATTATAGCGAACAGCGACGCCTACAAAGCATCAAGTATGACGCTGAGAGCGCAGACATAGAAAAGGATTATAGAAAGAGGAAGAAAAAAATGGCAGCCTTTGAATGTCAGGCAAAAAATAGCGCAAAGCCACTAACGATGCCGCTTTTTGTTGGCATTGTTGGTGGTTGCGGCTGCTGCTGCTACTGCTGATGGTTGCCGGCAGCCAAGAAGCGTCAAGAGATGATGCAATGATTATGAAAGCAATGTTAGTGAGCAAAAACTGGCAACGTGTGTGAACGTACAAGCGCTGATGTGAACGTGTGAGAGTGTGAGTGTGTGCGGGTGTAAAGGTGTAAAGGTGTAAGGGTGTTGGGGTGTACATGTGCGTGTGCTTTGGCAGTTGTAGGCACTTTGCGGATGCTCGTGAATTGAACGTTTATTGACACACAAAAGCTGGAAAATTGAAAAATTCTGCACTGCCTCGCCCGCTTTTTAATGCGCATCACACCTTTCAGTTCATTTCTGTTGTTGTTGTTGTTGTCGTTGTTGTTGCTTCTCTCGCAATCTACCCCGGCAGCACCTGCCAAGCTGATGACAACGACATCGCACCGCCCTCAAAGGGCCGCTTTGTGTGTGGTCGTGCAGGCGTGTATTAGTATTCAATAGTTGGCCAAGTCGCAGGCAATACAAAAACGAAAGCATTTTATGTCTTATTGCATATTCGTTCCCATATGCCACGCCAGCGGTGCCGTCAACGCCCCCTGCACCACCACTGCCTTTGCTTATGATTGCGCGCTCAACCATAATGGGTTAATGGCAAATTGAATTCAATTGAATGGCAGCCGGCAGCCGGCAGCCGGCAACAGGCAGCAGGCAGTCGTTGCTGCTCGGGGGTCCAACAAAGATGCGTTTTCAAAATTTTGCCATATAAAATTGTAATTGAATTAAACTTAATGGCATATTTCGCATGCCACCAGCAAAAATGGGCGTGGCTGGTAGTGTGCGAATTTTTTAATTTGCCTTAAGTGCAAACCGGCTACGGCAACGGCAGCGGCAACGGCAGCGGCAACGGCAGCGGTACCCCAAAGCGCCATAAAGTCTGAGCAAATTCAATTTTATTTGCCTTCAAAATGGCCTTTTGTATATGGCTAATAGGACCGACGTGTGCACAGAATATAGTAAGAACATAATAATAAACTTCACGAATAAACACAAACTTTACAAGCAATTTATAATAATTTAATTTTATAATAATATAATTTAACATTCACTATTAAATTCTCATATAATATTTCTTCTAAAGGTGTTATGCTGCCCTTTTGTAGCTTATCAACAATGACTTTATCAACAAACATTAATTTAATCTTTTTATTAATTAATAACAAGTAGTTATGACTCCACCGAGGATATATTCATGAATATATATAAATGAAGCAATCTGTATAAAAATAAAATTAAATTAAATAAATATAAAAAAATTATAATAGAATTTAAAATTATTAAAATGTAATATTAGTTTTCAAATTAATAAATTTTAATAAATAATAAAAAAAAAATATTTTAAATAAAAAAAATTTGATTTTAAAATATAATTCAAACCAAATAATATAAATATATTTAAAAAATTATTTAAGTAATTAAAAGAAACAATGATAATAAATTAAAAATTCATTAAATAATAATGTTGAAAATATATGAAAATGTAACAAAAATTGAACAAAAAATTTGAAACATAAATTAATAACATTCTTCAATAAACAATATCATAAAATAAAATTGATTTAATTGGTAAACAAACAAAAAAAAATAAAATAAAAAACAATAACGAAGTAAAAATTAATATAATAATAATATAATTATTGAAAACAAATAAATGTATAAATGTATTTAAAAAGAATTATTTAAGTATTTAAAAATAAAAATAATAATAATAAATTAAAAATTAATAAAATAACATTGAAAAAATAATACAATTTAATATCAATTAAACAAGAAATTTAAAATATATAAAATTAAATCAAATAAAACAAAATTAAATTGAAATAATAACATACAAAATCTAGAATAATAATTTTTATCTTTTTTTTTTATTCTTCATATTACTGACTGAATAAACTATAATTCAATCATATTTAATATTATACATATCCAAATATAAGTTAATTGATGTGGTGCTGTCGATTGTTCAGATAATTATAAAATAAATCAAATTAATTTATCTTGTTACAGTCTCAACCAAATATTTAAGCAAACTGTAAAGTAAACAAAGTCTTTAAACCAAATTTGTGTGTTTAATTGAGAATATCCATAATTGGTTGAATTGTACTTGGTCATAGATGAGTATGCATATATGTATTCTTCAACTTCAACAGAGCTGTATTTACACGCATGTTAAAATAAAGTTCTCAAGGCAAAAGAAGAGGGTCCATATGAAACTAAATGCATGAGAAATTCACAACGGGTGGCACAGCGACTGCTGTTTGGCTACGCTGTGGCGGGGCAGCTAAAAAAGTTTTTGCCATTATTTTCTTTTGAGGGTAATTAGAATAATATTTGATTTGAAACATTTTATTTCAATTACAGCAACGTTCAACATTGAAGCAAACTAAATGCGCAGGGAAGCAATGCCCGCGAGCGGATTGTCCAAAAGAAGACGGAAACAACGAAACCAGCAGCTGCTCAAGTTTGCTGAAGCCGAAGGAGCAACTGTTACAACTGTTGAGACGAAAAAAAAAAAAAAATACGAAATTGAAATAAAAAAAGAATGTTAAAATAATAAGAAATGAAATGACAATTAAGAGCATGAAATGAAATTAAGCATTTGATGAAGCACAGAGGAGCGGAAAAATGATGAAATGATAACACGTTGCGTATACGCCGAGTACGCCCTCGACAGTAAAAGATAAATAAGTAACAACTAAATTAAATGCAAAGCTCATCAGGTGGTGCTTGCTGCATAACTTAGCCAGTAAATAGCGTTAATTGTATGCCATAGACAAAAGCGAGAAACGAGAAACGAGAACCGAGAACCGAGAACGAGTCCATGGCACAAACAAAACTTTTGAGTGCACTTGACTGTCATAAATTTCTAAATAATTGAAAAAGTTGTTGCAGCTGTTACAGATGCTGTCGCAAGATATGTAAAAGGACAGACATTTGAATTGCAGCTGCTATTGAGGAGCTAGCCCTTCAAAATATACCTAAGACACACACACACAGACACACACACACAGCCACAAGCACAAATACAACCACTAATGTTATGCACATACTTGCTTTAACGCATTCGAAGTGCAACTAATCCTTGAATTGTTCTTCACTTTAAGGGCTGAGCATTGTATTAGCTTGTTCTTGTGTTGATTATCAGTTTGCCCAGTCTATACATGTGTCTATATATGCATGTGTGCATGCTGCGTATAATCATGTGCGTAGTATGCAATTAATTATCATGCAATTGAAATTACAATTTGTGCAGAGGCAAATCTATGACAGCGCGCCACAATAAGCACAAACAGTCTGAAAATCATCCACAAAACAACTACATAATCGTCTTTAGAAATTACTGATGAGGTTATTTAGCAAATGTCCATGTGCAGAAATCATTCAATAATTTTATCATTGTTATTTCAAAGGAGTATTGTACTTAATTTGCATTCAAATCAATTTCCAATAACTGTGCACTTTCAATAAAGAAGAGAATATTTAGATATATTTCGGCATTCAGTTGGCTGCACCCGTATTCAATTAGTCTGCTCAAACCCAGTGTATGAAAGCGAGTATTAACATATTTGTGAAATTCATTTCACACCCAAGAGTACCACAAATAAATAACACATTTGCAGTCAAGCTCTGAGCTTATCGTATAACAAAGAAATAGAAATTGTAAAACGTAAGCATAAATTGTCTACTTCACATTCTTTCAGTTCATACTGTTTCGAAAATGACTTAACATGCTTTACAATAGAAAATCATATTTCCGTAAAACATAATTGATATTAAAGTAAATATTTTCCGAGCACAAACCCATTGAAATTTTCATGACAATTGTTTTAGCAAAATCTCTTTTCGATATAAATCAATACAAATCAAAATAGTTAAAATACATATACTGCATCGATATTGTTCTTATGACACATTCTGCCAAGATATGCAAAGCTCTTTTCATAAAGCCAGTTAATCAATCTCTCTGGTTTCAAAAACTAAATATGCAAATTCACTTACAGCTGTGTAAAAACTTCTTAATTAAGTAATTTACTCAGCCTGTCAGAGCAAAGAACATACTCAAGAGCAGCAACAACTACACGTAATCGACTGCTAAGTTAGTTAGTGAAGTTCACTTTGATGTTCTTCGCAAACTTTATTCCGAAAATAATATAAAATTGTTTTGTGAGCTTTTGGGCTCATGAAACAATAACTACCACATATATTTTAATACGTTGCATGCCACTTGCACCAGCACATCCTGGGCTGAAAAAAGTAATGCCGAGGCCCAAGGCCCAACAAGTGCAACATGTATAATGGCAACAGCAGCAACAGCGAATGCAACAAGGTGCGCATACACAGGTGTACATATATGGCACGTGCATGCTCTGGATAGATAGTAGATGCAGTACCTGGGAGTGCCTCGGCTCAGCCATTATTATTATTAAGTATGCTCTAGTTAATTTATCTGGATTTTGGCAGCGCTGAAATACGCGGAAAAAATGAGCTCACAACTCACGTCAGACATGTTCAACTTTTGGCAACTCGCGGTATACTTCATACGCATTCATCCTTGGCATACCCATACAGCAGGTAATGTGGCTTTAATGAGAGCTGTGTAACGTAAAACTATTATTATATTTCATATTCAAATTATATTAATGAATATAATTTTAGTTAAGTTGCTTATTGTTAGAGTAAGACGGATTGCCATAAATTAAATTAAAATAAGAGCTAGAGAATTCTTTCTTTTTGTGTTAGACTCGTATTTTACACGCACGATACGAGTTTGTTTCAGAAATTCGATAACTTTCCTATTTCCAGAGTTATCGATCAAACAGTTTATCGGGAATCAGTTATAAAATTATAACTCTTTAGAGTGATAGTCTCCAAGTTTTCTGCATATATATAGATACTAATTTAACACAATTTCGGTTTTTGGCAGATTTCTGATTCAAGTCCCCAATTCCCTATGTATTTCAAATACTAGAGACATACAGTTTGGTTTGGCATATAGATATTAATGCCATGATCATAATCTGAACTGTTGATTACGATTGTCCATCTAGAAATAGAATTATTAATCAAAGAAGTTATGGCAGCAAAACCCACGCGGCCCAGTAACAAAGGCAGCGAGACAGCAAGCCGCCTTCAATGCTTACACAAACACAGGCGTATGTATAAGCGTAGATCAGCGTGTGTGTGCTCGTGTTTTTGCATGTATAGTTTCTCACATGTGCAGAATCGAAACGAAGCATTCTTGGAATATTGTTCGTTCGAAGAAGGGCTGCTCGTAGTCGAGCAGAACCGACTACAGCTTTCTTACTTGTTTAATACTGTATTTTGTATATAGTTTTTAATATACATATAAATATCCGTTTCTTTATTGTAGTATTAAGCTCAATTAGGGATTGCACATAGGGATTGCATAGTAGTATTACTACTACAAAGAGCAAGACTAAATAGATGTTTTAGAGTCTCTAAGTACCTTAAACACAGCCCAGCAATAACATATTCATAATATATTCTGCTGCACTGAAACGAACAAAATATATTTAACAGGAAATAACTGGATTGCATAATAAATCAATGCATTGGTTGCATTGCAATGCGAGTGTATTCACTATTCGATCTGGAGGCAAATGCAATTGTTACTTATTTTAAGTTTGGCATATAACTTTTTCTTTGCCTACCCAACCTACTGGCCCCTTTTGCTGGTTCGTTGTTGCCGCTGCTGCTGTCGTTGTCGTTCGCATTGCTCTTGGTTTTGTTTTCAATTTTATTCTTGTTTTTGTTTTTGTTTTTGTTATGGCAAACAACGAAATTATATAAACGATGTCGGTTAGAATTGAACGCCTTCGGTTATTTGCGCGAAGTTTAATGGAATTTTCAACAGTTTTTGCAACTGTGATTTGCCAACCGCAGAGAACAACAGTGCCACACCCATCTGCCCACTGCCCACATTGACATCCTTCACAAACACAAATAAAAATTGCATGAATTCTGTTTATTTACTTACATTTCGCGAATTAAATTTTGTTGTTTTTCTTTTTTTGATAACTCGAAATGGAATTCAACTTTGTGCAACGAGACTGCTGCTCTTGTAACTGACATATGCAATTTGAGAGGGGGCGGAGTTGATAGGCGGAGGAAGCGTGTGGCAGTAGGCGTGGCATTAACATTTAGCACTTAAAGTTGGAGCCGTCTGTCAAGCAGCTTATTAAAAGCTTGCTCCCAATTCGGACTGCATTAAAATTTCACTTTAATATGCAAAATGTGTACGACTTGAGGCCGAGAGCAGACAGAAGCTTAAAATATATGTCAGATTTTGTGCCATTTGTTTTGTATTTTAATGAGATGAATTAGCATAAAATGCGAATGACAGGTACTCGCCCAGCCAGCACCCAGTACCCAGCATCCAGCTCACAGCGCCCCTTCCACATGCATTCAATTTGTCAACAAAATATGACAACGTTTTCAGTGAGGCACTTTAGGGATTTGTGAAAAGGTCACAACTAAATATATAAATGTAGATGTAAGAAAATACTTTGAAGTTTCTGCTCTTGCTGGTCATATTATACAATTTTTCGAAATATATACTATATATACATATACATATATATATGCATATGTATAATTTTTTATACTCGGTTTTTAATTTGAAAAGAGATAACTTAAAAGTCATGATGTGTATTCGGCGAACAACCCTTTGCTCCCGCAATCATATGGCCGTCAGCAAAATATGTTCGCAGGCCGTTGACCAGGCAACCCTTATCAAAACATTTATATGATTCCGTATATGTTAAACGCAGAAATTGTTCTCCCCTGCACCGTTCCAGTTCAGCTCTCGGCAAATTATATTAAAAAAAAAAAAATGCTTAATGGTCTGTAATCTGCTTAAAACTTGGACACGAGTTCAATTTGCCAAATGGACAGCGGTCTGAGGATGGGCTCACGATTTTAAGCTGTCCATCCAAACCACTCCGCCACGTCGTGCCGCTGCAGCATTCCAGGCATGTATTCTTATTTATGAACTTTCATTTATAAATATGATATGCGAGTGAGGGGTGTGTAGTTATGGCATGGTAAGAAAAAACAAGCACGATCCTTTTAATTTTACTTTAAATTAATGTTCGTGTGAATACACCATATGGGTATGGGCATCTCTCTCTCTCTCTGTGTGTGTGAGGTGTGTATGTGTGGGGGTGTGGCTGGCCAGCAGCGTGACGGAAAAGAAACAAACTGGCAAGGCAGACCCCGTATTCAATTTGCATTGTTGTTTTTTACACCGAGCAGTTTTTCTCTGCGTTGCGAGTATGTGTGAATTTATTTCTTTTCAAAGTTGAAACTCACATGCATGCCCACATACACGCGCTTAAACCTTTTTTTCCAAGTTTCTGGCCAGGCAGAGAAGCCTTTAGCTAAGAGACCGGAAAAGTGGCTTGGGAATTTTATTCCAAATTGATTACGGCTCATTCTATGATGAGAATTAATTGAAGCATAGCATTCTTTTTACACTTGATGGATTAGAGTGAAGTTCTTAATTAATTTATATAAATACGAGCATTTCAAATTAAGTTTAATGTATCTGGTTAACAATGAGCCAAATGGTCATAAAAAGGGTCAGTCGAAAGCGATTTTAACATCAGTTAATGGATAACATACCTATGCAGATATGAATGCCTTTAGTTTTCAAAGAGAAAGCCAAAGGTTTTATATTTTTACTTTATAAATTTTAAATATCAAATAATTGTATTTTTTTTTAAATATATATTAGCTTTATTTGCCTTATAATAATAAAAAAATGTTTGTTTTTAATTATATATTTTCCAGCATTATCATCATGCATAACTATTTATATGCTTTGACATTCCCTTCACATGTACGGTTGTTTAATACACATAATCAGCTAAGATTCCCACCTCGCATCAATAATACAAGGTATTGCTCATACCATGACTAATTCGCATACACAAATGCCCAACAGCAATTTAACCCATCCCTCTCGAAAAACTGTGTAATTTGCATACAGCTGAAAAATTATACACATAAATCAGTTTAAGCTTTAAATGTAATCAAAACCAAAACCAAATTAATTAGAATTGAACAACGATAGCTGCATGCCTGAACGGCTGGGAGATGGTACCACGCCTCCTGTCAACAGCGCCAACAGGGGCAACAGAGTCTGCATCAGTGCTAAAGGATGACCACAAGAGCTACATACTGATATCAATATGACGAGCTGCTTAACAGTCTACAAATGTTCAAGTCCGTAAAGTACACTCATTACACCGCCACAGTCACCGCCGCCGCAGCCACTGATAGAAACCACGAAGACATCGTATCCTTCGCATCTATCGACTTTGATGGAGCACCCAACGGATTGCACACGTTAGCTGATATTAGTTTACGCAATGACAGCTAAGTGTGGTCCGATGTTCGTGTTGATTTTCATGTGGCAGCCAATGTTAGTCAGCCAATACCTTAGTGCACAGGCTGTCGGTCAAAATTAACCATTTATTAAGCAGAAATGCATATTCGAATTAGTTGCATCCAATAGGCATATTAGACAAAACTGAAATTGCGTTAACCAGAGCTACGAACAATATTCAGGCTAAAATGAATATTGCATTGCATATACATGATAATTGGGGTTGCATCAAGTTTACCTAATGAGTAACTCTAACACGATATCTATATTTGTGAGAGAGAGAGAGTGAGAGAGTGCACTATGAATAACTCCATTAAATTTCTTTAATATTTGCAATTACCTAAATACAATACGCATGGTAAAGAGTTATGATATCTAAATGAAACTCACTCTGCAATTATCTAAATCGGTATTTATATACAGACAATTAAAGGCCACATGACTGTGAGGGCGTGTTGAGATTGTAATTGCTGCTGTTCGTTTAATTATATAGGGCAGAGTGCGTACAATTAATGCTTAATTATGCATTGGAAACTAATATTTACGCAAATGAAGATTCAGGTGAGCTGTGCGTATCATAGTCAATTGAAACATATCATTAAGTGTCGTAATTTCAGGTATCCTGAACAGAAGCTCAGCAGCATTAGCAGTGGATGTCAACTTGGGATGATCAGGTTGAGCTCGACAATTGTTGGCCAGCTGTGTGTAGCCGGCAGCAAATGAAAACGTTAACGAGGGAAACTAAATTAAAACATAATTTGAATTGAAACAGGCCGTCCCGGAGCACTCTACTTAGCAGCAGCAGCCCCAGCAGTATGCTGAAAGAAATCTCAAATATTAAGCAAACATAAAAACAAATTTGTTGTTGTTTTTTATTATTTTTATTTGTATGTTGTTGTCGTAGTTGCCGGCGCATGCAAAACAACACAAGTAAAACATGCGTATTAATAACGCACACAAAGCGATGGGAAATCAAGTAAGGGTGTTCTAGTACGACAGTGCCTGACTTGGCTATACCCTGCACCCAAAATAAAGGTTAGATTATAATTATTTAATTTGAAATATATTCAATTTAATGAAGATATATCTATTGATAACATTAAATGAATTTGAAGTGAATAATCAAAATTAAAGCTGACAGTCTCTTGATTACGGTCTGTTAGAGATAGGCCAATATGATGACTAGACAGCTCTTGAGCAATACACGGGGATGCCTATTCCTTTTGCATACAGCAAAAGAACACATATATACATATATATAATGGCATTCTTTACTCATTTTCTATGGGCACAGGGTATGCAAAAAAAAAATACTAAAATTAAAAAAAAAAAAAAAAGAAATAAAGAGAACTCAAATGGGAAAAGCAAAGCAAAATGCTGGTAGCAATATTTCTAATCTAATTTGGCCAAAGTCGACGAACGTAATGGGAGCAAAAAAAAAATTAAAAGAAAATACTCAGCACGCCCAGCACATATACAAACTGAAAAAAAAAATAATAAAAATAAAAATAAAATGAATAATAACAACAATGCAGGCGAGCCAAAGATGAGGCAAAGAAATGTTTATCAAAGTTCGAGCTACCTGCACAGGCGACACGACGAGGGCGAATGCCGAATGTCGCTAAATGAAATTAGAAACGCATAAAAGAATAATACAATGCGCCGAGGGGTTGCCGCAACTTTTCCTCTCTTCTTATTTTTTTTTTTTTTTAAATCTGCCTTATGCGGCAAACAGATTTGCTTAAGCGTTCGTCCTGGATGGTGCAGGAGGCAGCGCAGCAAAGTTGACAAGCATTTGCCATTCGGTTGCCTGCCCAGGGGCAACTGATTTGCGTAGCTGGCTGGCTGGCTGGCTGGCAAAGGTGCGACTCCTGCCAGCAATAAGTAAAATTCCAGTCGAGTTATATAAAATAATAAACATAATTTCGCCGGCCTTTTTCATCGCATTTTATTATTAACAGCCTAATGCGTTGTATTTCATTAAAAGTTATGCACGTTATGTTGTTTCATCTGTTTGCTGCAAGGCTCGTGCGTGTTCCGCTTTCATGTCATTGCCAAAATGTGCTCAAATTGATTTAGCGTGCGCGTTTCTTTATATGCCGTTCATTCCAAATCAGCTAGTGAAGCTAGAAAGCGCGGCTGCAGTTGCCACTAAACGAAGTTAACATCGAACCACAAAGCGGTGCAGCAAAGTTGACAATTGACAGTTTACCAATCACTGTAGTAGGCCTGAAAGCGCTTCAATAGATTAATTAGCGCCGTGGCAGAAATGTGAATTTCAAAGCAAAACACAACCTGCCAGTTGCAATATCCCAGGCTACAGCAATCATTATGCGGTTCATTCAATACTTGCAGGGATGGAGTATAGAGTAGATAGCAAACAAATATGAAATTAGTTGGGATATTACAAATACAACATAGTCAAAGAATTCCATAGTAGGGAATGTTTTACTTTTAGATACGCCGAACTTTGCGACGAGATGACATTACAAATATACTCTCAATTTATTATTAATAAGTTCAATCACACAGATCAGCATGATTTGATGACTCTGAAACTCGAATTACCTTCTTGCGACAGATGGAGGTTAAGATGCTTCAACATAAAACGTAAAAAAAACTAATTTTTAAATACATTTAAGCAGCGTAATATTAAGCAAAACACATAAATTGGTTTAGAGTCTGAAACTAATATATAATTAAGTGTTTAACAACCGTCTTTATTAAAAAAATATAACTTTATTTAATTTTAACAGTTGGAGTTTATCTTATAAAAAAACGTTACAGCAATGTTAGAGCCGCGTCTTAAAACTCGATTAGAACTAAAGATACAATTGTGTGTTGGCTTATTATATACGGAATTGGAAAGCTTTTCAGTGGTGAGCTTTTGATCGGACGATATGTTTGAATGAATCTGATTGGTTATTGATAATATGCTGAATAGGCGATCTCACGCTTTTTGGCTGCTAAGGATAAAATTGCTGATCAGGCGTTCTCACACTTTTGGCTGTTTAGGATAGAATTGCTGATCAGGCGTTCTCACGCTTGGGGCAGGTATCTGTCGGTTACACGTGGATGTTTATGTAAGTGTTATGCTATTGGCGGATATAGGGTGAATGAACCCGTTTATATGAAATATGAGTTTATGGGAAAAGGTGCAAGTGATTGTCGCTAAGTATGACGTTATGTGAGGAGGTCGATATATTACTCCCCCATCCTTAAGAAAATAGCCTGTCCTCAGGCGGATACTTTTGGGTATAGTGAAGGGCTTTGCTCGACCACTCGATTTGGGATTTCAATTTCTGGTTTTTTAGTGTTATTGACATTAATAATTAGTTTTTGTGGTACAATTTTAAGCTTATAAATTAAGTACAATATTATGCTTATTATAGTAATGGAAAAGGTAATTATAGTAATAGCTTGGAATACACTGTTGTATTTTGTATGTTGGTTAATAATTTCTTTAGTTTGTAAGTAAGATATGGGTTCTAGTTTCGTAATATTGTTTGTTACATAGATGCTTTGTGAATAGTCAAAGTATGAATTCTTAATAGATATTTCATTTAACTGTAATGAACAATCGTGAATTTTAATTATATTATTTCCTTCTATTGTTAATTCGTTGTTTACGCAATCTTGATTTAATTTGGTCTTTGGTAAATTCCAAGTTACAATAATATTAGGTTCTATGTAGGTACTTTGATAATTTTTAAAGGTTTTTGTGTATTTACATGAGGTTGTTACTTGATTTAAAATGCCTATTATACATTCATTTGTTTCTAATTGTTTGGTGTTTTTATTGTATAAATTTTCGTTTTCAAAGTAGTATTTATTATGTGAGTTCTCGGTTAAGATGTTCTTTTCTGAGTCTGGGTACGGAAGTATCTCAAAGATTGGGGTTTTGATAATTTCTCTTGGGATATTGGATATTATTAAAATTTCATTTGTATCTGTTTTAAGCCAAGTAGAGGTTTTAGTGTTCAATAATTTTTCCGAATCTACATGTTCCAAGTAGTTGTGTTTGAGTAATTTTGGATTGAATATACCTAATCTGGTGAGTTGCATGCCCATTTCTATATCTTCTATATATTCTGTGAAATGTTCGAAATTAAAAATTAAGAGTTCTAGTTTGATAGATTTTTCTTTTTCAGAAGTGATTGAATTTACTGCTTCTAATCCTTTATTAATGGCGTCTATTACGTAATTAAGTTCGTTTGCTTGAATGCTGTGTTCTGCTAAGTTTTTTATTTTGTCTTCTAACTCTTCTTTGTCGTCGTTATCCAGTGTTCCGAAAAGGTATTTGTAAACTGTTCCTATTGCATTTATTAGGCCTCGTTTGCTACGTTTTACAATTTGAATTCCACTTATTTCTCTACTTAGTTTTTCTGCTAAATATTGGATATGAACGACATCATTAAATTCTTGAGCTTGTTTTAATAGATTATTATATGTTATGTCGATTTTTGTCAGATTTACTTTAAGATAATGGTACTCGAAGTTAGTGGGTAGATCCATTGTGCCTGTTTTGAATATTAGGTAGCCATTGGGTGCTTTTACTGGGTTTATCTCGATGCTTTGGCTGAATGTTGGGTTATAATAATGAACATGAGAGTCATCTTTATTAGTTGATCTGTAATTAGTTATCGTATTTACTTTTGTTAATTTTCTTTTTCTTTTTGAATTTGGATTTATAGTGAATGACTTTACGTCCTCTGTTTATTTCTTCATAGTGTTTATCATCAAGTTGATTTATTATACCTGTCTTTTTAAAGGGATTTGTTGTTTTTGTTTTAACTAACGGTGCTTGTCTATATTTAGTATTTACTTCGTACTCATGTCTGTTTTTATTAAGATCTGTTATCTGGCTGATTTTATTTAACTGGGTATTATATTCAGGTGTTCCTGCGTATATGAAAATATCTGCTGGTGTTCTATTAGTTGTTTTATGTTTAATTTTATGATTGTATGTGTAAAGTATTTTTTCGAATTTAGTTAATTTATCTTCGATGTCATTTTCGTTGTTAATGATTCTAAGTTTTTCATTTACTGTTCTATGGAATCTTTCTACGTCTGCAATTCCATTTTTACTCGTTGTTATATCAATTTTAACGTTTTCTTCTTTTAACCAGTTCTGTAATGCTGCGCATATGAATGCCGAATCTTTATCTGCTTTGATTTCTATTGGTTTGCCTAACTCGTTAAATATTCTCATTATAGCTCTTTTTGCTTCTAACCAATCTCTAGATTTTACTTCGATTAATGTTGCAAATTTGGAATATAGGTCTATGCATGAAAGGAATTGTAGATTATCGATTATATAAAAGTCCATTATGTATTTCTCTCTAATGTTATATACTTCTGGAGTGATTTCAAATGTTAATTTAGTATTTCTATTTTCCGTTTTAGCTAAGTTACAAATTAAACATTCATTTATTATGTTCTGTATTAGTTTTTGATAGTCAGGAAAATAGAACTTTTCTTTGAACCAATTAATTGTTTTCTCTATTCCTGGGTGTAGAAGTTCTTTATGATTTTTTAAAATTATCTCTTTAAATTCTGCATACGTTAATAAATTTGACAATATAATATTGCTTTTCATAGTTTTGGTGATATTATTGGGATGTATTATTTCGATATATGCTTGTTGAAAAATAGGGAAATCCTGTTTGTTATGAAAGTAAATTACGTTATTTTTACTACAAAGGTATTGTTTTATTATTTCTTTGGCATATACGTTCGACATTTCTTTATAAGTGATTTTTATATTTGTTTTGTGAAAATACTTCATTGTGTCTACTTTATTTTCTGTTCCTTTTATAAATTCTAATTGTCTATTATAATAGTTTAATGGCCTTTCCGTTATAGATATGTAATTCTCATTATCTTCATGTGCACTGTGTATTGTTGCTGCGGTATTGCTATTTGTTTCTCCTAAAAAGTTTTCGTTTAATTTTACTCTTGAAAGTGCATCTGCTATGTGATTTTCTTTACCAGGTAAATATTTTATTTTATAGTCAAATTCGTTGAGTTTTATTTTCCATCTTTGGAGTTTCATGTTAGGTTCTTTTATATTATTTAGCCATACTAAAGGTTTATGATCGCTTAAGATTTCAAATTTTCTACCGAAAAGGTATGACCGGAAATATTTAGTTGCCCAGACGATGGCTAGTAATTCTTTTTCAATCGTGGAGTAATTAATTTCGTGTTCATTAAGTGTTCTACTTGCGTAGCAAATTGGTTTATGTTCTTGTGATAGAACTGCTCCTATAGCTATGTTACTTGCGTCTGTTGTAAGGGAGAATTGTTTATTAAAGTTCGGGTAGATCAATATAGGATCTGATGTAATTAAGAGCTTAAGTTTTTCAAAAGCTGAAATGTAATTTTGATCGTTAATATTAATTGTTGCACCTTTCTTTAGGTTGAGTGTCATTGGTTTGACAATTTGGGCAAAGTTTGGTATGAACTTTCTGTAAAATCCACACAAACCTAAAAATGATTTTATTTCTTTCTGTGATTTTGGAATTGGAAATTGAATTATGGCTTTTACTTTATTCGGGTTAGGTTTAATACCTTCTGTTGTTATTATATGTCCGAGAAACTCTGTCTCTTTTTTCATGAACTCGCACTTGTCGAGTTGTAGTTTTAGATTAGCTTCTCTTAACTTAGTGAATACTTTTTTGAGTGATATCATATGTTCATCCAATGAAGTGGAATAAACTATAATGTCGTCAAGGTATACTAAGCAATCCTTGTATATCAAATCTTCTAGGAGATTATTCATACATCTTTGGAATGTTGCTGGTGCGTTTTTCAGACCGAATGGCATACGTGTATACTCGTAATGGCCATGTTTTGTTGAAAAGGCTGTTTTCTGTATTGATTCGGGATCCATCTGAATTTGATGAAATCCTTTCGCTAAATCAATTGTTGTGAAGTACTGACACTTTCCTAATTTGTCTAGTATTTCATCTATTAAAGGGATGGGAAATTTATCGTCGATGGTGATCTCATTTAGATCCCGGTAGTCAATAACTAAACGATATTTTTGTTTCTTGGAGGCGTCCGATTTTTTCGGTACGATCCAGATTGGAGAACAATAGGGCGATTTCGATTTTCGAATAATGCCTTGTTCAATCATTTCTTGGATTTGTTTGTTGACCTCTTGGTCAAAGGTTTGAGGGTATTTATAAGGTTTTTTATAAATAACGCCTTCGTGTTTTGTATGGATCGAGTGTTTTATCGTACTAGTAAAGGTCAAATTTTCACCTTCACGATACTGGATATCACTGAACTCATATAACACCTTTTTTAACTTTTCGGTTTCTTCGGGGTTTAAATGATCTAATCTATACTCATTTTTTTCGCTAATTTCATTATTGATTGCGAAATTAATATCTGGGTCGTTAGTTATTATTGGTTCAAACTGTCTTTGTTCAATTCCTCCTTCATTATCTGTTTCATCTCCGTATTTAAAATAAAAGGTGTAACTTCCTAAAGTTACGCAATCTTCGGTATAGCTAATCTGAGCGTTACAGGCTTGTAAATATTTTCTTCCAATTAGCATATCGTAATTGTTTGAAAAGTTGTGAATAAAAAATTTTTGATGTTTCGGACATATTTTGCTAGGTGCAAAGAAAACTGTTTCTTTCAATTCAATACTACCGTTGATAGTATGGACTTGTAAATTCTCTGAGTGAGTTTTGAAATTAAAGAAATTTTTTGATAAAATGTTTATTGATGATCCCGTATCAATAATACATTTCAGGGGTTTGTTATTAAAGATTATTCTAATGAATGGACTTCTATCTCCTCCTCTGACTCTTCCTGTTCCGAGGCTTCTTGATGAAAATTTTCGGATGTGTCCATCCTGCTTATTCCACTGTTACTTTCTCTTTGTCTTTTTACTGGCTGATTAGGAGGTTTCTCCTGAGAATATTTATGGGCTTGGTAATTCAAGGAGTTCTGAACTCTTCCTTGATTTAATTTCTGTTGGAATTCTTTGAATGATGGTGGATTATTGTCTGGTTTTGACTGTTGACCAGTTTGATTAATTTGGGATGTGTTTGGTGTTGAACCTATAAATTGGGGAAAATATTTTCCACTTTTTATACCCTGAGCCCATTGAAAATGGGAAATCAGGGTATAATGGTTTTGTTAAAAGTATGTAACAGGCAGAAGGAGGCGTGGCAGACCCCATAAAGTATATATATTCTTGATCAGGGTGACGAGAAAAGTTGATATAGCCATGTCCGTCTGTCTGTCCGTCCGTCTGTCCGTCTGTCCGTCTGTCCGTCTGTCCGTATGTTTGAACGCGTCGATTTCCGAAGATACAAAAGCTAGAGAGTTCATTCTTTTTGTGTTAGGTTCGTATATTGCACGCGCAGTACGAGTTTGTTTCAGAAATTCGATAACTTGTATATTTGGCAAGTTATCGATAAACGAATTTATCGGGAACCAGTTTTAAAATTCTAGCTAATTCATCTTTAGAGTTAGAGTCTCCAAGTCTTCTGCATATATATAGATACTAATTTAATACAATTTCGGTTTTTGTCAGATTTTGGATTCCGGTCCCCAATTAGCCCCACCACCCCAAAATGTGTAAAAAATGCATTTCAAATACTAGAGACATACAGTTTGGTTTGGCATATAGATATGAATATCATAATCTTAATCTGAACATATCAATATGATTGTCCATCTAGAAACAGAATTATTAGTCCATAAAGTTTTCTATTCAAAACCCATGTGGCGCAGCAAGCAAGGCAGCGACACAGCAAGACGCATTGCGGGCGCACATATGTACATACATATGTACATACATACATACCTATGTATGTATGTATGTATGTATATGTGTGCAAGCGTAGATCAGCGTGTGGCTGCAATCATACATACATACATATGTACATATTTGTGCATGTAAAGCTAATTGTAAAAGAGTTATGATTTCTAAAAAAAACCTAAAATGTTAAATAGAATATGTAGATCATATGCTGAACTCTCATTACATTCCATTATATATTTAAAAATTTTAAAACAATTAAAATAACAATGGAAATGCAAGCAACGTTGAGCAATGCAAATCAATTTTCGTATGCGTGTGCACATATGTATGTATGTATGTATGTATGTATGTATACACACAAAAAGTCTTGGGCTGTTTTCTATGTTGCTATGCGTGTATATTCTAAGAATCACAATTGTTTTTGAATTCCGTTAGAATTGTCTTTGAATTGTATTTGTATTTTCAGCCACTGCTTTAGTGTTTCTTTCGTATATGGCGAATTTCATTCGTTTTCGCTACTCTGACGTTTAAGTGAGCCGTGGTGTAGATGGCTAGACAGATGCAACGAATGTTAGGGTGTCGGAGGTTCTAGCCTCGCCTAAGCCCTTCATAATTTATTATTTTTATTTTTATTTTTTTTATTATTTCTTTCTTTTTTATTATTATTTATTCTTTTCTATTTGATTTTCGAAGATACAAGAGCAACTGCGCGGTTAGCAGAGCGCGTGCTTATACGTGCGTAAAGAAGAAGAGTATCACTTTTTTGCAGGGTTCAGGGTATCTCGTAGTCGAGCCGTCTCGACTAGAGCCTTCTTACTTGTTCCACTTTGTTGGCTTTGATTTGATTTCTTTACTTCTGTACTATTTTCGTATAAACCTTCTCTTTGAGCTACTTGTTTGAGGTTTGTGACAGTTGTTATGTCAAATCTAGCTAGTGTCATGAAAAGCCTATCGGGTAATTTTCTTGTTATTACTTCTTTGATTGTGTTTTTCATTGCGTTTGTGTATAATATTGTGTTGGCTGTGTTATTCTCTAAACTTAATTTATTTGTTATGGTGTATGACTTATTCTCTAATTCTTCGATGAACTTACGAAGATTTCCGTTGTAGCTGGTGTTGTATAGTCGTCTAAGCAACTCCTCACACGGTGTCTGCGTCTTCAGTTCGTCAATTAGAGCTGTCTTCAGTTCTAGCCAGTTGTTGGATTGGGAGAGCTGTGAGATTCTTTGCGCGTCTCCTGATAGTTGCATCTCGATGGCTCCGAAAAGGATGCTATGTTGTCGGGCATCTCTAGTTGGGTACAAGTTAAGGATGTAATCGACCCTCCTGATGAAGGAACTCAAATTTTCAGTTGCTCCATCGTAGGTTGGCAGCTGTCGTAGCGACGACAGTGCTTGTTTTAAATGGGTTTCTGACAACTCCAGTGTCATGTTTAGTTTGGCTGGGCTGATGATAGGTGCAATTTTGGCGGTTTTAAGGTTGGTTATGAATGTTCTTTACACGCACTTTACACTGTTTGCAGTTTTCTCAATGCTTACGGCTTACAGGGATCAATTTAATGATGTGTAAGGCCCAGACGTAAGGATTGGTATGTAACGATTTGCGTTCGCTACCCAAGATTTCCAATAGTCCAAAGGATCTATTATGTAACGGAATTCTTGTATGACCACGGTCACGTAGATGCTTTTTGGCGGATCAGAATTGAATTAAATGTTGAATTCACTTAGTTCTCTGTTCTTTCTGAACAAGGATAGAATTATAGTTCACTTTTTTCACTGATCCTACCGGCTGCGCCAATTAAGTGTTTAACAACCGTCTTTATTAAAAAAATATAACTTTATTTAATTTTAACAGTTGGAGTTTATCTTATAAAAAAACGTTACAGCAATGTTAGAGCCGCGTCTTAAAACTCGATTAGAACTAAAGATACAATTGTGTGTTGGCTTATTATATACGGAATTGGAAAGCTTTTCAGTGGTGAGCTTTTGATCGGACGATATGTTTGAATGAATCTGATTGGTTATTGATAATATGCTGAATAGGCGATCTCACGCTTTTTGGCTGCTAAGGATAAAATTGCTGATCAGGCGTTCTCACACTTTTGGCTGTTTAGGATAGAATTGCTGATCAGGCGTTCTCACGCTTGGGGCAGGTATCTGTCGGTTACACGTGGATGTTTATGTAAGTGTTATGCTATTGGCGGATATAGGGTGAATGAACCCGTTTATATGAAATATGAGTTTATGGGAAAAGGAGCAAGTGATTGTCGCTAAGTATGACGTTATGTGAGGAGGTCGATATATTACTATATATAATATATATTAATATAAATAGTAAAATATTTAATTATTTTTTATTACATTATTACTATTTAAAATTATATGAAACTTTATTTAAATAAGAGATGTTATTTTATGTTTGTTAGTTTCAAGGACAGTAACGATTATAATTTTTATAGAAGCAAAAGAGAGTAAGGAAAAAATTTATTTTTAATTATTAAATATAATAATTATTTAAAGATATTTAAATTTAAAAAAAAAATTTATTGTACAAATTGAAAATAAAATTTATGACTTAATTTTTATAATAAAATTTGAAAGAGTTGTATTTATATTTTATAATAAAAATTTAAAATAAACGTTCAAAACAATATTTTTACAATTATCATATAAATCAATTTTAATAATTTTAAAAAAGTTTATTCTCTCATTGAATTTCTTCTTCTTCTTCTTTTTTTTTTTTTTTTTTTTTGTTCCTCAATTTTTTTAAATTCAAAACTCTTTTTTGCGGTTTTTGGTTATTTTTTATGTATCTACTTCATCTTAAAAATATTTTTGTACAATTTTTAAAGTCTTTACAGTCTATAATGTATAAGAAAACATGCAGCTTTCGTGCATACGCTTGCTAACAATACAGCGCTGCCTTTCAATTGACCTGACTCTCATTGTTTCAATCATTTTGAATAGCAAATTAAAATTGAAAATTCAATAAATCCCCCAGCAGTACACTGGCACAAGCACACACACCTGAAGTATGCATTGGGCATCGGGACAGCGGGGCGAGCAACACATTAAAATGCAACAATTTATTTTACTTGTTGGCAATCGCAACAGCAACTCCGACTACAGAGCCCACACGCTGGACAAGACTGGACTCTTTGCCCATGCCATGCATGTTTTCCTGCTGCTCAACCAGAACCAGCAGAGCAGTCGAAAAGCATTTTACGAGCGCATTTCAACTGTAACAAATGTCCTGGGGCCATATTGAGAGCACACGGCAATTGTAAAACAGTGCGCAGTGCATGTGGCATAGGTGTAGGAGGGAGGCACGCTGGCGTACTCAATTGGCAACTGGCACTCGTGGACTCCCGTATAAGCAGTACGTATGCCATTTGCAAGCACATAGCCATCACAATGATGCCAGGCTAACAGCGAGCAGGCAGCTCAGACACACAAACTGACCTCATGTCCCAAAGTCCAAAGCCAAACGAAAGAGCAACGACGACTGCATTCGTTCCGGACAAGGAGGCCGCTTGGCTTGGTTTGGGATTGGCACATCATGCGCTTCGTTAGCTCACCAGCTCAGATCGGGTAGCCACCTCATGCGTGTTTGTGTGTGTCTATTTAGTATGGCTCTGGGTGCAATTACCAATGAACGTAACAGGTGATCAATTGTAATAAAACTCCCAGGGTGCTTTCGCTTTTCATTATTTCCATTGAACTGTCGCACAGACCTACGATGCAATGCGATTCGATATGTGGAAATGTCTGCATGGCTTTTGCCACGAATTCGTGCTTTTCAGTCCCTCGTCGCTGGTATATCAGTGAGGGTCGTTGGTATTGCGTAGAATTATGTGGACGACGCGTATACTTGATTTCGCTGCTCTGACTGTAGCGATTGCCTCCCACCACCACCAGCACCTATCAAACGGGCGATTAAGCGTGACCAATTGCTCCATCACCTTTCAGCTGCCATGTTTATGGCATCTCACTGCTCACATAAAACGAAAACGGCAACATTTAATCACAGCCCAGCTAAAATACACACATCCCACTCGATCTCAGAGGGATTTACATTGTTTAGTTTGCTGTTTGTATTGCAGCATCGACAACTTCATATATTACAGGTCTCTCTCTCTCTCTCTCTGCAAGCCTTAGCTGCGATTACACTCAGCCATAGATTATGTGTGCAATTTACAGCTGTGAAATGGCGCTATAGTTTTCCAAGAATTTCTTAAATAAAACAATTCTTAATTTATCCTTTCAAGAGAAGTTCAGTGCGAAGCTAGTTTGCCGAACTTAATATTGATTTAAAACATTTGTATACCACCACGGCAGTACCTGCGCGGTTAGCAGAGCGTGCGCTCATACATTCGTAAAAAAAAAGAGTATTAGTTTTTTTGCAGCATTCAGGGTATCTCGTAGTCGATCAGTCTCGACTAGAGCCTTCTTCCTTGTTTCTCTCTATTTATTGTGAGCACAGACATACTGTGCGTTCCCTGTCATCAAGTCAAAATATTTAATTTGAAACTTGCGGCTTCTCGTACGCGGCATCGCCAACAAAGAGACAACTGCTCACTTTTGGCTTCTATTTAATAATGCCTCTATTCTTCACTTGCTCAGCTGTAGTAGGAGCTAAGGAAGCGAACACAGAGAAAGCAATCATAGGCAGAGCGAGCACAGAGAGAACAAACTCAGGGGGATCGAGCACAGGCACCTCGAACACATTGCGAATGATATTCCCGCTTGTTTAAAACTAATTCCAAGTGACATATAATTACGCATTGCATTGCATTAAATATCATCATTAAGACAGCTGACCTCAGAAATATTTGTGAATAACTGCCCTAGTAATTCGGTAAACATGGGATGACCCTTAAAAAAGTCACACATTCACTTCAACCCACTTCAGGGTTTTATTTTTGATTTAATTGTTTTTGATTTAATTTTTAGCCATGCACTCGAATTCTCAGCTTTGACATTTTAAATGCAGTAGCAACAATAATTACGTTTGCAAATGCTAATACATCAGCGTACGCGTAATTACTTCAAACACCTTGCCACACGGCAGCACAGGGCATGGCCATTCGTCTGCTTAATCCCAGTGCTGTGTAACCATGGCACACGGCCTCAAACCAGTGGCTGCAGCGTAGCTCATTAGCAGCACAAAAGCGTCCCCAAAAATACACACAGACCCCCTACACACGCATTCACACACACACACACACACACACATACACAAATCAGACAGCAATGGCAGACAGACTAAAACCCAAGCCAAAGCTAACTCTTGTCTCAGAGTGCGCTTATTGGATCTAGGTGTGTGTGTGTGCATGTGTGTAGGTCTGTGTCTGTGTGTGTGTGTGTGTGTGCGAGGGTGGGCAGCACTAATGTGTCATGTTAAATTAACACTTTAATTTATTCCGCGTTTTCCGTGCTGCAAAGTGCATATTTAATCAGTTTTGTATTTACGTTTGTTGCCACCGCCGTATCCTGCTCCTGCTCCGGCTCCTGCACCCACAAGCGTCGCATCGCCGAGGGTGAGGCATTCAGCCTGTCGCCACTTTTGTCCGTGTGCGCTCATACACACACACACACACACACAGATTCCCCTATACATATATTTATAAATATATATATATGTATATACATACATGTATTTGGGTGCTCTCTACTCGTATGTCTGTCTGCGAATTTCGTAAGCCATTTTAATTCATGTTAGTGTTTTTATTTTTTGTTCTTGCTGTTGTTTTTTTAATTGCAGCATTTAACGCAACAAACAGAATGTTTAATTACTTTTACTACTTTACAACAATTACATAGCTAGAAATTAATGCCAACATATTGAAAATTGCATATTAAATATATTAAACAGCTTCTGCCCGCCAATTAGCAGGCAGCACAAATTGTGAATTGAAAATAATTTTAAAAGCATTAAGAATTTATTGGCAACAATTTTAAAGCACACTAATTTACTGTATTCATTTGTGGCCAGCTCGCTAATTAAAATGCAACCAAGCTGCCACCATGAACTCAATTGTTGTCATAATGCTTGAATCATGTTGTCAATTTGGCCAGCTTTTATTTACCCTGTAAGCACTAGGTATGGCCAATGGGGTAGTTTAACATATGACAATAAATGGGAAAAACGAAACTAACAAATTTGCTCTATTTGGTAGGATTGAATTATATGAAATGGCCAAATATTAACAATCAGCCAATTCAAATTATCGTCTTGAGTTTAGTGAGTTGGAAATTTAACTTTGTAATGAAATTTAATTTTTCGTTCAATTCAATTCTCAGGATTTAAATTTTAAATTAAGTGATATGCATACAAAAAAGTCTGTATATATATGTTTAGTATATGTAAATTGATAATGATTTAAAAACAAACTTGAGCAGTATATGCTTCAGGGTATCTATGATAACGTTAATTAAGCTTTCGAAAGAATAAAGGTGATAAATCTTATGACCTTTGTAGGGTATCAGCTGAACTTACTCGTAATTTGATGACTGCGACGCATCTACCAAGAGGCAATCTAGGGAACAATGCAGCTAGTTCAAAGCAAACGCTGCCAAAAGGCTAGTGGCCAAAAGGCCAATATGTCAACCCCATTGTGATGGGGCTCGCCAGTGCAGCAGCCCCAGGGCCGCCATCTAGAGTAAGAGCAACAGCAGTCGCAGCAGTTGCTCGACTGCTCGACTAATGCAATAATAAAGTAACCTTTGCCGCTTGCGTAGGAAAAGCCAACGGGAACACATGTTAGCCATCTTGATGCTGGTAAGCCTTTTCTAAATCCTACACAATGAACATGCTGCAAATATCCAAACAAAAGTGAAGCTAATTGGGTGCATTCGGCCAAAGAGTGGCTATTCTTTCGACTGGCAGCGAATTAAAGAGCGATTACCGCATAGCTCTGATTAAATATATAATAAATTTAATTTTTGCGCATTTAATTTCAGTAATATTAGCAAGCGCACTTTTGCCTTAAAGAAACTGACGCTGCGGAATGCAAGGCATTTATCACAAAGGAATGAAGGCGACTTCCACATCTTTATTAAAATCACGAGCCATTCTTGCACCGTGAAATATGCCTTTGACAAAATCTGAGAACAAAGGCTATGGAATGCAATAAAACAAAACACCTGACAAAGGTATTGCATGATATGCGTTAAGACGATTATTTAGTCATGAATAGTCACAGAAATGCTTAATGAACATTACACTGAATGCCATTTTGGATGCTAAATTAATTGACAAAGTACAATTTTTCATTTTAATTATTTTTTATACTCATTCACGGAGTTAAACAATAGAATACTGCTTTTGTGCAATGCCCGTCTCGCTCACCGTCTGAATTCCTTAGTTGGAATACTTAGAATATAGCTGGAGACTTTGGAATTTGGAATATATATTTGAACAACAACAGCAATATGTATGCAAGTTGTAGAGCTAGTATAGTAGAAATCATAGCTCGCAAATAAAAGTTATCCACGTCAATTCTCACATTCTACTCATGAAAGAAACAGCATGACAGTAGACGCTCACCCACTATGACTTAGTCGGAGATGGAGATCTCAAAAGGGCATTGTAGACCGACTTTAAATTCATATTCACCTGAATCTAATTCTCACTGCATATGTATTAAGAAATTAAATAAACTTTTCCTCTTGCGTTACGACAATTTAGCTTTGATTAATATTGTTCCAGCATGAGCATGCCATTTACATAAATATATTTAAAGCCAAGTAATAAATATATCAGCCCTTAGTTGCAGCGAGCAATGCAGCTGCTGATAAAAATGTTATGTAATAAGCTTAGACCCAACGATCTGATAAGGGACACTTGACTAATCTTCTCTGAACCTGTGAGCATGGGAAATGTACCCTCCCAGGTTGTTTTAAGATTATCTTTTTAGGTATATAAGAACTAGTATTTTAAGGAAATAAAAAGTTCCGATTTTTCGTTTGATGTAGAGTTGTTCTTATTAACACCTGAAAACCTATGATAAAATATAACAGATATAATTAAGAAATCGTGTAGCTCTTTTCTAATAACGCAAATCACAGCTATTTAGATATGCGCACAAAGTGAAGTTCAAGCCTAATGAAAATAAAAAGCCTTTTAGCTGGAAAGGTCAAAGCTCTGCCCGTTCTGTAGAACTTTAGTAATAGAGGGAAATACCTTCACTTCTTTTCGCAACCACAAATCAAAAACACTCCTAGGACCTATAGAAGGGGAGGGGAAACAAGCCGGCTGGCAACAATTTCAATTAAGGCCTGACTTACACGCAGCCACACAATTTGGCACACTGCATGGGAGAGAGAGTAGCTCAGTGGCAGTCACCTGAGGTAGCACCAAGTAATTTACGCACTTGAATTAATTTGCCAGCGAAAAGAGGTTGGCCTCGCAACATGCCGCTTGCCGGGATTAAAATAACGAAATTTACTCCTGAATGCTGGGATATCAATCAGAAATATCGCCGAGGTACTTGCGAGCGGTTGCACTAATTAGAAAGTAAATTGTGTTCATTTATTAAGCTCTCGTTGATGTTACGGAACCTTTGTGCCCCTCACAGCATACCAGCGGAGCCATAAGAGATGTGCCAATCAAACTGCAAGTTGTTGGCTAAAAGTTTTTAATTCTTTTGGCACTTGCTCGTTAATCAAGACTCTGAACAGCTGCGATTTAAGCAGCGTTTATACGTGGCCCGAGCAGGTGCTTGGTATTTTATTTATTTGTTTTTTTTTTTTATTTTGGGCCGCATCATTTACACGCAATCAAGGGAGAGCAGCGCCCGACAACTCCATCCCACTTAAGACATGTGTCATAACTCAATTTCATGTGCAATTTCATGCACCTGCGACGACACGTAATCGGGCTGCTTGCCACACCTCATCTATATGCGATGGCCATGGCCTGCACTTAGCGCCTTTGTGCTGTCTGCCGCATAACCAAGTAGCCTGGCGATGGCCACAATTTTGTAATAAGGCGGCTGTCCATTTTATAAAAACACTTCAAAAGTCAACTGCAATACAAAAGCAGCAGTCAAAGGGCTGTCATACCCCTCACAAGTGCGTTCGTCCCCCTTTCATTGACAAGTGTGTGTGTGTGTGTGTGTGCGTCTGAGTGGATGCGTGTGTGTATGTGTGTACACTAGTCGAGTGGTGAAAAAAAAAAAAATGGGGTACGTGCGCTCAGTCATGTGCATGAAATGAGCAATTTTAAAACAACAAACGGCGTAAAAAGTCAATAACCAATACCCAAGCACTCAGCACTGAGCAAAGAAAAAATGATACAAGCAAACACAATATATATGCGGAGGGCGTGGCAAGAGTAGGCAACAATATTGACGATGACTAATACTAAGCCTGCCTAGCTCTTTTTTCACACAGCTCATGCTGGAGTGTGTGCAGCTTCTTCGAGTTCTTCTTGGCAAGCACAAGCCTTTGAATACGCTACCTTTCCTTGTGCCAGGATATAAAAAACTTGCAAAATATTTATAAAAAGGACTTTTAATTGTGATTTCATTAAATTTATATATGCAAATGAAACAATATTTCAAGTAGATGTTTCTCAAAAAGGTAAACATCTTCTCTCAATTTGTCTTCTCAGTCTAACCATTGCAAATATGAAGAAACCCTATAAAATTCGAATCAACCTCGATGCGCACGTTTGCACAGAATATAATCATTTCGCTCTAGCTTCGACATAGGAGTGATCGAATATAGCTGCATTCAAGTATGCAATTGCAAATGACAGCCACTCGAGCCGTTGGCATAAACAACTTATCAACTCGTTCAGTGAAGTAAAAGTGTAGCAAAAGGCCAAAATGACAAGTTAATAAATGAGAAATTTGATATTGAGTCATATATAGACATACATATATAGTAGTAGAATATATGCGCACTCTATTAGGTTATCATTGTGGGAATGGAATGCAATTATTTTGCTCAATAGCCCTCTAATATCCGGTGCATAAATGCACGAATACATTTATATAAACACACACACACACACACACACACACACACATACATACACATACATGCATGCATATATGCATATTCATAATACCTTGGGCAAAACATCGAACCAAACGGAAATTATTAATTCTTACGCATGAATTCGCTCGATTTAATTTTGATTTTTATCTGCCTACACACCAAATTGTGCAATTGATGAGGTTTTGTTATGGGTCGAAACATTCGGTGCCATGTGCACCATGTGGACAGATAATTGAAATGGACAAATCACTGACTGTGTGTGGTATGAGTGGAGCTCCACTCAAGTGTAGTCTTGTGGGCTGTGCATTTTTATGATTGCCCGCAGGACATTCAAAAATAATATAATAGAATAGTTTATTTTGGTTACGCTGCTCAAATTGCATAAAATTAAACTGCTACAAAAGCCAAAATATATGTTTACCTTTTTATGTATATGTATATTCATATAAAAAGCTGCATAAAAATGTATTTGCCAGCGGCTGTAAAACACGGTTAATATTTAATGCGTGTGGCTGTAATGTGCACATAATTAAGATATGTCGAAATTCACATTTCAAATATGCACGAGCGCACAGAAGTATGCAATGAAATGAATACAATGAATACTAGCCATGCATGCATGCAGCGTCCGAGTTGCGTCTGCGGTAATATCAGCTATGTAGTGGCCTTGTACCCCCACCCCAGCTCTGTATATCTCTAACAGCAACACACATGACGAAACACCCACCCACCCACTGGGTGGTATTCCCTCATGATTAAATCACGTCAAATGCGAAACTCACCATTGTGTGCGGATGCGGCTGCTGCTGGAATTATTAGAAATACAATCGCAGCTGTAACAAGCTCAAAAATGTGCACACATATTACAGTTACTTGATCTATGACATGCGAAATTAATTAATCGCAAAATCATATTACGCCAGACATTGCTTCATGAACACTTTCCCAAAAATTCCTCAATTTGCGTATCACTTACCGCGTGTGCAAAACGTTCATAAAGGCTTAAAGGCACAATTATGCACATTACCAGCTTAACAAATTTACATTGGATTGAGATTTGCACAAATTATATTATTGAGCAATGCGCATTTAATTGAGTGTCTGCCTTAGTGGAGTCCAAAGCTTGTTGTTGCTCTTACAAGTGGGAATAAACGTATTTATTTAATGAACAAATGCTATGTGAGCAGTTTAATGTAAAATAAAACAAGTAAGAAGGCTCTAGTCGAGACGGCTCGACTACGAGATACTCTGAACCCATAAAAGGTGATACTCTTCTTCTTTACGCACGTATAGGCGTGCGCTCTGCTAACCGCGCAGTTGCTGCCGTGGCTTGGGGGTAGGTTGGGCTGAACTTTGAACGCTTATAACTCCATTTCTAGATGGACGATCTTAATGAAATTTTCAGAGTAGATTAGGAATATCTAAATGTATCTATGTGTATTTCAAGTCTCTAGTATTTGAAATGCGTTTTTTGCAAATTGGGGGCGAAAAGGGCGTGGCATTAAAAATCTGAAAATTACATAATCTGTGTATTCTTAATATCTATCTAAATATACAAATTTTGTCTTTCGCTAAAACGGTGTAGAAGTTATGCCCAAAAAACGTAAAAAAGGAAACGAATTTTTGATTTTTATCGATAATTTGGAAATGGGATGAGTTATCGAAAAAACAAAATAAACTCGTACTGCGTAGCTAACATACGAGTGTTCATGTGTGTTCATTTCAGCTCTCTAGCTTTTGTAGTTTCCGAAATCTCGACGTTCATACGGACGGACAGATGGACGGACGGACAGACGGACGGACAGGGCTCAATCAACTTATTTTTTTATGCTGATCAAGAATATATATACTTTATGGGGTCTGCGACGTCTCCTTCTGCCTGTTACATACTTTTTCACTAAACCATTATACCCTGAATTCCCATTATCAATGGAAAAGAATATTCGAATTTTTATCGATAATTTGGAAATGGGATGAGTTATCGAAAAAAAAAAAAAAACAAAACAAACTCGTACTGCATAGCACACATACGAGAATTCATGTGAAATTTCAGCTATGTAGCTTTTGTAGTTTCCGAAATCTCGACGTTCATGTGGACGGACGGACGGACGGACAGACGGAGGAAGAAATTCCCAATTTCAATGGGATCAGGGAATACAAAAATATTTATCTGTTGAAATTAAAAAAGTCTCGTTTGAATAATTTGAACAAATCGGAAATGTTCACTGGGTAGTAAAACTTGATATTTTATAGACATTAGGGAATTCATCACATTAGTGGACAAGTAAGGACTTTTTGAACTATAAGTGATAAGTCCTATATCATAAATAATCTTTAGTATATCTTATGATTGATTTCTCTGTCAAGAGAAGCATATATCCCATATTTACACTTTACGACCAGAAAATTTAATATTATATTATATATTACATTATAATATATTTTATTATATTTTATTATATTATATTATATTATATTATATTATATTATATTATATTATATTATATTATAATATAATATAATCAAATACTTTGTGAATATTGACTAACATAGGTTTATTATTTCAATAAATTGCTTACTCAAATTACGACCTAAGAAAATCATGCCACTTGCATTTTCTTCCATTTTTGTAATCCTAAAAACTAATATACATAGATTGATGAAACACTACAATTGGTATATTATATTTAATTCCATTTTAGTATTTCTGTCAAATGAATAAGCCAAAGCTAAAGCCGTGGGCTCTGAGTGGATGAATTACAAAGGGTGTGGCAGAAATGTTTTTTGAATGGAAAATGATTACGTGGCTAGGAAAGTGCAGGCAACACGTACAGCAATTAACATAATAGGCGTAATCAAGAGGCCGCTGCATTTGTTGCCAATTTACAGGCGCTAACGCCAGTGACAGTGTGTGCCCGGACCAGTGTGTACATAATTGGCGTTAAAAATAATGCGTTTGAAAGTTAAGAAGAGCTCAAAAAAAATGAGGACATGAAATATGTGGGTGCTTAACAGCAAGCGCTGGCAATGGGCATGGCAATGGCGGCAATTGTGGGCACACAAATGGACGTCGATTGCACACACACACATATGCACATATGCACAGCAGCTGAAATGGCCAGCATTAAAATTTAGAAAATCCCCCATTCGAATGGGCGGCACGTAGGAAAGAATGCGCTTTGTAACAGGTTAAACACTGCAACACGTTAATTGCGGCGCTTAATTGCGCGCAATTTGCAACTGTTGCATGTGTGACACTGTGTGCAATAAAGAGTGAGAGAGTCAAGCAGAGAGCGAGAGAGAGAGAGAGAGAAAGAGAGAGAGAGAAAGAGTGAGCGAAAAAACGAGAGTCGCCATTTTTATGCAATAACAATAAGGCTGCATGACAATGCAATGGCGACTTTTTGAAAAATTACTCTGCACGACCAAAACAGCAAAGGGCCATTTGGAGCTGCCACAAAATGCGACCAAATGAACAGCACACAACGACACAGTCCCGGGATTGCTATCTAATAGTTTGCCCGGCTACAACTGCCGCCCGCCCGTTGCCCCAATGCCTCTTGCTGCCTCATAGCAGCTAACGACTGACCAGCACACAATGGTCGCTCTAATTGCCATACATTTTCGGGCTTTCAATGGTTTAGGCCGTAGCGCTCAGAGACCGGTACAGAGGCACACTGGGAAAGCATTCGAACGTTCTCCCACAGCCCCAACTCGAGGCCATAACGAAGTCGTATGCTCGTACTCCTACGTACTCAGATCCACACAAGATTCGTGTGCAATTGTGCATGCATAAACAAGTAAGAAGGCTCTAGTCGAGACGGCTCGACTACGAAATCCCCTGAACCCTGCAAAAAAAGTGATACTCTTCTTCTTTACGATCGCATGAGCGCGAGCTCTGCTAACCGCGCAGTTGCTGCCGTGGCTTGGGGGTGGGTTGGGCTATACTTTGAACACTTATAACTCCATTTCTAGATGCATGATCTTGATGAAGTAGATTAAGAATATCTAAATGTATCTATGTGCCAAATTTCAAGTCTCTAGTATTTGAAATGCGTTTTTTGCAAATTGTGGGCGAAGGGGGCGTGGCATCCAAAATCCAAAAATTACATAATCTGCGTATTCATAATATCTATCTAAATATACAAATTCGAAGTCTTTAGCTAAAACGGTGTAGAAGCTATGCTCAAAAAACGTAAAAAATTGAAACGAATTTTCGATTTTTTATCGATAATTTGGAAATGGGATGAGTTATCGAAAAAACAAAATAAACTCGTACTGCGTAGCTAACATATGAGTGTTCATGTGAAATTTCAGCTCTCTAGCTTTTGTAGTTTCCGAAATCTCGACGTTCATACGGACGGACGGACGGACGGACGGACGGACGGACGGACAGACGGACAGGGCTCAATCAACTTATTTTTTTATGCTGATCAAGAATATATATACTTTATGGGGTCTGCGACGCTTCCTTCTGCCTGTTACATACATTTTCACAAAACCATTATACCCTGAATTCCCATTTTCAATGGGTTCCGGGTATAAAAAGCAACATTTAAGTTAATTTTCGGCTGCCCAAATTGCACAATTTGCTACAGTGATTAAAAATATAGACAATTTTGTGGCTGTCCTTCGCAAAAGTGTTTTATTCTTATGGTAAACCCAACTGTGGATGTCAGTTCGTGTGTCCATGAGCATTTGTAAGTTGACTTCTATGTACGGCATCTGGAATATTTAATGGCGTTTAAACAGATTATTAGTGTTCGCAGACTAAATAACAATGGAGAAACGTTATGGGAAATGTTTGAAAGAATTTATAGAAATATTATATTTGTAGGTTTTACATGATTTTTGATTTCTTTATATTTACTACCTAAAATTAAGTAAGAATCTATATATATTTATTAGTATTAGTATAGGCTATATGCCTATGTATTAATATCATATTATGAAAGATCTTGCAATTTATATATGTATATTCTTTTTTTTTTTAAATTAATATTCACAATATATTGTCATATTATAAAAGGGTGTATTATATAATTTTATTATTATTTGTATATCCCGAACCCATTAAAAATGGTAAATCAGGGTATAATGGTTTTAAATATATGTAACAGGCAGAAAGACGCGAGTAGTGATGGCAAAAAAGCATCATACATCATGGTTTTTTGTATCTCTCTTCCAAATGTTGAATCTTAGTGATGCGATTATTTGAGCAATTAATCGATTAACATTTCAATTAATCAAACGCCGTTTTGCGATACAATTAAATTGCAACTCGAAGCAAAATAATCGATTAATGCACATCATATGATTAATCGTGCCATCACTAGACGCAAGGTAAACCCAAAAGAACATATAGATTCTTGTTCAGGGCGACGAGTTAAGTTCGTCTGTCCGTATATTCAAACGCGTCGAATTCAGAAGATATAAAACCTAGACACTTAATTATTAATATTAATTTTTGTTAGGTCCTCAAAGTACGATACCTATTCCCGTTTCACAGTTATCGATTATACAAATTATCGACAATACTTATTCATACATGCGTATGTATGTGTGTGTGCAGATAGAAGCTTAAAATTCTTGGAATATTAGTTTTTAGTTTTTTTTTTAATTTTGTAAATAAGAATGCAAGTTTTAGTTTTCAGCAAAATATGAATTCTTTAGAAAATTATGTGAATTAATAATTAAAGTAATGCGCATTGGAAAAATATCAACTGAAATTTCTATTCATTGTCAGAAACAATGTAAATGCTGACTTGACTCAAAATAAACATACTAAAATTTTCCCATTTTAGAGAATGTGAGAAAGTTGAAAAGCCATGAAGACTTCTTAGATGATTAGCAAGGCATTTCCGGGAAAAGCATTTACACTTGGATTAAGATCTCTTAAGTCATCTAAGCCATTTACTATTCAAAGGCAAAAGTATACAAAGCATCATTCATTAATGCTCTTAGCATGGGCCGCAGCATGTCGAAACATGGCTCAAATAGAATTAATTAAATAATTTGTAGAAAGCTTCCTTCTTTTTTTTGTTGTTGCTAATTTTGTTATCATTTTGGTCGGCAAAAATAAACATCGAACATTGCCGCTGGCGAGCAACGCACAAAAGCATGTTACAACAATGTAACAGCCACGACAACAGCAACAGCAACAGCAACAACACCAAGCAACATGCAACAACAGAGGCAACAGCGGCAGCAGCAATTACGATAACAAGGCAATTTGGTTACCAAATGATAAAGTCAACTTTAATTAGCTAATGAAAAACGTAACATGAACATTTTGAGCATGTAAATTAATTTTGTTAACATTTCGCTCAGTGAAGCATTTGTCCAATTATGCGATGCGAAACAACCTGTCAGTGGGCGTAGCGAGCACAGCGCCACAGCCAGCTGCAGCCGCTGCGGGCAGCTGCCTAATTTGTTCTTCTTTTTCTCTGATAATGTAATTTGCCGTGTGTCCTGCCTTAAGCTATTGGGGGCAGCCTGAACTAACTGAGGGCTAACTGCGTCCAAGCTCAACACAATTCATTTTGGCATATGCAGAAACTGACAGTTGTTAAGAATGGCTGCACAACTTGCATAGACCATAAATATTTTGACTGGCCTTGGGCGCTGTGAAGATTGATGCAATTGGCTAGCAGCAGCAACAGATATGGTTGATAACATCTGCTTGTGACAGCTTCCAAAATTGGCAAGCCAAAAAATAATAATGAGCTTTTCGATTTGAAATACAATCGAAATGGGTTGGATCGAATGTCAGTCGCCGCAAATATGTTTCACTGTACAGTATTCCAGTATTCATGCATTATGTATGTGTACATCTATGGATAGAAAGAAAAGGAATCAATGCAAGTTACGTAACGGGCTTATCAAATGATGCTCAAATAAAAAAAAAAGTGAGCCTTGATTTTTTTATATTCTCCCCGGCAAATACCCCTGCGGCAGCTACTTAAATTTAATAATGTGCATTCGAGCGTGCAAGCGCACATGAGTTGGGAGCTAAATCGTTCTGCTAAGCTTAGAGGCCGCATCCTTCATTACTTGTGCTTCGATGACCCAGAGGCTAAATCAATGTGACCCCCAAACGCAAGCTCAACTTGGCTGCCCTTTTCGACCACTCTCTCCCTTTCTTGCCCCCACACACATATGTATGTGCGTGTGTGTGGCTTAAAAATTAATAATTCAAAGGTTTACAGTTCAAGAGCTAACTGGCCTTTCAGAGGCAAGGAATTTAACTCTGGCCAGACTCAAAAGCATCGGCAAATAATTTTCCATTGATTACTTCAATTGAAATATCAAATATGACTAGTTCATAACAAATTTAATTAGTTTGCTGCTTGCAAATACATTTTAATTAAATTCAATTTGCGAAACTACACAAAGACAGACATCAGAGCATACATAAACATGCATATATGTATACATATACATATGTATATAAATAAGTAGAGGTGTGTACAGGTGCACAATGTGAATCGGTTGAGATTTGCATATTTCATATGCCACAATCTCACAACAAGAGCAGCTTCGACGAAAGACAACTTTTGGCAGCACTGACAACTTTGACGTTTGCCTAACTTGTCATAAAAGCTATTATTCATAAGTGGCAGCCACTAGAATTCCATAGCATTTGTGGTGGGCGTGGCACACACACACACACACACACACACATACACACACTGACTCATGTAAATCGTAATCATTACACAGTAATTAGAAGTTTTCAACAAACTACTCTACTCAACAGTCGGCAGCTGTACGGCTGCTGGCAGGGGGCACCTTGTGCTGTAAACACCCTGTGCCCATGGCATTTCTGAATTTCTAACAATTTGATTGTTCCGAGGCGGTTTAATTTATTTATGAAGCCGAGACACATCAATCTTGTGCAGCTTCTTAGATTTACCATATGCCAGCCATGAATGAGTGTGTCGCTGTGTGAGTGTGTGCGTGTGTGAGGTTGTTTGTTTGCCTGTGTGTGAACGTGTGTGTGTGTGTGTGTGTGTGTGTGTCGTCCCTAGATGCTGTAACATGCGATGCCATGGTTTGCTGAATTTGAGTTTAATGACGTGTAAAAATGTTTTTCACGGCTTTTGATTATATTTTACCTTGAGCGGCGCTTAAGTTTTTCGTGTATATATACACCCACACACACACACCCACACTCACACATATAGCCGCTTAGTCCTGGCTATAGATGATCCCTTCCGTTTGCCATTTGCAATGAATAATATCGTCGGCGTCCTCCATCGCGCGACTCTTTTGCATATGAATACCTTTTAGCTGCGCCGCTGATTAGCAACGCCAGCTGACAATGGCAGTGTCCCAGCGTCGGAAACATTTTAATGACATGCGACGGGCACGCCCCATACACACACACACATGCACACACCCGCACACCCCTTTCGAATTGGTCTGACAGTTATCGTTTTCAAAATATTGTTATTTGCTTTTTTGGGGTCGCTGTGTTCACGCTAAGTTAAGCATATTGTTTTGTAAATGCTTCGATTTAAGTTGCGAATTAACTTTAACATTAATTTTGATTGTCGCGCAATGAAAACTTATGTTTATGACAATTTATTGTACAGCTCCAAAGGTGCACAAACAACGGAAGTAATTGGCATGCATAAAGTTTTTAGAAAGCCAAAATCAGGGCAAATTTGAGTTGAAACTAAAGTTGATTTAGTGCAGTCGAAAACATAGCAGAGGACACAAATTTAATTGACTAAACTATTAATAGTACTATAATTTTTGTGCTTACGTATTTTAGCTTAGAAATGTCCAGAAATCTTAATCATTGCTCCGATTTAATCTGAAAATTATTAAGCTGCTGAACTTGTAGATTGTAGCTTAATGCCGATCCACTACTGTGACCTAAAATGATGAGGAAGCTCAGAGCTTGTTTGCCTAGCACAAGCACAAGCTATTTCTAAAACTCTTTCAGTTGCTTCAAGTAAGCTCTCCGCATTGGACTGCCATGCCATGTGGACTCTCATATTTTGTTTATCACTGAATACCATAGCTCGTAAATAACTGTTGATCGTTTCTGAATGTCCGCTCTCGCGATCTTTTACTCCCAGTTTGAAAAAAATTCGGAGAGCAACCAATTCCATCGGTTCTTCAGCGAGTTTGTTTCGGATCGAACAGAAAAAATTTTTATTTTCACTGATCGTTTCACTGAGCTTATATAAACAAAGACGACTTTTGCGTTGGTATTGGTGTACGTGAATCAAATGTAAATGAAGATAGTTTGCTATGAGTTATTTTTGTTATTCGCTCAGTTACTGAGTATTATTGTGCGAGCGTCAATCATATCACTACCTAAACGATGTTCGTTAAAAGAGCATCATACGAATAGTGTTCAATGCAAGGCACTCAGCAGAAATCTTAAACGAAAAGTACCGAACTCACTTGCTCAGAGCGAAATCGAATACGTATGAATTTACTCGATTGATATCGCAGAGAGAGTATAAAATCGACAGTTATCTGCCAGCTATGCTCAATGCTCGACTCTCTCTGGTAATACTCGACTTGATGAATAGAAATGATGATAGAAAGTTGATAGCTTTGTACTGATAAAAACAGAATTATAAAACTGTTTTTTATCCCGAAAGCATTGAAAATGAAAAATTAGGGTATAATGGTCTGTTTCGACCAGCGCCTTCTTACTTCATTTATTTGTTTTCTTTTTTCTAAATATTACCAATAAATATTAAGAATTAAAATTTATTTAAAATAATAATAATAATACATAAATTTTTTTTTTTTTTTTTTTTTTTTTTTTTTATTGCAGGAAAGAAATAATATAAATGCTAAACAAATTCTGTGTATAGATTATCTTTGATCAGTTGTTATGCTTTTTACAGAGATAATATAAAATTTTATTGATAAAGTCAAATCACTTTAAAGATACCAATACAATAAAATGAAACTATTATATTTTCCCTCTTAATAAATTAAAATAGATAACTAAAAACGAATACAAGAATGAAAATTTTAAGTTTACAAACGTTAAATCGATTACAATTTCAATTAAAATTTTTTGCAAAACTTTTCCCACAATTGTGGGCGAGGCCGCCCAGCTGGGTTATAAAAGTAAATTTATCAATTTCTTTGACATATTTTGGCATGTCAATCAAAGTGCAGAGAAACCGCATGCAATTAAACTTTGGCTTTCGATGACAGTTCAATTAGGAACTTCCAACTGAAACATTGAAATAATAAACTATTAAAAGCAAACCCTGTTTACATGATTCAACTGACCAAGAAAATTGCTTGAAATGTGCATTGCCAAGTTAAAAGTAAAACATGGGCAAAAAAAATGAAAATGAAAAGTTTTCCGTTGTTAACAACAATGCCCACTGTTGACAATTGTTCCAAGCGCGTCGAGCAGCTGGCTATTGTTGGGTCTGCCCTCCCCTTGAGAGGAGAGGCCAATGCTCAGTCCTCAATCCTCACGCTTTGACTTATTTAATGCTCGAGTAAATCTCTAAAAAGCCCCAACAGCTGCAAAAACAATCCCACAAAGTCATACTTAGTAAATAGCAAATACGCTTTTACTTGTTGCTGCCTGGCGCTCATTGTTGGCCCTCATTGTTGGCCCATTGTCTGTGCAGTCAGTGCAAAACGAAAGCTAAATGCAGCTTAGTTTAGCTGTTGGCTGCCTGGCGACGCAGGTGATATTATTGGCCAAAGTTAAACAATCGTAAACAGTTACAAGTCACAGCAACTGCAATAGTTTTTTGCTTTCCAACTCGCTGCCTTTCCATTTCTATCTGCTCCTGCTCCTGTGCTTATAAATATATATATAAATAAATATGTTTTGCGCTTCAGCTTTTTGTGTACTTGAGTCTGGTTGCACAGCATAAAAATACAGTTTATTTAACTGCTGCCTGGATAAATAGTGCTTATGGCCAAACACAAAAATTAATAGTCCTGCGTGGTTACAGGGATGGGGCTAAGGATAGGTAAATTACATTTTACTGCTGCTGCATAGATATTAATACTTAAGCGCATTGAGCTCATTGCTCCAGCCATAAATGTAACTAAAATTAGAACAATCCGACCAGTTCCATATCGGATTATCAGCATAGCATCTATTGAGAATACAAATTTCATTACGGGCGTGCAATTTCTTTAGTTCACACACACACACACACACACACACACACATACACAGAGCCAACAATATAATGTGAATGATTTCTACAATTGTAACAATGAAATAAACGACAACCACAATAATCGACTGCAGGCAGTAAAGCCTCATAAAGGCTCTGATGACCAAATGAAACCTAAGCACGCACAATTCGAGCGTACAGCCCCAGCCCCAACCCGCAAATGAGAGAAATGTCTGAATGCAATTGCCGTGGCAAGAGATATCCTGTGCATTGCTCGCAATTCTGGCCTTTTTGCCTCGGCTACAACTTATTGTGGTTACAAATTGTGGCAAAAGCTATCAATGATATTATCAGTGCGACCACGGGCGGAACGGGCGGAACGGACGGCCGACTGCCCGGCGGTCCGACCATATGCAACCCCAATTACATCCGGTTGCAGTTTCAATTTCAATTTGCCGTGGCCATGGTGCACAAAGGATCGAAGCGTGGGGCCAAAGGGCACTGCACATGCCATGTGCTATATTCCGCATTCCGTATTCTATATGCTGTCTGCCGTATGCCGTATGCCGTATGCTGTACGCCGTATTCCATATGCCGTCTACATGGGTCTGCTGCTTGCAGCATAATAATAATATTAATTTAAATTAGACAGATGCTGGCGAAAGCGGCCCAAGCAGCGACATGAACGAATCATCATCAATTTGCATGTGCGCTGGCTGATTGTAGCCCGGCTACTAGCTTATGGCCAAGCTTACGGTGGCCAACAGTAATGCCATAATGGCTCATACGCTTGGCCTCACCTGTGTGCTAATCATTTTACAATCGGTTTAGCGATTGCATTGCCCATTGTCAGACGATCCGTGAAAATTGCAAATTCGGCAGCCGAAGCACATCGACAGGAAATTCCACTAACTAAGCTAATTAACCATAAAATGCAGTTAATAATACAACATGTTTTGCCCCAACAAACAATAAAATTGGATTATATTCGTATTGATCGTTTTGGCATGTTTATGCATTAAACGCATCATGTAATTGCATTAATATACATTGCTTAACCCTTCGCTACATATGCAAATTTCGGGTATTTTGAAAAGCAAATTTTTTAGCATAGACGCATCAATAAACTCTTCAGTTTGGGTTCAGCCAATTAACATACAAATGCACACACACACACACGCATAAATCAATGCATATATACTACTATTTTATACATGTATATATATAGCATACATCTAGATACAACTATGCAACGTTTAAGCTTTCAGTCATGGCGGCCACACATATTTCCGCTTCCGTTGCGCATTAGTCGCTTGATGCAACATTTTGCGGCGCAGTCGCCAATGTCGCCGCACATAAATTATAGCAAATTGTTTGCATTTAATTGCATGGTTTGCTTCCCATTATTGTTGTTGCATCTCATGCAGATACAGACAGACACAGATGTGTCCGCTGATCTATGTGGCTATACATACCCACTGTAAGGTCATCCGGACATTTTGCGGTTTTGATAAAGTCGCGCTAATTAACTGCTACGCCTCGGCTCGTTTATCTTATGTCGCAGCTGTCGGTCAGCCATTTATCGAGTTGAAGACACTCGGCACCGCACTCAGTTGGAATCCATTGCTCAGCAAAGATGACAAACGTTGACAGCATTGTCGTGCTGGAATGCATAGTATAACGGACTTGTGTATGTAGATGCCCGATAGGAGGAAGAGTACTCAAAACTGAATTGTCTATCTGATTAGATGCTTACCCGAACACTATAAAGAGATGCTTGTAGACTTCCGGAATAGATTGATGCATACAACATATTTAACCCTACCTATTTACAAGTATAAAATTTTGATATCTACAATTATTCATTTACTCGATTACGACATGGAATAAGTGCAGTCTAAAAAGTTCGATAATCGAGTTATTGAAAGAGAATTCATATTTGGTTCAGTAAAAGCTCGACTTTATGGTTATATTATATAGCAAATCGCTAACAATTAATCTACTAATGCATTACAACAAGAAAATCAAGATTAAGCGACTAAGTTACTCCTCTAATAATTTACAGAAATGAAATATATTTATGTATTTCCTCGAATGTCATTGAATACTTTATTAAATAAAATTCTATATCATATATTGTCCTTTATTATTTGCAATATATCATTAACAATACATATCTGAAATTTTAGTTCTCTAGCTTTTATTGCTTACGAGATCAGTCCTTTCCGATCCATTCGAATGATGAACAGATAAGCAGATGGAGCAGCTCTTGACGTTGAGCACTGCTCCTTCTTCTTCTTATATGTAGCATTATATACTGAAATTCGTCTTATAATTATTTTAATTTATAATATTTTAAATATTTAATATTTATAAAAAAGAAACTTATTTTAATACTACTTGTATATTGAATAAACATAAATATTACATGAGCTAAACTCTATTTATGCTCTTGGTCCTGACTGTAGGGCAATATCATAAACTGTAGCACAATTATCTGAGAATGTAGATAGTCATTGCTGAACGAGAGCAGCAAAAGCTTACCTAATTGAGGTATTTGTGCAATTTACACTTCAGCAAATCATCTCGCCGCTATTTGTCTTTTCATACATGGGTATAAGCGTGCTTGGGATGATACACCATTTGCGATATACGTAATCGGGCTGCCGCATCAGCATGTAAATTGCATTACCTTTGGGTGCGTGGGCCCCGAGCATCAACTTGCGTAATGCAATAAACAGCTCGTAAATATTTTGATACCAATTTTCCAGCGTAATTGACTCAACGGTACTTTGAATGTCAAACAATAAATTCAATTACCAATACACATGCGTTCAGGGGCACTGAGTCCCGCCCCCAACCATGCCCCATACCACATGGGTGGGCCCACATGTCAGTGTCGGAGATGCTTAACCCTACCGTGCACGTGCTACGGCTATGGCTACAGCCACGGCCAGAGCAATGGAGACCCCAAAAAATCTCGTAAGGAGCGGGCTCTGTTAAACCAAAGCGAGCGGAAAATCAACGCACAAGTCGATAAACATTCGTATGAACAGAATGCCGTGGTTGGAGTAAGAAGAACCCCAAGAAAATGAAATAAAGGCAGAAAAAAATAAGTTTGTAGTTGGTAAGACGAAGGCGGTAGCAGTCGTCCAGCCTTAAGCCAAAACAGCCAAAGGGATGCACGGGTAAAAGGCGTAAAACAATTTCATATAAAACCAAATAATGTTCGGGTCGCCGAGTGAGCACCTTGCGCCACGGAAATCATTTATGGCTGAAAGGAGTTGAGTAGAATTTAAACGTTGGCATAAATGAGCAGATGATAAAACAGAAGCCTGCGAAATAAAACTATATCGTCTTAAAATATAGCCCAAGATATAAATAAAAATCGAACATTTTCATTTTTATTTGGCAGCTTTAAACAACAAATCGTGTTTTTATCGTAAATAGATCATAGAATTTATTTTGAGATAGAAAATTCTATAACAATTACGATACTATTATCATATTTCAACATTTATTAAATATTATGTGATATTAATTTATAATATTTATTAAATATTATGTGATATTATTTCGAGCATGTTCAAGGAGACTTAAACGAGCCTACCCCCAAGACCTGTTGGATCATGTCTTCACCGGAAAAGTTTCAATGTATTAATGATTATATAATACCTATTCATAGTTTCGACTCCCTGAAATCTCTATTGTAGAATTAATATTGCTTTATATAGATATAACTAACATTTATTTTCGTTTTTTTAGATTCTTTTTTTTAGTTTCCTAAGAAGTAAAGTTAAAAGATAGTTTTAAAGATATTTTTATTTATTATTACGCAGTCTTTATTATTTACTTATAAATTGCCATTGCATTGAATATGATTATGAGAGTATGAGTATATTTAGATCGCTGTGAAACTGATCTACAATCAGCTTGGCTTCTATATGCATATGCCTTGCTCCCGAGGTGTCCACTAGGACATGATTAGAATGCTAAAGTCACTCATTCCAGGCTCTGCTTTGCCCGCATTTATAGCGCACAAATTGAAATTTATAAGAATATTGCGTATGTTGCGGGATGCTGTTTATCAGGGCCGTAAATAAAAACAAAAAAAAAAAAAAAAGTTGTGTATAAAAATAAAGCGAAACAACCCCGAGGACGAGGCCAACAAAAAAGCAACAACAATGACAGTCAAACAATGCAAAATCAATTTAAAATTTCATCTCACACTCTAGCATACACACACACACACACACACCCGCTGCACACACGCACACACACTTACATGGCAAAATAAAAAAACACGAAATGGGTGAGAAAATCAGTAAAGCAACCGCAATCTTTTACCAAATTGTTGTGCTGCATGTGTATGTGTGTATGAGTGTGTGTGTGTGTGTGTGTGTGTGTGTGTGTGTGTGCGTTAGGGTGTCACTAGCGCTACCGCCACGCAACTCAATCATAAGTAAATATTACTTACACAGGCACACACGCATGCTATTGCTGAAATAAAAGGGAGTGCAAGAAGCGAAAAGAGCACGAGCAGCGCGAAGCGCGCAAGGAACAAGACAGGATCACAAGGAGCAGTCAGTGGCAAGCTTATTATGCCCTCGGGTAAAATATAAACAGGCATGCAGGAGCAGGAGCGGCTGGCAAGCAGCAATCGGGTTGGCAGGCGAAACACGTTCTAATAGACTTCCAGCCTCTCGCCTTTTGATGGCTGCGTAGACGTTGGCAGCCCGTACAAGTTACACATGTTGCCTTTGTTTGGCTTCCTGTCAGACGCTCGCACACACACTCGCACACACACACGCACGCATTTGACATGACATTTGCTGGGCGCTGCCTCAATTGAAGACCGTAAATCCTTTATTCAATTTGAGCCGCGAACGCCTAAAAGTATGCAGCGCGATAAGCGCGTCACAAACAAAGCCAACGGATTTTAAGGCCTAAATGCGCCTTGATTAAGTTGAACGACGCGTTGCTGCCAATGGGCATATGTATAATAAATCTGATAGAACCGACATATATACATATATGTATCTATATGTGTGTGAGCCCCGCTATGCAAATCGTTGGCAATTTGACGATCCACGCAAATATGAAAATTATGCCATTGGCATTCCAAAAATGGTTACAAAAGAGCTAGTGGTCTCGCCAGCCGGCACGTAATGAATAGGGCAAAAAAAATTGAGCCGAACTGCAATTGACAGGCAAGCGATACGCATTGATGGAAAAACGCGGCAGCGGCTGCCGGAAGCTGGCACACAACTAATTGGACATCCGTTTTCCGTGCGATTATCGGCCCCGGCCCGATCCGACCCTGTCCCTGCCGGCTCGACGTGGGCCCCAAGGTAAGCTACGTATTTCTATTTAACTGCTGTAAATTTGTGCCACGTTATTAACGCCACTTTGAGTGCTGGGCACGGCGCTGCGGGGGCGCCAGGAAGCGACGCTAAAAGGTCGCCCGGGCCGAGCATAAAGAAATAAAGACCCAAGCTACAATTCAAGCAATGGATTCATCTACTATTTGTTGCTTTCTCTCTCATACCATGTCTCTCTCTCTCTCTCGCTATTTCTTTCTCTCTTTCTCCCTAGGCACGTCTGGCGCATTAGATCTTACTCTGGCTTTGGCTTAAGCTGTGCCAGCGCACTTCCATTATTTGCGCGCGCCCGGCCCGGCCCGGCCCGACTACGACCACGGCCACGGCCACGGCACAAAGGCAACGTGCAATTGTCGGTGTCGTTGGCTTTATTTAATTGAAGTCAATTACACAGCTGGATATGCCAGGCCAGACAGCGTCTTCAGCCAGCTGGCGGCCTCATTAGATCAATGTGATGTCAATGTCGCCATGTCCAGCAAAATAAACGTTGCCCGTAGCGATGGGAATGGCTCAGATTTTGTTATTTCCTTTACGGCACAAATCGCATGTGTTAAACTTTTAAGTGCCCGGTGCACTGATGGGGCTGCCCGTTAAGCCGCTTAGGACGGGGGCTTAAGCAGCAATGACAACAAAGACTCGGCAAGATCAATGGGCTTTAAGGAACAGTCAAAAGTTTCGCAACCACTTCAAAAGCTGCCTTTAAGTGGTGTGCACTGATTGTTTGCCACCTGATTCCAAGTTATCCATTCAGACATTCATTAACAGAAGCACCGCACGTGTACCTGCCCCGAACCTCAAGCCCATGCCACCCAACCTCTTTCATCCTTGCCCCCACACCGAGCAGCAGCCCGCATGCCGCTCAACTGTAGCGCCTTTCATGAGGAGGCTGAAGAGAACTGGGCTTAAGCTAAATTAAGTTTTGATAATTCCTAATAATCTATTCAAGTAAGTTTTCCAAAAATGTTTGTTCACTTCTCTTGCAAATCAGGTGTCGAACTGGAACTGGAGCCGAGCTTGGCCGCAATGCAGCTTTGGAGGCATGGTCGAGTTTCCTTTGGCCTGCGCCCTGCGGTCTTGGAGTCTAGGGGCATCAGCCTTTGTTGTTCTTCAACAGCAAATTGAATTTCAAATTTTCTAAGATTTGAATGTCAGATAGCTTGCTACTTATTAGAAGGAGTCACCCCCCTCAAGAAACCGGTCACACATACACATGCACACCCACAAACGGTGCTTCATTTACGGAATGCTGAAAAGTTTTGCGGTATTACCGCAAAGCACTGTAAACAATTTGGATATTCATATAACTATATTAGAGCTAACGTAGAACTGAATAAATAATTGTAGATCATATCGATATAGAAATAATTATTGATGAATATATAAATATTATTTTTTTATAGTTAATAGTTGTTTTTTTTTTTTTAATTTCTTATAGTGTTTCTTTTTAAATATTTTATTTATTCGTATAAATATATATGAAAAATATTCTTAAGACATGAATAATAATATTTAATAAAATTTATATCAACTCAATTTATTCTACTTAGAATTGCTGTTGATGTAATTTCATTAAAAACTATTATTCGTGTAAACATAAAGTATTTTATATATTATATAATATTTTAATATTATATTGAATTATATAGTCTTAAAGCATATTTTAAAAAGTAAAGTAAATCGAATCAATATTTAAATATATTTAATATTTAAATTTAAGTTGAAATTATATTTATAGTACAATATTTAAGTAGAGTTTATTGGGTTAACCTAAATGCTATTAAACACTACTAAATATGGAAATAAAATTATGTTATATATTACATAACATATAATATATAGTAGAAAAATTGGCCAGTTTACATGAATTGAAAAGAATCATTTTTTGAAAAAAAAAAAAAAAAACTTTAAAATAATTGCCTTATGAAAATTACATACAAATTAATTTTTTCTTAAGGAATATCTACATATGCAAACAGCAATATGTGCATTCTTACATACAGGTATCTTCATTATAAGTCTTGGAAAATTTAAAAGTAATGAATCAAGTACTGACTACTAGAATTCTTATGAAAACATGTCGAGCTAACGAATTGATCCACTGTCAAAAGTAATTGAACGAATGCGCAATTAGACTTACGAAGTAAAGATAGAGAACTATTAATAATATATGTATATATAGCAAGGCAATTCTGACTGCTGTCTTGATATTAGAGGCAACAAAGAGTTTATTTATTGGCCAGTCTGTATGATCAGCTTTTGGTATTTATATACATAATATTAATATATATATAATATAAATATAATGTATAATACAAATAATACAAAATTTCATTATTAATTATTTTTATTATTTTATTATTTATGCAAAGAATTTTTTTTTTTTTTTTTATTTGCAATCTGTCTTAAACATTAACCAAATTTATTAACAATAACTAACACTAACCGTAGGGTTTAAGCTCCAATGAGATCAATCCATATATTTACATATTAATAACTAAATCTACTCTATAGTTGACAAATCCAAAACATCCTATGATGAACCTCTTGTACATACTTAATATACTTCATATACATATTAAATTATTATTTACTCGAAGGACGATAAATAAGTTTTATACAAACTAAATAAAAAGATTCTTGGTTTCCCTCATTTTCGTCTATTCCACTTAGCAGACACTCAAAGACATTATAATAAAACCACTTCAAAATTCTTTTAGTTGCTGATTAGCTTTTGGGCCAGGTTAACCGATCTATATAAACTTGTTCAGCTGCTCGACAGTTTCTCGCTGTGTAATAGCTTTGAAAAACTTTCAGCGCCAACTATTGTTGAAAAGTTTTCAATTGAGAATATTAATTTAGTCAATACATGTGGGCGAAATGCGCAAAGACGAAGTGGCAGCCACAACAAAACCCAAACAAACGTTAAAAACTTTTGCGGTAACACAGAGCGCAAATCCAAAGAGGCCAAGCACCAGCAGCAGCGACAGCAGCTTAACAGCTCAGGTACTGGGCCAGGAGTTTAAAGCGACAACGCGCCGGCATAATGTGGCTTTTGTGGCGTAATTTCTATTTGGCAAGTTGTTGTTGCACGTATAATCAAGAGGTCGAGGGCTGACCCCAAGACTTGCCAGCCACCCATGCACAAACCCTTGGCCCAATTAGCATTGTCTCTAACGCAATTGGCTGTGGGCAATGCTTTGTTGTGGCCACATTCCGTGGAATGGAATCAAGTACCTGGCCGCTATTCCAGCACACAGCAGACACACTTACGTGTGCAGTTACTTTGTGTTTGTATAAAAAATAATTCGGTCAGTTGTCACTTTGATGTACCCGAAAAATGTTGGCAACACTTGTTTGGCCGCGAGCGCACTTTCCACTCATGCTCATCCGCATCCGCATCCGCATCCACATTCACAGTACCACACGCACAAACATACACACACATTGTGCATTTGTATGTACATAGATAAGCGAGGTCTTCCTGCTGGGAATTAGCATACAGACTGCATCATTCCAGACGCGCTGTGTCCGGCGCACAACATCATCAACGGCCTCGGGGCAGTAGCAGCGACAGCAGCAGAAGCAGGAGCAGCGAGAGCAGGAGGAGCAAGAGCAGAAGGAGAAGCAGTAGCAGCTGTTGTAGTCCAACTACCAATCCTCGTCCGATTCGTGACGCACACATCATCCCCTGGTCGCAACCACCTTCAGATTTGTGTATGAAAAATGTTTTTTTTTTTTTTGTTTTGTTTTTGGCATTTGCATGGAAAAACGAACGGCAAGCGTAGTCACGGTCATCGTCGTGCTGAGTGCTGCCTAACATTCAAAGTCCATTCAATCACACACATGCAAAGCACAAAGGAGACAGCAGGTAGATCCTGCTGAGCGTCCAGCCAGTCGGCCAGCTGGCCAGTCGACCTGCCAGCCAGCCAGCCAGCCAGCCAACCAGCTATACATTCTTGATGTGGACGTCTTTGCCCAGCGGTAACAACTGTCCGCTGCAGAAGCTTCTGTTGCTTTGTTTCATTTGTGTTCGTGAGAGATTGTGTATGTGTGTGGGTGGGTGTGTGTGTGTGTGTGTGTTTGCGTGGGAGTATGTGAATAGACGGAGGTAGGAACACAGCTTGTTTCCGGCACGGCACGTAAAACAACACGACTAAGGAAAGCAAAATGGCGCCTGCAGTGAATTGAACTTTTGCATTTCAAGTGAAAAGCTCATACAAAGCAAGAACATGCTCTAACAATAGCCAAACATGCAGAATGAACAGCCAGAGCCCAACCAAATGAAAATTTTGAAACAAAAGCAGCCAACTAATACAATCTCTAACCTGCCAACAAACACACAAAAACAACAAAAAATTCCTAAAACCCAAAGAATTCCTTCTGCCAAAAAGCGAATGAGCTCCTGATTTCCACTGACAATAGGCAAGCATTTCCCAGCTAAGAAGAGTTTCTATCCAATTGCTAACACACACCCACACACACACAAACAGGCGTCGGTATACAAAGAAAACATTTGCAAGTTGCAACTGATAATTGTGAAGCTTCATTGTACTTAGACAAAATCAACAGAAACTTTTCAATAGTTATTTAACAAGTTTCCAAGTTTTATTTCCAAACAGTAAAATAGATCAAATACTACGAGACCTTATCGGTGCCAACTAAGCGCCCATAATTAATAATCGAGCCAACTTGAGCACTTCACTATTTAAATACTTCATTCAAATCAAAGTGGCTCTTGTCGATGAATCACGCTGAAGAACCCCAGCAAACACAATTTAAGCGAGTTGAACTTTCTGAGTCACATAATGAAAGATAATTTAAAATAGATAAGACAAATTTGCAATACGATCAATCAAAGCCGTGTATTAACAATCCATTGATAACAATTCGACTATAAAAGACAACGCGTGCGACCCATTCCTCACAGAGTTCTTTCAACCATTAACCAAGCAAAATGATTGCAAAGTGTGTTCTTCTAGCGCTCCTGGTCGCCTTCGCCAGTGCCTCACCACTCCAGGACAATGGCCTAGTCAACTATCGTGAAGCCTTGGACATGTTCCTCGATGCCTGGAAGAAGATGTTGCCCTGTGGCTTTCCTGCCGACAATATCCCGGTCATGGCCCCACTGACAACCGATTTCTACGCCTTCGACTACGTCAACGGACAGACTAACCTGGTGGGCAATGTGAGCAACATTCGTATTTCTGGTCTCAACAACTTCCAGGTGCTGAGTGGTAGCTTTGATAATAACACGCTTAGTGCCACCTTTGACGTTATGTTCCCCGCCCTTCAAATTGTGGGATCATATGCAGTGGAGGGTGTTCTGAGCATTGGAGGTCTTCCAATGCCCATTCGCCAGGCAGTTCTGATCAACAAGAAAATCACAGACTGGCGCTTCGTGGGCGAATACACCTTTGGCCAGAGCTTGACCAACCCGAATGGACTGCGCATCAAAGACTTCAACCTTCAATACTTTGTTGCTGGTGTGAAGGCCGCCAACTGGAACCAGTATATGGACATTGCCACAAACAACTATTTCAACGACTTCATCAATTCCTTCTCGCTGTTGTTCACTGAAGAGGTCCAGCCATATGTCAACCCAATGTTTGCAAAATACGTGTTGCCTTCCATCAACAGTCTGCTCTCCAATCTGGATATGACGGAGCTGTCAAACTTTTTGGCCATGCAAGCCGAATTGTGGAACAATGCTAATTGTAATGTTCAGGCTTAAATCAATAAAATTTCGACTCGTATTATACTGTAAATAAAAGTATCTTTTCTTTCACGCCAACTTTAATTTATGTTTTACCATTGATGCAAGGCTTAATACTTTGTGTTTATAGAATACTGTGTCAAACATAATAATAAGAAATGCTCTCAAGGCAACGATTAGTGAATCTGAAATAGGAGAATCTATAAATTCCTTTCCTAAGAATACTTAGCAAAATTACGAATTTTTTTTTCAATGTTGTAGGTGAATAGCTAAAAGGTAACATTAACTTGAAGAAAATGCTTTTTTAATCGGCCGACATTCAGGGCAGGGATTCAATTGGCCAAGACTTACGAATGAACACTTTGATATAGATTACATTGCCCATCATTGCTATTTATAAGAGATATTCGAAATAAAATTTGGACTACCTCCCTCCCACCCACTCACTCTCACTCTTACTTTCGCAATCTCTTTTTTTTTAACGGTAGTAGTTTGAGCATATATTGAATAATATATTAAACAATTATTAAAAACAGTAAAGTGAGCTTCTACTGTTAAAAAATATTGTTATAAATATATACAAAAAACAAAAATATTTTAAACAGCTCGATTAATAAACAAAATTGCAAATTATATTTATCATTGACATTTAATGGACTTACAATAAATTGAAATATTTGATTAAATTTTAAAATTAAGATTAAAATATTTCGTTAAATATTTACGAGTATAAAAATAATATTTTTATATAAGAACATCATTTAATATATTGCCATTTTGATTTATTTTATTTTCGTTTCAGTTAAATATTTAGGCCTGAACATTACAATCAGCATTATTCCACACACCGGCTTGCATAACGAAGTAGTTGCTCAGCTCGGTCATATCCAAGTTGGAGAGCAGACTGTTGATGGAAGGCAACACGTATTTTGCAAACATTGGGTTGACATAAGGCTGGACCTCCTCAGTGAACAACAGAGAGAAGGAATTGATGAAGTCGTTGAAATAGTTGTTTGTGGCAATGTCCATATACTGGTTCCAGTTGGCGGCCTTCACACCAGCAACAAAGTATTGAAGGTTGAAGTCTTTGATGCGCAGTCCATTCGGGTTGGTCAAGCTCTGGCCAAAGGTGTATTCGCCCACGAAGCGCCAGTCTGTGATTTTCTTGTTGATCAGAACTGCCTGGCGAATGGGCATTGGAAGACCTCCAATGCTCAGAACACCCTCCACTGCATATGATCCCACAATTTGAAGGGCGGGGAACATAACGTCAAAGGTGGCGCGCATAGTGTTCTCATTGTAGCTGCCGCTCAGCACCTGGAAGTTGTTGAGACCAGAAATACGAATGTTGCTCACATTGCCCACCAGGTTAGTCTGTCCGTTGACGTAGTCGAAGGAATAGAAATCGGTTGTCAGTGGGGCCATGACTGGGATATTGTCGGCAGGAAATCCACAGGGCAACATCTTTTTCCAGGCATCGAGGAACATGTCCAAGGCTTCACGATAGTTGACTAGGCCATTGTCCTGGAGTGGTGAGGCACTGGCGAAGGCGGCCAGGAGCGCTAGAAGAACACACTTTGCAATCATTTTGCTTGGTTAATGGTTGAAAGAACTCTGTGAGGAATGGGTCGCACGCGTTGACTTTTATAGTCGAATTTAATCATTATCTATAAATTGTTGATAGGGGATTTGATCGATTGTATATATAGGCTGTTTTGGCACTTAGTCGTGTTGTACCACGAAGTCTTATCATATTAAACTAAACGATCTATTGTATGAGTCAACAGCGTAAGTCAATTTGATCTATAGGAATTAGCATCAAGATATCTGGAATGAAAATGAGTCAGCGCTGCCAAATATCCTAATTTTAATGTAAGTAGAAAGAATATTTTCTATAAGAGAGAGATTTTTAAGATTTGTTAAGTCATAATTAGTTATTATAAGCAATAAGGGCGATATATTCGGTATTAGATTACGAAGCGAATTAAGCGATTAACGAAGAACCCGAAATTCGCTAATTAAATATTTGAAGCGTAAACACAATTTGTACAATTCATAAAATTGAATAGATTATATTTCGCACCCTTCAAATATATTTATTTAAGAATATATTCAAATTATTTGACATAAAATTTTAGTTTGAATTAAGATCGAGTACAAGACATGTCTGTTAGTTTAGCAATATTTTATTTGAGAGCTGTTGAGATATCTGAATTTGGCTGGTATATTCCAATCATTAACTAACAGTAAAAATAAAAATCAGTTTTAATATATATTATTAATTTACAGTTTTTATTTTGTTAGATATGGTAAGCCAAATTTGTATAAATAAAGCATTAGTGAACTACATAGAATAAATTTAAATATAATAGTTGATACTAATTATCATCTTTCTAACTAATGATCATCGTGTAGCGCCACTTTCCTGCGAACGCGTAGCTTAAGTGTAATCCATCACTCAACTAATAGATCACTTACGACTACCTATTATGCAAGAAGACTGTGGTAAACGGTCGATCCAATCATAACTCGATCAATCAAAGTGCGCTACGAACAATTCACAGATAATGAATAGACTATAAAAGACAACGCGTGCGACCCATTCCTCACAGAGTTCTTTCAACCATTAACCAAGCAAAATGATTGCAAAGTGTGTTCTTCTAGCGCTCCTGGTCGCCTTCGCCAGTGCCTCACCACTCCAGGACAATGGCCTAGTTAACTATCGTGAAGCCTTGGACATGTTCCTCGATGCTTGGAAGAAGATGTTGCCCTGTGGCTTTCCTGCCGACAATATCCCAGTCATGGCCCCACTGATAACCGAATTTTACGCCTTCGACTACGTCAACGGACAGACTAACCTGGTGGGCAATGTGAGCAACATACGTATTTCTGGTCTTAACAACTTCCAGGTGCTGAGCGGCAGCTACAATGAGAACACTATGCGCGCCACCTTTGACGTTATGTTCCCTGCCCTTCAAATTGTGGGATCATATGCAGTGGAGGGTGTTCTGAGCATTGGAGGTCTTCCAATGCCCATTCGCCAGGCAGTTCTGATCAACAAGAAAATCACAGACTGGCGCTTCGTGGGCGAATACACCTTTGGCCAGAGCTTGACCAACCCGAATGGACTGCGCATCAAGGACTTCAACCTTCAATACTTTGTTGCTGGTGTGAAGGCCGCCAACTGGAACCAGTATATGGACATTGCCACAAACAACTATTTCAACGACTTCATCAATTCCTTCTCGCTGTTGTTCACTGAAGAGGTCCAGCCATATGTCAACCCAATGTTTGCAAAATACGTGTTGCCTTCCATCAACAGTCTGCTCTCCAACTTGGATATGACCGAGCTGAGCAACTACTTCGTTATGCAAGCCGGCGTGTGGAATAATGCTGATTGTAATGTTCAGGCCTAAATATTTAACTGAAACGAAAATTAAATAATAAAGTTTGCAATTTAAATATTAAAAATATAATGTTTTCTAGGATCTTTCATGCTCCAGAATTAGACAATGCTTTAGGCTTCGATGGTCAAATTATTAATACATTATTGTTGACAAGAGTTTGAACAAAAATATTCAAAAGCTTAAGCAAAAGTAAAGATTTACTTAACCATTGAAAATTAAATTAACCATAATCGAAGTGGATGTCATGGATTGTCTTGTATGTATCAGCTCTTCAATGCTTATGGTCCTTAGCCGTTAGTTTCATTATTGCTGTCAACGAATTGTATTGAAAGGTTCTACATTTTTAGATCATGCGGATATATGAAAGGGCCAATTCTTATACGAGCGAGGAAGAGTACGCATACGTACGAGACAAGCAGACAAAGCAATATTCAAAAGCATTTCTTGGGACCAGCAGAAGACGATCAGAAAGGCATGTAGCTTCATGATAGAAATGAGATATATTCGTACGGACTGGAAGAACAATGCTGGTTGCCCGTCCCTTTCCCGAATAGTGATCATAAATTCTGTGAAATATTCGTAATTGATTATGTTACAGATGAAATAGATTCTAGTTCTACAATATATAATTCGCTGGTTGGTCTACAATTCAAAATACAACAAGTAAGAAAGCTGTAGTCGAGACTGCTCGACTACGAAATCCCCTGAGCCCTTCTTCGAACGAATAATATTCCAAGAATTATTCGATTCGTTTCTGCACGCATGCAAAACCACGCGCACACATAGACACTGATCTACGCTTGTATGCATGTATGTGTGTATACATGTGTGTAAGCATTGCAAGCGTCTTGCTGTCTCTCTCTGCCTTTGTTGCTGCGCCGCATGGATTTTGATGAGAAAAATTTGATGATTAATAATTCTGTTTCTAGATGGACAATCGTATTGATATCTTCAGATTATTATCATGATATTCATATCTATATGCTAAACCAAACTGCATGTCTCTAGTATTTGAAATGCATTTTTTACACATTTGGGGGTGGTGGGGCTAATTGGGGACCGGAATCCAAAATCTGACAAAAACCGAAATTGTATTAAATTAGTATCTATATATATGCAGAAGACTTGGAGACTCTAACTCTTAAGATGAATTAGCTAGAATTTTGTAACTGGTACCCGATAAATTCGTTTATCGATAACTTTGAAAATATACAAGTTATCGAATTTCTGAAACAAACTCGTACTGCGCGTGCAATATACGAACCTAACACAAAAAGAATGAACTCTCTAGCTTTTGTATCTTCGGAAATCGACGCGTTCATACATACGGACGGACGGACGGACAGACGGACAGGGCTCAATCAACTTATTTTTTTCTGCTGATCAAGAATATATATACTTTATGGGGTCTGCCACGCCTCCTTCTGCCTGTTACATACTTTTAACAAAACCATTATACCCTGATTTCCCATTTTCAATGGGCTCAGGGTATAAAAACGCTTCCATAAAAAAAAAAAAAAAAAAAAAAAAAAAAAAGTTTCGCGTTATCTCAAAACATCAATTAATATGATGTTACTGTGTGATATGTTACGGACAGATGGACAGACAGACAGAGGGACAGATGGACGGACAGCAAGACGGACATTGCTCAAACCCAATATACTCTTTTTATACTTTGTTCCCAAAGGGCGCTATTAGAGCTAGAGACTTGAAATTTTAAACATACATATATTCATATATGCTCCCGAATTATAAAGTGTAAAAATTTTCCCGTTCCGCCCACTAGGGGAGTGGCAAATCGGAAAACTTCTCCCCCCATAGGCAAGTTATCATACCCCCCATTGGGGGGTGTCCTATATTTTGAATACTATTAACACTAGAGACTTGAAATTTGGCATGTATACTCGGGTTGACAACCCTAGACCAATCAGCTATGGTAGATATAGCTACACCCCCAGGGGGCGTGGCAAACCGCAAAAGTTTATATCTCCTACAATTTTAGAGCTAGAAGCTTGAAATTGTATGGTTGAGTTACTAATGTCCTCCTCTATCGATGACCCAAAAATAATTTTTCAGCTTCGTTGGGAGCGTGGCATATCGAAAAATACCCTGTAATTTTCGCATTTTTGGAATTTAAGCAACCAAATTTTGCAGTCATGTTAGCCTCGGCCCTTTCTAAGAACTGGGGGCGTGGCAAATCGGCAAAGAAGTTTGTTGTGGCCAACTGCATAATACCTGATTATAATAGCTCAGTAGTAATTGCTAAGATGGCAGAAAGCATTTTAACATAAATATACAAATATTAATGAATTCAAAAAATAAAATTTATAAGTTTTCGATTAATAAACAAAAAGTTTCCAGCGGGACTCGAACCCAGGTCATTTAAAATAACATGTAATCGTTAGCTAAACCTAAATCGATTCACAGCTGATCAGCTGATCGGCAGCATATGACGAAACAAAACAATGTATACACACTTGGATGTGTATACACTTACAAACAGCTGTGTACACATGCATACATACATACATATATGCATGCATAGAAATACTGCTTGCCACGCAGCGTGGCAAATCGGAAAAGTTGTTTTAGTTTTTGCTTAAATGCACAATTCATTTGCGTATGTTTATAAATTATTATCAATTGGCAGCATGCATTTCATAATAAATATACAAGTATAATAAAATTTTAAAAAAATAATAATAATAATCTTTGAATAAACGTTTTCTGCGGGATTCGAACCCACGCACTTAAGTATAGCTTGCATAGCGGTTACCACCAGCGCCACTGCCCTGATAAGGGATTGTTAACATTGCTAGAGCACATATTGACAAAACTAAAGTAACGATCGAAAAATGCACAATTCAGTCACAATTCTTAGAATATTCTTTTCTAATTGCCGAAATATTTCGTTAATTAAATGTTTATTAAATAAATAAGATGCACCTATGGGAACAAAGTATTTCTCAGTTAGTTGCGCCTAACTGCAAGGTTCTTACTTGTTCCCTTTGGAAACAGAGTATAAAATGTTTTTTAGCTCGATTAAGAAATCCCCGAGATAATTCAAGACTACGATTATGAATAAGAAACCCACTCATAGACGCATAATCAAGCGCAATACTGACTCGCTTGCTCTGCATAGGTTATTTAACGAATAATCTTGTGATTAAAAGTTCAGATCTTTCTCTAACTCTTAAAAAAAAATATAAAAAAAACACTCGCCTCAGTATTTTATGCTAAGGAGACGAAGCCTTCTCACCTCTCATCCATTAATTAAACCGCTCCAGATAATCAAAATCTGTAATGTAAGTAAGATTCAAGGTCATAAAAAAGTTCTGGTAAACTCTAAAATATATGCATTCATCTAAAATATCGCTAGATAAAGGATCTTACAATTTAAATTTCTACCATATACATATATTATTTCTCTGACTTTCATAATCGACATCTATTCGGTCGTACTTTCAGATAAACAGTTCAACCATAATGCAGTCCGTTTTTTTTTCTTCCATTTTACGCCTTCATCAAAGTTACAAATACATTACATTACATTACAATACATTTTCCTTGAGAATTCATGAATCCATATGAAATAACACAAACTTAATTGCATTCAACAATAATTTTATTAAGAGCACAATTCAACCCGCCCTAATTAAATAGCTTTAAGCCTGAACATTACAATCAGCATTATTCCACAGTTCGGCTTGCATAACGAAGTAGTTGCTCAGCTCCGTCATATCCAAGTTGGAGAGCAGACTGTTGATGGAAGGCAACACGTATTTTGCAAACATTGGGTTGACATATGGCTGGACCTCCTCAGTGAACAACAGCGAGAAGGAATTGATGAAGTCGTTGAAATAGTTGTTTGTGGCAATGTCCATATACTGGTTCCAGTTGGCGGCCTTCACACCAGCAACAAAGTATTGAAGGTTGAAGTCTTTGATGCGCAGTCCATTCGGGTTGGTCAAGCTCTGGCCAAAGGTGTATTCGCCCACGAAGCGCCAGTCTGTGATTTTCTTGTTGATCAGAACTGCCTGGCGAATGGGCATTGGAAGACCTCCAATGCTCAGAACACCCTCCACTGCATATGATCCCACAATTTGAAGGGCGGGGAACATAACGTCAAAGGTGGCACTAAGCGTGTTATTATCAAAGCTACCACTCAGCACCTGGAAGTTGTTGAGACCAGAAATACGAATGTTGCTCACATTGCCCACCAGGTTAGTCTGTCCGTTGACGTAGTCGAAGGCGTAGAAATCGGTTGTCAGTGGGGCCATGACTGGGATATTGTCGGCAGGAAAGCCACAGGGCAACATCTTCTTCCAAGCATCGAGGAACATGTCCAAGGCTTCACGATAGTTAACTAGGCCATTGTCCTGGAGTGGTGAGGCACTGGCGAAGGCGACCAGGAGCGCTAGAAGAACACACTTTGCAATCATTTTGCTTGGTTAATCGTAGAAAGAACTCTGTGAGGAATGGGTCACACGCGTTGACTTTTATAGTCGAATTTTATCATTATCTATAAATTGTTGATAGGGGCTTTGATCGATCGTATTATAATAGGCTGTTTTGGTACTTAGTCGTGTTGTACCACGAAGTCTTATCGCATTAAACTAAAGGATCTATTGTATGAGTCAACAGCATAAGTCAATTTGATTTATAGGAATTAACATCAAGAGGCCTGGAATGGCCATGAGTCAGCGCTGCCAAATATCCAACTTTCTTTTAAGACTTATATCTTCCCAATTTTTTTCTTTCTTAAACCTGTCTTCAGATGCTCGCTCCCTGTGCTCGTTACCTTGTAGTCGTGCTCCCTATGCTCAATTTCTATGCACTAGCTCTGCTCTCTGTCCCCTGCATGCGCTGTCTAGCTGAAGCTGAGACAATAAAAATTAAAGACGTTTTTATTATTTATTTATTTATTTACTACAGTTAACTTACAATGTAAAATTATAGGCTAACTTAATTATAGAGTACTGGCTGCTGGGGCCTTCGACTCTCTTGTAGTTTTTTCTATACGTTGTATATATTATATTTTATATTATATTTTGTTCACAATTTTTGTTAGGGTGAGGAACTTAAGGATAGTATTTATGTAATTTGGTGTTGGATGGGATAGGAGTTGAAACAGACGTTTTTAAATTGAACTTAAATCAAGCAGTCATGCTTTTGTTTGTGATTCCACAAGCGAAGAAGATTCCAGCTGAAAATAAATTATTTTATTCATTATTAATTGTCAACTATTTTCAAATATAATTATAGAAATTAATTATTATGCCTTTTTTAAGAACGAATGATTGCCATTATAACAAACTATACAAATCTATTTTTAAATATTTTTCGATTTATTTAAATCATTTTTTCTTTGGAAAGACAATTCAATAAACATTTAATTATAATAAATTCAATTCTAATATTTTAAAAAATTCAGAAATACATAGGATTTACAGGAAAATTATAATTATAACCAGTGTGGCGCCACTTTTCTAGTAATTCGAAGAAAAGCGAGTCTAATTCATTATCTGAAATAATAGATCAATTACGAACACTCATTATGTAACAATCATAATTCGATCAATCAAAGTGCGCTACAAACAATTCACAGATAATGAATAACCTATAAAAGACAACGCGTGCGACCCATTCCTCACAGAGTTCTTTCAACCATCAACCAAGCAAAATGATTGCAAAGTGTGTTCTTCTAACGTTCCTGGTTACGTTCGCCAGTGCCTCACCCGTCACCCAGGACAATGGCCTAGTCAACTATCGTGAAGCCTTGGACATGTTCCTCGATGCCTGGAAGAAGATGTTGCCCTGTGGCTTTCCTGCCGACAATATCCCAGTCATGGCCCCACTGACAACCGATTTCTATTCCTTCGACTACGTCAACGGACAGACTAACCTGGTGGGCAATGTGAGCAACATTCGTATTTCTGGTCTCAACAACTTCCAGGTGCTGAGCGGCAGCTACAATGAGAACACTATGCGCGCCACCTTTGACGTTATGTTCCCCGCCCTTCAAATTGTGGGATCATATGCAGTGGAGGGTGTTCTGAGCATTGGAGGTCTTCCAATGCCCATTCGCCAGGCAGTTCTGATCAACAAGAAAATCACAGACTGGCGCTTCGTGGGCGAATACACCTTTGGCCAGAGCTTGACCAACCCGAATGGACTGCGCATCAAAGACTTCAACCTTCAATACTTTGTTGCTGGTGTGAAGGCCGCCAACTGGAACCAGTATATGGACATTGCCACAAACAACTATTTCAACGACTTCATCAATTCCTTCTCGCTGTTGTTCACTGAGGAGGTCCAGCCTTATTTCAACCCCATGTTTGCAAAATACGTGTTGCCTTCCATCAACAGTCTGCTCTCCAACTTAGATATGGCTGAATTGACAAACTATTTGTCCTCACAAGCCGAGCTTTGGAACGCTGCCGCCTGCCCAGTTCAGGCTTAAAACGAAGTTTATTGTGGTATATTCTTAAAATCATGATAAAATAATAAAAGTATTATGCAAAATTATAAATTAGTCTGTGAAATTAATACTTTTTGTACGCTCCGAAAATTCGAATTCGGGGTATGTATGAATAAAAGAAGAGTAGCATGCGTGGCGTACGATCGCAGTTAAGTTCAGCTAGACTAGTAAACCATAAACCATAAATACACATTTCATGAAGAGTGAGGAATATACATATGTTATATATATTTTTTATGTATATGTATTATGTATGTATATCGAATAATATCCATGAATTTTATCAGGAGCATATAAACTTGCATAATCTTACTTCAGACTGAATTTGTAAGAATTAAAACATAGTAATAGACCTATGTAATAGACGATAGTATGTATTGAAGAAAGGTACTTATTTTAATCCAAACATAACATATTTTTTAAATATACGTGTAAGGTACTTAATATTTTATAATCTAATGTTTCGAATTAGCTTTGACGAACTTTTAAAACCAAACTACAAAATAAACTAACTCCAAAAATATTCAAGGAAACATTCGAACAGTTTATTATCAGCCAAAACGAAGATATATGTATATAAATGATCTATATATACTAGACGAAAGTAGGCAAAATAATAAAGCTTTCGTGAGTTTTCAAGAAAATACGCCAAGACCGAGCCTCATACTTGACTTGCTAAATATTTATTAATTATAAGAGAATATATTAAAACAATTGAAGCAAAATATAAGTAAAGTGATATAAATAGTTAGATTCCTTCAGGTCTTCACTCTAAGCAGTGATGTATCGTTCTGTATCTATATGTATGGATAAAAGGTACATTTATATAGTTCGAAAAATTATTATTAATCATATATTATTACTTTAGTGAAAGTCACACATTTTCGAAAGTTTAAATATATTTATTTCTAGCTTAATTTTATTACCTAAGCCTGAACATTACAATCAGCATTATTCCAGAGTTCGGCTTGCATAACGAAGTAGTTGCTCAGCTCGGTCATATCCAAGTTGGAGAGCAGACTGTTGATGGAAGGCAACACGTATTTTGCAAACATGGGGTTGACATAAGGCTGGACCTCTTCAGTGAACAACAGAGAGAAGGAATTGATGAAGCTGTTGAAATAGTTGTTTGTGGCAATGTCCATATACTGGTTCCAGTTGGCGGCCTTCACACCAGCAACAAAGTATTGAAGGTTGAAGTCTTTGATGCGCAGTCCATTCGGGTTGGTCAAGCTCTGGCCAAAGGTGTATTCGCCCACGAAGCGCCAGTCTGTGATTTTCTTGTTGATCAGAACTGCCTGGCGAATGGGCATTGGAAGACCTCCAATGCTCAGAACACCCTCCACTGCATATGATCCCACAATTTGAAGGGCGGGGAACATAACGTCAAAGGTGGCGCGCATAGTGTTCTCATTGTAGCTGCCGCTCAGCACCTGGAAGTTGTTAAGACCAGAAATACGTATGTTGCTCACATTGCCCACCAGGTTAGTCTGTCCGTTGACGTAGTCGAAGGCGTAAAATTCGGTTGTCAGTGGGGCCATGACTGGGATATTGTCGGCAGGAAAGCCACAGGGCAACATCTTCTTCCAGGCATCGAGGAACATGTCCAAGGCTTCACGATAGTTGACTAGGCCATTGTCCTGGAGTGGTGAGGCACTGGCGAAGGCGACCAGGAGCGCTAGAAGAACACACTTTGCAATCATTTTGCTTGGTTAATGGTTGAAAGAACTCTGTGAGGAATGGGTCGCACGCGTTGTCTTTTATAGTCGTTTCGCTATCTATTTATTTTTATTTTTTAAGGCGCCTTTGATAGATTGCGAAAAATGCATGCTTGCCGTAGATACTAAGATATAACGATCATAGATATATTGTGAATGGTCTGTATAATTTACATAAAATAAAAATAAAAAAATAAAAAAAAAGAGATTGCAGAACTTTAGTTTGCCCACTTCATTTTTATACCCTGAGCCCATTGAAAATGGGAAATCAGTTATCGATAAACGAATTTATCGGGACCCAGTTATAAAATTCTAGCTAATTCATCTTTAGAGTTAGAGTCTGCAAGTCTTCTGCATATATATAGATACTAATTTAATACAATTTCGATTTTTGTCAGATTTTGGATTCCGGTCCCCACTTCGCCCCACCACCCCCAAATATGAAAAAAATGCATTTCAAATACTAGAGACATGCAGTTTGGTTTGGCATATAGATATTAATATCGTAATCATAATCTGAAGATATCAATACGATTGTCCATCTAGAAACAGAATTATTGATCATCAAAGTTTTCTCATCAAAACCCATGTGGCGCAGCAGCAAAGCAGCGAGACAGCAAGACGCTTGCAATGCTTACCCACATGCATACACACATACATGCATACAAGTGTAGATCAGTGTCTATGTGTGGTTTTGCATGCGTGCAGAAACGAATCGAATAATTCTTGGAATATTATTCGTTCGAAGAAGGGCTCAGGGGATTTCGTAGTCGAGCAGTCTCGACTAGAGCCTTCTTACTTGTTAAATTATTGCCCCATCAAAAGTAGCCCTAAAGAATTTGTTTCAGTCCACTTACTTATTGTCCTTACTTATTATTTTATTTTTAATAATTATCCTTATGTAAAGTTACACATCCTCGATTATAAAACGTAAAGGATAATTTTCCTTAAAAATTTCTCTCATTGCTCAATATAGTCATAGAGATAAATTCATAAAATCTTATTTAGTTCTCTTAAAACAGACGCATTCGATTAAAAATTAAGATGTAGTTTGTGCTCGTGCTGCTGCCGTAAATGTATTAAAATTTTTAATGAAAGTAGAAAGACGTAAATTAAATAAAACTAATTCAACTTTTTATTTTTTCTAAAAATGTGTAAAATTGTTTTTCTTTATCCTTTATATAATAAAACATTAATGAATAAATATTGAGTAGATCATTGTAGGTTTATTCGTATCTGTAGCAATCTTATAAAGCTAACATTTCAAAATAAATATTTTTTTGAATTTCACATTGAAGACATGGACTTCAACCCACAGTAAATAGTTGAGTCAACCGCTTCCAACCGTCCTTCTGTAAACTAAGCCATCTAAGTCCTCTAAGTCGAATGAGTTTATCGTGTTGAGTCACACAATAAATTGGCCAGTTTAACATGATAAGACATTATGCAACGTGGTATCTAATTGCCAAAACGGCCAATTCTAATGCGATCAATCAAAGTGCCGCAAAACCCATGCAAAGATAACCGACTATAAAAGGCAGCGAACACAACCAATTCCCCACACAGTTCTATCTGCCATTAACAACTCAAAATGATTGCAAAGTGTGTTCTTCTAGCGCTCCTGGTCGCCTTCGCCAGTGCCTCACCACTCCAGGACAATGGCCTAGTCAACTATCGTGAAGCCTTGGACATGTTCCTCGATGCCTGGAAGAAGATGTTGCCCTGTGGCTTTCCTGCCGACAATATCCCAGTCATGGCCCCACTGACAACCGATTTCTACGCCTTCGACTACGTCAACGGACAGACTAACCTGGTGGGCAATGTGAGCAACATTCGTATTTCTGGTCTCAACAACTTCCAGGTGCTGAGCGGTAGCTACAACCAAAGCACTCTGACCGCCACCTTTGACGTGATGTTCCCCGCACTTCAAATTTTGGGATCATATGCTGTGGAGGGTGTTCTAAGCATTGGAGGTCTTCCAATGCCCATTCGCCAGGCAGTTCTGATCAACAAGAAAATCACAGACTGGCGCTTCGTGGGCGAATACACCTTTGGCCAGAGCTTGACCAACCCGAATGGACTGCGCATCCAAGACTTCAACCTTCAATACTTTGTTGCTGGTGTGAAGGCCGATAATTGGGATCAGTATATGGACATTGCTGCAAATAACTATTTCAACAGCTTCATCAACTCCTTCTCGCTGTTGTTCACTGAGGAGGTCCAGCCTTATGTCAACCCAATGTTTGCAAAATACGTGTTGCCTTCCATCAACAGTCTGCTCTCCAACTTGGATATGACCGAGCTGACTAACTACTTTGCTATGCAAGCCGAATTGTGGAACAATGCCGCCTGCACTGTTCAGGCTTAATAATTTGTATAACAAATGATAATAAATCAACGAAGCACATTATTTATTAATATTTTTATTGTAAAAAATCACATATCAAATTTATATTTGAATGAAAATTGCTTTTTATTGCTTCTACCAAGAAACATTGAAAGCGAAGCAAGAGATACAAATGTGTCATATTATAAGTAAGTATTTGAAGGTTATTTTCCATAATTATAAATTAACAGCGTTTACTTAAATCAAATTACTATTTAATTAAAAATTCATTACTACATCAATAAAGGAAAAAAGTATTATTTGACCGACCCTGAATTCCCATTTTCAATGGGTTCAGGGTATAAAAAATTATAAATGAAATAATATACGTTTCTCCTGTGAAAGAAAAATTATAGAGAAGTTAAAAAGAAAACTTTTCCATTATCAGGAAAAATGTTATCTGCCATCATGTTCATTTGTATATTTATTTTATTTAAGAATTAACATATTCCAATATAAACTAATACTCAACTCAACTTAATAGTGGATACCGTTAAGAATCAAGCTATACTGATTGGGCTCACAATTATACATTAATAAATTTAAACACATGATTTAGATTTCCTCAATACATTTCTTATAAAACAATTTCATGCTTTCAGGCAGAAGCATTACAGTTTTCGCTGCTCCATGACTTGGCGGTGTCCACAAAGAACGTGGTCAGCTGAGTCATGCTCAGGGCGGAGAGCATATCGTTGACTGGAGGAACTACATACTCGGCCACAAGTTTATCCATGCTGGGCTGAATCTGTTTAGCAAAGAATGCAATCATATCGCCAGAAATACGATCAGAGAAGTTGTTGCCCGAAATACTCCATAGAGTGTCCCAGTTGTCGATTCTCACTTCACCAACGTAAAAGTGCAGCTTGACATCGTTAATGCGCAGTCCATTGGGATTGGTTAGGCTCTGGGCAAATGTGTATTCGCCCACAACACGCAATTGCTCCAGTCGTTCGTTTAGCAGCGTGTTTTGCTTCGTTGGGAAAGAGAAACCAAGCACATTGAAAACACCTTCCATTATGGTGGATCCCAAAATTTGAATCTCCGGGAACAGGATGTCGAAATCGACATGGAACGTGCTAGGATCGAATTGGCCATTCAGGACAATCACATTGCTAAGGCCAGTGATGCGGATGTTGCTCGCGTTGCCCACAATGCTCGTCTCTCCTCTGGTGTAGTTGAAGTTGGAGAATTCGTTAGTGAGTGGGTCGAGGACGGGAATACCTTCGGCAGCACAGCCGTTGGGTGCCATTGCCTTGAATGCCTCGATCATCATTTCGAAGGCGTCAGTATAGTTGATCGTACTCGTCAAGGGCGAGGCACAAGTGGAGGCCACTAGTAGACCCAACAGGAATACCTTTGCTATCATTCTGCTCGATTGTTCGGAAACACTATGAAAATGTACTGTCTCAGCTGGCCTTTTATAGTTTTATCATTATTTGACCGACCCTGAATTCCCATTTTCAATGGGTTCAGGGTATAAAAAATTATAAATGAAATAATATACGTTTCTCCTGTGAAAGAAAAATTATAGAGAAGTTAAAAAGAAAACTTTTCCATTATCAGGAAAAATGTTATCTGCCATCATGTTCATTTGTATATTTATTTTATTTAAGAATTAACATATTCCAATATAAACTAATACTCAACTCAACTTAATAGTGGATACCGTTAAGAATCAAGCTATACTGATTGGGCTCACAATTATACATTAATAAATTTAAACACATGATTTAGATTTCCTCAATACATTTCTTATAAAACAATTTCATGCTTTCAGGCAGAAGCATTACAGTTTTCGCTGCTCCATGACTTGGCGGTGTCCACAAAGAACGTGGTCAGCTGAGTCATGCTCAGGGCGGAGAGCATATCGTTGACTGGAGGAACTACATACTCGGCCACAAGTTTATCCATGCTGGGCTGAATCTGTTTAGCAAAGAATGCAATCATATCGCCAGAAATACGATCATAGAAGTTGTTGCCCGAAATACTCCATAGAGTGTCCCAGTTGTCGATTCTCACTTCACCAACGTAAAAGTGCAGCTTGACATCGTTAATGCGCAGTCCATTGGGATTGGTTAGGCTCTGGGCAAATGTGTATTCGCCCACAACACGCAATTGCTCCAGTCGTTCGTTTAGCAGCGTGTTTTGCTTCGTTGGGAAAGAGAAACCAAGCACATTGAAAACACCTTCCATTATGGTGGATCCCAAAATTTGAATCTCCGGGAACAGGATGTCGAAATCGACATGGAACGTGCTAGGATCGAATTGGCCATTCAGGACAATCACATTGCTAAGGCCAGTGATGCGGATGTTGCTCGCGTTGCCCACAATGCTCGTCTCTCCTCTGGTGTAGTTGAAGTTGGAGAATTCGTTAGTGAGTGGGTCGAGGACGGGAATACCTTCGGCAGCACAGCCGTTGGGTGCCATTGCCTTAAACAAAATAAAATATAAATCTGTATACGAAATTTGAAGACTTTAAGTTGAACGAGATATGAACGAGAGATGAAATTAAATATAATTTTATAGACAGATATATTGGTTTATCGATAACTCTGGAAGTATACAAGTTATCGAATTTCTGAAACAATTTCGTACTGCGCGTGCAATACTTTATGGGGTCTGTCACGCCTCCTTCTGCCAGTTACATACATTTACCATTATACCCTGAATTCCCATTTTGAATGGGTTCTAGGTAAAAAACAACACAATTCTCTGATGTATCTATAAAGAAGTTGCCAAGAAATTGGGACAAATGGAAACTATATCTTTAAAGCTAAGATTTAGAAATAAACGATTACCTTTTAGCTGATACTTGTTGAGTACCATTCTTAGTTGTTTTAATCTTTTTTAGATAATTATGTCCGTTGCCTTAATCGATTAATTGAAATGTCAGATTTATCAATAAGCTCTCGGTCGCATGAGCCGCTCAAGTATGTATATATTTAGCATATCAGTAGTTCAAAAATAGGTAATTCTTAGAAAGGTAAATTTTGTAATTCTCTGAAAAAATAAAGATAAGGAAAATATAATAGTCGATTTCCAACGAAAACAAGCAGAGACCGCAAATAACAGTTATGATTTAAAAAAAAAATCAAGCACATAAAAATAACCAGGAAGAGTGGGATAAAAAAGCATATAGTTGTTTTTTTTTTTTTTTACGGTGAATTCAAAAAAAGGATAAACTTTTATTTGCAATTTTTAATAACAAATTTTTAATAAAAATCAAAAATAATTATTACAAATCAATTTTATTATAAAAATCAAATCATAACTTTTATTTTTGATTTTTATTATAAAAATCAATTTTAATAATTAAAAATAATTTATTTTTAATAACTCAAAAAATAATTATTATTTCTTAATTTTTATTTTAAAAATTATAACTGTTACGGTCCCTGAAAACAAGCCTAAATAATACGAGTCGACGATTAATAAAAATTAATAATTATTAAAGAACTTAAAAAGTATATACATACATATGCAAGAAAATCTACTATTTATAATTTTATTTACTCGCATTGACATCTTAAGACCAAAATGATAAAGTGAATATAGTGTATATACTTATAAAAGATGAATACACGCTTAATCCGTTCAAAATATAATCCTTAACCCCATTTACCATAACGTTTAAATATATCGTTTTTGACACCTCGTCAAATAACCATAGATATTCATATTTTAGTCGGAGTTTCTATACTATCGAAAATTAAATTTATATTTCAAATGACACCTATTTAATAGTAGTATATAGACAGCCTATCAGACCTGACAGACAAACGTTATACAAAAGCGAATGTTCTTGTCTGTATGTCATCGAGTATAACAAATTGATTTAACTTTTGAGAAATATACATATGTATATGTAGGTGTTCGTGTAATATTCTTTGAAACTATGTATTAACGATCAGTGAACCCCGATGAATATCAGTACTATGACTGGCAGCAATAAGTCTTATTATAACTATTCCTAAAAATAAAGCCCGTTACGGCCAAACTAAGCGACATGTAATCAATCAATTCCCCAATTAGGCGATACACAGATAATGATAAAACTATAAAAGGCCAGCTGAGACAGTACATTTTCATAGTGTTTCCGAACAATCGAGCAGAATGATAGCAAAGGTATTCCTGTTGGGTCTACTAGTGGCCTCCACTTGTGCCTCGCCCTTGACGAGTACGATCAACTATACTGACGCCTTCGAAATGATGATCGAGGCATTCAAGGCAATGGCACCCAACGGCTGTGCTGCCGAAGGTATTCCCGTCCTCGACCCACTCACTAACGAATTCTCCAACTTCAACTACACCAGAGGAGAGACGAGCATTGTGGGCAACGCGAGCAACATCCGCATCTCTGGCCTTAGCAATGTGATTGTCCTGAATGGCCAATTCGATCCTAGCACGTTCCATGTCAATTTCGACATCCTGTTCCCGGAGATTCAAATTTTGGGATCCACCATAATGGAAGGTGTTTTCAATGTGTTTGGTTTCTCTTTTCCAACGAAGCAAAACACGCTGCTAAACGAACGACTGGAGCAATTGCGTGTTGTGGGCGAATATACATTTGCCCAGAGCCTAACCAATCCCAATGGACTGCGCATTAACGATGTCAAGCTGCACTTTTACGTTGGTGAAGTGAGAATCGACAACTGGGACACTCTATGGAGTATTTCGGGCAACAACTTCTATGATCGTACTTCTGGCGATATGATTGCATTCTTTGCTAAACAGATTCAGCCCAGCATGGATAAACTTGTGGCCGAGTATGTAGTTCCTCCAGTCAACGATATGCTCTCCGCCCTGAGCATGACTCAGCTGACCACGTTCTTTGTGGACACCGCCAAGTCATGGAGCAGCGAAAACTGTAATGCTTCTGCCTGAAAGCATGAAATTGTTTTATAAGAAATATATTGAAGAAATCTAAATAACGTGTTTCGATTAATTATAGTATAATTGGGAAGCCATTTGAATCACCTGTAAATATTAATCAGGAGCTGTTGGACAATCTATGTGGAACAGGCGTTCCTGTCCTCAAAAGCTACTTAAGTAGAGGAACTGGACCTAGTTGTTTTTTAGTCACTTTCCTTACTGTGGCTGCTGCTGCTTTTACTGATGCTGATGCTGTAATCCGCTTAAGTAACTCAGCAACAACGGAAACCGGAAATGAAAGCCATACAGTGTGTAAAGCGCATGATGTGTAGAATGGGGTACTGGCGGCTTCGGTTCGTTCGTTCGGCTGGGCTGGCGGACAGCTTCCGCTCTGTGGAGCTAGTGAAACTGGTTGACTTTTTGCTTGAACCTAGCGATTGCAGCCATATGCTCGTCGTCCTTGTAGATTGTCGACGCGTCCACGTGCAGCGGTACATGGGGATGTGGGAGACCGAAGGGGGCAATGGGAAGGAAGCACGGCTCTTAAGCTTCACCGGAAATGAAGAATTGTTCGAGTTACTCGAGCCTCGAGCCCCTGTGACAGTTACAGTGGTCGCTACCTGACATAGCCCCCAAGACAAAGATGCCATGAATCAACCGAAATGTTACGTGCCCCACCAAAGCCCTTTATTGTTATTGCTGCAGCCAGTTTTAAGTGCTCATAATAGCGCGGACTAAACAAACAGCAAACAGTAAATGGCTTTTTCGTATTGCGGTTTTCCGTTCTCTGGTTTATATGCCCACACCCCCGCACCCCCTCACGCCCACGTGCCCACATGCCCACGTGCCCATGAGAATGACGGGTTCATCATCAGTCACCCAGTTTCGTCTCCGTCTGTCTGCTTCCGGTGCACAGTCTAAGCCGCAAGGCCGCTTTTCAGGTCCATTGTGCATTAATAAATTATTAGGTAATGTGAAGTGCATAAATTATAATTCCTCCTTTCTGCCCCAAAATACACACATTGTGGTCTGAAACTGTTTTCTGACTGAAGCTACGCTAATTTTTCCGGGTATTAATGGGGCCCATTTGAATGCCTGACGAATGGCTCTAAATTTACATTTCAATTAACTTGCTTTAACAATTTAAATACCATATAATATACATTCTTAATGCGTTTTAATTAGTGCAGTTCGATTAGTGACTGTTCGCTTACCGTCTGAGCAGACCATTTGGCTGTCTATTAACTGAGCACTCAGCAAAAACTGCATTTTTTTGTAAGTATTTTATTTAATCAGCTTGCATTTCGTTCGTTTTGTTCACAATTAGCAATATTTTGTTTATATGCTGTAGTATTTATTTATAATTTCATTCAATTCATTTGACCCACATTTAATCGCACAATAATCTTTTTGCTACTACTTCCACATATGGCTAGTTAATAAGCAAAAACAAAATGCAAATTATTATTATTATTCAATTTGCAAATCGTAGCAGCGCTGCGCTCTCTGTTCGAAATACATCATAAATATTTCATAATTCATTACATATTCTAAAAGGTGCAACAACGATGACAGTTTAAATATATAAAAACTATAGATAGTTAATGGAATTTATAGATTAGTGATAGCCGAGCCGAATTTTCTCATTTTCTCTTTGTTCACTTGTTGGTATAGAAATTACATAAATTTATTAATTAGTCGCATCAATTAAGCATACGTTGCCAACAGATACAGAAAATTGATAACAAGTTTTACATAAATTATTATTATTTTTTTGTATGACAGATTAAATAGGTTTTCACACTTGTGCCTGGCTAAGGCTAAGCGGCCACAGCTTCTCTGTATAATTTATTCATTCCTCTTAACATTTACGTACACAACATTTAATTTCCTCTTGTCAGGGAGTATTCATTCGACCACATTCGATATCATATTTGTGATATTTTATTTCTTGTCCATTCTACTTATTGAGTATATAAACTGTATGTTCCATGACACGCGTGGGTTAGTTTAGTAATATATTCAACCAATTTTTCGATTCGTTCATTTATGATATTGTACATTGAGAGTGTGTATGTATGTATGTAAACATGTTTAAGTGTATTTATGAATGTATGCAAATAGTTTTAGTTTCTGGTTAGTTATATTTCACACATATGTATATGTGTATGTATATATAAACGTGGGGGCTTCTGTGTGGGCTAGATAACAGCTCATAATACTCTTCACTTCACATACATACATATAATATTTATATGCGCTTTAATGCACATTGTGTACTTAGACATTAAACATTAACAATTATCAAATTGAATGCATTTTGGTACCAGACAAAAATGTACTTAAAAAATACAATTAATTTCCTTATTTTGTGCAGCTACAAACAGGTTTTGCTTTGCGTTTTTTTTTTTTCATGTTTTTTTCTCATTCATTTTGTATAAATATAAAATGTATTATAAAAAGGTTTAAAAATAATTATGAAATATTCTTGATAAGCTGATTTAGTGGGACATTCATTTAAATATATTATTTCATAATATTTTAGACATACATACATAAATGCTTTATATTTGCGCTAAATATGTTGGGACATACGTATTCATATTTAAAACATATCCATATACATTTACTAAAGCTATGTGTGTGTATATATATATTTATATATGTATAATTTATTTCTTGTTCACATTTATAGACTTATCTACTTAAAGTTTCTTTTTTAATTGTTCTATATTGTTTCCATTTTACCAGTTTGTAATGCACATTTATGTTAATATATTATAAGTTTGTATTTGTTGTATAATTTTTTTGTTTTGTTTTTCAAATGTTGCTGTTTCTTTTGCCTTGTGATAAAAAACGTTCTAACAAACTTATGCTATGTATGTATGTATGTATATCTAAATATACGCGTTACAAAAATGCAATTTAAAATATATTTTCAATTGATTTTTCACTATTATCGTTACAACGCTTGGGCTGCTTTTGGGGCACTGAAAACAAATTCGAGCTAATTTCACAATCGCGAATGTTATTTAAAAGCCTTATGCGAACTCATGTTTTGGAAAAACAGATATCATAATGTAATCAATCTTACAAATACACTAATAGTATTTATAACTAGGGCAATACAAGAATTCCCTCATTGCTAAGCGCCAAACAATACAAAAGGAACTAAATTGTATACTGCCTTGTATTAATATTCACATGATATATATGAAATAATGTCAAAAATATATATATTCTGTTATTTTTTTTTTACAATTTAATTTAATAATGCGCCTCTGATAGATAGCTAATTTTACTTTAATATAATTTATGTATATATATAAATTTTCTAGTTAAAAATTGCTTTTCGTATTCGAGTTCAATTTCGTTTCCTCAATTTCGATTCACTAAGCCATTCTGTTACACATTGACATTTATTCGAGTACACAATCATACGTGATATCATATAGGGTTCTGATCCCTGCTCCTCCTCAACTCCCCTCCTCACTACCTCAGCCCACCGTCCAACATTCTAAATACAAAAATCGCGTGCTGGAATGTTCAATAATTAAAAATAATCGGCTCGCCAAGCAATACACACATTTTCCACATAACTAGCTGGCAAACACACACACGATGTCTGTGTGTGATAAGATTTCCAGGTATCTAATAATACGATTTGCCTGATAATTATAATTCCCTTATCTATGGCTGGGTGCAGTTTACATTGTTATTGTGAAACTGATACAATATGGAATCAAACCAAATCTTAATCAATTTATTGCCAGATAGCATTAGATAAACAAAAACCATTAACGTATTATATCATTTACATAATATGTGCTTGAAGAGCAATGTCCCAAGATTTTCAGTGTGATTCAGTCTCAGTTAAACGAAATTAATAACTTATTAATTTGTAAGTCAACTTAATGCATTTAACTAACCGGCATTCGATACAGCATTCATCATTCAAAATCAATTTACATATTCGTATTTATTTTTGGATTTATGTCAATTATTTGGAAAACCTTGAACACGTTACGTCATTTGCAGTTGGATTCATTGGTGTTTCTGTGGATTGCAATACAAAGTGTAATTATTTTATTATTAAATTACATAAACGTATTTGGATTATCATTTGATGTAAATCTGTAAGCATGTATATTTTGGCATATAGTTAAACTGTTCTCTTTCTCTGCAAAACTAAATACAAAATGACTTCATTTCAGTTTATACAACTTTCGGAAATAAAATACCGAAATAATCAAACTAAATACATTTTCTTCTTACTCTCATTGCTGTATGGCCTTTAACAAAGATTTGCGCGCGTTTTCGCATTTTTGCTATTTTTAATAAGCATTAGCGTAAACAATTACAATAAGATTTAAAATTTTTGTGCATAATTTGCCATTTCTAGAGGCGCCTTAGTTGGTCAGTGTATTTGAAGGGTTTGCGTGTGTGTTTGTGTTTGTGTGTGTATATGTGTATTTGTTAAACAATTTCACATTTTCAAAAAATTCGTACACTTTCAGCTTAAATACTATAGATACTAGAACGTATGGCCTACACATACCAATAGCAATATAAAACTATGTACCGTGGCTATGTATTCAAAGTTTACAATCATCAGAGGCTGCGCATACACATCGTATGATACAAATGCCATATTCTTGGATATACATATATATACATCGAAATGTATATATGTACACATGCATATACATATAGTTGGACAATAAATATTGCGCGTACGCATGTCTACGGGTCTAAACCATAATCAACTAACGGCCAGACATTGACTGATAATGTCTAGGCCTCTGTTTCGGCACCCTTTAGACGAAGGCGCGCGAAATCCTCGAAGATAATATCATCATCTTGGGCCTCATCGTCATCCAGCTGTATGAGGTTTGTGGTGGGCACATCTTTTGCCGTCTGGCCCGAAGATGCTCCGGCGCCGGCATCAACTGAATCGCCCAGGCTAAGCAGCGGCGCTGCTAAACTAGCACGAGGTGACCGATCTCCCAGCACCGGATGTTCCTCCTCCTCGGGCTTGGGGTGCATCAGCGTAAATGGCAGCTCGGCAACCAAGTCTCCGCCCAAGAGGTGCGAGCCAATGAGTAGCTTCACCTTCACCTTGTAATGCACCAAAATACCCAAACTTTCGCGCTGTGCGGGATTGGTGATTAGCGTACTTGACGCCAGATTTGTATCCTCATGCTTTAGCTGACCATCCAACGCCAGTCCCCATTTATCCTTGTTATTCGCGAGCAGGGGACACAGCTCGAACACCTTGGAGAGCGTAAAACCCGGCGCTACAGTACAGCCATCCTCTGACTCTGTTTCGGCCACCACGGATTTGTATTGGGCCGTCGAAAAGAGGCAAATATCGGCAAACTGGCGTACACAGACCTTAATTTTTTTGACTGTGCGATTGGAATTGTTAGCCACGTGAACATTGACTGATATCTTCTCGCCATGATGGTACAGCTCCTTATCCAAGCTCGCTTCCAAATGGATTTTATTCGGCTTCATCATGAACTCCTTGCTCACCTCAATCGAGGGCTGCTCTCCGGCCTTGGACGGTGCATACATCACCTTCCGAATCGTCAAACGTACCGAATTGCGTTTGTGTGGCTTATCCTCAATGTGCTCACCTATAGTTAGATAAATATACAAATAACATTAGCTTTGACTTGACTTGTTTTCATGACGTATTTACATATTATATTTATCAAACACATACTCACTCACACCCTCGCATACCAGCTCACACATTTCTGCATATTTTTGTTGGGGGGTGTGTCAAACTCTATTTCGTGTGCGTCACAGTTTGAACACAGCTTAGCAACCAGATGATTCACGGGCTAAACTATCAGCATATGGGGATTATACCCGATAATATGCGTAAAGAGAGAAATGACGCACCATTATCTCGGTACTGGGATGCTGCTTTAAAATGTTGAATGCTTTGCCTCAGTGTTTAATGAAATAAAAATAATTATTGAAAATACTTTCAATTTTGAGATCATAAATATCGGCATCTGTCGGGGGCCAGAGGCATGGCTGGATGAGGCAGGGTTTATTGTTTATGCCAAAAACTTGGCAGCTTCAGCCCAGAGCAGAGCACATTAGTAAACAAATCAACAGATGCCAAGTAAATAAAAATATCTTGTACTCATGCCAGCATCACAGATGCTCTTACAATCGATCGAGAAATTGAATCCCCAACTGTTATATGACAGCTAAATACTACATTTCAGTCGAATTGAGTAACAACGATAACAATTATTCAAATTGTGTTGCATTTGTCAGATATCAAATGCAAATAATAACTATGCCTGTTTTTATATACATAGTTGTTATTCAAATTAATGCAATTGGATACTTCATTTTTCTGCTTATCATCAATAAAAACAAAATAAATTCAATTGAAAATTATTTCAATTGTAGTCAGAGTGAACTTTTAGCCTTTTGTACATGTCAGCGAATAATTTGATTTCGAAATTATGAAATTATGGTGAGTGCATAAAATATTGATTTACATCAAATGGGAATTACTGACAGCTGGTTTTGTTAAGAAATAATTTTTGTTTTGTATTAACAGCTGAGCCGCCCATGACGACTATCACTAAAAGGCTGTAAATCCAATTCTCATACAATCGAGGCGACCGTGAAAGTCGTTCTGCTGATGCTCTGGCAATCTTTGGAGAACATTCAAAAAAAGTTTATTTATAGTTTTAATTAGTTGATTTTTATGGAAATATCAATGTACATACATATGCATGTACATATACAGAAAGTATACACATACATATGTATGTATTTATGTATATTCTACTCAGAAATCGTTAATGTCTGGGGCGTGCTACAAATTCTCATACATTGTGCGCTAGAGGGTGGCCATTCAAGCCCACCCAATTGGCTTTTGGCTCAAGTTTGCTTTCGATAATCTCTTTATGGTTACAGTACAATTGGCTATGACACAGGCAGCAGTGGGGGCAGAGACAGCATTACTGGTAGATAAGAATGTCGACGCCGGGCAATAAAACCACCAAAAATTAGCGGACAAAGTAAAGTGGCCACAGCACTAAGCAAACACACACACGCGCACACACATACATATGTACATAGATAGCAATTTGTGCGCAATAAGAATGCAAAGGCAAGAGGCGCTAGAGCGAGATAGCCTGCGTTTGGAGCGCATTGAGGAGATCCCAATAAGAAATGAGAATGCGCGTGCGAAACGCAAACATGCGCGCGTAACTCCCAATAAATCGCTGCTAAATACGCTGTATACGCTCCTTCTTCTCTCTGTTTTCGTTGTTGTCAATTTCATTTCTGTGTTGCAAAATGAGAATAAGAGAGGCGCAAGACGCCAGATGAGCATGAAGTAGGAGAGTGAATACGCGGTAGAGCGTCATTCGCAATTACGCTTTTGGGTCATTGCTGCTGTAGTTTTTATTTTTATTTTTTTATTTTAGCTTACTTAAGCACTAAAAAAACAAAGATACCCAACAGCGTAGAGTTTCCAAGAAGCATTTATGTAAGTGCTGAATGTAGAAAAAATAAAAAAAAAAACGCTGAACGTCATCGGAAAGACGCCTAATTAAAGCAACAGCGACTGCGGCTGCGACTGCGAGAGCAATAGAGTCGAATTCCAATTAGAAGCGTCGAATTCCAATTAGGTGGCTGCGCTGCGTCATCAACGTACGGCATACACAATGACATTTTGCGCAGTCAACGCAGTTGGATTAATTAACCCCGCGCGTGACACATGCGCCAACTAACAAAGCCTTTTTTATAATGAAAATATTTACTATGTATGTTATTAGACATACAAACATACATATGTATGTTAAGAATTTATATGGATTTCACCTTACACACACGCGCACAGAAATGTCATGAAATACTTACCAACAAAAGCCTTTAGTTCGTAGTCCACACCACAAGATTTACCAACATCGCCTGGTGCTGGCTGCAGGGACACCGACGCCGGGCAGTAAGGCGGTACTTCAAAGTAAAATGGATGCGCATTGGGTCCCAGCTTTTTGATGAGGCGCTCCTGCAATCTGGTCATTGGCCGCTCCAATTGCATGGGCGGATAGATTTGTTCGTGAGCCAAATACAAATCCTTGCGAAACGTTAGACCCAAGACGTCTAGATCCTCGCGGCCATAGCGAAAGGCAGCCAGTACCTGGCCAAACACTTTGCGATCCTTCACATACTCCGGATCAATAAAAACCACACCGTCAATGGGATCCACATGCGTAACATGATCCACAAAGTCGCGCTTGCCCAAATAGACTGTGATTTTTCCATTAGATGAGCTCTTCTTGAACACTCGCGTCGCCTGCCTGCGCGAACTGGCATCGCCACCAAGTTCATCAAGGTTACCTACTCCGCCACCGACGCTACCAGCACTGCCGGCTGTAGTGGCATTGACAGTAGTGGAACTCCCTCCATTGCCGTTACCGTTGCCATTGCCATTTCCGTTGCCATTCCCCGTTGACCCAGCTCCGCTTCCGTTCGTGTTAGCGCTCAGTGTGTTCATTGTCGTCGTCGCCGTCACCGTCAACGTCGTTCTGGACGTTGTGATACTGCTGCTGTTACTGCTGCTGCTGCCTCTGTCTCTGCTTCGTTATTGGTGTTCGTAAACTCTGCTGCTCACCGTATGCCGCCACTGCTGCTATTGCTGGCTCTGCTAGTGCTGCTGTTAGTGTGTGCTAACGCGCTCTCTTTGTTTTTAAGCACTTTCAATAACAAAATATGTGTGCAATTTAATTTTTTTTATGTATACTTAATGAGCAACAGCGCCACACAACTTCTTCTATCGCCATCTAGCGTTTACGGTGTTGCACAACTCATGAATGAACTAGTTCATATTTCCATTAATCAACACTCACGCAGTGATGCCACTTGCGGTAAATAAAGATTTTTCTCTTTAGTCAGGGCGGTCACACTGCTTACCAATTCTTTTCCACGTGCATTTGAGCATACTGAAGCACGCGTTTTTCTAAGTTTTTCTGTTATATTAGAAAAATAATCCTCAAAAAATGGCACAAAAGAAACTTGCTACCAAAGTGGCTGCAGGCAACAACAAGCGTGGCCCAAAGGCCAAGAAGATTGAAGAGGAGAAGCCCGAAATGAAAGTAGAGGCCAACGAAGAGGATTCTGATGCCGAAGAGGAGCAAAATGTAGAACAGAACTCTGACGATGAGAGCAGTCCTGAGGTGTGTATTTGACTCAAAATATAATTAAAACAATCCGAAGGCATATCGACATGTTCGTGTAACATTTTCTAGGCTAACGATGAAGCAGACTTACTAGACTCAGAAGCTGAGGAAGCAGAAGACGATGATGATGATGAGGATGAGGACGATGAGGAAAATGATGATGATGACGAGGACGAGGACGATGAGAATGAAGTCGAGCCTGGCGAGATATCAAAGATCTCAAAATCAGCTGCCGAATCTGATAATGAGGATCAGGAAGCGGATTCTGACGATGAACCGAATGAAGTGCCAATTGACAAGAAGATAAATGCAGATGCAGCCAAGAAGACGGGCATTCCACATGTCTTCGTTGGCCGTATTCCACCTGAAACACCCAAGGATCAAATTCTCTTTGTCACCGGACTCCCAAAGGGTAGGTGAAATAGAAGCCTGGCGCTTATAGCTTAATAGCAAAATGATATAAATTTCTTAATATTATCATTATTTACGTTTATCAGATTACAAGCATATACAACTGGTTGAATTGTTTACCAAATTTGGTCCGATTGCCGTTGTCAACCGGATTAAGAGTAAAGCTGGAGTAAACAATGTTATCATTGCTTTTGAGTCTGCCGAAGCTGTAGATGCCGCGCTGGCTGCCAAGGAGAAATCATTGGTTCTCAATGGCGAGACCTTGACTGTGTCTCGGCCGCATAACAAGAGCGAATTCAATGAGCGCACTGTCGTCGTAGGATTGATTGGTGCTGATGCCACTAAGGAACAAATTACTAAGCACTTCGAGGGTTGCGGTGCCATTGAATCTGTTAACTTCTCCAACAATCGTGTGCTGCCAACCGCTTATGTGCGTTTCGCTTCGGTTAGCTCTGTGCCTAATGCTCTGAAATTGAACGGCAGCAATTTCAACAGCCGCTTCATAACGGTTCGTGAAGAGTCGTACAAAAACAAACAAGTCAAGTCTCCATCATGCACACTGACCATCCTAAACACTGGAAACCATGAATCCTTCAAATCTGATACCATTGAGAAGATCTTCAAGAAACACGGCGAAATTGTAGATATTGACACCGTATGCACACGTTCGATTCTGGCCTTTGTTACATACAAGACGGCTGAGCAGGCCGAAAATGCAATGAAGCAGCTAAATGGAAAAACCGTGAGCGACGTGGAGATTAAAATGGAGCCCTACCATTACAGTTCTTCGCCCCTTATGGTTCTTGTGACCAATTTGGCTCCAGGTACGTGTGGTCATGGGATCGTTTTTTCTATTATTTTCCTCTAATTAATTATTTTAATATTTTTAGGCGTTGAAGAGCAGCATATAAAAGAGGTTTTCTCAGAGGCTGGAGAAATTACTAAAATACAAATGCTGCCTCATAAGGCTATTATTAAATTCAGCACTGATGATGGTTATTGCAAAGCCTTCCTGCTGAATGAGCGAGTTGTGCTGGGTCAGCCAATTTTCTTGGAGCCCAATTCAATGCTAAAGCGCAAACTGCTTTTAAAGAAAGGTGGAGGCAACCCTAAAAGAAAGCCTGCCGGTGGCGCACCAGCTGGAGGTCCGGGCAAATTCAAAAATTTGTCCAGGAAATTCGACATGAATCCACACCAGAGGAATCCACATCAGCCTTTCAACAAGCGCAAATCGCAGGACAGTGGTGGCGCGCCGAAACATTTTAAGAAGAACAAGAAGTTCTGATATGTGTTTGGTTAAGCCGTCTAACATCCTTAGTCTTAAGTCCATAACAGTAATCAACGCTACAATGCCCAATGCAACATCAGACCGTGCATTGATATTAGTTTTATAAGCTGGCTGGCAAGGTGTCCGCGTTTCCTATTCAAGATGTGTTTTTGAATATTTTATAACATGCTAATAAAGTCGAGTATCGCTAATTGTTAACAATTGCCGACGCCAATTTCGCTGCCTTTACAGTCGGCGACTCGGCCCAAAAATAATAAATAAAAAACCTGTAAGACCCAACGACAAATAAATTGCAAATTTCCAACACGTACAGCAAAACAAAAACCTGAATGTCAATGTGAGTGCGTGAATGTGTTTGTGTTTATCCACTTTGACTGCCTGCTGGTTGCCGGCTCCCATTGGCACATGATTCATTACACTTTGCGCACGCTGTCGTCGCTCGAGAGGCGGGTGATTCATGCTAGAGCCCAACTCAGCCAAGTTTCACACGCAACCACGCTTCATTTCTCTCTTTCTGCAATATGCTTGGTGGCGCTCCCATTGCACCACAGTCGTTATCCTCGTTCTTGTCCTCGTCATCGTGCTCGCATCTTAGTTCATTGCGATCCCATTCTCCACTTGGCTAAATGCAAATTAAACAAAGGGGTCAGCAGCTGGGGCGTGACTGAGTCATATAGAGCGAACGAGCACTGTTCAGGGCGCCGCTCCTTGCAGTCAGCTGTGGCGATGATAACAAAAATGCGCCACAGGCCGTATGAGCTAATTGCAGAAACTTATTTAGTTAATTATTTATAATTCTTGCGTGTGCAGTCAGCTTTGGGAATGGACAACTATTTGTCATTTCATTATCACTTTTTTAATTTTGGTCAGCTTTTAAGCATTATGTCTTTATGGAGGCACCTAGAAAACAGGGTATAAGATCTAATCCGACAAATCTTTCAGATTAAAATGTTTCATGCTTGTTATTATAGATATATCTTTATGTTGGAAATTGCATTTTTGAGAGTTTAAAGTTAAAATATTTTTCGACGGCACTGTGTAGGTGTAAAATATCTACGCCGGAAAGCCTCTGATTAAATTCTCAAAGATGGTAAAGTTCTATTTGATCTCATAAAGAGTGAATATCTTATAAAACTCAACATACAATATAAGCAATAGTTAATTTTGATAATTAGTGTTTATCATGTTTCGAAATCCTATTCTCATCAACTTCAGACATCATAATTACACTTCACTTTGAATTAATATTAATATTAATATTCTATTCATCTAAATCCAACGACTATATTATATGGTTTCATTAACATTTAGAGCTTGATCATATGTAGCATTTAGAAATGCTAAAATAAATAAATATTAATTGATTTCAATTAACCGCATCCTACTTTGAGCATATTCTACAAAGTAGCACGTAAGATTTAATGACTCACTAAATGAATATGCTGATAAGCATAATTAATTAATCTTTTTTAAGTCATTAATAAACTGATTAATTTAGAGAAGCCATACACTTTAGATGAAAGAATATTATATTTAAAATCAAATGATATAGAATATATTTATATATGCTTGAAAATCTTTATATGTTAATTTAATAAATATTTTTTATCCTAATCAGAAATATATGTCAATCGTAAGTAACTTAGCTTTTAAATGAGCAAGCCTAATTAAAAATCTAAATTAGATTTTAGATTTCAGCACTTAACAATATTCACATATTAATTCAGAATACCTGAGTCGAGACAAAGCTACTTGGAGTTTGGTAACTCTGATATATGATTACATCTCCAAAATAAAATTCTTTATACATCCTACCAATAAAGGATCAGAAAACTCGAGAGAGTGTACAGATAATCAATCAAAACTCATTTTCAACCGGTTCAAGCTACAAAGAGATTCAATTTGGATTATAAGGAGCTCTCTTCGCAATTAGATCGCTTCATATCTGTAATCTTTGAAATAAAATATGTAATTCTTAAGGATTTTTCGTATAAAATTTGAATATAGTAGAGATCTACTAAAAATCTGGGCATGACGGAGATTTATCAACACAACTAGTAACAATAAATATGTATATAGAATTGTATTACTTACCTCCAACCAAAAATATCCCAAGAGAATAACATTTTCAATCATTTAGTTGACTTTGTATATTTAACATTTATTAGTAATAAATTGTTGCTTGCAATATCGATTTCATTTCAAATTGGTTTATCCATTTGCTGCTACACGTTCACAATATGTACTTGTTGATTGTTGATATTTGATGTACGAGTATGTATGTATATATCTATGTATGAATGTATGCATGTGATGTACCGTAGTTATAGGTATACGATGTATCAGTGTAGGTGACTTGTATCAGTTAATGCGCTTCTCTTGTATATTTTCGATAATATGTATCTGTGTGTATTGATAATAATAGTAATTCTGTTTTTATCAACTTGTTAATAATACATTTATATATATATTTATTTATTTTAATGGATAATATTTAGAGCTACGTATATAAGTCGTTATGTTTTTGGATATACCATATATAGTACTTTCAGTGTGTCTGCAGACCAGATAGTATAAATGCTTCAAAAATTTTGATTCGATATCGTCTAGAAATCAGACAGCTAACGGTAAACGGACCCAGAGACAGCGACCCTGCCCCAAAAGCCCGATACGAAGCCGCAATGGTAACTGTTGGCCCAGTGAATGAATCACTTGGATCAGTCTCTCTCTCTGAACTTGATGGAACTTGACTCAGTGCCAAGTCAAGCTTAACAAATTACGGCCGTGAATGTTGGTTGGTTGGTTTTTTGTCTCGGGGGGTTGCTACTGGAGAGTGGGCTGGGCGGGGCGGGGCAGGGCAGGGCAGGGCGTTTGGTCTACAACTCTATAACTCATTTGATTTTTTCAATTTTCCTTTCGACTTATTTGTTGTTCATATTTGTATTTAGCAATAAATGTAATTATAATTTAGCTTACGCTTTAGACTTAGCAATTTAGTTATAATAAGGCAAACGAAAGTGAAGGGCACTGGGGCGGGACTATGCAAACCATAACGCAAATTGAATAAATACGATTTTAACTATTTAAGTATGTGTATGTTTGTTTGCATATATATAAATATAGCAATCGGAGCGTCAGGCAATGTAAATTTCATTTAAATGTATATCTATATATAAAGGCATATAGACCAACTTTCAAATCTAGCAACTTAACGTCTAATAATCTTTTACAAAAAAGCAGGCAAAATTGGTATCTCAATGCATATAAGTATAAGTACGTACAATAAATTCGAATCGTTGACGCTTTTTGGTAACTCTCTCCTCTCTATCTATCTCTCTCTCTCTCTCTGTTTCTGTCTCTGCCTCTATTAATAATACTCGAAGCTAACAAATCTATAAGGGACTTTAAGCACTTTCTTTGCAAATAAATTTAAACAAAAAATAATAATAATAGTAATAATAGTAATAATAATAATAAAAGTAAATAAAACAAAATAAAAAAAGTTGCATAATGTTTTTGTTTGAGATTTTTTTGCTGTTTTTTTTTTTTTTTTTAATTTTTAATTGGTAATATCGTTTTAAACATAAAGTATAGAGTGTGCAAAAGTTACATTAAATGTTCAGCTTGTGCTTGATCTTTTCGCTGCATGATTAACAAATTAAAAATTAATAATACAATACAAAATCAAATTCTGCGTGTGTGTTTGCTCGGAACAGATTGGGTTAGGTCTAAAATTATATAAAATTTCCCTCTCCCTGGCTTTCTTCTGTTCAGATTTCCTCTTGGCTTAACACTGGGGGCTAAAGAGCTCTGCAAACACTACACTACAAACTTTTAGTTTTAAGTAAATTGGAGGAACGTATAAATGTATGTATGCTGCGTATACAATGTGTGTAGGCGTGTGTGTGTGTGTGTATTTTGGGGAGTGCACTTAAAGGAGCACCCTAAAAATGTTGACAGTAAAAAACACATCAAAATTCTATCATCAAAATTTTTTTATAGCGCACAGTGGTTCAGTCCAGTATTCTGTCGAACAAATCTTCTTGATATCTGCGCTTTTTTTTTATCATTTTATGTTTTTTTTTCTAATGTTTTTTTTTTCTTTTGATTAGTTTTGATATTTGAAATATTACGTGTTAGAATGCCAACTACGAGCTACATTTATAACTTTTCCTTTTTTTTCTGTCACATTACACTCTCATACAAGTGTGATAATATATATGTATATATTTTTGTTCGTTATTTTCTTCCTTTTTTTTTTAATTTTTTTGTATGGTTCTTATAAAACTCTTTTACTTTTTTGTGTTTTTTTTTTTTCGTTTCGTTTTTTTGCGCTCCAAAGATTCTTTCTCGTTTTTGAACTTAAATAGACACATTAAAATTGTTCGTTTATTACATGAGCAAACAAAAGAAAAAATAGGAGAAAAAAAACAGAGCGTGAGGAACAATTATAATATTTAAAACAAAGAGAAAAAACGTAAAAAACTGAGCAAAAGTTGCGAGCACACACAAAAGGAAAAACCTTAACAAAATAGCACAAAACCCTAATCGACTTTGGGGCTTGGAAAAATCGTAATTGTGCCACAGAAATTATTGTTGGAGCGCCGTTTGCCATTTGGAAAGGGAGGCATATATGCTCACATACATACATATATATATATATATAGATATATGTATGTAAGTGAGTAGGTATTTATAAAAAATGAATGGACGCTCCACTGAGCCACAACTTTGAAATGGAAGAGGAGGGCAGAGGGATCGCAAAATTTCGCAGTTCGCAGTTTCATGCGCAAAATACTTTTTCATAATATGTTTATAATATTAGTAAAGTAGTTTCTTTTTTTTATTATTATTGAACTCCATTAGTGATCAACTCATCCTAGAAATCCAGCAGTGCCACCTCTGGGTTCTGCTGCTGTGACTCTAATGCCTCCTGCGCCGCCTCCAGAGCATCGTGCAAGCCATTGCCGTTGCCATTCTGTTCCAGTTTGACTTCCGCCTCCTTCAGGCCATTGGCAGCAACAGGAGTTTGCTCTGGATCAACTGATGCTGCTGCTGCTGTTGCTGCTTCTGGTGCTGCTGCTCCCACAGCTGCCTTGGCTGGTGTGGTGCCGGTAGGACGCTTGATTTTCATGCCAGCACCTGGTGACGTTTTAGCGATTTCTTTGGCTTTCGGTTTCAGCGGCGAGCTGGTTGAATTCTTCAACGGCGACGACTTGCGCTGCTGTGCTGCAGCAGTGGTGGCGCCGCTGCCCACGGTCAGCAGGGGGCGACGCGCGCTGCTTGCACCACCGGTCGGCGCCGAGTGTGTGAATTTGGGCGCTGGACGCGCCGTGAAAGTCTTAGTAATGGTCGTGGTTGTTGTGGTGCTGCTGGCAGTGCTGCCATTGGCTGTGGCCGACTTGATGCGGGTGGTGCTGGTGGTGGCGCTGCTGGGCTTGGCCACGCCATTAGCCAACGGTTTCGAGGGACTGCGCGCACCAGACAAAGTGCTGCCAGTGGTGCTAGTGGTCGACGGCGGCTTGCGCAGCGTCGAGGACAGTGTGCTGCGTGGTGAGAGAGTCTTCGGCTTGCCAGCGGCGCCAGTGGTGCTGCCCAGGCTGCTGGGAGTGGTAGCCGGCTTGCTGGCCGTCACCTGCAGCCGCGACTTGGTGGCGGCGGTTGCAGTGCCATTGCTGCATGTGGTCGAGCTGGGTGTTTTGCGGGCTGTAGTGGTGCTAGTGGTGGTGCGTGCCGAGGCTGCAGTTGCGGCTGGCTTGGCCGCAGTCTTGTTCAAGCTGCCAGCGGTCTTACTGGCCGGAGCAGTGGCCGGGCGGGCGCTGCTTAGGGTGTTGCTAATGGTGCGCGGTGCCGGTTTGCCAGCCGTGTTGCTGGCAGTCAGAGGCTTGCGTGCAGTTGTGCTGCTCGGCTTGGCTGCTGTTGTTGTTGTTGTGGAAGCACTGGATTTGACTCCACCAGTTGCGGGTGCTGTGCGTGGGCGTGGAGCTGTGGCGCCCAGCGTGGTCCGCTTTGTGATGGCCGCTGGCGATGGCTTCTTGGCCGCTGCACTCGTTGCTGCAGGTGCAGTTCCAGTCTTGCCGGCAGCTGCCTTTTTCTGTGCATCACTGGGGCTGGCCTTGACCTTGGGCTTGGCAGCAGTAGCAGCTGCGACGGTAGCTCCAGCCGCAGCTGCCACTGCTGCTGTGGCAGCCACTGCAGCAACGGCGACATCAGCAACAGGAGTCGACTCGGTTGGCTGTGCTGTCGCCTCGACTGGCTGCTCAACGGGTGTACCTTCCCGTAAGGTCTCCACAGGCTGCTCAACAGTCTTCTCCACAGGCTGCTCCACAGGCTGCTCAACAGTCTTCTCCACAGGCTGCTCCACAAACTCTTCCACAGGCTGTTCCTCAGGTGCAGCTGCTATAATCGACTGCTCCACAATTGGCTCTGGTTCAGCCATTGGCTTCAACTCCTCTTCCTCCTCCTTGCTTGCTTCAGGTGTTGGCTCTGGTGTTTCAACGCCAGTGAGACCATTCGTATAGGGTGCAGCTTCGGCGTTTAGCTGCTGCGCCACTGACACCTCCTCCTCGATCAGTTCCTCTTGCAGTTGTAATTCGTTGTAGTTTGCTTGGGTCTCCTGTTTGAAAGCTGGTTCAGCCACCTGTTGCAGCAGCTCCTCCTGGAAATGTGGCTCTTGTTCTTCGTGTTGCATAGCCGTGAAGTCGTCGTGCTGCTCATGCAACTGCTGCTCCTGGAAAAGTGGCTGCGGGTCCTGCAGTTGATGCTGCTGCTCCTCCTGCAAGTGCTGCTCTTGCTCCTCCTGCAAGTACTGCAGCTGCTCTTCCTGCAAAAGCTGCTGCTGCGGCTTCTCATCCTGGAAGTCATGTTGTTGCTCCTCCTGGAAGTGCTGTTGTTGTTGTGCTGGGAAGTCCTGTTGCTGTTGCTGTTGCACTTGGAAGGTCGTTTGCTGCTCTTCTTGGAACTGCTGTTGCTGCTCCTGGAATTTCTGTTGCTGCTCTTCCGGCAAGTTGAGCTTCTCTTCCTCTTGGAAGTGTACCTTAGACTCCTCCTCGAAATACTGTTGCTGCTGTTGTGCCTCCTCTTGGAAAAGCTGCTCCTGTTGCTCCTCCTCCTGCACAGGTTGCTCCTGTTGCTGCTGCATAAATTGTTCCTCAAAGTTACTTAACAAGTTCGTTTCGCCCTTGGGTTGCTGCGACTCCACCTCCAAGCCATCGTCTAAGCCATATGGATCACTAGCCAGTACAGATTCCTTTTCACTGTGAACGCCATAATCGGTAGCTGGATTCAATTCAGCATACTCCACCTGCAACACACAAAAGAGGGAGAAAATTATGGATTAATAACTTGATAACTATAAATACAAATGAGCAAATCTCTTAAAGCACCACTTGGAATGCATCATGCACAATAAATTCGAAATGTTAATACCCTTAGCAGATGATGATGATGATGATGATAACAAACAAGCTACCCAAAAACAAAAGGCACTAAGCAATAATAATAACAACAAAAGCAACAGCATTTGGCCTCTGTCTGGCTGGTTGCCGACTTCTTCACGCACAGACAATGTCGACATCGACATAGACACAGACATAGATATCGGCATCGTCATCGTCATCTGGCCTCCCCCTGCTCATAATGCTTCGGTTGACGCCCCGCTGTCCTCTGTTAAATCGATAAATGCAATGAGCCGGCACATGAAGCCAAAATCCCTGGAAATGTCTTCGTTTTTCGTTCTTTGCGTTGGAAAAATATGGTAAAGATTTGTTATTTCTTGTGCTCATTTCGTATTTTTTCTTGGTTTTTTGGTTTTTGGTTTTTCAGCTTGTTTGCAATTGTGCGTCAAGAAAATGTTACTTCTGGTGTTATATGTTGTATCTTATGGCCTGTGCTCGGCTCCCTCCTACCCATCCCAGCCTGTCAGTTTGTCGTCTTACCAAGTGAACGCTGAGTGCAAGCTGTAAAAATAGCTGCGACCACAAAGTACAAACGGTTTTATATAATATATATATATACTCATGTATACCCCCATATCTATATACTATATATATATATATAAGTACAAGTATTTATGGACGTGGCAAATACCAGCGAAAAAAAGGCAGCCAACCGAATGCTTTTCCAGCAAAATAAACGAAAGATTTCCCCTTTTACCCCAAGTGTCTGATGAGTATAAATATATATGGGATAAATACAAGTTCGATGCATTTGTAAGCGATGAGCCACTCGCTTTTTTATACATTATACAAAGTGTTTCGGGAAATTCATTTGTACAATGAAGTTAATCTCTTATATTAAACTTATGTGATTTATATAAATATATGAATCTAGTTGTAAATTCCTTTTAACAAATATGTTAAAGTGAGTTTCATAAGTTAATATTATATTATATAATTATATATAAAAAGGTTTCTTATTAAATATGAATTAATTTAATTAAAAATGAACTTTTAACAAATAATTAACTACCCCATAGTGAGCTTTAAATAATTATATCGTCTTATAGTAAAATCCACGTATTTCTTAAAACTAAAAATACTTTACTTTGAATGTTATATTTGAATGTAGTCCAGAGAGTGTTGCAACTTCATAAGATTATGAAAAGAATATTCAGATAAACATATTTTGATTTAAATTTATATATTGATATTTTAATCAGTAAGCCCTTTTGTCCATTTCATATATTGCTACCAAATTGCGGACGACCCCAAGAAGCGTGCTATAAAATAAAAGCAAGTAATGCTGGAAATGTAATTCCAGGAGTCAGACAGAGATATATGAAGTGGTAAATACGGGAGGGAGCGAGATACAGAGAGAAAGAGAGAGTGAAAAAAATAGAGAACGTATGCAAGGCGCAATGCAACATCCCTCGAATGAAGCACGAGCCACAGCAAAAGCAGCAAATAGCAGATTCTACTCGCTGTTCGTCAGCTGTGTCTGCACATACATACATACATATGTATGTATGTGAGGGTCGTGTACACACACACACTCACACACATGTAGAACAACTCGAATTACTAATGCATACAAATTATAATAATGACATCAGCCGCGCTGGGGCGAACTTGTGAAAGTGCGAAAGCAGCGTGTAGCAGCAGCGGCTGGCAATGTCATGACAATTGCCGCCATTGCCAGCAGCCGCAGCCGCAGCCGCAGCCGCAGCAGCAGAAGCAGCAACAGCAACAACAACAACATCAGCGAAAAGAAACTACAGCAAAGAGCGATGACATAGCGCGACTCACGCACGCACACACTTAAAACAGAAAGCAAAAAGTCAGATGGCAGGAAGCATCGTGTACTGTGACTCGGCATTAGTTTTGGCGGCGCTGTCCAAACAAGCTGCAAATGTAGCGTTAACATTTTTTCCGGCACTTTTCTTCTAGCAAGCTATGGAAGACCACAGCAATCGCAGTGGCAGCACCAGCAGCAGCAGCAGTCGTTGCCGACGTCACCATCGCAGTCGCAGTCGCAGTCACAGCCGCTGCTGGTGTCGCACTTGTGGCCGCTTTAAAATGTCATTGACCAGCAAATGCCACTAGTTGGGGCCGCTGTAGCCGCTGTTGTTGCCGGTGTTTTGTCGGTTTTGCTGCCCACTTTTGGCCCACTCGCTGAATTGCTGGCTTTCTTTTGTTGCTCAAGCGTAATGGGGCTAAAAGTGAGCTGAAGCCGAAAAAGTTGAAATCAAAATGAAAATAAGGTAAAGAAACAAAGAAAAGTGAACCGGTTAAATCGCAGCTTAGTCAACGTTTCTGCGTTCAGATGACTCATTCAGCGACAGGCCACAGAATTAATTATTTCATTAATCAGTGGTAGCATTAAATTATGCAATGCCAATTGCCATTTATAAATAACCTGCATTTCACACAATCTCTTTCTGTCTCTCTCTCTCTCTCTCTCTCTCACTCATTCCTCTCTAGCCCAAGCACTTTGGCATTTTATCAGTCCAATGATGCGTCAGCCTCGAACGGGCTGGCAACGCTAAGACTTTGTGTCGCTGCCAACTTTGCCGGCCGGCCGGTCTGTTTTGTTTGTTAAACGTTCAGACTTGTTTTGCTTTTGTGCAAAAAATAACAAATTTTTGCTAACTTGTATTGCGTATGTAGGTAGTATATGTGTGGATGTGTATATGTATGAGTGTTTTCATTTAGGTTTCATAGTTAAGTGCATGATTTCTTCTATTATTGACAAATGATTTTGACACTCAAGACGAACAAACGGCGACGGGCACATCTAGTCAGCAGGCACTATAACAATGGACGATACTTATTCATTGAAGGGGGCATCGTTGTTGGTGGGTGAATTTTGTGTGTGCGCGCAAACACACACAAATGCATGTATATATGTATATATTTATGTGTTTGCTTCAGCTTGTCTCTCTTTTTTCTTCGTTGCTTTTGCACTCACAAAAAAAAAAAAAAAAAAAAAAAACAATAACAAAGTAAAACAAAACGCAACGATGACATCAACATTTTCAGTCTCCACTTCTCACATACACACACGCGCATACCGAATTTTAATACTGATGATAATTGTGAAAAGTGCGCAGCAAAAGAAGAAATTGCACGAGCGTTGCTGCCAGGCGTTGACGTCAACTATAGCCAGCGTGAAAGAGGGCAGAAGAGCATTGAATGAGAAGAGTAGAAGAGTGAGGCAAGGTGAACAAGATCAGAAACACGCTGTGGGGAGAGTCGTGCTTGCTCTTGTTCTTGTTTTGTGTGTGGCCGTGCAAATTGCTGAAAATCAGAAACAAAATTGTGCCATAAACAACAACAATAACAGCAACAATAATAATAACAACAATAACAGCACAAACAAATCAAGTTCAACAGATGGCGCACATTTGCATTTCGGCTGCCCATGGGGCGCAGTGGTAAGTCATGACAAGGGGCAGGTGGCATTTGGGGTGGCCTATAAATTTTTAACATATCCAAAATGGCACACAGAGCAGACAACATGCAAAGACAATTTATAGAGTCGCAAATTTTGCGCAAAGCCAACAAATCACTTGTATTGAGTCGTTCGTCGACGTTGTGTTGTCGTCTCAGTCTCTCATAGCTCGTTAGAAACCCAAACTGGGCAACCAACAGACGACAGTGGCCATTAAGCGCATACAAATATGGTATGCAGTTAGTTGGCAGCAGCAGAGGGTCTAACTGTTTTTGGCCATACGCACACTTACATTATGCACATTATAATAACAATCAAATAGCTAAATGCTCAATAATGCGTAGAGAATGAGCAAGCGAGAAAGAGATGACTGCGAAACAGGCAGCGCAATGACTAAGCACGCGCTTGGGCGGCGGCAAAAGACGGCGACCACAAACTACAAAAGCAATGCCAAATTGAGCGACAGCAAAAGACAGACACAATCACACAAACGCACACATACCAAAAGACTCAATAAACATGCAAATAAAATAATGTGCGTCTATGTAATTTCTATTTATATCTCTCTTTAGGCACACATTCAATGTAGTTGTCACAGCCAAAGGAGCCAAAAACTATTCAATGAGCATATGTAAACTGCACTCTCTCTCCCTCACTCTCTTCTATGCTTCTCTTTTTAGCTGCCTGTTGTGTTGCGGCTACTTAACTGTGCAATAATAATAAGCACTGTGCGCTGCTCTGTTACTGTTACTGTAACTGTTACTCTTGGTACATAATGCTAATGATGTTGAAATCGCTGTGTGTGTATGGGTGTGTGTGGCAAGCAACAGCAGCAGAGGTAGCGCACTGACTGCGCGCCACATGCAACTGCAGCACGCAACATGTTGCCAATGTTAGCAGTCTAACAATATGTTTTTTTTTGTTTCTTTCTTTCATCTTCTTTTTTTGGTAGCAGCTCATGCTGCACATCATTAATCTTCCAATGTTGATTAATGCACAATTTTATGCTATTTTCATTATTTTTCTACAAAAAAATAAAAAAAGGTGATGCAGCTGAGGCATGAAACCAACGCCAGGGGGCGCCCTTTGTGTGTGTGTTTTATTTCTTTGCATTATTATTTCTTCTTATTTATAATTGATTTTTTCTTTAAACTTTTGTTCGCAGAGCGGAAATGATACAAGTCTAGAAAAATGCAGCTCTATATTATTTATTTTATTTTATTTTTTCTTTTTGCCTTCACTACAAATAAGATATAGATTGCTTAGTCAGCGACGAATTCCCATCAATTGGGCACAGTTGGCCAACAGACCGGGAAAGCCAGAAACATACGTAGTATGGGCAATTAGTGAATAGAGCTGCGACAGTTACGCCAACTCACTCAACTCAACTCGACTCAATGAATTATGGCGACGCCATTAATGAAAGAATTAATAAGTAATAAAAAAAAACAGATACAGCGCGAATTGTGTAGGAAAACCGGCAAATGGCCATGGTAACAAATTTTCGCAAACAAGACGAGGCAAAATAATAAAAAATGGAGCAGACCCAACAGCGACTGCCAGAAATTTTGCGAAACTACGTTATATACATAGATGATATTTATTATGGTGTGAAGATTATGAAGTAGCCCGACTAAAGTAATTCACTGGGGCCAAAGTCACCAACGGCAGCGCACAACTAACGTGGCACGCAATCAAATGTTGCAAGCCAAGAAAAAGTACAGTGTAACAAAGAGGCAAACCAGTTTTTTTCTTATAACACAGACTTAATACTCTTACAATCAAATGGCTTGTATTTTAAGTTAACCTAAATTTCGATAGATTCATATAAAATCTTCATGACCGATTTTAAAGTTGTTTTTTTTAACCTTATAAAGAGTTTTTAACCCTGCAAAAAACAATCTAATATACCCATTATATAAATATTTTGCTAAAGCTAAGAATGTTATTACTTCATCCATTCCTTGAATATCTGATATAGTTTCTGCTTTTATATTTTGATTGGTAGTTATTAGAAGTTTGGTAGTCGTAATACTCCGTTCAATCACATCTTGGAGACACTTTACATTGATTCAGAGTTATCCCAAATAAAAATTTCCTTTGCCTCTCCAGCTTACAACCATCCTGCCAACAATTACTTCAATAGAGCGAAACAAGAGCGCAAACTTTAAACTTTAAATAAAAAGTTACAAAGTGTTCTTCAAAGTTATTATACCCTTTTCAAGGGTATATAACAAACCAAAAGAATAGAAAGTTAATTAAGTTTTATTTCGCGCCGCTGCTTTTTGGGCTCTTGAGAGTTTATTTTCAGACTTTTCGCAGGTTTCTAAAGAAAAGCCCAACGCGAAGTTGTCGTCAGCTGCTTGTAAAGATGATGATGATATTAATGATGACGATGATAATGATGATGATGATGATGTCGGGCACCGTCGTTTGTTCTGCGGTTGGGTTTTGGGGGCCTTTTCTCGTTATATGCAGATTGACTGTTTGTCTGCTCGGGGAAAATTTGTGAAAGGCTTGTCCAAAATAAATATGAGAAAATACCTATTGTAATTTGCTACAGAAACCGCAAGACAAAAGCTGTAACACACAAATATTTGCTTCAGACTTTGGATTAAAGCTGAACGTTACTCGGCAAGATCTTATTATGGGCTTATATAGCAATGGAAAAACCACAAATATACATTTCTAGCATTTTGTGATTTTTTAGGATTTTTAATTGGACAATTTTGATGAACACCAAAACATATAGAGACTTTGATTTTAAGCTAAGCTTCGTAAAATTAAAATTTCAACATTTTATAACATGTAAATAAATCCATAGAAAGGTCATAAAAGTAATTATAAAAGAACTTGCCTGTTCTCTCCAGAAACAATTCCTCATTTCAGTCATAGAGAGACAGCATAGTTGCGCCTTATTCATGTACTCGCCCCCTCGTCATAAGATCCAGAGGGGGCGGGGCATCGCTTAATTTAAAATGTTTAAGAGTTTCATTCAATTAATATGACTGGGACAATCTATAGGAGGAAGTTGCTGGCTGTTAGGTTTGTTAAATTTATTATTTAAACGACTAGCAGATAATTGGGAATTGGGAAGCGCTTCAATGTGCCAGGCCCATGAACAAGAGTTAAAGGCGTTATTTGCTCGAGTGAAAGGCCTACGCTTTTAAGGGGCTACGAATTGTGCCCTTCCGATATCGATGTGCGCTCATAAATCCATTGGCGATGGTGATAAAGATGCGGCCGCAATATCAAAGCCTCGTTCGTTTGCTGAGGCTGCAGAGGCAAATGCATTGGAAGGTTCATTACGTAGATATATATAAATATGTATGTATATATATTTATATAGAGAGTAGAAATGCAACAACGAAAAAGACAAAAGCATATTAGCGCGCCAACACGAAGCAGATTCAGCTGCGCTTTTGTGAAAGTATCCAACGGATACGAAGCGCACGAAAGAACCAAAAGATACAATTACAATATGACTTGGCCACGAGTGGCTAGCCCAGACCACTAGACCACATTGCAAGTGAGCGACATGAATGGTTAGATATGTATATATATATAAAATAAATATATAGATACATTAGAATGGCGGCGGCCGTTGCCATGAAATTGACTGCTTTTGTTGGTCAAGTTAGCTGATTGTTGGCTGACTCACGCGGCGGCAAAGTGAATTAGCCAAACCAAGATGGATCGACTAAACGTAAGAGACGCATGTGGAAAAACTTCATAATAGTGCAGAATGTGATATACACAGACTTCAATAGTTAGTATAGGGGCTAGCCACGGCTGTTTTACAGGCCAAAAGAAATTGTTAATAGCGCAAATGGTAATGGTAATAAAAAAGAAACAGAAAAACAAAAACACCTGGCCAAGTTAGATACTGCTGCTGCTGCTGCTGCTACACACGAACATTGTTTCAGTTTGGCAACACGACTTAGTGCTGAGACGGGCCCCTCTCGAAAGGCCTTCCCATAGAGCCACGATTACCACCACTTCATCGTCTTCTTGTTCTTACTCTTCCTCTTGCTTTATGAGTTTTTTAACATTGGCCGTGCCCCGCGGCAGACAAAGGCTGGGCAAATGCCTGACGGCTAATGGCTAGCCCCCCTCTCTCTCTCTCTCTCATGCTTACCCGCGGCCGTTGTGTTTCGACCAAGTGCTTTACACACTCTTGGCCAAATCCAGCAATTGCAGCAAACCAAATGCAATCAGCTCTGGACAATTTGAAAGGCAGTTAGTTTGATGCCACAAAAACTCTTTCAGCACTGTCAATGCCTTGCCTATATTTTTCACAGCCTGCCGATAGGCGAGACACCCATTATATTATTTGACGAACGGTTATTTCTCTTTAGTTTCGAATAACTTTGAGAATATTACGAGTTGGTGCCAATATGTGTAACGTGTAACAGTAAGCATTAAGCAGTTAAAACAGGTCAAAATTTTGAATGGACCCAGATTGTTTTTACAGCTGCAACATAGTTAGTCTATAAGTATGGGAAATATATATTATGAAACTGTAATACTAATAATAAGTATATTGCTTATTAATAGTAATGAATTGCAGTCTCAAGATTCTAAAGTAAAAAGATATATTACAGATACAAAATATGATAATGTCCATCTCTCTAAAGTTCAGTATATGAAAAATCTTCAAAATTAAATAGTTAGACATTGTAAATATATATAATTCATAAGAAATCGGAGTAGCATAGATGTTATCTATCGGAATAGAGTATATTCTATCTGTTATCTAGTATAACATCAGTATAGAATGCTTGGATTTATACTCATTTAGAATATATAGATCTATTGTCTACTCTATTCAAATTTATAGATTTACAATAGATTTATTTATATAGTTTATAATCCATCTATCAGCCACTTTTTCAGATTTATATATATTCGGATTTATTAATATAGTTTGTAAGCGGCCATCTATTCTATTCTGATTTCGTAAGAAATATAATAAATTTATTATTTTATTATATTTCTTATCCCAGCACTAGAGGGTATTCAATCTTCGGCTCTAGGTAGTTGTACCTTTTTGCTTTCGTTTGTTTGTTACGTTTTGTTTTACGTTTAATTAAACTAAATTGACCTGCAGGTTGAGCTGTGCGACAGAGAGAACCGGTTCCACGTCATATTCATCATTCCTAGAAATTTTTGCACATTTCTTCATGTTTGTGTATGTGTGTGTGTGTGATTTTTTATGGCCAACATGAGCGGAGCTTTAAAAAGCCTAAAAGAACCTCGGGCTGGACGGAAGTCAACAGTTCTCCATATTTATGGCGAATATTTCACAACTAATAGATACTCGCCTTTCCCCACTTGCTGCAATCAACCTGTCCGTGCCTGTGTCTGTGTGTGGCTTTCGTAAGGTATTTCGCTAGATAAGTCGACTAAAATTAGAGCTGCTGCTGCTTTCTTTCCATTCCCATTATATCACAGTTCAATTTTATCAAAGATTGTTGTTCGCTGGCCCGACTATGATTAATTGAATTTTAACTGCTGGCCAAACACTAAATTCCCAAGAGCTCATGTTTCTTATTCTTTTTTCTATTTTTTTTGCAGATATGAAAGTTCAGTTCTTAGCGATCCATATCTGGTGATTAAATACTTGAAATTGTTGCTGGCATGAGCTCATTATGGTGCTGTCATCTGAGTTAGTCATATTATTACGAGAATATCTAAATTGCCAAATTTCAGTGTATACGTCATATAAGATAAGTATTTAAACTAATATGAATATCGAAGAGATTTGATTTTGATAGCTCAAAAATTTAATCTTGACATTCTCAAAATATTATTATTATTATTAACAGAAAAGTTGGCATTCAATATACCTCTTTTTCATTTAAATAAGAGCTGAATATTAAAATAAATTCATATTTTTAATAGTACAAAATATTATTAGGTAAAAGAAAAGTCAAGCTTAGCAATCTTTCTAAGTCTTTCTTAAAGTTGACGAATTAAAATATAAATGAATATTTGCAGTATTCCAAGATATTATAATTATTAACTTATTATCAACATAAGTCTTAAAATGTTATATTTATATGCTTAGTTTAAAAGCAATTAAATAAATAATAAATTATAATTGAATTTCAAGATGGAATCTTAAAACTCTCTCTCCAAGCAATCCAACTCACTTTATCTTCTTTAAGTTGACTGCTCTAGATGAATCGCTGGAAGCTAAATGGCTGTCCGTGACGCACAATTTCTATTAAATATACAAATAGCCTAACGTTAAGCAAATTACTGAACATCGTCTTGGTTTAGCTCCTGCGGCACATCCATCCAACTTGAGAACAAGCGACAGCAACGACAACGGCAACATAACGAGAGAGCTGCTGGAGCTAAACCCGTTGGTTGGGACCCTGACGATGGATCACCTACCAACTGGAAGCAGCTTGAGATTGTCGTGCAATGTGCAAATCTGGCCAGCACCAAAATGACTTTAAATTAAAAACACTTTTGGAGCACTTGGCTGTGACACCCCAGCAGCAGCGATTAAAGCCTATTTATATGACCAGAGGCCGGATCGCCGGCTGTCTGTTCCAGGCGAGGGGACAGAGTGAGTGAGAGTGAGAGGATAGCCGTCAGCGCTGCAGGGGCCACAAAATGCATTGCGGCATTTTGTCGCCCATTTTAGTAATTATTTTTACATATTTTTTCAGTTTTTCAGTTTTTTTTCTTTGTGAGCGAAGCTATTGAACTTGGCACAGGGTTTGGATTTTAAAAATAAATTTGAACTCGTAAATGCGGAGAACATGCATAAATTGCAAATGAAGAAGCAGGAAGCAAAAAAAAAAAAAAAAGGAAAAAAGAAGACATATAAAAGGCATCTACAAGTGCGAGAGAAACAAGCGAAAGTGTCGCCTACAAATGCAAATATATATGTCTTATAGATGGCAAGCATATGTAGATATACATATACATATATACATATTATATATCTAAATATATGTATGTATGTATATGCCCATATGGCAAATGTAAATTTAGATAACGCATATAACAAGACAGAGATAAAAACACAGAACGAGAGAGCGAGAGAGAGTATGAAAGGCCATGCGATTGCAGCAAAGGCAGCCGCATGCAAAATGAGATATTGTATCTGCAAGATAAAAAGTACTTCAGCTGATGCTGCTGCTGCCTCGTTTCTTTTGAACTGCAAAATGTAAAATGGTGCAATTAGACGCCGCCAAACGTCTTCAAGTGGCATGACTCCAGCCACAGCAACAACAACAGCAACAGCAACAGCAACAGCTACAACAGCCACTGCCACATCTTCTTCAGCTTCTGCAACATCTTCAGACGTGTGCTCTTACCATTTTGGCAATCAGACTTCAGTCAACCCACACAATGGCAATAGCAATCATATTGCAGCAAGATTTCTGGCCGTCGCTGTCGTCTCGCAATTGTTCTGCTTTTGGCTTTTGGGGCCTCCTCCTTGTTGAGAGACCGCAAAATGAAACTCGTTTTGCACACACACACACACACACACACACACACATGCACACGCGCTACACACACTTATGCACAGTTGGCCAACTCTTGTACATTATTTACCAAGTCTGTCTGACGCCTGAATTTTTTTTTTTTTTAATTTTTTTTTACTTTTTTTATTTTTGCTTTTAGGCTGATTTTGGGCGTAAGTCGAGCTACATATATTTCTCGTACTTTCGTACTTAGGTGGGCAGACAAGATATACATATATAAAAGCAAACTCCTTACACACACACACGCACACACAGATAAAGAGTGAAAGAGACAGCGATGGCTAGTCGTATCTGTATCTCTCTAAGCACTTGTCCGTGTGGGCAGACGAGGCTGGGCGTAGGATTGGCATAGACGCCAAATGCGCTTACATTGAGCTCGAATTGGACCACCCGTTGCCCAAACTGCATGCAACGCCAACAACAACAACAACAGCAGCAACAAGAGTGGCGCTTATAGAAAAAACAAAGCAACAACAACAACAACAAACAACAGTTTGTCAGTTTGTGAACTAAATTACAAAAAAACAAAAAAGCGAAGAAGCAAGCAATTTTAATTGAGTTAATAATCTTAATGGATTTTCAGACTTAATTACAAGCCTGTGCGCCTATATTTACGTATTGCTTCTGTTGTTATTGTTGTTGTGGCTATCGTTACTTTTATCTTTTATGTGCAATTTGTGTACCCACTTTTTGTTGGCAGCATTTTTCGTTGCAACGAAAGCAGCCTAATATTTCACTGTTAAGTTCATGTTAAGTATTTTAACATAGATTCAGCCAACAGCTACATTTACATATGCATAAAACTTTCTTTTTAGTTAGATTAATGCATATATCTTATCTTATCAGTATCATTAGCTTGCATTTGAAAACTTGAAGAAAAAGAAAAATAATTTATAACAATGTTATCTATAATCTGTAGCTATAACTGTGCTTGACTTTTTTTTACTAAAATGCTTTAAAAATATATAACATATGTAAAAAAAGCTATAAATTATATATTACTATAAATTATATATACATTTTATTTATATATTTTTTTTAAATGCTTTAAAAATGTATAAAAATTGATACAAGTTATATATGCATTCATATGTAGTTTCACTTGATTTTACACGATGTGCAAAAGTTCGTTAAACTGATAATTGAGTTTTAAACTCAATATAATAATAGAACAAGAGTAATATTATAATATAAAGCTGACAATAAATATATACAATTAATATTATATTGACCTAATATTAATAAAATATAATTCCGAATTTAGTATTATATAACACATAATTTTATATTCTATATGAAAAGATACTAACAACCATACTATGGCATTTTTATAAATCAACCTTCATTTGGACAATATTTTAAAATATTTTGCTGTTGACATAAAAGCGCCCAGACATGTGATGCGCTGCTTTAAATATTTGAATGGGTGCTCAATTACAACTATAAAAAAAAATTCAGTTTCAGTTTTAGTTTTTTTGTTTTTGTTTTGATGGCACCCATCAATTGTCAGAAAAATCGTAATAATAAAAGGAATTTGCATTGTTATGGCGGTGCTGGCGATGCTAATTTATGCAAATTGCATAAATTTTAATTAAACACACAAGTTTAAACAAATGTCATGCGAATTGTGGCGAAAGTTTCATACAAAAAGCAGAAGCAAAGCCAGCAAACAAACAAAACAAAAGTAGAAAAAATAAAACCCATCGTTTTTTCAATAGTTTTAGGAATAATGGTGGGAAACTGCCCAGAGCATGGTCCATCTGTGACTGAGTCATACTATAGACGCGTGAATTTTATTATCAGCTTGTTTTCGTCTGTGCTCTAGAATCGAAATGCACCTAAAGAACAGAAATATATACACACATATACATATACCTATATAAATGTAGGTATTTTGTCGCCTGAATAGCGCCGTTAAAAATTATAATTAGAATTGGCGATAAGAGCGTGCAAACTTAAATGCGCTTGGAAAAAATCAGTTTGTTTATTTCATTAATCAACAAAATTGATCACTCGTTTATCGCTGTTACTTAACAGCGGGCAGACTTAACAGTGCCTTGTCTGCGCTAATCGGCACTTTGTGATAAAAACCTAGCCCTTTTCTGTTACTAAATTCGCCGTGATTCCAATTGGAGACAGGCTGTCTGCTACGTTAATTGGTTTTTGTATTCTGATAGCTCGACTTAATGTTGGAAACGGCAAATAAACAATATAAATTTGTGTCAGACACGATAAGTCTAAATTTTCACCATGTAAATGTATATAGCTTGCGTGTCCAAGGTATTTGTTTGGCTAAAATACAGCGAAATATGTAAAAACAAATAAGAAACAGACACAAATCATGTTGATAAAAAAAAACGGCGAAAACGAAAACGTCAACGGGGCTAAGGCAAAGTGGGGGGAGTGGAGAGATTGGTGGAAGCATGAAGAAAGCGTTTTGTTACAGGCGTAAATTATACACACAACGAAACTCCCACAGGAAGTTCGATAGCAGCCCAAACAATGCCCAACAGCAGCAGCAGTTGCGCCGACTGCAACAGCAACAGCAGCAGTGGCGGCGACGGCGACGGCGGCAGCAGCGGCGGTGCAAGACAAAGCAATATACAAAAATCATAAAAAATTGTTCATGTGTGTGTGTGTGCCATGCAAGCGAAAACCGTATATGACCCAATTAAGTGAACCCAAGCGCTTGTGTAATTATGAAAGCTGAGTCTGTGTGTTTGTGCTTGCATACATGCATGTCTGTATGTTTGTATGCGTGCGTGTTTGTGTGCATTCGAGCTGGAATTTGCAACGAAGCGAAAAGGTTGCCACTCTTGCCGAAGTTGTTGTCTGTTACTGCTGCTGCTGCTGATGTTGTTGCTGTTAGTGCTGGTCATGCAGATTGAAGACTGTGGGGAGAGAGCGAGCTCAAGTTTTGGGACCTGTGCCAGACGCTCTCCCTGGTTGCACAGACACTTAGACAATAAATGCATAAAAGCGAATCGTTGACCGCAAGCTGCTCTGCGCCAGCAGCACAATATATCCAATTGGAACGGAAATTCAAATGCCAACAGACAACAAAAATAAGGCAAAGCAAAACATACATATATATAACACGGTGGCAACGGTGGCAACAATAATACCAAAGCAGCCAGCCAAGTGGCCAACAAATGGTGACAACAATATTTTATCTTAGAGCCAAGAGGTCAACAGCATAAAGTGCTGCTGCTATACAAAAGCCGCAATAAAGAGAGGAAGTGGCATAAGCAAAAAGACAATAAAAATAGCAGCAACAAACAACAACCCTTGGTTTTGCCCTTAATTATTTAAAAATGGAGTTTAAAGTACATAGGCACATACATATATATGTATATGTATATGCATATGTATATATCAGCATAGTAAAAATGAGAACCCCACCCAAGAGCCGCTTAAACTTTGCCTCCAAACACCTCACACACATATATATATGCTCTCATAGCATATGAAAAGCACTTGCGTGTCCTGTTGAGTGTGCCAGAACGGAAACGTGTAGAAAGTGAGAGAAAGGGAGATAGAAAAAAGGAGTGCAGTGAGAGAGAGATACAAAAGGAGCGCAGCATATCGAGCGAGCGAGTTACCGGAACACACCCCAGCGCTGATGTAAAATTGCATTAGCACTTGAAGAGAGCGAGAGAGCCAGAGAGAGAAAGCGGGAGGGACCGACGGCAAGAGAGCGCAAACGAGAAAAATCAAGAAGAGAGAGAAACGCCGAAATGCATGCAGACAGACAGCTGTATGTGCACATAGAAACAATGAAGTATACCAACAAATTTAATGATTTCTCGTGGGCCAGGTGAACAGTTAGGCACATGGTCAGGCAAGGACATGCATATGAAACGGTCGACAGCAATCAGGAAACACTGCGGAAACTGAGTAGGGCGGACAACAGACAGACACGCTTTCAAAAGCCAAACACACACAGGGCATAGGGCACCGTGTCAGGACTCAGGACTCAGGACTCAGGGTGCAGGACAAATGACGAGTGCATTAAGACATATTTTTGACAAATACGAAATATTCGAGAATGAGTCATGCAGTTGGCATTGAGGGATGGGCGCGGTTCGACGTCATTTTATGCGTTGACACGAAATACAAATTTCATGAATGCACTAGAAATGTTAACAGGAGTCTCTAATATACGATACGATTTTCACTAACGAGGTTTAAAAAATTTCATTAGGAAATAATATAAGATGGGTTACAAAAATATATCTGTAAGAATAAACAAATATATGTATAATATTTAGAGTTTAGCAATTAATTAGTATTGGAAACTCTTATTGAAGTTTAGCAAATATCTGGAAAGTTGCATTGTTTTGTTTAATAATTCTAATTAGAATACATTTGTATTGTATTAAAGGCGCACTTCATTCATTCCCTCTGAAACTGATATTCAGTGAATTGTTTTGAATCTCACGCATATTTAAAAATGGTTAGGTGTGTTAAAAGAAATATATCAAGAAATGGTATCAATTTAAATATAAAATTATATATGTATTCTCATTGGAATTGGGCAAATGGCTGGGAATTACATTGATTTCTTGGATAATTCTTATTGGAAATTATTCTTATTTGTAAAGCACACATTATTTCATTTCCTAAGCAAACATAATCACTATTAATGAGAATGATAATGAGATTCAGTAATGATATTTTATATTAGAAGCAATTCTTATTCAAAAATAAAACTTAATAATTAATCTTCAAGGAATTTAATCTTATATTAGAAGCAATTCTTATTTTAAAAGAAAACATAATTATATTGGCTAACCAAACAACGATTAATGAGAATTATATTCAGTGAATGATATTTTGTATAGTGTTGCAATATTAAAATTATATATCTTAATTAAATTATTAAATATCTAGTTTTGATGTGCTCTTACCTGACGCGGAGCACCGACATTGAATTCGTTCTCTATGTTGTCCGACAGTTGGAAAGACTCGGGCTGCTGGGGCTGCTCCTTGGTTTCTTCAACAAGATGCTTCTCTTCGGTTGAAGAGGAGAGTGGAGATGGGGTAATGTCAACAATGTCCGCCTGTTCAGGCTGAAGGTCAAGGGTTGTGGCTGTCACTGCCGGTTCGTCTGCCAGGGGGCTGAACAGAGGCGCACTCGTGTCCAACAACAGACTTTGGTCGTGATCGGTGGCCTGTTGAGCGAATGCATCGCTGGAGGTGTGCTCTAGATAGAATGAGGCCTGCATGGGATCAATAAGTGGATTTTGATGCTGATTTAGTTCCTCAATGGATGGGGATTGCGAAACAAGCTCCTTCTCCTCCACATTGAGAAGCTCCTTCTCCTTGAGCGGCTCGTCGCCAAGCGTGTGCTGAGGCAGCGGTTGCACCGAATTGAGAATGTCCTCAATGCAAGCATTCGAGTTGGATTCTCCATAGATAGACTGCTTCATGATGTCGTCCTGCAGCTGGGGAGCAACAAAATCTGTTTCTGTTCCTGTCTGTGACTCCAGCAGATCCAAATCGGCATCCAAGTCAACGCTAGTCTCAGGTCCATGATCGATGCGCTGCTGCTCCACTGGCTGGTAGATTTCACTGCCAATCTGGAGTTCCCCTTCGGTGGGGAACGCGTCATCCTCCTGCTCCAGCTCGTGCGGACGCCGATCGGCTCCAGTGTCGAACTCACACTCGTCGGGCAGCGCAATGGTATCCATGTTGCAATCCCGTCCGCCCTTGCGTGGGCTCTCTGCGACCAAATCATCTCCAACCACCAACAGCTGGCGTCCCAACGCCTGAAGTGCTGGCTCATTGGGTTGCGGCGAGGCGGGCTGGGAGCCAAAGTGTGGCACAAACTCAACAGCATTTGGATTTAACTGCGAGTGCGCCTCCGGCTCGAGATCTAGATCGGCCTGATCGCGGACTGAAGGATGAACATTCTCCTTGTTGTCAAATTGTTCGACTGAGGCATCGTTAGCCAGTTGTTCTGGCTCCTGTTGTTGTTCGCTCAGGCTGCTCGTACCATAGGTGGTTGCGACTGAGCTGGGCTCATCCTCCTCATCCACATCTACATCCACATCAACGTCGCCTTGTTTTGGCAGCGGAGTCTCCTTCTCAGGCTGTGCCTCCACTTCGCCCGTAGTCGAGGTCGTAGTCGTATTGGAGTTGCTTGAAAAGTCGCCATCATGTTTAATCACCTCGACGTCCTCTTCCTCTTCTTCAACTGCTGCTGCTGCCCTGAAGCCGGCTGCGCTGCCAACGCCATTACCCAGGCTCAAGTCCATGCCAAGCGACATGTACGCATCGCTGTTGCTGCCGACTGCGCTGCCGATGCCATTGCCGTTGCCGTTGCCAACACCAATACTAATGCCATTGCCGACGCCAACTCCAAAAGCGACGTCAACGTCGGCGTCAGCGTCGTTAAACTTTTCGCCGTAGAATTGGTGTTGCTGTTGCTTTTCGCTCTGCTGCTTTTCTTTTATTATCTTCCATTCTTCGTCGTCATCGTGCTCACCAGACTTGGGGCCAATGTTGGGCACCAACTCAGCAGCAGCAACGACGTCTGCGGCGTTGCCGGCACTGCCAGCGTTTTGCAGACTCTCTGCGAGGCGATTTTGCAAGAAATCGAAGTGCGCGTTATCCTCGTGTTCCATTCTGATGCAAAGCAGCTGCTTCTCAATTTCTTTTTCTATATTTTGTATTTTACTTTATATATTTATATTTTGTGTGTGTGTGCTTTTGGGTTTTCGGCTTATTTTTTCTTTTTTTTGTATCTTTCTAAAGATGCCTACAATAAAATCTGATGTGATTCAGTTTGTGCTCTCTCACTCACTCGTGATTCACACGCCGCTTCTTGGCTTTTCTATCTTGCGAATTCTCCTTTTGCTCTCACGCCGCACAGCCGCTGACATACACATACACTCTGACACACACAGTCACAAAGAGAGAAACACGCACACACTCAAACGACCAGCCGCCAATCACGAAATGCTTCTTCTTTTTTGCGCAGTCCTGCTTCCCAATGTGCTCAAAAATTAACTGACTTTTCACACGCACGCAAACAGATTAATTTTAATTTTAACAAACAGTTCGATGTCGTGTAAAGTTTAAACAAATCGCAGTTCAAACTTTTCTGTATTTTCAGTTACTTTTGAAAATTACTATGCACACCGATTTTTGCGCACATACGACCTTCCAGCTTTAAAACAGAATTCACAATGTTGTGCGCGATTCAAGAATTCGATATTCCGGAGATGGTAGAAAGCTATCGAACTGGTGTCAGTATGGTGAATATATTGTGTTGAATAACCAACGAATAATCGTGAAAATATACAAAATATCGATTTCTTACTCGATTATCTCATCTCGGCGGTTGTAAATTTCACATGCAAATTCAGCACGCCGCCAACTTCACTTTGTTTTGAATCTGAGCAAATTAAATATCTCTAGCGCGGCATTTTTTATATCTAGTTAAACATATATTACATAAATTAAGAAAATTGCTACAATTCATAAAATTAGACAGTCAGGAGACAGAATTATGTGTGAGATATAGTTGATACCTTAGCTCTTGATAATTCAACATTGTGGCGCGTAGCCAAGAGTCTTTTACGCAGAACCGCTGAAACGGCTTCCTGTTGGTTAAGTGATTACTATAATACTTATCGTAAATCAATTTAATAACAGCATTTTGTACAGTTAAAAAATGTAGATTCATATCTTTCCACCATGGGCACAATGCTTTGCCGTCGGATGCATGAGTCAAATCGTCACTGATCATATCGCCGTCGTCCCACCAAGGCGGCACGCCCGGCACAATTTGGCACTCCTGTAAGCGTTCTTCCTCTTTTTTCTCGAATTCGAATAACACCTCCATATACTTGACACCAACATTGCAGCCCGAACCAGGAGGCAGGCTCAGTGCTGCTGCCACATCATCCCATTCGTCCACATCAAGAGCACCGCCACGCGCTTGAACCAATGCGTATAATCTTAAGATATAAATTAACTATTAGTTATTTACTTATGTGAATATCTTGGATATTCGGACATACTTGAACAGATTGACGCTACGCTCTAGTATCTTGCATTCGCCTTTAAGGCCGCTGCGCCTTATGAAGTTTTTTTCCTGCTGCTGCGGCGTTGTCCAAAGCCAAATCGACGCATCCACATCCAGTTGATCCGCTGACTGTTTCATAACCTGTTTTGGCTCGGGATTTGGTGCCACAGTTGATATGGGCCTTGTAGTAGGCTGCTCATTCTGTCGCTCAGGTGGTACTGGCGGTGGTGCTGATTCACTGGTTATCACCTGTTGCTGGGTCTTGACCTTAGATCCTGTGTGCTTCTTACTGATATGACGCATTAAATTGTGCAGAGATCCAGCCGCATATGTGCAATGTGGACATGGCTGGCATTGTGATATTGGCACCTTGCCCTTATCATGGTTCCGTTCGTGGCGTTCCAAGTTGTACGCTCGGTTCGTTGTGTAGGTGCAGCCTCTTCTGCTGCAGTGGAGATGATCCCGCGGATTGTTCATTTGGAGCAAATGCTTACAAATTAATTCAGCTCGCCATAATTTTATCCCGTTTACTAGCGAGCAATCGCCAAGAAGACAAACAACATATCGATATATTGCCGTGACAAATTGTGTTTAATTTGAAGGATCCAAAGAATGGCAGTGAAGCCTGTTGCTTTATATTTCTTTTTATAATCAAAATTGAAAAACATGAAAATGGAACATGCAAATTTAAGGTAAATTGAAAAAAAAAAGAAAACAATTAATTAATAAAATTGTATTTAAAGCTAAATAAACAATGTTTTAAAATATTTGTTGATTGATTTATTCGCATACCAACGTGACTATCGATGTTTCTAATTCTGATTCTGATTCGATTATTCACTGTGACCTAATGACCAAATGCGACAAGTGAGAATTACTGTTTTGGGTTTGAAGCGCAGCCAGAACACCCCGCTGTCATTTATAATTGACCACTTAATAGCTACGGAGGTATAATTACTCACCTGCGAGCAAAGTACATTTTCAGAAGTTTATCAATAAAGTAAGGTCTAGTACTTTCGCTGCATGCTCAAAAAATTCAATGACAATGATAATAGTTCAAAGTTCTTACTTTTAGCAACATCCGAGTACAGAGAATTCTGATAACGAACTATTCCTGTTAACAAACGCATTCCACATCATTTTTGACCTTGAAAAAAGAAAATGGCAACTGAGCGTTTAGATGTGATTATATTTGGAGCGTCTGGCTTCACCGGTAAATACACGGTCTACGAGGCGGTATCCGTGCTGAAGGATCTGAAATGGGGCATAGCCGGACGCAGTCGGGAGAAGCTTCAGGCGGTGCTTAAGGAGATGGGCGCCAAGGCCAAGAAGGATCTTTCGCAGACGCCTATCATCATTGCTGACGTCAACGACGAGGCCTCCCTGCTAAATATGGCCAAGTCCTGCCGCATCGTTGTTAATACCACGGGTCCATATCGCTTCTATGGCGAGAATGTGGTCCGAGCCTGCATCAATGCGGGCACCCATCACGTCGACGTCAGTGGAGAGCCGCAGTATATGGAAACGATGCAGCTGAAGTACAACGAGCTGGCCAAGGAGCGCGGCGTGTATGTGATCAGTGCATGCGGCTTCGATTCCATACCCGCCGACATGGGCATTGTGTTTGTGGAAAAGAATTTTGATGGTGTTGTCAATTCCGTGGAGACGTTTCTGGTCAGCGGAATCAAAGGAGAAAAGGATGCACTTGATAGCAAGGCGGGCATCAACACTGGCACCTGGCAGAGCGCTGTCTATGGACTGGCCCATGCGAACGAGCTGCGTGGCATTCGTCAAAAACTCTACCCAGAACGTCTGCCGAAGTTCTTTCCCATACTGAAACATCGTCCGTTGATATTCCGTTCCAAAGAGGTGAACAAAGTATGCCTGCCATTTCCGGGATCGGATCGCTCAGTGGTGATGCGCTCGCAGCGCTTTCTCTACGAGCACGACAAGAAGCGTCCGGTTCAAATGCACGCCTACATCGGGTTCCCCTCATGGGTGGCAGCAATCTTCGTGGCTCTCTTCGCTACCTTCTTTGCTCTGATGTGCAAATTTGAGTTTGGCCGTAAATTATTACTCAAGTATCCGAGTTTCTTTTCCGGCGGTTTTGTCTCACCGGACGGTCCCAGTGAGTCACGCATGGAACGCAGCTATTTTAAAATGACCATGAAAGCAAAGGGGTGGCCTAGCTCTCAGCGCCTGGCGGAGGGCACGGATCAGTACACGGATCCGCCAACTAAAACTCTTATGGTCAGAGTTTCGGGTCCGAATCCTGGTTACGGCTCCACCTGTGTTGCCTTGCTTTCCACAGCGGTTACCATTCTCAGGGAAAGCAACAAAATGCCCGGTACTGGCGGTGTACTTCCACCAGGAGCCGCATTTGCGAAGACCAGCTTAATTAGTGAGCTGGAGAAGCACGAGCATGGCATTAAATTTGAGATTCTGGCCAACAAATAAATGTTGCGAATTGAAAAGGCTCGAAGCACATTTCAAAAAGTATGTAGTTGTTAGCTGTTAAAACACTTACATTTTATTGTATATAACAATATTAATTGTAAATTAAAATGAAAAGTAAATGGTGCATGGGAAATACTTCAGAAAAAATTAAATTGAAAAGTTTAGCAGTCAATTGTAGTTATCGATAGTATCGATGAGTAGCTGAAAAATAACTTGCCATTTGTGTAAGTGGCAACGCTGTCGCTGTTTTTGTTTACTTGCTCGCTTGTAGAGCTCGTCGTCTTATTTCCATTCTGACCGTCAACATAAAATCTATAATTAAATCATGAGCGCTGAAATTTCGGGATTTCGACGCTTTCTACACTGGGGTCCAATAACCGCACTCAGTAAGTATAAACATACATATAAACATTGCAATTTGTGTGTATTTAAATCAACAACTTGTCGGTCATTGCTTATCAGACCCCAATCAGGATAATCATATTACCAGTTAGAAATTAGTATGTGTACGTGGATGGAAGTGAATGAACTGGCTGCAAAAGAGAACCAACAATTGGCCAATAACAAGTGTAAAACGCTAAGAGCCACCCACGCCCACCCTAACAGGCACTTGAGCAAAAGAATTTGTGTGTTTTGTCTGCAGCGAAATATCGTGTTTCATATTTCGAGACGGTCAACGCGACGCCGATGGCGCCATTGATCCACCCACCGACTATCACCCACCACCCACAGACGCGCCCATCGTTAAGTGATGAACGCTGTGCTTAAGGAGTGGCCCGTCATTTAATTCGCGTCAAATGCTGCGCTAATTGCATTTTAGTGCCCGCTTTAATAGAAATATCCCTCTCGAACTTTATACCCATAGTCTTCAGTCGAAAATGGCGTGCGATTTGACTATTTTGGCCATCTGGGCCGGCAGACGGTAATATGGCCATAAAGTATCCGGTGCACGGAAAGGGCAACCTTGATATTGAACTGCGATATAATTGTACATAGCTTAATTACTACATTTCGCGTCGCTTGTTGCTGCTCAGGAGCTGGTTCTGGGGTGGATATGCCTCTGAAGGAGGTCTAGCCAACTCCACATTGGCTAACTCGGTTAAAATACAATTGCCACCCTTGTGTTAACGCTTAATCAAGTCGGGATATACAAAATAGGAATGTATACAAATAAACGTACTTAATTTCCTTGGCACGCAAGCAGTGAAACCCAAGTGAATGTTTATATATAATTCATATATACTTAAGTATGTATATATTTGTGCGTATGTTTATATATTAATATATGCAATTAGCAATCTCTTATTACCCGTAAATGTTTAACCATGCATAAGATATTTAATGTGACATTCTTTTATCTCTGCCTCTCCCTCTCTCTCTCTCTCCATCCGTTTCAGGCATCATTAAATGCGTAACTCTGACAACGCTCTACATGAACTCGATGTGGTGGCCACCAAATGCATCGTTTGCCGCGTTCGCCCATCAGGCTCTGTTCCTGCTGCTCTCCACGCTGGCTACATTCAATTACATCATGGCCACGCTGACAGGTCCGGGTCTGTTGCCCAAACAATGGCAGCCTAAGGTAACAACTACAACAAAAACGACAAGCCCTCAGAACCCCACCCATCGCCCCACCTGATCCGCACTCCATTTGCTGGAAGGGGGGACAAAGCAAAAACAAGCGAACAATAAAACATTTTGTCGTGACATTGGCATGCATGGAAAATGTTTGTCAACTATGGCTCGGTCGGTCGGTCGGTCACATGTGCTCCACCATGCCGACAGTTAGGGCGTGTCAGCTGCAGGGGCTATATAGTATAATATACTAGAGTAGAGTGAAGAACTGGCAGGAAATGCTTAGCTTACCGTAGTATATGAAATTAATTTTCTTATAATTATATTAGACTTAAATATTTAATGATAATCTATTGTGATTCCATGTTTGCTAGATTGAGAAGTCTTATGCGCTTTATATATGTATATGATACCAGCAAGCTAATTCATGGATACTTCAGAGCTACTTCTGTAAACAGGAAGACTTCTTCAGCTGATAACTAGCCAGCTAATGTATGCATTCCTTAAATACTTTGTATGCTATTTAATCCACGGATCCTTTATAGCTGCCTCTCTAAATAGGAAAACTTCTCCTTCCAACTGATAGCTATCGAATGGATCCACAACTTGTTATTCCATTTAATTTCTAGCTAATTCACGAATCCTTTACAACAACAATGGTGAATAGTAATACGTCTTCTGCTAGCCGCTGACATGCTTTCTTTCGCCAGGCCGTCCATTTTTGCCGCGTCACTTCTGTATCGGAAATAATTGTTTAGCGCAACACAAAAAGTCCGTGGCAGCCACTTGTTCGCATGTCCTCAGTGGCCTAGCAAATCTTTGACTGACTGCGGGCAACTGCAATCGGTCGAGTCATTCATGTTGCCATGTTGAATGCCAGCACACACACACACACACACAGACGCATCTGTTGTTGCTGAGTTGCCAAACAAATGGGTCAGCAAAAGTTGACGGCATCGCGTGCTCAACCCTTTATCGCCAAGTCCGCGTAATGCAGCAATTAAACGCTGCAATTTGCTTCAAATACGTCGTTCAGAAAAGGACGATAAGCCGGCCAGACAAATACTAAGACTGATTTCTGACTGTTGACTGCTTGACTGTTTGACTGGCTGACTGGTTGACCGGCTAGCCGTTGACTGTTTTGGGGCGTTGGCAGTTTTTCGACACTAATAATTTAAGGGCCGTTGCGCCGCTTTAGCCCCCATCTAATAATTTATGGCCTAAAAGGTTCTCACGCAAACTGAAACGCAGCCGCTACGGAGTCGAGCTCGTAATGCAATTACCTGAATTTGCATAAATGTTTTGTACACCAGACTTGGCTTGGTTCACCCTAATGAGCTGCGCGCTTTGTGGGCGTATACTATATAATATTTAATATAGTTCTTTTAAATATGACGCATATTTTATATTTTAATTTCGCCAGGACCCCAAGGACACAGAATTTCTGCAGTACTGCAAGGAGTGTGAGGGCTACAAGGCGCCACGGTCGCATCACTGTCGCAAATGTGTGTGAAACCCAATTCAATACTATTCTAAGTGTTAAATAATTCATACTGTCTATGCAGGCAATCGATGCGTGAAGAAAATGGATCATCACTGCCCATGGATCAATCATTGCGTTGGCTGGGCCAATCACGCCTACTTCAGCTACTTTCTGCTCTTCTCCATACTGGGCAGTCTGCACGGCTCGGTGGTGTTGGGCTGTTCCTTTTATCGCGGCATCCACCGCTACTACTACCTGACCCACGGGCAGGCACACCTGGCCAGCGTCCAATTCACAGTGACCAGCATTGTCATGTGCATTCTGGGCATGGGCCTAGCCATTGGCGTTGTAATTGGACTGAGCATGTTGCTCTACATTCAACTAAAGACAATTGTCACAAATCAGACGGGCATCGAGATTTGGATAGTTGAGAAGGCAATCTATCGGCGCTACAAGTCGGACAGCTGTGAACCCTTTGTCTATCCGTACGATCTGGGCTGGCGGCTGAATCTGCGACAGGTGTTCAACGAGGAGTGCCAAAAGTATGGCGACGGCATCGAATGGCCCGTCGTCAAGGGCTGCGATCAATATACGCTGACCGTGAGTGCTTCACCAGTTTCTCTCTTCAATTAAAACTTATCTAACACAAACTTCCTTGACAGCGTGAACAACTGGCACAAAAGGAGGAGAAACGCGCACGGACACGTGTCTACAAATGCATTAGCCCGGTCACGGGTCGCTGGCTGCCGATCTTCTCACAGGGCTGGCGCGTCTGCGTCAATGCGCCGTGCACAGACGAACCACGCATACGCCTGCGGCCCGGCGACATCATCAAGGTGACACGCTTCCGACGACACTGGCTGTTTGGCGAGCGTGTGCCCTGCGAGCAGGAGCAAGCGAACGGCAAACAAAAGAAGCCCCAGCGCAAGGGCGCCATACGTGGCTGGTTTCCGCGTCGCAGTGTCGTTGCCATTACCGAAGTACCAGATTCCGAGAGCAGCGAGGACCTAAAGAATGTTAAATCAACGACTAGCAATGGACACACTCATGGCAAGAAACAGCAACGCAATGGAAACACCAAGAAGTACATGTAGTTCCCAGTTCCAAGTAAAATAACTTCAATTACAATATACGAAGTGATTGATCTACTTGCGACCGGGCTTGTGAATAGCAATAAAAAATCATTTGAATGACTCGAATTCGTCATGTACTAACTTCAGGTTTACATTGTTAGCTGTTTACATTGTTAGCTTAAAGCCAATAAATTAAATATTATATATATTAAATGTATATGCCATGTGAGTTTCATAAGAAATACAAACGATATACAATTATAATGTAGGTTTATAATGATTATAATTCTGTAATTGATCTCGAGTTTCGTGCCAGTTACTTTGTTGTAAAAATGATTTAATTACACAACTCATTCGCCTAGGATGGCAAGGATTATATTTAAATGAATAAGTTTATTGTATGTTGTTAATGGCAAGTGAATGGACTAGCATTATGTTTGATTTAGGGATCTTGGATGGGAATATTAATGTATTTCAGTTTAAAGTCATTCATAGAACAGATTGATTGAAGATACAAGAGATTATAATGCAGGGTTTAGCTCAACTCGTCTATAATATACACTGAGAGGAGCCATACGATAATTCATGTGCTTAATTTCGTGTGATCTCAGTTCCCAAACTGAAAAGGAAATAGTTTTTTCCGATGTGTATCGCCTAATGGAGTACCAAAAATATTTTAAGATTAAAAAAAAGGAACAGTTCTCCTAGTCAAAAAGATAAAACAATAATACAATGATATTTTCATTTTAATGGGTTCAGTGTGTAATAATAATATGCATAAGGTAAGTGTATTAATTATTATTATTTTATTTGACAATATATATCATAACATAAAGTGTACCAAATATATAGAATTTATTAGCTGTTCTTTTAGGATATGCAATTTAATTCCATATCCATATCCACATATATATATATATATATATATATATATATATATATATATATATATATATATATTATATTCATATATCATATTAACATTATTTAACAATTTATTTGGCTGCCATTGTTGCTTCAATTTCCTCCACAGTGCGTGGCACAATGGCAAAGTTCTCGGTGCCCGTCTTAGTGATCAACACGTCATCCTCAATGCGTACTCCGCCAAAGTTGCGGAAACGTTCAAGCATTTCTACATTTATGTATTTACGAATTTCCGGATCAGCAATGGCTTTATCGATAAGTTGCCTGATGAAATAACAGCCAGGCTCAATGGTCACGTACATGCCCGCTTTGAGGATGCGGGCAAAACGTAGCTTGCTTAGCCAGCTCTCGCTGGGACGATGTGGCTCTGTAGGCAAATAGCCGCCCACGTCGTGCACATCCAAGCCAATCAGATGGCCCAAGCCGTGCGGCTGGAATATGCCCGAGACACCGGCCTCAAGCATTTCATCCACATCTCCGGTGAGCATGCCGCCGGCCTTAAGCTGCTCCAGCAGCACTTTGCCCGCCAGCCTATGCATGTCCACCCAGGAGACGCCGTCACGAGCTGTCTCCATGACAGCGTTGCGTGCAGCCAGCACAGCATTGTAGATAAATTTCTGATCCTCTGTAAATTTGCCGTTGGCTGGAAAACTGCAGGTAATGTCCGCAGCATAGCCACAGTAGTTTGCGCCCATATCGAAGAGGCACATTTCGCCGTCCTGAATGGGTCGATTGTTGGGGGCACCAGCGTGTCCATAGTGCAATATGGCCGAATTGATGCCACTGCCGCAGATGCAGGTGTACGAGGCGTGGCGGCAGCCGCCTACGGCATAGGCATGATGCAGGAACACAGATTCACCCTCGTATTCCATGCGGCCAGGACGAATGAATTGCATCACTTTGATGTGCGCATCAGATGAAACTTTGGCCACGTAGCGCAAGACTTCGATCTCCTCCTTCGACTTGATGACGCGACACTCTGAAATTATGGGATAGAGCAGATCACAGTTCGTCACGTATTTGTCTTTGCCCGCAAACTCCGGCGGTTGCATCGTAAGGCCACTATCGCTATTAGTGCCGCTAAGCGTCAGTATCAACTTGGGTGCGGCCTTCTCTAGATAAGCTTCTAGTTCATCGACATAATATACCTCATCAACTTCGTACATGGCCTTGAACTGCTCTGGTTTGAGAAGTTGACCCATCCAGGTCTCATACTCCTCTGGCAAACGTGGCACAAACAGAACCGAAGTGGCTTGACCCGTCTTAACATCGATGCTAACAATGCCGTAGCACCCCGGTTCCTTGGCACCAAACATGTACTGGAAGTAGGACTCCTGCCGGAACACATAGTCTACATCGGTATTGTACAGGCTCTGATCTTTACCACCCTCGAGTAAGATTATTAATTGACCACAGCTCAGTTTCAGGTTCTCTTGTGATTTGTCCAGAATGGCCTTGCAGACTTTGTTTCTATTATTCTTAAACAATGTCATCGGCACCGCGTGACAGGATCCCATTTGAAAGCAAGCCATTGTTGAATGTTACAATAATCACAGTCGGAAAGCAACTGGTGTGTGTTTTTTTTTCTCCCTGATTAGCTTGTCAATATCTATAGCAAATACTTGAGTGCAGCAATAAATATGAGCTTTATTATCGCAGTTTTACTTGAATTATTATTTTCTGCTTTGCGTGTGTTGGGTGTGTAGTAATCTCCACAGCAACCGGACTGTATGTACTAAAAATTTTTTCAGTACAATCTGTTTGTATTATTGTTTATTTTGTATTGCGCTTTGTTTACTCCGCTGTTAATTTAGCAGTTTGTTACAATGTTATGTTTAGAAGTCATGTTAAAGCACCCATTGTTAGTTGTCAGTGTTGCATTAAATTTTCATTCATTTAAAATGGGTTCAATGAAAAAAATAAGAAAATTATATATAGTCGTAATAAAAAAAAAAAAAAAAACAAGTTTAACATATGCTTCTGCATAACAGTGATAACAGTCTAATACCTAGAATCGATACATAATTATCAATATTGATAAAAGAGAAAGAAAGAGTTGATCGTAATTAAGGTGTTGATTTTTGGCAATATATCGATATTTAAAATTAAGATGCCACCACTGTTGTATGGATAGTGATGCCACAAATACTTGAGGCATTAGAAATAAGTGTTTATAATTTCAACCTATTTGTTATATTAGTCTACGTATAATATAAAAATAAGTAATAAATACACAATAGAGTATATATACAATAGTAACAAAACTTTGTATAAAACGAACAAGTGCACTAAGACGCTATTCGTTGAAACTGGTTCATGTTCACACTGTGATAGAAGTAACGCATCGCTCTTGGTCTTAGCTGGGCACACTGCGTTCTTTTGTCAAAGTAATTTTTTTGCAAATTCTATTTTCATATTTTTGAATAAAGCATTTTTAAAGTGAAATAGAGCGATTTTTCATTGTTGGTGTGAAGCAAACAAATTCACGGTAGTCAAACTCTATTTTTAGGTATTTGGAACTGAATTGCTTTTCGAAAAAAAGTCCCGCTACTTCCAATGTCGGCGTCTCAACGCGACCGCGGCATGAGCAAACAAATTAATTGCAACGCTCACAAGTTGAATTAGAGCACGCAAAACGACTGGAATAATAGGGATCGGATCTTGGCTCAATGTACAGTAGCTGATCCATGAGGCATTGATACTGTCATGTCTTGTTCAGTATTTAGTGAAACGCCCACTGCCCGACCAAAAGGCGCCGATGGAGATTCCAATCTGGTCGTGGTATACGGTAAAAATGGCATTTCATTTGACGAGCGTGCCATTGAAAATATTATGGGTAAGCCTGTTTGAAATCTCTACTTCAAATGTATATAAATTATAACATCATTTCAGAGGAAAAATCAATTGCGAGCATTAGTGTCGTGCGGCTTACATCACCGACGCCAAGCATGGCCGATCAAGAGGAAACTGAACGCCTGGAAGAGCTGGAGCGTTTTATGCAAATGACATCGGATGGCGAAGAATCAGATAAAGAGACTGACAACGAGAGCGGATTAAGCGGCTGTGATGAACTGATAAGCGAAAAAGATCATGTTACCGGCGATGACAATGACAACACCGGTGGCGAAAACAATAGTGACTCCACGGAACCTGAAGCCGAAGTACCGAAGGTTAAAAAGCGCCCCGGTCGCAAACCTAAGGCGCCAATAAAGCAGAAAAAGCGCCGAAAACCGAAAGAACGCCCACAAATTGTTGGGCTGAGTGTCGAGCAATTCTACGCGGAAAACACAGCCGATTTGGTGGTAAAAAATGCTTTGAGTATGTATATGAACATTCAAGTACTCGTAAAACGGATACATATTTTTTATTAATCATTGCAGAATTGGCTGGGTTATCGATATTCAAGCGCACAGCCGAATCAGATGCTCTGTTGAAGGTTATTCGCAACGACCATAACTACACGCCATTCACCTCACCTGACCAAATGAAAGCGAAGAAGATGGCAGAGAAGATGATTGTAGAACGGCAAGGACGTAAATTTATCGTGCAGGCCCAATCCAACCTTAGACTGTTAAATGCCAAGAAGCGACTCCAAGTAGTGCCTTTGAACCATCTGCCAACCACAACGCAACAACCACCAATCAGGCAACAACTGCCTAAACAACAACAGCTACAGCCGCAGTCGCAGCCGCAGCAGCAACAACAAAGGCAAATGCAACCGTTACCCAGGCAACCAACAAATTTGCACAGGCAGCAGTTACCTAATCAGCAGCAGCAGTCCTCAGTAGCAACAGCGACGAAACAACAGCAGATAACGTTGACGACGGGCCCACGAATCATTCGGAACAGTGCGAAAATAATAAGGCCTATCGAAGACTTTGTCGAGGATGACGAAGATGCAAATAGCTCAGCTTCGGCGGATGAGGAGAATGGTGATACAGAGGAGCTGAGCGAACCAAGCGATACTTCTCGTGAAACAGACAATGATCGAGATAGTGATATTGATTTCAAGATGAACAATAGCCGCAACTCGAACAAACGCAAACGCCTTAAAAAGTTCTCCAGACGACGATCCAATACCCAATCAGCACGTGGACAAACACTAAATTCACCGAAGGGGCCTCAACAACAACCAGCACAGTCGCAGGTTCCTTATGTCAAGCGACGAAAGGAGGCGACAGATGGCAATACGAGCGCACCTACAATTGGCCAGATTGTTCATCTCAATACAAAAGCGCCACCGTCAGTGATTCCATTGGGTCGTGGCATTTTTAATACATCCTTTCTCAAAATGCGCCCTATACATAAATCTCTGCCCAAACCCTGTGCATTATCGCCTGAGGTAAATAGAATAAGTGGCTCTGCCGTCGCTGGAAAGCTGCGCAGAACACCACTTGTTCAGGTGGGACGTGTGGTGAGTGGGCCACCAGTTGGCTTTATGACGCCACCCCAAGAGGTTAAAGAGATTGTCATAAATAAGAATCTGTCGAGTCCCAAAGGTGTGTTCACAAATTTGAACAGTTTACTGGCTGATAATAACAATTCGACAACGATGACATCAACATCAGATAACAGTAAACAAGCCGTAGTAAATTCGCCGCATACGCCCAAGTCCAGTCTAAAAACAACAACAACAACATCGGCATCGACTGCGACATCGCCATCTTGCAAGGGTTTTATGCCCATCGGCGTGGAGACAGCTTCCTCACATAAATTGCCCGCCCAGATTGTCATCGAAACGCATCAGAGCTCCTCTGAGCTGGCAGCTGAAAACGATAAACAGCTTGATCTCATAAATTCCATTGTGCAGGACGAACTGTCAAAGTCCTCATTGATCGAGAAACCTCCAGCCACAGCAGATGAGACCATACCTAAACTAGTTAAAATGCTGGAGAGCAGCGCCGCGGGCCTGACGCAAGCATCCGAAGCAGTGATGAATCCTCTTAGTGTTCCACAACTACAACAACAGCAGAATTTCGATGACGCTCTGGTATCGAATGCTGCTGTGGATAACATTGACCTAGACAGCGCACGATTGTTGGAAACTGCAGACGATGAAATCACAGCTGATTTCCTGCAACATGTTGTCGGTCTCATCGAGGAGGACAAACAATTCGAGGCGGAGGTAGTCAAGCATATGCTGGCCAGCACAGAAACTGGTGGCCTAGATGCAATTGAAAATGCTGTGGCAGATCCAATCTTCGAACTGGGCAACCAATTACCAACAGTTTCTCAAGTAAGCTCAATCATTATCAACTGACAATGATGATGTAATAATATTTGATCCTTCACAGCCGCTATCCAATGATTTTCCTGATCAAAGTTTGCTCAATTTGCCCATGGCATCCAGTACTCCATCGCGTACAACAGGCACGTTAACCATGGCATCACGGACGCCAGAGACGAAAGTTGTGCGCGGCAATGGGCGTGTCATTTATCTGCCACCTATCGAAGCGCCTACAACCCGTGCGAAGCGTCGAGCTCAGAATTTTCCTGCGCCAGCCACAACCTTGTCAGATGTCAGCACCTCATCGCTTACAGAACCAACTCTTGATGGGAGCCATTTAACCAGCAGTAGCTTGGATAGTGACAGCTATTCGTCGCCATACGCCGGGCCAGACAGGAAACAGTTAAGCAGAGATCCAAGTGACAGTGTCAGGAGGCCAAGAAGATCAAACAAGCTAAATATGAGTAGCGAAGCCAATGATCAGGAAGCCTCTGAATCTCAAGAGGACGATGATGATCCGAATAAGTTAGTTATAAGCTTTGGCTATAGCTGATATATAAATCACTAAACTTACACTTGTTTCAGACTATGGTGTATATGTCGACAGCCGCACAATAATAGATTCATGATATGCTGCGATCTATGCGAGGATTGGTATCACGGCACGTGTGTTAGCGTCACAAAGGCCATGGGCCTGGAAATGGAACAAAAGGGCATTGACTGGAAGTGTCCCAAATGCGTTAAAAAGCAAGAGGAGAAGGTAACAAATAACTGTTGAACAACATTTATCTAAGTTTATTTCATCTTATTCTAATTGCATTCATTCATTCCTTACAGAGTCAACCACGTATTACAGACATGTTGTTGCCCAAGCAAATCACGGAGCCACCGGAGTTTGTGAGAATAGCTAAGCAGCCAAGCGAAACCAAAACAATTATCGAGCAACAGCCGCTTCCGGCTAAGCGCATCCAGCCCGCTGGCGCTTCACTTGGGACATCGTTACCATCGTCAACCACAAATAGTCCACTTGTAAAGCAACAGAATCGGCCATTGCCCCCACGACCACAGCCAAAACTGCAGCAGCAACAGCTTCATTTTATCAAGCTTGGGGCCAGTAGCGTCATCTCGCCAACAGAGGCAAGCTGTGTGGTATGCAAGCGTCCAGCACGCGCCAATTCGGTTTATTGCAGTGACGAATGCATTCGAAGGTATGCACACACAGCAATTCAGGCTCAAACAATGCCTAAGACTCCTGAGCCTGTACAGCAAACAGCATTACCAGCTTCCCAACAAGGAAATACGCTTGAAGCCAAAAAGAACAAAAAGAAAGATCTGTTTGAGGATATGCTGCGGCAGGCTGACTCCTTGTCGAAAGTTGAGCGGGTATGTAGACTAATTAATTAAATTTCTATAATTATTATTATCTACTTTTACTAGATCAACGTCTTCGAGCGCCGAAGCGGACGTGCTATCACAGGCCATTTCGCGCCCAGTGCTCATCAGCTAAAGAAATGGCTGCAGGAGAATCCAAGCTTTGAAGTAGTTCAACCCGGTAGTCAACAAGCGCTGGAAATTGAGGTATGTATACATATGTGGAATATGTACTACAATTTAAATGCTAAACCAATTCCTCACAGAAACGACAAAACAAACGATTGTCGGAACCAACCACGCCAGAAGCAACCGCAGTAACAAAGCAGTCACAATCATTGCCATTGCAAAAGTCATCAGAATCTGGGAACAAATCTACACAGCTACTGCCAGTCACGCCAAACGCAGCCAAAAAGGAGAAACCTACGGTTAAAGCACCGACTACAGTCAGTCGCTCACCCGAAAAGGGCTCAACGGAAAAAGCTGTGAATAAATCCCAGCCTGAACCCATTCGGTTCAATGTGCGGCGAACACTTAAGGAGCAATTATTATTACGAATAAAAGAAGCCCAGGCAGCCGAGAAGCCAACAGAAAAAACCGAATGGCTGACGGCGGCGGAGGTGGAACACTTTGTGAAGCGAGTGGAGTCGGAAATGTATAATTCATTTGGGCAGGATGTGAGCGCTAAGTACAAGTCAAAGTATCGATCGCTAATGTTTAACATAAAGGATCGTAAGAATAAGACGCTGTTTGAAAAGATATGTGCTAAGCAAGTGGACCCCAAGCAGCTGGTGCGGATGACACCTGCTGAATTAGCCAGTCAGGAGTTGGCCAAGTGGCGTGAGGAGGAAAATCGCCATCAGTTGGATATGATTAAGAAATCTGAGCTGGATTTATTGGCATGCACACAGAACTATGTGGTAAAGACGCACAAAGGTGAGGAACTAATTGAATCTAAGATGGATGTAACGCTACCAGAGGAGGAAGAAGCACAAACAGTAGGAGAAAGAAGCTCAAGCAAAGAAAAGCTTAACAGCATCGACAGCAAAAAAGGATCCCAGTCTGTTGACATCTCAAACACTACAGACATTTCCAATAAAGACCATGACCACGACCGATCGTCAACGGTTAAAGAGAAGCATTCAAAGTCGCGGGAAAAGGATCAAAGTCGAGAGCGTGACCGAGAGAAGCGGCATAAGAGTCACAAGTCGCATAATAATACAAGTAGCACGAAAAGAAGTCGCAGCCGATCGAGCAGCCGCGGCCGTAGCCAAGAGAAGCGCAGTCACAAGAGGCACCACTATGAGCATGATGTGGACAAAGAAAAGGAGCAGCCATCACGCGATAAGCAACTTAGCAAAGAGCATACAGACAAAATTCAACCAACAGTGCAGAAAAAACCAACGGAAAAGAAAACTGAAACTCCCTTAGTAGCCTTTAATTTAATTGATCAAATTCTAGAGTCGGAAAAAACGGTGGAAGAAGCCGCTAACCTGACAGTGCCCGTTAGGCCAACATTGAAGCCATCGCCTGTGGTCCCCAAGACAACTGGGAAAGCTGAAGTGGCCGCGCCTCCTTTGGATAGATATGCGCGCTATTTGCAGAGCTTGTCTAGCCTACCCATTTGGACTGGCAATTTGAATATGGTTGATGTGACGAATTTCGATGTAGTTATTCATGGTGTACACGGCAATACAAGCCAACTGGATAAGCTACTGCCCCTCAATTTAGATGTAATTGGTCGCATAACGCGTGTGAATGTCTGGGAATATCTGAAGAAAATCAAGAAGAGTCCAACCAAGGAAATCGTTATTGTCACTTTGTTTCCTGCTAGCCCCTCGAACACCATTAAGTTTGATAGCTTCTTCGAATACCTTGATACACGTCAACGGCTTGGTGTTTTGGGTGCAGATTCAGAGCAAATTCGAGATTTTTATATATTTCCTCTGGGCACCAATGATAAGTTGCCCTCTGTGCTGCGTACGTTGGACGATGTGCCATTTTACGAGGACAGCCAGCGACCAAACACACTGCTAGGCATCATTGTGCGCTGCCTGAGCAAACGATCAGTTAATTTAAGCCATTCGTTGCCTTTACCATTACCCACTGCCAGTAACAAGACTGTAAGTTGAGGACATAAGCCCCATATTTCGTTAGATATCTATATTTTTCCATTTGCTTTGCAGGTATCAAGCAAAACACGCGTTCGAACAACGTTTACGCCGCCGAGCAGTCCGAAGCGCAAACCTAGCACGCACTCGGGTAGCTCGAGGGATGATGAGTTCGATATTGATGCCATTATCAAAGCGCCCATTGCAAAGCTGCAGAACAGTGAGTTTAAGCAAGCTAAATATGCTTTAGATGTAAAAAATATTAATGATAAATGCCTCATTCCAGAAATCGTTTCGATAGAACCGTTGGCTAACACAGACGATCCGAACGCACCATATTCGCCCGGTGGCAGTTCGAACGACAATGATGATTTGCCCGCATCAGCTACAGATCACAAGGATTTTGATCTGGAGCGAAAAGTGGACGAAATAAATAAACAAATCGCTGCTCAGCGCATGGAAATCGCTGGCCTGCTAAATGTAGAGCCCTCGGTTAGTATCTAAAGAGTATTCCACTTTCTGGTTATACCAACTTCACCCTATTTATACAGGTTTTGGACAAACCCTCATCATCATCAAATGTGCTGGCTAGCATTTCTATACCTCCCAACCTGACAAAGATTTTGGCCAGCATTAAGGAGAAAGAGTCGAATTCGAGACCATTATCGAACGATGATGACGAGTACAATCCCGAGGAAGCAATCTCGAGCTGCTCTTATGACATGGGTAAAATACAATTTTAACTATTTTCCAATTCAATTTCAATATCAATTTCAACATATTTCAGGAGGTAAAAACGCAGAGGGTGCGACAAAGACTAAAAGTCGCTTGGCGCAGCTAAGTGAAGCAGAGCTTCTTAGTATGGTGCCGGATAATCTGGTGGAACTGACGCGGAAATCTACTAGACATGAGGAGCCCCCACCGCCCGGTGTTTAGATTAAGGCTAAGGCTAAACGCAGTAGGATCATAATAATCATAATATAGAACTTACATGTGTACTTGACTAGCTTTGATCTACTTAATAATGTTAGCTTTGAATGGAATTCAATTTATAATTTTCTCCTTTCATTATGTACATTCACGTTCAACGAATTGAATACCATTTCTGTATTATATCCAACAATCGAAATAATTGAAATGATCATGATATCGGTTGTATCTAGTTGGTTTATCTCTTTATTCAACAAACGGATTCAAAAATTGTAGGGTTCTCTTAAGGCATACCAACTAACCCCCCCCAAGTTCTTGTACATTTTTCTTAAATACAAATAAAAAAAATCGCTACATAACACTTCTAATAGGGAATACTATATATTATATATTGTCATATGTATTTGATTGCATATTCAGTTGATATCGCAGGGATCAAACTGGCTGTCGAAGTGGGCGCATGATATCTTGGGTCCGTTGTGCACGCGAGGAATGGCTATGCGAAAGAGTACCCCAATGGGCATGCATACGCAAATTTTGTACTGCACACTTCCTGTACGAAGGCCCAGTTCCGAGCTTACAACGGGTATGCGATCCATGTCTAGGAAAATGCCTTTACCTGCCTCCAGCACTGTGGCACCCTGACTTGAGTTGAGAGAGACGTGATGTTCGACTTGCACCTCTATGGTCGCCCCATCGAAGAACACACCCTCGGATCCCTTGATGGCTAAGTGACCGTCGCTATCCATAATTAAAGGCACGTCAATTGGACTAGATACGCGGCTCGCACTGGCTACCTTCGTCTGCAGCACACCCTCCACTCCATCAGGTATGTTGTATTGCGGGCGGTGGGTTGTAAAAAGAGTCGATTGATCAGTTGGATCTTTGATTTCAAACATATTGGCTTCAATGGCAATGCCCCCCTTGTCGAGCACAACCAGATCACGTTCGTTTAAGGCACTGGCGCTATTCAAATTACGAAACACTCGCAAATGCACTCCACTATAGTCTCCTTCGCTGCTTATCGATACAGGTACATCTGAGAAGCCATGTATTCCAATAGCATTGGTTTGGATGCGATCCAAATCGGTTTCATCATAGAACTTAATTAGGTCCACTTCTGGAATCAGTTCCATGCCCTTCACACCCTTTCCCAATCGTAACACACTCATAATTGTTAGTGTCAAGATCAGATTGCCAATAGTTAACATTAGCAGCAAGACGACTGCGGTCCAGAATGCATAACTATTTCGATTCTTGCGGCCGGGATGCAAATGCGAATAGCTATCATTATCGTAATCCGAATTAAATTTCTCGTCGAAGAAATTCACAGTATCCGATTTCGAATCAACGCGGCCCAAGTCCATTTCGGCACCTCCAATTGGTAGTGTTACCGATAAAGCAGTTTCCGAATTTGCTTCGTCAGAGTATGATGGCGAGGGTCCTCTTACAAAAGTATTTTCAAAAATGTCCATTTTTCGTTTTAGAATTTTGTGGAACTGATTTTCGCCAACTTGCCTGTGTGTATGCAGTATGATAAGCCGATATACACATTTTTTTTTTGTATTTTATAGACATGCGCATTGCGCAAAAGAAGTTCATTTAGCGCTAAAATGTTTGGAATTTGACGCCAGACGTCTATGTATTTATGAGATTAATTTAAATTGTATCATCAATTTTTTAATCCACTCCTTAAATAAAAGCCAAATAAGTACACATATATAATTAACCGTTAGAACTTTTCAGTCGATACTATAATCAATTCTTATAGTTTTATTTGCTGGTCACACTGCCTCGATACTTCGATAACTAATCAATTAATTATGAAAATATATTTTGATTGAAATATAGAGATAATAAGTAAAGAATACAATAATAATAGAACTAATTTATATTTTTATGCACTCAGAATTGCGATTATTGATAATAATATACTCTTGCGGTAGAAGACTTTAAAATACCTGTGACAAGTAACTCATTATACAGCGATCGAATAAAACGATGAACGAAATTCAACGCTCGCTCATTCATTTACAAAGTTGTTCGATTGAACCTATTCCGAACGATTTTTAACAAATTTAATTTTTCTTTCATTTTTTTGCAACATGTCCTTTAAGGTGAGATTGAAATATTAATATTATTTGTATATTCTTTGACAGAAATTAATTTTAATTTGATGCAGCCGATTGATCCGAAGCGCGATGAGATTCGTCGCTATCTAGAACGCGGAAGCGTTCTTGATTCGCTTACGAAAATATTTATTCGCGTAATTAAAGAGCGGCCGGAAAACCCAATGGAGTATATAAGAAATAACATTGGCGTGGTGCGACATCAGCATGATAAATACGAACGTCTCTCGCAGGATCTGCAGGAGGCAAACGAAGAGATTCAACGTTTACGTGCCATAATAAACAGTATTAACCCTGATGTTCTGCGTAGTCACAATGCGCAATTTGCCGGCGACTCTGATTCTGAGCCCGTGACAGCTGCCGAACCAGTTGAAAACTCAGTCGTGTCGGAGAATAATCAAGATGTCCATGAGAAAGTGCCTGAAGCTAACGGATTCGATAATACAGCAGCTGCTAAAATTGACGATGCGGAATTGAGTGCTACTCTCGACAATTGTCACATTGAAGAAAAAAACATGGCCGCTGCTGAAGCCACAAATGACAATATGACGCAGACCCCATCCGTCCAAGCTGAACCCAGCCGCACTGACAGTGCCGAGTGAATGTTCGTTTGCTCAGCTAGTTATTGAAATATCCAATTAGAATTCATTCTCATAGAAATGTTATCAGTTTGTAGGGCTAAATATACATATAAAGTATTTTCTTAAATGTTAATAAAAGGTGCGCAAAGGTACGCGCATGCAATTCCCTTCAATGTCCTTTAATTTCTTTCATTTTAGTTTCTTAGAGGGGTTTCAAATATTTATTTGAATCAGTTTTTAATTTCATACACGTGGTATATCGTTTGTTTATTAATACAAAGGATTATTGATAATACATATTAATTATAGTAATTTGTTTGTATTTTGTTTCTTTTTTAAATTTTTATTATTTTTTGTTTAAACGCGTCTTAAAAATGATAATGATGAAATAAAATTGTACATATTAGCGTGGATCGAATTATAACAGTTGATCATAATTGGGGAAAATGATACGGACATCGAAAGATAAAAGACATGGAACAACGTACCAATTTTTGGGCTGGCTGCAATGTGGACGAACATAAACTGATTTTTATTACCAAGGTCAAAAGTATTTACTTTTACTTTCTTGGCGAGCGTGTGTACTCTTTGTTTTCCTTCTCTGCCACTTTTTCAATTTGTGTGTGTTGTGTTTTAAGGCCAAATCGATTTTTTTGTTATATATATATTTTTTTTACAAGACCCTACTACATTTGTTGTTTGCTCTTGTACTAACATTTTAGTCTTCTGCTTAACTTGGACAAAACATATATGTACACTCATACGCATGTGTGTGTGTATGTGGTAGGACTTAAATATTATCAAAATAAATGGATTCTACATAAGTTTTGCCTGCTATTAATGCATGCGATTTTTTGTAATTAATGCAAATCGCTCTTTATTTTTTAAAGATCATATGTTTGTCCAGGATTGGGTTAAATGACTTGGTTTTGGTTGATCATAATTGTTTTTACTCGACGCAGAACGTTCAGTTCATCCCTCTGGCCGCATAGTCGGTGCTAGGTTTGTTAAATAAGATTTGCCCCTGCTGACAATAGATATAGAATGTCGATAAGAGCATGCGATGCAATAGTTAATATAGCTATACTTTCAATACTCACGTTGAATCATATAATTTCTTATTGGTTTTTGTTGCATGCTTTGTTTCTTGTATAGAAAATTGTTTTTATGTATTGCGTGAGTCTGCGTGTGTTGTGTGTGTACGAAGATTATTAGTGATATTACTTTTTACGCTTGTCTGCCGGTTTCAATATCTGGAATGAGCACATTAACGAGTCATCCACAGACATCATTGCGCCAGCATTGTCAAATTCGCCACAGTAATTCGGGGCCGAGAAGAGTGTAACAAGTTGGCGCTTTGCGAAGAACTCATATCCATCCTCGACGACCTGATGGGCGCGGCAAATGAGATCGAACTCGTGCTTCTCTAGAAATTTTGCCACCACCTCGGCGCCAAAGGTGAAACTGACGCCACGATCGTTCTCTCCCCAGCCCATGGTGTCCTTGTCCGGATCGGACCACAGCAGATCGCAAAGTAGGCCCTGATCTGGTACATCGGTGGGACGCATAATGCGTCGAATTTGCTCCATCGACGATAGGTCCGGACTGAGACCACCATGGCAACAGAATATCTTCTCATCCACAATTGCTGCCACTGGCAAGCAGTTGAAGCAGTCGGTGAATGTCTTCCACAATTTGATAGTGTAGCGGCGCTTGCACTCGTCGTAAAAGCCATAGATACGGTTTATGCTGGCACATTCATGGTTGCCGCGTAGCAAAAAGAAGTTCTCAGAGTATTTGATTTTATAGGCGAGCAACAAGCAGATAGTTTCCAGCGACTGTTTGCCACGATCTACGTAGTCGCCCAGAAATAGGTAATTTGATTCCGGCGGAAAGCCACCGTACTCGAATAGGCGCAACAAATCATAATATTGGCCATGTATGTCGCCGCAAATCTTTAATGGTGCTTCTAGCTCCAAGAGTATGGGCTGCGACAAAAAAATCTCTCGCGACTTCAGACAGAGGCCCCGAATTTCGCTCTCGGAGAGCTGAACATTTTTGCCAGGCCGTGCCCCACGCACTTCCAGAAGTCTTGATATGATGCTGTCGATATTCATAACATCGCCCATGTTTTTGTATTTGTTTTTGTTTTTTTTTCTTTTTACTGCGCAATTACTGTGCTAGATTTTCCCACTGAAGAATGGCAAGTAGCTCTGATGTATATTTTTCACTATAAATATTTTTCACAGCACAGCTACTACAAGAAAATTTCTCCAGTGTGCCCACATCTCACACAAAAAAACAGGAGGAAGTGAAATGGGCAGTTAGTCACACTTATGGTACGCCGTTTGTCCCGTTTACACGCCCAGCGTTGCGCTGCTACCCACCTTGGCATCACTTGGCTTGTATTTAGTTGGTGTAAGTAGGACAGAAATAGCTTTAATTACTATGGCCATGCCAACTCGATTGAATATTTCCTAAAAGCAGTATCATATCATTTGGTAATTTTAAAATGCATTTGCAGTATTTGACGGTTAAAAAATACTGTCTGAATATTTGGTCACACACAATTTCTTACACAATTGGTAACAATTCGCTTAATTGAATTCAATTGAAATTATGTCTGCAAAAATGTTACTTGATATAATAGAGAAAAACAAACGCAACGATGTATATTTCATAGCGGAAATCGGTCAAAATCATCAGGGCTGTGTAGAAACAGCAAAAAAGATGATACTGACAGCAAAGAAAGCTGGGTGCCATTGTGTAAAATTTCAAAAATCCGATTTGAAAGCAAAGTTTACGCGCACTGCTCTAGATCGAAGATATATAAGCGATCACTCCTGGGGTCAGACCTATGGAGAACATAAAGAATATCTTGAGTTTTCAAAGGAACAGTATCGCCATCTGCAAGCATATTGTTATGAAATTCTAATTGATTTCACAGCATCAGCAATGGATGAGGTATACATAGTATATTTTAGGGTGGTTTTGAATGAATTTGATTAGTGTTTTTTTTTTTTTTTTTTTTTTTTTTGCAGCCATCTCTGGACTTCCTGGTCGAATTAAAGGTGCCTTTTATAAAGATAGGGTCTGGCGATGCAAATAATTTTCCACTTCTTAAAAAAGCGGCTGGACTAAACTTACCTCTGGTAATATCAACTGGAATGCAAACTATGTCGACTATTGACCGAATAGTGGATATTATGAAGCAGGCAGGTAACAATAAGTATGCTCTAATGCATTGCGTCTCAGCTTATCCGACACCATCCAAGGACTGCAACTTAAGTATGATCACAACCTTAATGCAACGTTTTCCCAATGTTTGCATTGGGTACTCTGGACATGAACTAGGCGTGGTCATCACCCAAGCTGCGATTTTAACTGGCGCAAGAATAATTGAGCGACATTTTACATTAGACAAGGATCAAAAAGGGTCTGATCACCGATGCTCTCTTGATCCCAACGAAATGCAGACGCTAGCACGCAGTATAGATGAATTTAGATCTAAGCATTTTCTTTCCTCTCCCGGTCTTAGTCCCGCCGAAGTGATCACAATCTTAGGCAGTGAAAAGGAATTGCAGGAAGCACTCAGTGAATCTGAAGCAAATGGGAAATATATTTTAGAAAGTGAAATGCCTTGTCGTCTCAAGTTGGGCAAATCGATTGTTGCATCTCGGAACCTGCCTAAGGGACATATAATTCAAGCAGCTGATATTGCAATAAAGGTCAGCGAGCCATCGGGTATTTTTGCAGAGAAATATTTTGAAATTATAAATAAACAACTGGCGGAGAATGTTCATGAAGATGAGCCCATCACCGAGCACGTGTTGAGCGCATAAAATGTATTGATTTCTGTTGTATTTGATAATTAAATGTAATGAAACCCTTATTATCTAGATTATTCGGCTGCATCGTCACTGCCAACATCCTCATTTTCATTCTCAATCATCTCAATGTCTTCCTCGAGATCACCCTCCTTTTTGTCTGTCGGCTTTTCATATACGGGTTTGAGCGGCGACACAACGACTCCATTCCAAACGGACATTTCACGCACAATGCTCGTATTACCCTCCAATCCGAGGATATGCTTGTATCCACCGTGCGCTAAGACTCGCAGTAACGTCTGCGCCGTATAACAGCAAACATCTTGTTGTTCCAGCGTCATTGCTGTGTGGACGCGTATGTGGCCAGGTTCAGTTGGATCGGTTATACCAGCCGAACCTGGTAGAAATAGTCCAGCAGACAGCAGCTGGAATACGCGACGAAATGCCAAATTTATTGGCAATGCTTGGCGCGATGGATTGTTCATTATTGCTAGATGGGCAATCAAATCAAGCATCCACGCTGAAAGAGGTGTAAAGGCTTCGAATCGCTTTGTTAAATCCTTTAAAATGCGGATAAGGACTTTTATTGACGAATGGTGGGCATTCTCCTCGAACCAGCGAGTGTGTCGTATTGCAGCTAAATGACCTTGCATCAGTTTATGGTCCATATGAATTTCAGGCTCCAGCTTGCGTAAGTTCTGCGGCAAGGTTGCAATAAGAATACGAACTTTGGCTTGTGAATTGGATACATCGAAGCCTCTTTCGTGTATTTCTAGGGTGTGTTGTTCACCCTTTGCTAGCACTTCAGTTTTCATGGTAGCTTTCAAGTCTGTCTCAACCTTCTTGGCCAGTGCCTCACAAGCCTCCTTAGTGGGCAGTGTTTTAAGAATAACCACGACATCGGCCACATTGTTGCCACTGAGAATGGTCCCTTTTTTGAACGATCCAACTTGGCGCACCTCTTCTAATTGCTGTATATTCGTGTGTTAGTATGTTAGAAGTATATGTAATAGGAAATGCGTTGCTGTGACAACTTACACAAGTATTGAAGTCACCGGGCGCAACGACTAAATTATCCAAGACGACCTGAACTTTAGTAACCAAGTTACCAATGGCCGCCTGCTCTGTAGGACTAGGACTTAGGTCTTGGTTGCGTTTCAATAGGGCCTTTTTTAATACAAAAAATATTCATAGTTATTAATTATGGGTGATTTATTTTGTTTTAGTTATTGATTTTACCGCTGTCAACGCAGAATCATCTACAACCGGCGAGACTTTGGGGAACACAACTTCGGTCAATGTTAAATCAAATGGATGACGGGGTACAAAAGTTTTCTTAAATGGCGGACGAATGCCGCCGCGCATAGGCCTGCTGCCTCGAAGCACTCCACGAACCATGGTTTTATTATAATGAATAATTTTGGCGAATTATAATTTGTAAGTCAACCACCAAACCCCACACTACGGCTATGAAATTTTTCGATTATTATGCTATATGGTTGCAAATTTGATAGACCGATTTTTAAATAAAATTTGTTTTAACTGTTCTTCAAGAATTCATAATCGATACTAACGTTTAAGAAAATAATTTTTCAAAAATGATTTCAAATTATAAATTATGCGAAAACTTTAATTTCTCAATAGAAATTAAAGCAAAAAAATAATGTTATGGTCTGATGTTATTAGAATTACGACTTAATTACGATATCGATTTCGATACATTATTTGTAAAAACATTTTATACTAGAATGGTATTTTTATATCGATACTATTGGGCACATTACCGATAGCTCTTGTTTCTGCTTGTCATCTTGTCATTTTGGTGAGGATTGTCGGCATTTATTTAAAAATTTTTGTAACAAAAATTTAAGCCAACAACAATGGCAACTGAACGTTACAGTTTTTCCCTCACAACATTTAGGTAAGTAAGACCTACGGTTGCCCTCTAAGTGATGTTCAAGGCTTAATTTTCGCTAAATTCATATTTCGTATATATGTATATACATATGTACATGACTGGCATAAACATTAATTTTGTTCATTCATTGCAGTCCTTCAGGAAAGCTTGTCCAGCTGGAATATGCCTTGGCAGCCGTATCTGGAGGCGCATCTTCTGTTGGTATAATGGGTAAGTGAAAACCACTTATTGCTTTGGACCAGACACTTATAATTTTTCGGTCACTTTAGCTTCCAATGGCGTCGTCATTGCGACAGAAAATAAATACAGATCACCGCTCTATGAGGAACATAGTGTGCACCGCGTGGAAATGGTAAACAAGCACATCGGCATGGTCTACTCAGGAATGGGCCCCGATTATCGTCTGTTGGTGAAGCAAGCACGCAAAATAGCTCAATCATACTATCTGACCTACAAGGAGCCCATACCGGTGTCACAGCTCGTGCAACGTGTTGCAACGCTAATGCAGGAATACACTCAGTCGGGGTATATAATATATATTGTAGATCCCAAGATATAGGTCGATAAGTAATGTTTTTATTATTTTAGTGGCGTGCGTCCATTCGGTGTGTCGCTGTTGATATGCGGTTGGGATAATGACCGTCCATATCTTTATCAATCGGATCCCTCTGGTGCATATTTTGCCTGGAAGGCAACTGCAATGGGTAAAAATGCCGTCAATGGCAAAACCTTTTTAGAAAAGCGGTTAGTATGGAATAAGTTAGCGAATTAAAAATATGAAAACTTACGTTTCCTGTGCAATTTTAGTTATAGCGAAGATCTTGAGCTTGAGGATGCCGTGCATACTGCCATTTTGACTCTAAAGGAAGGTTTTGAGGGAAAAATGACTGCAGATAATATTGAAGTTGGAATCTGCGATCAAAACGGATTCAAGCGTTTGGACCCTGCAACAATTAAGGACTATCTAGCCAGCATTCTTTAAATTTCAGTTCAACTTCGAGTGTCTCAAGCTAAGCTTATATATGCGTAAATAAACGATGAAAATAAAATGGGAGATTGTTGAGGGTTTCCAAACTAATATTGGTTTTCTGTTTTTGAATATTTTGTTTAACAATATTATTCCAGTTGAATGCAGTGAAAAGGCTTTGTTTGTATATAAATGTTTTAGATTTTCTTTATTTCTTTTGCTTTTTTTCCTGTTCTTATTGGACTATTCCTCATATATTTGGGCACTTTCTATATATAAATGTAAATGTGTGCGTTGTGGACGCGACTTATGCACTACGAGAACTTAGATAGGGCTTAAAATACTAGTATCAGATCAGTTATCGAGAGTAGTTGCTGCTTACAGTTAAGGCTATGAATATTTACAATTTATAGAATACATAGATAGAAGTCATAGACTCTCGTTTCTTATGCTGGTTACTGATATTGATAAATTGGGAAAACTTCACGTGTATATGCTGTGTGGCTCAGACGACCAACGCCACAATCAAATATTTAGGCAACGCAGCTTTGTGTCCGGTATACGCGATGTGAACTCGAACGATGGTGGTCGGCGTACGTCCTCGTGAGAGTCGCGACGTATGCGGTCAGGATTGCGTCCCATTACAGATGATAGAGGTATTTCCTTGCGATAAATCTCCTCGAGCAGCAGGCGTTCCAGCTCAAATAAGTGTTCATCCCGCACTCCTGGTATTTCCTCGTGCATGAAAAGTGCCAATCGCAGTAAATATTCCGCATTGTGTCCACTCGGGCCACGACAATTGGCGATCTGTTGTGCTATAACCTCCAGTGGCGCATCACCCAGCCAATGGCTGTTCTCCGGCGTGGCCACATAGACCAACACCTCGAGGGCCTCGCCGCTGAACGGCGTGTCATGAGAAGCGACGCGGGGAAAGAATTTAGTTTCGAGCGTTGCATAGCCACCTAAACAGAGATAATACAAACATAATATATTAAAAATAAAAGTTTAATTTCTATCAAATGCTTTAATTTTTTATGTTTTCTTACCCAAAGTGCATTCGCGCTGCTTGAGATACTCCAGCGCCGTTGAGCCTGTTATTCTATATGCACAACCCCATGTAATGCCCTAAAAGTAAAAGAAATTAAAATTGAATTTAAAAATAAAAAACAAATTTTAAAATACAAAAATTAATATTAAAAAAAAAATATTTATTTAATTATAGATTTGGCTGGCTGCTTGCGTATTTCGTATCGTTCGAGTTTGTTCGAGCATTTTTATGCTTAGAATTCCCAACTTGTTTTTCGATGTGACGCACACTTAAATAGCGGCAAGCGATAACCATTTCAGGGCGCTTTGAGTTTTCCTTGCTTGTCTCTCGGGGTCACAAACGAGCTCCTGGTAGCTCTCATATTAATGATCGCCCTGGGTAAAGTCCCCGGGCCTAGGATAGAAAGTATCAAGGCGTAAAAAAGTTTGTAGTTGTGGCCGGGATTTTTCCCGCGGCAGAGCCTACAAATTCGCCTATATTTCGCGGTATTTCGCCTTGCGTATTCCAATGAAGAGAGACCCGCTCAAAGGGTCTCGAATTGTCGCGCTCGGTTGACTGCGGAAATGTGCCAGAGATTGCTAAGATATGGACGAGTAGTGGGCGTGTCTCTGTGCACGCCTATTACACGGAATGGGGCTTACTTAGGGAAATTCAAACGCAGCGCAATTCACTTTTTGCTCTCATATACGAACATAATAATAGTATACAGTAAAATGCATTTCTTACCTCTTTGTCCTCAACAAGCGTAGCGACGCGTCCGGGCTGTAAAATATGAATAAAGAAAACAGATTAAATATACAATATATATTTCATATTGAAGAACACTAAAGGGAATACATGTTAATTCACAGTCTGCACGCTTTGTTTATATATTATATACATAAATGTATAAATGTATATACATATATATGTATATATAGACCTTGACTTATTTTTACATTGTTCGTTAATACATAATGAAATAAATAAAATACTTCGCCCGTTCACAAACGGATAGTTAAAGTGTATTGTCCCACACTTAATATGCATATTCATATAATTGCAAGCGAAGGCATTGTGATATTGTGACAAGTGTCACATAAAGGCTCTCAGCCGTCTGTTTATTCTCTATATCTATATATCTTTATATATATATCTAAACGTAAATCGTTGTAGAACCAGTTGGCTACGCTGACGAGGTTGACAAATGTATTTGATTCTAAAATTTACTTTGTCTAGCCGTTCGACATGCACGTCTAGTTTACTCGCTGCTGATAAGAGACTTGCCAATTAGATAATGAAATAAGCTGAGAATTCCCAATTGGCAAGTGTCGCTATGTAGGTAAAGTAGTAATAACGTTGTTTAGATTAACAGAGTGCAGGCTGTAGTAGTAGTTCGGGTGTAGTTCTAGACGATTAAGTAATACTCACCGCTTCCTCGGTGCCGCGATGAGTTACGTTGCCTTGCCAAAAGCGACGCACGTAGCCACGAATGTAGCCCGTTATGCATTTGGTATAGGTAAAGCCCGGATACCAGCAAAGCGAGCCGTAGCCAAAGACCCAGCAGACGACTTGGCAGTCACTGTTTGCATTCTCGGGTCGATTCTCCTGGTCATTGTTGTTGTTGTTATTATTATTAGCATTGTTATTGCTGTCAACACTGTCATCGTCGTCGCCGAGCTTGCCATCCGTGAAGAGATTTTTAAAGTGCGCCGGCACCTCGGAGGGTGCCGGATGACCGCTGTAGTGTGCCATAATGTGTCCGAAAGAAATTTCTATCACACTGTTAATTTGAGCCCCAAGCCGAACGAGTTATTTTTCTGTTGATTTTATTTTGATATGAGCATGTGGATGCGTAAGTGTCCGTGTGTGTGTGTGTATGTGAGTGTATTTGTTGCTGTTTAGCTCGCGCAGCTATATCAGATTGGCATGCTGAAGGTATATAGATGGGTTGCCTGCAACGTATTGCCGCGCTATCTCACGTTTCTCATTTTACGTCCTCCTAACTGTTGTCTCGCTCCTGTGCATCTGAAAACGAAAAATTTGGAAACTATGTTTTTGTCACACAGTACACAACACAAAAATATGAAAATAGATTTGTATTTTAAACTCAGGGGCTCACTTGATCGATCAACAAACGTTCTGGCCACGCGGCCAATTGCTCTCAATAACTATAGTATATATAAATACAATACATATTTATATTGATGTGTTATTGTAATTGTTTTGTTTTGCTTGCCAGTTCACTTGCTAAATTTCGCGCAAATAGTTCCGCTTGTGGCCGGCAAGTAACAATCCTAAGTTCAAATTAAACAGCCCAACGGCCACAAGGAAAAAACGAAAACATTTCTGAGCGAGCAAAAGTAAAAAATTTATGGGAGAATAAATATTTATGACGCTCCGTCTAAGTCGTCTGCGGCGTTGGCGCAATAGACTTATCTGCGAATCTACTCACAACTTATACAAAAGTAAACATTCACACACACATACTCACACTCTGTGTATGTGTGTGTGTGTGCCTGAGAGAGTATTCAAATTGTTTTTGCTTGGCACCCTCACTCTCACACTCTCACTCGCATCTGCTCCTCTCTTCTTCTATTTCGACGCTGATAGTGAAACCGAATCGAACAAGTTCTTTGCCCATCTTAGGGTAAAGTTGACTTGCTTTAAACACGATCTATACAAAAAAAGTCTCCCATCGAGTATTGGCAATTATTTATATGCATACTCAATAAATCCTAAGTCAAATGACACAGCAAAAATGTTATTAAGTCAATTGATTAACTACTCAGCACTTACTTCAAATTAATAAAATCTTAAGTGTTTTCGTCATGGCAATTATTTATAAAATTAATACCTTGTTAATATGGTTTGATTAAAATCTGATTGCAAATAGTGCTAATCATGCAATTGATTTTTATATAGATTTTAAGAATATATATTTTATATTTTATTTAGCTTATCCTATTGTAATATCGTAACTATTAAGTGACAAATTTTTAAATACAAAATTTCAGGTATAATTAATTTGAGTTAAATTTAGTATAATGCTATAATGGATAGGCATTGGCAACCTGCTTTTGCGGTATACAAAATAATTTGGCCCGTCTGCACATACATGCACGCTCACACATCTACAGAACTGCGAGTAAATAAACCTCTATTGAGACAAATACAGAAACGTTTAAGTTTTTATACCATGAGCACCTTCTGATATTAGGAATTCGGGGTATACTGGGTTTTCTATACTCTATGGCCTTCGGTCCGTCTAAGTACAAAAAAAAAGCTTTACCTTATCTTGAATGAGCAATAACTTAATTTAGTTCTCGTGAACAGGATTAAAATTAATATCAAACTACAGTTGTATATACATTATAATATATATAGTTTCTTAAATTTTATATAAATTCCACTCCTGTTAACTTCAAATATAGAAATTTTTGGCTTTGCCAATATTGAAGGTTTTAAAAACAGAATTGAATATGTCTATATATGCATAAATCTGCAAAGCCGACAGAACTGTTAAACAACAGAGTTTATTAGCAGAGCTTAACAGCATTGTTTAGCTGTAGAGTTTAACAGCTGTTGTGTTGCTGTTTGGTTGAGGTATTATCCACGTGAGTTTGCTTCTGGCAGCGTGCCAAGTTTAGCTCTCTTTCTTCTTCTCACTTCGGGATATAGAAAGAAATTGATAAAAGTGTGACGCTATAGAGTATCTGCTATTCTACTTTTAGTTTTTTTTTTTTTTTTTTTCAAAAGAAAACAATTAGAAAATATGGTTTGTTCCTGGGATTTTGGAGGCTTTTCTAACTACGCAGCTGTTAAGTAATAATTGGAGCGGCGGGCAGACAAAAGCGTACAGCGTCGTGTTTTGCTATTCAGTTCATGTATCGTCGTTGTCTGCGTGTCGCCGTCACACAGTCTTTCCCATATCTACATACATTTGTATGCGTGTGTGTGTGTGTGTGAGAGATATTTTTAGCGCTTTATAGTGTGTTCATGAATATTGGTTTCCTTAAGTATTGGTGCATGAATATTTAAACATTATTTTGCACACTTTGTTTTGATTATCGTCTATTCCACGCAGCGCGCATTATGAATGTGTGTGATTTCTGTTTTATACACGCTCTTTCTAAATATTAGCGTAATTCTATTTGTATTTTTCGCTTTTATATCTTTTTTTTGCTGCTTTTTGCTTAAATAAATTTAAGGCATAAATTCGCTGACCCAAAAAAAAAAAAAAAAAAAAAATGCTCATGGAAAATAACCAACAGATTTATGTATATATCTTAAAGAGGACGCATGGCCACACGCACTGCTTGTAGATGAATGACATATACATATGTATGTATGTATATGTATATCTGTAGGTAAATCGCATGTATGTATATATATATATTTATGTGTACAATTTTATTTGCAAGTTTCTTTCTTCTCTGTGTCCCACCATTCATACGTTACGTATACGCAACGTTGATGCCTTGCGTGCAAAGAGAATAAAGCAAACATTTTGTTTATACCTATACAGACACACACATGTAAGCCAGTGTGTGTGTGTGTTTGTGTGTGTTTGCTTGCAAGTATACACGAGATACACACTGTTCACTTCTGGGTCCTTGATACTGAACTTTTTTCATTGTGAAAGTTTTTTGCAAGCGGTTCAAGGTTGTCATTTTCTCAGTGCACTGCGGCATAGATAAGGGGCGGTGGTGGCACTTGTGTGTGTGAGCTACGAGGAGGGAGTGGGCTAATTGCCTGCTCGTGTGCCACAATTCTAAACATATTTTCAGTTTTACTTCTTATTTTTGGGTAACAGGCGCCACAGCAACAGCCCAGGCGTAAACGAAATTTACAAGAATACTGAATGAATGTGTATAGGCAAGTGTGTGTGTGTGTGAGAGTGAGTGTAGGTGTTTATGCGTGCATGTGTGTGTTCAGTGTGTTGCTTAAATTCGTCAACAATAATACAATTATATAAAAGCAGAAAATAGCCATGTGACAGGCACATGAACGGTTCGTGCGCCAGAGTCTCTCCCCATTACGTGCATTTGCATCTGATGTGTACAATTGTATCTTATAGTTTGTCACTTGTTGAGCACAATATATTTATCAATTAGGATTGACGTTGCTTAATGAAGTGTTTGACCCAAGTGCACAATTGTAACGTGTCGCAATGCGAAAAGTCCCTTGCCCATCCGGACGTACTCGTACGTACGAGCATATTATATTCGGAGCTCAATACATTTTTTTAGGTGTTATTAAGGCACTCGAGGCATGAGAATAATATGTATTACCACTTCAAAAACAAACAATTAAATATATATTTATTTTATTACACGTAATTCAAATGACTTGACTAAAAATATACAATTAAATTTTATTTTTAATGCCAATTCAATTGCAATTCGTGCTTAAATCGCTAATAATTTAATAAATGCACAGCCAACACTTTCGACAATCAATTGAAATGTTTCTCGTTGATTACCTATGCAGATTAGATTAAGCTATAAGACTCGTCGTCGTGGCGCTGATAGCCCATTTGTTTTCATGTGCTCCCGTGGGCTACATGCGAACATCAACCCAGACTGCAATTTCTATTTAGAAACTGAACTCATTTGAATTAGATTATGTGGGTTGAATGTTTTTATGCAAGTGTATGCCACCTAAGGGGTGTGGCTGATCACCTTGAAGTATATTTACTCTTGGTCTGTACGAATTTGAAATTCTAAATATATAAGCTCGTATACCGTACTTTTGCGTACTTTTGATAGTAACTCATTAGAACTTTTTTAAATCGATAAAACATAAAAACTTATTTGAATTTTTGAAGCATAACTTGTGACATATATGTAAGTGTAAGTGTGTTTATATACTAAATATTATATGTAGGATGTATTTGTAAAAGAACTCTAAATTAATTGCATAGCTCAAGGTATCTGCTAGTCAGACACTCCCGAAAACAGCCCCATTACTCTCTTTGCATTTTTGAATTTCTAGATAAGAGCGTGAGACGTAATCAAAAAAGAATTATTTGATAGTCTGATTAGGTTCGAGTGTATTCCGTGCAGACATTTCGGCTCCCATTAAGACCAAATATAAACAATAAATAGAAACAGTGTCTGAGACAATGCATCAGTTAACATTGTGGCCCACTTTGGTTGGCCTTGTCTGTGCCTCTTTATGACTCGCTGTAAATAAGAGCTGTAGATGTTTATTGATTGGTGATAATAAACAAATTATAAATGGTTATCTCTTAACAAGTATTTTGAATTCGTAAAATATGAAAACTTTTACTTTTTGGAATGTGAATTTGATTATTAATTAAACTGGTCTTACTACTTTATTTAGAATGGGATAATTGGTCAAATACATTGATAAATGCCTACAGTTTGCCTCAAACATAATAGAATCGAACCTGTTTAATTAGCTAATATCGCCCATAATTGGAAATCAATAATTAGTTGATCAAATAGCGAAAGACAGGTTTCACTCTTATGAATTTACATACATATCTTGTGACGTCATTAAAAATACTTCTTCGGACATACCTCGTAAGTGACATTATATATATATATATATAAATATTAATGAGAATATTTAAATCTTGTTTATTATCTTAACTATTATAAATGTATTAGACTTGTAAAACCAACATGCCTATTGAAGCAATTTTTAGTATATATATATCCATATGTATGGAATTAAATTCAGAGTACTCCATTAATACTATTTTGATGAACAAAACTGTATATAAATATATGTATACAAGTATCTTTATATTTACATATATGAATGTTTATCAAGTACATATGAATTGGCTTTGCAGTATCAATAACTTTTGTTATTTATGGCTTTATTTTCGCTGTAAGTACTTAAGTAGTCTCACCTTAAAAGCCCTTGTAGTATATAGTATATTTATGTAAATTCGTTAAAAACAAAATCAAAAACAATAGCAAGTGTTGACACTTGCTGACTGAATACTTGTTATGCCATACATGATGAAAGTAGACGTTTGTATGTATATGTATGCATATACATATACATACATACATATGTACATATATGCATATGCGGCTGGCACGTGGATTGGAATCACCCTGTAGATGGCTGGCTGATAACTGACTCTGTACTTTAGTTTAGCAATTCTGTAAGCAGCTTCACTCAGATAGTAACCTTGAAATGCGACACCCTTGAATAGGGTTAACAATAAGACAATTAGCAAATTTTACGAATGTATGTACCTTGCCCACGGCTCTGATCGGAAGTGCACTCAAAGCGTGCATGATTAGTTCGCTCATAAGTTGAACTACTTGTGTATAAGTGCTCATATATACTAATACACATGTAAATACAGTTATATATGTAAAACTGATTGTAAATTGTTTTGCTGCATCGACAAAAAAATGAATTGTTGACAACCAGTAGCAGAGAGATAAAGATAAAGAGACTAGGAGAGGGAGAGAGACCTTCTGTCTCTGAGAGGCACACAAAACGCCGATAACAGGTGTGAGAGTGTAAACAGAAGACAAAACAAAAAGCGCGCACACACACCTGTATAAATATACACACACACACACACACACACACACACACACACACGCATACATTGATAACAGTGCGTGCGAATTACGAGAGAACTGAGAGTTGTAAGGCAACAACAATGTCAACCACTCATACACACGCATAAACAGGCATAAGAAAGCACAGCAAAGCAATACATACATGCGTATGTATGTATGTATGTTTGTACGCATAAACAAGTGTGTTGGCACTGAAACTTTTGGCTGTGTGTATTTTGTTATTGTATGAGAGTGTGTGCATACATACATACACATATAGATCTTTAGAGAGCAGAGAGTTGTTCGTCAAAGTTTTGACATGCTGACACACATACATACATAGGAATGCATGCACGCACATATGTACACATATTTGATATAAGAGTTGATGCTGCGCCAGCAGCTTTTTACCTGCGCATTTGCTTCAGCTTTCACAGTTAATGGTTAACGGGATTTGTGTTACTTGTGGTCACGCCCCGACTATTATTCGTTTATTGCTTATCAACTTCCGTTCAACTTTTGCACTGCCACTCGCTGCTTTTGCCGTCCTATTTATCAGCATCTTCTATGTTCGACGACTTTTGTTTACATGTCAGCAGCAACACGTTCACAATGTACGTATGAGTGTGTGTGCAGCGCGCTTGTATGTATGTGTGTGAATGCGAAATTGAATTCACAATGGGGAAATACTCTCGCAGAGCCGCGCGCCCAACCGACCGTCTCGTGCGACGGCTTCAATGTAACTGCGTGACTTGCGCTGCTTTAGCGCGCTCAAATATCGCCACGCAACCTCCGTTCGCCCCTCGCACAACAGCAACATCTCAGCATTTTTGCTCGTCTCATCATAAATAAACTTGGCTGAGTTAACACAACAATTAATATAAACTGTTAGTGCTCATTTGCTTTTGGCAAAAATAGTACCTATGTGTATAAATGTATGCGTGTGTGTAGAAATGCATGTTTAATTGCGCATATAAATTGCTGAAGTCTTCAGCTAGTTGTGCTTTGTGCTAGCTTGCCACATTCACACAGCTGTTGTTGCCGAAGGCAATGGCCGGGATGTGAGGCAAGTTGTGATAAAAAAAACACTATGCCATGCTTTTGTTTCTGGATTCTTGCTAATGTTTTATGTCCCTCTCTCACTCTTACACTGTCTCCCTCTTTCGCTCCCCCTTTGTTTATTTTTGTCAATTTTGGAGCATGCGCTTCTCTTACTCTCACTTTCATGTTCTTCTGCATCTCTCTCACCTACACATCGATGTTTGGCTGACGTAATTTGTTATCACTCTTGCCGCATGTGGCACATTTTTATGAATGAAAAGCTAAAAGCGCTATGGCAACAACAACAATAATATTGACAAAAACTGCAAATGCAACAATAACTAGAGGCGTTTTCTGTTCTCAGTTAATATCATTCAGCGGTATTTTTGTTTATAATGAATTGAATAGTTATTGAATTTTCGTATGTGACCTCGCGTAACTTCAACTTCAGATAACAAAATGTTTCAATTTGTGCTGGAAGTTTCATCAGTCATAAGAAGATACTGTCATACATGTAAGATAACCGGCAAACGTCAGGTAAAAATGAAATTCAGAGCAAGTACAATTAAGTTAATTAATTGAATTTACACTTAATTACTTTTTTTGAGAACAGAACAAATTTTCATTACTCGATAAATGCATTTATAATTTTAAATTTATATATATTAAAAAAGTGTATATAAATTTACATATATTAAAAAGTATTAATTGCATTTGACTAAGAAATTAACGGTTTTTGCACGTTTGCTATCATTTTTACAATGATAATTTGCTCTTTAAATTATGATAAATCATAATCTGCATCCTGAAAGTATGCAACGGTCTATTCAAATCAAAATTAATACTCAAACCAAATAAACATCTCAGACATAGATGGCGCTAGTCGTATTTTATGGGCAGCACTGGCTGGCACGAGAGCATAAGTTCAAATGAAAACTCTTGGTTTAGATTGCAAATAGATAATCAATTTAAATTACAAATTAAAGAGGGCGACATAGATAGATAGAGCGCGAGAGAGAGATAATCAAAGAATGAAAGCGAAAATTGAGGTTGTAAAGCTGCTGTGGTAATATACATTTATTTATATGTAAATACAATGAAGCATAGGAAAGAGCGAGAAGGGAGAGGAAAAATACAGAAAATTCAATGATTCTTGATGTGCATAAATACATAAATATATATATATAAAAATAAAATAAATAGCAAATATTAAATATGTGTAAAATATATCGATAGAAAAATGAAAATTAATTTAAATAGATACCAAATATTTAATAAAACTTCATAAAAAGCAGCCTATAAAATAATTCACTATTGTATCACGCGAGGCTCATAAGTATTTGATAATTAAATAGTTAAAGCAAAGAAAAATAAAACCTGAATAAAACTTAGACTGCATATGGCTTAATTTTGTATTGGGATTATCTTGGACTGATCATAAACAAGTTTGGTGTAAAGCCGCCACACCTAAGTGTGTTCAAAATAAAATCAGAGCAAATCAAAACAAAACATTTATCAAAACGAAACGAGACGAAAGTGAAAAGAAAACAACAGAAAAAGCGGCGACAAAATCGAAATGGAAAATAGTAAAACTGAAGGCACGAAAACCACGAGCCTTAAGACAAAAGATTTACAATATCATTCAAGAAGATTTAGAGGTGATTTCCAAAGATATATATTTTGTTTGAGCGGCAATAAATAAACAAATTATATATGTATATGTGGCGGGAGGTAAAAGCAATTTTTAGTTTTCTACGATATTTTCTCTTTATTTTCTGGTCAATTTGATGCGTGGAAAAAGAACAACAATGAAAATGTCGGGAAAATCTCAATGGCAAGGTAAGTGGGTGGCTGGGAGGGCCTGGGGCCTGGGCCTGGGCCTGGATGCTGCTGCCTCCATTTAATGTGTCACATTAACGAATTGTTTTTCCGTCTTTAATTTATAAGCGATGCACTAATCGTTGGGCAGGTAGATTCAAATTTATTCGTTCACGCGATCGTAAATATACCAAATCTGCTAAGCCTTTCACAAATACGATTTTCATTGAGCAGAAAATCCAAATGGCTCTCCAACACCAGCCGAGACGGGGCGTGGTCTGTGCTCTGGTCGCGGCGCGTCCTTCTGTGCCTAATGCCAGCGTCTAATGGCGGGCCGCGTTATAAATAGAATCCACTCGAGAGCAGCGCCGAGCAGCCACTCAAAACGCAGCAAGATCTGAGCAGAGCAACGCAGAGCAGAGCACATGTGAATCTGGGAAAGATTTCGAATAGTGTCTGCCAAATGTGTTGCGTTTGTTGCGGGCGTCGGTTCGTCTCGTTCGCGCTCGCCTTTTTTCCTGCTCGATCGCCTGGTTAGCCGTCGAGTTAAGTGTGTTGTGAAGTGAAGTGCAGTGCAGTGAAGGATCTATCTACAATCCAATCATGACCAAATATAATAATGCCAACGGCATGCTAACGGGCGCCGTTGCAAGCAACAACAATGTCATCAAACAGGAATACAATGGCTATTTGCAGCAAGCCGATTCCGCTGGCTTTCGCTACAACGACAACAATACCAACAACAACAACAGCAGCAGCAGCAGCAATAACCACCTGACACACGGAAATATGCATCCGAATCCGCACCAGACACTGCAGCATTTCTTTAGCCGCTTCAATGCCGTCGGCGATGCTAGCAGCGCCGCCTGCAGCTTTGCCAATAGAAACCATCAATCCACAGAGGGCAGCAAACAGCTCTCCATGACATCCTCGCCCATATACACCACGGACTACGACGACGAAGATAGCAGCTTGAGCTCCGAGGAGCATGTGCTGGCGCCATTTGTCTGCGCCTCGGCCCAGTCCTCGCGCCCCTGCCTCACGTGGGCATGCAAGGCGTGCAAGAAGAAGAACGTCACCGTGGATCGACGCAAGGCGGCGACAATGCGAGAGCGACGGCGGCTGAGAAAGGTGAGCCAAGAACTTGGGTAAAAGAAGTCGAGGCTGTGCTAAGAGAAATTTATTTTCAAGTTTCGTGTTTGATGCCTGGCACATAAGAAACAGGCGAATGAAAAGATATAACAAATCTTCATTAGAAGCAGATCTCTCTGAAGTAGAGAATTCCCAGTTGCGCATTATCTTTTTAATTAATTTTCTATAGCTTTGGCAATGTCTCATATGATTGTTTTCTAAATATTATTATTACTTTTAATGCAAAATCTCTTTGAAGCAAGCAATAGACAGAACATAAATTAACAAATTGTCATATCAAATGTATTCAACTTTCAAAGTTCAAAAATTAATCAAGAAAAGAGAATTTTGAGCAGTGAAAATTCAGCTTTGATTTAATTATCGCGCGAACAGTAAAATGTATACGATAAAATTGAAACTGATTTATTTTCAAAACTAACGCTTTTTCAGCTACAATCTTTTGCAGACTTGTGGGAAATACATTTTCCAACAATTCTGCAACAAAATCTCAATTTTGAAAAAAAAAAAACGACATACGATTATTTCGCGGAAATGAGTCGAGTTATTTGTATCTTTTTTGTTATATATGAGGCATATACGTGATTCGGTTCTCAAGGTAAATCATCAGATATCCATTGTAGAACAAAAGCTTAGCATAATGAGTTTAATAGTTCCGACCATTCTTAGTTATTGCTCATATGCTTTTTTATTATAAATTAAATAATTGTTAAAAACTATCAACATAACAAGATGATCTTTGGCTAGCTCCTTTAGCTATACTATAGTTACTCTTTTATTCATACGCAATTTCGTTGGGGAATTGAACATATTTAATTTATAATTATTTAAAGAACAAATTTAATTAAAAAATTCATTTTAATCAATTAATTCATTAATATAATTCATTTATTTCTTTAAATCAGTTATGATATTCGTAGATTTCTTTTAATAAAATATTTCAATTATTTTCATACCAGTAACATATTTATTTAATTTATTTAAACAATTATTTAATTAGTATATTATGGTTTTTCTATTATTGTAGCCAATAATATTAAGATAAATATAATTTTATAATAATAAATATTTAATTATTGTATTCCTCCAAATCAATTGTTTAAAGCATATATTTAGAAATATTCCGTTTACTAAAATGTAGATATAATTTAATTGAAATTATTTCATTTGTATATATCTTTTAATAATATATTTTATTCACTTTTAATTCTATAACATAATTTGGAATGTTTCTAGATTATTTATAAAGTAATTTCTTCACATTATTTTATTCACAATGACACATTTCTATGAGTTAAGCAGAACTGCACATAGACTAGGCATAGATTACAAACAAAACTCTGAAAGGATTATAGATCATCGTTTTGAGACTAAAGTTACCCCCTAAAGTTAAATCTCGAAGATCTGGTGCAACTTAGTTGCGCCACAGAAATTAACACATCGTGAACGTAAATGTCACTCGCAATCATTTGGCCCTAAATTCTGTAAACCATCTCGGCTGGAGTGAAGCCACCCAACGAGCATAAAAAGGCAAGATTTGCCAAACATTAAACGGGAACATTAACGAGCTCGAGAGTGAGATAAGGAGAGGAGAGAGTTCTGTGTTCCGATCGTAAAAACTATAGAATCGAGTTTGCTCGAGTTGTATTTATAGATTGACAAAACCCCTGTGGCAGAGCTATTAACATTATGAATAAAGGGGGAATGTCTAATGACACTGGGACATGATCATAATCGTCATCTTCATCATCATCATCGACAATATCCACCCGCGCCCAACAGTTTAATTGTTTAAATTTTATGCGCGATTTAATTTAAAATATGTTTTATTAAAGAGCCACTTAAAAGATGAGCAAGCCACTGGGCGGGTTTTTATAGCATGTCTAATGGATTTTTGTGATATCTATAATTCGATTATGAATTTTAATTGGCTACCATTTGCCTTTCTAGGTTAACGAGGCATTTGAGATCTTAAAGCGTCGCACATCATCCAATCCCAATCAGCGCCTGCCCAAGGTTGAGATCTTACGCAATGCGATCGAATACATCGAGAGTCTCGAGGATCTGCTGCAGGTACAATAATTCAATAAAATAAACCCAAGATTATTATGCAAAGGCATCTAACTCTGCTGCGCCTTCTTTCTATCTTTTCAGGAGTCCACGCCCACACGCGACGGCGACAATCTGGCGCCCAGTTTAAGCGGCAAGAGCTGCCAGTCCGATTATCTGGTAAGTTTTTGCTGAACGCCAATTAATATTAAAGGCAACGGCAAAAAACGTTCCGCAATTATTTTCTCGTAAAAACCTCATGCATGAAAAACATTTTCGTACATTTTTCTTTCGCTGACGCGCACATTCATCAAAATCTCAGACTTTTGCTCGATCTCTCTCTCTTTCTCCAAGTGAAAATAGAAAAACAAGATTGCTGCCTTTAGCTTTAGCTCCCCATGCACCAAATATCGCCAAGTCCACATATCCCAATATCTAAAAGTCATATTCAAAAGGCGACAATTTATGCGCTCGCTGACGTGCAACTTAATAAGCTTGTGCTCACATAGATGCCCCAATCTGGAAAGGGGCTTTGGCTGTCCTCCTGGTTGAGGGGAGAATAATGAGTTATGATTGCCCCAGCGAGCGCTGGCAAAAGCACAATCAGCTAAGTTGCCTAGAAATTATAAGGCACTCCGGAATCGAAATGGGCTCTGAATTTATTTATATTGAGGGTGCAGTTAGTAAGGATCAATAAATAAATTTTCTTTTTACGGCACATCTGCCTTAGCCCACCCAACTCTACTTGCGACTAGAAGAAACGTGTTGTAAATTAATTATAACAAATTCGAACGCCACGGCTGGGAGCTTACGACAGGGAAAACTTGATTTTTGTTTGTAAAGCGATCGAGAGGGAGAGATAGGGTGAGGGAGGGGGATGCTGAGAGCAGGAGAGAGGGCAGCATCTCGTTCAGAATTTCAGCATTTCACAATATGTTCGAGGGAAATGTGTCACTTGACAAATTGCACAGGAAAAACATGACAAGCTCGCAGCGCTATTCCTCGAAAGGTGTTGCAAGAGATGGGCAGAGTCAACAGCTTGCAGCCCGCAGGCAGCAGCTGGAGGCCAATCTGACAGCTTAACAAATTGTCAACAATTATGCAAACATTTCTGCAATAGCCATGGCTATATGTTCGTATTTCTTCTTTCTTTCCTTTACTTATTTTTGATGGCTGCTCGATCGCCGACTCTCTCACTCACTCTGCTGAGCTGAGCTGAGTAATTTCCATGCAGTTTGTTTGAGTTTTTCAAATTTTAATGTACAAATTTGTTAATTTACCATAAAACCTTGCATATTTGTTTTGCCGACAGTACGCGCCCTCAATGGCAGATATTAATGTGCGTCCATAGTTTGATTAAAAACTGGCGAACTGCCAGCGGGCCACATTAAAATGCACTTCAGCCAGAGGCACAGCCACAACCACAGTCGGATCCATAGCCTGACAATCCATCCATCCATCCCATTTGGGGTAGCTGCCACCACGTGGCAACTGGTAATTCGCAAATGGCAAATGGAACTAGGGGGAGCTGGAATTGTATTATTTTTAAATATTAACATGCAAAGTGCTAAGCGTTGATAACAAATGTGTTATAAATAAATAAGCCCAAGAGTCTCCTTCTTTAAACTCTGCAAATAAAATTCAAATTCTAGCTGCAATTTTATATATATTTCTATGAATTTCGGAAATATATTCATAGTTTTTTTATTATTTTTGTTATGTAGTTTTATTAAACCAACTGAATAGTGGGCATATTCCACATTAAGAATTTATATTCGTTTTATTTATTTATTTTATTTTTTTATTTATTTATTTTTTATACCCTGAGCCCATTGAAAATGGGAAATCAGGGTATAATGGTTTTGTTAAAAGTATGTAACAGGCAGAAGGAGGCGTGGCAGACCCCATAAAGTATATATATTCTTGATCAGGGTGACGAGAAAAGTTGATATAGCCATGTCCGTCTGTCTGTCCGTCCGTCCGTCCGTCTGTCCGTCTGTCCGTCCGTCCGTCTGTCCGTCTGTCCGTATGTTTGAACGCGTCGATTTCCGAAGATACAAAAGCTAGAGAGTTCATTCTTTTTGTGTTAGGTTCGTATATTGCACGCGCAGTACGAGTTTGTTTCAGAAATTCGATAACTTGTATATTTGGCAAGTTATCGATAAACGAATTTATCGGGAACCAGTTTAAAAATTTTAGCTAATTCATCTTTAGAGTTAGAGTCTCCAAGTCTTCTGCATATATATAGATACTAATTTAATACAATTTCGGTTTTTGTCAGATTTTGGATTCCGGTCCCCAATTAGCCCCACCATCCCCAAATGTGTAAAAAATGCATTTCAAAAACTAGAGACATACAGTTTGGTTTGGCATATAGATATGAATAACATAATCTTAATCTGAACATATCAATATGATTGTCCATCTAGAAACAGAATTATTAGTCCATAAAGTTATCTATTCAAAACCCATGTGGCGCAGCAAGCAAGGCAGCGATACAGCAAGACGCATTGCGGGCGCACATACATACATACATACATACGTATATGTGTGCAAGCGTAGTTCAGCGTGTGGCTGCAATCGTACATACATACATATGTACATATTTGTGCATGTAAAGCTAATTGTAAAAGAGTTATGATTTCTAAAAAAAAAAAACCCTAAAATGTTAAATAGAATATGTAGATCATATGCTGAACTCTCATTACATTCCATTATATATTTTAAAATTTTAAAACAATTAAAATAACAATGGAAATGCAAGCAACGTTGAGCAATGCAAATCAATTTTCGTATGCGTGTGCACATATGTATGTATGTATGTATGTATGTACACACACAACAAGTCTTGGGCTGTTTTCTATGTTGCTATGCGTGTATATTCTAAGAATCACAATTGTTTTTGAATTCCGTTAGAATTGTCTTTGAATTGTATTTGTATTTTCAGCCACTGCTTTAGTGTTTCTTTCGTATATGGCGAATTTCATTCGTTTTCGCTACTCTGCCGTTTAAGTGAGCCGTGGTGTAGATGGCTAGACAGATGCAACGAATGTTAGGGTGTCGAAGGTTCTAGCCTCGCCTAAGCCCTTCATAATTTATTATTTTTATTTTTATTTTTTTTTATTATTTCTTTCTTTTTTATTATTATTTATTCTTTTCTATTTGATTTTCGAAGATACAAGAGCAACTGCGCGGTTAGCAGAGCGCGTGCTTATACGTGCGTAAAGAAGAAGAGTATCACTTTTTTGCAGGGTTCAGGGTATCTCGTAGTCGAGCCGTCTCGACTAGAGCCTTCTTACTTGTTTTTAATTCTGGAAGCTGACTAAAATTTGCATTATTATAAAATACAAAATAATATTTTTGCACTTTAAAAGTTTTTTCTTTTTTTTTTTTTAGACTATTGTAATCAATCGCATTTCATTATAAACAAAAAAAAAAAAAAAAAAAAAAAGATTTTAATATTTAGTATATGAGAATATATATAAAAAAAAAATAGTTATTAATATATTATCGCAGCTGAGCTTGTTGTGCTCTTGTGTATATCTTAGAAATACCTATTTCCATTTTATTATTAATATAAAATATGTTTTTATTTTTTTTTTTTTGTGAATTGAGACAATCGCAATTAATCTCATCTTTAAAATGTAGCAAAATTTTAAGTAAATGGCATTTTAATTAAAATGGCTTTTAATGTTTAGTATATTAGACCATACAACTATATACATACACATATATAAACATATGTCGTATCGGTGTGATATCATGTCGTTGTGTTAGTTATTATGTTGTGATTGACTGTTGCAGTAGTCTTGGAGAAACTGTCAACTAGCGCTAAACGAATGAGTTAGCATATTGCAATATTGTCATTAGGAAAGAGATAACTGTAGCTTTGGCTGAACGTGGTCTCGGATGTCGCTGAGTGAGAGCGAGAGGGCTACTTATGTCCTTCGCACAGAGTTGCTACGATATTGATGAACGAGAATATGCAACGAGATGCAGGGGAACTGAGAAGGGCACTTAATCAGAGACGATTGATAAGAAAGAAGTCGACGTTATTACGAAAATCTATAATGGAAGGCGAGAATAATAATTTTAACGCTACGACATTCATATATATGTTATAGATACATTAATTAATATATTTGTTAATCGATATTTGTAGTATATTTCTACATACATATATGTTATATGCACATATAGATATAATATTATATTTATTTTGTATTTTCAAAAATATCCCAATTTTAATATTTTACTTGGAATCCCTCATCAGTTTAATTATCATTGTCTTTGTAAACGGCATGACTTTATAAGAATTACTTATGTATATTTTTTTTAGAGTAGAATCAAAGTTAATTTTCATTTAATTTGATATCACATATTTATTCAAAATTTGCTCGTTCAGTTGACCATATTCTAATCACACTTCAATTTATTATGTATTACACCTCTACAACTTGAATTTAGAATTGATATTCTATCAAACAATCGCAATCATATCAGTTGAGTAGACCCTTCATAGCGTAATCACATCACACTTTATACGCTGCCAGCCATAAATTTGGCATAATACAAACATTTGGGTGCAAATGACTCACTGGGAAGAGTATGCGACCTTATCGCACGGCTATAAAACGGAACTGAACTTTATATCTACTTACTGTGTCTTTGTGATATCTATGCTTTGTGTGTTATCTTGTGGACATTTGGCTTTAGCTTGATTACAAAACATCGATAATAGCAAAAGAAGACAAAAAGAGCAAAGAATTTGTAAGGTCATTCAAAGCTGTTACATGACCCTCTTCAAGAGTTGCCCAGCATAATGCGGCATATCCGTTTCGATTCGAGAAATCTCTTGATGTCTCCACGCGCCAAAAAGCGGCTTAAAATCTTTGCGCAACTCATAAATGCTTAGCGCATGATAAGTGGCATTTCATTCAGATATTAACACGCTTACATATACTATATATATACTTATGTATGTTGTCTGCGCCAAGAGAAATAAAATTCAAATTTCATTTACTTACTGAATATACATATATATAGTATATATATAGTATATACTCATATGTGTGTCGCTTATATCGAGCGCACGCTGTCACTAAACGCCTGAGAAATGATAAATCGCTTTATAAAAGTGCAGCCGTGAGTTGTTGTGTTCAGCGTTTTGTTCTTTGCTTGTTCGGCTGCTGTTTCTGCTGCTGCTGGGTGTCGTTTTCATGTCACATTGTGCCTATAAATACAAAGGCGCATAGCGCATAGCCCCAGCCGCAGTCTCACAGTGATCCTTGCAGACGCTGCGACGGCACAAAAAAAAAAAAAGAGAAGAGAAGAAATTCCGGGCAATTCGATGCTGATGTTGGGAACCCACCCAGAATAGGCAATTATAATTTGCTTGCCATAGGCGTTAAAGCAAATCTTTCTAATGAAATCTGTGTATCTCCGCTTATATATCAACAACTCCCCTCTCCTCTCTCTCTCTCTCTCTCTCTCGCTCTCCTGTCGCTGCCCATTTTCTGTCGTCTGCGTATGCAAATTAACTTAATTGCTAATAAGTGGCCCCACTCCTGGCTCGGGACAATGCCTTTGCATAGGTTCAATGTATTTTAATTGGCTCCCATGTGGAATCCGCGTGCATTTGGGTTAATCTCATCATTAGAGCGCATTCTGTCCGGCACTTGGAGACAGACAAATGCTGACACTGTCATGTGGGGCGACAGTCTCGTTGATTTGTAGTGTTTGCTAATTTTGTGACAAAGTTTCTCATGCCTGAATTTTCTATTGGTAATTGCAGAGCTCCTATGCGGGCGCCTATCTGGAGGATAAACTCATCTTTTACAACAGACACATGGAGAAATATGGACAGTTTGCAGGTAAATCAAGTTAAGAGATATTACATATTTCATTACTTTTTATTCATCAAGAATATTAAATATATTTTCAAACAGACTTCGATACGAATGCCAGCGCGAATGGCTCAAGCTTGGATTGCCTCAATCTCATTGTGCAGAGCATCAATAAGAGCACAACAAATGCTGTTCAAATGACAGCAGCTGCTAGCAAAGTCACCAGCGTTGTCACCACCCACACCACCGACACCACTGGCACCACGACAACCACATCAGCATCAGGCAAACGCACTACCTCCTCGCTGAATGCCAACTTTAAGCAAAAGTGTAGCACCTAGCATTAGCATTGGGCTCATGTATGAAGCCAGATTAGTTAAATGTAAAGTTAATCTTAAGAGCCAGCCAAAGGATACGCGCTATACCCCAAAGGACAAACGACAAAGGACAAAGGACACACCAAATGCCAGTGAAAATATGTAGAACTAGTTTAGTAATTTTTTGATTAGCTCTAGTAACTACTTAATTAATGACTATAAATAAAGCAGACTTAAGCACTTAAGACTCCCGTTTCAATCCACTTCCAGCTTGCGAAAGGAGCCACTGGTGCCGCCCAGCTCGCCAGTGGCCCAGGCATTGGCCAGGCCCACGCGCAGCTTCTCGTTGGTGCAATATTGTGAGTCCTCTGCCAGGTAATCCTTGTAGGCCTGCAGCTTGTCGCGCCAGTAGTCCAGCGCCTCTGCCTGGTAGCCATTGCTGCCACCGTACTCAATGGTCATTGCCTCTGCCGGCAGATGCTTATACAGGTCCTCCGACTTCTTGTGCACTACAAACTGAGAGGGAAAGAAGCAGAGTGTGAGTTTTGTGTGTGCGTTGAAGGGTGGAATGGATGAGGCTACACACCTTCCAGGGCAGTTTGGCCGGCAGAAAGGAGGTGACGAAATTGAAGATTTTTTGTCCCGAGGGAATCATGTTGACCAGGTGAATCTCTACGAAGCGTAGAGGCAAACACTGATCCACCAGCATGAAAGTCTTCTTCAGCAGGAATGGATCGTATTGGAGCATTTGTTCCATGGTGACGTCACGTGCATCCACTACATAAAATAGACCCGCAACCGAGGCGTTGTCGCACTCCAAGGCCAGCAGCTCCAGCAGAATGAAGAGCAGTTTGAATGCTTCGCGGGGATTCGATTGCTTCGGATCGATTTTGCAGAACTGTGAGATAATCACACGAGGTCCCTGCGGGCTCACCGGTCGCTTGGGTATGACATGGATGCTGTGTGTGTGTATTAATTGAGAGATTAAAAATAAATGAAGGAGTGCTGCCCATGACTTACCCGCGGTCAAACTGCCGCAAGAGCGCCTCGTCCACCTGTCTGGAGCCGAGCACCTCGGGAAAATCGTTTCGCAGGGAGTAATAGTTGTCAATGCGTCGCTTGGCTGCCTCCACACTGAAGCGACAACGGCGCAGAAATGCCAGAATTAGTCGCTCATCCGTGCGTGCCTTGAGATACGGCGACTTGGCAATCCAAGTCTGCAGCGTTACTATAAATGCCGCCCGCTCCGCCTCCTGCTCATTGCACTCTGTGACGGCAAGCGCAGCGAGTTCAGCTGGCAGTTGTCGCAGTCCGGTCATGTTCGCGCTCTGATAGCCGCAGCTCAATGCAGAAAGCCAAATGCCAACTGGCTGACGCACAGCGGGCCGGCAATCTAATCAGTAACAGCGACCAGGTAATAGCTGGAACGCGTTCTGTTAGATAAACGCCAAGCGAAATAGATTAATATGCAGACATATGGACATACAGATATAGTATACTTGAAGATAGTGCGCATTATGCGATATATATTGTTTATCTAGGGGTGTACATAATTTTAATTGATCGACTACAGAAGAGCTTTGACAAAAGAGTCGGCCTGGCCTGGATCGCTGTCAATCCCAGTTCAGCTTGCGGAAGGAGCCGTTGACGCCAAACTCTGCTTCGTAGGTGGCCATCTCGACTGGACGCAGCTCCTCAATGGTGCCGTATTTGAACTCCTGCTCGAAGTAGCCTCGATAGCTATTCAGCAAATCCTCCATGTAGGCGATGCTCTCGTTCAGGTGACCATTGGTGCCGCCGTATTCCTCGGGCAGGGAACTTTTCCCGATGTGGTCGAAGAGCTCCTCAGCGTCCTTCAGCACGCGTATCTGTGGCATATCTCGATTATTTCAGCATAATGAAGCAGAAGATTGTCTATGCTATATCATGCTCACCGGATAGTTGACCTGCAGGCTGAGCATATTGTAGAGATACATAATGCTGCCTTGGATGTCCTTGGGCATGTTGATCACGTAGACTTCCTTAATGCGCAGCGGACTGCAGTCATGCAGCCAGCTCCACCACCTGCGAAAGAATTGCTTGTCGAAGCGACGCATCTTATCCGAGCTGACGCCCTCCAAGTCAATGATCTCACAAATCCCCGCCACGGATGCATAATCATTCTCCAGTGCTACGATTTCCATGGCCATCGACGTAAAATGGTAAATCTCACGCAAACTGTACTGATTGGGATCGAGTCTGCCAAATCGTGCTATGAACAGAGCCGTGCGATTATCGCATTTGGGCAGGTCCGGATAGATGAACATGCTGAAATGTGAAATGGATAATGAAATGGAATGAGTTTCCTACATCTATCCAGTTACTCACCCCAATCTATTGACATCCAGTAGTCGCTGTGTGATATATCGATTGCTCATGATTTCTGGGAATATATTGTAGTAGGAGAAGTAACGGTCCAGGCGACGCTTCGTCTCCTCCAAGCTGTAGCGACAGCGTCGCAGAAATGCAATGAGGAAGTCATCCTCGGTGCGTGCACGCAGATGTGGCTGCTGGCGTATCCAGACGCGCAAGATGATGATGTCCTGCTGTATCCTGTCGGGCGTTTCATTCAGCTCCTGCTCGGCCAGCTTGGCTAGCGTTGGTGACAACGGACGTCGCATCTTGTTGCCGGCTCTAGCGATTATGGCTCTGATTTCCCGATAATTGGGCTACAGCTGGTCGGGTCGGGTTGATTAACTAATTTGATTATCTTATCAGGGCAAATAGTGGGGAAAGTACGTCCCATCATTAAGAACAAAAAAGCTATATAGTAAAACTATAATCGATAGATGCATATGTATGTATGTATCTCCTTTGGGGGCATCGTAATATGCTGTATGTATATCAAATAGTCACATCCGGCGCCTTTGTCCCGCGGGCCACTTAAGTGCTCTCTCCCCCAGCCACGGTCCAGCCATTACCGCGGGTGCTCTGAAATGTGATCGCAGTTTTATGCTTGAAATAAATCTGACACTAAATAGTCTGCATGTGTGTGTGTGTGTGTGTGTGTTTTGAGCAGTCAATTTGAGTGCCCGTCAGAGAGACGACATGTGTAGGAGGAGGTGCTGGTGCGGAGCGCACCTACCTTCAGTTCAGCAAATTGCTCTGACATGGCGCTGTCAGCTGTTGACAAGCACACGACATCGATGTGGATGTCGGCGTGGATGTGGATGTGGACGTGGCTTGGCTGGCAGGAAGCGGATCAGTTAGCTGGATCTGTATTTGGAGTTGTCATTGCCTCAGCCTCTACCTCTGTCTTTACGTCTCTCTCCCTGTCTATCTCTATCTCTGCCTCTGTCCTGCTCCAATAACTCATAATATATTATGGGGCTCTGCACCATGGGAAATGGTAATGTACTTTGATCTTCAGCTGACGAGAGCAGCGCGTGTAAATTCCCTTGCTGCATTCTTATTGCTTATGACACAAACATATCGCTGCCATATTCATAATGAGGCTCATTAACTTTATGCACTGCAAACACCAAAACAACTCAAAGAAACACTCAACACTTTGCCTTGGCATATCCCACAGCGGCTTTGGTATTGGTGTTTCCTTAAAAGCAACAAAATATTATGAAACGGGAGCAGATTGTTTCCAACTGTTCGATGCTCTGCTTTCAAGGAAAACAAAAATTGTATATACTTTTTCGCGAAAGTGACACGAGTATATTAGCTCTGTGCAATGTCCATCTTGCCGTCCATTCGCTTATTAGAAAGCTTTTCTCTCTCTTTCTCGTTTTGTCTCTCTCTGTGTACAGTTCGAATATGCTCTTTGTCCCAATTTCTGAAGTGAGTCAACGAGGAGCAGGCGGAGGCGTGGGTGCGGCATGTAATGGACACGCTGCTGCCTGATAAGTGTATTTTGTTGTAAACACTTGGGTATATGTCCCCAAGACGCATTGACATGCTGTTGCCACTTGCCACTTGCCACTTGCCACTGCCACATGTGATGAGCGCATTAAAATGCATTTACCCTAATATATGCCAGAGTTCCAATATGAGAAATGGCTACCAGCAGCTGTATATAAGACACAAAATTTTAATCTGAAATTGAGATTTTCAATTCATGGACTTTTCGCTTGTATTTCAGCAAGAAATCTGACATGATATTTCAATTAGAAACTATATGTAACTATATTAAAAGGAAATAACTTAAATTATTCTATGATTTTCTTTTTCTATTCGCTATGGCGCACTCATTGGTCATGTACAAATTATGAATATTTCATATATAATTTATAGATTTACATAAAACGCCCCATTTTGCCGGGGCCAGATGCATATAGATGCAGCAAATGCATTTGCTCTGCGCTCAATTGACAATCATATTTATAGAGCAGAAGAAAAACTTAAGAAAATATTTATACGATAGATGTTTTCGGTCGGTCGTTGTCGCCGCTCGACTGCCAGTTGTCACTCAACTTGATCCGAAATTTCGTTTATACTTGCCGTGCCGTGCCGTGCCCTGCCGTGCCGTGCCGAGGTGGTGTGGGCTGGGAGTGAACGGCAAATGAAATTTCATTGTAAACAGACGTGCCACGGCAAATTGAGCAGCTTAAACAAATTTCCGTTGTCTTGGTCGATGCGCTTGGACAACTCTCCAGAGTCTGTGCATGCGAGCATCCGCATCCTGTTTGACGGGGCAATTTATTGGCTTCCTTTGTGTGCCACTTGAGTGGCTGAGTGTGTGAGTGGCAAACATGTTTTCTATCCTAATTGGTCCTTGGAGGGTCCAGCTGGACTCTTGGTTATATATAGATTATAGATCAGTATACGCTACGCTTAACCCATTCACAGTTTCCTCGAGTCCGGCCAGCTCATTTGTAGACGACCGTGTGCCAGGAGCGGGCGGGCAGGCGCAAATTGAATGCGCCTCGCTGACTGTCATTGAGCGCCACATTAACGGGCAAGTTTTCGCTGTTGGGAGTGAAAAGTGTCTTTGAGATGCATTCATAAAATATACATGTATATTAAATGCGGTGTCTAGCTCTCGCTCTCTCTCTCTCTCTCCTTGAGTGCCATGCACAATTAAGAGGCAGCCACTTTGGCGCAGATGCCGCCAGAAATAGCACCTACTTCAGCAGGATGTGCAGACACTTGAGTTGTAGAGCAGACGCGTGCCACTTACCCATTGTACAAGATCAACGCCACGCTGCCATCCGGTCTCTGGAAGCCCACCACGCTCAGCTGCGGAAAGGACTCCGTCTCGTTGGTTCTCGCCTCGATCCGCACGGATTCCTCTGGCAAAAACTTGCTAAAGTGCCCGATGGCATAGTACATGGGCTGTTTATAAAATTCCGTGCGACTTGTTGTGTTCACGATCACCGGAGCATCCACATAATTGTGCACATAGTTCGGCCCGCCTCGCTCGTCGAGCACCAGATTCCAGTCCAGCCAGCCGTTGAAGTTGTGCAGCAAGTCCTGCATATAGGCACGCATATAGCTCTCGCCACGCCCCCAGCTGCCTAGCTCTGGGCCATGCGTCTGCCAAGGCTTATCACCGATGCAAGATTCCGTGTTCAATAGCAATTTATCTGGCATTTCCTCATGCGCCCGATCTATAAGCTGCGGCCCAAAGATCTCATCCCAATACCAATGTACTGCCAGGCCATCGAGATAGTCGAGTGCATTGCTGCGAGAAGCGCGCATCTAAAGAGAGAGACAGAGAGGGAGAGACAGAGAGAGAGAGAGAGAGAAAGAGAGAGAGAGAGAGAGAATGAGATTATAAATTTAGATATTTTCTATACGTCTTCATAATGTGAATGGGGTATATTGGATCAGCACACTTTTATGTTTTTATATCAAGTTCCTTTAAAATAAATTTAATAGATCTAGGGATACATCTATGTAATCTTATAATTAAAAAATCTAATTTCTGGAATATTAATAATGATCTCATTTTGGATATATCATATCAAGACCAACATGATATGATCATAAGTAACATAATATAAAGCTTGAGCAACTTATTTATATATCTTACCTTGCGAAACCAGGAGGGATACGTATAGCGCTGATCGTCGTTGCCAAAAATGAGCACTTTGCTTTGCTTGGACTTCCTGATGGTTGGTCCCAGATAATCGTTGAGCCAAATGGCCTATTAAGGGAAAGCTGTTGGGGTATATAAATGCGTATAATTATTCATGGCAATGCCTACCTGCTGCCAGGGCGTCCAACCCATGCTCATGAAGTGCACGAAGAAGAAGCCGATGACACCGTTTAACGGCTCATTGCCCGTGGATATGGCCCAGACAGTCATATTTTTAGACTGCATCAGTTCGAGGAATCTGCAAAGAGTTCAAAATAATTTACGTAATGTCGGCCATTAATTGGTCACTTTTGTTGGACACCTACTTCAAATGGTAATCCGCCCAGGCTTGGTAGTATTCCGCTTTCAGCTGTCCGTAGCCCGTCCATCTGTTGTTGCTCTTCATCCAAGTGGGCGCACTCCAAGCGGCGGCCATAATTTTCAAATCATTTAAATGGGCTATTGCCTTCAGCCGTTTCAACTGTTCAATCTTTTGAAGATCGCGTGGATCCAGTGTGGTAAAGTTGCTAAGCAAAGGATCATTGCGCGGCAGCTGGTTGTAGGCCCAGGGCTGTAGATCAAAGTCGGAGCCACCGATCGACATGCGTATGGAGTTGTAGGCAATGCCATCGGCATGGAAATAGGATCTGTGAAGAAAAAATGAAAATGACTATATGCTTAGGATTGATGTGCCATACACTTACTTATAAACATGATCCTGCAGATCCTTGGGCAGCTGCTGTAAGATGTGAGAGACGCTGCCCGTGAAAGCGCCTCCGAAATTCGTTATCTTCTGGTAGCGTACTTCGCGCTGAACAGTTAGCTGGATTGTCTTTATGGTCACATTGATGGCTGTAGAGTGTCGCAAAAGAGCAAGAGTTTAGGAGTTGTAAAGTGGTTTCTGCAGCATTTTAATTACCAAATCGCTGAGGAATATTTGCGAATTGCAGCCAAACTTTATTTTGCTCTACTACGACCGCATCGGTGACAAAATTATTATCAATCCACAGATGATCCTGCACTTCCAAGGTCTTTTTGTCCAAAAAGCTGCCCTCGGAACGTATGAAGCGCAATCCATTCTAAAAAGCATTTCAATTTATATATATTAATTATAAAAATAAATATGCATTCCATTTGATTTGCTATGCGAATATAGAGATTCTTACCTTGCTCGAGCTAATCACCACAATCTGATCATTATCACCTAGCATCGGCTGCTCGAGATAATCGCAGTAGCTGCTATTGCACACGCAGACGTTGCCGTACTGGGTCTCTCTGAGCTGGCAAGGTGTTGATAAGGCAGCTGTGCCAAGTGAACGCACAGGTAAAATATACATAAGTGTGCAAGCAAGGGCAAACAACGCACTCACCTGACCATCTTGGCCAAAGGGCAACAGCGAATAGCACCCACAGCAGATTCGTCCAGCACAGATGCATGGTTGAGCCTCACAAAGCAGCGAAACTGCAACGAAACGTGCGCTTCGGATGCGCCCGGTCAACTGAACTCGAGAGCGGAGTGAAGTGAAGCGTAGAGAGCTGAGCTATGGCAATGCTTGCGACAGCGACAAGCGCGTTTCTCCTAATCAATCGTCACCGAATTTTGCTCAAATTCCATTTGTGTAAATAGGTCCAAGTGAGCGCTCAAGTTGTTGTTTATATTTGCGGCTGCTACTTGACCTGAGCCAGCTGCTGAATTGATAAAGCAGCCGCGGTGGAGGAGGAGGAGGAGGAGGCGGTGACGGAGACGGAGACGGTGACGGTGACGGTGACGGTGACGGTGACGGTGACGGTGACGGTGACGGAGGCGATGGCAGAGGCCGAAGCGATTCGCAGCGGACGGCGCCACTTGAAAATCGTCTCACGGATTTAGCAATCAAAAGTAAAAGTTATGCAAAAGGTAGCGACTGCGTCAATAATTGAGCTCTCTTCCTAAGAGTTGATCCATCATCAAAATTTACGCTTCGCTTAAAGTGAGAGTTGCTTTTGCAGTGCTCTTACTTTCTCTCTCTCTCTCTCTCTCTCTCTCTGTTAGTCCCTCTCTCTCTCTCTCGCTCATTCTCTTTGTACAAATTATGTTTTGGTTTTAAGTATACTCAGTTTCTTTCAGTGAGTGCCTATTGGCACTCGCGTTGCTTAAATAAATAATTAAATAATTTATTGGAAGCCTAAAGAAGTAAATTTGATATAAATATATTAAATTATTCAATAAGTATTTACTTGGGATATTTGATACACATATATTTTCTATTTCAGAAGCATCCATTTCGTATAGCAGAGATGGTTTTAGGAATTGAATACATAATATAATGTATTACATTACATAATAGATAAAAAACCTGTAGGAAATAATGCATAGGGAAAATATAAATATGCTTAGGTATGCATTAGTTTGAAGGAATATGACCTTGGGTTAATTGAGAGTTATATATAATTATTTAAAAAAAAATTATATAATCCATTGAAACATTCATTAACTCTCAAATAATCTAAAATTGTATGTTTACTCTATCCATTGACAAATTTTGTTTAGTAATTAAAAAATGCAGCAATACATTTAACTTCTTAGCCTTCAGTCCTTGAGGTTTTAAGTCGTTATAGAATATATAAAAAATTAATTGGAATGTAAGCTGTTGAAAGTTGCACATTTATTGCTCAATCAATTATAGAGTAGTGTATGTATGGACCTGGCTGGTACATTAACCGGTAAATTTCCACGAATTGTGTCCGTGATATTGATGTTTAGATCGGCGCGTCCACTATTGAAGAGCACAGCGACGATCTTATCGTCGGGTCTCTTGAAAGCCACACAGTCCAGATTGACGTTGCTGGCCACAGCCTCAATGTGCACAGAGCCCTCAGGCACCAGTTTCGAGAAATGTCCCATGATATAGAACATGGGTTGCTTGTAGAACTCAGTGTAGGCTGTCGGAAATGTCATATTAATAAATTAATAATTATATAGCTATGAGTGAAGTGGGTTCAAGTACTTGTCGTGTTGGCGACCACTGGAGCATCAACTGTATTATCAACGTAGTTGGGACCACCGACTTCATCCAATATGATATTCCAGTCAATCCAGCCATGGAAGCCATCCTGCAGATGGGAGATGAATGAGCGTGCGACCTTCTCTGCGCGCTCCCAGCTGCCGAGGAGTGGGGCAGCTTTTTGCCAGGGTTTGTCCCCAATGCAAGATTCGGAAATAATCTGGATTTTGTTGGCCATGTACTCGTTAGTGCTATGCACAAAGCTGTTTCCGAATATTTCATCCCAATACCAGTGGAGCGCCACTCCATCAATATACTGCAGCGAGTTAGGGCGAGTGCGGTTCATCTGCAGGTGAATATTCCTATTGAGCTATCAAATTCAGCTGGACAATGTCAAAGTGTTACCTGTTTGAACCAGAACGGACTGGTATAGCGCTGATCATCGTTGCCGAATATAAACAAGTCCTTGTACTTCGAGTTGCGAATCGTGGGTCCCAGGTTTTCGTCCACCCATATGGCCTGTGTCTGTGGCGTCCAGCCCATGCTCATGAACTTGACAAAGACCATGAAAAGTATTCCGTTCATTGGCTCATTTCCAGTGGAAATGGCCCAAATCGGCAGACCATTCTTCTCCATCAGATCGACCCATTTGAGGTGGTAGTCGGCCCAGGTCTGATAGTATTGTCGCTTTAGACGGCCAAAGCCTGTCCACCTGTGGTTGGTCTTCATCCATGGGGGTGCGCTCCAGGCAGCTCCCTTGACGCGTAGATTTTTCACGCCTGAAATTTCTTTTAGTCGTTTAATCTGCGCCAAGCGTAGAACATCCCGATCATCTAGTTCATCCATGCCAGTTAGAACAGTTTCGTTTTCGGGCTTTTCGTTATAGGCCCAAGGTGCCAAATCGAAATCACAACCTCCGATTGAAATGCGTAACAAATTGAATCCCAATCCATTTGGAGCGTAGTAAGACTTATAGAGATGATCTTGAATCTCTTGTGCTTTGAAATTCTGTACCAAATAGGATACGGCTCCCGTGAAGCTGCCCCCGAATCCTTCAATCCTTTGGTAAAGCTTACTGCGATCCAATTTAAGCGATACGGATCTCGTTATAGATTTTGCCGTTGAATCTGCTTGGGTGAACATTTTGCCCAGAGCTTGATCCATCAGCCGTGATAAGATCGTATCATTGCTAGCAGGCGTTTCGGTAACAGGTTCTTCATAATCTTTTATGGTGTACCTATCCTTTGGACCAAAGTTTCCCTTGCTCACTTCGAATCGAAGCCCCTTCTTGCTGCTGGAAATCAGAACAAATTCCTCATCCGTGCTCACTGTTGGGTTGTCCAGATAGTCACAGTAATCCGAAGTGCACACGCACACTTTGCCGTACTCTGCATCTTTTAGCTTACAGGGAAAGGTGTCGGCCTGGCCACCTGGTTGAGCACTTCATAAAACAGGTGTTCCCATTGATAGCTGAATATCGCTTTGACTTACCGATTACGGCTATCAGCAGCACCAGCAAAGGGCCAAGGAGCAAAAAGTTCTTGCACTTCAACATTGAACGACCGATCGTTCGACGAGAGGCTCGTTAACTAACTCAATTGTTCAAGGCAAAGCGACCTCAAGCTCTTTTTCGTTCACGACTAATCTTAACAGTAAGTGGGATAAGAGCTTAGCAATTAAATGGTTGATTAGGGCCTATTTATATACTATTCACCAATGAATTAATCGGTAATAATCTGAAAATTCTTTGCTACAGTCATTCGGGTATGACAAGATAATTATGGCTATTTCATATTATACTTAGGCAATTTACAATGATACAATTTTCAGCTAATTATCGATTTAATTAAATACTGGGTTACTGAAAATTTCACTTATAGCGAATTCCCTATCTAATCGGGACTATGCCCATTTAACTGTAATAAATATAGATTAAATAATACAACTTTTATTTGGAAGAAAAACCAGCAGGTGCTTGAAAAAAAAAAATAATAATAACTCGAAAAATATATTAATATATTTAATTTGATGATAAGATGTCGCTATATAAAACAGATAATCCTTTAACTAGCTCGAGCAAGAATTCTCGCTAAGCCAACTGCCAGACGCCAGACTCATAAAACTGGGCCACATTCAACGTTAAAAAAAGTAGAAGCAATTTCGAAATGTCAACCTCTAGCCTTTTCTCAATCTCCTGTTTTGGAATCTCCATATCCTAAATGCGGTCTATTAACGTGCTAGCAATTGACGCTATTCGTGAGAAATTCATGTTGCGGCAGCACCACTTGCGGGACTAAATTTAAACTGTGAAATGCTCAATGAAATGGAAAATGATTCGAAAGTCTGAAAAATCTATAGCGCGCTTATCAGGGACAAGGCATGGTCGCAGGCCTTCGAGTCGTGGGAACTTGATGCGGTTTTTGTGGCTTTCGCGTCGAGGCGATGGATGTGAAGAAACAACCATGACAACACTCTCTGTTAAGCAGCAATGAGACATACAACAACAACAACAACAACGGATGTAGCAACAGCAATAGCAGCAGGAAGGACCCTAATCGGAGAGTGAATGACTAAAAGGTACCCTAACTGTATTAGCTGGTAGGTGACCATTTTAATTATTGTTTTATTTTTTTTTTTTTTTCAAATAAATAATTTGTAATTGAAAATAAAGATTAGTTGGTAAACTAAAATATTTATTTTTTTTCTTCATTATTTATCTATTTTTTTAATTTTGTCAATCAATTTTAGCTTTAAGAAGCACAAAATTCATTGTTTTATTTATTTATTTATTTTATTTATTTATTTATTTATTATTTTTTTTTTTTCAAATAAATAATTTGTAATTGAAAATAAAGATTAGTTGGTAAACTAAAATATTTATTTTTTTCTTCATTATTTATTTATTTTTTTAATTTTGTCAATCAATTTTAGCATTTAAGAAGCACAAAATTCATTGTTTTATTTATTTATTTATTATTATTTTTTTTTTTTTCAAATAAATAATTTGTAATTGAAAATAAAGATTAGTTGGTAAACTAAAATATTTATTTTTTTCTTCATTTATTTTTTATTTTTATAATTTTTTCAATCAATTTTAGTATTTAAGAAGCACAAAATTCATGGCGTACATAATTGACAATATTTGTAAATAGATATCCAAAAGTAATTTAAATCAAAAAGAAATCCATAATAAAAACAGTAATAAATAATAAATTAAATCGAAATAAAAATACAAAATAAAATAACAAATAAAATAAATATTCAATTTTCATGACAAGTTTGTCTCGCATATACTCTATGCCCATCGAGCAGCACATGTTGAATTCAGATGATTTAGTTTGCAGGCTGTGCGCTCGTTTAAGGGGACTCGTTTGGTCGCTCGGCTCGTTCGGCTTTGCTGTTGCTTTCAGTAAAAGCGGTCGACGGCTTGTTGCAACCTTTCAATAGCCACAAATACGTTGAGGCAGCAACAGCACCTGTTGGTCAAGCAGCGCTAAAATATTTGTCCCTCAACAAGTCATTGAATCACAGTGTGTGTGTGTGTGTGTGAGTGTGTTTGTTAAGCGTGTGTATATTTGTGTAGCATATTTTGTGGCGTCTCAATTTTTTTGGCCATATGGCAGTGTAATTGTGTTGCGTGTGTGTCAGTGCTGCATATTGATTTAGATAATTGGCGCGCGAGTCATGTCGGGAAAGTCAACAAGTGGCGAGGCTGCGGCCAAGTTAAACGTTTCGGGCAGACGCAGCTCCACCCAGCCCTCCTCCAATGTCATTGAGAGTCGCTGCATCATTGCCGTAATTGTGTATATAGCTCTGCTGCTGGACAATGTGCTGCTGACCGTCATAGGTAATGCCAATTAGACGAGATAACAGCCGATAAGAGCTGATAACGAGAACAACAACAACAACAACTCACTTACATCGATTGCAGTGCCCATTTTGCCCGACTATCTGGCCAGCCTGGAGCCGCCACCATTTGAGGGCTACCGCGTGGAGGAGGGACCCCTGCTGCCCACCTCGGTCCCCGCCCCGGCCCATCAGATGGCGCAACGCAGCGAGGAGCCGACACAGTTCTACATGACCAAGCATCCAATACCTGGCAAATCGATGGTTAACTTCACAACGCTGCATCTACTGACGTCCACGACGATGCCAACGCTGCTGCCACCCAGCGTCCACTTGGGCGGCACTAATGCGACCGCCGTCACAAAGGTCGATAGCCACAACACAGTCAACAGCAATTTCATTAGCAATAACAACAGCGTAGGCTTGTCGCGCGAAAACGGCTCCATTGGTCTGCTGTTGGCCATGAAAGCGCTGGTTCAATTGGTTTTCAATCCCATTGTCGGCAATCTGTCCATCAAGTGTGGCTATCGCCTGCCCATTGTGGTGGGCACTTGCTTTCTTTTGATCTCGTCGCTGGGTAAATTTTGTGGAGCGAAGCCTTTTAGAGCTTATCAAGGCCATTTTAATGACATGTTATGTTTACTTTTCAGTGTTTGCCGTGGGCGAATCTTATTGGATGTTGTTACTGGCACGCGCCATTCAGGGCGTGGGCTCCGCTTGCATTGGAGTGTGCGGCATGAGTCTGGTGGCTCAGCATTATCCGGAGGAGGCGCGTCGCTCCAAGGTCATGGGCATCGTTCTGGGCAGCATTGCATTGGGTGTATTGATAGGCTACCCCTTTGGCAGTATTCTCTATGATATGGTGGGCAAATCTGCACCATTCATCATACTCTCCACTGTTATCTTTCTGAGCTTGGGCCTGCAGCTGCTCACCATGGATCTTTCCGTGCAGCCAGAAGTTTTGGCCTTAGAGCAGAGCACCAAGTGGCGCGCACTGCTCGAATGCAAAATGATATTGGCCATTGTTATAGCCATTTGGCTCTCAACTTCCACCATGGCCATACTGGAGCCCTGTTTGCCCATCTGGTTGATTCAGTATCTGCATCCGAACAAATGGCAATTGGGCACTGTGTTCATACCAGATTCCGTGGGTTACTTTGTAGGCACAAACTTTTTTGGCAGCGTCGCCTTTTATTACGGCCAGCTGAAGGTCTCCTGTCTCAGCCTGCTGCTCGTGGGCCTTGCGTCAATTCTGGTGAGTATCCAACAGACTCTGTTCCATCTATTCATAGTTTCATTCATATTTTCAGATACCTAGCGCCACAACTGTTGCGCAGCTCTTGCTGCCCCACTTTGCCCTAGGCCTGGGCATTGGAGTGATCGATGCGGCCTTGGTTCCACTGCTGGCTACTTTTGTGGATGCTACACTGGCACATGACGACAACGGCGACAGTAGAAGCACTAAATCCAGCTACGGCACTGTTTATGCCATACAACAGACTTCCGTAAGCTTGGCCTATTGTCTGGGTAAGATTTTGTTCAACTCTGACATCAGAGGTCTGTCTTTGATTTACATATACAATTTATGCAGTTTAATGAACAAAGCAATTTTTAAATTATTAAATACATAATTCTTTCGTAATATTAATGATTCCCTTGTGGCTTTTTAGGTTTTTGATCAAAGCATTCATTCTTTTTGATTTATCTATAATAAATGGATTTATGTATTAGAAAATTAAGAATAAATTCGATTATAGTAACATATTTGTAAACAATTTTATCATGCTCGACAGCACCTTTAATTGGCGGAGAGTTGGCCCAGAGCTTTGGATTTGCCTGGCTCATGCGTATTGTGGGTCTATTCAATATACTCTATGGACCAATACTAGTTTACATATATCAGAAATATGATCCGAAGGTACGATGCTCATTGAATACTACCGTAAAAGGGCTGACTATTTCATTTTGACTCTTTCATTTGCTTTTTCAGCGAGTCAGAGAGCAGCAGAGCGAACTGCTTATGCAGAGCAGTGGGCGTGGCTCCCGCTATAAGCAGTTGTATAACTCCATGGATCTGGAATAAACACTGCAATCAATTGAAGCCAAAGCAATAAATCATTATAAACTAATCACACTTCGCCATCAAAAAGCATAGTATAAATAACTACGAATATATAAATATATTTTCGTTTCATTTTTCCCCGCAACTACTTGGCCTTGACTTAAAATTCATGTCGTTCCGCCCTAGATGAGAATGTGGGGCTCTGTTTGTCCTCATTACATTTTTGGTATTCATTCGGAACTCAACTCGTAAGAGTTCAAAATTATTTGGAAATTTTTTTTCCAATATTGCATTAAAGTAAAATAAAAATGGCGCGTGTACCTTTAGGTGAGAAATTAAAAAATGTCTTGAATAGTCAGGGATAATTATATTGGTTTCTTTTCTATAGGCCCTGGTCCCGGCGCTTACGGATTGCCCACAACTATTGGGTATGAAAAGCATGATAACCGTAAGCAACGCATGCCCCAGTACTCCTTCGGAATCCGTACAAATCTTACGGGCAAGGATGCGGGTCCAGGACCAGGTGCCTATCAGGTAGACAAAATAACGCGCTATGGCAAGGGTGGCGGCTTGGAATACACGATGGCCCCTATGACCAAAATGAGTGGTAAGTCGTAATGGTCCTGTTGGTTCCTTACACTACTGAAGACCCTTCCTTGAATTGCAGACAAAGGCTTTGGCCCCGGCCCTGGCGCGCACGATGTCCATCTGAAGCCTATGTTCAAAGGTACGGAGGCACCGGCGTATTCGATGGCCGCGCGTCATAACTTTAATTTCAAGAAGTGTGGACCCGGTCCCAGTGCCTATAAGTATGACATCAACACCATAAAGCAGGCTGCTCCTAAGTACAGCATGTAAGTATATTTTGAAGAATTGCACTCTTTTCTGCAGTAGACTAAGTAATTCAATTGACTTTAACAGGGGAATACAAACCAAGGTCTTGGGGAAGAACAACTCACCTGGTCCCGCTGCTTATGGTGCGGGTGATCTGAATCTGAGACTGAATCGTGCACCCGAGTACTCGATGAGACCCAGGTGCGATATAGCCCGTACTTCTGTGGGTCCCGGTCCCAATTATTATGACTTGATGTACTATCGCCCTGGAAGGAATAGGGGTGCCTATTCGTTCGGCGTGCGCCATTCTCCGTTTGCTCCACCCATGATCGTCAGATGTGATAATATGTAAATGCTTTGCAATATTGGAAAAAATTATTTTAATGTGGAATTACAGTAGTAATAAATTTTATTAAGTGTCCGTATACGTTCCAAATATCGACTTTATTCATTAACGAAATGGTGCATATAAGACATTTATGATAGTTAAAAGGTTCAACTGCTGGGTTTTTATACCCTGAACCCATTGAAAATGAGAATTGAGGTATAATGGTTTTAGGAAATGTATGTAACAGGCAGAAGGAGACGTCGCAGACTCCAGAAACTATATATATTCTTGATCAGCATAAAAAATAAGTTGATTGAGCTCTGTCCGTCCGTCCGTCTACTCTAAAAATTTCATGAAGATCATCCATCTAGAAATGGAGTTATAAGCGTTCAAAGTATAGCCCAACCCACTCCCAAGCCACGGCAGCAACTGCACGGTTAGCAGAGCTCGAATACTCGTATGTTAGCTACGCAGTACGAGTTTATTTTGTTTTTTCGATAACTCATCCCATTTCTAAATTATCGATAAAAAATCGAAAATTCGTTTCAATTTTTTAGGTTTTTTGAGCATAACTTCTACACCGTTTTAGCTAAAGACTTCAAATTTGTATATTTGAATAGATATTATGAATACGCAGATTATGTAATTTTCAGGTTTTGGATGCCACGCCCCCTTCGCCCCCAATTTGCAAAAAACGCATTTCAAATACTAGAGACTTGAAATTTGGCACATAGATACATATAGATACTCTTAATCTACTCTGCAAATTTCATTAAGATCGTCCATCTAAAAATGGAGTAATAGGCATTCAAATTATAGCCCAACCCACCCCTAAGCCACGGCAGTAACTGCGCGGTTAGCAGAGCGCGCGCCTATACTTGCGTAAAGAAGAAGAGTATTACCTTTTTTGGGTTCAGGGTATCTCGTAGTCGAGCCGTCTCGACTAGAGCCTTCTTACTTATTTAAATATTAAATTTATTTAGTAAATTGCCCAACAATACATGTATTTATATTTATATTACGCAGATATTCCAGATATTTATAATTATAGGATTTCTTGGATACGATCAGTGCGACATGCTAATTAATTAATCTAAATATCTGGAAATCTGTGTAGCTACATTTTATTGGACCAATTAAATTTTCCAATGTTTGGACATGCATACTGATACTCATAGTATGAAATTATGTTTATTACTTGCTTATTAATATAATTTTTTATGCAAATTAGAGACACTATTTGCTATAGTCTTACAGTTGAAGGCCTAAAACTAGATAATTTGGCTACATCTGCATTTATACATTTACATTATAGATATGTCTAAAAATATTGGTGGTAGATCTGCTTGAAGTATAAGTTTATGAATTATGTACGTGCTCAGCAATAGATTGGCAAATGTAAATATTTTGATATTTTATTAAATTAAATTGTTTTAGGAACTTGGAACAGTATCATATATTCGGATAAAATATTAAATGAATAAAATAAAAATAAATATATAAACATGTATTATAATGTATTATATATGTCTAAATATATATATTCCCATTTGTTAGAAATCCAGTTGGCCTTGACTTCAGTTTTGTTGACTCCGAGCTCATGCTATGGGACTGCCTGTATAATATTCACTTTGATTTTAGGCTTCGTCCGGGCAGCAACTCAGTTGAGTTTCAAAATTTTAGGTTTTATTTAATATTGCAGATATAACATGGCGCGTGTGCCTTTAGGTGAGTGTGAATATAGAAAATCCATCAAGATTATAACAATGGTTATATACATATTATATTTGTTTTTATATTTTTGCAGGACCTGGTCCAGGAGCTTATGGGTTACCACCGACTTTGGGGTACGAAAAGCATGATAACCGAAAACAGCGGATGCCGCAATATTCGTTTGGCGCCCGTACAAATTTGATGGGCGCCGATCCAGGACCTGGACCAGGGGCCTATCAGGTAGACAAGCTCACGCGCTATGGCCCAGGCCGGGGCGCAGAATACACTATGGCACCCATGACAAAAATAATAGGTGAGTTGCATCCGACTCTAATGCGTCGGACTCAAGCTAACACCAATCCGTCTCGATTACAGACAAGAGAGTTGGCCCCGGCCCAGGAGCACATAATGTCCATACCAAGCCGTTTTTCAAGGGGGTTACTGCACCGGCATATTCGATGGCTAAGCGTAATGAATTCAGTTTTAAGAAACATGGACCCGGACCCAGTGCCTACAAATTCGAAGTTAGTCCTATAAAGCCAGCAGCGCCAGCGTATAGCATGTGTGTATTACCTTCCATTGCACTTATCAGGGTGTCACTGTACTTATGATTCCATTTATTTTACCAGGGGTATACAAGCCAAGCTAAATCGTAAGCCAGATTCCCCAGGACCCGCGGCGTACGCTGCGGATGATTTGAACCTTAAATTAAATCGCGCGCCTCAGTATTCAATGAGGCCGATTTGTAATGTTCGCAGAGAGAATGTTGGCCCTGGTCCTAATTATTATGATTTGATGTATTATCGTCCAGGAAGAACGGGGCGCGCATATTCATTTGGCGTCCACCACTCGCCGTTCGCGCCTCCTATGATAGTCAGATGTGATAATATGTAATTGCAATATTAGAAAACTATGTATTAAGAAATAAAGTTAACTTATCATATTATGCGTGCATTGTATTATATACTTGATAGTTTGATAGTGTTTTTGGATACGAACCAAAAGCCGTATAAGATGTCAGATACATATTTACATATATGAGCGATTACTCATCGCTCAGCGATGAGTATCTTTGATTATACAAATAAAATCATGGCCATAGATTCGAGCAATTCTTGTATGGAGAGAGCTCCGTCATATAGCAGACAAATAAAATGTTGAATCATATGGAAATAGATTTAACCAATCCTATGGGTAAAGTTCCGTCAGATAGCATGTATAGGTGTGCGAACTAATGTCTATTTTATAATTTGAATACAATTTGGGTTGATAATATTTTCGAAAACAAAGCTTGCCTTGTTTTAAAGCTCATTAATTTGTTATGTTTTGATCTTTCGAATTTTGTAGAATATATCAACGTATACACTTTTGTGAAAAATTTTTGTGAATGCATCAAAACACTGTGTAATTTCTGAATACGCGCAAATTGATATAACAAATCATTTCTTGCACAAAGTGCTCCCGTTTATCAAGAAAGAAGTAAGTATATATTTTTTTAAATATTCTTATCGCATTTGTAAAGATTGCGCTTCACAATTTTATAGTCATATTTATTATGAAACTGTGTACAATAGCTTCAATTATATATATATTAATAATGGCCGCTCTGTTAGTGTTAATCATTTTAATCGCGCTGAATTCGCTGTTCACAAATTGGGTGCGTACTTTAAAAAATATTACTATTTCTATTTTTCTGGCTTTGCTCAATATTTTGATTTTATTTTAATAGAAGAAGTTTAAACTTTTACCGGGTTCGTAAAAGCACTAACCATACAACACATAGACTGGACAACTGGAACAAATTAATGTGCACACTTATTTTTTGACATTAGAACCCCATCAACTTCGTATTTGCTCGGGTTTTTACTTTTCGGGTCGGGAGAGAAAAATTGCTGATGACAAAATCATTCCGCTTCGAGCGCTCGACGGTGACGGTCGATTTTCCAAAAAATCCTGACATGTGCCGCTCTTTCCCTTGCTCTCTTTCTCTTTCTGCCCCATGCTTTTTACTCTCTGCTCTCTTCTCACAAAAATATATGTATGCTGGCACAACCAGCAAGCAGCTCACAAAAATTGAAATTTCTTCTCGACGCGATCCCATTGGTTCCCTTCTGAGCGAAGAGTATACCGAATTCTTAAACAGCTTTGCCATGCTCATGCAAAATGTTAGCGTTTTCATGATTATTTGTGGAAAGGGTATGAAAGTGTTGATGTGCATACAGAATATTTTTTCTCGCTGACCATACACACACACATTTACACTTCCTCGCTATATGTGTAGGCATTTATGTGCCTGTGTGCAATATGCTTGCTGCCTGTAGCACATTAGAACCCCAGCAGTTGATGTTCGTTTGGTTGGGTAGCGATGTGAGCTTGCATACACACACACATTTACACTTCTTCGCTATATGTGTAGGCATTTATGTGCCTGTGTGCAATATTCTTGCTGCCGCCTGTAGAGCACTATTAGAACCCCAGCAGTTGATCGTTCTGTACACATACACATTTACACTTCCTTGCCATATGTGTAGGCATTTATGTGCCTGTGTGCGATACACTTGCTGCATGTAGCAATTCTAATTTCCGAGCGATTGCTGTTGGCTAGCCAATGTCAGCATGCATACGCACACACATACATACATATGTGTACGTCTGTGATGTGATAATCACAATCGCCGAGTATCACTTGTATAGGCACTTGAATGAATGCTCTGCCTGGGGCATTTGCATGTTTCGTGCATGGGTCTCGAATATTGGGCGTGTGCCTACCTACTTTGAATTAAGTAAACGATTTTGGGTTCAAATTGCACGAGAGGTCAATTATTTTGTATTACCTGTTGATCGGTTATCATTTGTTCTTTAATATTTAGTACCTGATTTGACCCTATAGGCAAAAATGATACATGTTATTCAAATGCAGAGCATTCATTCAAGTGCCTATACAAGTGATACTCGGCGATTGTGATTATCACATCACAGACGTACACATATGTATGTATGTGTGTGCGTATGCATGCTGACATTGGCTAGCCAACAGCAATCGCTCGGAAATTAGAATTGCTACATGCAGCAAGTGTATCGCACACAGGCACATAAATGCCTACACATATGGCAAGGAAGTGTAAATGTGTATGTGTACAGAACGATCAACTGCTGGGGTTCTAATAGTGCTCTACAGGCGGCAGCAAGAATATTGCACACAGGCACATAAATGCCTACACATATAGCGAAGAAGTGTAAATGTGTGTGTGTATGCAAGCTCACATCGCTACCCAACCAAACGAACATCAACTGCTGGGGTTCTAATGTGCTACAGGCAGCAAGCATATTGCACACAGGCACATAAATGCCTACACATATAGCGAGGAAGTGTAAATGTGTGTGTGTATGGTCAGCGAGAAAAAATATTCTGTATGCACATCAACACTTTCATACCCTTTCCACAAATAATCATGAAAACGCTAACATTTTGCATGAGCATGGCAAAGCTGTTTAAGAATTCGGTATACTCTTCGCTCAGAAGGGAACCAATGGGATCGCGTCGAGAAGAAATTTCAATTTTTGTGAGCTGCTTGCTGGTTGTGCCAGCATACATATATTTTTGTGAGAAGAGAGCAGAGAGTAAAAAGCATGGGGCAGAAAGAGAAAGAGAGCAAGGGAAAGAGCGGCACATGTCAGGATTTTTTGGAAAATCGACCGTCACCGTCGAGCGCTCGAAGCGGAATGATTTTGTCATCAGCAATTTTTCTCTCCCGACCCGAAAAGTAAAAACCCGAGCAAATACGAAGTTGATGGGGTTCTAATGTCAAAAAATAAGTGTGCACATTAATTTGTTCCAGTTGTCCAGTCTATGTGTTGTATGGTTAGTGGTAAAAGGCAAACAAGAGAAATGTATCGAAAAACTTGAGCAAAACATTATGCTATCGATATATTAACTACTCCAGCAAACGGTTTAGGTGTATTGCAATTTATTGAAAAACAAAAATTAATGTATATATATGTCGTACATGGGTGTATGTGTACAAATGTATGATTTATATTCAATATATAAGTACACATACACACCTACAGATGAACTATAAAAATAAGAATTATATTTTGGTTAATTACGGTTCTGTTAAGTTCATTATGGGTTTAATTTGTAATGGACTTTAAGGATAACATCAAGTTTTGCTTGTATTTTTTAGTAAATAGTAATAACAGTAAGAGTTTTTTTTTTTGAAAAAGGCGCCCTCTGTTAATAACATTTTTGCGAAGCGTTAAATGTATTTCTGTTAAAGAACTAGTACTGTGACCAACTTAACTAGTTTTCAGCTGTTGTAATTTTAGTTTTTTTGTTTAAATAAGTTGGCAAAATTGTAATAAAATTTCAGTCACCTCTTCACTGACTTCAAATGTGTTTACTAAGTGGAATTGGAAATAAATGTGAATTATGCTAATCACCCCTCGTCCGGCACTCGCTTGTAAATAAATTTAGTTAAGAGTAAGTGAAACTGCTATTAAAATCATTATAGCTAGGCAGTCCAAATTCTTGCCGTAAGGCAGCTAATGGTATGTAGACAACTCAATATAGGAATTCTAGCTGCCACATATCACAATTGGTGCAACTGAATTATAACGCCTTCGAGTTGAGTGGTCATTAAACGCGACATAAAAATAGCTAAATACTTTGAATATTAATTTACAGTTTTTTATTCTGATGCACGCAGTTCACAATTGGTAATATGCTGAGTCAAGTCGCGGGTGCTGCCAGTGCAGGCGGCACCCCATTGGAGGTTGCGGCTACATTACAAACAGCTGCAGCAAATAACGAGACTGAGGCGTCAATGTCGCCACCATCTGAATCTCGACCATTTGGGACAAGCAGTAGCTCTAGCAATCGAAAGTCGGGCGGGGGCACTACAGCGTCTAAGAGCTCAGACAACCGGGAGTTTCAATTCTTTTTCGAGGATGAGGTATTTCGCATCGATCGTAAGGGTCGTGTGCGATTTGGTGTTGTCACTGGGACAGCCGAGTCATACTCTTCCGATGATGAGGAGGAGGAAATGAATGACGTGCTCGGAAAAGGCGAGGTGCGCGTCGCCTTCTATCCAGACGGCAAGGAAATTGTGAGAACTGAAAAATCGGTAAGTATATTGAGGTTATGTAATTTATACAGCTTAGCACACGGTACATATGTATATAAATATATGTACGTAGCTAAGTACGTTTGTAGACGTGTATACATAACTGTGAATAACAGTTTCTTGTATTTAGACAACTGTTTTGTCTTTTAGGCACTTCGGCAATGACACGTGTTGTTTGCTTTCTACTATTGTATGTTTTTCAAACTTAAAAGTCGAAAAATGTGTGTGATTTCAGATTGGCCTCGTCGACCGGACACTAATGCCAGGAGATGTGGTACGTCGCCGCCTTCCTGGACAGAAACATATGTCTGGTCAGGCTGGTTATGTGCGCGACGTTAACGTTCGCGCAGATGTCAAAGTGCTGGGCACCAAATATGTAATCCGGAATGTACCCTCGGAGCGCCTGAAACCCATTTCAGAGTGGTCGCGTGATGTGCCCGTATGTTTAGGGAACTGGATTGGTTATACTGTTGGCGTAGACGAGTCTGCTGTATTAAAGTAAGTAATTAACCGCAGCTCGCAGTCAGGGTGGGGCTTTTATTCGATACCTGACTGATTTTCTTTTGCAGATCTAGCTATGGCACTCTTATTGAAATTACATCGAATGATTTTCACAAGTTCAAGGATGCTTATGGACCGACTGAGCGCGAAGTGTTCAATCCGAGTGTTTATTATCCAAATAATGTGGTTATTGGTCGTTTGCCACCTTTGGATCGCGTCATTAATTTAACACCGGACCTGCCCTTGCCAACGAATCGCAAACGACGCTCTATGGTGAGTAATAATATTTCACTGATTACATTATATCATAGCATTATTTGATGCATTTATGACGTCACTAGTTGCTCAATAATTTCGCCGCGTATATATATGTGACGTGTAACTTAATTTAAATTTAAATATCATTATGCCATTATTACGTCAAAAATTTATATAAACGACTACTTGATCGAAGCTATTTATATTAATTTCTTATCATATTATTTAGTACACTGTGGAATCTGTTAAGACTACTTCTATAACTGTGGCTTGGACATTCAAAGCCACACCGCAATTTGATAGTGGTACGGAATTGGATCCTCTGAAGCAGCCTAAGAGCTGTATAAAGGGCGACGATTTGGCAAATGTTAAGCGCTTGAACATTTATGAATCTTATATGCTGCAAATTCACGATCGATTCTACCTCAAATATTCGAAATGTGATAAACTTGTAAAATATTCCGTCTGGGAACAGGAGCAAGGTAAGCATAATGACATAATACGTGTTTATATGTATGACCAGCTCAGTTATTTTCCAGCCAAGTTGTACCAGACCATATACGAGCGCCAAAAGAGTGAAGAAAATCAGCAATCTGACCAGAAGGAACAGTCAAAGCTAAACTCATCCGGGGGCATAGAGAATGTACCCTCTCCGTCAGCGCCATCCAGCTCTCGTAGTAGTAACATTTTCAAGTTGCGGCGTCTCAGTAATAAACCAAGCAATCAACGACTAAATCGTTCGCCAACTGAAAACGACCCGACTAATGTTTCACTAAGGTTGTCAACCTCAACGAACTCGAGTGAGAAAAAGACGCGTGCAAACATCGATGAGACTTGGGAAACGGCTGATGATGAGGGCGAAGAAGAGGCTATACAGGAAACTCAGGACGTAACAGAAGCAATTGAGGTCTCAGCTACGACCCCAGAGACTGAAGGCGAAACCGTGAATCCATTGAACTCCTTTGCTTCTCAGGCCGCCCGTATTGTTACGCGGAATTTTAAGCGTAGGTCAAGCAAGAAAAAGCCGCGTCCCAGTAAGAAATCTGCAATACCAAGAAAGGAAAGTGATCCCAAAGATGGCGATGATATGGTGGTAGAAACTTTGGTTGTATATAGCTCATTAACGGTAGTGTGGCAGGATGGATCTGTAGAATCTGGAATCCCTTCAACCGATCTGTATCCAATACACCATTTAGACAATCATGAGTTCTTTCCTGGAGATTTTGTCAGCAAAGCTAACGACTACAGTACGTCACAGATGGATTACGGTGTCATACAATCCGTGGATCACGATGAACGCATAGCCAAAGTTAAGTGGTTCAATATCTATGGCCATATGGATCATCCAGTGTAAGTATGTGACTTTAATTGGGGATTTCTGTAATTATTGATCAGCTGTTCCACAGTCCAGCATACAAGGATGTGGTAGAGCTCAGTGTCTACGATTTGAAGGATCATGCGGACTACCAGTACCGACCAGGCACCATGGTCATAAGAGTATCGAATTTCACAGGAGAGGATCTGAATTCAACGGCTGGACAGGTTATTGATAACTTCCCTGATGGTCGTGTACGGGTTTGGTGGGCCAAAGGTCATATTACTATGTGTTATCCTCAGGATCTCTTTGAAATCCATCAAAGCGATACACAGGATGCCTACGAGTCGGACGATTCGGATAACTCCTGGGAAACACAATCTGAAAATAGTCAGACAATGAATATGAGCGCTAGCATCGAATCAATGGATGTGGAAGATCACATTATATCCGGAATTGATCGTGCCAAAGAAGCTATTCAGCGTCTTGAAAAAATTTTCCACGTGCTACCAGAGCAGCGCAAAGCTGATATTCTCAAAGACTTGTTGGCTGTATACAATAACTGCCGGTTCCTAGATCGTTTTCTTAAAACCGATTTCTTTCACGAAGACTACTTTAATGGTATATTATGCTTAAAGAAAAAAGACCAACCCCCGAAGCAGCCAGAATCAGCAGTTTCATCCGACAAATCTAAAACAAATACAAGCAATACTCCTGAACCTAATTTGGATGTAGCTAATATTGCTATTGAAATGATCATACCCGACATTGCTCCTCCTGTAGTTCGTCAAGCAATAAAACTGGAGATACCTCCCATCCCTCATGGGGCATCGACATCGACCCCAAATAAACGAAAGTCCTCTACTCGCGTGGAAGAGGTGCAGTGCAAAAAGACTAACAGCAGCGAAAAAATCAATGTTGAGGATTCCGCAGAGCAAGCTGTGTTATTGGACAATATATCATTGTCGGAAAGTGAGACACAGCTTACATACAATGAGCTCATTACGAAGTACCGCAGCGAATATGCAGATATGATTAGGACGGCACGTGTTAGTATTGCAAAGGCCTTCGAGAAGCATAAGAGCAGCAAGGTAATTATTCCATTATTGCGCATATCGTAATTCTTGCTATAATTTATATTATTTAAAGAATGATTCTGGGGTTCATTCGCGCGGAGAAAATAGTTCAAATGAAGTCACTGCTGGAAGCGATTCAAAGGACAATAGCCAAAGTGAAAAGAAACAGCCGATGTTAAGATCGTCTTCCAACACCAGTATTGAGTTAGTAGCCAACCATGATGCAGATGTCTGTGCAGTATTTTGTTTTCTGATCAAAGAGCAAATGGCAAAGTGCCGCGAGGCAATAGTAGAGACATTTGGCAGAAATAAAACTGAAGACAAAGAAGCAGATGAGCATGTGCTCATGTGCGATATGGAAGGAGATGATGATACTGAGATTTCAGAACATGATACGCCGCCTACATTGGATAAGGATCAAGATCAGATTATGGAACAGCCATTAAGTCTGAATGGACTCTCTGAGTCATTGCCGCCAATCGAAAGTCCAACTGCTTGTTCATCACCCTCGCCTATGATGTCAATTCCACCTAACAATAATTGTTTTGAGGTAGTTCCAAACGCACCACTTGGGCATTACTTTATTGGAAATATTATACATCCGAACAATAAGGCGCACTATCAGCGTGCCGTTCAGCGCGAATATGCTATGCTGCAGGCATCGCTACCGCCAGGTGTTGTTGTGCGTGCCTTTGAGGATCGCATGGATCTCATATCTGTCATGATGGTGGGTCCAAAGCGCACACCTTATCAGAATGCCCTATTTTTCTTTGACTTTCAAATGGGTTGCGATTATCCCAAGAGTCCGCCAACTTGTCATTATATAAGTTTTTGCACGGAACGTCTTAATCCTAATCTGTACGAAGAGGGCAAGGTGTGTGTCTCTCTATTAGGCACTTGGTCTGGACGTGATACGGAGGTTTGGTCACCACAAAGCACAATGCTGCAGGTTTTGGTCTCTATACAGGGACTCATACTTGTGGATGAGCCCTACTATAATGAGGCTGGCTATGAGAAGCAACGTGGTATGACGATGTCAAGTGACAAATTTGAGTTTGTATTATTAAAATAATATCAATCTCTTCATTAGGTACTCAGTTAGGCAATGAAAACTCGCGTGTCTACAATGAAATGGCAATAATAAAAATTGTCCACTCCACTGTAAAACAATTGCAGAATCCTCCATTCATATTTCGCAAGGAATTGATTGAGCACTTTAAGGAATTTGGAACTGAGTTATATAGCCGCATGAAAGCCTGGTCTGAATTTTCGGAAGATGCACAGCGATTAAAAATAACAAATATTAATGGTTAGATATACGTTTGTTACATTAAAAGTATTTTTTAATGGAACCGTATTCTACAGATATGCCGAAGGACTACAAAACACCATGTGAGCTACCCGAATTTCCACTGTTGCCTTGCAGTCGCGGATTTTGCATTGCTGTCAAGGGGATCTTGGAAACCTTACAAAAAGAGTTAACTGCACTCGAAAGAAAGCAAGAACAGGAGGCGGATGTTCCTGCTGTGGCCACAGCACCGCGTGCTGCACCCGAGGATGTATGATTTAAGCGAATATGCGCAATGCTCTATGTTTGTCAGCCTTGCCTTTGTTGTGGTGCCTATTATATGAAAAACAAGACTATCACCACCTGCTCTTGAAATTGTACCTATTGCTGGGCCAATTTCTTTTATATTTAAGTAATTACAGCTCGAATACTATCAACCTTATTAACATGGCTTATAGACCGGCTAACAAACTTTATAACCAAAAAAAGATATTTTTCCTAAATTTGTCGCTTATTATTTGTAAGAACTTTTTATTTAATTAGTTAGTGTCTTCATCGTTTTATATTAATCTCAAGTTCGAGTGTATACAAAAAATAATATTGCCTTTAAGTAACGTCAACCAAGCTTATTGTTAAGATTAACATTTTCTGTACATAGTCTAGTGTTGTCTCAATTTATTGATCTATGAATTATGTTGTATATTTATGAATATTGTCGTCGAGTTCTTATCAAAATATTTGAGCAAATCCCTTTTCTTGTTCACCTATTCATTATTATTTATATTGTATTTATATTAATTGCGCGATAGCTTAGTGCACTTAGTCCTAATATGAAGCTCCGTCTGGTAGGGAGCCGATGCATTCCACTATTTATAATGTAGTAAATCAAGCAATTGGTTATAACGCTTGCTTCAAATTAAATAAGCTAGAAAATGCCAGATACTATGTGAATAATAAATTACCAATTTTATTTATTAAAGTAAACAATCGGATTAAGGCTCTAATTTGTCCAACACCCACTCCACATACTGTCCCACTCGAGTGTAGACTCCCGGCCAGCCTTGCAGTCCGCATGGCTTGGGGCCGTAAGAAGTGACGCCGGCCACAAAGAATACTTCTTTCATTCCCACATTGGTAGCTACCATTAGTGGTCCGCCAGAGTCACCTTGACAGGTGTCAATATTTATTTTGCCACCTGCGCACAGCTGTGAGCTATTCAGATGCATCTGGTAGCTGCGGTATTTATCTTGGCAGCTTTTCAGCTTCCACACATCGACACTGATTTTAAGCTTCACATTGCTGGGCTTACCATCTTCGGTGACGCCCCAGCCTGCAACATCCATGGCATAGTCCTCAAAATTGTTGTTCCGTACATCGTCACCCACCGGCAGACAGATGGGCTTCACATATTCCGTAAAGCTAACGTACCGCTTGAGTCGCAACAGCGCAATGTCGTGCATTTGGTCAATTGAGTTTGGGACGTACAGCTCGTGCAGAATACTTTTTTCAATCTGAATGTCCAAGTGCATGGGTGCGCAGGTTCGTTGCTTGCTACTCAGTTCGGTGATACAGTCCGGAGCAGTGCTGATGTTCCACTCGCCCAGACGGACGCTGTGCAACTCCCAGCCATACATTTGAAGCTTATTGCTGGCCAAGCAATGGCCGGCGGTCAGCACGTAGCGAGAGTTTATTAAGGCACCGCCGCAGTGGAAGCCCAAGTCATTATTGGCTGCAAGCAATAAATAATCAGAATCATTAGATGGGGTTGGAAACTAGATAGAGTTTTTTAAATCTCACCCTTTTTATATTGTAGCAGCGCCATCCAGGGAAACTCGAAAAGTTGCGTCTTAACGCCACCAATAATGCGATTGGCAAACATAATCCCACAATTTCCAATACTTGGCAATACATTGCCCGGCTCGGGCTCGTCTCCTGCACGATTTTCAATAGGATTCCCATTTTGTGTGCCTGTGTTATTGCTGGTGCCTTCGCCTGTGCCCTGCATCCGACGTTTGCTATCTGGACAGCAGACAAGAATGCGCTGCACCAGGCCGCTTTGACGTGTATTATCCAAGCCGCATTGACTATCGGAGAGCAGTTGACGTTGCTCCGGCGTTGTCTGGCTTATGTTCAGTATCTCGAAGAGAAATGGGCAGTCGCGTATATGAATGCATAGGCCGCGTTCCTTACTGCCCTTTGCCTCACAGCTACCATAACTAAATTGCGCAGTGGCCGCAGCTAACGAAGAACAGCTCAATGTTAAATAGAATTACAAAACTATTGCCACTACCGGTAAGACCGGTTGCAGTCATGACGAGAGTATAGATCGAGGTACAGGATGAGATAACCAAAAAGCGTTAATGACCTTACCAGTAATGTCAACAGCGCACAATGCACCAACCAATATCAGCTGTAGTCTTAGTGCCGCCATTACTGTCAGATTACGTCCGTGATATTTACGTGAATCAATCACGGCGAGCTTCGAATCAAGACTAAGCTCGGTTCAACATTAACGAGCAGTTGATAGCTACCAGACGGAGGCTGCCCGGTATCTCTCTCAATAAATCGGCCAGATGTCAGAGGTGATTGATTGTAAATGAGCTATAAGCTACCCACCAATATAGCGACCCAGCGACCCACAAATAAAGAATCCACAACTTTTCAAGTCTGTTTCCATTCTGCGCTTTACTCGGAATTCGTTGCACTTGCAAATGCAACCAACTTACAATCAAATGATTAAATCTAACGCCAAGAACAAATGTGTTAACGTGTTGCGGCATTGCTTAACCTGTTATTGTGTTCTGATTATACGAGTATGTTTATACGCTTGGATGTGTTTGTGTTTATAACTTTATATGATGCAAACAGAGCTGGAAATGAAACTAAATCTTGTTGGTGTTGTTGGCATAGTTGTAGACCTGCTGAAAACCTTCACCGTCATCGCCCTCGCCGTCGTCCGAATCATCGGAATCGAATGTATTGTCGGGAATATCGTACAAGCGAATGATTGGCTTGTTGGGATCCTTCATAATCAGATATTTGCCGTCCTTCTGCTTCATCACAAGGTCAATAATACACCGCAAAATACCCCAGGCGTTGTCCATGCTCAAATTAATCTGCGTGGCAAACTCATGTGGTTTAAATTGCTGGGTGCCCAAGATAACGTGACGCGAATGATCACGTGGATTAATACGCGACACATAGCCCAGTTTTAGCTGATCGGAGCCGGCGAGCACAGCTTGCACTGTCCACTTGGCCAGCTTGCAGGCATTGTTCCTCAGCTCGTTGGCCAGCACAGCGCCACGTTGCGTATCAAGTTTCTGCCGCCACTCAACGCCATTGGCCAGTTTGGAGTCCCATTCGTTCAGTGCCTTGATGGACAAAAACTGGGGCTCTCCGCTAGGGGTTTGGAGCACACCATCATGTTCGCAACGGGCGACAAGCACCTGTTAAATAAGCGTTTAAATTAATACCAACTATTGGAATAGGAATTAATGAGTAAGTAGTGCTTACAATATCGCTTCCTAGCTCCCATTTCTTGTACCGGTAGCCAACACTAGCCACCTGGATGTCCTCATCTTCGCTGATAAAGGGATTGGGCTCCTCAAACTTATACTTGGCCTCCTGGTCACCGGTCTTGAGCACTTGCTGACTAAAGTTGTGATTTATAAAGGTGGCCTCAATCGCCAGATTACGCGGCGAATTGCATGAGCTGTCGTCATCAGTAGGCGGCTCAACGCTAGTCTCATTCACGGTTAGCAAATCGAATTCGGTATGGTCACGTTTGTCCATGAAGATCTTATCACCTGTAAATGAAAGCATGGGTAGAGCATTTCCCTTTTGTATAAGCTAAATATGCCTTACCAACTTTCTCAATGACAATATCCCAAGAGTAATTGGAGCGCGTCGAGCACATAATGGTAGCCAAAATAGCATCCGTGGCAAACACATTACCAATAGTTTTAGACAGACGACGTATAACCGGATCATCAGTCGTGGTTACCGTATGCACAATACGATCGATCTTCTGCAGCGGTTTCTCGTTCTTCACATTGATGCGATCATACGTCTTATCATAGTATTCCAGGGTTCCACAAGTTGTGATATCTTCACCTTCCTTAATGTTCGGCAACGAGAGCTTGATGAGACGCGGGAAGTCCATCTCCTCGATGGAGGCCCAGTCGGCCCGCACAGCAACCGAAGATTCGCGCATCTTGGGTGGCGGACCGCGATTGCCAAATCGCTTGCCCACACCACGGCGAGGATCGCGGGCCTTCACATTCTTGCTGCTCAGAGTGATCATACCATGACCATGCGTGTTAAGACCACCGCGAGCATTACGGCCACGTCCAGACCGTGAATTACGCATATTGCGGAAGCGTCCGCGTTGATGCGGTGGCTTCTGGATTCGGGCCGTATCCACTAGATGGAAAGTTGTCTCGTCCTCCTCATGATAATACGCATACTGGTTGCCAGTACCAAAGGTAGAAGCATATTTATCTGCAAACAATATACATATGTATTAGTCTATATTCAGTTGCCACGACACACACACACAAACAAAGCGATGATATTTAAACATAACCTCACTTTGTGCATATGCCAACAATAAAATTTGGATGAAACATACTTTGATACTTCTTGTCATTATTGGAGGTGTTTGTCCAATCGCAGATTTTGCCCAAGCGATCGTTCTTGCTGAATGGCTGGTATGGCACATCCTTAAACGTGTCCGGTAGCTCGCATGGTCCCCAGCCCTTTTCGTTAAACTGCACGGTCGGTTTCTCGAAGCTCGGAAACTGAGCCGAGGTATTAATAGTTTCGCTCATTTCACTCTTTTCACAATATGACCTCTTCTCAATTATTATATTCAATTATAAATAAGCCCGTAAGAATTATAAAGGCCGTGTGTAAAAAAAACTATGATGGGCTCGCAAAATTGATGCGAAGGAGAGAGCGACGGTCACCGCGATTACTCTTAGAGATGTGCGGTACTCAACAATCAGTAACGGTTAGTTAGTATTTTGAAAGTAACGATTATGTAAATTAAAGGGTAGCATTTTCATTAATCGGATATCGATTTGTTTAACGGAATACATTTAATTATTATTTTATTTAAATTTTAATGTAAGTACAACAAATATTAAATGTACATTTTATTTTCTCAATGTGATAAGATCATATTGGTTTTGTACAGTCTCCTTTTTGCCAATAGATTGACTCTGGTGAGTTAATGGCAGATTTGACAAACTATTTATTGATTTAGCAAAGCCACTATGGTTAGTGGCAAAGCTTATAATTATAAGCTGGAAAGGCTTGTGAATTCGGACACAGCAATATTCATATTTCTAAAACGATCAATATTTCACAGCAAAGAACTAAAAAAAAAAAAAAAAAAAAATACCCTATAAGTAAGTTAAAGTTAAGTTTGAATAGAAAAATGTACAACAATTTTTTAATTCCATATTTTTTTTTTTTTTTTTTTTTTAATATTTACTTTTAATAAGGCTTAAGCAATAAATTTTATAATTAAATATAATATAAATTGTAACATTATATCTATTATTACAGCACTTTGCACATAGAAAATTTTTAATGCCCTTCATACACACAGCAAAGTTTAAACGAAAATCAAAACTAAGTTATAAGGTTCTCGCTAATCGGATGATTTTCATTTTTATCGTGGACGACTATTGGGAAATCGGCTATGTCTGAATACAACTTATATCCCTATTGGCTATATATACTTCAGACTGTTTGGAACACACGCTCGCTTAGGGTTTAATGTGTAAGAAGGTTTATGGGGCAGTTCATGCTTTGTTACAGATTTAATTGGTCTCATTAACTGATATATCAAGATCTTCAATATGCCTTGGTTCCGCTTATGTGCAAGTCAGCCCTTAAACATGCTGACACTTCAGTTCTGTGGTGCGCTTATAAAAGCATCCAGGACCCATGACCAATCCAACAGTTCCGATCAAGATGTGGGGTAAACAGTCCGCAAATGTATTGCCCGATTCCGAGCAACTGGCTAGCTTCTGGCTGCATTTGCTAGCGGAGCTGAGATTCGGCACAGTTTTATACTACAGGGCGGAAGACTGTGAGTGCTGGATGGAAAAATTATTAAGAGAAAGCAACGTAACTGCATCCACCTTGGTATGGAGCGAATTGTTTTACATGCCCTATTTGAAGGAAGAGCAGAACACCAATATTCTGGGCTTGGTTTGTTTGGACGCTGATTCGTATAAGCCCGTGCTGAATGCGCTGGGAACAATGCTGAACCAAATGAGAGAGGTGCCGCTGCTGATACAGATCTGCGAAAAGGATTCGAGTCGAGGAGATGAACTGCAGCTGAGCCGGCAGATTCTTAAGAAGTGCCAGGATCTGCTTATGCCGAACGCGCTGCTGCTGTTCAGCGATTTCTTCAGCACGGGCATTATTTACGCCTTTCGAATGTTTCCCACATTCGGATTACTATCGCAGCTCTACAGTCCCAGCTCGATTCTCTATCCGTATAAGCTTGCCAATCTGCATGGCCAGATTATAAGGACACGACCCGATCTTTCGCAGCCGTACGTAGTTATGTACACGGATCGCAAAGGAAATAATGTTACCAGCGGAGTACTCTGGCGGATGTTGAAGGCCTTTGCACAACAATTGAACGCCACGCTAGAGTTGAGCTTGGATCCCACTTCAAGCAAGGTCAACTCCATTAGGAGCGGCCTTTTCAAACTGCTGGAGCAAACGAGCAAAGATGAAATTGACGTTACCAGCAGCATCTATCCAATGATCATGTCGTCGAAAAGCACCTTAGGTATGTTCAGCTATCCCGTTGCCGTTAAAGGCTTATGCACTATGCTGCCGGTTGAGCGTGTGGTAAGTACCCGTGCGGCCATTCGTGGAGTGCTGGAGTCGCCCTGGATGTGGATATATATAGCTATTATCTACTGTTTGTTTCGATGGATACGCAAACGTCGTTTGTTGGGAAGAGCGCTCCTCATGTTAATTCCCTCACTGATTCAACTCACGCTGCTCTGCACGGTGGTGGCACAGCTTTCGGCTCTCTTTATTCATCCTCAACAAGTTAAATTCATCTCCAACTTGGACCAGTTACAGGCAGCCCGATTGCAGATAGTAGGATTGCGCTCAGACTTTAATAAATATCCCGAGGAAATGCGCATCAAGTACCCATCGTCCTTTATATCATATGAGAACATGACCAAATTTATATTGCTGCGGAATAGCCTGAACACCTCATATGGCTACACGATTTACGGTCTGAAATGGCATTTCTATAATGAGTTGCAAAAGTTCTTTAAGCGGCCCGTATTTCGCTACTCCAAGGATATTTGCATTTATAAGCAATCACTTAATTCGGTTTTGATTCGCGAAAACTTTTTGCATCGCCATCAGCTGAATTTGCATTTCCTTTGGTTGCGTCAGAGCGGAATATTTTACTTTTTTTTGAAGCAGCATTTCTTCGATTTACTGCACGCCGGCCACCACAAACTCGAGGACTTGAGTACCCGAATCGAAATAGCCCCACTCAAATACGCCGACCTAGATTTTGTTCTGTTGCTATATGGCTACGCAATGGCCGTATCAATTCTGATATTTGTCTTTGAGTTGCTTGTGTACTACGTCAATGTTTGCCTGACTACATTGTAAAAGTTTTAGTCGAAGCAAATAATTAACAATATATTTCTGATATGTGTGGCTTCAATACTCTTTTGCAGGTGCTCTAACTGTTAGTATGTAGTTTCAAATAAATAAAAAAATAATGGAAATTAAAATTTCACGTTGTGTCGTGAAAATTACGAGTGGAGTTAAGTTACAAATAGGATCGAGTCGCAATAATTACTCCTCTGCATTGTCCAAAATCTAATTATTTAATAAATATTGTTCTCATCAGAAAAAAGTAAATATAAAGAAATAAATAATTATATTCAAACAAAATTAAATTTGGGGTCAAACTAGTATTACGTTTTTAGATCATATTAAGGATTTCTGTATGCTTTTGTTTAGTTTCGATAAATAAATTAAAGACTTTTAAAAATAACAAAGGTAGCTAATAATTATAATATAATATAGGACAAATTATATATTAAAAAATAAATAAAGGAGAATTTATTCTGCAAATATTTTCATGCAAATATAAATCCCCGGAATATTAAAAATTTTATTTTTTGTTTTCGAGCCTCATTAAATGAAAATTAAAGTATATATATTTTTATACCCTGAACCCATTGAAAATGGGAATTCAGGGTATAATGGTTTTGTGAAAATGTATGTAACAGGCAGAAGGAGACGTCGCAGACCCCATAAAGTATATATATTCTTGATCAGCATAAAAAAATAAGTTGATTGAGCCCTGTCCGTCTGTCCGTCCGTCCGTCCGTCCGTCCGTCCGTCCGTCCGTATGAACGTCGAGATTTCGGAAACTACAAGAGCTAGAGAGCTGAAATTTCACATGAACACTCATATGTTAGCTACGCAGTACGAGTTTATTTTGTTTTTTCGATAACTCATCCCATTTCCAAATTATCGATAAAAAATCGAAAATTCGTTTCAATTTTTTATGTTTTTTGAGCATAACTTCTACACCGTTTTAGCTAAAGACTTTAAATTTGTATATTTAGATAGATATTATGAATACGCAGATTATGTAATTTTTGGATTTTGGATGCCACGCCCCCTTCGCCCACAATTTGCAAAAAACCCATTTCAAATACTAGAGACTTGAAATTTGGCACATAGATACATTTAGATTTTCTTAATCTACTCTGAAAATTTCATAAAGATCATGCATCTAGAAATTGAGTTATAAGTGTTCAAAGTATAGCCCAACCCACCCCCAAGCCACGGCAGCAACTGCGCGGTTAGCAGAGCGCGCGCCTATACTTGCGTAAAGAAGAAGAGTATCACCTTTTTTGGGTTCAGGGTATCTCGTAGTCGAGCCGTCTCGACTAGAGCCTTCTTACTTGTTTAATAATAAATTTGTATATTTTCAAATTTTCTGTCAAAGTACCCGCAACGCGAGAGTATTAAGGTCATTTGATTAAGTCTTTTAATAGCAATAACTGGCAAATAAATTCAGTTAGTTGCCTAGAGTACTTAGCCATGAATGATAGTCTTAAAATCTACGCTGAACTGCTTTCGACCATTGTTCGCTTCAATAGCATTAGTACAATAGTCTATTTCGACCCCGAGAATGGAAGGGATGGCTGTCAACTGCATGGTCTGCTATCGTCGATTGGCAAGAGCATTCCTTTGCTGTTGTGGCGGTCAGTGGAAGCCTTAAAGCTGAAAACATTGATCAATGAACAATTTTTGTTCGTGGCTTGTTTGCCCGGACTCTATCGACTCGACTTGCTGAAGACGATTGCAACCAGTTTGCGGTATATACGGGAGACCAAACTGCTTATTGAACTGACCATCGGTCAGGATGTTGCCCTGGTCAGCCGAGTATTGCAGTATTGTCTGCAAAGTCAGATGCTCAATGTTGCCATAATCTCGGGAAACTTTGGGCAGACTCAGGCGTTGTTCGTCTACGATGCGTATCCCGACTTCATGCTGAAGAATCAAACATTTTCGGGTCTTCAAAACATATATCCGGATAAAACGACTGATTTAATGGGTTTTCGGATTCGTACGATGCCCGATCTCTCTGAGCCGAACACCATACTCTATCGCGATAAGGAAGGGAATAGTCGCCTACTGGGCTACGTCTGGAATATGGTGGCGGAGTTCTCGCGTAAGCACAATGCCAGCTTACAACTGATGGAAGAGACGAGGAACCTTAAGTACCTGACGCACATCCAGGTATTGGATCTGGCACGCGACAACGTCGTGGACATAGCCGCAAGCGTGCAGCCATTGACGCTGCGCCACCTGGATCGCTATCATCAGTACGCATATCCAGCAAACATCGCCAGCTGGTGCACCATGCTGCCCAGGGAGCCGCTCGTCGAGCTGAGAGAGGCGTACTTTTGGATGATGCCAGCGGTCACCATGGGGTTGCTGGCAGTGCTGTGGCTATTCCACGATCTGCTGAGGAGTCGTTGGCAACGCTACAGACGTCAGCTTGGCATCGGCTGGAAGGTGTTGGCCGTAATGTTGACCTGCAATGTGCAGGGCCGACTGTTGATGCTGTTCGTTGCCCCGCCCAATAAGCCGCATATTCCCGACTTTGAAGCTCTCTCCAATTCCAAGCTGCGCATCTTCGGCATCCGATCCGAGCACAATTTGTATGACTTTGATATGCGCACGAGATACTCGCAGGCATTCTACCTCAGCGACAAAATGTCAGAGCTGCAGTGGCTGCGCAACTCCCTCAACACATCGTACGCCTACACCGTCACCTACACCAAGTGGCAGTTGTACGAGGAGCAGCAGGCATTCAGCCCCCGGCCGCTGTTCTACTACTCAGAGAATTTTTGCTTCTACCAGTATGTGCCCTTCGCCTTGGTCATTCCGGAGAATTCTCCGCATCGCACTACTCTCCATAAATTCATCCTGCAATTGAGTGAATCGGGCCTACATAACTATTGGGTGAGCAAGAGCTTCTACTACATGGTGCAGGCAGGCAAATTAAAAATTCAGGAATTTGGTGAAGTGCATAGGTTCCATTCCTTGTTGACTCAGGACCTATTCGATGTCCTGCTAGCCTATCTAATAGGCATCATAATTAGCCTGACTCTCTTTGGAAGCGAGCTATTTATATATCACGCAACATATTGGTTAAACAATTAAAGAGTTGTGTATGTAAGCATAATATGAATTCAAATACTTTGTTTAGTTTACTTGAGTTCCCTATAGAAAAATAATTACCAATAGTCAAAGGAATCTATAGTATATCCTACCTAAAATAGAATCGGTTTTAATGGTATTTTTATGAAGTTTAACGGGAAGGTAATGCAATATAGCTATAATAAAATCCGACATGGACTTTAAGCGCTGTTAACAGATGTTTCGTGTTATTTGCTTTTCCGAAATTAAATTATTGGAAAAAATGATACTACTCGTGGTGTTGTGAACTAGATCATTCCAAACCCAATTGTTGTTTTGCAGCCCTGTTAGCTATCGAGGGATCGCAGCCCTGGGTTTCCAGCTTCGATACGTCGATACTTTAGTCTTGAAAATGAGCCGAAGAGCGGCAGTTCAAGATATAAAATTAAACGCAAAACATTAAATAGACAAAACATTGGTGTATTTTATATATATTCAATAAAGTTTAAGTTTGTTATGATATATATATAAACGATACAGTGTAAATTTGTTATATGTTCTGGATGCAGAACAGTTTTAATTTTATCATGATATTGGCGCTCTTTGGATATGTTGATCGCAATTACATGGAATTGTGAAATTCGGCGCAATGCAGTGATACACACATATATATGTACATGTGTGTCTGTATTGGCTTAGCAACCGTCTTATATGCATGTGAATCGCAATTACATGGAATTGTGAAATTCGGCGCAATGCAGTGATACATACATACGTACATGAATGTCTGCATTGGTATTTCTACGCTTCGAGTGTATATGCATGTACATATATAACAAATCAAGATGTCAGTTTTAAGAAGTGCGAAGAAACAGAAGAAAGAAAATAAGAAAACAAATGAAAAGTTAAATGAATTTTCGGAAATGGATTCGAATAATAATGATATGGTTATTAATAAAGAAAAAGATAATGATAATAACGATTTGATTGGAATCTTATTGGAACAAATAAAGCAATTAACTACGCAAGTGTCTACGATGCAGCATAGTCAAGCTGAACAGATAAATAACATGAAGAAGAGCATAGAGGAACTACAAGCTTCGCAGACGACAGTTTGTGAAGGCGATGGACTAGTTGGAGCAGCAAAGGGCGGCCCAATGATTGCTATAATGGATGCTGGTGGCTTAGAGACCGCATCAAATGTAAACGTCACGCCTACACCGAAACTGGACACACACGAGGTGGTATCAGCAAACGAAGGCATTGGTTCTGGCAATACCCTTGGACTCAGCACAAATGACGATCGTGGCAAAAGCAATGGCAAGAAGGATGCGTATACTGGAGGCGTGTATGGCGTCTCACATGAAGCAGCACTTGTGACCAAATTGGATGGTCAAAGAGTCACACAGGGTGACTTATGTGACAACCAGGATATGCTAAGAAGAGAATCTGGAATTGAAACAGGGCAGCAAGCGGCGCCAACTGGTGGCAACGTGAGCTTCGGTATACCCAATCAAGGAGGCGTGTATGGCGTCTCGCATGGAAATGGTCCAACTACTTATGGAACCTATGGCGTTGGTACTAGAAGTGGAGTCCCCAATACAGATGAATCGTTTGTTGCAGTCGGCATGTATGGTAACGTATCGGGGCATGAGGGATTCCAGGGTTGCGATCAGATAGATTTGGCTGCACGGGGCCGTAGAATATATAATAGAAATGAACAGAATAGAACACCTATGAGTATGTCACATGGTTCACCACTGTATAAGTTAATTGATTTGCCAGAGTTTAGAGGAAATGCTGAAGATTGGCCCGTATTTGTTACAATGTTTAGGGAATCTTCTGCAGCGTATGGATACTCTAATTTGGAAAACTTGCTCAGATTGCAGAAGAGCTTGAAGGGATCGGCCAAAGAAGAAGTAAAAGGACTTCTGATTAATCCAATAAATGTGGAACGCATTATAGAGCGTCTCCAATTTACGTATGGGCGACCAGAGTTACTCATAAAAAGCCAATTAGAGGTGATTGGTGAGATTCGTCCGGTCAACGAGAATAATTTGGAGCAATTAGTACCTTTTTCGTCTAAAGTTGAGAATTTGGTAGTATTTCTACAATCGGCGAATGCAATCCAGCATTTGCACAATCCAGTACTTTTGGAACAACTCGTTGAGAAGTTGCCAATGACGAAGCGGATCCAGTGGGTAGATTACGCAGCAGGTATTCGTCCATATGCAGACCTGAGACACTTCACTAATTGGCTCAGTATCGTGGCAAGATCGGTAGCGCGAGCAGCAACAATGACAAGTAGTCAAAGGCCACAGTCTAGGAATGGTCGAAACAATACTCAGAGAGTATATCAAACTACTGAACAGTCAGAGAGACATGTCAATTTTCCGATAAAGTGCTATCAGTGTGAGGGAGATCACACGCTACCAAAATGCGACAAGTTTGAGAAAGCAAGCACGAAGGAGAGGTGGACAATGGTGAAACGATTGAGAGTTTGCTTCGGATGTTTGAACAGAGGACACAGTTTGACGACATGCAAAAAGAAACATAGTTGTGGTCAGGATGGTTGTACAAAACTACACCATAAGTCACTGCATTATGACATGCAGAATGGGACTTCAAAAAATAACACGGCAGAGGCAGCCATAAATAAGCTTGACAATGGAGTCTCAAGATTGTTATTTAAGGTTTTGCCAGTTGAGGTCATTGGTCCAAATAATTTGATAACGAAGACATATGCGTTTATAGACGAGGGATCTTCAGCATCACTCGTAAATGAGAAGCTAGCGTGTCAGTTAGGCGTGAATCAAAAAATGTCTGATCTTACGCTCAACTGGATTGGTAGTCATGCGTCTAATGTAAAGACAATGAGCTGTAACTTGAGAGTAAGAAACCCAGGTGGGAATGGAAAATGGATGAGTCTTAAAGCAAACACAGTTCCAGACTTGAAACTACCACTACAGACGGTAGATCTACAAGAATTAAAAAATAAATACAGACAACTAAGAAATATCCCATTGGATGGATATATGAATGCAGATCCTACAATGTTAATTGGCATAAATAATTGTCATCTGGGATCTACATTGAGAAGCATCAATTTGGATAGTAACTTATTAGCAGCAAAAACGAAATTAGGATGGCTTGTATATGGGTCACTGGGATCACAGAAACAAGTCTCGTCTCCATTGATGTCAGTCGTATTTCATACACATGTTAATGAAAATACGGAGGAGTCAGAATTGCATAAACTTATGTCTGACTATTTTTCAACAGAAAATTTTGGAGTAAAACCCATCGGAAAGCCCTTGGAATCTGTATATGATCAGCGTGCTCGAAAAATATTGATGGAAACTACAAAGCAGATTGAAGGAGCTTACGAAACTGGACTTATATGGTCTGAAGATGATGTACATTTTCCGGATAGCTATAACGCAGCATTAAAAAGGTTAAAAGCAGTAGAATACAAATTGGAGCGTAACGGGAAATTCGCGGAGTATGATGCCGCACTTATGGAATTTGTCAAAAAGGGGTATGCGGTAAAAATGTCAATCGAAGATGCAAAAAAGGTTGGTACAAGAACATGGTACCTACCACATTTCGCTGTAAGCAATGTAAATAAACCAAACAAGATAAGACTTGTATTTGATGCTGCTGCAATGGTTAACGGAGTGTCATTGAATTCCAAACTGTTAAAAGGACCGGATGAAAACCCGCCATTGACGAAGATTTTATTTAAATTTCGACAGGGTAAGATTGGAGTATGCGCTGACATAAAAGAAATGTTTCTTCAGGTATCGGTACGAGAGGAAGATCAGGATTCATTGAGATTTTTATGGAGGCCTAGCTCGAATGGTGACGTTGAAACCTATAAAATGAAGGTTATGATATTCGGAGCTTCTTGCTCACCGTGCTGTGCACAATACGTAAAAAACTTAAATGCGTATCATGCTGTAAAATACAGAAATGAAGTGATCGATGCAATACACTTCAAACACTACGTGGACGATTATGTGGCTAGCTTCCAATCTAAAGAGCAAGCACATGAGATAAGTAAAGAGGTATGTCGAGTGCACAAATTGGCGCATTTCGAACTGAGGGGCTTTGTGTCAAATTCAACGGAAGTACAAGCAAAGCTAAACAAGGATACCGACTGGTCGAAAAGACAAACTGTTAACATGGACGCTGAAGTCATCGATAAAATTTTGGGCATGCATTGGGACAGCGCAAAGGACAAATTTGTATTCGACTTGAAGCTGAACAAGGTCGATAAAGACATCGTTAGAGGGATTAAGTGCCCATCTAAACGACAGTTGCTCAGTCTAGTAATGTCAGTATATGATCCGTTTGGAATGTTAGCAGATCTAACAATATATGGAAAAAACTTGATGCAAGCAGTGTGGCGAGTTGGAATAGATTGGAATGATTTATTGCCTGAAGAGTTATTTATTCGATTTAAGCAATGGATGCTGCAAATCGAAAAAGTAAAAGATTTTAAAATAGAAAGATGCTATTCGCCTTATTTTCTAACTAAAGGAATTAATGTGGAGTTACATATATTTGTAGATGCAAGTGAGCAGGCATTTGCTGCAGTTGCTTATTGGAGAATAATGGTAAAGAATCACATTAATGTCATATTTGTTGCAGGAAAATCGAGATGTGCTCCTTTAAAACACTTATCGATACCTAGACTCGAATTACAAGCTGCAGTACTAGGAACGAGACTCAGAAGCTCAATTATGGAGTGTCACGACATTAGCATACGACGATCAGTATTGTGGACAGACTCTGAGACGGTTTTGTCATGGATTAACTCTGATCAACGACAGTATAAACCATTCGTGGCTCATCGAATAGGCGAAATCCTGGAAACTACTGATAAAGACAGCTGGCGGTGGGTTCCAACCAACATGAATGTTGCTGATATTGCTACGAGGGCACACAAAACTTTGAACTACGTGCCGAATGGGCTGTGGACATCAGGTCCCACATTTCTACAACAAGATGAATCACTTTGGCCAGCGCAGAAAACAGATTATACAAACGAGGAAGCAATAGAACTTCGTAAGCATATATTAACGATATCGATAACTCCTGTGATCGATATACAGCGTTTCTCAAACTATATGCGTTTGAAACGTACTGTAGGTTGGATAGTAAGATTCATAAATCAACTACGTAAACATAAAGTAAAAAAACTCAACAAAGGAACTGTCATCAATCGAACTACAGAAAGCAGAGGTCATATTGTGCAAAATGGCACAACAACAGAATTTCACCCAGGAAATAGACGACTTACAGAAGCATGGAACAGTATCAAAGAAAAGCGATATACACTCATTAACTCCCACACTTAATGATCAGGGACTTATAATTGTACACGGAAGAATTGGGTACGCTACAGCAGTTTCGAAAAGTACACGAGAACCCATAATTTTACCAAAAGATAATTTGATTACAAAATTAATTATACAACAATATCACAAACGTTTTCATCATCAAAATAATGAATTGATTATTGCAGAAGTTAGACAAAAATTTTGGATCCCATGCTTACGTAGTGCAGTCAGACAAGCTAAGAAGAACTGTCAATACTGTAAAAATAGAAATGCAAAGCCGATATCGCCGTATATGGGGCAGCTACCAATAGATCGTGTGACACCTTACATGCGACCGTTTTCATATACGGGACTGGATTACTTTGGACCAGTGATGGTAACTGTGGGACGGCATCGGGAAAAAAGATGGGTCGCGTTGTTCACATGTTTGACAGTAAGAGCGGTTCACTTGGAGTTAGCCGAAAATCTGTCTACAGATGCATGTATATTATGTATACGAAACTTCGTAAATAGGCGAGGCATTCCCGTACGCATTCGGTCAGATATGGGAACCAACTTTGTGGGGGCTGATAATGAGATACGAAATGTTAAAGACATATTCGACTTTGAAAATATCCAGTCAGAATTGGCCAATAAAGGCATTCAATGGGAGTTTAATTGTCCAGCAAATCCAAGCTCTGGTGGCTGTTGGGAACGTTTAGTTCAATCAACCAAACGAGTATTGGCGGTGACTTTAAAGGAGCAGGCACCACATGTTGAAACTTTGAGAAGCTTACTTATTGAAGCAGAAAATATCATTAACAGCAGACCACTAACACATGTAGCAGTCGACATTGACGATCCGCAGCCATTGACGCCGAATCATTTTCTATTAAACACATCGAACTCTACTCAGACACCTGGAGATAGCAGCAATTATCCACATCGAAAACAATATCGGATTTCCCAAGAACTGAAAAACAAATTTTGGAAGCAGTGGATTAGAGAGTATTTGCCAACTCTGACAAGACGCACGAAGTGGAACATGAAGAGAAACCCTATACAAATAGGGGACGTTGTGTTAATATGTGAAGACAATCAGCTGAGAGGCAGTTTTAAGAAAGGAATCGTAATCAACACCTTTTCAGCAAAGGATGGAGTCATACGTATAGCGGAGGTGAAAACAGCAACTGGTATCTTAAAGCGTCCCGTATCTAAATTAGCTATTCTTGATGTTATTGGTAAAACTCCCACGTAGTTTTACGGTGGGCGGGATGTTGTGAACTAGATCATTCCAAACCCAATTGTTGTTTTGCAGCCCTGTTAGCTATCGAGGGATCGCAGCCCTGGGTTTCCAGCTTCGATACGTCGATACTTTAGTCTTGAAAATGAGCCGAAGAGCGGCAGTTCAAGATATAAAATTAAACGCAAAACATTAAATAGACAAAACATTGGTGTATTTTATATATATTCAATAAAGTTTAAGTTTGTTATGATATATATATAAACGATACAGTGTAAATTTGTTATATGTTCTGGATGCAGAACACGTGGTATAATTGAGAATAAAAAGAATATGAACCTTAACGGGACTCACAGGAGAAAAAGCTATTGCAAAACTTTATAAAACATTTATAATCATCAATTATCAAATTAATCATAAAAATGTTTTGTCAAGGAAAGACTTTTATCAACAAGAAATTCGAAGCTTTTCCATACTGTAACAATTAATTAAGTTGTTAAATAAATAATTAAAATTGTTAAATTGTTCTCTATTTATTCTCTTAAATATAACATATAATTTAAAAATGTATATAAAGCTGTATTTTTGAGCAAAAACTCTAAATTTTCATACAAAGATTTAGTAAGAATTTCAAAATTTAACGTTGCACTGCTAATTTAACAGGCCACAGAAGAACCTTACCATAATTTTGTTAACTGTAGGGCTGTTAAGTCGCCGCTGTTTTAACGTACATATTTAAAGTGGAACACAACATATTTGCTCAAGTGAATGAATCAGCGGAGCTTGTTCACTTGAACTACTTAAACCAGACAATATATTTTTATCCATATATTAACATTTTTTATTGTTATTGAACTTAGAATTAATTATGTTTATTTTTTCTTAAATGTTTTTTACAACTTAATATACAAACTATTTTACCATCATTCCGCAATTTAAGAAAGGAACAAATTATATTTTGCTACATAGCTAAGTAGCCCTGGCATTTGATCAGCGTACTTTAAAACAGGGCTGACTTTGTCCACCTGTGGCATTTGTTTTTGTTGACATGGTCAAAAGAAAGTTGTTGGGCAAAAGGCCAATGGCCTGAATACTTGGTCAAAGGTGAGTTGCTCTTACAATTCGTTAGTGAATTAGAGAAATAAATATTGCAATATTTTTAGTCCAATGCTTGGCAAGTGGAATGAATCTTCGCGCTTGTTTGGCCACGGCCAATGTTTTTGTTGGATGTTGTTGTGCCGTTGTATTTCTGGAATTGATCGTTAAATTGGATCCAGGTGCAGGTAATCTGATTACCGCTGGACAATTTGCATTTATTGCCCTGGAGGGATTCGTATTCACATCCAAATTCGGCACCGTGAAACGTGTGATAAGTCTGCGGGATTATGGCCTGCTGGTGGGCATGTTCTTTCTGACAAGTGTGTGCAATAACTACGTCTTCCATCTGAATGTGCCCATGACGTTGCACATGATCATACGCGGAGGTAGTCTCATATCGAACATGTGCTTGGGCACATTGATACTCAAACGTCAGTATCGGTTTGAACAGTATATAGCAGTAATCATGATTACCCTGGGCATTTTCATCTGCACCTACTTCTCTAGCCGGGATGTGGGCTCTAGCCTGGCTGATGGACATATCGATGCTGACTCTGAAGCAAACATATTTTGGTGGCTAGTTGGTGTGCTACTCCTGGTGCTGGCGCTATTCATTTCCTCGTATATGGGCATTACCCAGGAGCTGCTGTACCGTAAACATGGCAAGTGTGCTCGGGAAGCACTCTATTACACTCACCTGCTACCCCTACCTGCGTTCTTCTTCATGCACGACAACATCAGAGCGCATTGGACAGTGGCAATGGAGAGTGAGACCTATCGATTCGAATGGTTGAGTGATATAGGAGTGCCTCTGTTGATCCTCTATCTGCTGGGAAATATTCTGATGCAACATTTGTGCATTAGCTCTGTGTATTTTCTAACTACTGAGTGCAGCTCCCTGACCGTCACCTTGATTCTAACGCTTCGCAAATTCGTTTCGTTGGTTTTCTCTATTGTATACTTCCGTAACCCCTTCACAATGTATCACTGGCTGGGCACTGTGCTCGTCTTTGTGGGCACCCTGATGTTTGCCAATGTACTTAGTCTTCCAGTTGGGAGTCTGAGAAGAAATCCTGTGAAACGTGATTAAACATTCCAACAATGAACAAGATTCTCGATAGTATTTACGAGTTTGAACATATAATGATTTTTTTTTTTTTTTCATTTACATTTAAGTACAATATAAGAATATACGAAATAAAAGTACCAGATTCTCCTAGCTCTTAGCAAAAATGATTTTAAAAGTAAACATTAACTTTACAATGGATTTCTTTATATTTTGTATGGACCGGCGAAGGACCACCAATGAAATTGTTTTTCCAGCGGCTCTGTTGTTTCTTTGGCTTTGACTTGTCGTGGGATCCTACTCGATATAAATACTAAAACATACACATCAAATATAAATACATAAATGCACTGGTTGCCCGATGCTAAAAGTTATCAATTCCACTTTTGTTACAAAATGTAATACTGCTGCAGCTCAGCCGCGCGTGTGTGTTCCTTGGCTTTGTGTCTACGTGCTTTGCGTTTCGGCCTCACGCTGCAGCCATTTGACAATCGAGTTGTAGTTGCGATTCATCCACTCAACGCTAATATCGACCTGTTCCAAAATCTGTTGAATCGGCCTGTCATACGCCCAGCGTGCATCCCGGACAAAGTCCTCCAGCTCGGCCATTTGATATTTCGAGTTCATGCTCTTGGTGGCAAACTTGAGCAGAGTGTGAATGTTGGATATCTGTGAGCCCATGCTGGAATTAAAAAAAATGTCACAAGGCTTTCATTGAGCTATTAAGTGTTTCTCTTACTAAGTATTGATTTCCTGCCAGTTGTTGCGCAAGTAATCAAACGCAATCTGTTGACCCACCACTGTGGTGGAGACGGCACTAAAGACACGGAGGACATCCTGTTTGCGTATGTGTTGGCCGGCAATGGAGCGACGCAAATATCTATAGAGCAGCCATGGTTCCTTGGAACAGCCCAAGGCGCTCAGCAACAGCTCTTTCTCCGCCGGCACATTCGTCTTCACATAGCGCTCAAAGGCAAAGTCCCACTCGTATTCCGTGCCGTACTGTATGGCAGCGCAGTAAACGATGCCGCGCATGTTCGGATTGATTCTGGTGGGGAAATTACAAATATTCAAATTAAATTGAATGCTCAAATATAATAATTTTCTCTTGATCAAGCTCACGGATTATAGGTGTCGGGGTTGGGCGCTTGCACCCAGTTTTGGAATTGCTTTGTGCTATCCGAGATGCATCGCTGCTGGCCCAGATGACAGGCCATGCTTAATATTTCGAAGCGCTTCAACAGCAGCGGAATGTTTTCGTTATCGCTCTGCGAATCCTTGTCCACCACTTCGTTATATACTCTGTTCAGCAATTTTAATAAGTAGTTCTGAAAAGGTAATTAGAGGGAGTTTCTTGATGATGATGATCCTACTCTCTCAGAGAATAGCGAATAGTTTACATACCTTCAGTAGATCATAATCACCCGAGTTAATAAACATGGAATCGATAAAGTTAAAATTTGTAATAGCTGCCTTCCAGGGTACACGATTCGTCTCGTATGCCAGATAGCGCGTTAGATTCAAGGCCGTATCATAGGACAGATAGGAACCACGGGCAAAATTCATCACGTCATCAATTAGCTGGGCTCGATTGGCGGGCGCAATTTGAACGTGCTGCTTTGCGTCCATTAGATGCTGAGTCACCGCACGCCAGTTGTCCAGATCGTAGTTGACACGGTAAAAGCCCGTTTGCTGTATATTGAATATAAACCACTTGGCCGTGGAGAGGTTGCGATTATCCAGCTCGTACGTTTTAGTACGCGGTATCCATGTAGTGGGTCGTGTATTCTCAAAATTAAGCTCGTCCGCGGTCGTAAACGTGATGGGTATCCACCAAAGCGGATTGCCGTCCGTGTGACTGCGGTTACCGTAGACGAAACGCTCCTGGTCCATGCGTATAGCATCTGAATTGGGGTGTCGCGAGATCTTGACCATAGGATAGCCAGCCTGCAGGGTCCAGGTATCCATGATTGCCTTCACACTCGTGCTGCTATCCAGCAGGCCCGACGTTTTGGCTTCGTCTGTCAGGAAACGCCACAGATCATCCTGGGTGGCGGATTTGTACGCCATCTCACTCAAATACTTGCTCAGTCCTCGACGGAAGACTGTATCGGTGAGAAAGTGGCTCATCATGCGGATCACAGTGGAGCCTTTGGCATACGAAATCCGATCGAACAACTCGAAAATTTCCTGCGGATTGCCGACCTCTTGCGAGATCTTATGAGTACTGGTTAGCGCATCCAACTGGAATACGGTCTGCATCTCATTAACCACAAACTCATCGAGCAGCTTCCATTCGGGCGCCACGGCATTCGCTGTCAGATACTCCATGTAGCTGGCAAAGCCTTCGTTTAGCCAGATATCCGACCACCAGCTGGGCGTAACCAGATTACCGAACCACTGATGGGCCAACTCGTGCCCGACCACAGAGGCAATGTGCTGTTTGTTGCTGGCCGTGGACACGCCCTTCTCGTACAGCATAGCCGTCTCCCGGAATGTGATGAGCCCCCAATTTTCCATGGCACCAGCCTGGAATTCCGGCAGCGCTATCATATCGATCTTCGGCAACGGAAAGGGATTGCCAAAAAAGTTCTGTAGGAAATCCAGAATCTTGGGACCCACATTCAGCGCATACTCGGCAGATTTGATAGCATCGGCTCGCGCCCAGACCGTAAAATTGCCCGAAGAGATGTGCTTGAAGTCAGTGATGGCGAAGGCCACCAAATAGGTGGACATGGGTAGCGATTCGGCAAAGTGATCCCACACATAATTGGCCAAGGAATCGCTGGATGAAAGAGCTTATATTTAGAATCTGTTTAAAAAACAACAATGAATACACGATTCTTACTGGTTGTTGCTGTAGATGATCGGCATGTTAGAGACGGTCGTCAGGTGTCGAGGCCGCGCTATGTGCAATGTAAAGTTGGCCTTAAGTGCCGGCTCGTCAAAGCACGGAAAAGCGCGTCGTGCATCCGTAGCCTGGAACTGTGTTGAGGCCAGCCATCTGAGGGAGTCAGAAGAAAGGAAAAAGTCAAGCAACGTTCCCTAAAAATCAATTTGTTGGCTTGGTTTGGTAACCTCAGCTGTTGATGCTGTTTTTGACACAGTACAAACTGAGAGTCCGTAGCACTTCAATTTACTTAATTCATATTGTTTTCTAACCGATAGATAGTTTTACATATATATGAAACTCTGTCTGGCAATAATCCCATTTCAGCCAATGCCCCTCTGACCACGAGCCTAACGACAAGTAGCACAGCATTAATCTTAGCTTCGCCACCCTCTTATCCGAAAGATCTCTGATTTGGAACCCTCTCTAAGCTTTAGTTAAGATTATTGTTGTCAGTTTAATTTTAATAATAAATAGATAAATATGTAATTTACCTGGTCTCATTGAGCACCTCGTAAGAACTACGATAAAAGCCCTGCAAGTAGTCCTTAATGATGCCAGCAAAGCGAATGTGTACTATATATTCGGTGCCGCGATGCAGTTTGTCGTACAGCTGGATGATGAAGAACTGCTTGGCGCCCACCAGATACTGCTTGTGGATGCGCAGGCTGTTCGCCTCCCACTCGTCCTTGGCGCCAGGCAGGGCCCGATAGACGGCCACATCAGGGCGCGTTATGTTCAAGTCCTCGACGTGCATGGTTATGTTGTAGCAATCCTCGAGCACACGCACGCGTATCTGAACGCTGCCCGTGAAGCTGAAGTTGCCGCTCATTTGGGGCTCCAGCGTGATGTTGTACTTGAGCGGCTGGATGGAGGTGGGCAGGCGGACATCCTGATCGTATTTGGGTCCATCGCTGCCTTTCGGATGCTTCGAGTTGCGCAAATGGACGCTGGTGCAGACAATGTCCTCGCCGGGTGCCGCCTCCAGCTGTGCGCAAGTCGCAAAATTGTAGACGATGAAGCCAACGGCGAGCAGTGTGCACACGAAGAAGGATGCCAGAAGCGCCGCCGTAGTCAGGGACACGCTATATCGTCTGCTCATCCCAGAGAACGTGGTTGTGGCTGCTGGCGCGCTGCTGCTCGCCGGCGTGCCCATGGCATTCCCGTGACGGTTCTCCAGGCTCAGGCTCTCGTGGAGGGGCATTTCCTTGACGACCATGCCGCTGCTTTAACCTGTGCAGAGGAAGATGTCATCGATTAATTGCAAGTACGGATTGTATGCACTACCACTTCCGCTTCCACTTCCACTTCCGTCAGAATTTGCAACGCCTAAACGAAAGAAAGCTTGTGTAATGCATGCGGTAACTCGATATGCATCTGCAGGTTGCAGTTGCACGTTATTTATCAATCCCAGCAACGGCCACTTCAGTGGTTTCCTTCAACCCTCGCGACTTGCGCGGATCAAATCGTGCATGCATGCACTGCACGTTCCTTGCGGTCAAGATAAAGGGTTGTAAATGATATTTAATGCAAATATGTGTGCATAATTATATAATTTAGCCCTTCAAAACTGTTATAGTTGAGCGAGTTTCTCAAATTTCCCCCCTCTACATTGTGTATTTAGAAAGAACATTTCTCAGCATGAAAACGAGTTTTTAGTTTCGAAACCAATAAACGGAATATAATTCTTGGCAATGGAATTGACGTCAAAGTTACATCCACTCTATGCTAATTTTGTTGTTGACTGGAATTCTCTATTTCAATATGTGACCATGTGAATATCTTTATCAAAGAGCTGAGCTTTTTTATGAAAGGAAACAAACTGTTCTATTTTGAAGCTCTAGCTCCAAAATATTATGAAATATTAATTTTTTATTTTGCACAAAAGGCACATTTCTAAAATTGTTGGCAAGCAGTGGAAAAGGCCAACAGTACAGTATCCTAAACATGGTTTAACCAAATGTTAACTAGACGGAACAATTTTATAATTGGGAATTAGCATGCAGCTAAATTATATGGATTTTTATGCAAAACAATGGGAATCCATAAAAAAAAAGTTATTCCCACTTTATGTGAATTCTTAGTCAAGTGTGCATTTACACAAAACTTGTTCAAGTGCTAGTATGACGTGCCGACCGAGAGCCGCATTGAACGTTAGAGGAGCTTCGGGCTGAAAACTAGAATTTTTACAAGCCAACTACCTATTCATTATAATATGACAATCAGAAGCCGAGCTAAACAACTTTTCGTCTAACAGTTTATAAAAAAACTGCATGAAAACGTTTAAATTAGTTATTGTATTATTTATTTTCTATTTTTACTTATTTCTGTTCGTAAATCATATTTGTATAGAGATATTTCTTTTGTATATGAAAGAATTGCATTGTAACTAATACACTTTGCGAAAAGTTACACTGTTTTAAGATTGTTTTGTTACTATATTAAAAGAATGTTTCTAAAAATACTTATAGAAAATGAGTTTAAATACTTTCAAATTATTTAATTGGCTGTTATCATTTGTATATGAAAGAATTGCTTTGTAACAATTACACTTAGCGAAAATCGCCACTGTTTTGAGATGTTGGGATTTATTTTAATATTAATATATATATTTATATATATATATACTTATATAGAAACTCATGAGATTAAATACTATCAAAGATTTTAATTGCTCATTATCATTATGATTAATTGTTCTATTTGCCCATCTGTCAAGTCGAGTCAACTCGTGTCTTGCTGGTACAGTTAAGTACTCAGTGACAAGATACCTGGAAACATTTTCGAATATAATCGTTTATATACAAACGCATGCATACATATGTATGTATATTTGTCGACATCTGTTTATGCAAAATTCACCCAATTTGCATACATATGTGTGACCGAATGCCGGCTAATTGAGTTATGACATTAATTTGATCTGTTGCCCGCTGCAAATTGCTACAATTAAACGCTGGTCACTCTGCCGGCGAAGCCGACACTCTGACCTTCGTTAAAAAAACAAGAAAAAAACTGGGATGATACAACGCCTACGCATGATGTAGCTCATATGTCTGCGCTCTCCCATTGGGGGGTCAGTGGTCCCATTGCGAGAGTTCCAATTTATAGCCATATTTTATTGATCAAATGCGCAAGCCCAATGATGAACAAAATTATTATGTATAATGCTGATTATGATGATGATGTTGACTGTCTGTTTGTGATGTCAAGCAATAATTAAGTTAATTCATAAAATTGAATATAAGATTATTTCGATTTCATGCACTTAAAAAATTACATAAAATTTATATAAATCACAAATATAATAATACAAAATAAATAAATAAAAACGTATATACAAATATTATAGTTTATACAAATTTATACAATTTATAAAATTTATAATACAAATTCATGTTTCCATTCAGCCAACCCTCACTTTATATTTATATTATTATTATTATTGATTTCTGTTTAAATAGGCTGTCCGTCAATTGAGTAGCCACTGTATTGGTGTTTGTCTGTTATTTCGCATGATTAAAACATCAAAACACATTTACATTGTTGTCTGTGGCACACACGAAACTATAAATTGAGAATTTATTGCACGTTGACCTATGATTATGATAATAATGATATTTGTGTGTATGTGTGTGAATGGGAGTGCGCAAGCGTGTGTGTAAGTGTGCAAGTACAAATGAAGAACTGATCCGCGGCTGGTCCGCTCAATTTACACTTGAGCACTAATTAAATTTCGGTAGCTGAATGAATGAATTCTAAAAACTGCAAAGTTAAATAGAATTTTCTTATTATTTTTTTTAATACCACATGTATATAAAGTTTTTTTTTTTTATAAGTTCAATCTATGGTTATAAAAATTAAATGATTGCTCAACGAAAGGAAAATTTTTGCAAAGTTTTATGGATCCTGCTTGAGCATGTCAAATACACACTGTCACACACACACACACACATATATATATATATAACACAATACAATTAAACATATACACACACTTGTGTCTATGTATTTGTAGATATCAAGTGTCTGGAAGCTATAAAACCGGCATCCAGCCAAATTGTGTTTATCTCAAACAGATGCAAAACTCAAATTGATGCTGGGGGATGTGCGCGAAAACATGAACAATTTGAATGGATATTGTATACAAAATAAACAAATTAGAAATGTGCAGAAATAAAAATGGAATTAAATGAAGTGTTGATAAGTTCATGGTTTCAGTATTGTGTGTATACAAAACTGCCTACATTCAAATACACATTACATACACACACATGTATATGTATATAGTATATATAGTGGCACAATTCAATGTATATTTACATCTTTACATATGTACATACATATGTATTTATATAGATCACATCTTGTGATGACGAGCACATTATGCATTGCAAATTAAAATAATAATTAAATTAACGGAGCAATAAAAGACACAGCCAAAATTGCGATGAATTTGTTCCTCGTTTTACCTCCTCTTCAGTTCTTTTTCTTCTTCACAATTTCGGCTATTCTGCTGGTTGGTTTACTGTTATATGCAGTTTCAGTGGCGTTCAGCTGCAATTGTAAAAGTCACTAAGCACTAAACACATTCACACTAGTACACATACAATAACACACATGCAGACAAAGTGTCATGCGGAAGGCAATGATGCTCACCAGTACAATTGTAAATTTAAATTCGCTTAGATTTTTAGCGGTCACGGCAACACTTTCAGAGGAGCGCGTTTTTTAATTGAATAAAAGTAAACAAATCTAGTTTTCAGCAAAAATAAATTTGCCGTCTACGCTGATGTTTAGTTTAGTTTATATACATAAATGCAATTTATTCAAATATCACATCAGGCAGCGTGAGAGGCAGCACAACCGTTACGCGTAACGGCCGACCAGTGACTAAAAGCGCATCAGCCAGAGCGACAACATAATTGTATCCAGCGTACGTTCCGATCGAAATCGAATCAAGAGAGGGCGAGTGAGAGTGAGATTGAGCGTAACAGCAATTTCCGATGAGTGAGTGAATTAGGAACAGCGAAAAGTAAGCAGTCGCGCACTTACATATGTACATACATACATATGTAAATTATCATTGTATAGAACTTCCTAATGTGGTGAGAAATTTTGTTTGCATCGAACAAATATACATATATGTACATATGTAGTATGCACATACATGTGGCAAATAATATAATAATAAATTTTAAATATCTAAATTGAAATTTATTATTTTATTTTATTTTATTTTATTTTATTTTATTTATGGAAGGTATGTATCTATGTATTCTAGTAAAATCAACATTTAATATATTGCATTATTGAATATTAATATTATTGAACGATTCAAATAACTAACGGCTTGTGGCATCAGCTTATTACAATAAGTTATCGATACAACATTTTGAACTAAAAATGTATTGCGATAGTCACAAACTGCCATATCTAATTAGATTTGTTATTGTTCTTAATTTTCTGTGCTGGCTGTAAAAATGCATTTAACTGTTGTCTACGTCACGGTTGGTACCACAAAATTCGATGCACTCATTAATGTTATGACATCTGCACCTGTTTTGTGCGCATTACAAAAGCTAAAGTGCCAGAAACTTGTGCTGCAGCATGGCAACTCTACGCCGGTGACCGACTCCGAGCTGCAGCTCATCCATGATAAGTACGGCATTCAGGTGGACCAATATAAATTTCGACCCAATTCAGAGGATATTAAAGCAGCTAATGTAATCATTGGGCATGCGGGTGCCGGCACATGTATGGATATATTGAATAATGGCAAGGCGGGATTAATCGTTGTCAATGACGAGCTGATGGACAACCATCAGTTGGAATTGGCTCGTCAATTGGCATCCGAGCAGTATTTGTACTACTGCAAGGTGAACGAGGTTAGCAGCAAACTAGCCTCATTGGACTTTGCAGTTCTGAGGCCCTACGAACCAGCCACACAAAATATGCGAAAGTTTATGGACGCACTAAGTGAATTATTGAATCATCAAAATTAAAACTATATAATTTTGTTTTTTGGCGCTGACGCCAGGAGCGGGCGCTTTGGATATATGTATATATATATTTTTATATTTATGAGTAAACACGATAAACGACTATGAAGAACGTTAGACAATAGTATTGGGCTATACGTTACATAAATTCACGATTATTTAATATTAATAGAACAATTACTAAGCGAATATTAATTAAATTCCATTAAGCTTTTGTATATTCTGTGCACTTATATAAACTTGAATAAACGATGAGACTCTCGACAAGCTTTGGTTGCTGTTGTTGTTTACGTACTGTCGATCGTCTACTCGGCCTCGCCAGTAACTGCGGCTCCATTCTCAATGATGCTATCAAAGGAGAACGGCTGAAAAGCATAGCCGTGGCCCTTATAGAATTTGCTCTGGAACTCAACCCTGGGAAGAGTCAACAAATATTAATTTATATTAAATATATTGACTGTTGTGCATACCAGTGCAGACGCAGCGTGTGCAGAAATGCGGAAAGACCCTCCATCAAGACCAGAATGCCAACGGTCAAAATGGCCCAGAATGCAAAGACAACGGTCAAAAAGATGCCACCCAGCCAGCCCTCCTTATTCAAACCCAAAGACAAGACCATGCTCCACAGGACTTCAGCCAGCTCTGCACATGATGGAAAATTCATTAGGATTCATTATGATTCATTAACAAAATAAATAAAGACTCACGAGCATGAGCCAAAGAGAGCGCCCACAAACGTAAATAAGATGCCGTGTGGGAAACCGAACCCAAAACGTATTCAATCGTGTGGATGCCCTGGTGTATGAATATCTCGGACATCTCCTCCTCGTCGTGATGCTCGCCGCCGGTTCCATGCGAACCGCCGCCATTCGACATGCCGCCGACCTCCGCATCAGATGCGCCAGTTATGGGCTGCACCTATTCGAATGCAACAATGGAATTATTAGCAAGAGACTCGAGAAACAAATTAAGAATTCTAGTTTGTGGTACTACAAGCGACTCAACTAACCTCTTCCTGTTGCATTTGGATTGGTTGGTGTTTAGTTTATTCGTTTGTTGAGTGTTATTGTTGGATGTGGTTGGTTAGTTTGGGGGGCAAAGACAAGGGTAAGGCATAAATAAACAGAAGTTCAGACACAAGTATTATCTGTTAATGTATGCGTATGTACCCAGGCTTATAATAGTCAATGATGTGATGTGATGTGGATGGATCGGTGAAGGATTTGCAACAATGACACAAAGCACTTGACTTCAATTCTATGCGGCTGAAGGTGTACTTACGTTAGCCAGTTTACGCGCTTGCATTAACTTGATCGGTTTGCCCAGCAGCATGACTGGAATGCAAGCGAGTGCAATCAGAACAAAGATGGTCTGGAAAAACGATTGGCCAAAGAACATGTAGATTTCGCAGTCTTTGCCCGGAGCTTTGGAATTCTTAAACAGAACCATATCAATGAATGTAATCAGAATGGATGGGGCGCAGGCCTCGGTCATGGGGACTGAAAAGAGAATAGATTCGTTAAATTTATATTGTTAATTAAATAAGGGCTAGGAACTTACATTTATTTGTGGCAGCATAGCGATTCCATTTGATGAACATCAGCAGCACTAGATAGAAGAAGAGAACGACCAGGAAGAGCAGCTGTGGGATGAACTCGTAGAGCAGCGAGAGCCGATCACGGAAATATGTATGATTGTGCCAGCTCATGATGACGCCGAATATCATGTGCAGCACACCGAATATTATGGAGATCTTCATCTTGTAGGCATTTTGAAAAACAATCTTATTGGACGAGGCCACCTGCCAAATGGGGTCCATTCCGAATGGATATGGCGTGCCCTCGTAGTCACTGGTTGCCGGACTCAATTGCAAATAGTTGTTGTTCCAAACAGTTGACTTGTTGTACGACAAATGCCAATGGGAGCCGAATATGTTGAGCGACTTGGAGAAGATGTCGTTGTAGATCAAACCGGTGTACATGGAAAAGACGCCCATGAGGAATATGATGTAGCGACCACCAAAGAAAATGTTCCAAATCTCATTATCCGTTTTCTGGGCAGCCAAGCCCTTCTCTTTGCGTATCATCCATAGTCCGAACAGCGCCATTATCGCTCCATGTCCCAAATCGCCAAACATGACAGCGAACAGAAATGGGAACGTGATGATGGTATAGGGAGCCGGATTCATCTCTCGATAGCTAGCTACGCCATATGCGTCAATTAGAGCTTGAAAGGCTTTGGTAAACTTGTTGGTGCGATTATATGTGGGAGGATTCTCGAATGTCTGCATGCGATTGAGAATTGGCGGCACAGACGAACCCGAACGCTCCGTACCACGTCGCAGCGCCAGCTGGATGGTCTCAAAGTCCAATAACGGAACCCAGCACTCAGCGATGAGACACTTCTGGGTCACATCCAGATTGAAGAGATTCAGTGTATGATATATAGCCTTGATTTTGCGCACCTTGACGAACCAGTTCTTCAAGTTCTTGGCAGCTGCGACCAGGACACGATGACGATGGTCCTGCGTTTGGCCAAGCACCGTGTTCAGATCCTCAATGCGTGTCATAACGCCCATGGCCATTTCGCGACGATCGGCTGGCGCTTCCGGGCACGGATAGAGAGTGGCCCGGAAACCCTCGCAAATCTTCTTCACACGCGTCTTCAGCTGATCTCCTTGAAAGAATATGATGAACACCGACTTGTACACCTGATCGCCCTGTAATAGACATTGGAACCATCCATTATTAGCTGAAATTATTCACTTGGCTTCTACTCACATTTGTGGGATCCTCCAAGGGGGATTCAATCATCGCCTGACGTAGGAACACATTGCCACGACAGGCACGCCACAGCATCCGCTCGAAGGCTGGCAGCTTCTCCCGGGAAATGACGCCGGCCACAAAGCTAAGTTCGATTAAAGATTAATATCGGAAGGAATACATTATGTGTTTAGTCGCTTTGCTTATCATTCCGGTTAGTTACGGCAACAAGGAAAACTAAACTCTCAAGCACAAATACCAATGAACGCAGCATGGAATGGAACGTGGCGACAATTAAATGTATTAACAAGGAACACAAGTTTTTTTTTGTTTTGTTTTAAGGGGCGTATGCGGCGCGGCTAAGCTAATGACCACGAGGCGATATGTCTCTATATACAGATTTTTAGTTTAATTTTATGAGCATGAGCATTCCTAGTCTAAATTTGGAATTTTGGGATACCAACCATGGCAGATAATCCTCACGTTCAATCGATTTTTCCATAAAACTATATAATTGTTAATTTGTGTACTCGATGTGTATTTGAACATGGGAAGAGAGGAGCAGAAGAAAGAATGGAGTTTGATTTAGTTTTAGATTTTGTTTAGTTTGCCTTTTTTGCACAGAAAATTATTGCTTCAAGAGCTTAAAAAACGTAGGTAGGTCCGGCATCGATTTAGTTATAGCATTTCACTCGGTTTGTCTTGGTTTGCTTTGATGGCGTTGTTGATGTAGTTTATGTATGGCTTAGGCACAGCAGCGTCTTTGGTTGTTCGTAGTTTGGTTAGTTGGATAGCGGTTAAGCAATAATTTTTTGTTGCATATTGTAATAAGTGTAAATGGCCTTTGGCCAAGTTAACGCACACGCCTGCAGTTCGATACATACCCAAGCTGTACGGGACCCATGGATGCACCGGCGGTGCGCACCTCATCGGTGATGAGGGCCCGCGTCATCGACTCGGTGGTGTGGTTCAGGCCGCCCTCCTGCTAAAAATTGTGTTAAAAGTTTGCTTTTGTTTTCATTTGCATTTCAACGGCAATTTCGAGTATAAATACATTTATATATATAGGTACATATATATTTATACGCTTTGCATAGGCAGTTAGTATCTTTGTCGAGTTAATTGAAGCTTTCCGCCGCCAAGTCTTTGTGATTGTAATTGAGATATATGATGTATATATGTTTATGTGGGTGGTGGGGTGGAGCGGGAGAGTTGAAGCCAACACCAGAGCAACCATTGAACTTAGCCTAATACACATACATACATACAAACGTACATAAATAAAGAACCACATTTACTTATCATAACAATACAAATAAAAGTCATCCTAAGCAGAGCCTAACATACAGACAGACATAGAGAGACAGAGAGAGAGAGAGACAGGCAGCATAGATAGTTCTAGTTTGTCTATATATAGGGTATACATATATATACATATATATGTAGCCATGGAGAATGAGAGCGAGCGAGCGAGTCGGGTTTGGTTTTGCATTCAATTCGCATCGAAATTTGTGTTCAGTTTGGTAATTGCGCAGGCTGAGGCTGAGTTTAGTTTTCCATTTGATTTGTTTATGGTTTTGGTTTTGCTGTAGAATATTCCACTATTTTCATGGAGTTTGCAATATTTACCCAAGCTTTAAATTTTGGCCCGGCTGATTGGCGCGCACGCCCTCCTCGCCCAACAGCTGCGCTTGCTCATCCTCGTTCTGGTTGTCAGCCATCTGGAGATAGCGTCGATATTTGTTTGATGAATATGTGGACGTGGATTTGTAAACCATCGGCACTGACTGGCAACACAACCGGGGCGGAAATAACGTGTTGTTGTTGTGGTTGTGGTTGTGTTTGTGGTGGTTGTATATATGGGGTGTTGGTATTTTTGGGTGGTGAACATTGCATTGCATTTGCAGGGTTCGGGTTCGAATTCGAGTTCGGGTATTTGTTTCGTTTTGTGTTTGGGTATTTTGAATTGATTTGGTATTGGTATATGGAAAATAAAACGTAAAACAAAATCATAAAGTAAACAACAAAATATATAAATAACAATTAAAGGTAATCATAATTATATCTACATATATGTATATACAAACTTGAAAAACAAGTGCACAGAAAAAATATAAAAAAAGATTAATATATCAAACATATGTCAAGCATGCGCAGAGAAATTATAGAGTATAAAGTAAGGGTAACTAAACTTCAACTAAAACTAACTTCAAATACAAGAACTAACGACTGTATTTACAGAGTCATATGCATATAGTACATATGTATATACATATAGAGTATACTTAGAATAGAGGCTTGGGCGATGGTAAGTGCTGCATGTATTATATGTTGTTCTGGTGTATTGCGGTTTCAATAAAATTATAAGAAATTGCTATTGAAAACAAAAGATTGTGTAATCAAGAACCAAAGCTGCACCATTTGTGTTGTCAGAGGCTGGGTTATTTAGTTAGCAAGTTTCATTTTGCCATATGTTAATTAGAAATTATTGTGTCGAACGTTACTGTTCTTGTTTTTGTTTTTTTGGAAAGCCTTTGCCACGTAGTTGTAGTAGTTAATATATCTTAATTATCTGTTAGCCGGCGTTGCCTGTAAGAGATGTTAGCCAATAACCGCATGCATACCTCATCGAAGAAGACCTGCGTCTTGCGCAGTATATGCTTCAGCTCAGTCAGCTCCAGGAAGTTGCGCTTCAAGGCCTCCGCATTCTGATTGACCTCGCGCAGCTCGTTCTCCAGCTTCTCAAAGGTTGCCTGCGATGGAGCAAATAAAAAATAAACATATATTCGAGAACAAAGACTAGGTTTATGAAAGTCTAGGCTTGCCTCCAAATCAATCATTTCGCGTGGCTGTGGCGCCTCGGGACTCTCGCCGGTGTCCAGCATGGGTATGCCATCCTTTTTTATCTCTTTCTCCAGGTAGCGCAGCTTGCGCTCCATCTCATCACAGCGGCGCACCTCGTTGACAAATTTACGTTGAAATGCATTCACGTCGGGATTGAGCTATTTATTGATTTTAATGTAATTTTTATTTCAATTTAATTTTCATCACTTACATCACGAAATTGCACCAATCCCAGCTCGCCGAGCTCCGAGACGCAGGCATAGGCCGCTTCGCTCTGTAGGAAGAGTTGGCAGAGCGCCATCTCCTCGCTACGGAATAATGAACCCATCTTGATAGCTCAGCAGTCGACACCCAATTATCAGTTGCTGCAAATACCAAAAATTGATTTTAATTTAAGAAAATTCCCCATGAATCATAGCATATGGAATTGCTTTTATTGCTTTGCTTTCATTTTATCATTTGATCAACGTTATCAACGCCTCTTTTGTGTAGGAATGTGTAACTGTCCTATCTGTAAACTTAATACGCCAGCGCTATTCAGAAATATCTACACCGATTTATTGATTTTTCATTTGGGTGGCAGATGAAAAGAAAGTGCTGCGTTGTAAATGTTGCTGTTTTTGTTGGACTTTGCACGGCCGATGGTGATACTTATTGTTGTTCAATGCAAAATCATATTGTCATTCAAATGCGTTTAGTCTTACATTTAATTATTACTTGTTTAAACTTTTATTTGAACAGCACACAACTTCTAATTGCAAATTTATTTTAATTTTTAGTTACTCTCCGTTGCAGTGTGACCGGCGCTAAGAAAAGTTGAAAAGCATATTGATGAACTGGCAAGAAAATACCACAATACTGAAACGTACTATATAATTGTAATCATATACGAGAATTTGATTTGTAATCTGGAACTGGTTCGATAACTTCAAACGAATTTGGCGGGCGCATTTTAAAAAGATTTTCAACAATGATCTTAATAATAAAATATGCTTATTTGAACAAAATATGCTTACTTGACTCATATATCTTTAGTTTACTTAAAACTTAGCTTAAATTAAACAAATAAAACATAGATATATCAGTGCAATCTAATTATCATTTGTTTTAATTTCCATTTATTTTGTACTTATAGTAAATGACAAATGTTGCTGCTCTTAAAGTGCTTAATAATACCATTATACCTTCCGCCCGCTCATTCCATCAACGGCTTTCCGCATTCCGCCCTTCCGCTCTTTACTGTTCGCTCTTAAATATAAAGAGCAAGTCCTTGGATTTACATTGACGAACTACCAACGGGGGCCGCAGCGACAGCATCCGATGATGTGAATAAAGTCCGATGGCAACATTTTTCGGTTGGGCCACGAGTCAGTGTGAATCTGTAACTCGTGAGCGACGGAGTGAAAGCGGCTAAAGGCTCGGTAAATTGGTTGAGGGAAATACACAAGCAAAAACAGCAGAACCAGCAGCAGCAGGAGCAACAACAACAAAAACAACTGAATAGGCATAGCGAAGTGGAAAGTGGAGATGGTCATAGCAGAAAATTGGATTGCCGCTGCTTCAGCTACTATTTAATACTTGCCTCGTGCGGGACTCTAACAGTGTGTGTATATATATGTGTGGTGTGTAGTGTATGTGTGTGTGTGGGTCAGTGTGCCATTTTACGACCCACCAAAATTAATCAGACAACAAAGGCAACATTTTTGTAATTGAAAAATTTACTGTTGGTTACATATGCGCGAGTTGTTGTTGTTGCTGTTATGGCTCAGATTCTAGCAGGCGGCGCACCGCACCGCAACCCCCAAAAGTATGCCACAGAGCACAGCATAACCAAAAAACAAAAAGGACAAAAACGAAAAAAAAAATCAATTGCTCTCGCTCGAACAAAAGTAACAGCAGCTAATTGTAGTCTTCAAAAAAAAAAAGATAAAAAAAAATGATAAACATCATTGTAGCAAATATGTTGCTAAAATGGAAGGCCTATAATAGGATAACAAATTTAACAGAAAAGCCGGACCAAAGAAGAAAAGAGAAGAATATTTTAGGCTTGCGCTGCTTTGTTTTGTGGCCGCTCCCAAAAAAAAAAAAAGACAGCAAGAAGAAATCGCGACTTTATCAACAACAAGCAGCGAGAATAAAATAATTCGCTAAATAATGTCTGAAGAAAATACAAACCATGCCAATAATCTACTTAAAATAACAAAGAAAAAAATAGACTTTCAATTTATGCATAATTTACAATTAGTTTAATATTTATATTCAATCTTGTTTTAGTATTTAATTCAAGTTTCTTCTTCTTTTTAGCGCAGCATTCGACCTACTTAAGGTGAAGGTCTTATTTGTTTTTGTTATTTTTTGTAGTGTTCTTAATAAGCTGTGCAAATTATTAAGTATTTCCACAAACTTCTAAATTGAATAAATGCAATAGGCACTGAGGTTGTTTATAAATCAAAGTGTAGGCGGTTTTCTTAACAAGCGCTGAATGCCAGCTTTACAAATAGATGTACTAAAGTTATTTAAATCATCTGATCTGTTAGATCTAGTTAAGGTGAGCCCCAAAGTAACTCGGTAAATCAGTAAATCAAGCTAAATGAGCTTTGGCTCTTGATTCAATTAAGACACACACATATGCATACATATACACACACGCGCAGGCCGAGACTTGATTGTAAAATTGGTTTTTATTGTGCGGACGCCCAATTGATGCCCAAGTCGCGCTCCTCTAGTAGGTGCCCCGCCAACTTGCTCAAGTGATAATATCTGCGCCTTAACGGAGGCGCAATTGCTGCTTATCTAACTACAGTTTTAGTTGCAAGCTCTCGCGTCTGGCGTAAAGATGACAATATACAGCTAACTGTCAGCTGCAGCGAGCACATACGAACAAGCATACATACATACATACATACATTTGACAAGTGCAAGATATTCATACATACATACATACATATATTCATAAATTTATATGTATATATACACATTTACATGCATATGCGTGTGCGTGTGTGTGCATGTGTACAATCGCTAAAGTGTGCTAAATTTCGCGCAGTGCAGTGCTAATCCTTTTTTATAACGGCTTTATCCTTACATAAGGATTTGCGCAAATAATCACATAAAGCAAAAGTCAAAACAAGGTGCATTCACAGCAATAGCATCAACAAAACAATAAACAAAAAAGTGTTCGGCAACAATAACAACAACAACATTACACTCATCGGCAACAGCAATAACAAGGATATACGCCAAAAAGCAAAAATACGGCATTCAAATGCAACGCCTTTTATAGGTGAGTATAAAGAAAAATGAAAAATGATATATTAAGAAAGTATATTACATATATTTGTAAATATTAAAAAAATGAAATTGGGCAAGAGCAGAACAGCAGCGAAAGTGACAAAAAATATACATATGTATATAAGAAAATGCGAATACAAACATCAAAAAGGGCGTGTTGTGTCTTCAGTTGCTGCTCTCAGCAGCACTATATGCATGTGCGTGTGCGTGTCTGTGTCTGTGTATGCGTGCGTGTGCTTTGTTGTTGTTTTTGCTGGTTGCTACATCATCAAGTTGGTGCCTTTGCTTTTACCGTTAGCTTTGGCTTCGGTTGCGCCTCTTTACTTTGTACGTAATAAAATTGATGATAAAATAAAAATGGATAATGGGCGATTTTCGGCTGCGGCTGTGGCTCTGCCTGTGAACTGTGAGAGAAAGAGAGAATGGAACGAGCTAACTGTGCTGTGTTTACCGCTGCACCCGCGTTACACTCAACTCGTTATACACCAACTAAGCACAACGCATTTCTGTGGCTCAAGTCTTCTCTTCATCCATTTGGCGTCCGTTCTGCCTGGCGTTCTCTTTCTTTGCTGTATTGTACTCTTTGTTGATAGCATAGCATAGCATAGCATAGCACTTGCACGTAGCCGATAAGGCTGCATGTGTGTGTGTGATGTGTGTGTGATGTGTGTGTGAAGTCAGAGACGGCGGCAGAGGGCGGAAGTCGTGCTGATAAGAATGCTTTAGTTGTTAATAGCAACATGGCGGGTGCGATTTTTACCTTGCCTAAACTTGCGATAATAAGCAATACAAATTAAGAAAAAAAGTGGGATATTTTTGTTGCCGAATAATTGATGCCCTTGAATATATAGTATATATTTATATAGTACATAAAACAGCATAAAATAAGAGTGTTTAGGCAGCAATTATATAATAAATATATAAATAAAAAATAAATAAATATAAATTTAAGATATTAAATAAAATCTCTTTTGTAAATAGTAATAATGAAACAAACTATATTTCAATTGAATCAATTATATTATATGTTATACAGTTTCACATTTTTAGAAGCTCAGTAGATTAGAGAGATAACTTTTAAAAAATTCAACCCTATTCAAATATACTGAACTGTATATGTATATGGTATCTTGCTTTGCTTTTATATTTCTTTTCTGTTTGTTTTTAAATAATTTTATTTCCACTAATCTAACTCTTTGGAGGGCAAAGAAGTATTAAAGGTTCATTAAAGTCGACACTATTTTAAGTATTCATTATGATTTACTTTATATTAGCTTAATAAGAAATTTTATTTAGATATACGCTATTTATTATATAAAAATACGTCAGCTTTATTCCAAATTCCATTTTAATTTATTTCTTTGAGCAAACATTTTTTTCTTTATATAGTACATTACTTTAATCTCCTACGGAGTAGACAACGTCAGCTGTAACTACTCTACCTTTGTCTACCTTGTGCCCATTGTCTAGGTTTAGAGCCATTAGCGTTGGGCACGTTCTGGCATGGGACTGGCAGCAGGCTTTCGTTGTGGTTGGTCTCATTTAGCCGAGCTAATTACCGAATATCGTGTCGATTTCAAGGGCCCGCCATAATTGGCCAAATGCATCCTGGAGGCGCTTTCTTAAGTGCTGCCAATGGCAACGGCTGCAAAATGGAAGGCTAAAAGTGTTAAGCAGCGCACGCCCATTAATGACTGTGATAAGGTTGAATATTTAATAGCTTTTCTAGCTTGCCAGTAAATCAGTCAGTCAGTCAGTCAGTCAGTCAGCCAGTCAGTCAGTCAGCCAGTCAGTCCGTCACTCCTTTAGACAGTTAGACAGTGAGCCTGTTTGGTTGTTTCTGTCCCTGTCTCTGTCTCTGTCTCTGTCTTTGGCTGTTTGTTTTCAGCTCTGTCAACGCTTTTGAAAAGTTTTTCTGTCTTGACTCGATGCCGATTGTTGTTGCCCGACTGACGGCCTGCCTGACTGCCTGCCTGGTCTCTGGCAATAATCGCAATGGCAATGACAATGCCACAGCAGTGTTTAGAAATAAATTAAAATTTCATTCAAGTGCTTTTCTGACAAAACTTTCTTAATTACAAATGTAGAGCCACTGCGGCAACTGCCTCAAATATTGTTTGAAGCAGTTCAGTTCGTCAACTTGACTGGAAATAGGAGTAACTCGCATTTATGCAAATGCAACAACAAATCATCAAAATTGCAATTGCGACTCTTTCACTTTCGTATTGTTCTACAAAAATATGAAATCCTTGGCTAACAATTGCCTGCAAATGACGGACACATTGTTACATTTGATAGTCGTGTGCAGATTTCGCTGCCACAACATCAGCTGAACAATGATAAGCATTCGCAATTTTAACTATGCGGACTGTGTTGGTTGCCCCATTGCCCAAAGGCACAAAAAACACTCGCGCCCACACACTGGTCCATGCAAAAATAATACACAAATGGTGCACCATAAAACAAAAACAACAACAACAACAGAGACGACGACGACGACGTCGACGAGAAGAACCACAGGGCGTCGAACGAGAGCAACAAGCGCAGCGCACTCACACAATTGCTCTCAAAACAATAGCTGCATTTGAATATGGATTTTACCAGATAAACAAATACCCTGTAAAAAATGTATATGTCAGTTTTTAAATAGTTTTCCTCTAGACTTTACAGTAGAGCTGTTGAATCTTAAGCGATCGATCAATGTACATATATTTATGTCCATATGTTCATAAATTGTTGCAATAGCATGATTATATTTGCTTGCTTCTTAACATATTGTCTCCGTAGTATATAGGAAGAGGAAACAGCCTCTAAGCTAAACTATACTCTTTTTCCTGACATATATACTCTTTTTCATGAAATTTTCCAAAGAATCATGAAATTAAATTTAATTGAAACCGATATATACGGTCTGTCAAGAAGCACTTTACACAGTGGAAAAACTTCAATTTTTTGACTTATTGTTAAAAAATAAACAGTTTTTGTTTAATTTAGGTAATTTTTTTAATGGTTAACTGTTTAATAGGTATTTTTATATCAAATTACAAAAAACAGAAACAAAAACAATAAGGGTAAAACTTAAAAAACAATAAAAACTTAGATTACTCATATTTGACACTGTCAAGAAACTCTTTACACATTTTGTTCTCCTCATCTGTTTTACTCTTATTCTAAGAAATTACCGTTAACTATGCTTTTACGCATCTCTATTTTTGTGTTTATTTTTCACTTTGTGCGAAATTTGGCTGACTGCACATTAAAAAAGCAATTGAAATATTGATTCATAGAGTAAGAGCGTCTGAGTAACTTATTTACCATTTGTCTCAAGATCTTGTGGATCTTCAATATACCCACTTTCATTTACCTTACAGGGTATATAAAGCCACAGCAACACATACATAAACAGAAACCTGGTCGCTTTTGGAGCGTACTTGGTGTGCACTTAGATGAAAATGACAGCAGAAACAACAGCATCAGCAGCAGCAGCATCAACAACAACAACAACAACAACAATTGTCGACCATGTCGAGTAATGACAGCAGTCGCATTTAACAATGGGGGCACTGGCTAAGCAGCGGCCACGCCCACTCAAGCGACCAGAGGCGCTGCTGTCATTCATTCATCCATTCATGCGCTCCACTTGTGCAGCACTGGACGCAACCGGCTGCTCCGTGTGTGTTCATAGGGTGGGGGAGGCTGCAGCAGTGTCATTGTTGTTGTTGTTGTTGTTGTTGTTGTTGGGGCAACACACTTAAGTGGTCGCTTAGAGTGTGCCACGTTTTGTGTGTAGTTGCTTGTTTATGAATAAAAAATAGTTATTTGCAAAACGTTTAGCAACAGCAGGAGAGCCAGAACGTGAACGCAGCAGGATGCAGAGCCAAAGGCGATATGACAATTTCGCATATGTGCACATGTGTGTGAGTCACATATACACCATATATGCACATATACATGTATGCATGCGTATGTGTGTGTTTATATTTATAAAGAGAGTTGTTTAGGGCTAAGATACTTTGGTACTTTTTTAATTAAATGTCAGAAAATGACGCTGTTCACAGCAAACGAGCATCTTTACTATGCTTCCCGTGTGTGCATGTGTGTGCGACTGTGTGTGTGTGTGTGTGTGTGTGCGTGTGTGGCAATTCAATTGTGGTCTCCGGCCACAGAAGCGCACCCGAGAGTGCCATAAGCTGGCCTACAGCGATGAGCCAAGATAATTGTTACGTCATTAAGTGCTGTCTGCAAAAAACACATTAAAAATAGAAAAGCAAAAGTCCAAAGTAAAGGAAAACAAACAAAACTTCAAACAAATTCAGATTGTTTATAATAATAGTAATAGGAATATAAATAAAGACTGCGCCAATTTTATTGGTTTCACAATTAAATACAAATTCGCAGCGACAAATGCGGCAAAGCGTAAACAAGCGAAAAGTAATAAGAAGTCAGGGTACAAAAAAAAAGTAAAGTAACAACAAATGTTTGTGGTGCGAGCAGAACTGTAAAAAGGGCGCTGCTGGCTGAGCAGCGGCAGCGACAGCGACAGCAGCAGCAGCAGCAGCCGCATCGTAGACAAACTCTCAACATTCTGAACACGCTCAGCTCTTTTCGTCTGTGCTCTTCATTGGTATATGGCGCGTAGCGCAAGCGCGCTCTCTCTCTCTCTCTCTCGCTCATCCTCTCTTTCTTTACTTATGCTGCCTGCTCTCGGTCTGTAGCTGCTCTTACGCTTCGTTTGCTTGTGTGCTCGTGGTGTGTGAGTGTGTGGGTTATTTTGGTGTGGGTTTGGGTGTGGGTTTGGGTGTGGGTGTGTGGGTGTGTGAGTGTGGGTGCAGTTCCTCATTGGCACAGCCAATGCTGATATATGTATATTTTTTTCTTGTTTTGGCAATGTCAATGTAACTTTTATCCAACTGACGCTTCAGTGGTTTCTTTTACTGCATCAGCAGAGCCGTCACTGCCGCCGCCGCCGTCGCCGCATGCGTCTCAGTCGTTTGTGGCGTTGATTTAAATGGTGCTGATAAGGCAGCATTATGATTCGAACTTGTTCCAGCTACAACCGTCACATAACACGTTCAGCCTACGCGCTGCTTATGCGTATGTGTGGGTGTGCGTGAGTGTGAGTGAGAGTGTGTGGATGAGTAGTTGTGGCGTGCCTTCAGGCGCATAAGTTTACAATTGACTTTTAACGATATGGTACACACACATGTGTGCGTGTGTGTGTGTGTGTGCGAATTTATGCTTTATCATTTATTGTTAGTGGAACTTGCAGACGTCAGCCCAGCTCCAGCCACGCCCCGCGTCGCCTATGCTGCGTGCGGCCATTTTGTTGCCATGTTGTCATTGATTGCTGTCACTGTTGTTGTTGTTGTTGTTGTTGCTGCTGCTGCTCTGATAATATGCTGCGCCTTTGTTTTCGCAGCAATAAAAATTGGTTGTAATTTAGTCGCACGTGTGTGTCTGTGTGCGCGAGTGTATGTGTGGAGATTGATACGCGCTGCGCTTTGTTTTGTTGCTGTCTTGCCTTCTGCCTTCTTCTTCTTCGGTTGTCTGCTTGGCTACATCTATGTATGTCTATTCCCAATTAATTCCATTGATATGCGTGTTTCATTTCGTTTAGCTTTTCTACCGTTGGCCATGTTTGTGTTGCATACTTTGCGGCTGGCCGCAATTTGCATAGTCTTCTGGGCAATTATGGAGGCTGCGTTACGTGAGCAGCATAATTGACCAGCTAGGCTCGGCTCGTTAGCCCAACAGATATAATACGAATCGTGGCAATAGAGGAATAAATATATATTCATGTATGTATGTATGTACGTATGTGTGTATGCATTCAAATATTTATTTTGCTGTCAGTTACAAATGTATGCGAGTCTTGCAATGTGTTGGCAAACACATAAAATTTGCAAAAATTACATTACCAAAGGATACAAAAAACCAGAAGCATCAGCATCAGCATCAGCAGCATCAGCAGCATCAGCAGCAACAGCAGCAGTCGCTTCATCATCAAGAATCGTTGGCAGACATTGCCTTTTGTACGGCGCCAATTTGCATTTGCATTCAGCCAACTCGAGTTGGCTGGCAGCAGTTGCTCTACTTCGTTTATCTCAACTCACATTTCTCAACCCGTCTCTCTCTTTCTCTCTCTTCTCTCTTTTTCCATTTCGTTGCAGGCACCAATTTCAACATTGGGACAAAAGACTTTTTCGCTCTGGTTGCATTCTTTCCTTTTTGGTACCACTGAAGCAATTAACTGAAAATGTAGCGCTGGCAAGGACATGGCCAAAGTGAAACAGCAAATGCCATGCGATGCTACGAGCATAAATGTAAGTATGAGCAAAATGCATGACGGGAAATGCCGTGGGAGGCCAGTGGGCGTGGGCGTGTGTGCGTGCATCTTGGCTAATTGCCTGGGTTATGCACAGCGGCTAGAATCAATAGAGCGAGCTGTGAAAGCAGACAGCAAGCGCCACAGCTGAAATTGTTTGAAAGTACAATTCAGTTTCATTTGCTTTTCATTTGCAGTAGCGATGCATTAAGTCTGCAGCAGCAGCACCAGCACAGGGCTGTAGCTTTCAGCTGCTGCCCTCAATATCAGTGCTTTACAAAGTATGTATATACATATATGTATGAGTGTCTCTCTCTCTCTTTCTCTCTCTCTCTCTGTGTTTGCTTTGTTTGCTGTTCAGTGGCATTGGATTTTGCTATCACAGCTCTGCCTAGCCCTCCAGGCATTTGTCATTCTCATAGCTTACACTTACAATATATATGGAAGACAGCCTTTGTTTGCTGCACTAATCAACTGATCTGAATGCAGAACACGCCCCTCAAAAGTCCACAAACGATGTCTGGGTGTGAGCTATGCAAAGTACATGACTCTAGGGCACGTTCTTATTGAATAACCGCAGAGCTTGCAACACCCCAATCAAAGTAATAATAAAACGTTTCGGTTTTAGGTAATATCTTTCCCGTACTCTGATAAGCTAATACAAGTGATATATGAAGTATTGTTGCATTGTAATTGTTGTACTGTCATCTTGTCTTATACAAATGAGATATATACATTATCTTGATTTTGAGAGATATTTGTAATCATTTTAAAATGGGAAATCAGAGAGTAATGGGTTTGTTCACATGTATTTAATAAGCAGAAGTGGGCGTGGCAGACCCAAACTACAAAAATCAAGGCTCTAGTCGAGACTGCTCGACTATGAGATACCCTGAACCCTGCAAAAAAAAAACTAATACTCTTCTTTACGCGCTCTGTTAACTGCGCAGTTGCTACCGTGGCTTGAGTGGGTTGAATGAATAAACTCACTAGCTCTTATAGTTTCCGAGATCAACGCGTTCATACATACGGACGGACGGACAGACGGCCATGGCCATGACCTGATATATACATATGTCGGAAATGGCTCGGATTCAATATTTTCTTAATTCGTCACGCTATATCACGAATTCCCTGTAATTTTCTTAGTTCTTTCTTCGATGCACTTCCTGAATGTTCTGCCTCTAAAATTCAAGTCATCATCCTAGACCTGCCAATTCGGTCTTTTTTTTTTTAATAAGTAGAGACTACGTGCAGCAGCAGCCAATTTGAGTATGTCAATAATGGTCCTGTCAACTTAGGTAACTACTTCGATACCTACTCTAACAATATCAAGGCACGATTATATACCCTGAATTCCCATTTTCAATGGGCTCAGGTCATAAAAAGACCATCTTCTTTCGGCTTTGAAGCACAAATAATAAATTATCTCATATATGTCATATGTATCTTTCAAAGACACAGCTTTTGTGTTAAGATTGGTTCAAATTAGCAGGAAAGTTAGAGCTTTAAGAAATTGTAGACCAAACATCTTAATATTAAAGTTATTTTCAAATAGAAAGCTTTGCAGGGCATCCGCTTGGGTTTCAGACTAAGCAGAAGGGAAACATTTGCTGTGTTGCCTAACACTTTTTGTAAAATTGAAATTTGATTTGCTTTTTAATATAACGTCAGCAGGAGCTGGGATAATGTTGACTTTGTGCTTGAGTCCTGTCCGAATAACTTTTACAACTTTTACGTAATATCCTTTGACTGCGTGGCTAATGCTGTTGCCAGGTCCGCAACAGCAGCAACAACAAGAGCGCAGGCTAGGCGACAACAACAATGTTGAGGATAGTAAAGCACAGGTACAAAATTGCTGGCATAAAAGGAACGTCAGCCACTGCAGGACACAACAGCAGCAGCAGCAGGATAACAGCTCCGTGGCACAAAGGCCAAGCACAAATGCACCACATTCTTCTGGGCGGTGTCGCTTTTGGTGGCTTCGCAACGAGCTAAGCAATCGCCGTCCTTTTCGAGTTTGCGGCGGCGTTGGCTGCATTTGAAATGCCAGGCAATGAGGCAGTTAGTCTGAACGAGCTAAGCAGCGCTCGGGAGGGGGCGTGGCTATGGGTGTGGCTGCGATTTTGAATGTAGGCGGCATAAAGTTGACACAAAAGCAGCAGCTGCAAGGCAGAGGCGTGTGGGGTTGGCTTCTCTTCGACGAGCAGCGGCTGATAATGTGTGTGTGAGTGTGTGAATGTGTGTTACAAGTGACCTTCTTTGCATGTGACACACAAATACACACACACGTGGCTCACACGTGCCATGGATACCTGAGTCGGTTCCTCGCTCCGGCCTGTGTGCATTCGTTAGGCAAGACTTTGGCTGCAGCTCGACTGTATCCCGTGTATATGGCACATGCATCATGTAACACGGCACGTAAATTCGTAATAAATTTGGAATTATGTGCACATTTGGCGACTTTGCTCCTGCTGCTGCCAAGGAGGCCGAAGGCCAAACAATTTGCAACTTGCACTTTGATAATTTATGTTGCATACGCCGAGTAGAAGCTATGCATCAAATACATGTATATATGTGTGCTATATGGATTACCACTTTCGGTGCTTCAGTTTTTTCAATTTGAGTCACACAAGCAGCATGTCATGAAAATGGATTATGCTGCACGTCAAGGATATCACCAGGCTGTTTGTATCCCGACAGCCGCTGTCAGCAGCACGCAGTGCGCGCATCAGCAACGTCATGTATTCATGGTTCACACTCGCATCCACATCACGCACAATAAGCCCAACCATCCATCCATCCTCTATCCACAAGTGTTGTCTGCCATCGGCTAATTGCTCTCATTAAAGCAGCATTCATCGATTCCAGTTGCCGTCAGCTCTATTGGGCAACTGCAACTGCAATTGCAACTGCAATTGCAACTGGAGCTGCAACTGCAACTGCAACTGCAACTGCTGTCAGAGACATATGCAATTAACAGACGCAATTGACAGACATAATTGATTTAAACGCATGTTTGATACTCACTCTGAAAAGCAATTCGATTTTCGATTGCATTGCTCACATTTCATTTGAGCTTTTTACACATGGATTCTTGTTCCATTTATATCTGCATATATTGAAAAACTTGTATTTCAAATATATATATATAATATGTATATTTACTGTGCCAGGAACTTATTTTATATGATACAATTTAAATAGCCAATAGAATAATCATTCTAAAGCTATGAATATAATTCAGTATTGATTAAAGTAGAGAAATTCGAATTTTTATTTTTTTTTATAATATTTATGAAGACTCGTAAATTTAAAAATTTGTATTCATATTGATATTATAGAAACCGATTTAATCTACAGTTGACAAGTCAAATCGGCATAATCTGAGTTTTATATCAATGTTTAATAAAAATAACTTATCTGAGAGTTTTTTAATTGTTCAAAATGATGTGAATAAATTTTATTTTATTAATGTATAAATAAGAATAGATATGAAATATATTTTTAAAATCCTATCAGCTTAGTATTCACTTAATATTCTATGTCAGATTTATTTATTTATTTATTTTATTTATTTATTATTAAATGTAGAAACGATACAATCAGATTTAGGATCAAACCTCACACGAATTGTGAGGACTCAAAAAAATATATTTAGTCGATTAAGATTACCTATTGTTTTGGCAAAGCCTTGCCGTTTAAGACGTCTTAGGGGTCTGGCAGGGGTTAGACCTCTTGCGAGTAGGCTTCGATGTCATAGTAATCTTTCTGAGTATCTGCTTGTGTGTCTATTTAGCTGCTCTTCGACAGTATGTAGCTTAAGGTCTCTAAGCAGTGTTGAGCCGCGTATGTACCAGGGAGAGTTTGTTATCCGCTGTAGCACTCTTTTCTGCAAAGCCTGCACCCTTTTGTAATTTGATTTTGCAGCAATCACCCAGATTTGCACTCCATAGAGCCATATCGGTAGGATACACTGCACATACACAGCTCTTTTGCATCACAGCGGTAGAGTGCTCTTTTTATTGATGAGCCATCTTAGTTGTTGTAGTCTGTGACGACATTTTCACCGTGGCTTTGAGGTGGGGTCCAAACGTGAGACGCTTGTCCAGTGTGATGCCAAGATATTTCACCTGTGCAGGTTGTGGAAGAGTTACTCCCGATATCTGGATTGTGTCAGATTTATTGAAAAAAAAATAAATTTATATTCTTAACAAGTTATTCACATCCGAGGAGCTAACTTTAATGAGCGATTCAGAAATTTCTCTGTATTTATATAGAATTTTTATTTAGAAATTATGAATACTTATTTCTTAATTTATATTCTCAGTTTCTATATATTTTGGAATTTATTAATAATTTTTATCGATTAATAATTAGTTTTGATTCATCCCAGTTCTAGCAGTAGAATTTTAGCAACACTCTAAACATTGACCTACATTTCTTCTTATTGACAGGTCAAATTGTTCAATTAACATTTAATTCAATTGCATAATATTTAAATTACTTTTTCTATACCTATTAAAAAATATGTTCCACTGCATCACTCTTTTACATTTACATACATATATGCACACATTTATTTATGCATTTATCTTACGCGGTCGATTCCCCAGTTTCTCGCAAAACGCCTAAAGTAGTGAAATTTATTCTGTTTCCTGCACTGCCCCACAGCTGATTGTTAATTATAAATGTAATTCAAACATAAATGTTATTCATATATTGTCAATATTAATGCTCGCTGGCAAACAGTGCTTGAAGCGTTTACATTTGTATTTATTTGCGCATATAGGAGAAAGAGTATATCCTGGGCATATTGAATTGGCTAAAGGCCAGCATTTTTCTTTTTTTTTTCTTTCTATTAAAATATTAAAATGAATAAAAAAGTCAAACTGAATATTATAATATGTTTACTTTTTTTTATTTTTTTTTATTAGATTTCAATTTATTGCAGCTTTTGTCATTGACTCTAAAGCGCATTCTCTTTGGTCTTCTGGTTGTTGTGTTTACGTGTAGGTTTGCCGCTAGTTGAATATTATAATAAAATTGATTGAGTTCAGTATAAACTCCATGTTATAAAGTATATAAACAACGCAGTATTCGACTGACAATCGATTTAAAAATTTCTTTTCAATTACAATTTTTAAATATATTCATGATAATTTTAGTTCAATTTAAATAACTAGGAAAATTATTAGTTTTAGTTGTAGATACATAGAGTCCAAAAAGATATAATTATTAATTAGACAACTGCTTATATATTTAAATGAAAAATTATATCTTAAATTTTGTGATTGGAATAGTATAGTACTATAATAGGTAAATTTATTAATATTTAAAATATGTATATAAAGACGTATATTTATAAAACTATATTTATTTATTAAATATATTCATTAAATATATTATTTATTTAATACATATTCTTACAATTAAATTTGATATATTTTCTATATTTATTTTTAAATAAATCAATGCAGTTCTAAAGAATTAAACGCAAAGCTAAAAATAATAATAAAAAAAAAATAATAATAAATATTTATTATTTTATATATTATTTTTATTTTTTATTTAAAATTTAGTTTAGTTACTTGACCAAGTTTAGATAAATTCCAAATTTCTTCTAGTTAATAGAGTATTTGAAAGTTGAGTTTACTCCAGTCTCTACTTGGTATAAATTCGGTTGCAATCTATGAAAGAACTTTTTTAATTTAAATGGAAATATGAGAGGGCGTGTTCATTCATTCTCATAAATTAATTTCTGATTTGTTGTTACGCAATGCAGTTGAATTCAGGATTTTGACCCCGGTTGCTCGTAGAATCGTGCACAAATATTGGAAAATCCATATCTATATAGTATATGGGCAGAGGGTCGCTCGAACCACAGCTTTTTTGTTCTGCTCGGTCGCTTGGCCTCGACGGGGAAATTGATTTAATTTGTTGATGGAATTGCATTAAATTTGCTGACTTGGCTCTGATTCCATTAGCGTGGTTTAATTGAAAACAATTTGAATGCTGGTCAATAGACTGCACACAGAAACCGCTTGTCGGCAATCTATGCGCCGTTTTATCATAATTATTGCTCGATACAATTGCTGCATGCGGTATGCGGGCTCTATTGATTCGACACTGGGTAGCCGGATAGCGGGCCAGGTCTGGGCAACATTTTTGGCAGCTAGTGAATGTGGCATTGTTGGTCGTTGTGCTCATTCTATGTACATTGAGAAATAATAAAAACAAAATGAAAACAAGCCAAAACAGCAAAAACTTTAAACAATTTCGTTTCTGCCACACGGCAAAAACCTATCGAGCTGCATGGGCGAGCAGAAAGCGGGTTAGGAATGGCATTCTAATCGGATTTTGTTGCAGCTGTGGCCAAAGCTGCCAGAACGGCTGCCAGAGCGGCTGCCAGAGAAAAATAAAAGCTCTGCCAGTGAAATTGATATCGAGAGCAATTTGGCATCGTTGTAGCTGTCCGTAGTGGGGCGGGGGTGGGAGCGTGCCGTATGGTTTAAGGTATTTCAATTCGAACTGTCTGTCAAACGGTGCGTATGCGCAATTGCATAATCTTTGCTGCCAGCATGTGATCGCAGGACATTTGGTAGGGAGTAAGGGAGGGGCTGCAGCACTGCAGCGTGACGTTGACGAATACAGCCCTGGCGATAAATTCAATTATAAGATGCCAAGAGCATGGGCCATAACTCAGTGCCGAGCTGACAATGAATATGCTGGCCGGATGGCTGGATGGGTCGGATGGTGGCGGTAAAGCTCGGCGAAACTCTTTACTTGCCACCTAATATCTACTCGACTATGGGCTTTAAAGTGTTGCCTGGGAATTGTCGTCGAGCAGCAGCAGACACGCTCAATGAAATGGCACATGGAACACAGGCATAGCGGGCCGAGAAAAAGGCAAACAACATGAAATAAATGTAATAAATTTTAAACATAGAGATGATAAATTGCTCTGGGACTTCAGCTCAAAGTGCTGCCAATGGCGAGCAGCTGTCTGAGGGCGCCAGCTACACGCTCTAGCATTCGCATCCTGCTCAACATTTTTACAATTTGTTTGCGGCTTCACTTCTCCCTCGTTTGCCTCTAACTCCGGGCCCACATGTGTCTGAGTGTGTGTGTTTGTGTTTTTTTTTTTTATCTATTTGGCCACATGCTTTGCTGTCGTTATTTAAGTCTCTTTCGCTTTGAAATTGATTTGACGCTTGGCTTTTATTTACTGTGCTCTACGCATGCCTTTGACAAGACTGCGACTGGCAATTTAACTTTAGCTCTGAGTTGCACTAAAGTTTCCATTGACTACAGTTGGCCTCGTTTGGGTTGTTAGTTACCTGCTGCCATGCAAATTACAACTTTTGCCTCTTCTGCAGTTTTGGCACACGCAATTGATTGAGCTGAATATTTTTACTGTTTGTATTCTTGCAGAAACTTCAAGTATTCCGTGATTAGGACGTGGTGTACCCAAGTGCTCTAAATGCAGACGATATGGTGAGTAGAATTGAAGTTTATTTTTCTCAGACAGTAGTTGCATTTAGTTGTTTATAAAAACATCAGCTTTGAGCTGAGATGCACTTAGCTCGCCCACAAGTGCCCAAAATGTTGCCTACTTTTAGGGGCAGCTCTCACCTGGGACAAAAGTAAGAGAATTGGCTGCAAAAAAATGATGCTTGTCTGAAGTGCAGCAAAGTTCGAGTTGCTGTTGTAACAACACAGAGCTGGACATCCGCATATCTACACATCCGCTCATCCGCTCATCCAATACACAATGCACACGGCTCTCATGCAATACGCATACGCCGCATATGCCCCAAACGATTAGCAAAAGCATTGCATATTTATGCACTGAAGCATTTCGAATGCTCCAACATGTATACGGCATAACAAGCGGGTTTTAGGAGATACAGGCCAGCACAATAATGCTTGTTGAAAAATATAAATATGAGCGTGGAAGCTGACAAAAAGCTGCAATAAGTTGTCTAATTAAAAAGTACAAAATATTTTATAACATCATAACTAGCTTCATGTGCACGTAGTACATATGAATATGTATATAATTATACACAAGGCCAGACAACACTCAGCCATATTCTCTGCGCTCTGTGTGGCAACAAAAGCCAAGTTTAAATTACCATTTGTCATAAAGGCAACAGCCAGTGGCAGCAGCTGCAATACGCATCCATGGCTACAGTGACGTCTCGCTAATTTCCACACACACACACACACACACACATACAGTGTAGCTGCTGATGATGTTTGCTGCAGCTGAACGCGATGATGATGTTTCTGTTGTTGTTGTGCCTGGACTTTGATGCCATCCGCATGCATATTGCATATGCATGCAACACGACAGACTCGACACGACAGACTCGACACGACAGTCTCGACTGACAGTCGGACAGCAACCAGTCATGCATGCCACGCCCACTTGCCGATGCCGTATCGTAATGCATTTTACTTCGAGTGAGATGGAGGACAGCAAAATGTCTGCGCAAAAAATGCGCAAAATTTGAAGCAGTCGAAATGAAATTGTGCGCTGACTATATAATATATATACTTTTTACTTTTTACTTTTTATTATGTTATTTAATTTTTTGGCAAAGTGGAGCAGTTTGTGAAATAGATTGCGCCTTCATACGCACCGTTGTCCTGTCAACTGCTAATTTCATTATTTATGCAGTATTTAACACTTGATTGCAATTCACTTACAGCTTGCGGCTTACGACTTGCGGCTTGCGGCTTGCGGCTGCAGAGAACATTTTAATTCACTTAAACAGCAAATAGCCTGTCAGTCGGACAGACAGACAGTTAGTTAGTCAGCCAGTTAGTTAGTCAGCCAGTTAGTTAGTTATTCAGTTAGCAGTTCGAGCCGCTTCTTCAGCTGTCTGTCACTGTCTATTTGTGTGGCTCACGTCAAATTTATGCAACGAACTCGCGGGCGTTGGGCGTTGGGGGTTGGGGGTTGGAGTGTGCTCTAGTTATTGTTGTTGGTGCGACGTTGTTGATGTGGCTGCAGCTGATGCCGCTGCTTTTGTTGTTACTGTTGTTGCTGTTGCTTAATGCATTTGTTGCTCATCCTTTATTCAGCCATTTCCCATATTCAGCTCGAAAGTATTTCAGCAATGTTCGTAAGCTTGCTAAATGCAGATGTTCTTTAATATTCATATTATTTAATGGTAAATATTTTAGAATATAGAAATAAATTGTTTATTATATATATTATGTTATATATACATTTCGACTACATACAAGTTAGCACAATTTTTGCAAGAAGATAATACTATATATTTCCGATAATAATTATATTCCTTAAGATCAAATATTCACAAATGAATTTTTATGAGCTATCCTGATGAACAATTCTTTTTTTAATTTTTAGGAAAAATGTATTATTTAATTTTGAATTGAAGGGAGAGCTGATCTGTTACTGAAAACTAAGACTCTTTTTCGCTAATGTCTGTTATCTTTCTCATTGCTCTCCAATATTTTGAGAAAGTCAAAGCTTATACATATGTATAGCTCTCAAATTTGGTCTCTTTTAATGTTCCATACTGGACTGTCGTGCGTGGACTTGTGAGTTTCTTATACAGAAAAATCCGGTTAGAACGACTCTCTAGGAACCGTCATTATGCGCGGAAACGCTTTAACCAAATAAGTTTACTCATATTAGTTTGCATGCGAACCAGAATTTTCATCGCAATACGAACGCTATAAGCGGAGTCGTCATAACCGGATTCTATTGTATTTCAAAACCGTCAAGCCACTGTTAAGGTTTCTTACTGGAATGTGCCGATATTTATGAACAAAAATTTCAGTAATTTTATATTTTTATTATATTTTTGATGGCATTGTCTAGAAACTATTTTTATAAAATTGTGATGTTAATTTTGTATTAATTCTGAAATGAGTGCTCTGTTACCTTTAGTACAATTTTGATCTAGTTTTACATTATTTTTCAGTAAATGATTTATTTTTCCATTTATGTTCTATTAGTTATTACGCAGTACGAGTTTATTTTCTTTTTTCGATAACTTATCCCATTTCAAAATTATCGATAAAAATCGAAAATTCGTTTACTTTAGCTAGAGACTTCAAATTTTTATATTGAGAATTGTAATTTGGCAAATAAATACAAATATATTAATATATTTTGAAAGTTTCATGAAGATCGTCCATCTAGATATGGAGTTATAAGCGTCCAAAGGTCAGCCCAACCCCCAAGCCTGGGCAGCAACTGCGCGGTTAGCAGAGCGCGTGCTTATGCGTTCATACAGGAGAGGAGTATTAGTTTTTTTTTTGCAGGGTTCAGGGTATCTCGTAGTCGAGCCTGCTTCTGGCTTTCCGGTAAACAATTTCACTAATTAAAGATGAAGCACTAAAGTGAATGGTTTCAATTGAATATTTCGCTTAACTGAATATTTCAGTAATGTGAATGCTTTCAATTGAATAAAGCGTTTAACTGACAGTAAAAAGGCAATACACTATTTTTTTTTTATTTCCTATACATGTACATATACGTAGCCGACAAAGTCCTTTTGACTTTATGTTCGGTAACGCATAAACACGGTCACAGCTAAAAGCCGTTTAACCCGCCAGTTTCAAGTGATTAAATTTAACATTCTCACCTCGTAAGTCGTTAAGCCAATGACCGTAGCACCCCTATTATAGTGCACTGGATACTGCGACAGAGTTGTGAGAGTGTGCTCACTCTCTCTGTATATCTTTTTATATTTTTCTGTGAGAGTCGAGTGAGTTTTTAGATAGGTTAAAGAGCATTTTCATGTTTCGGGGTTATTCAGGTTAATTAATTATTTGTAATATTTTTCTAGTTAGAGTATTTTTCAATCGGTGTGTTACCTTAGCTTTCCTCTTTTTTTTGTAGCGCACTTTTGCTTTGCTTATTTTGCAGTCTCTGTTTCAGTTTTTTTTTGCGCTTTGAAGTGGTTTCTGCGCTTTGGTTTCCTCTAATTGGCTGTGGCTGTGTTTTAATTTTTCTTGCTTCTTTTTTTTTTACATTTTTGCTCGTTGCGTTCCGGATGGAGAATGCATTTGGGGCAGCGAGGACAACAACAGCAGCTGCTGCTGCTGCTGCTGCTTCAACTTTAAGTGAACGCATTAGAACACAGAACTCTGGCTGACAAATTGCCCATCTGGACGGGGACATAATTACACTCCAAATGTCTCCATATGACTGTGTGTGAGTGGGTGATGTGTATGTGTATGTGTATGTGCATAGTAAAATTAATTGCAAAAATGGAAATGCAAATGGCTTAGCCAGCAGGCAGCAGTCATCAGCAGCAGCAACACATCAAATAGAAACATTGCGGCAGCAGCGCAAACAAGCAAAAAACAAGGAATGAGTGTGACTGAGTGTGTGAGTGTGATTGTGTGAGTGTGAGTGTGAGTGTGTCAGTCGCTCACAAATGCAAATGCATAGCAACAATTAATATTCAGAAGAATTTAATGAAATTGAATTGAATTTAAAACATGACTCAATAATAAAAACTTTTGTCATTCATAGAATTTTAAAGCCCAAGATTTTGAATTATGTTAGATTTATAGTTTAGTTATCTGAAATTTGAGTTCTATGTAATATAAAAATCTGTCACAAGAAAACAGATAGCATTATCTATATTATCACTAAGTACAGAGAGTTATCACGACATATATCACTATATATATTGTATTAGAAAGCTTTATGCTATGCTCAAACCTCAAACTATGTTTGCTAATCTCTTCGATAATTCCAATACTCTCTGGTAACTCACTCTTTTTCTCAGTGCTTAAAATCTTGTATATATGTATTACGCATTCCTCATTTTGTCCCTCTTAATCTGAACTCTTACCTGACTTCATTTACTAGTTCTCTTAATTATGAATTCTAATTTTGTACTTCTGTATATTTATTCATTTATTTTTATTTTTTTAATTAAATTGCGTTTATAACTTATATTTGCAAATAAGTTTCTAGTATTGTTATATGAAATTTTAGATTAGAATGGTTTATTCGTATAGCAGATACATTTTTAAGATATGTGCATTTTTTATCTACTTTATTTTCTTCATTATTAAGATTAAGATTAAGATAAAATGATCTATTCCATTAAAATTTGGTATCCTAACAATACAATTGATGAACTGTAATGGATGTGTATATCATCTTGAGTCTTTTGCTTCTGTTAAGTATATTAGTGGGGAATATATCAACTCATTTCCGCGAAAGTATCGTATGTTGAAAAAACAAATTTTACATGAGAAGGTTTTTTTAGTGCTCTAATCTTGATTAATTTTTGAATTTTGAAAGTTCTTATCTCCACACAAGAATACATTTGTATGGACTTACGATAATTTCGAGCGAACAGTAAAGTGTATACTAACATACGATAAAATTTGATTTATTTTCAAAACTACAGCTTTTTTCAGTTACAATCTTTTGCAGACTTGCGAGAAATACATTTTCAAAGAATTCTGCATCAAAATCTCAATTTTGAGAAAAAACGACATACAATGCTTTCCAGGAAATGTTGCTCATTATTTATTTATGATGTCTCCGAGCAAGATTAAAATGCATTTTCCTGCTAGTTCAGTGTTGCATATGTATCTCTCATCACAGTTGCCACGTCTGATGGTTGATATACCTATATTATATTCAAGTGTTGGTCGTATTTCCATCCATTTCAAATTCTGTTCCATAATTCAAGTTGATTTCCGTAGAGATCCAATTTTACTCTACTCGAAATTTTAAAAATTTGTTAGAAATCTAGAACAATCAGATATTCCAACCCAATCTCAACAGGATACTTCCCAACTGAAGAGTTGTTCGTCTATTTCTTACAGGTGCGCTTGTCAAACACACTCATACTCCCTCTTCTGCTGCCACTCTCCTCTCAAACTAGTTCTATTTGATGAGCGACTGTCATAAAAAAAATTGTTGATATGCTACAAGAAGCAACCGCAGAGCAAAGGAACTAAACAGACATTGCCCTTTCCTTGACACCACCTCCTTCCGGACAATCAACATGAGCACATATACACACAAGGACACACACACACACACAGAGAGATAGACCGAGTCGCATATTTACCTAGTTACGCATATGTCCAGCTGGCATTAGTGCAGCATTGCAGACATTTCCACACAGCAAAACGAAAATTTTGCTGAGCAAATGGGCAGCAGGGCCAGCTGGGCAGCTGGGCAGCTGGCCTGTTGAGGCAGTTCGTGCCTCAGTTCGTGGGTCTGGGGAGGCCAATTTTGGGGCTGGCCTTCATGGTAAAGGACACTCAATGCGTTAACAGCAAGTGACATGTGCGTGTGTCTCTGTCTGTCTGTGTGTGTGTGGGTGTGTGTGTGTGTTTGTGGTTTGGAATTTTACGTTGATTACGAGCACTTTATGCGTCCGTGTTACGTGTGGGCGTTGTGCCCAGTTCTGTTGATGTTGCTCCTGTTGCGGCTGCTGTTTTGTGGCAATGTCTGTTTACCATCGGCTGAACATGACAATGACAACTATGCGTTCATTGTTGCAATTTTTACTTTATTATCAGTGTCTGTAATCGCCGCAAAAACAACTCTACGCACACACACCCACACACACACGCACATTTTGTGTTAGATAACCCCTCGAGACAATAGGGAAAATAGACAAATGAGTTTTATTCAGTGTCTGTTCTGTTATTGACGTCGGTCGAGTTTTGGGCGAGAGCATTTTATTATATTTTGATATATGTATGTGTGCTGCGGCCTAAGAATGTGGGCGTGGCATGCTGGCCAAGCTAATCTAATGCACTTGACGATAATTTATTATTATTCACAGCGAACGCGCTTTGCTGTCAATATGATTAATATGAGTCCCTAACATGTTCTAAAAGCTCTCGGCTTAACAGCGCAGTTCCTTCAAATTCAAAAGCTGCAGAAAGAGTAAGAGTCAAAAAAGAGCTTGTAAGTTTATGCGAGAATAATAAGTGAAGAACTTAACCAACAGCTTTTGGTGTCAAGCTTTTACAAGTCCTCAAAGCTCTGCTGCTGTAATGTTAACATGAAGCAGTTTCCATTAACATAAATTTGATATTTAACCTTACAGATTGAACAACAAATAAACCAACGAACATGACACTGAGCTTGATTAGAGCGTTTAATGTATATCTGAGATGTGTTAATAATTTCCAGAATAATTCAATTTCAATTACAGTCATGCACTTGACTGCATCTGGATATTGGAAATTTCTCTTTGCATTTAATTTCTCATTTGGAATATCTCATTGGTGGCACGAACGTTGATTTGGCTTTTCGTAGGTTAATTAAAATGCTATTGAGAGCGGTTGAAATGAACAATTTTAAATATCGCAAATGAAATGCACGTACTTCATCCGAAAAGCAATAATAATGGACATGCATTACATGCATGCATATTGAGTTTGCCTCTTTTTGGTATGAATATTCATGTCATGCCGATTTCATTAAGATGGCACAGTCAACACTGAAGTTTTTTAATAACGTATTTTTCAGTGAACATGGAACGATGAAATTACCTTTTGCCTATGCATTTTTTCTTTAATGAATATAAATATAATGAAGCTAAAATTGTTGCTTCTTTTTGTCTTTAGTGAGTGGGCCTGTTAGATTTGCCTAATTATCAATGATCAGATATGATGAGAGATGGTTTGGATGTGTTGACTGCATTGCTTGCAAACATAAGTGGACAGTTTTCTTATGTATTTATTTTAGTTCGTGAGATGAATCAAACAAAATTATACTTACTCACTCTTGCTCTGAGCAACAGACTTCCATTCTTTTCGTCGTCGTTTACTTTCGTTGAACTGTTCGTGTGGCGCGTTTAGGGAGAGCGTCAGTAAGTGAAGTAACTCAAATAGTAAATGCAAACGATCTTCATATTAACATTTACATTCACTCACTCAATTCATAAATGTGTTCAGTATATATAACACTTGTATACACACCAATATATGTATAAAAGACTTTTTCCTTCATTTAAATCAAGTCTCGAAGAGCGAGTAACAGAAAAGTAGTGAGTAAACTTTCTTTTACACTTAACGTACACGTAAAAAGAAAATCAAGTGCAAAGAGTAGATTGCGAACCAGTAGAAGAACTGGATTGGGAGTTATGCTCATAATGCTGTTAACAGCGCATAATGCTGTTATTAGCATAACATGGCGATGTAGGAAGAAGCAATTATTTCGCACTAACAGTTGTTAGCGGACACGAGTTCGTGCTCGTTAATGAGCCGATGCAATCGGTAGCTCTCTGAGTATTTTCTCAGAGTGTGAGTGAAAGACACATATTTGTAGACATTAAGAAGACTGTCAACATGTATTTACGAGAGACTTTTTGAATCTTATCAAGCGGAATACCCTTTGCAATCAATCTTCATAATTTGATTTGATCACTTGATCATCAACTCCATATTGAAATATTTCCCCTTGCCAATGAAAAGCCTTGAGTTGAGCAAGAACTCTAATTTTACAAAAAAAGTTATAAACAACAAATTTAAAATTAGTCAAAACTCAGGGATATTCACATTCGAAATAATGAATATATTTTATATACCTTTTTTCTGTTATCCCCAACCTAAAGAGATGCATATTCTTCGTATCATCGAGAGACCTATAAGAGATGTCCAATGCTGTTGACACACGCCCAGTTGCCCACAGCTCGCGCTGAACACAATTCGAATTTGTATATAAAAAATGCTATTAAATCGATTTAATAAGATGGGCTTTAAATCACACATAAAAAGAAGCCGTTGGCGATTGCAAATAACAAAAAAAAAAAAAAGAGAGAGGAGAAAAAAAATAACGAAATGAACCCTCATTTGAGATTGGTTAACAAAACGTCAAAGGATTGTGCCGCCGGCAAACGCCAGTGGAAATTGATTAAAAAGTAGCGCAGATGGCGGCGATAGCCTAAATACACAGCGTGCAGGGAATGTTTTTGCGGGGCGCTTAATCCCAGCAATACGAGCCGAGGAATTCCCTCTAAATAGCAGCCGAGAGAATCGATTATCTAGAGCCAAAGAGATTCAGGCTCGGACTGGACCAGGCCCATAAAACTGGCATCAATGAAATTTGGGTATTGGTCAAGTTATAGAGACACAGATATATATGTGTATGTGTGCGTATCAATTGTTTGCATTGGACTGGTTTTCTCGGCCTGGGGTTAAAGGATTCTATTTTTTGTTGTTTTTTATTTGTGACATCTTTTTAACATATTTTCTCTTTCTGCTCCTTCCATTTACAGGGCACAACATGGCCTCAGCACAGATACGACATTTCTATAACACACCAACAACAACAACAAACAAATCTACTTCTTCCACAACAAAGCAACTCTTACAACAACAACAACAGCAGCAGCAACACACGGTCAACAGCAGCAGCAACAGCAGCAAACGGAAGCAATTTGAAAGTGAAACGTTTGTGTGTCACACAACAACAACACAAAGTGAATTGGAAGCAGCAGCAGCAGCAGCAGCATGGCAGGTTTCTACACCAGCAACACTCGGGGCAACCACAGCAAGAACAGCAGCAACAGCAACAGCAGCAACCTCATCAGATGATGTACAAACGAGCGGATGTAAGAAAGGTGCGTCAAATTGGTTATGGACAATATATGAGATCGCTATCAGCAGCAGCCGTAGCAGAAGCAACAACAACAACAACAACAAAAATAACAGGGACAACAGAATGTTTCAGCATGTTGGGACGGAGAAGTCTGAGCAACAGCAGTCGCACCAGCAATATCCTGTTGCACGTTCATATGGTGCTAATGTCAATGATGGCCACAACGATATTGGCTCTAGCAATACGGGATGGCAGCGCATTGCTGTTGCAACTGTGGGTGCCACTGCTGCTGCTTGTGGCCGCACTCAACTGGCTGCCACTGACATCCACTGCAATAGAAGCACTGCAACAGCCAGCATATACAAGCCAGCAATACAATCACGCTTATCTTCCAAAAACAAAAACAAACACGGCCACGGTCAAGACTCTACAACAGCAACAGCAACACAGACAGCAAGCACAGCTACAACAACAACAACAACAACAACAACAACAACAACAAGTAAACAACAACGAAAAGTCTATCAACACTGCACAAACGATGTCGCTGCCATTGCCCAGGGCACTCGAACTGTCAAATTCTTTATGGATATGCAAAAATTTGCACGCACTGTATTTCCGCTTGTCATTGTCTTCAATTTGCTACCTTTGTTCTATGCAGGTAAGTCCCCTGGCCAGCTCGATTAATTAGGCTAACGGAGTTTACACATTTGCTGCTTTCTCAGCAAATCAGCAAATCAACAACTAAAGAAAACATACAACACTACACTACACAACATTAATTAAGGCCAAGTTTGCTGTTTACCGCAAGGCTTTGTTCTTGGTAAATGTCCTTTGACTGCCAATCAAGTCAACTGTTATTGTGGCTCCATTGATTGGCAGCTGCATTAGGACCAGAATTTCGCCTGAGTAAATAAATAAATATATACGAATAAATGCTAGCATACTTTTAAGCGCTGCCCTAATACATTTGACAATATTTGCAAATTGACCCCAAACACACACACACACACACACACACACAGCGAGCAGCGGCTCATTATTTATATCGACATGGCGTAAAATGAAACAAAAAAAAAAGGTTCCGAATTTAATGACCAACCAAAATGAACCTTGCCCCAGGATTTGCGCTGAAGTCCTTTGCATCAACTTTTTAACATCTTTTTTTCTTTGCTCTGCATTGATGCTGCTCATTTTTCACAAATAAAAATCAAATAAGTTAATATTAGAGAATGTCGCCGTTTAGGCAATACCCTGTACGTAGAGTAAGCTAAGCTAAAGCTGAGGAATGGCTGTGAGAGCTGCCCTGCTCTGTGGGATATTGAGTCTGCTTTTGTGTATTATATTTCCATATTTATTTATCTAATTTTCAGGTATTTTCTTTACATTCTAATGCTATGCTAAGCTTCATAGCATTAATGAATACATTTTAAATGAATATAAATTTAAATAGATCTCATAATTAGCAATCAAATTAATGTTGTAAATTTGTAAATAATTTAAATAATTTAGTACAAACCATTTCAACTCTTTTTATCTATAATAACTATATATTGTGCATTTGGGTAATAATAAATAATTATTTAATTAATTATTTATTTATTTAATTGAATATAAACCATTTCAACTCTTCATACTTATCATAATTGTATATTATGGAGATGTCTCATAATATATAATTATGATAATTTTGAAGAACTTAAACCATTTTGTCCATATAATATATATCAGTATGGCATTGGGACATGTCCTTGCTCAAAACCAATCTACTCCTCTCTTTACTTGTGTGTACACATAATTAAAAACAACTTTATTATAAAGTTTGGGTTACACAGACAATAGGCTGCGACCTTTTCCGTTTTGTTTCTCGTTTTTTTTTTTTTTTTGGCAATTTGCTTAGCAGGCCTTTGTTGTTGGAGTGCGGCAAAGTTATTAATTAAACGCGAACATAATTATTTAAGACAATGTAGCAGGGCAAACAGCTGCTTAAGGAAATTGAATTTGCGATCCTCACAGTTTATGAACTTACATTAGAGGCTTGGCGTGCGCTGTGGTTGACGCTCAACAATTGCCTAATGTACCAAAACCAAAAGAAAAACAAAAAAAGAATAAAGAAGAAAACATCAATGCAAAGGCAAACAAAAGGAAATCAATGACAATTCCTTAAATGTCCCTCATTATTATCGCCAGCCGCATCCGAGCGGCGATTTAAGTAAATTCAAGCGTCTGTCTGTCTGGCTGGCGGCTGGCGGCTGGCGGTCGTTACTGTCTTATCAGTTGAGCCAGTTACGGCCGCTCTCTCTCATAAAGCTCACGCCTGCGCAGTGCCAATGGCCACCTTATCACGTCCGGCGGTTATCAGTGCCCATAGAAATTGTTTATTGGGTATTGCAGGCATTGTTTGGCGCGCAGAAACTGCTGACTATCTGTGTATTGGCAGCATAATGGATTTTCTCTAATTTGCCAGATAATAATGAAAGCCAAACTTAATATTTAGCATCTATGAAAGGCAGTGCTCTGTCGTGTCAAGTGGCAACTTGTCGTCTCAATAGAGACAGAGCGCAAGAAACTAATGAAATAAGCTGGGAGCTCACTCAGAGCCGTGGCTGTGGCAATTGTAACGAAAATCCAAAACAAATAAAAGTTGCAGATTCTGTCTAAGAAAGCCGAAGCGTAAGCCAAACAGAAGCTGTAAGTGGTGTAAGTGTGAGTGTGACAAGGCTGAAATCAAGGGAGAAATCCCAAAGCGTATATGCTGTGCGAAAAAAAAGTAATAAAAGAATCATAAATTCAATTTGATTCAAGATTTATTGAATGTGAGTTGCGTTCATGCGATTGTCGAACAGCGGCGGCAGCAGCCAAGCAGTCAAAGTTATGGCAAAAGCTTTCGCTTACTCAGTCCTTGCTATCACACACACACACACACACGCACACATTGATATAAATCATCGACTCTCGTGCTCTCTCATTCTTGCGCGCTCGGCTCTCGGATTGCTTTATATCTCGTTGGCAATGCACGAATCAACTCAGTCGATGACAGTCGGCCAGGCACGCAAGTCGCTTCAGCAAACGCTTCAGGAGCATCAGCAGCAACAGCAGCAGCAGTAGCAGAGCAGCAGTCGCAGTCGCAGTCGCACTCGCACTCAAAGTCAAACTACAAGTCGTGTCGTGTGACAAGCTTCAGCAGCAGCTTAACCGTTACTTTTTGTTTCGTGTTTCGGAGAAGAGTCGCTTCAAATTAGAAGAGATTGCTTAACGTCGGGCGTCGCTGTACTTTTTTTAAACGCTTTTCTGCCTTTTTATGTTGCAAATTTAAATCTAATTTCTTCTGCATTTTCTTTTGTGTGCACTATTCGCGCGGCTTTTTCTGCTTCTTCATTTTTTTAACAACTGTTTTAAACGCGCGCTAACGACCATAAGATTGAGAAGAAGAGCTTAAACCGTAACACAATAAACTGATACAGGACATCGACTACTTGCGAAGGTTTCGCGCAAATAAAGCGTAAATATATCTAAGTGTAAATTGTAAAAGAAAAACTGAAAACAAAATTGGTATTTTTCTGTGCACATTTGAGCGTCCTGTGGTGGAAATAAAAATTTGGAGTTTCAATGAGATCAAGAGGGATTACTAAGCTTGGGCAAAGTGTATTAGGAATATATATATAGAATTCACTTCACATTTAATCTAAATACAATTCGTTGTTTATACAATGAAACATCAACTGAAGAGCATTTAAAATTCAACTAATCTCGTCGACTTGCGACTCTCAGTGCTTACAATGCATAAATGATTGCAGTTAAAGAATACTTTTATTATTAGTTGACTCAACCGAATAGGCAAACAGATTTCCCCATTGTTGTCAATGATTTCCATTTATTCGTCCTTTGCACAATGGAGACGCAGGCATGCGAGCGAGCGATTGCGACATAAAAGCAAATAGAGAAGTAGTTCGCATTGGCTGAGGACAATTGTCGAGGGAACTTACGTACTGCATTCGACTGGACAAAGCTAACTCAATGTGAATTGTAAAATTGTTTTACAGCTGGCTCAAGCTCCAACCAGTGTGTCCAGTCGGGCAGTAATTGACTCTTATCTAATTGCGAATGTCCGTCAGCAACGGTTGACTGCCGCTGACAGGCGACTAGCATTTGATTTGATAACGGTTCTTAAGCAACTAATTAAAATGCTTGACCAACAGGAGCTGAGGTACAACACCCATTGGGATGTCTGATATCACGATACTCTGAGTAGAGCAATTTGCAAGGATGGAAACGTGCCAACTGTGCAAATAGTCAATCAATAGCCAAATCGTTGCTTGTTTTGCGTTTGTGTCTGGCTCCGTTTGTATAGTCGGCCAGGTGATAAGCAAACAGCATATCGAAGTGATAACCTCAACCCTTTAGCCAACCCACACAGGGAAACAACCAAATGCTGTCACCTCCTCCATTCCTCCTTTCCTCTTTTGCTTGTTTTTTTTTTTCTCCTTTTTCTTTTTTGTAACTTCTGTGTGCCAGGCACCTTGCGCTGCTTCAGCCTGCTGGTTTTGCAGCTAATGGAGAGATAAAAGTTGCTACGTGTGGTAAATGTTAAGACGAAAAGGCTGAGTGACGACGACTATAAATGATGCCTGACTCCGAGGCCTGTCTGTGGGTCTTACGCATAAATTATTTATTCATTTGCTGTCGCAGGGTTTTTGTGTACATCGTTAAAATTGCTTTTTGGCTGGAATGGCTCGTCGCTCTTTGGTTTGTAGCCGCAGCGCTGACGGTTGACGAACTATGTATATTTCATAATAAGCTGCACTCGTTTAATTTTTATGCAGACTCATGAAACTCTTTCTTGCCATGCCCACACCCACACCCACGCCCACGCCCACGGTAACGCACACATGCAGAAGCGTGAGCCGTTGCTCGTATGTATGTGTGGCTGGCCGTATTTAGTGAATTTCTCGTCCCAATGCAAAGCAAAGAAATATGCTAAGCACTGGGCGGCTGCCTGGCCTAGCCTGCCTGGAGGGCGTGGCCATGGAAAAGTTTCCGTTTTATTTTTTGATTATTTCCGGTGCGCTGCGCCTTTTCATTACTATTTGCCGGCGAGGGAAAGAAAAGGGAATTATTTTAATTTCGCCTATTGGCATTGGGCACACGCTGCGTATGCGTAACTTTTGAAACCACCAACCCGAAATTAATTAGCCATCGCAGCTCATGAGTAAAAACGGGTTTTTGTTTTCACATATTTGCTTTTTGCTCCCTCGATTCTATTGTGGTTGTGTTTTTCCTTGTTCCTCTTCGTCTTCCCTTCTTCTCATTACCAGTGCAATTTCCGGCCAGTTGGCCCAGTTGAAACACTTGCTGGCGCTGTCATGTGATATGAAAAATATAGAAAAATATTGCAACTTTTTCATTACATCAACGTGATGCCTGTCAGGCAAGAAACTTTTTAGCCAACAAAGTTTGCGCTGCGCACAGCATGCCGCTCCGGCTCTGCCAGTGTCACTGCCAGTTTTAGGCGATGGGCGAATGGGCGAATGGGCGACGGGGCGACACGCCCACTACTCTAAATTGTATTTTAGCTTGTAGTCGACGCTAATGAGCTCTCTGATTAAAACGTAATAGGCCCCTATATACCCTAACTCTCGCTCCTGATGTCCTCCAACAATTTTCAGAAATTACCAAGTGGCTGTCGAGAAGATGCTAAGACTCCTAATTAAACACACAGTTGCTTTATCGTGAACGGCGTAATTGAAAACAGGTTAAAGAGCAAATGGCAAACGTTAAGTATACGACAAGTTAAACAGCATGTCAGCCAAATTAAAAGCAAACAATGCTGTTTATTTTGACAAAGGCACAGCAGAACAGGCAGTTCCGAATCATAAATCTCATTTTAATTTACAATTTCTCATAAGCGCATTTTTCCCAGCCTCAGCTGGCGTAATTCACAATTGCTTTTACACTTTGCTTCGGCCTTTAATTTGTAAAATTAAAACTAAAACACAGCTGAGAACCATTTAGGTGTTTATATATTTATAAGCAAAGGAAAGCAATGCCGTGGCCAAAATATTTATTATTCAAGCAATCCAATCAATTAGCCAAAGCTGCACTCGGTCAATCAATTTCAGGGCTCCGTCAAAAGAGTGCGAATGATACGACTTGACAGCATTACGAAGCACAACTTGTCCAACAGCATAGCCAAGGGCATAGCCAAAAAAGTTGTTCTGCCACATATCAATATTTCGACTTTGGAATTGGCAAAAACTAAAATCATATTACTTTGATATCTATGAAACAAGTTAATGTGTCTGGGCGGAAAAGTTTGTGGCCATATTAAATATTAATAGCATAAGCATATAATTAAAGCTGCAATAACAACGTGTCGCTCAAACGGATAAGCTCCGATTGTACATTTTCATTAAATAAATCAATTTGTTCTAAAGCCATTCCAGATGCCAATGAGTCGGTATGCAAGAGTCACTTTAAATTTAATCATGCATATGTAATACCAATTGACTCATTTGCATTTCAATATTTTCGCAAATTAAATCTGCCAAACACAATGTAAATGAAATATGTAAAACTATGCTGCCTCATTTCAAATACCCTACAATAAGTCGAATAAGGCAGAAGACAAAGCTTCACAGGCGCTGCATTTGACTCAGATATCTGAGTCTAAAATGTGTCGAAATTCTTATTTGAAAATACCATATAAAGTACATCTAGAATCATATACAGCAAATGTCAAGTAAAATTTCATGCAATTAAACAAATAGTAGTTGTAGACTTTACATCTTTCTACTGACATGCTGATCAAGAAGATGTATAAACTTATCAATAAATATTTATAAATCTATATTCATAATTTACAATTAAATTAACCCCAGACTAAGAACTTTGCTGTATATATTAATTTCTTGAATTTTGCATCAGCTTTGCTTTTCTGCTAACATTATCATCTCTAAGTTGTGAACAGTGTCATACCTAGCAATAACAGTCCTGGCGTATGCTAGACTCACTGTTAAATGACGTCAGCCAATCGTGTGTCATTTTAACAGTGATCGTGAGCTAGACTAAGTAGCTGTCTCACTCTAGCAGGCAAGATTAGCCAACAGGATGAAAGATTTGAGAGCGAGAAAGAATGTGAATAAAACAGATAGCAACAGAACTTTCTGAAATTACTGAAATTGAGCTAATTCAACAATGTTAGAATTCCCATGCTAAAATGATTTAAACTTTTTTCGCATAAATCTCCGTACGCAAGAAAAATGTAATTTGTTTGATACATAAGCACTTTTAGTAATTATATTTTTATAATATTCTGAATTTATTTATAACTTATTTATATTTGTACTTTATTTAAAATAACAACTTAATCGCATACATATAATAATATTATTATTATAATATTCAATTTGATGTCCCAGAGTATTCCCTCGTCGCACAGCATCTCCGTGTGACACTTGCTTACATCGATGACAGCCAATTGTGCGACGAAAAGTGAGCAGTCAGTAGTGGCAGATACTTAAGTGAGAATGTCATTTAGCCAAGAATTTCATCAATCTTCGTTGGGCGCCCGCATTGGCGCACAAAGCGGCATCGGCGTTGTCCTGCCATACAACGATATCTTTTGATACATGAAAAAAGGCCTTTGTGTCGCATTTGCGTAATCTTTAAAGCATCCGCATAAAGCTAACGTGAATGTGAGGCATGCAACAGGACAGGACAATGCTGCTGGCATGCGGAGGTAACATAGGCCAAGGAAGGGCATGGCCTTTGCGCCGAGGTTAAATTGTCGCTCTACCTCTAGTCTATCTCTCTCTTTCTGCATTCCTCTCTCTCTCTCTCTCTCTCTCTCTTTCGCTTTTCAACGTTAAACGGCAGACGTGCGCTTAAAACTTAAGACAAAAGATTTTCGCTGAGATCTAGCTTAAGTGTAGTCAGTTGCGGAAATACTTACGGCGGGCACACACACTCACACATACACACTCACACATACACACTCACACTCACACACTCACACACTCACACACTCACACACACACACACACCTGGCTGTGTTTTTCGAAATCAGAAATGCTCGCTGACTGCCTACAGCTGGCAGCTCGGCTTTAGTTCTGACTAAACAAGTGCAATTATTTTAATGCACTTTTGACTTTTGACATTGCAAGACAACAGCTGCTGCTGCGCCAGCAACTACAACAACAACAACAACAACTTAGAGGACAATCTTGAAGCACTTTTAAAGCATTTATGGCTGGCATTGTTTGTCTACAGGCGCTGAGCCGCCCATTGAGTACAACACTTGGCGGCACTGCCTCAAGGTCGCCCGCCACTGAACTTGCCCCAAATGCTGCCGCAATTACGCAGCGTTTACACTGCTCCAATGCAATTTTCTCTAGCTTGATTGTAGTTTCTTCTTTTTTTTCGTATATTTGCTTGCTTAAAGTCCTTCTCTTGACACAAAATTGAATTCGTGTTGGCGTGAAAAATTTGCTAACGTCACCCGCAGCTGATGATGTCGATGGCCACGCACCATCAGACACTGGCAGCGCCTTTATATTCAGGACCCGGCCACATTTTCCGTCAGCCAGCATAAACAAATTTCTGCGAATGCTCGCATAAAACTTACGAAATTGCAAAGTGTATTTTTTTTTTCTTTGAATATTCGGAAATAGGGGAGGCGTGGTGTGTGTATTGTTTTATTTATTATTATTTTCTTTTTTTCGGTTTTTTCCGCTTTTCTTTTTTTTGTCTTTTCTTGTTGTTGTTGTCTCTTTACTGTCTATTGGCTGACGCGCTGTCAGTTGGGCGTTGTCTGGCCGTCATGTCCTTTTGCGGCGCGTTGCCTTCACAGCCAGCTGCTGTTGTTGCCGAGGAAGGCGCTAATTTAATTAAGATCCGCTGGCACAGCGACAGGCGATATATGTCAGAAAATATGCTGTAAGTCTTTGAAGTGCCCTCCACTCTGGGTTAGATACTTTTCCACCCACCCTCCATCGTTATTCACATGTGTCAGCACAAAGGCAAAAACAAAAACAAAAGTATGAATCATTTTTAGGTTTATTATTGTTTGTCATTAAATGCCAACAACAACTGCTGGCAATATGTTACGTATACGCGCTGTCTGCCGCTCTTTCAGTTTAGCATATTTATATATTCGAGCTTTGCTTGTTTTACCTGTGTAAGCTGCTAAAAAAAACTGATAAATTGACTTATTGCAAAATAATCGACTCTGGCAGAACTTCCTGCCCTGCCTGTGCCTGTGCCTGTGCCTGCCTGTCCCTGCTTTATTTTTTATGACATATTTGGCTTCATGATGTAGTTGAATTTGAAATTTTTTGAACGCGAGCAGACAACGTCGCATAAATTATGCCGCGCAGCAGTTGCTGCCGTTTCATTAATATTAATTGACCAATTCAAAAGGAACAGCCAAAAGGGATATGACTGACTTTATTTATAATATTTCTCACAAAAAAAGAGCAGAAAATAACACACATAAATAAAGATGGGCATTAAGGCAAGCCAAATAAAATTACGTAAAAATGTGTAAAAATAGCAGTGGAATTTTTGGGTCAATTACTGCATAATTGAGATGAAAATATGAGGGAAATTCCTTATATGTACATGTAGTACATGATATCAAATCCTTAATATTACATATGTAACTGGGCGTGCCAGGCGCCCCTTTCTAAATGTCGCTTGAAATTGAAAAATACGAAATGCTCTTGATGTGGCAGCTCCCAATGGCTGTCAAGAGAGTTGCCCAGCTGCCACAGCGCCAATAGTCCTGTCCAAATATTCTATTGAGAATGTTGTCTTCTTTTAAATTTATATTTTGATTTCTTTTTCCCTCTCTTTCTCTTTCTTTCTCTCTCTCTCTTTATTCGTCGTCGACTGTCAGCAGCTGTGGCCATTCATTGCTGCTGCTGCTGCATTAGTTTTTATGCTCACCTTTGGAGCTGGAGCTCGGAGGCGCTGGAAAAACTTTTCCAAGCTGTGTCTCCATTCAGTTTTTCCATTATTTGAGCTGCAGTTGGTTTCGCTGTTGTTATTTGTCTTGATGTAGCTTAGTCATTTCCCAATGCCAAACTGTTGGCGTTATTTTCATTTCTCTCGTACATTTTATATATCGAAGCTAAACGCACACAGGACATGGAATTATTGATATTGACATTTATATATATTGTTTTTTTTTTATATTCTCAGTTTTTTTTACTCTTTGCTGAAAAGTCAACAAATATTTGTGCTGCTCGATATTCTCGTAAAGTTTTGTGCATGATTGAATTCCTGTGGGCTGATAATCGAATTATTTCTGCACATTTAAACTAGTTCTCCCTATGCTAGTCACTATAATATCCCTTTAGAATGTTTTTTTAATAGAGTTTGTCCAGCTTTGCTTTGCAATAATTGAATTTTCCCGCTGTGTGCACTTTGTCCACTCAGCGGGAAATTAAGTGAATGACTTTGTGTCAATTATCGAAAGGGTTGACTGCGCAGCATGACTCTACATACACAGCATATTCTAGTCAAAGGCCTCATTGTTCGCCGCGCTGTAGGGCAGGTAAATTGGCCCTTGATATGTATATTCTGTTCACAGTGTTATCTGAGCCACATAAGCCACTCTCTCAGAGGCATTGTGTTAACAACTCCACTGATCAAATGCCAAAGACAAACAAGAAAAGCTGCGACACAGACGCATTAAGAGAGGCAGCTTGGGCCAGGCGTGTTTCTCACTAACTATTGGCTGTGATTTTTGGCAAATTTCCACTTGTGCGCCCTTTGATGGACTCCGGTTCACACATCCACACAATGCCAACGGCGACGTATGACAAGTTTTGGGCTGTCCACAGGCTGTCACAACGCTGCGTAAGGGCGGGTGGGTAACCGGAACCTTAGCCGAGGCATTTTACGCACAGTCAAGCGACTGATAGGCAGTCCTCGAAATTTATGGTTCGCAATTTGTTTGGGCCCGCCCGCAGCCATGTGTGGGCATATATCAATGCCAGCAGTGAGCATGAGTCGGGAAGTTATGACAAGTAATTGGGCTTGGGTTAGTCCCCACGGATGATCTCAACTGTGCACAGACTAGGTCAACTAGAAAACGGAAAAAAAGAAAAAAATAAACAAAAACTAAAGGGAACAAAAGGGTAACACAGAGAAATATACAACAACAACAAATCTCTGTATCTTACACAGCAATAGACGCAGCTCGTCATCGCGCTTAAGCCTCAGCTAAGGACTCCAGACTTTTGTCGAGCCAGACGTTTTCCAGTTAGACGTCCAGATGAGTAACAGCGCTATGGTGGCCGTGGCCATTTGCTGCATCTTGGTGCTGCTGGCGGTATTCATTGTCATCATCATTGTTGTTGGTCAGCAGTTCGAGGAGCCCAAGTGAGACATGCTCCAGCTGGGACCTGGCAACTTCCCAGATGGATAACAAAGATCGACTAACTGTTAATTGCCATGGCACTACACACAACAGTGCCAAACTTCAACAACAACAACTAGAACAAAATTTAAAATGAAAATTCAAATTCAAAACAAGCACCATGATGAAGAAGAAGTCGAAGCATTATGCCGCCGTCGTCCATTATCCATACGAGTCACATCTAGAATCCAATGTCACCCAATATGAGGCGAATGGGCTAGAGAATCGTCAGAGATCGAAGGAGTGCGCCACGGCGATATTAATTGAAAGAAGAAGACATCCCAACGTCAGTACCCATTGGCTGTGATGTGAAGTTTTTAGACAAAACACAAAATCAACAAAATTTGGATCATTCCTCATGCCACAACACATCAATAAGTAGATGTTTACCTTGTGTGTTTGTTAAATGTTGTTATGAGCAAATCAATATAAACCCTATATACATATTTACATAATTTATAATATATATATATACGTATGTGTATATAGTTATGGGTAACCCAACCGTCGTAACATCGCGATTTTATACAAGTGTTGTTAACAAATTTTTATTGATGTTTTATTGATGTTGCATACAACTAAATACACAGAACAGACACATTCAAACAGTTGCAGACAAACACACTCACACACACACTCACACACACTCACACACAGACATACACTCAAGCCAAGTAAACAGATAAGCAAAATAAATATATATTAACGTCTCAATTGACAACTATGCCAAAGTCCAAGCACGCAACATGTGGCCAGGCGCAGTGCCACAAGCGAAAAAGCTGGAGAATAAAGTAACAAAAAAGAAAGGAGAAAACTATAACGAAAACGAATGAAAATCGTATGAGAAAAATTGCGAGCAGCAAACTGTAGCGAGAGGCAAGTGCAGCAAGACAAGGGGACAAGGACAATAGCAAGCGCAACCAATGAGCTCAAGGCAACACTGCTCAAGCCTAGGATACTCGAATTAATTGTATGTAGATGGAGATGTAGTAGGAAATGTTTGTATGTATATGGATTTATAAGCAATCGCACTTATTAATAGCAGCAAATGGAAATGGAATGAGCATGAGAATCAGAATCAGAATCAAAGCTGTTGGCATAGTTCTAGTAAATGATATGCATTTTATATATCAAATAACTTTTGGATAAGTTTTATGTGTGTGAATTAATTCATATATTATATATATATAAAAATATACATAGTATATGTAATCACATGTATTTATGCGTATGCAAATATGAATACCTAAATAATACATATGGCTACATGTGCGTAATTATTTAACTTTCGATGTATACTAAAGAGTTCTCTATGTGTCTGTATAAACAGCATCCCGTATACCCGAACATACACAACAACAACAAAAGAGATAATCCAATTTTAAAGTTATTTAAAACAAGAACAAGAATAACCCATAAATTCGAAATAAAAAACAAAGCAAAACATATTATGCGAAACGTACGCGCGTTGTAAACCAATATAATATCTATTCAAATAAATTAACCGAATAAATGGCAAAACTATATTTTATTATTACGCGCTAACTGAATCTGAAGTTTTAATGAATGCCTATTAAGAAGGTAAGCACAAGTAGGGAAAATAATAATAATATTAAATAAAATGTATTTAAATGCTGGCCCCAGCCCAGTTAGTGACTATCTAAATAGCAACACGTTAACCCGCATTTTGTGGTAATTGAAAGTGTTGTTAGACACAGGAAACTGCGCCAGGAATGCGATGGGAGGGCTGAGACTCAGATAAAAATGCAATTCAATTCGAATGCTTTAGATGGCTCTCAGCTATGCGCTTAGCAATATACAGGTGTTAGTAGTAGATGTGCAGCTATGCAGCAAGTCCATTTGCTGCTGCAGGCACACACACACACACACACACACACACATGGAATGCCGACTTGTGTGTGCCACAGCCCACAGCTTCAGTTTTAGGTATTACAACGATATAAATTGTCGTTGTTGGCCGTAAAAAAAAAACTGTAGTTGCCGCCTGGAGACAATAAAGTTTTATTAGGGCTGGTGCTGTCAATGATGTTCATTCGCCCACCTGGTTGATTAAAACGGAAACGCTGAACGTTGCCTGGCGCAGAAGGCATTAAACTGTGGCGGGCCTATGGGGTTAAACCATGAAAAATTCCTGTGTGCTCCAAGCCTTCAAGCTAAAGAACTTAAGTGGGACATTTTAAAATGCCTTTGCATCTATTTAAATTAATTTCAGTATAATTAAACACAGCTCTGACTAGTGTTAGAGAGTTAATGAAACAACTCTACATTTGACGAACTCCAAATCTGAACTGTTTACCAGTGCTTATATACCTTAAACTACTTCCAGTCACTAAATGGGTATAGTTTCTGTATTCATACATGTCTGTTAATATATTTAACTGAAACTGAAGGCATCTGGAATGCCAATGTACCTGACTAGACTAGGATCCATCAATACATACATCGCATCTCTGCTATAATGTATATTTAAAAGCATCTCTAAAGATACATTTATGTGCAGCCTCCCTGTAAGGTTGTCATAAGATGTTCGTCGTCAAAGATGAATTCAAGGAAACTCTTGACTCTGCACAATGCGTAAAATTTAGCTGAAATTATGATTGTTTACTTGAATGATTGATATTTCGCCGAAACGCCGATTTGACATGCCCTGAGGTCGTGTATTTAAGATGTTGACATTTGCTTTCGAAAAGTTCTTTAATTTGGTTGACAAATTGGGAAAATTACATAAAGTTAGCTCAAAAGATAAGCTCGCTCATTTAGTAAAATATTTACATATGTCCTTCGTTGATTGAATCGGCTATAAACTGCTTTCTTGCGCTAAAAGCTTTGGGCCTTACAAAAAATTGTTAATATATTTATAAAGTTGGTTAAATCAATTCATTAATGAAGAACATTAGAATTTCTAATACAATTTTAAAAGAAATTTTTTTATTTTTATTTAATAAAAAAAAAAATAATTGAAGTTATTCAATACTTTTTGAATTTAAATTAATAAAATATATACAATTTTCATTTTATTTTTTATGTGTTTATTGAATTGAATAAAACCTGAAATGTTGATTTGAAAATATTTTTTATGTTTGTTGAAACAGATTAAATCAGATTTCTTATGTTTATTTATTTTGATATTCATTTTTAATATAAAATAAATTTTATAACTTTTTTTTAATTTGATAAAAACTTAAAATTTTTACATATATTTTATTAAGTTGTTTGAATTGAATAAAAACTGCATTTTTGAATCAACTTTATGGTTTATAAAAATAATGTTAAAACATGTTTTATTATATATCTTGAATCGGATTATATATAACTTCTTATATTAACAAATTTATGCTATAAAATAAAATACATTTTTATTATGTATATTGAATTTGATAAAAATTAAAAATTTTAAATATATTTCATTAATTTGAAAAAAAAAAAAATCAATTCTTTAATCAACAACTTTGTTTTCAACAAATTATTTTTTATTTTGTTTTTTTTTTTTTTATCGGATTAAATCTGATTTCTTGATTAAACAAATTTATGCTTTAAAATAAAATATATTTTTGGTTTATTTATGTTTTATTATGTTTGATAAAAATTACAATTTACAAATATATTTTAATATAAATACTTAATTCTTCAGTGCACAATTTAATGCTTGCAAATACAATTTTAAAATACATTTTATTTGGAGTTTAGCTTGCACAGTGTTTCAGCTTAGACATCAATTATTGATATGTGCTTTCTACATATATAGGTGCGTTTAAGCTTCTTTAGCTTACAAATAAGATTTAGTTTTGTTTTGCCTGTTTCATGCAACTAAAGTCAATTGAATTGAGTTGAGTTGGGGCCAAGACGCCTGTGTCCGTTAGATTTCCGTCTGAAAGCATCAAGTAATCATAAAGTGATGGAAATTCAATTTACACAATATTAAATATGGCAAGTGGGCAAAGTTGAGAGCTTAAAGGACATAGAGGCAAGGGCTGCGGGCAGCGCGACTGTTAAGGTGGCAATTTGGTACTTTTTGTAAGCGAAATTGAGTCTGTGTATCTGTGTGTGTGTGTATATCTGTGTGTGTGTGCGTATGAGTGTGGTTTATTATTATGCAGATTAGGCTTAGGTCGCTCGGTTTACCTTTACAACACTCCGACTTGACATACGAACAGTGGGCGTGGCAGTGTATGCGCATGTGTGAGTGCGCATAAAAATCTACACACTCTTAGCTCAGTCGTCGTTTGTCGTCGCCCCATCACCTGTCACCACCATCACCACCATCAGCACCATCACCACCTGCCATCACATGAATATATGTAAATTGTTTTCACTTTGAGTTTTGCTACCGTTTCTGCACAAAGTGTTCATATATGTATATGCGTGTGCAGGAATATTTACACACATATTTATGGGCAGTCGATGCCTTGACTAAACTTCAACCTCACGTCAAATGTCACGTTTCATTTATATGCGTTTGCATAGCAACAATTTGTGCATTTTACTCTTAACGCACTCAATGTCCTCGACGTGCCCAAGTAGTGGAATCCCGTCATTGAGCTTATGCAAATATCGAGGTTTTTGCAATTTGTTTGAGATTTGACGCACAATCATATTACCCGAACATATGTAATTGCAGCTGTTAGCAGCCTGTAATTAGCCGTCAACAGATTCGCATAGGCCTGGCTCAGCATGCAATGCCGTTATATTAAGGGCTGCGAATTGCATTGGCACAGTGCGCCCACGCTGAGTTAGATGCGAAAAGCAATTACCGAAAGGAAATTGTTCAATTAGAGAGAAAAATCGAAAACAAACGAATAGAGCGTAGAGTTACCTTAAAAATTACACATGTATTCAATCCGAATCACCTTTTCTCTCTCTCTCTCTCCCTCTTAGCTTAAGTTTTTATTAATATCTTGCTCTCTCTTTCTATTGAGAAAAAAGAAAGTCAGAGTCATATATATGTCTTTCTCTCTCACTCTCTCTCTCTCTCTCTCTCTCTCTTTATATTTAGAAAATTCAAAGAGTTAGCTTAAAAGTTGCATTAATTTCTTTCTCTGTGCCATTTTCCATTTAGCAAAAATTAGTTTAAAATTTTCGCAATTTGCTTGGGAGATATTCCGCATCAGTTTTTTCACTTTCATTTTCCCTTTCTGGATTTAAATGAGGAAAAAGCAGACAGTGAATTTAAAGGTTGACATTCAATTTTCAATCAATTTTCGCTTTTAATTTCTCTCTCTCTTTCCTCTCGCTGTTTATATTTAGTTTTTTAGAAAAAGCGATGAGCTGGCTTCTTCTCTCTTCTCTCTTTCCATTGCAATGCATTGGCTAAAATTTTCGCAATTTCATTCTGTTTCTCTCTCTCTTTCGCTTTAAATTTTGAAAAACTGCAGAGTTGGCTTCAAATTCTTCCTCTCTGCATTTAAAGAGAGGGAAAAGCAGACACTTGTTTTAATATATTAATTTTCGCTTTTAATTTCTCCCTCTTTCAGCGCTCTCCCACTACTTTCTCTCTCTCTCACTCCCTCTCTAACACTTTCTATTGTGATAGTAATCATCTCATCTTCGTAGAGTTTGGTATACAATTTAAATGTTGGCTCATTTGCATTTGGCCAAATTGAACAATGTTAATTTGCATGCGACGTGATAGCGTCAAGAAATGCAGTCACTGATGCGTAAACTGCAGATAGAGCATGTCCAAAAGAAATTTAGGCCAGTTGTGGTAGTTGGCTCAAAAATTGCGAAATGTCTAATGGACTGAAATTGAATGCAGTTTTGAGTAATGTGGCAAAGTCGCTTTTGGCATTATTGGCATATAAAAAATGCTGTGCATTAGGCAAAGCTCAAGTCAAAACAACACCTACACAGATAGAGAAAGAGAAAGAGAGAGACGGAGAGGGAGAGGGGGAGGTGACTGTGCGCTCTCGAAAATGCCGCTGAGTCAACTGTCAATTAATCAATGCTGGCTGCCTGGCAAATGTTGCCGTTTTTGGCCATCAATTTAATGTGAACACGTTAAGGCACGAGGCGGATGGCTGGAGGCTGCTAGAAGCTAGAGAGGCTGCTTGTAGCCAGCGGCTAGCTGCGGCACAGCTGCGAGTGTGGGCGTGGCTGTAACAAATATTTGGGTTTTCAAAAAAATAAAACAACAATAAATATAAATATATATATATTATACATATGTGTGTGTGTGTGTTACAATGTAATACCGCGAAAATAATACACAGATTTACGATACATGTACATCCGCCACGCCCACATAGGCGTGTGTGGGAGGGAACACAGGGAATAAGAGAGCATATTTTATTTTTGACATTTGTCTTTTGCCTACCTTGTGGCATGGTTCGAGCATTTTAATGGCTCGTCCGTGGCGCGCATTGTGCTACAAATTTATGGGCATTTATTGAGCATAAGTGTTGACAATTCACGGAGCAGCTGCGTGCCGTTCATTATGGAAGCCAATTTTAAATTGGGCGACGTCGTACAGATAGCATTTTAATAAGCACGCCCACTGCCGCCATGGCTAAGCCCACTTGGCAATGATGTCACTCGAAGCTGTAGCTGTAGATGAAGATGTGTGTGTGTGTGTGTGTTGAAATGAAGATTTATAAACCTCTCAGCGTGGTTTTTGGGGCCTGTATTCAGTTGGTTGTTGTGGGTCTAACGTGTGGGTTCAGCAAACCCATAAATCTTGTGTAGAATCTTGTTTAGTTTATTGAATTATCAACGGGATATGTATGTGTATGTGTATGTGTAAATACACTCCTCTGCGAGTGTGTTTGTGTGTGGGCGTGTGACTGTGAGTATATGTTCGAGTCTGGCATAAAACTAAACGAAATATCAAACACGTGCGCCGGCACTTATGTAAATAAGTTCTGCCTCTCAACTGATGAGCGAGGTCTGAGGACAATGTCAGGAGACAACGCAAGAAGGAACTCCTATATTTATAGTTTTATTTGTCTTTATATTTTGCGCTTTGTCTTATCAACATCAACATCAACATCAGCATCTCGACTGTTAGTTACGCAGCTGGGCTTAATTTTCGTGACTCATTTAAATATATATTTATTGTGTTGGCTTTATGCACACCTTAAATATATTCGCAGCGTAGCCCATTCAAATAAAATAATATGCTAATTCAATCACAGCCGCAGCAACTTTTAAGTCATCTTAAATGGAAATACAATTTCTGAAGCATACTTCTCAGAGTCCGCGCAACAAAAGTTGCCCGAATTCTGAGTGTTTGTTTGGATTTGTTGTTTACGAATACAAAAGACGGCCATAAATATGTATGCAATATGGATAGGTTGACTCTTGAGAAATGAAGACCGTAAACTGCTTAGATTATGGTTTATTGTAGATGCTGGAAAATATTCAGGTTCAAGAAATTCAAGCAGAGCCAATTTTTTATGGGCTGCAATTAGATAGGGAATACTTTGCGTAGTTGCTGAACAAATAACTACTTTAAGCTTTCACGCCGTTAAAGACACTGAATGCTGACAAAGAGAAGACAAAAAAGGAAAGAAAGGAAAAACCAAAAAGACAACCAAGCTTGCAAAGGAAATTTTCAATGCCTAAAATCTTAACATTGACATGGCAAGCCGCATTGACTGCATTGACAACAGGCCCAAGATTCCATACAAAAAAGGGGCACTAGATCAGGGCTACAAGGCAGCGTCGGCCACTTGAGCAGCGCCCCAAAGCGCTCTGCACTTGGCATCAATCAATAATTGCCCATTGAGAGCAGCAGCTGGAAGAGCAGGCGCTCCAACTGCAGCTAAGCCATGATTGATTAGCAGCGTGCAACATGAGGTGCTTCAGCACACACGAAAGAGCACGACTAGAATGCATAATGGTGCCTATTGAGTTGCTGCTGCTGTAACTATATAGCTATATAGCTGTATAGCTCAACTCATATATATATTGGCTGCAGTATCTGCGTTATATATTTGTCTTTCTCTTTTTATGCCAGGGCCACAGTCAATCGCGTGATTTGTCTGCTCTAAGACGCTCTCTGTGTGGGCGCTTAGCTGACAATGATGGATGCTGGGTCTGTGCTGCAATTGTATCTGCATTTAATGACACACACATACGCACGCACACACATATATATATATCTTTAAAATCACTATTCAATAATACACTTATCATCATCCACTTTCGTACTTACTCCATGTGCCTTTGCCTTTTTGAGATTGACTTTGAACGCGAAACTTTAATTAATTTTCAATTACCTTCTCCCTCTCTCTCACTTTTGCAGGTACGTTCCAAGAAGCCATCCAAGAGCGTAAGTAGTTTTCAAAATTGCATTTATTATTAGCCACTTATCGATCAAGTTGCCTTGAGCGCGCTCAAAGTTGGTTGCTTCAAGTGCGCCTTCATAGCAGTTCGAAGTTATTTAGTTATTTTATTTTTGCCAGCAATCAATTTACGCTCTGCATAGCTACTATATCTGAACGAATCGAGAGATTCCAGAAAAGCAAACAGAAAAAACTGTGTAAATATGCAACGTTTAAGCTGTTGCTGCTGTCCATTTTAATAAAAAAAGCGAAGAACAACTCAAAAATCAAAACAAAATGTAAATGTAAATACCCAGCTCACAGGCCAATTGAAGCAAACGTCCGTTTTGCTGGCATTTGGCTTTGCCTGGGCCAAGTGGTCAGAGTGTGCTCGAGTCTTAAGGGCCGTTCGGCCGTTTGTGTGAGCTGAAAGTTAATTAGCTTGTCAGTGTTTGAGACACATTAAAGCTGTTGCCAGGAGCCACCGCAATGATTTGTGAGCGTGCTGTGCCAATCGATTTGCAACACGAGATATTCATTAGTCAGACGTCGCGCCGTCAAGCGAGGCGTATGAGTAATCTTCGGGTGCAAGGCACGTTAATGTGCAACTGATTCAGGCGTAATTCGTGCAGCTTAAACGCTAATTAATAGACGACCCCAACATAAGCACTTGAACGAAATTATCAAACTAATGGCCAATGAATTCAACTCAGCTTACCTGCTATGCGACACGAATATGCGCTTGAGCCCTTGTTATATAATATTGCCAAAGATTAAGATTACATGCGAGGCAGCTCAGCTGTCTCAGCTGTGTCTATGGCAACCTGATTCTTATCCTTGGCCCCGTGCCTCATGCTCGTCTTATCTTCATGGCTATGCAAAGTGTCGGATCACCTGCAGCAGCAGCAGCAGCAGCAGGCGCTCCGTCGCTCCTCCACTCTGCTGCTCGTCAACTTAATCAACGCGTTTTACCGCTATGATTTTATTTTTGGACTAAATAAACTATTAGGAAAACTCATTTTCATGAAAATCCACTTTAATTGCTCTTGCCGTCAACGGCTGCGGTTGCGCGAGCCAACAACAACAACAACAAAAACAACAACAACAACAACAACGGGACATCTCAGCAGCCTGGCATTTGCCAAACGGCGTTACTTGTAAATTTAACGCAAATTGTCTGTAACATGAGCTCTTCGACTGAGGTGTCGTGGCTGAGCTGTGGTTTGAGGGGAACTGCTCTACGGGTGGCCCTGTAAGTGCCAACAGCAGTGGCTGCCATTAAATTTGCAAGAAATGACTGTAACTGTGTGTGCGTGTGCGTGTGCGTGTGTGTGTGTGTGTGTGTGTGTGTGGGCTTATAAGTGTGTGCTGGAACAGGCATTTGCTGAGCCAAACTGTCGGCTGGCATCACTGAGAAGTAAATTATTATAAGAGGCGACAAAAGTGTCAGAAACGAGTTTATTTATTTAAAGGTATTGACATAACGAGAGTCAAACTAAAACTATAATTAAATAGCCTACAAAAAATGCAGAAAATTATTACAATCCGATGGGGGCATTTTATTTGCCAGTCCGGCCAGCTATGCCCCAATTCACAGCCAAATATAGTCTACTCTAGAAACTATGAAAAGAAAATGTTAAATGAAAACTTAAAATAACTGTTTAGCAGCTAAGGATTAAATGTTTTAGAAAGTATGCATTTCTACTGCAAATGAATATTATTATAAATAAAACATGAATTATATAATTGAATTGTACAATTAAAATATTTTAATTAAATATTAACTTTTGAAATCTATAGTTAATGGAGAACAATATTAATATTATATTTTTAATGAGATCTTACTTGTAAGTATCTCCCTCTCTCTTTTTCTCTCTCTCTCTCTCTATAAAGAGTCTTTCTTTATTAAATTTTATTCAAATAATTTGTTATTGCATAATTCATTGAGTAAAATATAAACATGGAACCAACTCTAGTTGATAGAGCGCATTATTAATATTGATATTTATTCATATCTCTATTGACTTCAAGCCGTCTCTCTATGGCAAGAGTTCTAACTTGTTATACATAATTTTCTACTCAATTGACTTATCAACATTGAAACTATTTATATTTCATAAAAATCCTTATCCTTATAAGGCAACTCTTGCAAAAGTCTTAACATATTAATTGTGTCGTTAATATTCATTCATAAATGCATAATGAATGAATAAAAAATTCAAAAATATTTTAAAGAAAATAATAGGCAGATACAAAATTCTCTTTTGACATTATTTAATTAATTAACAAAAAGTTACAATTCTACAACATTAACATTAATTATTATTTAAAGACGTGAGAACAGTATTAACTTTTAGAAATCAATTTGAAATTAGTGTGAACTTAAAATCTAATAATAGGTAAAAATCAACAACAATGTATTGTATGAATTTATAGATACTTTGTAGAGTTTTTGTTTTTAGCTAATTGGACAATTCACAAAATTTCACTTGAATTAATTAATTAACAGTTCAGATTCTACAACAATTTACTAAAAGAGAACCAAATCTCATCACAAAGATCTATATATTTGATTGAAAATTAGTTAAACACCTGCTAAATAAATATAAAAGAGTTTTCTGAGAGTTTCTGGTTAGTCTGATGAAAGGCAATTGTTAACTTATGTCGGGCGCAAGCTTATCATGCTCTCACACTTAGCACCTGGTTTAGTGTGTACACTTGAGGTTATTAGCGTAATGTTATGTGGCTCGTTGGGCCGTCTAGCTAACGCCAGCTGAAGGAGTATTGATGTCGACATCATCGCCTTCGTCAAACTTCTCTGTCTCGCCGCATCCTTGGGGAGCAATTTGTAAAAGACCAAAGCTGCGGCGGCTTGCGGTTCCTTGAGGCATGGTTACTACACCTGCTCGGCAAGCCATGTGCCATGTGTTTGTGCCGCACTTAACTTTGAATATATGTATGTATATATGTATATATTGGCAGACAACTGGTTTACATGGCAGTTACGCGGATTATGACAGTCATTTTGTGGTTTTTGATCGTTTTAGTTGCACAATATGCAATTAAAATGTTCATTTAAATGTGGCAAGAGCACACAGACCACAATCATATGAATCGTTTAGCAGTGGAACAAAGTGCTGCAAATCAACATAATGTCTAGGCAGACAAGCGAACAATAAAAACAACAACTGTAACAGCAACAACAATAAGAATAACAACAATAAAGTGCAAAAATATTTATGCCAATGCAAATGGCGTCTGCATAAAATTTATTGACACTTTACGAGTGCTGCGCATTTTCGTTGTCATGGTTGGAAGTGGGCGTAGAATGTGGCAAGTGGGCGTGAGCTAGGGCGTGGGCAAAAGCGTAAGCTTAGAGGGCATGCTGAATGCGGCATTGTGCAGGTCTCTTCCGTTAGTCAGATTTCGTTGCGGTTGACATTGTTATGCTCATGGCCACGAGCGGGCGGGCTTCCAGTCGCCAGCCCAGTTCCACGTGGCAATTGCAATAGCATTTATCACAAAATCCCACAAACGTGTCCTGGCATCCTTGCCAACGCCATCCTGATAGCATCGTAGCTGCAACATTTTTGTTTTCATTTTAATGAGCAAACTTTGCGCATGTACGCTATTTATTTGCAGTTTAGCAATTGGCACGCCAACCCGAGCCAGCCAGCCAGGCCAGAGCAGCAGCAAATGCAGATAAAATGCGAGCGAGTGCGTCGCATAAGAATTAATTTTCAATGGCTGCACATCACGAACTGTTGATATAATAAAATAAGTGTAGCACTTACTGCCACGCACATGTTCTGCAACAGCAAATGCCAGTTAATACCGCACTTTATGGCGTCGCAGCATTTAAATTGAATGCGTTAACTGAATTCAGCTTGAAATTGCTTTAAAACTACTCGCAACATGCTCACTTAATTATTTATAGCTGCTGGATTGAACAAGTCTAGCTTTTATTGTCTTTTAAAACAGACTTATAAAACAGACGCTGTCAATTAAATTCCAGTTGGCATTGCCCGCAAGAAGAAACAATCTTTGGTTAATATCTATGCATAGTTAAGCACTTTCTATAAAATTTGCTGCTCTGCTTACTCACCTAGAAAAAAAGGCATATTTATATAGTAGTCTATGATTAACGATGTAGAATATAAAGCTGCTGAATTAGCAGCTTTAAGACATTCAGCTAGCTGGCTTGAAGCTTAAAACCTTGTTAAACCATAATAAGAATTGTTTTTTATGCCTGAGGTAGGTAAAAATGTGTCGGGTTGCATTACTGCTTGCCGAGTAATAAGCGTTGCCTCTCAGTTTTGAATCAGGAGTTATTCCGCCTAAACGTTCAAGGTAAAGTCCTACTGTGAAATCTAACTAATCTAAAAAACTTCCTCTTTTACGGCTCAAATTCCACCCTGGAACCAGGAACTATCCCGCATTAGCCTTCAAGGCTGTGCCCCCGAATATGCTCTATCTGAGCGTTACCCTCTCTGTGCCTGCGTCCAGGTCATACTTCTTTAGACTTTTCTCCAGGAATCTATGCTGCTGCACATTTTCTGTACTATTGTATCTACTTTGACTTCGCCGACAGAGCCTGCCAAGGCGGTTCTTTCTTCTGGCCACCTTTCGCTGTCAAAGAAAGTGTGTTCTGCGTCGTCCATTGTATTTTCGCAGTCAATACAGCTGGATTCGTCAGTTTTCCCCATCTGTTTTAGGTACTTTCGAAAGTATCCCTGACCGGAGAGCATTTGTGTAAGGTAAAAAGACGTTTCGCCGTGCTTTCTATTTATCCACTGCTCTAGATCGGGGATTATTTTTGCAGTCCATCTTCCATGTCTTTCGGATGACCATCTCGCCTGCCAGGAGGCTATGGTTTGCTGCCGTATGCTCTTTGCCGTCTATTCTGAGAATTCTCCTCTTTGCCGAAGATCCCATATTGTTTGGCGCTCTAGGGCAAGCAGGTCCACCGGCTATCACGACTACTGCAGCTCCAGATACTGTGCGATACGCCGATATTATCCGCAAGGCTGCTCTTCTCTGCACGAACAACATCGGTTTTCGTCTTACAGCTGCCTGTAGAGTGTAATAATAATAATAGCAAAAATAATAAGGATAATGAAAATAACAATATTGATTATAATACAACTTATATATTATATTATAATATCTCGTTACAACATGTCAATAATATTGAATGATTGGCAAAGCTTTGTAAAGCATTGCAAGGCTGGCATAAAAACGCTTCGCTTCTTTGTACAACAAACGTTAATATTGCAAACTTAAATATTTCACATATAGCAGTCAGTGCAGGCAATATTAAAGTTAACCACACAAGTTCTGTTAGGCATCAGAACTGGGACGCAGCTGCTGCGGCTGCCCAAACAAGAGCAAAGCCAAGCTAACCGAAACCTCAAATATGTTTTAGGCACAGAGCCCATTTAATATACATACATTTATGCAAAATTGAATTTAATTAAACCGCAAAATTCGCTTAGTTCACTTTGAACCTGATTGCTGCAAGTGACAACGAAATCATAATCAAAAGCCAGCTGATGCTGCGAGTAGACGAGCATAAAAGCAAAGTCCAGTCTTTAGTGATTGACTATATATATATATATATTTACACATATAACATCATTGAATAATGTGCTGAAGTAAGCTGCAGTGTATCTAATAGTATATATATAATAGAGGTATTACGGGACTTATCCGATCTTTAGAAAATGCTTAAATATTTGAGATAAACATGTATGAATATTCTATGAAACTTTATAAAGCAAAACTTTAACTCTTTTATATGCATACATACATACATATATTCTATGGTAGCAGGCACTCGCATATTGCGTATTTCTGTACGGCTATGGGAGGTGCACTTGCATAACGAATTTTCTTAAATTAAAAAAAAAAATATATATAAATTTAATTATTTATATAACAAACATTTTTTTTTAATTGAGAAATTCATAGATTGAAATTTTAAAATTACATTTCCCATCGAAAAATATCTAAGATTGGAGATTTAATGAGATACAACTGAAGACGGATACTATAGTTAACAGTTATATCTCATAAAATTGGCTATATATAATATATATATTATTGTATGCAGACAGAGCTCCTTTGTTTTAAACAGCAATAGAAATCTTTTGAATTTTGATTTTATATTCAAATCGAGCTAAATCCTACAATTTCATCGAATGTCTCGCTCTATAAAATGCATATGCAATCAATCCTGTTTAGGCCCTTCGACTGAGCGCAGGGTATGAACAATTGTGCATGAGGATTTGAGTCATCGACTAGAAAACTAGTTAACTGGGTACGCAAAGCCGATTAAAATGCACTCAAAGTTACGAGAACACTGAAGGAAGTTTCAGCTCACCTTGGAAACGTCCACGATGTGTGGGCGAGATTGTGTATGTGTGTGGATGCAGCTGTGTGGTTGTTAAGCGTTTACGAAACTGAAACTCACAGAACGGAAAACTGTGTTCATATTTTCAAACACAACATTTTGAAGGCTGTTGGGGAACGTGTTTACTTTATGTGCTGCCTGTTTGATTAGCTACAACAGTTGGCTCTTTAGTTGCTAAATATGTTCTATTATGGGAAAAACATGTTGGGCTCCCATACCTTATCTCAACTGATGTGCTGAGTAACTAAATCAGGGCAACTGTCATAAACATAGAAGTGATTTTCCATGTTAAACGTCAAACTGATGTAAACACGTATAATACACACACACACACACACACACACATAGACACTAACTCGTAGCGGCTCACATGCATATACAAATCATTAACATCATGTATTTGTCTTTCGTCTATACCCACACTTGCCTATTCCTACACCTCATCCCGAAAAAAAAAAACAAAACGAATTAATAAAAAATTACACCAAACTCAGTGGCCGCCACTGCGCACTTGAAGTCGCCCGGCATTGAGGGCGAGGGCGCAGGCGAGCCATGGATGCAGCCGGTTGTAGCATACTTGGAGGCGCCGGTGCGGCCCACAAAATCGCCAAGTAGGTGGCGCCACTAACAAAACTCAGTTTCTCTCGCTCTCTCTCTCTCTTTCTCTCTCTCTCTTGATGTGTGTGTGTGTAACGCGCCCGTAGTTAGCAGTTACATTTAAATGTCTATCTGTAGTTGAACGTTGACTTAGTTGAAAATGAAACCGCTTTCTAGTTGTAAATACATACACACACACACACACACACACACATGCAAACACACAAATACACACACACGCACACGCACACTGACACTCACACTAGCACACAGCCATGGCTGCTATGCATACAGTTCGAACATTGTTTTACTGCTACGTTTTGTGTATGTGTTTGTATTGTTGTGTGTGTCTATATCTAACCATTGCAGCAACTTGTAACAACTTGACTCATCCAATACAAAAAAAAAAAACCCGTATGCAAACTTTACTCGTTTGTGCGGAATTCTCTCTCTCTCTCTCTCTCTCTCTCTCTCTCTCGCTCTCTCTCTCCATCTGCAAACAGAATGTGATCAGACGTTTGTCTCGCGCATTGGCGGTCCGCAAAATGGCAGCTTTACCGCGCCGCTGCTGCACAATCATCGCAATCATTCGCGGCAATGTCTCTACACATTCCTAGCAGGACCTGGGCAGCGCGTCGAAGTAGTTTTTAAATCCTTTAATTTAAGAGGAAGTCCGCCAGAGTAAGTCTCAGTCTGCAGCAATTGAATCTCGCATTCATCTACATTCATTAATTTGATTTCATTTTTTATACATTTATTACGCACATTACAGCGGTTCGGCCGTCGGTGAATTACCAAGGTGAGTGAATAATGAATTAAGCCGAATTAATGCATATTTAATCAGAGTTTGTATTTCTCGTGCGCCTCACAGCTGTGTTCATGAGTACATGGATATCTACTCGGAGGTGCAATCGTCCGAACCAGCGGAGCTGATCAATTCGCCATTCGGCGGTCGCTACTGTGGTGCCATTCCACCGCGTCGTCGCATCTCCATGTACCGCGCCGTTGCCATTTCATTTTTCAGCAACAAGAATGTGTCGACGGACCTGTTCGAGGGCACGTTTCGGTTTATAAATGCATGTAAGTGCAGTGTGCAGTGTGCAGTGCGCTGCTAAGCACTACGAATCTCTTGCATTCATTTTTAACAAATGCGATTTACAGCGGAATATGAAATTGGCATACCCATTGCTGGTTCGCCATGTTCCTATACGATAACGCCTAGCATGAGTATCAATAAAACTGGCGCACTCATATCGCCAACCTATCCAGGTGCCTATCCGAAGGATATGTCATGCACATATCAATTTCTTGGTGAATCAAATCAGAGAGTTAGATTAGAGTTTCGTGATTTTGATCTGTTTTTTGGTGGACCACAGTGAGTACCCCTAATGCTGTACAAATTCAAACAAAACAAACACACTCACACACACACACACACAGACTCAACACAGTTTCTAGTCAAAATCAAAGCAAATTCTTGTTTCTCAGAATTTGTTTTGATCTGCAGCTATCACAGTCTCACACACACACACACACACACACACACACACACACACACACACACACGCGCATTATATCTGTGAACTATCTAGAACAATTATTTAATTAAATTCTATGAAAATTCTATTCTATGTACGATCTATCACAATTTATTCGTCTACAACCAAATTACTATTTACTATCATCATCAATATATAATAAAAAACAACAACAACTACAACAACAACAACAACAACAACAACATCATACAAACAGCTGCCCATTTGACTATGTGAAAGTGTACGATGGTCCAGATAATTCGTCAGCATTAATCGGTACATATTGCGGACAGCAAAGAAACTTAGTATTGTACTCGAGCGAGTCGAGCCTTTTTGTTCATTTTTATACCCTACCGCGCACCGCAAATTCCCAAAATCGTGGCTTTAAAGGAATTTATGAATTTAGCGAAAGTTTTGTTAAATTAGATTTTATACGTAAGTATTCCTTAGCAATATTGTCAATAATCTGCAATTCAATTTCAGTTCAGCCATTGTCCCAGATCGACGGCCATTTTGTGGCGCTGCTAACGGTGTTAACAACGCCGCAAAATGGCCGCCACACACATTTGACGGCTCAGTGTATGTGTCTGAAGCACATTTTCATTCACTGGATTATTTGTTCATTTCTTCATTTGTGTTGCATTCTATCAGCTAAACTACTATTTGATCTAACCCATTGTCTCTTCCATTTATCTCTGCCTATAATCTGTCAACTCTAACTCTACAAATTCTCACCTACAAATTCGAACAACTGATGCTCTCTACAAATTTCTGCAAAATCATATTAAAACAAACACGAAACAAAAAAACAAATCCAACATTTAATTACGTTCATCAGGTGAAAATGATGGCATTCACATACGTGGCTCAGAATGTGATCAAAAGATTTTATCAAATAAGGAATCAACAGGATTCGTGCTCTCACCCAACTATCCCTATCCATATATACAAAAAACTGTGTGTAGGTAAGTGAAATCGAAGCTAAAAAGAGACTGAAGGGGAAGAGAGGAGAAGAGAATTGCATACAACGAATTCATTTCGCAGATATTTCATCTATGGCATGCAGGATGCACAGCATCTGGAGCGTGTACGACTCGAGTTTATTTCTTTCAACATACCCAAAGTGGAGCACAAGGACAAGGGCGAGTGCGTAGTCGAAATCCCAATTTAATTTTGTAATCAACTTGAATAAAATTAATTTCCATTTAATTCGCTCAAGATCCAACTGTACTGATGGCTACCTTAAGATCTATCTGAAAGGCCAGGAGACTGCCGATGCGTACGACAAGTTTGACTACGAGCTGTGCGGCAATGAGACGCAACGCGTGATCAGCGAGGGACCACGTCTGGCCATGGTGTTCAGTTCGGGTGAGCTGCAGGGGCGTGGTTTTAAGGGCAAGTACACATTCGAGACGGAATACAAGATACCCGGCACGGCGGCACCAGACGGCACCTGCAGCTTTACGTATGTGAGCAGCTCGAAGAAACGCGGCGAGCTGAACAGTCCACGCTATCCCTCCAACTATCCGTCAGACACGAACTGTTCCTATTTGTTCTTGGCCGAGCCCAACGAGCAGGTGACCATTGTATTCGATCACTTCAAGATCAAGGCGGACAACAATGTGAATGCCACCGCCGGCTCTTACGGGTGAGTACAGAGTTGGGAGTAAAGTTATCAGAGATTAACTAACGCGCCCTCGATCGCTTTCAGCTCTGGTGCCTGCTTTGAGGATTGGCTGGAAATGTATGTTGTCTACCGGGATAACAATGATCGCTTGCTTGGTCGGTATTGCGGCTTAACGGCACCCGGGCCGGTTGAGAGTCCGCGCGGCGCGGTCGGTCTACGCATCACGTTGCACACGGATCAGGAGAGCGTGGCCAGCGGCTTCAAGGCTCGATACTTTTTCGAGTCGGCCAAATCCGATGCAGGCGACTGTGGCGGCAACTTCAGCAATGAGGACTCCGGCATTATAACCTCGCCGAACTATCCAGCTGGCTATAAGGCCCCGGGCCGCGGCATGGCCTCCAATGCATGCAACTGGGTGATGACCGCGCGCGCCGGCTACAAGTTGTCCATCAATTTTGAGCAGTTCGGGCTCGAGGGCGATCCAGCGAGTAAGTAGAAAGCAAGCAATCAGCCATGGACTCTGTATTCATAAAAGCTCCATTTAGATCGTGGCTGTCCCGCCGCTGTGCTGCGCCTCTGGGTGAATGTTGACTCGGATCAGCCGCCCCTAGAGCTGTGTGGCGAAAAGCCGCCCATTGAGCACTGGCACTATATATCCACTGGCCAGACGGCGCGCATCAGTTTCACCACCAGCGACAAGACCGTTGGTGCACAGGTGAGCATTGACTGCTTATTTTATTATTATTTGTGTTTTGTTTTTATTGGGTGCAGCGGAAGTGCAGGGATTTTTGGGTTAACCATGCGCATTTCCCAGCTGAATAAAATACAGCAATAAATGAATAATTTTATTCATGCAGGGCTTCCGCATCGTATGGACTGAGATACAGGACTCTGGCCCGGGACCACCGTCAATTGGGCTGCTCTGCGAGTCCACATACCACTTCCAGTGCGCTGCGGGCTATTGCATATCGGATAAGCTGCGCTGCGACGGCGTCAAGAACTGCGGGCCCGGCGATGATAGTGACGAATTGCATTGTGAGTCGTGAGTGAGTCGAACGGTTCAGTTCATTTTTATTTTCCTTCTGATATACTTTACTTTTCATTTATTTAATATACTCTCTACTTATTTATTGTTTTTGATCTTATGTTGTCCTTGAGTTCATGATTTAGACTGCGTCCACTGAGCGACCATGAAAGTCGTATACGTAATCTTGTTATTCACATCTCATGATTTGCGTTTCGTTTAACATTCAATTTAAGATTATGATTTAAGTGCCAAGTACTGCATTTGATGCATTTGTTTGGTTCGTTATGCTCTTCGTTTGTTTATGCCTACCACGAAAACTTGAACCCGACGAAACACTTGCTAAACCAAATATATATATATATATTAATTAAATGCTCTCACTAACTAAAAACTAATATAAACACGATGAAAATTTAAATACCTCAATACTCAAGTCTATAAAAAGAAAACTCTAAGCACCAAAATTTCAACAGCTCTCTCTATGTATTATGATTGTCATTTCCATGGCCAGAATTTTTGTACATACTACTATTTCGTATTCCTAATTAAGTTTCACCCACACACTCATGAAATCACCCTTAAGCTACTGTTCTACCTATACATAATGCATAGTGCATATTTAATCGTACAATACTTAAACACAGCGCTCTCAGTATAACAACAGCCACGCCCACACTAAAACTATCTCTTTTTCTCACATATCTTCTTCTATTTCTCTCTGTTCTTTGTCTTTCTTTGCTATACTTTCTCGATGTGATTTCCCCACTTGAACCAACTGAAAACTAACAATCTTTACGCGACATTTGAAACTACTCCTTAATCTAAAACTAATCCGAATCAATACCTGAAACAACTCGTTACAATGACACCACAGGTGACGCAAACTCCACGCATTTGCCCACATTTCTACAGACACTTGTTTTATCAATTATGGCACTAGTCTTGAATACGTACAACTAAAGCGTTAACTAAAGCTAAATCAAATTCTAACAAAATGAACAATTAAATCAAAAGAAAATATAAAGACAAAAAGAATTTCAAATTGGATTGCCAAATGAAAGGAATTTTCACGATAATCAAAAGTGACGAATAACTATTGCAATAAACAATAAAATAAAAATATAAAAATAATAAAAAAATGATTTAAATAAACATGGCAAGAGTTTTGAATAATTTAGCAAAGCATAAATTATACGCCAATTAAATGCTAATGTCTAAGAATAACAAATACATAATACCTTTGGTCACATAAAACACGTGAGTCCTGCATAAACTTGTCTCAAATCGCTGCACACGCCCACGCCCACAGCCACAGCCACAATCATGACATGCACACTAACTGTAAACGAGCCCCACAGACACCACAGCTCTCAAACTGAAAACCTGCCACACGCGACACCTCTAAATAAAGCATCGTTCTCGAAACACATTGCTAAACAAATAAACAACATTTCCTATATCAAATATATTTAAATATCGCATATAAATTCGCTCCCTCTTAATTGTGTTTAGTCTTCGGTTGCATATTTGAGTTTTGTATTGCTGTAGCATTCGGAAAGCGTTTCAAAGGCATGCTGATTGGAACATTCCCTTTTAGAATTCTGGCTTTTTTCTGTTCTGCACTCGACTGTTTTAGTTTTCGCAATTCCCACTGATAAACTAATGATAAACTGAGCTGCATTCGCAACTGTTACCCCCAATAAAACCCTGCATAAAAATAATGTGATAAATCAAATACTTAATGCCAACACACACAACGAGAAGACTTCAAGTCCTTACATTATCTACTAAGTTAGCTAGAGACTCATCAACACATTATCTAACTAACATCTACATCTATCATTATATTAAAGAGTTTGAGTCCGCAATAATGTATATAATATTAAACAATGTAACAATTGTTAAATTTGCTTTACGCTTTGGTTTATTTACGTGTCAATCCCTGAATCAGGTATCACGGAAGCGGCCGCGGAGGATCACGGCGTCCTAATTATAATAACACTAGTCGTCGCCTCGTCCCTAATTTGTCTCCTATGCACACTCTGTCACTCCAGAAGAAAACGTAGAAATCACGTGCGTCAATTGGGTTTACATCGAAATGCACACTATGATTCACAGACGAGCGCAACGGGTAAGCAGGAGGAGGCTGACTTTCGGCTGATTTGCTGAGTTTCTGTTTCGTGTTATGTATATTATAATTTCATAATATTTTAGGTTTTCTTTGATTTGTTATTTGACTTTTATCATTTTTGGAGGTAATTTGAGCCGAATTTCTCAAAATGCATAAAACTTTTAAACACGGTTAACAAATAATCATTTCTCAGCTGGCCTTAGCTCCAGTCGCCGTCATTTGCAGAGTGGTGGGGCGAGCATTGCGGGCAGTTTACACGGCATCAATAGCGGCACACTGATCATTCCACCGGCACCATTGCCACCCACCAGTGTGCCACCGCCGCCGCACATATGCATAGCCGGCGTGGACATGTCGCACGGTCTGATGAACGACGATGACGATGATGAGGACGACGACGATCTGGAACTGGATGAGGATCAACTGGCTGCCGACATATTTATAAACGATGTGCATTTCGACGAAGATAATATTGATCATGTAAACCAAATGGCTAACGTTTAACTATGTGTTTAAGTATTTTTATCGCTAGTTTCAGCTATAAAGCGCTTTAGATTAAGTCGTGCCCCAGTTGATGGACGCATTACGCAAATGAGTCCGATCAGCTGGAGCGAAAAGAACTTGAACAAAAATTCAAAAGTTAACAATACCTAAAAGACGAAAAATTATGCAAATGTGCGAATTGATTAAGACATATATTTAATAAGCTATAAAGGAGGCGCGAATAACGTAAAGAGTACAGTAGAGCGTAAACATTGTAGTAGCGATTAACGATTAACGATTAACGATAAATGATAAACGATTAAAGATTAACGATTTACGATGAACAAAGAAGACAGACAACAAATAATAATTACATTTAATTATACATACATACTATATTATACATATAGCGACTACGGATGACGAAGGAAATGCGGAAATTCGAAAAATAAAGAGATGTTGAGCCAGGAGTGGGAAAAGCCAAGCGGCGAGCATGTGAAGCATTTTCTTAGCCAAAAGAGACCGCAAAAAGTTGTTGATTTTTATATTTGATACGAGTAATATTTAGGTGAAGCATAATTGAATGAATTATACAACAAATCCAATAAAAAATAAAAACAAAAAAAAAACATTAAACGGAAAAAACCGAAAGGGAAATAATACACATTCACATGAATAAATAAATTTGAAAGCAAGCAAAGCAAACAAACGATTCTAATTATTAAAGGGCATAAAACAATAAACATAAATGCATATAGTATATCTAAACAGGCGCGTATAACTTTTATTTACACCTTTTTTACACACGAGGAACCGAAGAACCGACGAAACTCAAGTTAAACATGTTTATAAATTGAAGTTTTTAACAACACATAGGATACATACGTGGAGGAGTATGCATGAATAAAAGAATTAGTGACTATCAAACCTGTATCTTCCAGCAAAAGTTAAACGCAAAATCCTTTAATTGAGAGTTTTGTATAAATAAGTAATAAATAAAGAACATGTATTATTATAATTACATTTTAATGCGCTATTCGTCGTGCCACACAAATTCCAAAATTGATAAATTCAAAGATTTTTGTCTATTTAAGCACGTTTTTTATAGACATTTAAAGGGAATGTTGCAGCGACAAAAAAAAAAAAACAAATTTTTGAAAGTCTACACGCTAATGAGAACGATGATAAACACTTATACAGTAAATAAAATCGAAAATCTAACTTTAAATCATAAACAAGAAACAATAGAAAATGATTTGTGCCAATCGTTGAGTATTAATAATTATTTTTATTATTTCTTTTTATTTCGGATTATGTTTATGATATACGTACGTCTATAGTCTATCTTAAGAGAAAATGAATTCAAAATAAATAATTCTTTGCATTATTTCGGAATGAGATCTTTGATCAAAATGATAAAACATAGATGAATATTTGGGAAAATAAAAAAAAATATGATTGGTTTCATAGCGCTCGTACGTTTTGCAAAAAAAAATAAAATTAAATTAAATTAAAAAGCTTAAATAAATGAGAAAAATTTAAACAGTTCAACCTAAAAATCATTTTTAATAAAAGTATGTAGGTGTTTAATAAAAAAAAACTTAAATAAATCAAATACATTCAGAAAAAAAAAAAAAAAAAACAAAATACAAATAAAACGTTGTTAAAGTGTTTGCAAAATGCATAAAGATCAACTATTTTATAAGAAATAATTAATTATTTTTAAACAATTGCAAAAGAAAAAAAAAGATAACTAAAGATATTTAGTTTAAGTGTATAAATTTTGTTGTTGTATGACATTAAAGTGAACCCCAATTAAATTAGTTAATTAAAAAAATTGAATTTGTGTTCTAGCAATAAAAAATAAATAAAAATACATTTAAAACCTATTTACTAAACATATTAAAATTAAATAAAAATGTTTGAGAATCAAACGGCAAAATCCCCGTAAAATGTTCTAAGCGTTTACTAAACAAAACACAACGTTAAATTAAACAAGCAAGTGTTAAATTTACATTTAAATCTATAATTAAGCAAGTCAAGCAAATCAAAGATAAGTTATACTAAACAATATGTAAAGCCTAAACAAAAAAATAAAAACCAAAAGCCCAAAAAACAAAAATCCAGCGAAAGAATAAGCAAAACAAAACTAAAAGAAACCCAAGCGTATGCATTGGCATAGAACACTACGCTTTAGCAAAAGATAGTTGATTAAACGCAAAATTTTAAAATTGAACAAAAACACCTACAAAAACAATTCCATGTTAACATTAAATATAAATAAAAGGTAATTAAATAAACGAGTACTAAACAAAGACAAAGTGTGACTTTTATTATATAGATTATCAAGGTAATACTTTTCCCAAACAAAAACATATTTTTTAATTCTTGACAGACATCTAACACTGCATTCTGAAAGTAAATTACGCGAGGCAGCAAATTCAAATCAGTCAAATATTATATATGCTTGTTAGTTCTCTATTACGTATTACGTATTACCACAAAGAATAGCGTTTAGTCAATTGTAAATTGCTCATGCAATTTATATAAAATGTATTTTTTTTTACTTTTGCGAATTTAAACGAAATTTGTCCAACATTTTGTTAATAGCATCCGCATCGCCTTCGACTTTAGCCTTTTCCTGTTCCAGCATTTGCTCAAAACTCTTTTGTTTTGTGCCGACCAAATAGAAGTCCTCATCTGCTATTGTAACGCGGCCGTCGACATCAGCTGCGGTGCCCTCATAAATGTCCAGAGCTTTGAAATCAAATACTACAGTAAGACGATCAGCAGGGTGACGCCAGACTTAAGCGATGGCAATAACTCACCCATGCTCTTGATGAGTTTGCCATCGGTATCCGTAAAATTGAACTGGAATGTGTTGACCACAGTTCGTTTGTTGGGATCGGACTCCTTGAGCTTGTTACGTATTTTCTCAATGATCTCGTCGCTTTTCATACTGGACATTCGCGGGTACGCGCAGCACAACTGGTTTACTTGAATGCAGTTGCTTGACTAATTCAAACACAGCGACCAATTGAAACGAAGACAGCGGATTACCGCAGTAGCAGTTCTCGTTGTGGCTTTGCATAATTCTTAATTAAAGTCAATTTGTTTGATAGAGACATGATTGACAATATTGATACAGGGCATGAGAAAATCTAAAGCTACGACTGGTCAAACGCAGTTAGTATTAGAGTGCTGTTAAATAAAATACATATATTTTTTTATAGGTAATATCTATTTATACTAAATAAAACTTAGTATGCGTGCAGTTGATCAAGGCTTATTGAAACTAAGGCTTCCACAACTTTAGCAGACCATCTTCACTAAAGCTGGCTAGAAGATTCTGATGCGGGTGATGTGTTAGGCCGATGACGTCCTTTTCGTGCACCTAAATATAAAGAAAATGCATGAAGCCAATTATGAAAAAAATTCCTACGAAAATACTTACATTCAGAGTACGCTCCAGTTTGCCTGAGGAAACAGAGAAACAGTAGAGCACCTGATCTTCTCCAGCACAATAAATAAATTCGCCTCGGGGTGACAGAGTAGCTGAAATAAAGGCGCCGCCCTCGCGCTTACCCGATGAGAAAGATCGGACAATTTGCCCCTGCATGTTCATAATGACGACTGTATTGGATCTATTGCAAACGATAAAGTGTTCCGGATTTTTGGGCAATATAAGCACAGTGTTAACAGCCAGTTCATTGCCCAAGGGCTTGTACGTAGCTATACATTCTGTAGTCTTCAGTGACCAGACTTTAACGGTGCCATCTGAGGAAGCGCTTAGCACACTGTGACCATCGGGTGTAAACGTGGTCTCATTGACAAAGGATGTGTGCCCCTTAAACTCCTTAAGCATTTTGCCCGACTTCAGACCGTGCAGACGTACAGTGTAGTCAAAAGAAGCACTCAGTACTTGACTGTTGTCGCGAGAGAACTGTAGACAGGTAATGCCCTTCGTGTGTGCCTTTTCGAATTTACGCAGACATTGGCCGGTAATGATGCGCCAAACTTTAATTTGGCCGTCCTGAGCGCCGGATGCAACCATTTCAGAGTCACGCGAAAAGGTTAAGGCCAGCACAGCTTGCTCCATCATCATGAACTGATCCTGCGCTTGGTACTTCAAATCCTTACGTACTTTGCCCGTTGTGAAATTCCAAACTTCTAAAAAGCCATCTACGCTTCCTGTTATCAGATATTGTCCATCCGGTGAGAACTGTGCACATTCTACATGCGATTTTTCACCGAATTTGATTTGTCGAAACAGTTGCGTGGGATACATTTCCTCCTCTTGATCTCTCATGGCTGCTTTACCGCGGAATAAATCAATGGTAGTGCCGGGTGGAAGAAGTCCTTGGTGCTGTTGCCACTTCAGCGCTTGGCCGAGCAAAGCCAAGAGCCTGGACGAGGGCACAACGTGCACTTCGCCACTCAACTCCTGGGCAATAGCCGTTCGGCGCTTCTCCTTGCTGCTGCCCTCCGCGTAGGCTTCGCGTGGATCGAAATACGCTCGTTGCAACATGTTTTCTGAGAGATAAAAAAGATATTAAGAGTTTACATATTGATGAGCAAAGAATATTGACGCTCACCTAGATGTATATACCGCTCGGGTTCGTGCTGTTTTAACATGCTCATTGGGTCGGTTTGACGAAGTAGTGAGCGAGCGGCACCCAATTCTCGTAGCTCAATCAATTCCAATACAATTTGTTCATAGAGATTGAGTAGTTTTTTGTCGGGCAGCTTCAGCGATTGCGTTACTTTGAGCACAGTGTCCCAGTGACCATTAGAGATATCTTGGACAAAGCCATCAACGCTGTCAACTGTATTGAGTGAAACTCCAGTTTCCTCCTGCAAAGTAGCATAATATTATGAGGAGTTTAATAAGAATAATAGACTATGGACTTACCTGTAGGGTTTGAAGCGTTTTTAGCAAATTCGATTCTTTCAGGTATTGCTGGATTAGACGAATAACGCTGCAAAAGATATATTTATTTCATTGATTAGGCAATGTGCAATTCTATATACATACTCTGCTGATTCTATTTCAATAGACATGTTTCGTTGTAAGCTCCTGTTATTTTAATAAACGTATTTGTTTTTATAAAAAAACGCGTCAATTCGGTAAATGTGTATTGAGTCGAATAGAACAAGTTCTTTTGAACCATTGGTCGCTCATTAATTTGTATGGTTCATTATGAGCACCACGATTGTAACAGTTTGTTTACCTGTTATTAACAGCATGTACACATGGGTTCTCGACAAAAATAGACAAATGAAAACTAAAATATATTGCAAATGATATATCTGATAATGAAGTAATATGGACTATTCGTCAAACATAATTTTTGTGATTACCGACTACTATGAACAACTACTAATAGCTTAGAATTTACTATCGGCTACGCTAACTATCGATAGTTCTCCACCTTTAATAGATATATCAGATAATTGAACAGCTCGTTCGAATGCCGCTAACAGCTGTTTATCGTTCTTCCTCTTCCCACTCACATTGGATCTTTTTGCATAACATTTATATTCAGAAATAGCGGATTCCTTCAATTAAAATGTCTAAAGCTGCAGGGAAAATAAAAGCATTAAAGAAAACAGTCGAGCGAGTAACGCATACGACAAAATTAAAAACAAATATACCAGCTGGCATGGCAGCAGCGGGCCCACCATTGGGTCCTATGTTAGGTCAGGTGAGTTCTCACTATATATGTACATACATGTGTTCTTAAAGTAAATAATAATTGCATTTTGACAGAGAGCCATTAACATTGCGGCGTTCTGCAAGGACTTTAACACAAAAACTGCGGAAATGAAAGAGGGCGTACCACTCCCATGTCGGATTTCCATGAATAGCGATCGCAGCTATGATTTGGTCATACATCATCCACCGGCTACATTTTTCCTTAAGCAAGCTGCCGGCATTCAGCGAGGCACAATGACTCCAGGACGGGAGGTTGCCGGAAAGATTACCCTAAAGCATTTATACGAAATTGCGGCTATCAAGATACAAGATCCTCCCAATGCAATGATAACCATGCAAGTAAGTTGGATATTAATATTTTTAATATTTGTGACATTTGCTTACAAGGGTTACTTTTATTAGCAAATGTGTGAGATGCTCATCGGCATTGCAAGAACTTGTGGAATAAAAGTAGTTCGCGATTTGGATCCCACGGAATATGCTCAATTTCTGGAGGAGCGCAAAGTTATTGTCGAGGAGCAGCGACGTGAACTTCAGGAGAAACGCGAGGCTAAAATGTTGCGAACAGGCTAAATATATTTTATGAATTGTTAATATATATACATTTATAACTAAAAGATCTATTTTATTCTATCTATTCAATGCTGATACGCTTCCGATCCTTTGCAGCATTCTTTTTACGTCGTTTCTCCAGATGTTTGTTTAACTTTCCAGTATCTTTCAACTGCTCAAACTGAGCAACCAATTCCTTGGCTCGCCTTTCCTCTGCAATATAAATTGTTATTGGTCGAGTTATTATTTCATACTTCACAACTTACGCTTTGTCACATAGTGTGGTTGGCGTCCCTCATTGTGCGCTTTTTGAATCTCTTTGCGTTCCTCTCTTAATATATTTTGTTTGATGTGCCAGCGTTTATCCTCCACATTTTTATTAACAAGCCTTTGTATCGTGTGCTTGATTTTTTGCTTTTCCTCGTCATCCTGTACTGTTTCGAGGCGTCTCTTCAGTTGGTCTACTTCCTTGTCACGAATTTTAGTTACAAATTTATAGTTTTGCTTGAATGTGTCAGCATCATAGGTGCCCGACTTCTCATCAAAACGTGGATCCCGTAGCACAGCTTCTTTCTTACGTTCCGCACGCAATTCTGCACCTAAAAAGGGCACTTGACGCTTTGCACTTACTTCTCGGGGTCGATTTTTATTCAATCTTTTGAGTTCAAATTTTGCTTTCGGCTGTTTGCACTTGACACTTTTATTGCCCAGAACAGCCTCTTTGTAGACTTTTGCGCCCAGCTGTTCTTTGAGCTGCATTATCTCTTCAAAGGACATAGTCTTAAGGTCCTCTCGCACAGCCGACTGACGAGAAATCAAAATTATATTAGGTATGTTTTTAAAGTATTGTGCTAATTAACTTACCTGTGTTTCTTCATCGCTAGTTGCATCGTGGCAAGATGCATCCATGGACTCACTCGAAGATGACATTTGTTATTGGCAATATTAGTAATTTAAAAATTTATCAATTCACGTGTTTTGTTATTATTATGTTTTAGAGAAGGGTAAAATGCCAATAACGATATACTGATAACAATCGATAGTAATACATATCACATCTTAACGAGCATCTTTTTGTTTCTTGTTAACATTATTTGTTTGATCCCTGATAACTCGATACTTATATTGGTTGAGCTATCTGGCAACGCTATGTAAGCCCATTCTATCCAATGTATGAATGGCGCACAATTCAAATTTTTCAAATCTATTAATAAATTGAATCAACATAACGTATTTAGAGCAAAGAAATCTAAATCTTTCAACAGTTGGTTCCCTGTCATTTTTTCATTACCCGATTTACTTGTTTCACGTACAGAATATAATTGACCTAACTCTCGCTAAATTAAAGTAAGCATCGGTAAAATTCAATGGAGGACAGTTTAATAAGAACTATAAGTTTGCTATCTAACTGGACATGCCCACGTTTCTGATGGCCAAGGTTTAGGATTTTGACTCTTGCGACTTGTTTGCTTTGCATTTGTAGCCAGTCTAAGGTGAAAGGCAGTTAAAGCTGTCAAAGCACTAAATGGTCATGTGACTCTGAAGTTTACGTGGTGTGAGCTGGTGGTGCATTCCACGCGTGTGTTCAATTTCATTTAGCCAGTCATTGACAGGACCGTATCTAAGCAGATAGGCGCCCAATAATAATCAAAAGTTGTGGCTCTGATAATTTGTCAATCGTATGTTTTATAAATATCTTCTAATTAAAAATGTGGATTATAAAAAATATTGGTAAATTTTACTCAATAGCTACTTTGAGCTAATTCATAACAATGAGCTAATATAGTACCTGTAAACTGTACCAGGTATCCCACAGGTATTATAATTGAACACATTGCTTGGCCCCTACATTGAACTATTCGGATTTAGCGAGCAAGAACCACGCGAACGCTGTCCATTCACCAATTACTCGTGTTTATGTATCGCGCTGTTCGCTGCGTTGTCCTTAATTTCTTAAAAAGCGTTTAAACATCTAATGAAAGCATTTGGCTTGCGATTTTTACTGTCCGTCAATTTTAGTTGCGTTTGGAGCTTCGCTGCGTGCGGTTCGTCTTGTCTCTAGTCTCGTCTCGTGTTGTTGGTTGCTGCAACTAACTAGCATAGTTAGTAGTTGACAGTGTAGCCTGGAGACTATGATGCTCATCTGATCATCTGATCATGGCCAAAATAATATCAACGATTAAGGCTATCCTCACGCGCATCATATTCAGCGCCCACAGCTTGCTGGCCATCTGGCAGGTGACGACGTTTAAGAAGGACATCATCTATTGGACGCTATGTGGACCACTGCTGCTGCTGCTACTCGAGGGCATCTTCACCATAATGATCAAGAAGACCCAAGAGTGGCGCTGGTAAGTCGACAAATCCTTCGAGCTACGTAGCCATCCAACAATCGCTTGTGAAGCCAGAGCCAACGTAAACAACAAATCGGTTCGCGCTGACGTCATGTTCATTCGTTCGGGGGCTTTGATTTTCAATTAAAAGTGAAATCATGTGGTTAATGTGTGTGCAAGCAACCACCAAGAACAGACAGGACAGCATGACCACAAAGACCACTCCTCCATGCACCCACCACGCGTCGTTGTAGTAAAAAACTTTAATGGAATTTCACTTTGGCACTAGATTGTTCGCCCGTGTCTCGAGGCCAGTTGTTTACCTTTTGGCGCGGGGCGCATCACTTTGTCTAGCTTGTTTGATTGTTTGTTTTGGACATTCGCTTTGGCGCCATCCCTTCATTCCTTCTCCTTCTCGCCCCGTAGGTTCTGTCCCTCAGTCTTTCTCTACCTGAGCAGCATTGTGCCGGCCATTTGGTTGCTTGAGCTGGATAAGATCGAGCGCCGTCTTTTGGTGATAAATGGCTCGTTGGCCAACGCAAACGCCAGCAATGCCATTACTGACAGCAACCTGACCAGCACCATCAACAGCGCCAGCGCCGCCGTCACCTCCATCAGCACCTCAAACAACAGTGCAATGGTGCCAGTTGCTGATCTGTTGGATGATGCTGGGATCACATTGCCCGTCATTAGCCCAGATACGTGGACCACGCTCATCGAACAGTTTCTTATGCTGATCCTTATTGTGGGCCGTTGGCTGCTGCCCAAGGGCGACTTGACACGCGACCAGCTCAGTCAGCTGCTGTTGGTCTATATTGGCACTGCGGCGGATATCATCGAGTTCTTTGACTCCTACAAGGATGATTCCATAGCACGCATTGGATTTTTGGTATTTCTCACTCTGGGCATTTGGTCCTGGAGTCTAATGCAGTTCACGATTGTGTTGTCCGCCACGCGGGGCAGACGACCGCGGGGCAGTGGCTCCCATCACAAGGAGGAGTAAGTGAAAATATCTAATCTAATCAAATAGCCTTAATATGATGTATCTTGCAGCCAAACGGACTGCTGCCAGAACTGCTGCTGCGGCATTGATGTTTGGGGTAACGTATAAACATATAAGATAAAATATATAAGATATGATTATCTCCCTCTTCTGCAGGCATTGTGCTGAACGTAATTCTACAGGATGCGCCGTTCCTCACCTTTCGCTTATTGATTATATTTCAATACAAAATAATAAACTACATGAATGTGTTTTTTACCTGTAAGACGAATCTAATCTAATTAAATATTATTTCAAGACTAACTATAACAAATATTGTAGGCAAGAACTCCTTGGTGATAATACTCCAGCTGTATCGCCTGTACGTGGTCAATGCGGAATTCTGGAAGAGTCGACGTGAGAGTCGCATGGCTAAGGCGCGCCAATATCAATCTCGGAGGCGAGTGCACGATGCGGATCAAAACAGCATTTATATGATATCGAATGAGCGTGGCGGCGATGTCAAAAAGAAGATTAAGAAGTAAGTGTTTAGAGAAATCCCAGTAAAGCGATCTAATAGAAATGGCTTCCTCTTATCACATCAGAGCCAAGGACAGAAACTTTGTGGAACAAGAAGCCAGTTACAGCAAAAAGAAGCGCGATAAAAAGGATAAGTAAGTCGAAGACCCAACAGCACAATAAAATATTACAAAACATTTGTTTCGTTTCGCGTAGGAAGAAACGCAAGCGCAAGGATACGGGCTACTCTACTGCCAGCTCACAGAATCTGTACTCCACCAAGGCCATCAACAAGGATAAAAAGGGCAAGAAATCGAAGCGCAATTGCAACAGCTCCCCAAGCGATTGCGATGCGATGAATGCTAAGAAACTGAAACGCGCTAAAAACGCCGAAAAAGCTGAAAAAAAGTAGAAAACAATCTGAGAATCACATTAAGAGTTGCACTAATATTTATTTTGTTAGGAAATCGCGAAAAATCGAAGCTGTTATTGAAGAGTCGAGCAGCTCAAGCAGCAGCAGCTCTGACTCCAGCAACTCCACACTGCCCAGCTATGAGGTGATTGACGAGAAGAAGTCGCGACGCCGTAAGCATGGCCAGAGCAGCGACTCCAGCTCTAGCGACAGCAGCTCGGATTCGTCCTCATCATCCTCCTGAACTGGGCACTGAATTTTTGGACTAACGGCATTTGTACGCGGGATCCGCTAAATGTAACGTTAACGTAATTTTTGTGACAGCCAAAAGCAAAATTGGCCGCGACGCTGGTCAAGAAGACTTAGGTGTCGCTTTATTTGGCTGACCATTTGAATGGTCAAATCAATTTGTTAAGAACATATATTTTCATATGTTTGCATATATGTACATATATATTTGTATATGCTAAAAAACGCAACAAAATTTAAATAAATAAAATACCGCCTTGATTTTTAAATAGGTTGGCATCCCCGCATTTCAATTGATACTCTCTTAGCTTTCATTAAATCTTTACTCTCTCTCAGTGTTTTGGTTTACTTGTGCTCTGAGCGCCGAAAGCTTGAGCCTAGCAACCGCGCCAGCTGCTTGTAGCTTACCGTACATCTTTTTGTTGACACTCACAGTAAATAAATAGGTGTGAGTGTATGTGTTTGAGCGCGCGCGGGTATGAGCATGTTCCCCATAGACGTGTATGTGGTTTTTGTAATAACAAATAGTTGCTGTTGAGCGTTCGAGCGCTGTGGACGCTCTGTCGTTGTTGTCGTCGTTTGCGTTCTGCTACGGAAAAGCGCTTTTTGCCCGTCAAGTTGAAATCTTGTGTGAGTGTGTGCTCTATTGTTGTTCCCATGTGTATATGTATATGTATGTATATAGATAGATGCTGTTGGCACTAATGTGTACGTAAGTTTTATAAACTATGCTAGCCGACAAATCTTATTCAAATCTTGCTAGAGTTTCCACACATCAGTTTCCTCCCTCAAAAAGTACAATAACAACAATCGCAGGGTTGTTGCTACTTGCTGCTCGCTGCTATCGAAATACAAGAACAATAACAAAGAAAACAAAATACATATATGATTTCTTGTGTAAATTAGTTTGAAAGCTAAAAGCAACTGATAAAACAAAAGTAAAAATGATAATCGAACAGGTGTGAAATTCTTATTGTACTCCCCAAATGGCTAGACAAAATTACAATTAATGCTTGGCAGATCTTCTATAAATATACAACTGCAAATTTATTAAGAGTGGAAAATTGCTTTGCTGACCAAAGCTCGCAATCAAACACAATTTGTCATGCGTATATTGCCTACACCCATACATACATATACACGTATGTGTGAAATTTTGTTTACAGTGGATGTGTGGGGCTGTGCGATTCAACAAAGCAGTTGGCGCACACGCTGCTGGCTCTTCTATTTAACTGCCCTGCAGTGTACCACAAAATAGACGCATAGTGGAGTTATCCAGCTGTTCGGGGGCAAACAAATATCGTGTACACAAAACACGTTTCCACCAAGCCCAACAACATTGTACATATGCATACATACATATGTATATAGGTATAGGTATATATAGACAATATGTATGTATACATATATATATAATCGGTCCAGACCGATGATTATTTCATTTCTTGTGCTTCTGCTTGGAGCATTGTTACCACTCATGCCAAGGTTAAGGCGAATTTTCAACCGGCCCGCGCCCACGCTGATGTTCACGCCCCTCTTGCGTGCCTGTCCTGTCTTACCCAGAAACACGCATCAACAACCACTTGCTGCCCTATTATGGCATTTGTTTTACGCTCTAAACCGCATACCGTATGCCCTATGCCGTATGCCGGTTGGTAGGGTTGATTTGGTTGTGCTTTGCTTAGCTGCTAGTGACAGCTGTTGGATTTGTCAGTTACACATTTTTTTGTCTATGAGAAATAGCTAGCTAAGTCGATTAGGGAATTGCTGCTGTACATTCTGCATGGATACGTGCACGTACTATAAGTGATATCACACAAACTAAACGATTTAATCATGCCACCCATCGCTTTACTAAACCACTTCATTAGCAATTCAGACACGGTCTTTTAGTGGCCCAAGGCTCGGCGGGCTATGCTTCTGTTCCTCATGGCAGCAAGAAGAAAAAGAAATATATATAAAATCAAAAATTAGTATAATGTTTGCCTTATAATGTGGCCTGATGTTGTCTATATAGCTTGATATAAATGAACGCTCATAGATACACGCTTCTGTCTGTATATTTATATATTTCAATGCTCTCAGATTTTGCATAACTTGTTTAAGAATCTTTTCAGCCAGCCAGCGAGCTCATATGTAGGAAAAAAATGAACAGAAGCGAAATGAATCTACAATTTTAAATGTATAAATAAATTATGAATATATTTGTATATACATATGATTATTGGAGGGTTTTCAGTTATGTTTTTCAAAAAATATATAATTTATTTAATTTTTATTCTACATTTAAAATAATTTAAATCTGTTGGGATATATCTATGTACCTATTTGTTAATTTTGCTCGCTTATATATTTTGTATAATTATAATTTTTTTGGATGTAATATATTTTACATACATATATATAAATACATATACATATATATTGTCATGATACGCTTATCTACATCAACCTGTTCCTCTCACATAAACAACTTAAATTTATTTTTAATTATTTTCTGGCTGAAATTACCTTTTTGTTTACCCATATTATCCATATATATACAGATATATGCATATATATAGCCAGCAACAAGGTATTTCGTTTAAATATATAAAACTTTAGTTGACTCTTTAGTGTCAATTGATTATATCTTGATACATGGACTTTAAATCGATCGTGTAGACTTCATTAAAGTAAATTAGAATCTAAATTGAGCTTCGTAATGGATATATATACATATATATAAAATGAACATATTGATGATGATGGCAGAGAATTTAGCATACATTTGCTTTTCTTTTTCAACTAGTTACAGTCGACTGAACGTTGCCTTATGCAAGTAAATATTGTGATTCGGATCATGGAACACAGATTTAGAATTATTCTACGCACTTTTCAACTATTTGCTGTCAAGCGACGCATGCTTATCTTCTCATAATTCCAGTGGCTATCATTAGTTGTTATTGTTGAACAAATTCAAACTCGAGTTCCTCTCATGAAAAAATATATGTATTTAAAAATGAGCTCAACACGCCCTCTGATATACAATGCCACATACATAAAATATAGAGTATATATCGCGGTTTTAAACGCAGATTCAAGTTGCATAACCTGTATGACAGTGTAATTGGAGATTTTAATTATTATTATTTGTTATGCATTGTACGTATATAGCAGCAGTATAAATCGAAATCCTCTGTCGTACTTGTAATCAGTCGAAGCCTTTGAATCGAATCATGTCACAGCATTGTGCTGTGGCGCTTAGATTCCGATTTGATGTTGTTCCAGTTTATTGCACATTCGACACCTGCCATTGCGTGGGCGTCATTATGCGGGGCTGACTGAGTGGCAGCTGAACTTGTTGGCCGTTCGAGCATGCAATGCCACACATATACATATATGTCATCGTACACACATTATGCGAGGCTCATGTGGCAGCTACATGCGACCATTCAATTACGATGCTAACTGGCTGATGGTTACGTCTCATATCGCCAATTTCCAGTTAATAAATTCAAGCACGCTTTGCGAGCTGAATTTAGCTGGCAAGCGAATCAACTCTTGTTAAACATTTCATTGAAAACAATCAGAAAGCAATAACAAAAGAATCACGGTTGCCATCAGTGCCTTCATATATGTATGTGCTTATTTAACCATCTGGAAGTGCAGTTGCCTAGTGGCCTTATTACGCCGTATTCTGCGATAAAAGACAGCTAAAACAAAAAGTGAATGCGACTGCGACAGACTCTCGATAAAGAGACGCCGCTCTGTTCGGCTGCAGTACAAAGTCCACTTGGCGTATGATTAATAATTTATACTTCGCCCGGCTGGCTGCACTGTTGACTGGGGCAAGAGCTTTTACAACTACTATATCCAGAACAAAGTCTCGAAAGCAGCAGCATCACCTCAATTCACCTCCACACCTTATATTTAGCCGACAAATTTCGTGTGCTTACAGTAAAATTTATTTATATATTCATATATAAACGCCAACGTTAATCGTAACAAGTTCAGATTTCAGTCAACTCTCGCTATTCACACTCAGCAAATCAAATTTGTTGATAAGTTGTTGTCTCGTATCGGATATGTATAATTTGTTTATTTACGACTCGAGCTAATCCCCGAAAGCTAATAAAAATGGTCTTTTATTTGCATAACTCAATTGCACAAAAGAAAATGCACTGCCTTCACCTGTCGACTATAACTTGTTACACAATATCATTGACAATTGCCATCGATAAGCTTTTATTTATGCTGCTCATGAATGCATTCAAGTTTTCAATCGCTGTGAATAGACCAAGTGCAGTATAATTGCCCTTTATCATCAGTCTGCTTATCTCGCTCAGCCATAAACTTAAGCCTTGCACTTGAGATAGCTGATAATTGTCAGTTCAGTTCCAGTTCACTACGATTCCCCACTGCCAAAGTTCACGGACCCCAAATTAGATAATGTTTGCCCGTCGCATATGACTGAATTCATCTATCCACTCTACCTATCGATAATGGCATAAATTATTCGAAGCAATCAACTTGATGCCGACTAATTAATTAAAGTTCAACTCGTCAACGGGAATGGCTGCTGCCATGTGCCACCTGTGCTAATGGGTCAGTAGCACCGGCCTTATCAGTCACTGAAAAGATGACAAAACTAAAGATAGCTAAACTCTCAAATACCCTGTACAAAGTTGTGAGGTTATGTTTATTTGTTGACGATTTTACGATGCCACCCTCAATAGTAATGCGTGAACTCATAAAAACAGAAGTGCTTCAATTACACATAGAACATAAATATTATTGAGAAATACATATGTATTATGGAGTACGAATGTATGTGTTATCGTGAAGGGGAATTCACGTTCTTCAGCCAGTCTAGACTCTAGAGAACAAAAGGAAAAACGTAGAGAAAGACATACATAGACTGGCAGAGGGAAAGAGATAGATACTGAGTGCAGAGAGGGAGTGGGCAAATCTAAAAACAAAGTGAGAGAGAAAGATATGGATGCAGAGCGAAAAAGTAATAGAGAGAGTAGTAGAGGAAGATAAAGAAATAAAGAGATAAATATGGGGAGAGTAACAGTGAGCGAGATTAAAAATATTTCTCGCTTAATTAAATATTTGTAAATATCGAAAAAATAAAGAAGAAAATCTTTCTTTAATAATTAAATTTATTAAAATAATTTAATTTTAATCTACGCATTTTCATAATCAACTGTGAGCGCCTATCTTAATATAATCAATACGAACTGCAGGGTATTCAAATTTAATCAGTGAATGGGTAAAAGAAAGATATTTTTCAATTAGCAGCAGCAAACATTTCGCCAGAAATAAGTCGGCAAAGCAATAAGAGCCGATGAAACCTTTCAGCTCATATTGTTTCTCGAAATTGGTTATTTATAAAGCCAACAACAAACCAGCAGATGCCAGCAATTGTCTGCAGTTGATTGCAATTGACTTGGGTGCTTTGACGCACTGCAGTTGGGCACTTGAAGCGCGCCATGTAAAGTGCTCAATGCACGATACGACTACTCGATGGCAATTGAGTTGTTTCTACTGTCGTCACAACCACTCAGCAGAACCACTCAACCACTGAGCCACGCGCGAACGTGGTGCGCATTAGCGGCGACTGTTGCTGTTGCTGTTGCTGTTGCCGGGCCTCGGCCTCGGGCTGCCTGAAGCTGCCGGTCGCAGTTCTACTTTGATTTGCATTGTGCACGGTACGCGACTCGCGACTTGCGACTTGCGACTTGCGACTCGGTGCTCGTCGTGAGTTTGTAACTCGAGCTGTGTAATTCAAATAAGAGTGAGCAGCTGTTGCCTCGATCAGTTGAGATATTGTGTTGCACTCCCAGCTCAATGCTGGCATACGTAATTGCATTTCACATGCAATTCTGATGCAAATTTCACTTGCGCTTTGTTAGGTTATTAGTGCTACTCTCTGCGCACTATTAGTGCAATTTAGAACAACAAAAGGTGCAAAAGCCATTGTGCTGACACACATGCAGTAAGGTTTGCGCTTTTTCTCTGTAACGACGTGTAACGACCCTCAACTTGAATATTTGCTGCACGGTTGGGGCATGGGCACACGGCGTAACAGGCAACGTGACCCGCTTAGAATTTGTAGCCCTTACGACCACTGTTGTTGGTTATCTAATGTAAAATTGCAGAAGACAAATTGCAAATGTGATTGCCCGCGGGCTTACGAGTGGTATGAGTAATATGTTGCATATGCAGTCTGAGTCAATAACTGTCTGTGTTTTAGCAAGCATTCGCAATTTCTTTCACGAGACAAGCTATCTTGGTTGGCTTTCTGAATGATGTGGAAATAAACAGCAAACAATGCATTTTATTTGTATTTGAAAGCAGGCATAAAATCAACATTTGAATTAAATTTTGTTAATATTGTTGTACACTTTATTGATAATACAAAATTTTTGTGGTAAATGAAGACTATCTTTAATGCCAACTTAATGTATTTTACATTCAATTAAATAGTAGTTTTTTTTTTGGGTTAAATACATTTTGTCTCACATTTTTGTTTTCAGTCTGATCGATAGTGTTATCACACAGCTTGAACATAGTAGGTGGCTTGGTGGAATTTAACATATCATAGCTTGCAAGCTGTTTGAAAATACTTTAAGTAAATTCCATAAAACAAGAAACGAAATAAATAGAGAGAGGCTAGTTAACTGCGAGCAAGTCGCTTTAGTCAACAGACTGACTGTTTGGATATTCGTGGCGCACGAGTCGTATACTTGTTTTGATGCAGCCCCGTTCTGCGCTAGTGCGCCTATATTTTTAGACAAAAAGAGAAGACAAACGAGTGCGCTGTACTGATTATTGCACCAAGTGTGCAGCGCATTGACATTGACATTGGCAGCCAACTGAGTGCATATGATTAAAACTGAATTCAAATTTATTTGCAGTTTAGTGGGCAGCCCTTCACTGGCAACATGTTGAATCTGTGCTAATTGGCAGCAAGCCAGCGGAACAGATCGACCAGGCGAATAGCGAACACTGAAAAATATGTTCACTAAACGCGAAACCCACAACAGAAGCAGTGCAATATACAGCGCTAAATTCCAAGAGAGCGACAACAGCAAAGAGGCCTCGTTGCAGTCAATCGATGAGCATTACGTCTGCGATATTTCCATGATGAGCATAGCCGAGGAAGTTGACCAGATGACAGGTCAAGCCCCAGAGCAGACGCTGGATAATACAGCAAGCAGCAATGGCAACGAGCTGGAAATCGATCGCCAGGAGGAGGAGCAGGCGGTCAACCAGTTGGTGCGCTCATCCAGTGGCGGCGCCCTGATACAGCCGTAAGTATTCCTTCAAATATGTTATATAGTTATTTACTCATGTTTTACTTTCCGTTATGCCATAGCCATAACAGCGGCAGCATGCGTGTCGTCCTTGGAGTCTTGGTGCGTCTGGTGCTGCCCCTGGCCAATGGCGTTGCCCGCGGCATTAAGGGCATACGTGATGTTCGGGTGCTACGTGTGTTGCAGAATCTGACCTCTAGCCGGCAGGCGCTGACCAACCTGGTGGCCTTTGCCGCCAACACCTTATCGCTGAATCTATCTTCCGTGCAAGGTTAGTGCTTGAAGTGCATGGCTTTGCCTCAGTTACCCAATTATTCATCGGCTCATCATGCTCATACCGCACTTCGCAGCTTTCTATATCAAATTCTTATCGCTCAACCCGCAATCTCTTTCATTGACAGTCTCCAATCGTCTGGGACCTTTGCTCAATTTACTTAAATTGCGCAAGTCCCAAGATGGATTGGAAATTCTGCCCGATACGCTGACCACACGTATACCGATCACACCCATACCGCCTAATACGCCCACAACGCCCAGCACTCCGTTGCAGGGGCCGCCTATCTACAGTCTGCAGAGCTCCAGCTCCAGCACCAGCTCCAGCTGCTGCACCCTCAACATACTTGCCGCCCCGTCGCCGGGCACGCCCATACGCGCCGACATCGTGCTTGTGCATGGCCTGCACGGCTCGCTGGTGAACACGTGGCGCCAGGGTCTTTGGCAAAACGAACGCCATCCGGTGGAGTTCGATCGTCCGCCTCGGCCGCCGGTGCGTCCGCCCAAGCGTCCACGTTATTCACGCAGCGCAGCAATACATCCGGCACCTCGACAGAAACGCGCCAAGTTCGCTTCCTACAATCACAGCCTGGATGCAGATGCCTCAATTGGAGATGGCGCCTGGCAGAACACAGCAATGCAACAAACGACTGAGCCACATCACTATGATGCTTCCGACAATGATGCCGAAGAGTGAGTAGAAATTGAATAATAAATTCATTTAGTCTTTCATTTTTAAAGCTCTCCTATTCATAATCCTCCCACAGCTATGCCTACGTTTGTGGGGAGCCAGAGGATATTCAAATATGTGAAGGCATCGAGTACAGCTTCCCGACATTCCGTCTGCGCATGCACGACAACAGCCAAATGTTGCCAGTGGAGCTAGAGTCCATGCTGCAGGCAGAGAATGATAAGAGCGGCGACAGGGACAGCTCCTCGCAAGCCTCCACGACACGCAAGTCTGTCGGCAAAAGCAAAAAGAAACCTTCCGCCAACGATCCCAACTACTCCAAGTGCTGGCCCGGCGACTGGCTGCCGTTGGACTGTCCGGGCGTCAGAGTCATAGCTGTCAACTATACAACAGATCCCTATCTGTGGCGCCCGCTGTGGAAGACTAAAGAGCCGCGCTCCAGCCTGATTCAGCGCTCACGCGAAATGGCCGAACTTCTCATGCAGCATCGCGTTGGCCACGGACATCCCATCATCTATGTGGGCCACTCGAAGGGTGGCCTGTTCATTAAGCAGCTACTCGTGGATGCTTGGGAGTGCGGCCGTCCGGCCATGAGGCCGCTCTGGCAATCAGCACGCGGCTGTTTCTTCTACTCGGTGCCGCATCGTGGCTCCCATTTGGCTTCCATCAAGGCGCCGTTGCTATCGCGCTCAGTGGAGCTGCTGGAAATAGAAAAGAGTATGTCGAAGCTGTGCTATAATATGTCATGATATGTCAGTTCTATATAACTAAACTTTTACTTGATATAGATAACAAATATCTGCTTGATTTGCATCGTCGCTTTGCTGGCCTCTATCACTTGGGTCATTTGAAAATCGAGGTTTTCAGTTTTGTGGAAACAGCTCTGACGCTCATGTCAGTGCTCTATTTGAGAATTGTGGGTGTGGATTCAGCCGGTAAGCAGCGTTAATTGTTCAGCAAAGCACAACTATTATAATGAAGCTGTTTTTTAATACATTACACAGATCCGGGCTTTGGAGAAGTATGCGGCATTCGGCTGGATCATCGCGAAATCTGCAAGCCGCGCAGTCGGGATTGCATTCTGTATAAAGAATTGGTGAAAATGATAAAGAAGGTGTGCTGAGCCGAGTCGCCCGTCAATTAGCATTAGCCATATATGATACATACATGCAGCATGACCTCATTGAATTGGAATCGATATGTGAATAGGCTTACAACTATAAGTTGCCCGATAATTATGCGTACCTTAGCGCTTTTTCTTGTTGTGGTGCACAGCATAGCATAGTTAATTGTATTTTTTTATTCTTGCTCTTTAATTCATAACTAATTCGAGTTGAATTTGACTTAAATTTTAGATTTTTGTGTTCTTCATTTTAAAATATAGTCAGCTTTGTCAGTCATTCATTGATTATGTCCTGGAGCGAAAGGTGTATTTCCAAGATATCCTCGTTCAGTCAGGCACTCAAAAAGATGCGTTTCAGCATGCCATTTAGCACGTAAACTAAATCATTTATATATAATATATATATGTAGGTTATGACAAGTTTTGCGATTTTGTATTGTGATCGTTTGTTCAGTTATTTGTGATGTGATCATATATTAATTGTACTGTACAGGTATCTAGCATATACCATATACCATAGCCCAGAGAAACCCTATATATGGAAGAAGATGTATGTATATCTTTATACAACTTTGCTGAAATTGATAATGTTGTATATTTGTGTAAAGGACAAGACCGTTAAACGTTACCATCGAATTAAACTACTTGGGCATCGATAGTGATATTATGTCCATTTGATATTGTATACAAACCTGTTAAGTACTGAGAGTTACTAAAGATTTACCGTTAAGAACATTTTATTGTATATACTTACTAATAAAAGTACGTTTAACGTTTATAGTTCATAATAAAAATGCAAATTGTATTAATTTTGTTGTCGTCATAACTTAGTTTTAATATGGTTTTCTTTTCTTTCCAATAGTTAAGGATGCTTTACTAGCGTTCTTCACCTTTTCACGTATATATATATATATATATATATATGTATGTATATAGTATAATCATCGTTACATATTATTAGACTCTGTAGCCGCGCTAATTTCTGCTTGGTATGTCAAATTACTGGCACCGAAAACTTTAACACGATCGTACGAATATATAATATATATATATTATACACATATATTAATATATATCGCATATTTGCCAGCTGAGTTTCCACATCTAATACAATAATATTTCAGTAGCACATACAATGTATATAAATTACATAAAAAATACATTCGATTCTGTTTTGAATTTTTATCTCTTGTCCGATCTTCGTTACCGAATTTAAGCAATTTATCATTAAATATATATTACAGATGGGGCAACCAACTAAAATATAGTTACAATTTAATTTCCACTCCACTAATGAGGTATACACAATGAGAACTTAAGAGCCAAACTAAAATTACGTACACAATATGCTTAGTTCAAATAATGATTAGGAGCAGCATTATCGAAGAGTTAAGAACATAATTTTCTTACAATTTTAGTGGACTCTATTATTGATTTTCTTTTTTTTTTAATTTATTGGTTTCGCTTTAGCCAAAAACATCTATGTAAAAGTCGCAATACGCATTTTTATGCCATCGAATAATTATTTTCATATATATCTCTTATTTATTTATTTATTCTTTTTTTTTTTTGCATTTTATTGTATTTGCGCTTAAATATTTTAAACATTTATCACATCCACTTACACAGCGATCACAATCGCAGTTATTAATTTTTTAATTTCACATTCTTATCATTTTAATTTTTCTTGCCTTTTCTTTTCTTTTCGATTTTCTTTTGTTTAAATGTATATCTTAAGAACTACTTTTATATATTGTTTTAATTAAATACATTTATTTTGCCTTTTGCTGCATAATTTTTCTCTTCGTATATTTAACTTTTGTTTAAAATTTTCTTTTCTTTTTGTTTTAGGAATTTCGAGTTCATTTACGGAATATTTATATTTTAGAATTGAATGCGATCATCAAAATTTGATTTGTTTGAATGTCGTTCGATAATTCATCTTAAATGCTGTTTGACGGAACACCTTTGAAGTAGTGTATGTGCTAAGACTATATGCTCTATGCTATATGCTATATCAGTTGATTCGAAATGCCATTTGGTGACCTATTTCAATGTGAACACAGTTTCAATTGGTAGCTATTGTTGGGAACGAGTGGCAAGTGCGCCCCAAAACGGGATCTTCGGGAATTTGGAAGTAAATGAGCTAAGTATTGCTATATATATATTCGTTATGAAGCACATTTACCACTGCGGAAGCCACATATTGTAATCTACATATTTACTGTTTCTATGCATACTATTTCTCATTTGCAATGGGAAAGGTACTATTGTTTGTAGTTTTTGTTTAGCTTTGTTTGGTTGCGGGTTGTGGGTTGATGGATTTAGACGGGTTTAAATGGGTGTTATTGCACTTAGAGCTAAATACGTATACAGTTACAGTTCTTAAACACATTCTTTCAATATGGAATCGTACATATATTGTTTACTTGAATTCGCGTGCTTAATATACATTTTTGTCTACTGGTTTGCTTTACTCTGTTTTTTAGTAATAGTAATATAATTTAATGAAAATGGAATGTCTGCGTGTTTGGATGTGTGACTATGTATGTGTGTGTGCGTGCGTGTATTTGTGTATTTTATAACAATTTTACATCGGCTTCTGAACATTGAACAACAATTCACAATATACATATTATAGATGAGCTCATTTGAAATTCTGCGCTCAATGTTAAATACATCTTATATAACTTGCAATGCTTATAGAAATATAATATCTGATGTTGTGTGTGAGTGTGTGTGGTCTGGTGTGTGTGTGTGTGTGTGACATAGCTAGAGCTGCTAGAGTTTGGTTGTTTGTACGAACTAGGTACAGTCGGTAATTGGGATAGACTCGTTCAATACGGCTGCGGTACATTTAAAATGCGTGTTGAGGCATTAACAAAAGGTCTATTTAAATAGAATGCGTGCTTGTTTGCTTTGTGTTCCGGTGCTGGAAATGAGCGCTTAACGAAATGCAAAATGAATATAATCAGGTACAGTTGATATATCGGTTAAACAAAAATTAAACATATAATAAACAAACAAATGTGCAAACAAAACGCAAAATGCAGCAATTCAAATGGGAAAATTAAATATTTGACTTAAATATGAATGGAATTATTTATATGTGTATATGTAATTATTTGCAGTAAATCGATATGAACACTATTGTGACTATTGTGAGTGTGTGTGTGTGTGTGTGTGTATGTGTATGTATAAATATGTGTATATGTGTGTGAGCTGGGCTATTGCATTTGTTTGACGGTTTCGCTTTTTTGGCTATGTGTGTTGTAATAGAATACTACGGCAGTTAAATAAATTCATATTAGAGGACGTTTACTACAAATTAAAATAATAATTATATTTAGCCTCAATCAACAAAATAAAACAAACAAAAACTAAACAAGTTTAAAAACGTGCATTGGCTTAAAATTAACGTGAATATGTGTTAATATATACATATCTATTTATACACACATGTATATATAGCTGTATGTATGTATGTATGTATATAAATATGCTGCTTATGTACCTAGGTTCTCGTATATTATCATATATTCGCATGGTTTAGGGATCAAGATAAATAAATACATTTATAAAATGTACTCCATATAACTATGCATATACCTAAGTATGTATGTATGTATGTGTCCTTATACTGAACTAATGCAAATATAGGGATCCACAATGTTTGGAATGTTTCGAGCTGCGAATGTTTATTAGTGTGTATGCGTGTGTGTGTGTGAGTTTTTGTGTAGTAGTAGCTTCATAAAATACTTTTGCTTGGCGAGGCGAGGACAACAATGCCAGCTATTTAGGCTCAGCCATTTGGATCGACTTGGGCACGACGATTCAGGGCCGTGGACGCTGGCCACGCCTGCTTGGCCATTGTCGCCGTGGCCTTTTTGCTCTTAACGCCCACAGAGTGCGCCTGTGGCCCGTTGACAGGAACTATGGATGCAGAAGGATACTGCTGCGACGGCGGCTGCTGTTGCTGTTGCTGTTGCTGCTTCTGCTGCTGGCGATCCTTCTGCTGGACAACAGTTGACTTCTGGTTGCTGCTGCTGCTGCTGCTGCCGTTATTGTTGTTGCTGAATTGGCTTTTGCTCGGCATTTGCTTTGTCATTTCGGCGGGCAACTTGAAACCGTTGGTGAGACTAACACACGCGTACTCGTGCTCCGATGTCGGTGTCAGCGTTGCAGCCGACTCCTCCTCGGCGAGCAGGCAGATGCCATCATTGGAATTCGAGTGCCGCGCGAAATTTGTATGGAATTGTTTCTTGCTGCCAGTGCTAGTGCTGCTGGCGCTGCTGCTGCTCAAGCTGCCGCTACGTCGACCCAGGCTCAGACCCGGCATGGTGGTCACCAGCGGCAGCGAGTTGGGCGGCACTGCCACCTCCAGGCCGCTATCGCCGTTCTTTGAGGAACTTTGCTTGTGACTGGCATTGCCGTTGCTGCTGCCGCCTGCCTGCAGCGCCACTGCATTGGGTGGCGTGTGGCGATAGGGTATGTAGAAGGCCTTGGCCTCTTGGAGCATGGCATCCTGCACAGTTTTACGCTCCGGCGAGCCAGCGCACAGTGGCAGCTGTGAGAGGTTGTGCACGCCCGCAATGGTCAGCTCCAGTTGTGCTTCCTGATCCGGACGCCGTGCCGCCATTCCGTTGCCGTTGCCGTTCCCGTTGCCATTACCATTCGGCAACGTTGCAGCCGTCGCTGTGCTCGTCTGATACTCCAGCGTGCGCTCGGGCAGCAGCTCGATGTGATAGCGGGAGCGTGGAATTAGTGTCTGCATTTCGTGACAATCCTGCTGCATTGTGTTGCCGCTAAGGCCACCGGCACTGTCACCCGGCATGCCCGAGGCACTGCTCAGATTGCCGAAATTGATGTCGGTGGGCGTGGTCAAATGCGTCGGCCCCGGAACGCGTGCTTTGAATCGTCGCCTCTGAAATATGATGAAGAGCGCAAAGGCAAAAACACAGAGCATCGACAGCAGCGAGCCGATGGCAATGCCGCTATAGACTTCATGATTCGACGAGTTCTGTACCGTCTCCAGTATATGATGATTGATCAAATCAAAGAACATGGGCGCACCCACGCCCGTCTCCCCAACAACACGCACGGCCACATGAATCTTGTCGGTTTCCGAAACATTGGGAAACTGCAAATGAAAAGCATCAAATGTAAAGTTACAGAAAGAAGAAGGCATAGCTGGAAGCAACTGGCCTGGCATGCAGCCAGTTAGCTTTCATTTGCACTTGTAAGGAACTCTACCTACCTTATAGAAACAAGGGCGACACTCTAGCACATTGGCCTCGTGTGTGACATTGCCCAATGTCCAGAGTATATTATAGTGATGCACGCGTCCATTGGGATGCAGCGGCGGCTCCCAAATGAGCTTGAGGCCATTGTGTTTGACCACGCGCGAGTTGCTAATAGTGCCAGGCGCTAAGTGATCAAATAATGAAGAATTACAAATCTTATATAATATATATGTAATAATGAGACTTACGATCGGGCAGCGTCTGCACATCCATTTCGCCATAGAAGATTTGTGGCTTGCAATTGTAGAAATGGAAATTGTAGCGCTCATTGGCACTGAGGCCCGAGACAAGCAGCACCGAGTTGACAATGGTGCGCTCCTTGCACTTGGGCTCCTGTTTGCGCAGCGGCTGCTGAACGTGCAGGTGGCACTCGTAGACGCAGGTGTCATTGAGGCTGTCGAGGAACTGAAAGGCCAGCATGCGTGACTCCACGGTAATCAGGCGAAAGGACATGTTCGCCTGATCCGACGTGCCGTTCTCAATCTACAGGTGAAAAGCAAGAGAGAGAAAGAGAGAGAGAGGGAGTGGGAGAAAAAGAGACTTTAGAACATGCCAAGGGAGGACGACATGGCTCTGCTGAGCCAAGGTAAGTCATTGCAACTTGCCACTACAGTACAGTCTACTCACAATCTTCCACTGTACATAGCGAAAGTCCTGCGCGAGATACTCGTTCTCGCTGGTGATGATCAGGACACGCATCTTGATGCGACTGAAGTGATGCAGGAGCAGGCCCGTGACATTGGCATGCACCACCAGACTGAAGATGTCCTCTTCTATTTCGAGCGTGAGATCGTCCACCTCGTTATCGAGCACCTCGTGCTCCGCATTGCGCAGCACTGTGGCAGCAGCCGACTGGTTGAGTGGCCGAATGATGGTCAACTGGCGACGCACCTCGTCTGCCTTCTCCTCCACGGACGTGACAGTGCCATGCAGAGGCCCATCCAGCAGCTGCGCGGGATGCGGATGTGTGTGATTGATGGAGAATTGCAGGATAAAGTACTTCTTGTTGTCCAGCTCCGCCTGCGACCACTTGACAAAGGTATCGTTGCCCAGATGCACCAGCCGCAACAGCACTGTGTTAAAGAGAAAGGCGATTAACTTGCAAGTCGGATTAGCTTAATAACGTTAATTAACTTACAGCCTTGGGTGCAGCAAACGACAGCCGGACTGCGCAGCGAACTAATCATCATCTGCTGCGGCACTAGGCTGCCCGACCGCACCTCCGAGGTGGGCAGGAGGAAGCGGGTGATTAGCGCAAATGGACGATAGATGGGCAGCCCAGTTGAGATCACCACAAACGAGGTGTGATTCAGTTTCATGGGCGCAAACGAGCTCCACTGATGCGGATTGCTGCGCACAATGTGCACCACGAACATGGACTGCGGAGAGAAAGATCGAGGCATTAGCAAATAAAAAAAAATATAAAACTCTCACATTGCCATTGCATGGCTGACAAATTACCTCCAAGGTGCGGCTGTCAAAGGTGACATTGATGGTGTGAAAGCTGTGCGGATAGCAGCGGATGTTCTGCAGTGGATTCGGCTGCTCTAGCTGGTGCTTGAAGCGCATCTCGCCCGTGACGTAATCCTCGCCAGCCACATTCCGCGCGAAGCACTGGTAGATGCCCTCCTCCTCCGGGTCGAAGGAGTGAATGTGCAGCTGGTTGCCACTAATGTAGCGTGTATAGGAACTGTTGAGCAGTGCTCCATTGTGGTACCAGCTGAGACTTGGCACCGGATTGCCCTCAGCGCGACAGGTGAGCGTGGTCGACAAACTAATGTAGCCCAGCTCCACGGGCAGCGAGCTAACTATTCTCGGCGGAATGGTGACTATCACCCGAAACGACTGCCGGTCTGTCGGCGAGGTGCACATATATAATCCCTCATGCCGGGCCATGCTGGCGTTCGTTATTTCCAGCGTCATGCTATTGTTGCTCAGCTGGGATAGGGAGTTATTGGGATGCTGCAGCCACCATTCGATGGGCACATAGTCCTCCATGGCGTGGCACTGCAGCTGCAGCGACCCGCCTGTGGGCACAAACAGTGTGGCATTCTGGAACGCTGGCAACAGATGCGTTGTCGTTGCGGCCAGCATTTGTGGCCCGCTGGCATTCGGCTCGACACGCACCAGCCACACGAACTGACGGTGCGTCCTGCTGGCATACTGGTTCTTGGCCACGCATCTGCAACGGATAATATTTCACACACATTAATTGCCATGGACAGTGCACACAATTATGCCAGTCACTCGGCCAGTGCATGGTGTTAATTAATGCACTAACTTCGACTTCGAGAGAGACAGAGAGAGCGACTCTAGGAGGGTTGCTGATGAATTGATGGATTGTGGCCAAGGTGTTGATTTGCAACAACAGTGGCAATAACAACCAATTATAAGTTGCACCTCAAAGCAAATGAGATGCGGACTTTAGTCCGTACAAGCAAGGTTTGAAGGTTGAATAAATACAGCCAAACACGAATAGCTTGTGCTGAGCTGAGCAACGCATTGGATTCGTGCGTGTTTAAGAATATTTGATTTCCATTCGACACGTTTACGCATCTAAATCTAATATAAATAATAATATTGCTATACTCTTAAATAATATATTACAGTTAGCTCACATTAAATCTCATATAGAAATTGATTAGAGTCCGTAGTGAAATCTCCAATTGATTTACAAATTACTTTCTTCATTATTATGAAGCAAAATCAATCAAAATATAAACAATTCAAATCAAATTATTGCCCATCTCTCACTATTTCTTAGGTTTGTTTAAAAATGGTTTTCCGCTTCATTATATACTAATTCTTCAATTCAATTCAATAATTGAACTATTTATATATAAATATATATACTCAATATTGGGCTCTGATAGAAGTTTTTGGATTAATTCCAATCTTAATTTATTTCTCAGCTTACTTGTATTTGCCAGCCTGTTCCTCGCGCACCTTGCGCACTATAAGCGTGCCATTGCTCAGGATAAAAGCACTGTTATAAATAAAGGGAAAAAAATGGAAAATTATATTAGTGAAAGCTGTCAAACGACATCCAAAGTCAAGCATGCCAAGCGTTATAGAAGCCACCAAATGAGCAAAAGGCATTCTAGAGGAGCAAGTCTGTTCCAGCTCCAGCCGCTGCGCATTCGGTGTCCAAACACTGATCTTTACTCGCCTGCTATCATTCGCCAAGGACTCGTTGCCAAAGTACCAGCTGATGCGAGCAGCGGGCACACTGAGAAAAGGACAGCCAAGCACAAGGTTGCCTTCGGCCACGACGCTTACGTTGGCGCTCTGTTGTGGGCCAAGCACCAGACGCTTCAACACTGTAAGAATCAAGTTTCGGATTAATTGGAGTGAACTGATTTGAGATCCAAGTTGGATGGCTCACCTGGATATTCAACTGTGATGCTCTCGGATATTACTTTCATGTCGTCTGACTCAATTAGACAATGATAGACGCCGCTGACGCGCTCATTGGGCGGCAGTCGCAGCGTTCCATTCTTATAGATGAAGAACTGATTGTTGCGGATGGCCAAGTGCTCGATGGCCTCGCCGTTGCGGTACCAGCTGCAGTAGATGGGAGCGCCGTCTGCAGCAAGAGATGTCGATTAAGGAAATGCACTCGGAGCAGCGTACTTACGTCAACTTACCCTGATAGTAGTCATAAGGACTTATTATTGGGTTGCAGTGCAGTAAATGGGTTTCATTTGGATTGGTTATGGTCAGTCTTGTGGCGGCGTGCTTCTTGATTTGTAAATACGGCTTTGATATTGTTGAGTTTTTCGCTTGTGTAGCGGCAGCAACTGCAAAAAGAAACAAAGATTGGAGTTGAAATTAGTGTCAAGGAAAGTATAGGCATTAAACAAAGCAGATTATATATGTAAATCAGATGTTATTTACACACATATATCAGAATGTTCTTTTAGCAATTCCGTGTCGAGACAGAAAATGCCAAAGAGCAAAACTCCGCTCTGGGCGCGAGTTTTGATATTTTTGGTGCCACTGGTGGTGGTTGTGATTTTCGCTGTGATTATGTGGTACGTGGTGAAGCCATTTCGTTAATTAATTTCGTTGCTGTTGGCAATGTAACGCCAACGACGACTGCGTCGCATCCCCAGGCAAGTAGCACTCACGGTGCGTATACGTAATATCGCATAGTAGTGGCATAATAGAGTAGTACAACCCCCCTTATGTAGCATAGCAACTGGCATTTGCATACGACTTCTATCGTCCCAACATGACACTCACTACCTGCAATAAGTTCTCCCGCTGGCTGATGCATTCCGAAAGCATTCCCGATGTCAGACCCAAAGTGGCTGTTGAAAAATGGTAAAATGGCAGAGCAAGCACTGCTTGCATCTCCAACAATAACAAATCGCCAAACATTAGTCAAATGCGTTGAAATTTATGCTAAAAATGCAATCAACTAGCGTTCCGCTCCAGCTATGGCCACCCAAGTGGCAGCCACTCTCTGCCACTCAGCCAGAATGCGCACTCACTTGTGGCCAACTGGGCTAACGAGCCGTTTGTAACTGGGAAGACGACTGCATAGCTAAGTTCTGGGGAAACTGTTCAAATTTGTTCAGTGTTTGATAAATGTAGTGAAATAAATAAGATAATTGCTACACAACTAAAAATATGACCAGGGCTCCTCTACCTCTATCTCTCCCTCACTCTCTCTCTCTTTCTGTCTCTCTAATCCAAATGCGAATGGCAATGCAGCCCGTTGATATGTTGCATGTTTGTACGCAATGTGTTGCAATTTTTATTGCTGTAATTACACGCAATGCACATGCGGCAATTTGACGCATGAAAATTCCTTGGACTTGCCAATGCAATGGCTAAAACAAGCAAATGCCATATCAGCAGCAGCAGCAGCAACAACAGCAGCGCTAAATGCGCCAACTTTACAGCACATGCAGCTAAATAGGCAGAGGGTGGCGGGGGGCGTGGCTTTGCATGTGCAACCAAAACGTAATTGTTATGGCATAATTGTTTCAATGGCAGGGCGTTAAATTGCACTTTAGAAACTGCTGCCCCGCAGCGAATAGTCAAAGTTCAGCAAATATGGGCATACTCTTACCAATGGCATTTCACTTTTGCCAGCAAAGATGTTGGAGATAATATAGAAATATGAAATGAGATATAAGCAATGCTATAGATCATAGCTGACGATCGCTGATCAGATTTTATAATTTTTACATATTTAATTCATTGCGAATCAAACTTGAGGATAAGACTTGATATTTTATGGAAATGTTTACAATTCTCACTAAATATATTAACTGCTTCTTTTTTTCTGCCATATACTGGAAGCAAGCAAACTTTTTCGAGCTAGATATACATATATCAATCAATAATTTGATATATAAGAGATTTGTTTATTAATATTTCATCTGTGTACTTCTCGCAACAAAACAAATTGATTTCGATTGAAAATACTTTTCATCTGTCATCTTTGAATATTATAACTCAAAAATGAATTTGTTTTTATTATTATTTCAAGAAATATAAACTAAATTTAAATGAATATATACCAAAAAAAAAAGTATTTTTCATTATTTTTAAAATCAACATTGAAAAATCAATCAAATCACAATTTAAGTTGGTTTTTATTTTAAGCCTTCTTATAAGTAAGGCAACAATATTTTCTTTATGTGAAACTTTTTTATTTTCGAAACTATTTGCCTTTTATACAAATTTTATGAATATTATTTCTAGCTTATACTTATAGTACATCTGAACGTTCCTCTACTCTTTGGTTTTTCCCACGCCCTTATTTCGTATTCTTCTTTTACTGTCATTACCTGGCACACCTTTTGCCATTTATCATACCTGAACTAGGCGATGTCAACGGCAGAAAAGCGCCAGGAGTCATTAGCAGCCAGGTTGAAAGTTAAGCGCGTGTAATATTGAATTTAAATAGCAGCAGTTGGATTCAACTCGAAGTCAAGTGCAGCACTTGCAGCAGCAGTTCCCTTGCGAAATCATTTATTTAAATGCTATCTAGATGGCTGAGCTATCAGCGAGACAAGCAATTTCCATGCTACCAATTGGTGGCCATAACTCAGCAGCTGGCAACGAGATGCAGCGTCTGGGTGATTGAACTGCCATGACAGTCAGCTTTTGTGTGTCGATCGACTCGACTCGACCGTTATTTGCAATCTTCAATATAATTTCAGCTCATTTATTTTATAATCTGCTCCGCATCTGGGCAAAGCTGAGGCCAGAGCAATGCTAAAATTCTTGGAGCCGCAGTGCAAGTCAACTCACTGGGCAAGAATGTTTCTCAGAATCGTGCTTGAATGCTGTTTGACAACAACTACACAAACACACACACACACACACACACACATGCATTTAATAGCAAGTTACTAAGTTGTAGCAAGTTGCAAGTCGATGTTGAACGCTGTCGACTCGATGGGGGCAGCTAGCACAAATTTGCATAGTTGAACGCACGTCGATGGCGGCAGCGCATTCCATGCAGCAACTGTTGCTGCAGTCAATGATGAATGCAACTGCAACTGCTGCAACAGCAGCACCAGCAGCAGCGACGGCGGCACATAAATTGCTGATTTGCTGCGCAGCGTTGCGCTTATCAAACGGCAACATCTTGTGCATAGATAAGTGAGGCCCGGCAACGGCTACGCCAGCATATGCTTCCCTCAATGGAATTTCACAAATTCAAATTGCCTGGCATCCTTTTAATGCCCCAGCAGCAGCAGCAGCAGCACCAACAGCAGCAGCTCCCAGTTGCAGTTAGCGCGCACTAGATTCAGATTCAGGCAGAGATTCAGATCCAGATTCTGGCCCAGGCTCAGCTGCAACGCGGCAGGCACAGCTGTTGGCACACTTTTGCGGCGGCAGCAGGGCAACATTTTATGTAAAATGCAGCGCACATGAAAGATAATTTATCGCCTAATGACGTGCTGTTCTAAGGTTGCCCGACGTTCCTATGAAATGCGGCAATAAAATGCGCCAGCAAACAAAAAATAGAAAATAATAAAACGTACCACAAGAGAAAATAAAATAAAAGCAAAATAAAATTAAGATGAAGTTTTAATGCCAGCAGGAGCACGGGAGCACAGCTTACAGCAACTATGCCAGCCTCATGCCACTTACGGCAGCGCTGCCCTCGACCGCCCACTCCACAATTGTGCAACTGTGAACGGGCTTTGGCCGCCTGCCTGTCGCTTTAGGGGCGCTCAACGAGAATTTATGAATGTGCAAATGTGTACGACAATTTCGCGCATAAATGTAAGCTACTGCTTAGTTGCCCCACGCCCGCACACCCACTGCATCTTGGCGAAGGAGGAGCCAAGGGAGCGGGCAGCAACAACGCGCATCGCATCGCATGGCAATCGAAGATGCTTATGCACATTCCATAGCATTCCGCGCAAGCATGTGGGAAGCTCCACGATTGCACTGCAAGTATCTTGTATCTCAAGTTGCAGCCGCATCTATTGATTGCCTGCACCACGCAGTTCATTGGCGCCCGCTCGCACTCTCCACACACACTCCCTCACACTCTCTCTCTCTCTCTCTCTCTCTCTCTCTTTGAGAATTGTCTTGCATGTCCGGGCTTCCAATTGAAGTCTCATTGTTGCCGCTGCCTTCTGCCTGCTGCGGCTTACAGTGTATTAAGACCCTAGCTAGGGTATTCCAAAATCTTGAGCACATATGCAACTGTATGTAACTGTATACCACGTTGATAGAGAGAAAATAGGTATTGGGAAGATGAATTATTTGAGAGATTTAGGAAGAAGATAATTAGCAATTCAGGCATAACAAAACGTGGCTTATACTAACGGCAAGATAAAAGATTAAAGAGGAACTGCATATAATGAAATATAATATTATATTTCCTATGATTATTAATTACTATTATATTCATTCAAATATCAATTGTCAAGGGGAATGCCAAAGACTATGCGAAAGAGTTTATGCACGTATTCATATTTTAATATTTAAAAAAATTTATTTATTAAAAGAAAAAATAATTTTTTGTCATTAAAAAAAAATAATTTGTTGTAATTAATTATTATTATTATTATTTTTTTTTTTTTCAAGTAATATTTTGTATCATTTATTATTTGTTAATTTGTTGTCTAATTTATTTATTTATTTTTTTTTTGTACTTTATTTTATATATATATATATATATATTTTTTAAATTAATATTTTATTTTATTTTATTTATTTTTTATTTATATTTTTTATTTGATCATATTATCATATTCATATATTTGATATTACATTTGCTTACAACAGAAGAGTATTGATTATTTGCTAGATTTTATTTTAAATATTTTTTGCCATTCAAAATTGGTTTCTTAACAAACGCAGAGTATTGAATGTTCGGCAATTGTACTCAGATTTAGCTTTCCTGTTTTTGCTGCAGGCATCTACGATAGTTGCCGTCGCTTATTTATTTAGGTTAGCAGCTCAAATAGTTTTACGTGCGTTTTTCAATGCAATTTCCAAATGCCGCGAGAAATTTATGAGAAAGTCTGTGGTGCACCCAACCCATTGTAACTTCTAGTGTATAATGCCCATTGTTTGCCTAGTGCCTTTTGCCTGGCAGCTCAATTGATTGCGTCTGTCTGCGTGTGTGCGTGTGTGAAGCATGTAATTGAGTGGTTGAGAATGCTCGAAATTTAGCTAGAAGCGCTGCGAGAACTAGTTAAAAGCGCTTACCCGACAGACACACATAAGCTAAGTAAACCCACCCGAACAATCCCGGAGGCCATCGACGCCGCCACCGCCTCATATATAGAGTGTCTGGAACTGAATTTGGGATTTCTGGCGATTGAACCACTTTAAACAATGGCGAGCATTTACTTAGCAAAAGTCAAAGATAAATTGCCTTTTAAACTACAAGCTTCGTTTGGTTAGTTGGTTTTTTGGCAAAAGTCCTGAGCTTTGTTTGTTTGCAACGCCTCAAACACACAGAGACACACATGCACACATACCACCCACTCACCCACTCACCCACACACACAGACACACACACACACACGGTCAATTGACATATTTGTTTAACTTTTGGCGCAGCAAGCAATTGGAATAAATTGTCTTTGGCAATTTGCATTGTCAGGCCACAGAGTTTAGGGCAGGCAAGAGCAAATAGAAAAAAAAAACTATATGTATATAAATGTTATCCAAAAATAATGCCAAAAGGCATGGCTTTTGCTGCCAGAAATGTGCTCTGCAAATAATGCCGACAACTAATCCCCAGGCTAAATAGGTCACATAATGCCGGCTTAAAACATAATTCGGTATTAGCTGCAGTTGGGCACACAGAATGCATAATCGATTGCCATTTGCCCTCAAATGTAATCGAATCGAATCTCGTTTTAAGCATTTGTTTATTAATCCCTCCAATTGGCCACTGTGTAAACAATCAGCAAAAATAGCAACCGGTAATTGGCCGCTTCGCTAAAGGCCGCACAAATACCTTCCGATTACAAATCATAGCTGCACTGGTCGCCTGTCACAACAGCGGATAACCAAAATACAATATGTTGCGCCATAAACGAATTCATTTCCGTTGCATTTTTGGCAGGCAACAATATGCGCTGTAAATATTGCGCCCAACCTAATATCCTCGCAGTCTCCCTCTCCCTCTCCCTCTCTCGCTCACTCACTCGCACATATTTGTACAGCTTTGTCCATAAATCATATTGCAATATTTCCGTTCAATATTTTGCGCTGGCAACGTAAACAAACAATAACAAATTGAAAAAAACAGAGAGAGAGAGAAAGAGGGGGGAGTGAGAGTAAGAAAGAGAGAGGGAAACAGTACATACAACAGCTTCAAGTATATAATTCAGGCAAGTTATTGTTGTTTGTGTTTTTGGCCACATTGTATGCTAAATGGAAAATGTACAAAATGCGTTTACGCGACTCTTTTCTGGCTTTAACGATTCGTACACCTCCTCATTCTCCGCTTCCAGCACTGCGTGCATTTTTAAATGGGTTAAACGTAAACCGTTTACCAATGACTCAATACAACTTCCCGGAATCAAGCAATGCAGACGCAGCAGGCAGCGCTGAAGGGGCAAGCAACACGACACATGGCAACGCAGCACACAGGGAGAAAAAGAGAGTAAAAGAGAGAGAGAGAGAGAAAAGGAGAAGCAACATGCATTAAACCGAAATAAATAATTAAAGCGTTGAAAATGTGCTGAGCTCCGGCCACGGGTATGAATGGTCAATAGTCAATGGCCAAATAGCAGAAAATAACAATGTTGCCAATAGCCAACGAACCAAACAACAGCAACAGCAGCTGCAGCAACAGCAACAGCAACAGCTACAAGCAAAGTAAAAAAGCGAACCGAAAAGAAATTATAAAAATGTTTCATTTCAAGCAGAGTAAACATTGCAAGACACACACACTCACACTCGCACTCACACTTACACAGAGAACTGTGTTGTGTGGCTACGATGAGCAACTTGCACTTGGCACAACGGAAGCCAAGCGAATTTTCGTCAGTTACGCAGCGAATGACCGACAGCAGCCATCCAAGCCAGCCAAGCCACCAACCATCAACCAGCAACCATCAGTAGCCATCTAGCCGCAACCAGCTACACTCAGCAAATTTCTGTTCAAGGTGGGCGTGCACGTAGGCGTGGGCGTTGGCCTGGGCGGGTCACAATGCACAAGTGCTGAGTAGGGATCGAGTATGGACAACGTCCGGCAACCATCAACACAATCACGTAAACCGCAACCATGCACAGTGGAACAGATGTATTTATTTGATTCATACTTAATAATATATGATTTTAATATGAATACAATAATAATACATAATAATATAATAATATGAATAATCTAATCAAATGGAGCACATTTAACTCTCTCTCTTTTAGCAAAAATAAATCATATGAAATTTGAATATATGCAGGAGACTAGAAACAACATACATATATTGCTTCCTTCTGTTTATTTAGCTAAAACGGCAGTAAAATCTCTTTACGAGTTTTCATAATAATTATATAGAACATTGCAATGCATTGGTTAACAAAATATTTTATAATCTTCGTATTTGTGTGTAAAGCTTTTAAATGTCTACGAGGAATTCTTGATTATTTTTGGTCTTTCTAAATTGTTTACATAAAAATTAATCGAGGCTAAGACATTTTGACAAATATAAGAAACTAAAGAAAAAAAAAAAAGAAATTAAATAAAAAATATTCCATTGAAAAGTTATACTCAAAATAATAGTCGCACCGACAAGTGTTTTGAATAAGTTAATAATATGGAATATAGCTTCAATATTTAATTTATTTGCCCACAGCAAACCATCATAAGAACTGGGGAACTTTGAATGCATTGCGTTTGCATTGCATTTGCATTTCTAATATATTATTCACACAATTTCAAAAGAGTAATAAATCACAACTGGAAACCAAATATTTTTTAAACGTAATTTAAAAATAGTGTCGCAACTTAATATAATATATAAATTAAAAAAAAAAAAAAAAAACTCCATTAAATAAAACACAACTAATTAAACATAAATTGTGCAGGCAACATCAGGTATTTGACCCAGTGGAATACTTTGTAAGCCCACTGTAATTGCTGCTAAGGACTACAGCACTATGATTTCTGTACCATCAACAACCGCATGGCATTGCCTTTGGCCCCATTGGGACAGTGTCCCACTTCCACATCCCATCAACGTCGCTTCGTTCCCTTGTTGCCAGCAAAGCTCAGTAAGCGCGCTCTCGCTCCCGATTATTATGCATCATTTAACAGGCAACATTGTTGCAGTCAATGACTAGAGCATGGGGCTTTCGGCCCGCATCCCCTTAATGCCGCTGGCTCTACCCGGAACGGGCTCTCTGTGCTGCGCCATTGGCAGAGCTTGCGTCTGTGTCTGAGGCTCCGCTAGTCGAAGTAGGCAGCGTCACGAACATCGACAACGTTGAACGTGCCACAAAATGTTTTACTGAATGCGAATTGCAAGAAAAATTATTGTTATTATGAGTTGCTAATTGAATGGAGTTGTACGGAATGTAGATATACCGAGAGAGAGAGAGGCGGTACAGGAGCGAAGCGGAACGACGACAGTTGCTGCTGTTGCCGCCGTTGCTGCTGCTGCTGCTGTTGCTGCTGCTGCTGCCGCACACTGTGACAAATGGTCGAGTGGCAATATTGTTGTGATTGATTTGTGCAATGATTTAGCATTAGCCCCGCTGACTGACAATAATGTCAAACGAAAACACTTTGCATTGGACCAACTGTGAGCTGTCAAATAAGCAAGTGGTCGATCCATCAACCTAATCAGACATCAACCCCGTGTCAATGCCGATGCTCGCTGTCGTCTGCCAGCGAACCCAAACTAACGGTAGAAATGTAAATAAATGTAAAATGTGAATATTTCCTCAACCTTTCCTTCGTTCGGGGGTCAACAACATGATGTGCACATCATCTCTCCTCCTCCCCTTTCCCCGTCAGCCATTCAACCATTCTCGTATCACATATAATAACAATTTCGCTTTGCAGCAGGCAACAATCCCAACTGCAACTACAACTCCAACTCCGACAGGCTGCTGCGGACCGGCCTCATGAATGTTACTGCCAAGTTGTCAATGTCAAAGTCATACATGATTTTCGATACTCGGCATGCTAAGGCTAAAAGCATACACAGTTACAGCAACTATTGCAATAGCAACAACAGCAACAGAAGCAACAGCAGCAGCAGCAGCCAAATCTATAGCTGAGAAAATGCCATGCGCATAATTTAGGGAAAAAGATTCTCAAAATGTTGGACAAACAACGTCTGCAGGTGAAATCTATTTGCATTTATCGTTCAACTGGAAAATTGCAAACTAAACTGGCAGTTGTGGAAATTGGGGGAAAATAGTCAAAACGAGCTGCCAAACAACGCCAGGCAGTCTCGAAAGACAAATTCTGTGCACGAAATGCGTTCAAGTGGACAACGGAACAATAATGTTATTTTAGATTATGTTTCAAGCACGAGTTGAATGTCAGCTGCAACGCTTTTTCGATAATTAATTTGTTAAATCCGGCAACTGCTGCCACAAATTGTGGCAGTTGACACGTTAAATGCTATAAATATTTACCTAAAGAGGCATAAGTGCGTAAGCAAGCTGTAATCTAGAACAGCGCCGAACAGAATAGCGCTGCAAAAACAGGGGGAGCATTCGCTGCCAACAGCTGGTCAAGCCTGATGATCAACCAGAGTAACCAACCAACTAACCAACAGACAGACAGCCAGCCAACTAACCAGACACTCGGCCAGTCAAGCGACGACGCGTCGCATCGTCCCTGGATGCGTTGTACTTGTTAATTGCAGCGGAAGCACTCAATTAAAAGCGCGTGAAACGTGAAACGCCACCTGCGTATGCCACTGTGTGTGTTTATATAGCAGAGTATCTATCTATATATATATATATATACATATATATATATATATGTGCGAGTGTATTTGTGCCTATGACTGTCGTTTAACGACAACAGCCAGTGCAATGTGCAAATTAAGGCCACAGGAAACAAACAAATGCGGCGTAATCAAAAAGTGGTAAATAGCTGATACAGTAAATAGTTTATTGCCGATGCATAAAGCTGCAAATTGAAAGCCAGCAAGCGAAACCAAACCACATTAAACCAAGCCAAACCAAACACAGCAGCTGTTTGTCAATGTTTGAAGAGACTAATTAGATGCCAGTTGCCATGCTCAGCAAATAGCAATGATATATTTTATTCTTTTTTTTCCTTTACTGTCTGATTGAGTAAATAAGTTCGCTTCAAAATAAGGGGCAATCGACAGCGAATATTGCTATATATTATTATTACTTGGAAATTCGAAAATCTGATTATTAAACAACAATTTATTAGCAGAAGAACAATTTGAGATTAAATACTTTGATTACTTTGCCAAAACTCGGCATGGCAGTCAGTATAATAGTATTAATTATAAATCCCAACTACATATATGTATGAATTATGCGAATTGCTGAGAATGAGAATTGAAATAATGCTATAAACAAAGTTAGCTAGACGAAATACACTTTGGGCTAATGCTCATTATAAATTTACATGCCAGCGAGCAACGGCAACATCCAAAAAGTTGAGCAGCAAATTCAACTTTATTATTTTCTAAGTGTTTAATGCACTAACTGGGTGCTAACTCGTATTAATAATTAAATATTCCTTTTTTTCTGAGTTTTTCTGTATCCTTTGGCAACCTAAGTGAAGTCGTATAAAAATTTGTTTTTAAATTATGAATTCATAAATTTTTAATTGGATTTGTTGCGATTATAGCGCCAAAACTCGCAGTGAATCAGAAAATTTACGCATGCGATAAAAAAATGTCGATAATCATTCCTAAGTCTTGAAGAACATGATGGAGTTGGAATGGTAAATATTATTTTTTCGCCTGTTATTTGGGCTGCAATTCCTTTGGCCCTGACATGCTAAGTAACAATTCATAACTTCTTATATAGTAGTGTGCATCGATATATACTAGATGCTAAGTATATACAGATCAAGCATAACTCTCTGTATTCCCCAACTTGAAGAATTCAATTAAATTCAGCGAAGCCTATTTTGAGTTCAGCACCCTCGACTGTCCACTCTGACTGTCGCATATATTCAGAGCATGTATTTAATTATATTTTAAGTAGATGTCTTATCGCAGTCAGCGCTATAATAAATGTCACTGGGAAAATGATTGATCAATGCAAAGCTTAAATACACAACTCATTGCTCACTTGAAGCCACATTCATCAATATCGTTCTTATAGGTTTCGGCTGCTGCAGGACAATGCAGTCGCAATCGAACAAGGAAAAAAAATAAACAGAAGAAGAACCACAACCGCAGGTTGCAGGTTGGAGTGCTGTGCAGCCGTTGTTCATGTTGTCATGACATCATAAGGCAAAATGTCAGCCGTTTTATTATCGGGCACACGCACAAATTGTCGCCTTTGTCGTCAAGGCAAAAAACGGAGGCTGAGACGGAGACGGAGACAGCGACTGCGACTGCGACTGCGACTGAGGCTATAGCTGCCAATAACAACAGCTGTTGCTGTTTGAGGGTTTTATTCATATGCTTGAATTATGAAACATGCATATATACATACATACATATATACATATCAGCATTCGCACAGTGTGTCGCATAAATAATGCAGTTCATTATGTCATTTAGCAGCACGTTGCGTGCAGTGCGACTCTGAACGCAGCTGAGCTGATGATGACGCCAAGTTCTGTGTTGAGTTCCCTGATCTTAAACGGATCACATGCCATAACGAAAGCAGGTTGTTGTTGCTGTGGCACACCATGCGCGGAAATGAAGTTGTCAATGAGCCACTTCCACAATTTATGAGCGATGCTGTTGCCGCCACCGCCGCTGCCGTCGCCGCTGTGGCCACCGGCTGCCAAGATCTTAATTATGACTTGAGTAATGTGGAATAAACGATAAAGCGTGCACACGCAAATACACTGCAAGAAATTGAACGTTCAGCCGTTCAGCTGGACAATCAACTACATAAATCAAGCCCAGTCCAAGTTGGGCTATATAAGAGTTGGACTTGAATTCTATATGCCACAATTGCAGCCACAGTCGGAGCCACAGCCAACCATAAAAATGTCAAATAAAAATTTGTGCATTTGCCAAATTTGCACAATTTAATTGTGGCAACAATAGCAATGGAATTCGGCTAAAATTTATGATTATTTTATTACAGTTCATGTCCATTTGCAGATCCAGATCCAGATCCAAATCCACAGCCATAGCTATATCCATGTCTTGGCATGGCACCAACGCAACCAAAAATGCCATTTAACTGGCCCATTTGTGGAGCAGAGCGAAATGCATAAGATTTATAGATTATTTTGTATCAAATCAATTCGCTGGCAACTCTGGCTGGATTATGTGCCACGTTCACTCTCTGCGGCTGGGCCTGGGTCCATAATCCAAACAAAGCTCCGGCATTAACGAAATTTCCATCAGACTTTTTCATTGACTGTGGAAATTTGATTGTAACAAATCAATTAATGGCTTCAAGGGGCTTCCGAGCGGGCGGGACACAGCACAGCCCAGTCGGCGGTCTGATGCCTGCTATTTGGCGCGTTGTTTGCTGTCGGGCAATCAGCAGTAATCAACGTGTCCGGGAGTGGGCGGAGCGGTCAGACGATTTCGCCCTGGCTCCTGCCCAGACATTGCGTCGCACGTCTGAGTGCGCAGGGCAACAACACGGCGTGGCGCATCGCAGATGCCGGGTACGTGAGGCGTCGTCGTTGTCGTTGTTGCTGGCCTTGTCGTAGTCTCTATCGCCAGGATTTAATCGATTATACGATTTAATTGAACTAAAAACGCTTAATAAGCAATAAAAGCTTATATACGTCCCCACACACACACACACACATTCTCAACTGCGCTCCTATGCAAGTCAACAAATTAAAAGTAACACTTAAAATTACACCACGTAGACGTTGGCTAATGAAAGCAGTCAAGTGAGTGGAGCTGCTAGCCGCCCGCCCCCACATCGTTGGCACTGCAATTGCAGAACGGCAATAAAATTTTATTTTCCACAGAAATGAAATTTTGTGAACCGTTGAAAGCCACTTGCCACACGCTTGGCCAACAACAATCACAACAAATATGGAAACTTATATGCGGCAAGCAGAGACTCCTCGCAATTACGAAAAATTAAACAAGGAAGAATATTCTTGACGCACTAGAAAATACTCTCCAAGCACATTACTTGTAGTCAAGTTAAATAATATATATTCAATATAGAGGAATTTAAGCATTGCAATGTATTGAGTAGTTATCATTGAAAAACAAAGATATTTATATGCTGGATAGCTCAAATAAAACAGGTTAGATTTTTTTTTTACAAAATTATAGTTATATTCTATATTATTAAAAAAAATCGTTATATATATATATATATATATATATATATATATATATATATATATATATAAAATCAGTTATGACGAAGGCAAGTTTCAGGAATATGCATTTTAATTTTATATGAATTTCATTAAGTTTTCCAAGAACTTATAAAGATTTGAGATACTTTTTTAACTTTAACAATTAGTTGATTTATTAATAGAACATATAAATTAGATTATATTATATTATTTTATTTTATTTCATTTATTTATTTATTTATTTTTTATTTATTTATTTAATTATTTATTTTTTATTTATTTAATTATTTATTATTTATTTTAATTTTTATTATTATTATTATTTGCATTATTATTATTATTGTTATTATTATTATTTTTTTTTTTATGTAAGATAAGTTTTAATTCAAATTATAATTAAAAATCAATTAATATTTTTAATTAGTTTATCTGCATTTTCATTTAGCCAAGGCTAGATACTGATTAGTAATCCATATCTGTTTCGATTTCTATTGGTATTTTATTATTTCGATTTATATTATTATTTTCCATTACAAGTATTATAGAAGCTAAGTAACCTTTTTTATTTCGAAACGCTACAGGGTATACAAATCAGAACATAAAATAAACAAAACTAGAAAGAGTATTTGCTGTAAGGGCTCATGGGATACACTTGACCAAAGATTAAATGCCGTTAAATGCATTCATTTATCAAATTTTAATGTTTTAATGTTTTTCACAAGTCAAGTCAAATGTGCGGCTGGCCGCTCCTCTCTTGTCTGTGGCTGCAAATGGCTAAGTGATTATAGCCATGTTGCCAACGCAGGCAAGCATGCAAACAGATATAACAAATATTCTGTTTCAATGTATATGTCTACGTAATAACTTGGGAGCAGATTTGTCTGTATATTTCATTTGAAATAGATTCAACATCAATTTCCACATTTACGAATGACTGGCATAACTATTGAAATAAATTGCGTAAATGCATTTAGTTGTAGCTGTTCAATACATGAGCTAAAACAAATTGTATATAAATTGTAAAATATTCAACTAACAAATTAATCATTTTATTCCTACTGATTGAATTCGTGCACTGAGCTCTCAGCTTGAGCAAGGCACAAACTAAAATGTTATATCACGAAGCGTCGCCTTTTGAGTGACTTCTGTATGCAACTTAAGCTAGCAAACAAAATGCAAAACTCAAGGTTGGCTAAAAAAATATTGTTTTTAATTGAAAAAGTTGGTTAAATTTTGGTTGTGGAATTTTAAGTGAAAAAAATCACAGCTGTTTCTAAGACTCTTTTAACCTTGTATGTAAGAAGGGCTAAGAATGTCTCGACAAAACAGCTGAAACAGAAATAATAACTAAACTATATTCACATATAACACACACACACAAAGCCACGCAACTATAGCAATTAATTAGCTTTAAGTTTTTAATTACATTAGCGCGAAAATAACTATTTAACTGAAATTGAAAATGGCAAATGATTGCCGGATTAACGCAACATTCCATTGCTGCTTGCTAAGCAAATGTTTAGTCGACTCACTAAATTCCAATGTATAAACTAGAAAATTTCCATGTAATTGATGGAAATTGGTTACGCTGCCAGCTGATATCCCCTGAGCAATTCATGGGAAACTGATACGAAATAAAGTTCAATGAACGCGATGCGTGTGCGGGGATTTATAGACGATGACGATGACGATGACGATGACGAAGGCAACTGGCGTTGAGTGCTTTAAATTTAGGCAAACAAACACAGACGGGCAGACAAACAAATGTTTGTCTGTTTGTTGCTGTGCGAGTGGGTGTGGGTGTGGGTGGGGATGTGTGTAAGTGAGTGTGTGAGTGCTCTCTAACATCTAACATATGCGAATTTGGTACGACGCGTACAATGCGGCGTATGCGTAATATGCAATTTGTTCTCTGGCTGCTAGCAAATTGCAATAGCAAACAAGCTAACACACACACATACATATACACACATATATATATATAAATATGAATATATTTGTATGCACATGCGACTCAGTTTCCAACGGGGAACATATTGCCTGGCTTGCAATTTGTTATTGTTGTTGTTTTCATTTTTATTTTTTTTTTTTTTCTGGTAATGCGATAGTCGATATGCCATTTGCACAAAGGCACAGAGAAATAACAACAGGTTTTTTTGTCGATATATTTTTTAATAGCTTTCATTAAGCGATGGTAATTGGAATAGCAGGTATGATTATGCCTACGGCAGTCATGCGTTGTTTAAACAAATTAATGTTGAATAATAAAAAGCAACTGAAGCATGCAAATTGCATTTATGTGCAGGCAGGCTCCTGCTATAAGTAATACGGTTAACATTTTGTCCCATAGCCGCAAGAAAATAATGCAATAAAACAAATAATTCAATAATAATACTGTCAGCATAATGAAACAGGGGACCCAACAGGCCCTTAGCCAAAGGACGATGCCCAACAACAACAACAACGACAGCGACAACGGCAACGGCTTAATGCGCACACATAATTGAACGCGAGCTGATGACAGTATAGTGTAGGACGAACTGGAGGAGTCTGGCTGACGGGCGTCCAGTCCACATATACATACATACATACATATATACATGGCATTATTAAATGCGCATGTAAAAAACCAAAAATCAATAAAACTGACTAACGTTGAATAGCAGAGAGCTCCAATGCGAGTGGGTTACATCCATACGCTTAGGTTACGGGGCAATAAATACCGATAGACCGATAGGAGCTGGCACAACTTGTTCCGAGGCGGAAATGGCGTGCAAAGTGAGCGGATGCTAGCGTTTGGGGCAAATGGGAGCATAAAACGCACCATCGCATTCTCCGCACACCCCCTCCATCAGCAGCTCTCTCGGCCCCTAACAACCACCAACCCTCCGCTCTGGGGTGCTGCAGTTGAATAACCTCTGCGCCGACTGCGCTGCTTGTATCTCTCTACACTGTCGGTTGGGCCCTCGCTCAGGATCGCAGCCAGGCACACACACTCAACACACACACCACACATACTGTGAGATTATTAAGCATGAGGCCCAGTCAGGCATGGCCCATATGAGGCTTTGGCGCAGGCTACTTCATTACGGTGCGTGTTGAGTTAACACAAACACTGCAACGCCCACCAGAACCAACGCCAGCGTCAGAGACAGCACCAGCACCATCACTACAGCCAGCACCGGTGCCAGTGCCAGCAAACCAGTACAAACAGTTAAAGGCATGGGGGCGTGGCAGTAAGTCAGTTAATATAGCAGCTAGTTGGCTACCCGTTCGGCATATGAAAAAGCGGGAGAAAAGCAGCTCGCAGCCCCACAAAAAAAACACACACACATACGCGCACAGAACATAAGCGCCTTTCAGGCTTTTTAGTTCAGCAACAACAAAAAAAGAGAGACACAACACCAATGAGGACAACAACATGGCCAATAAGCAACAGCAATGGCAACGCTGGGTAAAAAGGAGTTAAATTAACACGTGGTTTGAGGTTGACACTCGCTCGATTTGCCGCTGAGCTGCCACGGCTTTTGTATACATGTACATATATATCTCATTATGGCCTTAAATGTGTGTGGCTCCACAGCTCCACGGTGTGTGCGTGTGCCAGATTGTATGTGTGTCTGTGTGTGTGCGTCTTCTCACTATGTGTGTGTGTGTGTATGTGATATTTACGCATTTTCGCCCGGTTTGTGTCGCCGTTGAGCTAATGAAAAGCGGAAATGAAACTTTTGTATTAAACAAGTAGACGTTGTTGCTGTTTGGCTGTTTGGCTGTTTCGTGCACAAAAGCCGCCGCGCCACGCCCCCTGGGCGAGCTGTCGTCCTTTGAGCTGGATATGAGAGCTTGTTTGTTTGTTTGCCTGCCTGCCTGGCCTCGTTGCCTTTCATCCGACGTGCAGTTTACATTTAAAAAAAAAACGCAAGCAGACATATAAAGATTGCGTATACGCAGCGTGCTGCCACACCAAATTACCTACCCAGCCGTCCATTGTCTCTTCATAATGCGCGCGGATTAAATGAAGTCCTATTAAAATAAAGTAATTTTTGCCGCGGCGCCACAAAAACAATTCCGCGCCAACTCACGTCTTTTGTCTCCGCCCTCGGCTAGAAACCCAATTTTTTCTCTTTTTTCGAAATGTACTGCGCCACTCACTGTTAAATGTGGAAAATGCGCTTAGTCTTCGGGATTCAGCAGTAAAAAGAGAAGAAAATCAAGAACAACAGCGTGTTAATGTGCACACCAAAAATCTTAAAAAATGAGAAGAAAAAAAAAAAAACAACCACAGAATGGCAAAGAATGAAGCCGACATAACAAAAGGTCTCAAAAAAGAATATATATATGTATGTATATATGTATATGAAAACTGTTGAAAATTTTTATGCAAATAACATTTAATTTAGTTAGCTGGAATATTTGCTTAAAAATGTGCAGAGCGGGTAAATATTAAACGAAAACTAAATAAAAATTAATTGAATTAAGCGACCCGTCGCGCTGCCTGAACCACAGCAGCAGCAGCAGCAGCAAGAAGAAGAGAGCAAAAAAAAAATATAATAAAAAAAAATGATAAGATAAAAAAACTTTTGTAATAATGTGCAGCAGAGTGAAAATGTTCGTTTGCACAAAATCTGTGCAGAAATCATGAAAAACTGCAAAAGGATGTAAAAGTTTTATAAGATTTAAAAGTTGTGGCTGCGATATGCAGGTCTGATATGAAGAGCGTATAACAAAATGCAAATAAATTGCGTAGCACACAGCACAAACAAAATAAAAGGGAACGAACAAAATAAAATCAAATAGAATAAAACAAAAAATTAAATCCAACAACAAATTGCAGCAAAGTTGACCTTAAGCTAGTTAAATTCAAAGCAGCCCAGAAATTGGCTTAATTTAAAACTTTTGAATTGTGACAGCAGTTGGGAGGCAGGACAAAGAATGCATAAACTAAAACAAATTATGCCCACATCATTGCAATCTCAACAGCTTGTCAACCAGTTCCACGGAAGAGACGTCAGCCCAAGGTAGCAACTGAATCTGTTTCATTGCTGTTGCAGCATTGCAAATGACGCCATCTTGACAGAGAGACAAGAGCACAACACAACCACATAAACAACACACACACACACACACACACACATGTTGTCTATCCAGGTAGTATATTTGTATGCCTGTTTATTTGGCCATGTGTGTAGGTTGGAGCAGACGCATTGCCAGACAAATGCGCGTCAAGTTGACTGCATGTCTCGAGGCAAGTCATTCACATTCGTCATCAAGCAAGCTAGGCCAACAGCCAACAGCCAACAGCCAGACAGCCGCAGCAGCTCTCTGCAGTCTCAATGCAGTTACAGCTGCCGCAGTCGCTGCTGCTGCTGCTGGTGTTGCCAAGGTGCCAAGCAGCAACACCCACATGCAGCTGGAGTCGTTCACCGACACAGCTTTTGGAAGTCAGCCAGTTCCCAGTAGCAACATCATCGCTGTTATTAATCTAACGCAATGCACACACGCATATATATATATATATATATATATATATATATATATATATGTATACACAGAGCCCACGCCCTCGTTTCCAGGTGGCAGCTACAGCTTTAAGTTACGGCTGCTGTGGCGCGTATTTTGGTAGCCACTGTGCATGTTCGTGTGCTGTTGGCAAATGAGTTTTTGCCCAAATGAGTCTTTGGCCAATAAATATAGAGGGGGCGCAGCAAAACAAAATAAACTACGTGTAACTTTGGGCGTACTTAAATTGCCGTTTAAGCATTTTTTATGAGCATAATTTATCAAAGTTAGGTTAATAATTTTATAAGCATGCACGACGACCAGAGCTGTCATGTGGGTTGCTGTTGTTGCTCTTGCTGCTGTTGTTGCTCTTGTTATTTTTTTCCTCCTCTCCACTGGTGACATAAAAGAGCCAAACAGAGAGAGAGAGAGAGGGAGAGAGAGAGAGAGAGAGAGAAATAATAATATAAAGTATTGCAATTTAATTTGCATAAATTGAGCTAGCAAGCGGACCTACCTAGCAGCAGACAGCGCACAAAATATCCCAGCAAAATACCAAAAAGCCAAAATAATTTCATAGCTTACATCTAACACTGCAGGCAGGCCAGCGCTGACAACAACAGCAACAACATTTACAGAGACAACAAAAAGGGTTCTCTCATAGCAATTTCAGTTTTGTGCTCATTTTGCCAGCATTAAATTTAGCATACTTCGCTCCGGCAGGGAGTCGAAAGTGGCAAGTGGAAAGCACATCATTTGAAGCATTATGTTAAAATATGCGACTCCTTCCTCCTTTATGCATTCATTTTGCTGCTCACTTTTTCCTTTTTTTTTTTTAATTTTTTCATTTTTGCTATGGGGCAGCTGCTTTGGTTTGCTACGGCAGTGGCTCATTTCACCAAGAATGTGCCCGTTTGAAAGTTTTCCCAGAAATTTCATTATTAAAAATCGTGTTTTAGGTTGTCGAGTGCAGGGCACTGATAAGCAGTAAAGCAGCAACGCCAACAGCTGCAGCCCCAACGTTAACTCTAAATTTAAATCAAGCTCATTACCGTCTTATCAAATTTATGTTTATAATACCGACTTTTCCTATTTTTATGCTCTATGAAGGGTATTGCAAATTTCTCAAATGATATGTGTGGTAATTTCTGTTTATGTATGTTGCTTGTGAGAAGTGACGATAAACTCAAGAATTTAAACGAATGAGGAAAATTCGTCTAAACTAACTTTTTTTTTAGCAAATAAATAAACAATTAAAGTTGAATAAAAATAAAATGTATTTATTTATTTTATTGTTACTTAGAATTAATTCTAAATAACAATTTTATTTAAGCCAGAGCAACAGAGGCCTTCAGGCTAAAAAATGAAATTACTAGCGCGTGTTCTTCCTCATTGACAAGAGAGAAGATAAACCAAATTTGATTTTATTTTTAATTTAATTTATTTCTTATTTTTCTTTTTTTAATTTTTTTTTTATTTATTACTATTTGCTTTACAGCTATGCAAAGTTTAGTTTTATAAAGATTTTTATAAAATAAATTAAAATTATATAATTAAATTAAATGATTTTATTTAAATCTAAGACAATAAATCTTTTAAATTGAACAAAATAAATTCCTAACAATTCTCATTACTTTCGCATTCTTTATTTCATTCAAGCATGAATTGCTATAATTACTGGAAAATTATTTGTTCTTTTTTGCTAATTACTTTTAATAACATTTTAACTCTCAAATTACAATGCAAACAATTCGCAATATTATGTATTTGCCTCTTGCTAGGGTATTTGCTGTTCGGCGTGCCGCATTTAACTCACTTGTTTCATTTTTAACAATCCTAGCTCATTTGCATAAATCGAAAGCTTCTTAAAAAATAAAACTCAAGAAGTAAAGCAGTTCTAGAAATGTTAAGATTCAGTTGGCATTAGCGGGCGGTTTCCATAGCTCTAAGCAAAGGTTAAGCCTACTTGAGCAGAGTCTTTGCATAAATATCTTTCCATTTACAATTTCATAATGATATTGTGAAAGCGGAATACATATATGGAATGATAATCTGATTAAAGGAGGCCTCTCAATGCTTGCCGCTCTCCAAGCTAACTAATTCCTATAGAGACTCCGTATTCCTACTCTCTCTATGCACATAAATCGCATTGTCAGGCTCTTGTGCGTATTTGCAACTATTGGCAATTAATATGTATGTATATCTGTGTGTGCAGGCATCATCTCGACAGCATCTTAATTAAGAACATGTCAAAATTTATCTTTCAATCTGCATAACAAGCATTTACTCGGCATTACTAATCCAAGCAGCAGACAAATTGCAAACGCCTCTACATCCACCTAACCAAAGACCAAAGGATTCAATTTCTGTGGCCCTGGCGATTTAATGGAAGTTTTACGAAATTCTGATGTGTGATGATGCACCTGCTTGATAAATGGGGGGCAAATGGCTATTTGGTAAAGTGCCTTGGGAGCCATGGCTTGTATGCACAAAAATTGAATTGAACTGCGAACTGCAATTACTGTGAGCTTTGAACTCGAAGGCTTTTGGTTTTTTTGGTTTTATCCAGGGCAGAGCAAACACTTTGATAAACGAAACAAACACGAGTTCATTGCCCTCAATGCACGCATCTGAGTGAGAGAGAGAGAGAATGATATATGTATGCAAGCATTTAATGCATTTACTCTCTCTCTCTCTCTCTCTCTCTCTCTCTCTCTGTCTCTCTTTCTATCTCTCCCTTAGCAGCACTGATTTCCCCCTGCTGCAGCTGTAGCTGTGCACGCACGACGACACTTATGAGCACATCAAAATGCAAGCATTCACCGAAACCTATCCTAATAAATTTGTGCTTGATGCGCTTTCATGATGTTACCTGCCTCGACAACGTCCCTCTTCTTCGGCTTTGTCTCTAGCGCATTGTATGCGCGCTACCCTTGCGTCGGCATTATAATGAAATGCCACACACACACACACACACACTCACACAAACATATACAGCAAAAGTTTATTGCAATGCGACATTTGAGCTTCAACACTCGACGTCTGAAGTCTGTTACGTTGCGGCTGCTGCTGCTGCTGTTTCTGCTTTTGCTATTCCTGCTGCGGTTGCTGCCACTGCCTCTGCTCCGCTGCTGTTCCTGCCCCTCGGATGGTAAATTTGTTACGGCAAGCGAAGGGTTGCAAAGCTCGCATTGCATTTGGCTGAAGCCCGCAGCGCTAGCGGGCGAATAACAATGGTGCTTATGTATTATATAACATTCTATATGCGTATGTGCGTGCCTTGGATAAGGATATGTCTCGCTGCTGCCTCATATACATATATATATCTCTTGGCTGTGTGTGCGTGCGAACCGGAATCCTTATGAATCCTTTTTGCACAGACAATTTTTGTGTGTGCCTGCCGCGTCGCTTCACTCAATAAACAAGCGACTGGCCGAGTTGAGCCATGTTCTGTCCTGCCCTGCCCTGCCTTGCCCTGCCTTGCCCTGCCATGGCAGACTGAACGAGATGGCGAAAACAATCCAAAGCTCAGCCATCTGTCATAGATACTGTCAGTTTATATATTGATTTTCCTTATGTGTGTGTGTGTGTGTTTGTATTTTTTTAAGTCCATTTTGGCATTTCGAGCCAGCCCAGTCAACCCATGAGAACGATCCCCAATTACAATGCCAATAGCATTGGCAACAATGAAGTCTTCATTGTCAATACTCCGCCTGCTGACTTACTTTACCTGAATATTTACGTTCGACTTGTAAATAATACAAAATGCAAATACAAATGTGGCTGAGCTCAGCCAAGCCGAGCCAAAACCACTTTTAACGCATTAACTTCACTTTAGCCACGCACACACACACACACACACACACACACACACACACACAGTAGCACTTAGGGTCTAAAAGGACAGTGAAGCGCCGGGTTGTGCACGCGATATGGGCAGGCAGCCAATGCAACTTGCCTGGCAGCTCCATTTCAATGCAAACAATAGCTAATAGTGCTAAAACTTACTCCCGCAACAGCATACATACATACATACACACACACACATAAGCACACTCACATTGGCAATGTCAATATTTGCAACAGTCAACGATGACGCTGCCACCGACAACGACAACGACAACGACAATGACGACGACGTCACTCAGTGGCAACTTGAACTAACAACAATAAAACAGCAACAACAACAACAGAAGCAGCAGCAGCAGCAGCAGCAGCAGCAGCAGCAGCGGCAACTACTACAACCGCAACGTCGACATCAACAACAATAGCAACAATCATATTAGCCAACACACACGCAGTCAACATGTTGAACAACATATTGAACAAATGCATTTCTATAAGCCAACAACAGTGCGCTGACGCCGCCAAGCGACAAGCAGCAACCGCATCAACAACAGCAACAATCAACACAGCAACCACAAAGCGATTGTGCGAGTGAAACAGATAGATTAGCAGAGCACCCGGAGAGCGCGAGAAAGCGAAAGGTAAACCTGTGCCAGAGCCAGGTTCAAAGTACGTGCGCTTCAAAATTGACTGCCTAGGAGTTGAACTTCTTCTAGCTGAAAGCTGAATGTGCGTATGCTTATATGTATGTGTATGTGTATGCTTATATGTATGTGTATGTGTATGTGTCCATGTGTATGTTTGTGTATGGCACTAAGATCGAGGTCTAGGGCCCTTCCAGGCTTTATGCGTTCTGCACGCTTCAACTTCAATTGTTTGCATTAAAATTGCACTTCAACTTCGATAACTGCAGCGGCTAGAAAAAGCAGTCGCCCAGACTTAAGCGTAGCTAAAATAGCTTCGCAAAAATTGTTTGACAACATGAGCAGAAAAAAAAATATATATATATATATATGCAAAGTGAGCAAAAATGACAAACAGCCAACAGGCAGAGAGATTTGCTCTAGCTATGCATTTGCTGCTGCTTAAGTTGAAGCTAAGTAAATATGCAAATAAAAATAACAACAAGACGACAACTTGGCAGCAAGAACAACAATGCACTGGCAGGCAGGGCAGCGTGACATGATGAGTAAATGATACAAAAACTATGAACGCAGCCCGGCGGGAACATTGTGGGAAAACACCGCAATGAAGTTGTCTGAAGTAATCGTAAAACAAAATGTGGAGCACGAATTGCAAAGCGGTTGACATTTCTGAGTAGCAGCGAAACAAATAGACATTTTTCATATTTTCCATATATATATACATATTCTTTTTACATTGACATCTAGTAAACAAGCAGGCCAGACAGATAGAAGAAGAGAGAGAGAGTGAGTAAAGAGCTTATCAAAGACCTGCTGTCGACATTTAAGTTGAAAGCACAAACTTTGCGTTGCATAAAGTTCCAGTTTATGCATTTCAGCTTATACTGGAAGTTATTCTCTACTCTTTTAAATACTCTAATTTCTGTATTATTTATATTGTATATACATATATATAAACATATTGTGCGTGCTCACTCTACGTTCATGTTGAATGTTTTCAATACCATTCGAGTACTACAATTCATTTTACATTTTTTTATTGATCTCAACTTTATTATTTATAAAATCAATAAATATTGTAAAGTGCCATTCAGCAAATATTTTTAAAGGTTTTTTTTTTTTAACACGCAAATATTTTTAAAGTTCTTATATATAATAAAGTTAATATATATTTATAAAGTTAATAAAGTTTGTAGGCCACCAAAATTACGTTCTTTACGAACGGAATTTCTTAGAAAAGAAATGAAGTTTTTTAAACCAAAAATTGAAAATCTCTACTTTCGGGCCAACATTCAATATTATAATTTATTTTCTTGGAAATTAAATAATTTTATTGATAGGATTTATAGACAATCAAAACTGAGAAAAGAATCTAATACGAACTTTACTTTAATAATAGGTCTAAAGAAGAGGTTCTCAATGAATTTATGTTTTTAAGCTGACAATTACGACATGTGACATGTGACATGTGACATATTTGCCATTAACTAATCTAGCCTTTGTAGTTTTCAAATTTTAACTCTTTAGCTCTTCAAAAATCCAATCTATATGAGGTCACCACAGTTTCTGTCTTTTTTTTACTTTTTCACCCACCTTTGATGAGTTCAGGAAAAAAAAAAAAAAATACTAAACAATATGCGGTTTCGAAACATATTTACATTTTAGTAATAACATAAAATATTTTATGAGCTCTTTTGAGTAGGTTTTTAATTAGTATTTGTAAAACTCTGACTTGTGTACAAAGGTAAAATATTTAATCTAACGAGTAAACTTCAAAACAAAAGCAAAATTGCAGAAAACTGACAAAGAGTGGAAGCTATATAGTTACTTATCCAAAAAAAAAAAAAATACAACAAAAAATTGATTAATTTATAATTGCATTTTTACATTTTATATTTTACATTTCCTTCCACTTTTATTTGCTGCCTCTTGCAGCACTCTCATTGATCTGTTCTTTTTCGATTTTTGCCATTTAAACTTTGGCCAGGATATAAACATTTTGTTTGTGTCACAAAAAGTGGTTCGGCATTTTGTTGATGTACTCTGAATGTAACTAAGGGCCATTTATCTTGTTCAACTTTTGACACTGGCAAACTACTGCCATCTGATGTCTTGGCATTGAGTTGGCCACATCCTCTAAAGCTGCATAAAGCCAAAAGCGGAAGCATTTCGCACAAATCTAAAGGAAGTCAATGTAGAAAATCTTAAGCGTTTCATAGAGCCAAAAACTTTTGGCCATGACAACTTCCCTCAGTTCCGCCATCAAACTCTGGACTGAGAGACAGTCTCTCCAGTTCTCTCCAGCTCCCTCCCTCTCCCTCTTTTCGCTCTGCCTCAGTCACTGGCAAAGTTTTGCTAACTGCTTGAAATTATGAAAGTTTTTTCCTTGCAAATGCATTTGGCCGTTGCCAAGATGTTGTGCAACAGTGTTAACGTTTTGCATTCAGTGTCCGATGCAATGTAATCCAATCAAACTTCATTATTATAATGTCGTCAACTGAGGCGCATACAATGCAATAGAGTCCCAGACGCACGCAGAGTGGGACGACCGACGTTCGTCTCTGGCAAAAGTTAAAGAAAATATTGCGTTACACTGTGCAAATCGAATTTGTGATGCAGTCGCTAGCTTGATGGAAGTCTGCTGCAAGTGGCTTAAGCGAACAGTGAACAGTAAGCAGCAACAGCAACAAACCCGCACAACAAAAGTCTAAAACAACAACAACAGCAACAAGAACGAAGCAGGCTATAAACACAAGCAAAATGAATAAAATGCTGAGGATGTGCTGATGATGACGTTGGCGACGCGTCGACCATGGCCTAAGACAACGTGATTTTCTGTAAGTTTCATAGTGTTTCGCTCTCAGTGTGCATACATGTATATATGTGTGTATGTATGTGTGTGTGTGTGTGTGTGTAGCTGGTGGTCTGTCTGTCAATTGAATGTCTGCTGTGGCGACGTCATCAACAACAATGCGGTTGCCACTTTGCTGCCGGCTCCGTTGCAACTCCATTAACCCTAAGCAACCATATAAAACTTCACTCTCTCTCTCTCTCTCTCTCTCGCTCTTGCTCTCTGTCTGCCTGCCTGTCTGTCACGCTCTCTTTCTTGGTATCTTATTTCATTTGCCTCTCTCTCTCACTCTCTCGCTCTCTGTGTGCGCTGTGCTGAACTCTTGGGTATTTTACGTTACTTTGAAGCATGACGTCAAATTGTAGCCGACGTATAACAACAACAGCAAAAATACTTAACAAATTAGCAAGAAGCGCAACAAAACAAAGACAGTGAATGCCAGCTATGTGTGCGAGCAGGACAGAGAATGCGCACTCTGTGTGTGTGTGTGTGTGTGCGTGCGTTCGTGGGTGTTGCATTCATACAACAAACTTCGTGACAAGCAAGAAGGAACGCCTTTTATTGAGAGCCCCAGCGCTGGCTGACAATGCCTCCTCGGAGAGTGCGCTGCTTTTTGGCAGCACTTTCTTATGGTTTCCCCAAGCGCAGGAAGCACAGACGGTGCACAAGAAACACTAGAGAGCCAAGGAGCGCTGGCCGAGGAAGGCTTTTATAGCCCTTTTGAATTTTATGGCTTTATTGATGCCTGTAATGTGTGGGCGTGGCCACGTAACGTAGTTGCCATTGAAATTGACAAGCAAACGCTACTTAGACTCCAGTGCAATATGCTGGATACATTAAACAAAATGACAAAACAATTTAAGAAAGTCAGCATGACACAGAGTCTGGAGTTTGAAATGGCTTAGAGTAAGTCATGTGCATGGAATATTTTCAAATGGAAAGTAAAGAGAGCAAATAACTAACGAACTTAAACGTTATTTGCAGTTGCATTTGTATGTGTAAATTAATTAAATTATATTTGATTGCATTTAAATAAATAAATGTATACTTTAATAAACTCAATCTCTCAACACTCTCAAATAACTGTTTGTACCAAAGAGAAATTCTTTTGCAGTTAGTTATATAAATGATTGATAAATCAAAAAGGAATATCTTTGCGACAAATAACAAACATATTTATTATTCAAAAAACATTTACAAAAATTTTAAAGATAAATCACAATGTACACGGGAATGTCTTTGCATTACAAAAGCAAATAAAGCAACATTCTAGTCGGGTGCTATGGACTGCAGAACACTCATTCCAAATCTTTAGATAACTAATTTTGTTGGTAAAGGAGTCAGGAATGAAGTTTGCAATAACAGCTCGAGTCCAATATACAATTTCCCTCGCCTTCAAGGTAATTTTCGAGAGGTTGCTATCAGTAGACTTTTACTCCATTTGCCATGTCCCGAATGGCTGTTCATATATCCATCGTATCTTTTTCAACTTAGATTGCCAATTTTAAGCCTGGAGAACTTTAGATAGTGGCATCTCTAAGATGCCGTAAAAAGTGTTTTCCAATTTGTCGGGACACTAGGACGCACATTGCACAATACTCAGTTCCAGGCAAGAATGAGTATAACATGCATCGGTCTAGTCTAAATAGTTGACTAAGAGATAACCATACCATATAAGACACATTGAATGAAATTTGCTTTGACTGCAAATGTGTAATGGAATATATGTGAGCATATATAGTAAAAGCTTCACGATTCATCAATGCATGCACACAGACAAACAGACTTACTAATATCCAATCCAACAACGTCTCTCACATGCAAATTATACCCTGATTGAGCACTTTCAATGGGTATTTGACAAACAAAGGGATTGACGACATTTAATTTAATTAAATTAATAATAAATGAAGAATTTGTAGAGCTGCTTATTTACTATTCTTGTGTGAGTGTTTGTGTCTGTTGTGCGTGTTGGACTGAGGGAACAAAGACGAATGCCAATGGCTCACAGCGATCCTACGCCCGAGCAAATGTCATTTGCATGCAACATGAACAAACAATGCCACAGCGTCAACACACACACACACACACACACACACACACACACACACACACACACACACACACACACACACACACACACACACACACACACACACACACACACACACACACACACACACACACACACACACACACACACACACACACACACACACACACACACACACACACACACACACACACACACACACACACACACACACACACACACACACACACACACACACACACACACACACACACACACACACACACACACACACACACACACACACACACACACACACACACACACACACACACACACACACACACACACACACACACACACACACACACACACACACACACACACACACACACACACACACAAAACACACACACACACACACACACACACACACACACACACACACACACACACACACACACACACACACACACACACACACACACACACACACACACACACACACACACACACACACACACACACACACACACACACACACACACACACACACACACACACACACACACACACACACACACACACACACACACACACACACACACACACACACACACACACACACACACACACACACACACACACACACACACACACACACACACACACACACACACACACACACACACACACACACACACACACACACACACACACACACACACACACACACACACACACACACACACACACACACACACACACACACACACACACACACACACACACACACACACACACACACACACACACACACACACACACACACACACACACACACACACACACACACACACACACACACACACACACACACACACACACACACACACACACACACACACACACACACACACACACACACACACACACACACACACACACACACACACACACACACACACACACACACACACACACACACACACACACACACACACACACACACACACACACACACACACACACACACACACACACACACACACACACACACACACACACACACACACACACACACACACACACACACACACACACACACACACACACACACACACACACACACACACACACACACACACACACACACACACACACACACACACACACACACACACACACACACACACACACAGACACACACAGGTTGGCGTTGTTCTGGAGTACGGTCGGTGTTTTCGCGGTCCGGTATTCGATATCTTGTTTTCGCTGTAAAAGTGGAAATAACTAAAGACAACGTGTATGCTGCGTATTATACTTACCCAGCTGTTCCAAAGACTGAGAGTCAAACAATTAAACGTGTTGAGCGCTTTGTGGCGGCGTCGCGAAGTATCCGCTTCGCCGAGTGTGGTGCAAGAGAGGGGGGGCGGTAGCGTCATTTTTGGCTTTCCATCTCTTTTCCTCGACACAGGGCGGGAAAGCGTTGTACTTGTGCTTGTGTGTCACAATTGTCACACTTGCACAAATAATAACAAACAGGTGCACAGCTGTTAGTAGTACTGGAAATCGCAGCGGACCCTTTTGAGTAACCTTACCTTTTTGAGTAGTTTGGTTTTAGCAAAGACAGCAACCTAACTTCTGCGGCCGAGTTGCAGTAGCTAAAGTACTGCATACTTTTAGACGCAGCCTAAAGTAGAGCATACTTTCGGGCTATTATTGTCTCGTAGCTAAGCTGTGTTTTAAATTAGTGGGGTCACTAAATTCAAATCTTAGTAGCCATTGCCCACTACAGGCTACACGCCGCGGTAGTCGGAGCAGGTATGGAGGCCATGATGGAGGATGAGCTGCAAGCTTTCGCGCGCCGCTCTTCGTTGCAGCGGTCACCGCAGCAACAGCTGAGGGCGCTGCCGCAGCCGGTAGCATTGAGTCAGTCTCCGGTGGCTGTTTGCCAGGCACCGAAGTCCATAAAGGAAGCGTTAGCTCAAATAGGAGTTACCTTAGAGGGCTTGTCCGTTTTATTTGGTGGTCAGCGGCATATAAATGCCTTAATGAGAGAGGAGTTGACCAAACTGGTCAATCTTCACAAGGCGGCCGAAAAGTTCTGCGACCGCACAGTTAAAAACTGCGAGGTGCAGACCACGCCGCCCAAGCAAGCAGTGGAGAAAGTCCAAAAAGCGAGCATTAGTGCTCAAACGGGTGGCAATACGCCCAAGCGCCCAAGGGAAGTAGCCGCCGAAGTGAGGAAAACTCCTTCAAAAAAGTCGAGGCCCAACAGAAGCGTAACGGTAGAACCAATAGCAATAGGTGCTGCAGCTAGGAATGCAAATCAAGCAGACCCACAGATTAGCAAGAGTAGCTGGACGATCGTCAAGGGTCGCAAACCCATACAAAAGCGGCCCAGATCGGATGCAATTGCTATCTCTGGCGTAGGCGGGTGCAGCTATGCGGACATGCTTCGCGTAGTTAAGAGTGACCCAAATTTGAAACATCTGAGCGGCGATGTTCAGGGGATCAGGAAGACCGCTAGGGGGACCTCCTGTTGCAACTAAGCAAGAAGCCGGAGCATAGTGCAGAGGCTCTTCACGAGGCTGTAGGCAAGGCATTGGGCGACAGAGCGGTAGTTAAAACACTTACCGAAACGGCGCACATTGAGATTCGTGATCTTGATGAACTAGCGAGCAAAGAGGAGATAATAGAGGCAATTAGAGTGGGGTTGAAAGATAGCGCACTCCCCATTGCGGCTATTAAATCGCTTCGGCCAGCTTACGGTGGACAGCAAAGAGCTACAGTTGCTCTCCCAGTTGGGAAAGCGAAAACTCTGCTCGAGCTGTCCAAAATTAGGATAGGATGGGTAGTATGCCGTATCCGAGCCGTGGACCAGCCTAAACGCTGCTTCAAGTGCCTCGATTACGGTCATATAGCCGCTAACTGCGCTAGCGACTGTGACCTGAAGGGTGCCTGTTTCAGGTGTGGCGAGATGGGTCACAGTGCAAAAGCATGCACCAAGCCGCCCAAATGTAGCCTCTGCGTCCGTAAAGGCGAAAAGCAGACGGACCATTCAGCAGGCAGTTTCAAGTGCCCATCCTACCGTGAAGCTGCGCATAAAATGAAATGTTAAGGTTTCTTCAGCTTAACTTAAACCATTGTATAGCTGCGCAAGACTTACTAGAGCAGACTGTAAGAGAAAAACTTATAGACGTAGCCTTTCTCAGTGAACCACATCACTGTAAGACCAGCTGTCCCAGAACGTGGGCAAAAGACAGTACTGGCAAAGCAGCGCTATGGGCATGTGGCAGTTCAACGAATGTGCTTTCAGATGTTAAGCCATTCAATGGATTCGTACGAGGCCGATACGGTAACTTATGGCTATACAGTTGCTACCTGGCCCCCAGCATGCAGCTCAGCGATTTCACAGCGACGCTCGATGAGCTTGCCGTGGATGCTAGGGGTCGGAAGGCCATTATAGCAGGCGACTTCAATTCATGGGCGTTAGAATGGGGTAGCCACATAACTAACACCAGAGGCCGTATCCTTCTGGAGATCTTCGCGACATTAGATGTTGCACTGCTCAATACTGGCCAAGAGCACACCTTCAGTAGGGCTGGATACGGATCAGTAATTGACATTACTTTTGTCACTTCATCCCTTTTTCGGGAAGCAACATGGAGTCATTGCGATAGCTATACAGGCAGCGATCATACGGCTCTTCTGTTCACAATTGGTGAGCCACCTGCCAGGGTGCCAAACTTGTGGAGAGAATCGTATCAACTGGATACTTTTAATCCCTTGGCCTTCTCAGAGGCCATTCAGTCGCTGGGCACAGTTGGCAATGCTGAGGCCAGAGCATGCCAAATGGTAGCCCAAATTCAGAATGCCTGCAATAGTAGCATGCTACGCCGCAAGCAGTTCATGCGACAACAAACGCCTATGTATTGGTGGAATGCTCAAATAGGTGACATTCGACGCAAATGCATCCAGGCGAGAAGAAGTTACCAACGCGCCCGCGGTAGGCCCACGTATTTAGAAAAGCAATTAGCGTACCAGGCGGCTAGAAGACAGTTAAAGAAGGCCATTCGGGCAAGCAAAAGAGAATGTTTCTTAGAGTTGTGTGACTCAGCCGAATATGACCCTTGGGGCAGGGCGTATAAGATAGTAGTTAAAAGACTATACGCAGGTAAACAGGTGCAGCCTATGGATCGTTTGGAGCTTAAATCGATTGTGGAAACGCTCTTTCCAGTAAGATTAAGCTCCATCCACGCCCCTGAGTCCATGGCTGCTGATCAGGGCTCAACGAGCACTCACATTGACCTAGTTACGGACGAGGAGATATTAGTAGCTCTCAGAGGTCTTAGAATTAACTCAGCTCCAGGGCCAGACGGGATCCCAAATCGTGCGCTAAAGCTAGCCCTCGCCTTGCACCCAATCGCGTTCGCGGAATTATACAACGAATGTATAATTCATGAGACATTCCCCGCAATCTGGAAAATCCAGAACTTGGTATTGCTGCCTAAGGCTGGCAAACCACCGGATGAGCCATCTTCATACAGACCAATCTGTCTCTTAGACACCATGGGAAAGGTGTTCGAGAAATTGATTTGCTCTAGGCTGGAGAGTGCTATTGCTAACGCCGGAGGCCTTTCACCTAACCAATTTGGTTTCCGGAAGGCCCGTTCAACAGCAGATGCGCTTGATAAAGTTGTCGGCCTGGCAGCTTCCGCCATCCAAGGCACCAGATGGAAGCACGGGACGAAGCACTACTGCATCATTGCGACTCTTGATGTGAAGAATGCCTTCAACACAGCTAGTTGGGATATGATACTGGAGGCGATGTCACAATATAATATCCCTAAATATCTAAAAGAGATAGTGAGGAGCTACTTCAGAGGAAGAACACTAATATACAATACGAGTGAGGGTCCCCAAACTCATATAGTGTCAGCTGGAGTCCCCCAAGGTTCAGTGCTGGGGCCTCTTCTATGGAATATTATGTACGACGGCGTACTGCGCTTGAAACTACCAGCTGGTGCGCACACCATTGGCTTTGCCGATGATGTAGCAGTCGTCACCATAGGAAAGGAGCTTAAAGATACTGAGGATATGTGCAGCGCAAGTATCAATCGCATACGAAGCTGGTTGTCTGGAGCTGGACTAGAGCTAGCGGCGCACAAAACGGAAGTCGTCCTTGTCAGCAGTCGCAAGAGAGTGGAAACTGCCAATATAAAGATCGGCAGCGTTACCATCGCATCTAAGAGGGCGATAAAGTATCTTGGCGTCATGATAGACACGAGATTAACTTTCCGCGAGCACTTAGAATATGTGCATAAAAAAGCAGCAGATTCTTGTAGAGCTCTCTCAAGAATTATGCTCAACACGCGGGGACCAAGGCAACAACGACGTCTCCTCCTAACGAGCGTCATTAGGTCCGTCATCCTCTATGCTGCACCAATATGGTCAAATGCGATGGCAACGCCGAGCTATAGTCGAGGCATTTGTGCCACCTACAGAATGAGCGCAATCAGAGTCAGCTGCGCTTTTAGGACAGTCTCCGATGACGCGGCACTTGTTATTGCCGGTATGGTGCCACTGGAGGAATTGGTCGCCGAAGCCGTGGAGCGGAACACGCACGAGCCTATACGGCGCGACGCTGTCAGGGCGGACAGCATTGCGCGATGGCAAGGACGATGGAATACCTCAACAAAAGGGCGCTGGACGCACACGCTCATCCCTGAGCTTGCACCATGGATAAACCGCAAGCACGGCGAGGTTAATTTTTATCTCACACAAATTCTCTCGGGGCATGGATGCTTTCGGAGCTACTTGAAGCGCTTTGGCCACGAGGACACGGACGAATGCCCCTGGTGCGGGCGAGGACTGGTTGAAGACGCCAAACACGTCTTATTCGAGTGCGGACGCTTCCAAGAGGAGAGGCGTTGTCTGGAGGAGGCTGTGGGCCGCTCCATTAGAGCGGACAATATAGTCAACGCCATGCTGGAATCGGAGGCAGCTTGGAATCTTACAAGCACCTTCGCGGCCACAATTATGACGGAGCTCCGCAGAGTCGAGCGGATAAGGAGTCGGGGTGTCCCAGCCTAAGATAGTGCAAAGCGCTTGCGAAGCAATGCTTTACGGCCGTCCCGCAAGCATCTTGCGCTATCTTTAGTCGCCTCACTTAAGAAATCTAATAATATTATATATAATTTTCTGTTAATAAACGAATACAAAAAAAAAAAAAAAAAACACACACACACACACACACACACACACACACACACACACACACACACACACACACACACACACACACACACACACACACACACACACACACACACACACACACACACACACACACACACACACACACACACACACACACACACACACACACACACACACACACACACACACACACTGGCAACGCTCGAGCTATAATGCTCGACATTTTTGGCAACGCAATAATATGATTTTGTTTTTCGCTTTTCGCTTCCTTTTAGCCGCTTAACAGCATTTGCCATTGTCGAGGTCCTGCTCCTGCCTGCCTGGCAGCCTGCTGCTGTTTCTGCCGTTCTCGGTTGCCAGTCGGCGCAAGGGGCTGTGGGCACGCTTAATGAAGCAACCCTTAAAATTTGACACGTTTCGTTGGCTGCCAACGAAAAGGAAAACGAAAATGAAATTTCACTCGCAAAGTGCAGTGAACTCGGCCCATTTAAACGCCGGATTATCTGCATCATTTTTTATTATTTTAAGTTGAAACTCGCTTGGATTTCTGGTTGCACGATGCTCGCATTAATCATTCAATTCTCATCAAAAAATACATATATATTAGTTATTTCTAAATAGCTGCGCTGGCTCTGAGTCAACGGCGACGGCACGAGGCGATTTGCTATTTGCATAAACACAATCCAAAAGTTTTGCATGCCAAAATCTTGCGTAATCAGCTTGCGAGATTTCTTCCTGTCTGCTTAGCTGCTCGCGGCAGCTCTTGCCTGAACCTGTTTCTAATGGTGGGAACTTTCATTAACAAATTGCATAGCCCGTAAAAAAGACCCGAATAAAGCGCTAAAAAGCCAGCCGAAACCGGCCGGCAAATGTTGCTGCAAATTTGTATATGCAGACGGCTGGGCGGGGGGCCAACGGACGGGCAGGTCAGAATGGACTCTGGCACTCGCACTCGCACTCGCAGCTACTGTGAACCGGATGCCGGCAATTTGACCGAGTTAAAATATGCGCCGCTGACGCTTATGCTAATTTTTTCGCTATACGTTACCAAAAAAAAATACAAAAATAAAAAAGGAGCTGTTAAAATTCTATAAAAACGCCAAAATGCTCGTCACGTTTACCCGACGGCAGCTGCAAAAAAAATATGTATAAAAAAAAAAACAAAATAAACAAACAAAATATTTTTTTTTTTTTGTTTTTTTTTCTTCCTCTGTTAATTGCAGTTGCAGAACCAGCGAATGGAAATGGCCTAATATTGTCGAATTTACGTTGCAAACAAACCCTCAAAGCGTCTGCATACACACACATACATACACACATACGCGAGGCACATACATGCAGCTCCCTCATCTACTTTATTCATTAACATTATCTACCCTTTGGAATCTTAGAAGTTGTTTTTTTGGCATTTCCAGTTTATATACACATGTGTGTCTGTGTGTGTGTGTGTGTGCAGAATTCATTTCATTAAAATCAAATTAACTTGTGATAAATGTGGCAAAATATATCATAAGATATATAGTATATTATGCTCGCATATGTATGAAGAGTGTCCATAGAGACCGAGGGCTGCCTGGCTGGCTGGCTGCCTTGGCCTGCCAAACAATGAACGACGCTCTATTTGATATTTATCTGCATTTCAGTTTTGCCTCGTAAAAGACACAGCAGCTCAGCTCACCCTCTGCCCCTCAAAGCCTTGCTGAGCAAATAAAATGCCATATCTGATTATATAGGGAATATAAAACGAAAGGGCAGCGCTGAGCCAACGTGGGTGCCAGCTACTACTACGAGTGGACGCCACCAAAGGCAGTAGGGTGGAAACAGCAAAAAAAACAGATATATATATATATATATGTGAAGAAAAGAGAATACGGTAGGAGACGCCTGGCATATTAGCGGAGACATCATGGAGTAGATAAAGTAATGGCCGGTGCACTGAAAGCAGTAGCTTGTCACAGATAACTGAATGAATTGTAATGCTTGCCAGCGTCATCAATATCAATGGCTGTGATAAATAAGCCAGTTCAAATGGCAGCTAAAGCGACAATTTCCTCGAGGCAAGCCAATGATATCGACGAACGTAGTTATTATTATTATGAAATCTAACTAAATGCGCAGCTGCTTGTTTTACTCAACTGAAGCCAATTCAACAATCTTTAAGCTGCAAAAAAGAAAAAAAAAAGAGAGAGAGAGAAAGATAAAGAAGAAGAAGCTGTCAACACTCATATTCGAGCAGTTAACAGCTAGTTGCTGCGAACTGTCAACTTTTTGACAAACTTTGGTAAACTCAACCATTCGCCTGGGCCAAAGTTGCGACCAAGTTCTGTTTCCTGTCACAGCTCAGCGAAATGTAATTGAAATGATTTATAAACTTTTCTAGCTTACGCAACGAACAGTTGGCCACAGCAGAGACAGAGACAGACACACGGACCCAAGAGCAGACAGCGCAGCTCTGTGGCGACGCAGCTAAAGAAGACATTGCGCATACGACGCGTTGTACGCGCGCCAAAATCTTTGCCATTCCGACATGCCACGTTTTGTCTGCTTAAAATGCAATTGCCAAAATGCAAAAACATTAAAATGCCTGTCTGGCCGACTCGCTGGCTCGCTGGCTCGCTCGCACTTTATCATATCAATTTCAAGAAATGCGCACAAAAAAATTGTGAAAATAAACAGCTTAAAAGGAGCAAGGATGCGGCATAACTATGGCACATAACTTGAAACGCAAAAGCATAATTACAATTTGGGCAGCACTTAACGCAGATCACGAAAATTTAAGGACTGCTAGGGTCGCCTGGTGTCTGGCGACCAGGGTGCAGCAGCAGCGGCAGTAACAGCCCCGCGGAACGCTGAAGACAAACCCTTCACAACTTGAAGCGACAGCGAATAAAAAAACAACAAAAAACAAAAAACGAATACGACAAGACAACGACAATGTTGACGTTGGCGTGAAGTAAAACTGCCAGTTAAGACAGCTGAGCCCGTTCCCCAGGCTCGGACAATGAGCGGAGCGAAGCTGAGTCGAGCCTCGTGCCATGAGTACAACTTGAATTATGTGCGTCCTGTCTGCGTGTCCCTGTGTGTGTGAGTGCTGTGAGATGAATGAGCTACGGGAAGTGGCGTTGAGTATTGCCATAAGGAAGCATAAGCAAGCGAATGCGGAACGATGCGGACCTAAAAGCCCTTCCACGCTGCTTCTCAAACTTATGCAAAGTGCCAGTCAGTATCTAGCTGCAGTTGTAGTTTTAGATATATACACATATATATATATACAGCTGGTAGGAAGCGCTAATGATGACGATGATGTACTGCAGGACGTGTTAGTCTTTTGCTCTCTGTTCTGCAGCTCAACAAATTAAAATCCAGGCTGAAAGACGGGACGCAGCCAATGCTGCGCTGCATGCGACATGATAATTTTATGTTTTTATGTAATTATGTTAATAGATGGATGCTGGCCCCGACTTGCACAGCTCGACGGCTCGACTATCAAACTGTTAAATTATATCAAAGTGTTAATTATGTTGATAGAGAAGAGCCAAGCCAAGCCAAGCCAAAGCAGGCCAGGCCAGACCTGGCCAAGCCAAACCAAGCCAATGGCCACGAGCAACTTTTCAGAGTTTATGTAGCTGCTGATGCGGCCATTTCTGCTACTGGCAGCTGCCACGCGCAGTAATCTACACGTTGTTGCAAAAGTCCTGCAAGGATCAGAGTGCACAACACGAAGATACCCTATGAACGAGCAGCATGTATAAAAGTAATAAAAAGTATATAAAAAGTAATAATGCACAAGCATAAATATTTGTATTATATATACATATATATCTCTCTACATCGCGTGGATATTTTTCAGCTTTCTGCTTATTTGGAATTCTCACATCAAATACTGTATGATTCGCAAGCATATCTACTCGATATTTATCAAAGATATATATGTATATACAATCGATACTTTTGAGCTTCTTACTTTTTATCACGAATTCTCAATAGGCTCCATTCCATCACAGCGCATATCAAAGCAGAACTGAGCACCTTCACCTGAGCCACATGTGTGCGCATAAATTTTACGCCACATGCGGCATGACATAAGCTCGAAAAAAAGAGGAGAGAAAAGAAGAGAAATGCGATGCGAAAAAAATTGGAAAAATATAGAGAAAAAATGCTTTTATGATTTGTCGCAAATTACTTTAGAAAAGTTTTGCGTTCGACAAACAACAATAAATCATCGAGTTGAGAGTTTGGGCATATTTGTTACACATACGAAAAAGTTCAGTGGTGCAAGTGGTGCAGGGGTGCCAAATTCAATTTAATTAACAAATGTCTGGCAGTCGGCCGCAAATGCAAATCAAACGCTTCATTAAACAGACAGACAGCAGGAAGCTAAAGCTAATGCTAGAGCTAGAGCTGTTCACGTGTACATCGGATGCGGCTGCTGCTGTTTTGCCTTTGATTTATGACAGCCGATTTCAGCGACATTACTCGGCTTCACTTAAGATTGATTAATTACACGAATTTATCGGAAGAAGCTCAGCGCGCACCGCACTTGCTTACGCTGCGAGCATAAGAATTACCAAAAATGATTTCGCCGAATTGTGAAATGTCAGAGCCGAAGAAGATTATAATAAACGTAAACAAAGTCTGGCCTGCGGGCACTTTGATATTTATGTCTTGCGTTCGTATACACATAATGGCCTATAATTATAAGCTACATTGAAGAACGAACTGCGATTTTTGCCAAGCTCTTGACGTTTCACAAAACTTGTAGAAAAAGACACGAAATTATGGCTATCTCTGGCACGTTGAAGCTTAGACACTCTTAAGCTCTTTGAAATGTTCTTAACTGAAGGCTTAACAACAACAAAAAATAACAGAAAATAATTATGAATAAAAGCCAACAAATATAATATGCAAATTTTTACGTAATCTGTCAAAGTCTTTTGGCAGCGTTTTAGTGTAGCTCAATATGACATAATTAAAAAGGTTAATAAATTTCTATTTTAAATGAGCGAGAAGCAAACTCGAAAAATGTCTAAATAGAGTTTCTCATAAAATAAAATAAATAAATAATATTAAATATGATATAGTTATGAAATGGTAATGAGAACGAAGCATGTCGAAATTAAAAAAATATTCTTTGTAACAGAAAGACACAACTAAGCAATGCTTCATGACTTTAGCTTTTATATTATTATAAGAGTTTAAACAACCCGAAATGAACTATTAAAAAGGCTATACATAATTTAATTATTAAATATTTACTTATGCATACCTAAATGCAACTTTTAACAAATATTAAAGTTTATCGAATCTAAGCTAAGCAAAATAAATAATAATAGCTTTTCTATAGAAGCAGAGTTGTATTGAATTGTCAGTCGATCAGCTCAGTTTATAGACACCTTACAGAGTATAAGCAATTTCATTATTAACTATTTCTCAGAAGCTATAAGAAACTAAGATGAACAACATCAACATAATTAAATTTTCAATAAGAATCAAATGCTTAAGCGCTCAGCTTGGCGAATCTATTAAATCTATTTTTTTTTTTTTTTTTTTTTTTTTTTTTCGTCTTATTTGTTCTCGAGGAAGGCCAAATAAAAATTGTATACGAGCCACGCGCTGGCAACCTTGGGCATTGAAATAGCTCACTAAATTTCAGCATTTTACTGAGTGTGGGCTACTTGAGACAAATAGCCTGGCAATTTATATGTTGTCGTTGCCAGGACACATATTAAATGCGAGCAGCGTCTTTAGTTTCTATGACAGCTAGATTGAGTGGGCAAAGTAGATATAGAAAAAAAGGGAGAAATATGATGACATAAAGCTTGTCATGCGGGTAACTGACACAGCACTGGCCCACATTCTGACAGGTGGGCGTTGTGGACTCTTCTTCTTTCTATTTTTTCTATTCTAGACGTAGCGCCATGAGCGATTGGTGTCGCAAATCAACAGGTGAAAGCACCTGTATGGAATTTGGCTTGCTGTCAAATGTACTGGCAGCGCACACGAAATTAATTAAACACAAATACGCAGAAGGATCCGAAGTGTATCAAACGTAACGAGTCTTGCATAATGCTCATAGCAAACGCATTCATTACGCATACCACACGTTGCCCCTGGTCTCCTCCCTTGTGAAGTAAGCGTGCATGAAACGGCTGGCATAAATCAATGGCATATTCAGCAGCACTCGGGCATCATTAATTATAGCAAAGGACCAAATTCAATATGGAATACGAAACGTTTTTCATTTTTTTTCTCTCATTTTTCAATTACTGCTCTATTTCCATTTAAAAAAGGAAGAAGAATATTGTAAAGTAAAGCGAGAACTTAATACTCTGGCAATTACCTTAAATTCAAATTATTTTTGTGGATATTTTCTAGATATTCTAGAATATTCATGAAGCATGTGAGGCAGGCTACACGTTTCGTAAAAAATTAAACAAAAAGGAATCTTGTAGTAATCAATTTTTGTACTATTGCTCCACATCATTGCAGGATATTGTTTATTCCGATTTAAGCTCTCAAGAGGCTGAGCATATCATTCTTGGCACATTAATAAGAAAGATCTTCGTTGAGTTTAGAGTTTCAAAGTGCACAACTCTAAGAGATATAGTCAATTCCTATAGCGAATCTCAAGAACTTTAAATATAATCACTTTTTAGATTCCTGGAAGAGTTTTTCCTAAATACAAAGGAGTAAATATTCAAATCTTCTAATATATATATTTGCCGGCTTCACTAGTGGCCGATTATATAGATATTGCCCAAAACGAATACACTCAATTAACTGCGCTAATTCATAGAGAAGCCAAATTGCTTGACAATTAGCAGCGGCAAAGGCCCTGCGTCACATATGAAGTGCCAAAATTAGAATACCCACAGCGCAGAGCATTAACAGACATCAGACATCGATGCGCAGACAAAGCACAATTGAATCATATACACATAGAGTGTAACTACCACAGCTACTCTGTCCCTCGACGACCCATTCTATTTTTTTATATTTTTTTTGGGTGTATTGGGGGTGGGGTTGATGTGTACATGTTTTTGTGTCGCTTTCAGCACTCTCCGGGGGCAAGACGACAATTAGTTACCAAAGCAACAACAGAAATACCTACAAATGACAGCAAATACACTGGAGACAATGCGAAATGGCACAGGAGACATGAGACATGAGGCAGCAGGCAGGAGGCTGGAGGCTGGAGGCAAAGGCAAATGGCGCACACCGCATAACATGGCCGCATGGCAGCCATTTTGATGTCAGGACTAAAGAGGCGACAAGCACTGTGTAAAGGCAGGTGGCAGCTATTGTAGAATATGAGAGGACAAAGTGTAAGGGATCCCGTTGCCATCATCATAACGGCACGTGCAGTTGTTGAATTTTCAACGCACGCGGGGGCTGGCCGACCGGCCTCGACGGAGCGCGCGTGAGCCAGCGTTTAATTAGAAAATACGTATACGCCGCCTGGTACGTGCCGGTCCACAAGTTGGCCATGCCGTTTGCACGACTCCTGTCGGGCAAATCATCAATTTTGCTTTTACATTTTGCACTGATTTCTCGAGCTGATGTTGCCCGTTACAATTATGACTGCAGCATAACTGGCCCGCGGATCGCTTCAATTTTGTTCTCCCTTTTTTACTTTTTTTTTGTTCTTGTTCTCATTTTTCATTGGGTAAAATTTCAGCAGCTGTTGCCCCACTTTGCCCCAACGTGCTATTTGCGCGTTAATCATTTGACGTTTGCTGGCGCTTCAAAATTTGCCTAATACGCATAAATTATGGCAAAAACTTCAAAACTAATTAGTCGCATTATTTATTACAATTACCTGTCAACCAGTTAGAATTGAATGCCATAACAAACACACACCCACACACACACACACAACTGAGCTGTGGCACCTTGAAACTATTCGAAAACTATGCTAATTAATGCGTTTGCATCTAGTTACATGTCATATGGGCGGGCTAATGAACATCTTACTATATGGAAAACAGCTAGAACTAATGCGTGTGTATGTGTGTGTATATATAACATAACTCATTAGCATATAGAGTATTGCTTACAGTAATCATAAATGGCGAAGTTGAAAAGCTACGAGTGTGCGGATAACCCGAACTGAAATCAAACAATCAAATGGCAGCTAAATCTCCAACAAAGTCAACAAGAGTTAGAGCATCAAAGGAATTACCAACTCAAGTCCACGAAATCAATGAAGTTGTTACCTTTAACTTTTAGCGCCTTAGATAGCCCAATCAATTGCACATAAAATAATAGCCGCAAACTTTACAGATCATTAGGCGCACAAGTTGAGAGCAAGTGCTTAAGTCTTTTGAACAGATCAAAGTTCAGTCTTACTTGGCTGCCAAGACACAATGAGACAAGCCAACGAAAAAAAAGTTGAGCAGCAAGAAAAAAACTGACTGAGCACTTAAGCCGTAATGTTAATTAAAACTTTGCCTCTATCTCTCCGTATGCATACATACATACATATGTACATATCTATTCACGTTTGACTCTATCTGTGACGATTTATCTTGAGCCGTGAGTTGGCGTGGCGTCGAGGCAGCCAACTAATTTGCAACAAAGTTAATCACGTTATTGAAATGAAATCGAATTCGTGGTATTAGAGGCAAATTCAATTCATATCGCATATTATGCAAATGAGCAGCGAGTGAGCTAATTGTGTATTAATTGAATAATCATAAGCAATACATGTGTAATAGTGGGATTGTGTGCAGCCCAGGCAGAGCATGTACATGCATATAGAGATTGCCATCGAGTCGATAAATGTAGTGAACTAGGCTGATGAGCTGCTGATATCAAGTTGCCATGCAATAATATTACACACTACATACGGTAAGCACTTATATAGCTGCATCTCTCTCTCTCTCTCTCTGTGTGTGTATTTCGCTCTCTCTTGTTGCTATTTGCCTTAAAAGCAAACTTCAATTTGCATAAACAATTAATCATGCAAAACGCGAAACGTGCACAAAATTCTAAAACCCAAATATAGATGCGAAATAAAAGCAAATTTAAAAAAAGAAAAAAATGTAAAAAAAAAAGGGCAAAACTTGCCATAAACTGGAGAACTTTAGAATTAAGACAAAGAGTCGCTGCCAGAAACTGTAGCAGGTAAGACTCGACACATCGTAAAAGAAATTCATAGAAACTGCAATTTTTTTTGTCTTCTTTATATTTCGATTTTTTTTCAGCTGAATGCTGCCGCTGCCACTGCCGCATATGATTCAATTTTGTTTTCAGCCAAACAACTTGGCAACTGAACAACAGCGAGGAGCCTGCTTTGAACAGGCTGGCTGGCAGGCCAGGCTAGTTGGCTATAAACGTGGCCCAAAAGAATGCAGTCCGAAAACCAGTTTGGCGTACAGCCTGTGTCTCAAGCGTGCAGCATTTATTTGCTACTCTTTTTTTTTTCGTGTGTGTGTTTTTGTTGTTGCGGTTCTCGGCTACAACAACAAGTGAACCAAATTCTTTTTAACGAGCTTGCGCCAACATTTGATCCCCTGCTCCCCCGAAATGTAGACAACCTCAAGGGTGCGCTGAACGCTTTACGCTCTACGCTCCTTCGTTGCCAAAAAAAAAAAACAAAAAAAAACGCAAACTCGAGAGATAGACAAGTCGAAAATGCTTATACCCTTTCAATTTCAATTTCGTATTATAAATAATTTTAATTAAATGTATCTAAACACCTGCTAGAGCAGCAACTGCCTGTAGTAACTGCTCTTTGACTCTGTTCAAAAAATAAATCTAATTTATGGATCTCTTTCTATGCGTCGCATTGTTCAAGACACAATCGTAATACTCTCTCATAGGGCACTCACACACATAAGAAATGCCAATGCAAAGCCAAGCCAAGAAGTGTTAAAACCAAGCCAAGTTGCTTCACTTTTTGCCTGCTCGTATCCATGTCCGTGCTCATATCTCGTGTCAATTTGCAAGCTGACGTTTTTTGTTAAAGTTTCATATTATTATTCTTAATTTATTTTACTTTATTTTTCATTTTTCGCTTTTTTCGGTTCTCTGTTCTGTAAGCGATTTATTTAATGCCTTCTCTGATGCCTTTTAAGTTGAGTTTTTGCTCTTGTGTTTTGCCAATTTTTGTTTTATTCGGCGCATTTATAATTGCAGGCGGCCACACCTCTAGCACACACCTCGCCCGAAGTTTGCCTTCTTTTCATAAATTTGTTCAGTTTTTGTTTTTGTTTTTGTTTTTATTTTGGCTGACTTCAACGCTTGGTTAGGTTTCTAAAAAACGCTCGAGACACATGCAATCTGTTGAGCCTCGGCCACTTAAAAATAAATGTAATTATATATTTATGAAATTAAGTTAATTATGCTAAATGCATTTTATAATGCATTTAGTTGTCCAGCGCCTCCAGCAATTTCAGGCGATTGTCCGCCAAGCGTAGCATTCGCAATTAATAAATTATTTATGCAGCTTTGGTTTTTTTTTTTTTCGGTCTTTTCAGATCTCACCTACCTTAAAATAGTCAACTATTTATCAGCCCTTTCGCATTCATTCACCGGGCTTATTTTTAATGCCATGCAAATTGTATGTGCATGAATTCGATTGCAATTGATTTATTTCACATTAATATGGGATAAGGGATAAAAATATATATCTCATATAAAGGTATTCTGTGGATGGGGGGCATGATTTAATTCGCTCTTGAGTGGCTTAAACTCAAATAGCAGCCAGGTGGCATCGTCATCATCCTCATGGAACGCATGCTGAATGGAAAATGGTTCTGCTTGCAACATGACCTGGTGCCTCAAAGAGAATGAACAGCAAAGATGACAGCAGAGAACGAGAAAATAGAATGGAAAAGAAATACTAAATAAAATGCCAGAAAAATGTTTTCAATTTGGTTGTTTTCATGGATTTTGATTTGCACGCTGTCGCACGAATGCGGCACTCCATTTTTTTTTTTTTTTTTTCGTCAATTGATTCGCCTGTCTGGGTCTTTCAAATACGCATTAATTTCATTTATTGCAATCATCATTGTCGCAGCGACATGGCAACCATGGAGAGTAGAGTAAACACCAGCACAAAAGCTAGAACCAAGGCACAAGACGACTGCGTGTGGGTGGGTGAGTGTGGGATGTGCACGCTGGCAAGGAGCAAACTGGGGGCGGGCAAGGCGAACGTCGCTAGTCGGAGCATGCCTAGGCTCTGATTGCGTTGATTACGCTGACCCACTTTGACTGGCAAGGCACTGGCACTGGCACTGGCACTGGCGCAGGCTCAGGGTGGCGGCAGGAAGCGGGCGGTTGAATTCAATGAACTCGAAACCTGCTGATAATACGCGCAATAAAAATAACAATAATAATAGTAGTAATAATGTTCATTTCAAATGACGCAAACGCCAAGCAGCAAAGCAAGCAAAACAAAACTGCTGTCAGCAGCTTCAAAACTCAACAATTTATAATTCCTGTCCCTCTCTCTCTCTCTCTCTGTCTCTCCCTCTTTTGCTGTCACTCCATTTCTCTCTCTATCTCAGTGTATTCGCAATCTTGTCCTGGTTGCTGTCCTGTGCTGAGTGTAAGCTGAGCGAGCTTAGATTTACTTGAGAAGAATTTAATTACAACTCGATGGCTGGCATATGTGCTAAGCTGAGCTGTAGTTGAATGTATTAACAGAACTTGAGTAAGACAAGATTATTAACAAGATATTCGTATGAACACAATCAAAGTATATAAAATCGGAAGTTGAATATTGTTCGAATTTAAAGATAGACGCACAATCGAGGGCATTTGGAGAAAAAAAAAAGTCTGCTTGAATGTCGCTTTTATTTGTAGTCATCAAAATTGACTTTTTTTATTGTGTCCCTCACACTGGAATGACTGTGCAGAATAGTGGAATAACAAGGACAAGCAAGACGTATAAAAAGCATTTTACATTTCGACACGATCATGGAAATAGTTCAGTTATTTTCCATTGGCAACTTTACGAGCATTATAATGTCTGATGTGGCCACTTCTCACTCTCTCTCTCTCTTTTCCTTACTGCCCCCCGGCCAACACATGACAATAATGTGCGTCATTCTAAGGCGAAAAATATCAAATAAAAAAAGTAAAACCCTCGAAAAAAAAAGACCAAAAACCAACAAAACAACAACAAAGCCACGCTGCTGTCGGCTCCAGTTCTAATGGATTTTATTTGTACTTGCCACTGTTACCAACAACCAATGGTCGAGTGTGACAGGCCGAGGCGATGGGGGCGTGTCGGTTGGGGCTTGGACTGTAAATGTTTTGTCTCGATAATGTGGCTGCGCACAGGTAGATTGGTGCTGCCAATCCAAGTGTACACATATCTATGTATATTGAATGAGAAGGAGTTACTTAAGTGTAGCAGAGCAGGCCTCACATTCATATGTTAACATAAATGGTTGCAAAGGCTTGTGTAAAGGCTTATTAATAAAAGGCTGATACATATGTAATAATAAGAGATTGATTATCTGAGAACTACTTCGTGGCTGCAATCAATAAACCTTTAGGTTTTTTTACTATGAATCAATATTGTGCATTGTCATTCTATGACCAGTTCTTGTCTTACGTAGATCTTAAGAGGAAGTTTGTTTTTCATTATGTTCAAAAGCTCTTTACATCATAATAGTAGCATTATGTTATTAATTTCAGATTCCGATTGATAAAGACAGGTTTTTCTGTATACTATTGGCTGGCAAGGTTATATATTTTTATATTTTTTAGTAACAAAAACAATATTATTTATTTTATTATTACACTTGTATAAAAGCTGCAAGAACATGTAAGTAAGCACACTCTGAGCATGATCTCCTTCTATATTGCAATAAAATCACTTTTCATTTACAAATTTACAATTCGAGGCAGTCAATGAAAAAAAAATGTTTGCAATTAACAAATCAGCAATTTATTAATTGGATTCATTTAATATAATTCCATGGATTACAAAGCCATTAGTCGCTTTAGGTTTTTTAGAGCCGTGAACGAGATAGATATATGCATAGAGACAGAGATTTTTTCCAATATTTGTTTATGAAATTAAAGCTGTACAAGTTTTTCTAAAAGTTCTATCATGAAAAGAATTTTATTAATTAGCTATTTTTCCTCGTTTAATAAAATTGTCATAAACATAATTTTGATTGCATTTTCTACACTTTCTTAAATAACATTTTTTTTTTATGTGAAATATATAAAATCTGAATTTAAATTATGCAAAATTGAATATTTTTAAGTTTTTGTTATATGTTCTCAATGTTCCCAATTCATTCAAAGACACTTAAGTTAATGAATTATTTTTTTTTTTTTCATGAGTTTGGTTATGGTATTTGAAGGCGGCATTTAATGAAAGCATCTTATTTAGACGTGCCGCTCTACTAATTCATAAAGTTTTCAAACTTTTCTAATGTGGCGCTCCGACCACTTGAATTTCTGTCAACTAACTTCTAATAATAATAATAATAATAATAATAATTTTAATTGCCAAGCGGCAGGTCTTGCGTATTATGCAGCGGACGCGCAGTGCGAAGTTCACAACTCAATTTTTATTTATTTTTTTTATTTTTGTATATACATATGTTGCGTACCTATATTTTCAAGAAGTTGGCGCTCACGACGGCTCGTAGACGGCAATAAAAAGAAATATACAATTAAATGCAAACATCATGCTGACTAAGGGGATTTTTTACATTATATGTGGTACTTTTCTTGTTGCCACTCTGCCTACCCGCCAAGGGAAAGAACCAAACTTTCCATAGAGTCGACGGCGACGATTTGCAGATGACGTTTCAACCACCAACAACCACTGAGCACCTAATGGGCTTATAAGGCAGCCCAAGATATATATGTATATATAAATTTAAACAGCCTACTTGCCCCAATTTGGGATGGAATATATATGTATGTATATATGAACAACTATTAAATGAAGTATAAGTATAAGTATAAGTATAAGTATAAGTATAAGTATAAGTATAAGTATAAGTATAAGTATAAGTATAAGTATAAGTATAAGTATAAGTATAAGTATAAGTATAAGTATAAGTATAAGTATAAGTATAAGTATAAGTATAAGTATAAGTATAAGTATAAGTATAAGTATAAGTATAAGTATAAGTATAAGTATAAGTATAAGTATAAGTATAAGTATAAGTATAAGTATAAGTATAAGTATAAGTATAAGTATAAGTATAAGTATAAGTATAAGTATAAGTATAAGTATAAGTATAAGTATAAGTATAAGTATAAGTATAAGTATAAGTATAAGTATAAGTATAAGTATAAGTATAAGTATAAGTATAAGTATAAGTATAAGTATAAGTATAAGTATAAGTATAAGTATAAGTATAAGTATAAGTATAAGTATAAGTATAAGTATAAGTATAAGTATAAGTATAAGTATAAGTATAAGTATAAGTATAAGTATAAGTATAAGTATAAGTATAAGTATAAGTATAAGTATAAGTATAAGTATAAGTATAAGTATAAGTATAAGTATAAGTATAAGTATAAGTATAAGTATAAGTATAAGTATAAGTATAAGTATAAGTATAAGTATAAGTATAAGTATAAGTATAAGTATAAGTATAAGTATAAGTATAAGTATAAGTATAAGTATAAGTATAAGTATAAGTATAAGTATAAGTATAAGTATAAGTATAAGTATAAGTATAAGTATAAGTATAAGTATAAGTATAAGTATAAGTATAAGTATAAGTATAAGTATAAGTATAAGTATAAGTATAAGTATAAGTATAAGTATAAGTATAAGTATAAGTATAAGTATAAGTATAAGTATAAGTATAAGTATAAGTATAAGTATAAGTATAAGTATAAGTATAAGTATAAGTATAAGTATAAGTATAAGTATAAGTATAAGTATAAGTATAAGTATAAGTATAAGTATAAGTATAAGTATAAGTATAAGTATAAGTATAAGTATAAGTATAAGTATAAGTATAAGTATAAGTATAAGTATAAGTATAAGTATAAGTATAAGTATAAGTATAAGTATAAGTATAAGTATAAGTATAAGTATAAGTATAAGTATAAGTATAAGTATAAGTATAAGTATAAGTATAAGTATAAGTATAAGTATAAGTATAAGTATAAGTATAAGTATAAGTATAAGTATAAGTATAAGTATAAGTATAAGTATAAGTATAAGTATAAGTATAAGTATAAGTCTAAGTATAAGTATAAGTATAAGTATAAGTATAAGTATAAGTATAAGTATAAGTATAAGTATAAGTATAAGTATAAGTATAAGTATAAGTATAAGTATAAGTATAAGTATAAGTATAAGTATAAGTATAAGTATAAGTATAAGTATAAGTATAAGTATAAGTATAAGTATAAGTATAAGTATAAGTATAAGTATAAGTATAAGTATAAGTATAAGTATAAGTATAAGTATAAGTATAAGTATAAGTATAAGTATAAGTATAAGTATAAGTATAAGTATAAGTATAAGTATAAGTATAAGTATAAGTATAAGTATAAGTATAAGTATAAGTATAAGTATAAGTATAAGTATAAGTATAAGTATAAGTATAAGTATAAGTATAAGTATAAGTATAAGTATAAGTATAAGTATAAGTATAAGTATAAGTATAAGTATAAGTATAAGTATAAGTATAAGTATAAGTATAAGTATAAGTATAAGTATAAGTATAAGTATAAGTATAAGTATAAGTATAAGTATAAGTATAAGTATAAGTATAAGTATAAGTATAAGTATAAGTATAAGTATAAGTATAAGTATAAGTATAAGTATAAGTATAAGTATAAGTATAAGTATAAGTATAAGTATAAGTATAAGTATAAGTATAAGTATAAGTATAAGTATAAGTATAAGTATAAGTATAAGTATAAGTCATGTTCATATATTAATATTCATTAAACATATTTAATGTTTGATAACAAAATACTGAATATATTAGGGAAATATTGTTATAAATCGTCAGAAAAACGACGGAATATATTTAAAAATGCCCAATGAATTTTCCAGGAAATTATTTTCAGCATTTTCATTGATACCTTTAACAATTAAATGTATTATTTTAATTGATTGCGTTCTTTTGAAAATACATATTTATAATTTATTTCAATCTCATTAGAATTTGTGATGGAAATGATTTCATTGCTTTCCGCGTAATTTATAATTATTGAATATCTAAACAAATTTTGACCTGGCCGTCAGATGAAATTCTAGGAAAATGTTGGCTAAAAGCCGTCTGGGAACGCGACAGTTGGCAGCTTTAAAACGCGCTGTCACAGGCATAAAGTTTGCTTTTGTAAGATGACGAGAGAGACAGTGAGATTGAGATAGAGTGGGAGGGAGCTACGTTGCTTTCTAATTGAACTAATAGAATTTGCTTTTTATTCACACCCGCACGCGTCAGATAAGAGCTTTACAGCATGATTTTTAGAGGGTGGTCCGGTCCGGTCGTGCTTCGAGCACACGAAAAAATATGCTGCCTCAAATGGACGTGAGCCCCAGCCAGCCAGTAGTCAGCAGTCAGCAGTCAGCAGCCAGCAAACATGCTGTTCGCATTAAAAATTATGATTTTTCATGCCACATTTTTACAGAGGGCAGTGTCGAAATGATGCCAAATGTAATCATTGCTGCTTTTAGCTGGGTGGCAAATGCCCCGGGCGTAGCTCCATGCCGTACTTAACTGATTTCCTGGAATCCCTAGCTGTGAGCGCACACGAACATAAAAACACACGAACATTTATACATACATACATATTTACGGTATATGTATATGTACGTTCATTGTGTCCTTTTCAAAATTTAAGCTGCGATTGAGCTCACAGGATGTTGCCGTGGCTACCAGCAGCGAGCAATCAGTTTAAAGCTGTCAAGAATTCTGAGAAGAGGCAATAAAGGGAAAAAATTGCCAAGAATAACGCGTTGCAGTCGGCTATTCGGCACATGCATATACACGTTAGTAGAACCACTTTAATCAGAGAAAATATATACTACTTAAACACAGAGAAAAATACCATGCTGCACCTCAGGCGAGGCTTAAAAACCACAACGGCGCGCCACGAGGCAAGGTTGCCAGCAGAACGATCCCAAAGACCCAAAACGCCAATAGCTCACATAACCCAACGAACCACTTGGTGGACTGGCGCCTTTGGCTCTTCAATGAGGCAGCAGCAGCAGCAGCAGAGCAGCAGCATAAGGTCGTCATAGGCACACTCGAGCAGTCAAGAGCAGCGCCAAATGCCGGCGCATTTGTGGCAAGAGCAGAACCGATTTGCTATTTGTGTAGTTACTGCCAGCCACAGCAGCAGCAGCAGCAGCTAGACTGGGAGTGGGAGTAGCTGGAGCAACAGCAAGATGGGCGAGGTGAAGGAGCTGAAGGCACTCAACTTGTTATTTCAACTGTTTGTTGCTGCTGCTTATCCCAATGTTTTAGTTGTTGTTGCTCTGCTGTTGTGGCAGCCAAGTAATGCTGCTTGAGATGTCAAATAGCAAAGCGGCAGGGAGGCAACAAATACAGCAACAAATGCAAAAAAAAAAAAAAAAAAAAAAAACAGGAAGCACTTGAATATTGAAATCAAACGCGGGGCGCCACCAACCCAACAGCAACAATAACCACAAGAAGCCACAACAACATCAACAACAATAACAATAATAATTCTGCTTACCCAAAAATAAAGCAAAAACAAACCATTAACAACAAAAGCAACACAGCTGAGCCCAAAGGTCCTCCAACGCAATTTGCATATGAATATGGAGAACTCGGAGGCAGCTCTTGGGTTGCTATGCGGCACGCAGCCTGCAACAACAACAGCAGCACATGATATGTTGTTTACTATATGTGAATAAACCAGCAACAACAGCAACAGCCAAGATTCATGATGTGAGAGCTGCTGTACCAATAGCTTATGTTGTAGTTATTTGCCGCCGGTAAAAAAGAAAGCAAAACGAAAACTTTAAATAAGCGTGTGTTAGCCAAAACTGATCGACACAGAGATACTCCTTAAATGCATGTATATGAATAAAATATATTCTTACCACGATCTTTGAATATGTTAAAGCTTGCACTGACATTAGGATTAGAACCTTTAAAGTTTCGCTTGAGGATGACTCCTTAAGAATGTCAAAGAATTGTGCATTAAGTATTTCTTTAAAGTTAAAATAAATATTAAAATATTATATGTTTTCAATTATCAGTTAATCACGTCCAATGAAAATCCGAAATACAATTTGCTTAAATAATAGCTCTATGTAATGTAACAGATGATCAGCTTGAAAACTCGCATGCAGAAAATAAGTTAAATAAAGCTGTGATATGAAATATAAGATTAATATAAGCTGTCCTTAGACAATTGTATTTTATATATTCAAGATAAATTTGAATGCAGCCCAATTTACCGATCTATGATCCAGATATATCTATGATATATATAATTACCTATACGGTGTCTAGTTTAGTTATTTATATTATATTATAATTGAACTTTTAGGGTTTAACAAAGTTGGAGTTGAAGCTGTGAGCTCTCCCTTAGATCGTTCCGGCATGTCCGTCGCTTCTATGTATACTATATAATATTTTATAGGGTATACAATTCTATAGTCTTGTTTGGTGCTGTTGCTCAGCTCCCTGGTTGCCTTTCACTGGCGGCGCTAGATGGCGCCACACGCCAGTGCTAAATTGAATAAGCGGCCTCCCAGGACAGACAGGAAGCAATACAACAACGCACACCCACACGCCCTGAGACACACACCCAGGCACACGTGTGCCTTCCTTGTGTGTGTGTGAGTGTGTGCTAGTATGTCTGTGGAGAAGAGGCAAAAGTTATGTAGTGCACTCGACGCTACCTTCCTTTATGGGCGCTTGTTTTTCTTGCCATTTTCCTCTTCATCTCTCTTTTTTTCTACTTTTTTGGGTTGCTTTGAATTTAATGGAAAATTTATTGACGACATGCCGCTTAGTCGTTTGACTTAGACTTGGACTTTTGCCACACAGCATTTCCCCCAGCACCAGCTCCAGCTCCAGTTCCAACCCCAAGCGCAGCAATAGCTGCTCTATCATGTGTGCAAAACTTTTCGCATTGGGGTTTTATGAACTAGCCCATGCCCTCACTCGACTCAGCTAAATAGCTGCGGATATTCGCGAGAGTATGTCTCTGCGACATCGAAAGGGAAACGATGTGAAATTGTTTGCATTGATTGATTGTTAAATGCTTTTAGCCAAGCCGTTTGGCATTTGACAACGGGTAAAGCTTCAAAGCAAATACTCAGAGAGACTCTGTGGAGACGGGTCGTGAGAATCGGACAGGCTGCAATAAGTTGAGAATTTTGTTTCAAGTCGCGCTGCTTACCAACTTGTTCACTTACCATAAATTAGAATTATAATTTCTGCTTAGCCAAATCAACGACGCAATAAGCTCGCAATGGCACACACACATGCGAAAGGGCTATATAGTCGAAAGTCAAAGAGCGCAGCAGAACGGATCAACCCCCAAAAGGCAGCATAGAGCCAAGGGTGGATGTGGCCAAAAAGTTTTCTCGCGTGTTTTGCCAACTTTAATATTTTATATTCCCGATTTTCTTTATGGGATGTGGGATGTGGCCTGTGGCGTGGAAGACCCGCCCAACCCAACCTGCGCCCCTACAGCCCAAAAACTCTTTAAGGACCCTCGGAACTCAACAAGTTCTCGGGCTTTTGGCTAAGGACACGCCCGCACGTTTGCCCATTAGTTTATGATTATTGCAGTTTGGCAAGGGATTTTCATAGACTGCAGCAGTTACTCACCTGTTGTCGGCAACTTGGTCAGCGTCGGTTGTCCATTGTCATCGCTCAGCAGCAGCAGCAGAAATTCAATTAATATAATGACAAAAATGCGTCGATTGTAAAACAAAAACATTGCAATCTGGCGTTAATTTCCGGTTGTTTCTCCAGTTTCGGGCAGCTAACCGCAATCGCTTTTATCTCGTTCTCGGTGTATGATTAATATAACGAACTGGACTCTCGGCTCGTTGTCTTCAATTACTTCGTTATTTTTGAATGTTTCTCTTAAGTGCATCTTCTCACAGTTGCTTGCATTTTATGCATTAAATGGGAACACACGCATTTACATTGTTTATGTGCGCCTTTTCACGACTCTTCTTTGCATTTTCAATCTAAAAATCAACAATCTTTAATCTCTCTGTCTCTCTCTCACACACACACAATGACGACGACTCTGCCACGCCACGCACACAAAAGTATGCTAATATATTTTAGCTACGCTTATGAAACGTGCATAAATATTTTACGTGTGCAACAGTGCGTATGAGCAATTTACGTAATAGGCCGCAAAACACTGGCGCCGCTAACGGCGCCAGCATCAAAATGTCATTTGTCGTCAACGTCGGGTATTCCTAAATTGATGGCCATGGGCTTTACTTTATCGCTGCTTGAGGGTTGGCCAGCCAAAGTTCTTCACAGAGATAAATGGGCTAGAACTGAATTACTGTATCTAGTATTTATTATAAATCGTGAGCCTATCTATGAAATAATAGACCTTGAAATAGATTTCCGGAATTACATATTGATTCCAAACACTTATAACATTAAGTGAGAAAACATTGCGCCAAATATTTAATATAAACTGCAACTTCTTTTTGTATTATGAAAAAGAAAGAGATATAAAAAATAAATAAAATTATTATTTAAACATAAAAGTTATAAAAATATTACATTTTACTCAATTGAAAAAATAATATTATTTTTATTTTTAAAATAAACCATTTTATTTATTTATTTACTTTTCTTTTTTAATAATTAAAATACTCTTTTTTTTTAGCATGTATAAAATGTATTTAAGATTCATTGAAAAAATAATTGGATTTCATTCTAGAACGCATTAAAGCATACAATAATAGCTAATCCTTTCTTAATACGCAAAATAAGCCGCAAAATACTGTCGCCTTGCTTTCTACTTCTAGTTGATGGTCATTATTATTATTATGTTTCGTTCCACTAATGCGACTCTAACAAGAAATCTTTGATTCTTATTCACTCGCTCCTGGCGCTTCATTGTCATCATCATAATAGCTCTGCGGCGTCGTCTGATGATGCCATAACAGATGGGGTATACTATACGCATGTATTTCAATTTCAGCAGCAATACTTAAGACAACAAGTACCCGAAAAGCGCGTGCATAGATGTAGATACATATATACATACATACATATGTATATGTATAGAAAGATTTCTAGCTAGAGTGCACGAATTCGCGCGGCAAAAAAGTACAAAAATAAAGTATGAAGAAAACGTCGCATAAATGAATGCTAAAATATATTTCGGCAGTGCTGACAGCGCCATTATTATTGTTGTTGTTGTTGTTGGTTCAGCTACTATCAAAGGCTTTGTACTCAAAGTGAGCGTGAGAGAGATAGAAAGAGAAAAAAGTACAAATAAAGCAGATGGCGACGTTGGCAGCGACCGCGACTGAGGCAGCGACGCTAACGCAGCAGCCAGTGCCAGCCATGTGTGTGTGTGATATTTGCTGTTGCAACGGTATTTTTGTATTCTTTTGTTTAACTTTTTACACTCTGCACAATATAATATATTTTATAAATCAAGGCAAAAATGCAGAGCCACGCATTCAAATTATGTTTCCATTTTTTTGTTCTTGTTTAGTTTTTCGTGGTAAAAATGTAATATTGGTTTTTATTGCGTAAAGTTTGTTCTTTGTTTAAATTTTGTATTTATTGCCATGGCCAACGCATTTATGGGTTTGAAAAAGTTTTTAACAATAAGCAAACAACGGTTTTCGCCGTGGTTTTGCTGCCGGCAGCAACTGCAAACAACAAAAAATTGCCACGCTCAAATTGAGAGATAAGGAAGAAGCGCAACGGAAATCATATCGGGGTAGTTGAGCATTATATAAAACAAATTTGACTATGCGAAATACACTCAGACACAAATACACAGGCAGACACATACAGCCAGACATACACTCACACATGGGCAAAAGTTTGTTTTGTGCTGCGGATGCCGGTCGAAATTGAACGACGACGCAAATTTCGATTTCCTCAAAATTCTACCTTGTTGTGCCTTCTATTATGCTTATTCTTCGTGTTCTTATATCTTCATCATCGTCACTCAAATACTTCATTATCACGAACGTTAAGCGTCGTATACATTTTGTACATTTGTTTGCAAAAACGACAACAGCGGCAGCGCCGGCATTGGCAGCGGCAGCGCAGCTTACTAAGCTTTTTCTGAGCATCCATATTCGCATAAGCAACAGCAGCCCACTCTCACTTTGGCTCTGGTCCTCTGCTGATGCTAACGCCAACGCCGACTTCGCACAGTGATTTACATGCTCAAAAAATAGCTAAGCAAAATAGTTGGCCATTAAGTGATTATTATGGTTAAATACAACACAAAGAATACAATGCACACTTCAAGTACATATATACAAGTATATGATATAATAATGATTTTAATAAATCTCATATATCATAAATTATTTATTTTACGTTTCAAAGAAATTAAATTGTAAGCATTTTTTCCAAACCATAAATAAATGAATAAGACTTTGTAGTTGATATAATAATTTAATAATTTGCATATATGATAAGTAATAGTGTATTTGAATTACGCTATCAATTTACTGGGTTTGATTTGATTTGACTGCAACTATATAAATGTACATAAACATATCTGTGAACATGGATATATTACTATTTGAATCAGTTAATTTATATGAAGCTTAAATATAGTAAGACAGTCAAACATAAAAAAATAAAAATAAAACATAAGGAAAATGTGATTAACAATTTAGTCTTGGTAATTTATTATTTCATATATGATCTGTGGTAGTAAATTTATTACTCTTCAAGCTTAGCAATTTTCTAGCTTTAAAATATTCGACTGCAACTATATAAACTTATATGACTCTATTTTGTGCTAGTCTGAACCTGTATTGCAATTGGTTCTATTAGTTTTTAAATCAATTTGTTGCACTGTGCGTGTCGCTGCTGTTTTGCTCCTTGTTTTTGCTACGCTTTCGCTTTGTGTTTGTGCGCCGAGCTTTAGCTTTGGCTTTGCCTTTGCTTGCCTGCCTACTACAACCGCCGCTGTTGCTTTCATGGCCTTGTGTGGCTGTTGCTGTTCTTGGTGTTGTTGTTCTTGTTTGTGTTATTGCCTCGTTTGTCACTGTGTGCGTGCGTGTGCTTTTTTGTTCAACGGCTGCCGCTGATGCTGCCTTTGTGACCAGGCCGAAGAACTACTACTGTACTTGGCGGCTTTCGCAGCCGCAGTCGCCGCCGCAACAGAAACAGCAGCAGCTCTCAGTCGTGTGCTTTATTGCGTTTTACATCCTTTTTTGTTTGGCATCTTTGCCTCTGCGCGTTTATCGTCGTTTGTTTGCATGGAATTTCGCATTTTAAAATATTCATTTCAATATTTATATTTATTGCCTTCCCCCTCGCTCACGCACACATTGTCTCATTGTCACGGCGGAAGCCCCGTCGGCATACATTGATTTGTTTTTGTTGGGATGCCTTATTATGTCATAATTTATTTGCAACAGGACACAGAAAATTAACAATGCCGGAATTTACGACAGAAGCAGCTAATAATTAAACGCATTTTATTTGATTCGCAGCATACAAACATGGCCCATGTGTCTCCATTATTTCTCTCGCATTCACTATATTTCGCTCGATCTCTTTCTAAATGCGTGCGTGTGTGCGTGTGCACGCACTGCACCGGCTTTTGTTGCCGCCATCGCCGGTGCCTGCTACGCCCGCACACGCTGCTGACGCCATAGCTTCGTTTTGCTTTGTTACTACCTTTGTTGTGTTTTTTGCATTTGCGCTTTATGTTTGTATTTCGCAGGCTCAGCCTATCAATTCTTGTTTATTTGTAATTTTTGCACATACACGCACACACACACAGAGAGAGAGAGAGTCAAACAAACACATACAAAACTCTGACGCACGCTTGAACATTCTGCGACATTAGCAACGACCGCTGCCGCCGCTTAAATCAACAAATTACAATTATTTTCACTGTCGCTTTCGGCATTATTTGCAGTTGGTTTATTTATTTATTTTTATGCATTGTTATTTGCTGCTTCATGACACTTTGCGGGCTTATTAACAATAAAATATATGCACACACAGATACAAATATTCGTCAACGCCAATCGAAGCGGCGCTTCAATATTTACAACGCTCTGCACTGACAATTAAAATGCTCGAACTCGAACTCGCGACGACGCCAGCGAGCAGCAAACACGTCCAAACAGTTTGTACGCCATTCGTGTACTGGGAGCTTTGGTTCGAACTGGCGCTGCCGCTGTCATATTCGCACACACTAAACATACGCGCGCCGCACAGAGAGCAGTCGCACACACATACTTGTGAGCTTGCATTTGCCGGCGACGTCGCCGTCAACGTCGGCGTGAACGTCTACGCCGACGTTGACGTCAACTTTTGTTTTTGTTTGCGCTGCAAAAAGAAGAAATAAATTTCAATGGCAGCGTCAAAAGCTTGTCTCCATGAATGAAAGTTTGCCAGAAGCGAAACGGAAGAAAAACGATGCACAAAATAAACTGATACAATGCCGATAACGTTGCCAGACTTATCGCTCAGATACATATGGAGTTTTGTAAACATTGCATTTTCAAATATTTCTGAATTACTTTCAAAGTAAAATAGTTACTGAAAAGACGTATGTATTTCATTAGCAAATTAGAAAAAGTGGTTAATCAAGTTAAAATATATTCATATCTATAAATTTTCAAATTAATTGTTTAAACATCAACACATAAGTATTCAACTAATTGCAGAAATGTCTTAAATTTAATTATTTATTTATTACTTAGTGTCTTTGTCTTTGCATGTCAACTAACTTGAATACATTTATCGATATACGATATCATATTGTAGAAGCACTGATACGCCTAATATAGCATTGAGCTTTTTGCTGCGCATTACTTGAGCGCGCATATTGAAACAAGCAACACCGTCAATTCATCAAAATAAAAACAAAATTATCTAGTTTTATTGAAATGTCCAATATGTACTTGATTTATTGGGCGGTCACACTACATAGAGTTTACGAACTGTTTTTTTTTTACAAGTGCAATTATGGGTATTAATTTAATTGCTTCACTACGTAAATCAAAAAATTGATTTTGAATATGGAGTTAGATTTGCGGATCCTTGGTTTAGGATAAACTACTCCGAGTCGGATCGCGGTGAGCGTGTCGACTGCTTCTTGGACTTTTTATGCTTGCGCTTCTTGTTTTCGTGACTGCTGCCACGACTCTCGCGTCTCGTGCGACTAGCTGTCGGTTCATCCTGGTCGCGTTCTTCCTCCTGCAGCTTTTTCAGGGTCTCGGCCTTCAGGCGCTCTAGCTCGTTTAGCTCCCGTGTCGTGCGCTCCTTTTCGAGCTCGTCCTGGCGCTGCTTCTCAGCTCGTCTCTCCTCTTCCTTGGCGATCTCCTTGCGCATATGCTCTTTAAGCAGCAGAGCCGCCTCGGCGCGCTTTTGCATTTTCTCGCGAGCAGCTTTGTCCTTATCCTCGGACTCAACAGCAGACATAGCTGAGGATCCCTTGGCCGAACTCCTGTCCCGCGAACGACGTTGCTGAGGTGAACGTTGGCTTCGCCGCGGACGACTGTTACTGCGCGAGCGGCTATGTCCCCGGCGTCCCCTGCTTCCACTTCTTTTGCGCTCCGGCGATGCATGGCGCCTGCGATTCGGTGACTCCCGTCGCCTTCGCTCTGGCGGCGAGTCACGTCGCTTGCGTTCCGGCGACTCTTGGCGCTTCCTTACGGGTGTCTCTTGGCGCTTCCTTACGGGCGACTCTTGGCGCTTCCTAACGGGCGACTCTTGACGTTTCCTCTCGGGCGACTCTTGCCGCTTTCGAGCAGGCGACTCCTGACGTCGGCGCTCATCCGATTCCTGCCTGCGTCCACGACTGCGTGAACGCTGGCGTTGGCGTTCTCTGGAACGGCGCCGCTCCACAGGTGAGCTGCGAGTGCGTATGGGTGATAACGGGAACCGATTGCGGTACTCATTATCCGGAGACCGTTGGCGGCGCTCTCGATCGGCGAAGGGATTGCGACGGTTGCGGTTGAGCTGATGCTGACCCATGTTGTTATTGTTAGTGTTATTATTGTTGCTGTTGTTGTTGCCATGGCGCCTAGGAGGTGAACGCTGCTGGCGACGACCCGGCGATCGTCTGCGTTGAGCGGAACGGGAGCGACTCCTATGGCGATTGCGAGAACTGGAACGTTCCCGACTGCGTTTGGGTCTCTCCCGCTCACGAGGCTTGTCCTCGGCTTTGCGCTCGTCGCGTTTGTTGCGATTCTCGGCTGGCGATTCGGCGACCTTTGTAGGGGCTGCTTTAGACTCGCTATGCTTCGGGAGGGGTTTGCTGGTCTCCGGCTCCGACTCGCTTTCCGTTTGCTGCTCATAGTCCAGGGCGTTCATATCTACCGATTTGCGGCGCTTTGGCGGTGCTTCTTCTTTGGGTTTCTCTTTCTCGCGCTCCTTCTCGTGGTTATCCCTTGTTGTCTTACTGCGCTCCGCATCCTTATGGGCATGATAGTCGCCGCTGTGCTTGGTATTGGCACTGTTGCTGCTGCTTGTCTGCTTCTGCTTCGAGGGCGACTTCTCGGGCGTCACCTTGCCGCCGTATGTGCTGGCGTGCGACAACTCAAAGAATGACTTTTTGGGATCCTTGGAGGCCTCCTCGTGCCGCTTCTTGCGCTCTTGCTCACGCCGTCTCAGCTCCTCGTCGCGCTGCTTGTTCTCCTCCTCAATGCGCTCCAGATCCGACAGCTTGATGGTGCGCTTCTGTGCATGTTTCCAATGCGGCGGTGTAATACTCTTTGATCGGCTGCGCGATGGTGTGCGGAAGCGCTGTGAATTGAATTGGATTGAATGATATTGAGGCTTAATCTGTATATAAACCACCATATTTGCTATACTAAATGCTTACAAAGACGCCACGTCCTTTGACAATGCGTCCGCTGCGCGAGGTCGGCACCTGTTTCTTTGACCAGCCGAAGGCGTTGCGATTGCGTTCTCTGCCTCTATCCCGATCATCACGTTCACGATCGTGATCACGCATCCTGTCACGATCGCGATCACGATCGTGTTCACGTTCACGCTGGCGCACATCACGCGAAGCATCACGTCCGCCGCGCTCATGCGAACGTGATCTCTCGGCGCGCATCAGGAATTTGTTTGAAACCTTTATGAAAAAAAAAATGAAAACAAAAATCATTAAAGCGAAGCAAGAAGAAGGAATCCACTAATTGAACTTTATATAAGTATCAACTCAATATAGTCAATAATCAACGATTCGAACTAGATATATATTGACTATATAGAATATAGGCAATATCATTTCAAACTATTTATGGGCCTCTTTGTACCTCTGGTATGTCGTTGGGATCAATTTTCGTCAATGTGACCAAGGGATGTATTTCGCCTTCCTCATCGGAGTGCTCCCGACGTCCATTTCCATGCGCAGCACGTCCCGAATCGCTGCTGCAGTAGTTAACAAAGCATATTAATTGAGGTAAGTAATTTCTTGATTCATGCACATACTTTTCGCTGTCGCTAGATTTGGACTCCTTGCGTGAGCGTTTCTTTTTGAGCTTATCCTTGCGCTGCTTAGCCACCAGCTCATCAATGTCGCTTCCTTCCGATTCGTCCGTGGCCGTTGAACGCTTTCTGCGTTTCTTTTCCTTTTTGGCTGCTAATTAGGCAAAATAAATTGATAAATTATTATTATAGATTCGCAGTTGATTCAGCATCGGGCTCACTCTTTGTTTGCTTGACTAACTCCCCACAGTTGGCAATGGCGGCATCCTGCAAGGGGCGCGAGTTACGATCAACGGGCAGATCCTCTAATTGACGCACCAAATCCTGACCGGATATAACCTGACCGAATACAACATGGATACTGCAAGTAGAAAATATTAAGGAATTAATATGAATTAAGATAACTAAGTTAAGATTGAGGTTAATTAAACTAGCTTAAATTTTAAAGTAATTAATATAAAATAATTATGATTATACAATCATTTTCTTTTCTATACCCTGAGCTCATTGAAAATGGGAAATCAGGGTATAAAGGTTTTGTTAAAAGTATGTAGCAGTCAGAAGGAGGCGTGGCAGACCACATAAAGTATATAAATTCTTGATCAGGGTGACGAGAAAAGTTGTCTGTCCGCTTGTATGTACGAACGCGTCGATCTCGGAAACTAAAGAGCAAGAGACGAGGTATACGAAAATCGGTATTCAGAAAATAGATAACTATTTGCGTTTCAGAGTTATCGATTTTAACATTTATCGAGAATCAGTTATCAAATTATATCTTGTTCATCTTTAGAGTTAGTCTCCAACTCTTTTGCATATACATAGATACTAATTTAATACGATTTTTGATACCGGCACCAAATTGGCCCCTATCCCCCCAATTTGAAAAAAAAACGTAATTCAAATACCACGGACTTGCAATTGGCAAATAGACACATTTTAGTGTTATTATTATATTCTGAAAATTTCTTGACCGTCTCGTCCGTATAGAAATCGATTTATAAGCGACCAATATATAACCCTTCTTCTTTCAGTTTAATGTAAAGTTTATAGGACAGAAATTAATTGGATCAAGGAGGTATAAGGTATACATATATCTACGGAGAACTTCAAAAGGAATACTTGATCTAAATTTTCTATGTTGCTCTTTTAATTATACTTTTAGTTTTGTCTAGATGATTATTTAATGAAATATTTACAAATTACGGTCTTGCTGCCTTTTAATGCAATTTAATTTGAATTGAAACGTTTTTAGGACTATAAACGGTTAAAGCAATTGAATTTAAAGCAAGCAACGAGAATGATATTACAGGAAAGTTTGAAATTCATATTTGATTTACTTTAGGTCAAGACCAAATCAGGTTAGTTTTTAGCCTTTATTTCGAGCTTTAGCTACTTAACCAATATATATATTTGTATGCTTAATCAACTATGTTAATCAAAGTTTACTTACTTGTCCAAGTGTGGCGCAGGCTGTGTTGTACTACAATGAAAAACAGAAGAGAAGAAAAATATTCTTTACACAGTGCAAACATTGTGGTTGGTAGGCGAGATTTGTTGTAGTTTTCTATTGTTGTTGAGTTGTTGTTGTTGTTGCTGTTGTTGTAGTAGCTGCAGTTGCTGCTGCTGCTGCTGTTGTGGTTGTTGTATTTTAGGGCGATGCCAGGCAAACTAAACGATATCAGATGGAACACTGCAACTGGAACTGGGTGGCCCCCAGTTTGATTAGCCGTCGCCTGGACACATCTCATCGATTGGGCCTAATGTTCGATAACAGCGGTTAGCTGTTGCACTGTTGTTGCCCTCTGTTGCTGTTGTTGTTGTTGCTGTAGTTCTAACTGTAGCCGATGCATAGTTGCCAAGGACAGCCGCACGAAGAAGGGTTCAGTGTGAGGCCTCAGCTACGCGTCAAGGTGCGCACCCATAGACAATACACACTTACACTTACAGACACACACACCCGACACACACACACGCCCACGCCCACGCCCACGCACACAAAGGGGGCGGCAAGGGGCGCACGTGCACTTAGGTAGGCCGGCTCTTGGGTTGGAGAGGGGGGAGTGAGTCGTTGTCGATGTCGATGGGCGGCTCAGTCCGCTGGTCAGAGATATTGCATACACTCGCTATGCGGCTATACGGCAATAGATCAATGAACAACAACAGAACTTTAAATAGATATGCAAAGTACAGAGTAAAAGAATTTTAACGTATTTATGATAGTTCATAGTTCATATAGATTGCTGCAAGAGAAACTTTAACAACTTTCACAGGGTTTGATTAGGAAATGGATGCAATTAGTACGATCCCAGCGGAACGCAGCCCACTTACATAAAGAACTGCGAGCCGTTCGTATTCTTGCCACGATTGGCCATCGACAACAGAAAGGGGCGATCGTGCTTCTTATCAAAGCATTCGTCTGTAAGAAATGAAATTGTTTAAAATATTATTAAATAATCGCTTCAGTAAAGTATTACAGATAATAATTCTAATCGAAAATGAAGTAAAACTATTTGACTGCGAGACCCATGTATCCTTTAAAGATATTAAATTGCTAGACTTTTTACTGTCTATAAAAGATGCTTACAAAATTAAGTAAAATTATAGAATTGCTTTGTTGTCGGTATACTGCATACAACAAATACTTTAGACGCTTATTCCTAGATGGATCATCTTCATGCAACTTTCAGAATATATTAATGGCATTCAAATGTGTGTATTTGCCAAATTTCAAGTCTCTAGTATTTGCAAAGAGTTTTTTCAAATCTGCGTATCCATAATATCTATCTAAATATATAAATTTGAAGTCCCTAGCTAAAACAGTGTAGAAGTTATGCTTTAAAAAAAATGGAAACGAATTCTCGATTTTTTATCGATAATTTGAAATTGGGATGAGTTAACGAAAAGAAAACAGAACAAACTCGTACTGCGTAACTAACATACTAACATGCTCTAGCTCTAAAAAATGTGATAAATTCAATATAAACCTCTAAATTAATAATCATATACATATATCAATCTCATTATTCAATTCAAATGGTTCTTAAAATACTAAAGTATTTGTACTATTTTTATGACTGCAGCTGTTTGTATATGTCATACTATAAAGAGAGATTTAGATAATTAAAGCATAATTAAAGCATTATATTTATACATAAACAAATAATAAGTAAACTATAATAAACAAAATATAAAGTACATATTCAATATTTCAGAATGAAATAATTCATTCTGCTTATATTCTCTTAGTATTTACTGCCTATTAATACATATTTAATATACATTTTATATTATATTAAAAATTAGGTATATATTAAATACTCGAAAATACTTAAAAAGGTTTATTTTATCTGTTTTTTTATTTATTACTTATTGCAAGTGATAAATATTAATTTGCTTTAATACATTGACACACATCTTGAATATAATTATTATATTTTATGGTCACTAAAATTAAAAGACACACATTAGATCAAATTAATTGATAGGGCTTTGTATGTATGCACATATAAATACAAACATACACATACACAAGCGCACATGCAAACATGTACACACACACACGCACACTGACGCACGGCCGCCAAAGAGAGAGAGAGAGAGAGCTGGAGACTTACCCTCGAATGTGCCGCCATAAATTGATTCGCCACCGGTACCGTTGCCTGCGCTAAAATCGCCCGCCTGCACCATGAAATCCTTGACCACACGATGGAATATGACACCTTTGTAGTGCAGCCGTTTACCGGTGACATGTCCGATGCCCATTTCGCCCGTGCACAATGCCCGAAAATTCTCAACCGTCTTGGGCGCTACATCGCCAAACAGCTCGAAAACGATGCGACCGACGCTCAGGCCGCCGAGCGTTATATCGAAAAAACAACGCGGCCGCGTATTGCTCACCGCGTCCCGTTTATTTACCGTCATATTTTCAACTAAATGCAATCAAATTTTTAAGCTTTTAATCTGTTAAGTTTTCTCACGTTGCACAACTTTTTCTTTTCTATTTTTTTCTCTTCAGTGATGAACTCTGCGTTTGCGAATGAGCAGGGCTGGCAACACTCTTGAAGAACTTTTTTTATGACAGGGCTGCAAGCTGTACTGCTGATGCAGCCATGTGTTCAAATGAATCACTGGTTCCGCTCGTTGATAGATTTATAAAATTAATATTAATGCACAAGGTATTTATTAAATGATAAATAGATAAAAATAAGATTAAAAAATAGAGAATTGTGAAAACTGCTTTATTTGTATTTTTTATATAATAAATAAATAAAAATAAACCCCATAGTACAATTCTTAATCATAGCTAGTTACATTTTTATTAATTTTGTTTATCTGTGCCCTGCTTATCTCAATGTCCAGTTATCTCAATGCAGTTAAGAAAGTAAATAATTATTCAAAATATATGAGTTCTTAAATATTTATTTATTCTAATTGCACACAATAAACTTTAATAAAATAAAAAACAATTGCAATTAATGTTTTCAAAGATATTTTAAGGACAAAGTAATGTTAAAAAAAAGATAGAAAACAAATAAATTCAGTATACAAATTCAAATGTTCTGCCTAATTACATGTTTTTTTTTTTTATTTATTATCTATACTGTTATCTGAAGTATATTTATCATATTTTCTGTGGGATATCTAAATTAAGTAGAGTAAATAAGTTATCAGAAAAATATATGGGTATACAAATATATATATATATATTTTCTTTTAATTGCACAGAATAAAGTTGAATAAAATAAAAAAAAAATGCAAGTTTTTTTTTTTTTAGATTTTTAAAAAGACTTTTGAGGACAGAAACAAAGTGCTCAATTGATATATAAGTTTGTAAGTATGTATGTACGTATATATGTAAGTATGTATAACTTTTTAACTTAGGCTAAATATGTAGTATATATTTTTATAAAAATACATAGAATACATAGCGTTCCATGCCAAGCGGTCAGTAAAATGGAATTCTTGTGTGAAGTCGGGTGGTCGTGGTCCAGAGGGGGAGCAGGGTTGGGTAGTTCCCGGCCTACTCCACGGTCACGGACTTGGCCAGGTTGCGTGGACAGTCGACATCGCAGCCACGGAGCACGGCAATGTGGTAGGAGAGCAACTGCATCGGGATGACAGTGAGTATGCCCTGCAGGCAGTCCACGGTGCGGGGTATTTGGAGGGAGCGCGTCGAGAAGGCCATCGTCTCGGTGTCGCCCTCCTCGCAGATGATGATGGGTCGTCCCTTTCGCGAGGTGACCTGCTGCAAGGCGTTCATGCACTTGGTGTAGACGGGATCGCGGAGCACGATCATTAGCACGGGCATCTCGTCGTCGACGAGTGCGAGCGGACCATGCTTCAGCTCGCCGGCGAGAATGCCTTCGCTGTGCATGTAGGTCAACTCCTTGACCTTCAGGGCGCCCTCCAGGCAGGTGGCAAAGTTGAAGCCACGCCCCATGATCAACAGCGATTTGTGCTGGTAGAGTTCCTTGGCCAGCTGCTGCACCTGCGAGTTCAGCTGCAACACCGTCCGGATATGCCTGTCCAGCTGCGATAGTCCCGCGATAATCTCCAGACGGCGCTGCTGCAGCGACAGCCGATCCTCGGACATGACGAGGGCGAACATCACCAGCGAAATGAACTGCGAGGTGTAGGCCTTGGTGGAGGCGACGCCGATCTCTGGTCCTGCATTGATGTGGACACCGCAGTGCGACTCCCGACAGATGCTGCTGCCCACCGTGTTGGTGATGCCCACGATCAGAGCTCCGCGCTGCTTGCAGTAGCGTAGTGCCATCAGCGTATCTGCCGTCTCGCCCGACTGTGAGATGAAGAAGCATACATCGTCTCGGTAGATGGGCGTATTCCGGTCCAGGAAGTCTGAGGCCAGCTCCACCATGACCGGCAGCTCAGTGAGCTCCTCCAGCAGCTGGCGCGTCGCCACGGCACTATGATAGGAGGTGCCGCACGCGATGAGCATGAGGCGACGGCAGCGCTTGATCTCCGGTATGTACTCCTTGATGCCGCCCAGGACAACGGTTTGGGTGTCGAAGCGGACGCGGCCTCGCATCGTATTGACGACCGATTCGGGCTGCTCAAAGATCTCCTTGAGCATGAAGTAGTCGTAGTTGCCCTTCATGATCTGCTGGATCTCCATTTTGAGGGTGATGATCTCGCGGGCGTGCGGATCATCCGAGGATTTGTTGAGCCGATGGATACTCAGTGTGCCGTCACGCTTCACGGCGGCCACATCATCGTCCTCCAGGTAGATAACACGATTCGTGTGCTCAATCACCGCCGAGGCATCGGAGGCAAAGAAATACTCCACCTCCTTGTGCTCCAGTGGCTGGAATTCCGCACTCACATCCACGTTGCAGGCGCGGCCGCTGGGCAGCAACTGGAATTGGGGCTGACCATGCGGACGATGCGCCTTAGTGTACAATATGGGCACATGATCTGTAGCCAGCTTTGTCTTGGCCTTGATCCCGACAAGCAGCGGTGAGCCACGACGCGAGGCGACGCACTCGCCCGGGAAGTGCTTAGACTTCAAGGCAATGGCGAAGGCGCCTTCGATCTGCTGTATGGCCTGCTCGACTAGCTCACCGAAAGTGTAGCCCGGGTGCGTCTGCCAGAGATGATGCACCAGCTTGGCAATCACCTCGGTGTCCGTGTCCGACTCGAAGACGTAGCCGCGCTTCTCCAGCAGTGTCTTCACATCCTTGTAGTTCGTGATGATGCCATTGTGGACAACCACAAAGCTGTTCGCCTCGTCCGAGCGCTGCGGGTGAGAGTTCAGCTCGGAGGGCACACCGTGGGTGGCCCAGCGGGTATGCGCAATGCCAATGTGTATGTCCACGGGCTGGTCGTAGCCAGCGCCCTGGCACTGCTCCGCCAGAGCATCCTCCAGAACCTTGACCTTGCCTGTGCGTTTCACCATGAGAATGTCGTGGGAGTCGTCGGGTGCATCGATGGCCAGGCCGGTAGAATCATAGCCGCGATATTCCAGTCGCTTCAGACCCTGCACCAACAGCTCGAGCACCTGCTGCCGAGACTTGGGCGTCAAATAGTTCAAATAGGCGAAGATTCCGCACATTGTTCAATTGTTGCTTAATTCGGGTTTTCCTTGCTGCTCAATAGTTATTGGCCACGTCGACTGCGCTCTGCTTCTTAATGGGGGCTGGTTGACAATGCTAAACTGGCGATTCCGCGGAAATTTTTACTGCGAGTGATAAATTATCACACAACTCACACAAACGCACGCAACAACAGCTGACGTGCGCAATGTAAACAAAAGGCGTTGCATTCGCTGGTTTTTGTTGTTGTCAAAGGGCGCTGCTTACGTAGCACATAGTGCAGGTGTTCAGCAGTCATAAACCACACACACAATACTTAATTTTTATTTTTTTTATTAAAATACATTTTTTTTTTAAATAAGAGAAACAAATCCAGTAGTATTTACAGCGTTGCCATCTAAACAAATATTTTAGCTTAGCGTGAATGGCAAACGGTCTATCGATATGCACCACTTCGATACCAACAACAGCCCTGCTCTTTTCCTTTTCGACCGCGACGGGTAAAAAACCACATGTCTTGCTCGGTATCCGAGATTTATTGAAATTATGCTGCATAGTGCTGTTAAAACATAAACAAGTGCTTATCGTGTCAACCAGTAACTAAATAAAATTGCGATTTGTGACAATCTGTGTAAAATCGTTGCATTCGAGCTAATTCGTAACCAAAAAAAAAAAAACGGTTCTAACTACCACAATCCACCAGCGCGTGAGTGAGCGAGCGAGAGCAAGTTACGATACGAGTGCAAAGAGTACGGAAACCGCAAAGCAAAGCATACGAAATAAAAACAACAACAACGGCAGCAATAGCAGCGCAGCTCATACGTGAAACGTTAGCAAAGCAACGAGCAAAGCAGAAACTGTCGAATTGTGTATCAATTTTGTTGTTCTTGCTCTCTCGAGTTGTGTTCCGTCGACTTGCCACACACACGTTGTGATTTAATTTCTTGGTGCGTAATTTTTATTTATCTGTGAATGAGAAGATTGTTGTGTATGCATGTATATATACAATGTTTGTGTCTTTCTGAAATTTGAGCTAGTAGAATAATATTGCCGCAAGCATTGGCAAGGGCAGGCAGGGATCTAGCAAGCTGCAGAAACAGCTGTTCACTGCTCAGGGGTGCATTAAATGCAAGCGTTGTTGTTGCATAACCACATTTGCGGCTTCCTTATAAGTTTGTTATCTATTTCGTTTATTATTACTTATTCTTTTTATTAATTTTGAATAATGAGCTGTGTTTTTGGTATTGCGTCGCATTCCACATTCTGTTGCCGAGTCTCCGACTCTAAATGCAAAGTGAGACAAGTTGGCAGCACCGCTGTTAAGCGCTTGTTGCTCTTTGCGCTGCTGCTTCGCACTCTAGTGTGGGGGGCAATCGCGACTGTGGTTGCTGTTTCGCCGCGTCTTAACCTCACTTGTAACACTGTGTGGCTGCATAATATTCTACTTGAGTGGCGAGTTTTGTCATCATCAATTTATTGTTGCTTATTAGAAGCGTATAATGCACCGATTCTGAGGCGAAATAAAGCTAGCGACAAGAGAAAACGAAATCCAATTTGTAAAGCACCGTGAAAATTCAAATTTAAATTTGTATGTCAATTTCTGTATGTGTGGTGTTGCAGCAGCAGTTGTAGCAGTAGCAGCGCGGTGCAGAGGCTGGGGAATATGGCACTTTTGCTAGTGCTATGAACGTAAGCCACAGGCAGGTGACATCCAGTTAAAGTTTTAGCGTGTTCTCTTGCAAAGGTCGAACAGTGAATTTGATGTATGTATGAGTGAAGAAGAAGTAGTAGGTGACCAATAAATGGTGATTTAAGGCGTACTTCCCTCATTTACTTATTATTATTATTATTTTACTCGCATATTTACAGTTACTCGTTGATATTCTTTGTATCTGGCAAGGAAGCACCAAAGAGTTTCCCCATCCATTACCAACAACAACGACAGCAAAGAGCAGCCAGAGCCGAGCCACAATCTGGAGTAGTGCAACGAAAGCTGCCTACTCAGAGAATAGCTGCAACAGCAGAAGTCGCAATCGCAGCAGCAGCAGACATATAACAAATCCGAAATGTCCAGCAGCAGCAGCAAGGAGGATGCCGCAGCATCGAATGCCGGCGCTGTTACAGTTGCCGCTGTTGCTGCAACATCGAATGCGGCCACTGCATCATATGCGAATGTTGTCCAGAATTTGGACAACAAGAAGGCAGCAGTCGGCACTGCCGCTGCCATTGTGGACAACAAGGAGAATCAACCGAATTTGAAGTCGCTCAAATCGTGGAGTGAGGAAACCGCCGCTGCTGAGGCCGCCATCGAGGAGTCGCCCAATGTAGGCGAGAAACGTGCCGCCGCTGGCGGCGACAATACCGCTGAGAACTCCTCAGAACTGGATGACAATAATGACTTTTTGCCGGTGCTTTCATCGCATCATCGGCGTGATCGCAAAAAGGCGCGCAAGGATAAGCCGACGCCGCGCGAATTCCGTGAGAAAAATCAACAGCCGCTAGCTGGTGGCAGTGGCTCTGGCCCAGGTCAGGCCCACGGCCAAAAGGCGGCACCTGGACGTCGTCTTCCCGGTGGCAGCGAAGCTGACGGACGCAAGCAAATGACCAGGCAACGTGCACCGCGCGGCAACAGTCCACGGAAAAATGCTGGCGCCCCGGGCGTTAGCGGCAGCGGCAACGGCAAGACTCACAAGGAACGCAAGTCTGATACCTCACCAACCAGTGCTAGTCTGGAGGCTAACAACAGTGGCAACGAAGCCAAGTCCGGGGACACCGATGCCCAGACAGCCGCCTCCACTGCAGCATCTCCGGCTGCGCCGCAGCCAAAACGCTTCATCGCAGCGCCGCCGCCAAAGGTTAACGCTTGGAAGGTAAGTTCGATTTGCCAGAAATTTATACTTTTAATTAAATAAAATCAGTTGGTTCGATTCTGCTAGAGGCTCCATTGCTAAATAGAACAGAATTCTTGTTACAAACTATAAAAAATAATTATCCAATAAAGAAATAAACTTATGAATACTTTTCTTCTTCTGAAGAAATATCAGACGTGCCGCTATAATAATATATGCATGTAATATGAGAGCATAGTTTCAGCTTATAGAGATTATAGGATGCATAATTTTGAATCAATAAAAAAGATAAATAATAAAGTAATAATTTAAAGCAGTTTGAGGAAAATTTTTCTTAAGATCAATTGTATGTTCCGAACTCACGACTTCACATATATAATAATATATCATGACAGCATACAGCATACAAATTTATGTTATTTATATACATATATTTAAGCTTTATATTAATATTTCGCTAAAAATTCATATATATTTCTTCTATATACGAACTTATGACCTTTTACTTATAATATAAAATGTAAAATGATATAATATATATTATATCATAAAGAATCCCTTGTTAAATACATTTTATATACATATCTTTTCATCTATGTTCAATTCTCTTTCTACTGAAGATCAATTCTAGTTTCCGAACTCCATGGCCTTGTAGGCTATAAAAACAACATAATATGCCATCAGAAAGCTCTGGTAGACAGAAGCAAAACAAATACATATTACGTAGAGAAGGTAGGGAGGAAAGCGTATGCCCATAAACGACATTGTTTTTGTATTATTTCTTGGTGATCTGTTAGTAAACAAATGTGCGTAGAATGGCGTACATAAAAATTGAGTGCAAAGCGTAATAGCTGATAAATACAACAGGAAAGCGAAAGACAACATAAAAACAACATAACAAGCGAGCAAGCAAACACGTTTTCGTCACTATCTTTGTTGATGTTGATGTTAATGTTGTAGTTGGTCGAGTTGTTATCATTTATAATCGTTTATTTATCCAAATTGTAACCGTATTTATTTACATGTGCTTGCACTAGCATTGCATAATATTCGATAGAAAAACATTTTGCCAAAACAAGCAGCAGCAGGCGAAAGCAAAAAAGAAAAAAAGCAAGCGAACTCTCAATTTGTTTGTATTTTTGTTGTTTTGTCTTTGTTTTATTTTGAATGTTTTTCGTGTGTTATGCAATACACGAAGGAGCGAAACCAACGCCGGCGATTGAATTGGCGAGCCCCAAATAAAAAATACGCCCACAACAAGAGCGAAAATAACAACAACAAGAATAAGAACAGCTAATGCGCAGGCAATCGGTTGTTGTCTTTTGATCTGTCTATTCACAGTCAGAGAAAGAGTACGAATGAAAAATAAGAAAGAATTTTTTGTTTGAATTGTATATTTCATTTATGTTCATTTTATATTTTAGATTTACTTGATTGAATTTGTTTGTTACTTGTTGAAAATTCTTTTTTATTTTGCTCTTTATTTCTTTTGCGTTTATCACACGAAAAGCGAAAGACATTGTAGAAATGTACAGTTATAAATAAATGTCAAGGTCAGCGGAGCTGGCGTTGCGTTAACGTCGGCGCAAGCGTTAGCGTCATCAAATTTTGGTTTGTTTATAAAAAAAAAAAAAAAGTAAAAAGAGAAAGACAAAGTAAACAGCGAAATACATATGTATGTATGTGATTTGGCATTAGCGTTCGAATGCAAGAGCAAAAGAGAAATAGCGTAAAGAAAAGGCGTGGCGAATGTTTGCATATGTATATATTGTGTGTGAGTGAGTGCGTAACTAATGCAGGATTTTATGGTACACCATCTCTCTCTCACTCTGGCTCCTTCTAACTATACGTTTATTAAGTTTGTTTTGAGCAGAATAATCTATTTTCTATTTGGCATATGTATATCGCATACTATTGATACTTTGTTGGCCTACAATATGCAAATCGTAGAATGCAAATGAAGCTAATTCTTCTTCTTTTTTTTTTTTTTTAAGTATTTGCGCTGTTGCCGAGGTGAACACCTTCATAGCAACAAGAACAATAACAATAGCTACTCTCGCTTTTGTTTCCGTTTGTTGTTGATGTTTTGCTTTTGTTTTTTTATTTTTTGGTTGTCACACGAGTTTTTACTTTGACTGCTGTTATTTTTTTTTTTTTTTTTTTTTTTTAACTACCGACGTCGCTGCACCACAACGCAGCGCAGCGCTGCGAATTCAAATCAAAAAGTAAGAGCAAGTAGTTGACGTGTGCCGTTTCAGACGTTCGCAACGCTCGTATCCATAAACAGCATTTCGCTTCTGACAAATTATTCCATTTGATACTGTTCAAGTATAATTAAATACTAATTTGAAAATGATTTAACAAAATTCTCTACTTAATTCTTAATCACTTCCAAGTGTCTGGCAGCAGCACGTGTCGTGTGCTTCGTAGTAGCCTGCTGAATTCACCATACTTGTGTGCCGTGGTGAATACTGAATTCGCTCTGAGACACAACGATTAATATGGAATACAAATTAGAATTATAAACACACGGAAAGACGCATTTGTATGTAAACATGAATACGAATACTTGTTGAATATCAGCAACGTTTTACGCTCTCTCTCCGTCGCTCTCTCTCACTGTGTTGTGAGCGTGTGTCTGTGCCTTCCCATCTCGTGCCGCAAAAATATACCGCAAAGACGACTTGATGTGCTCGTGTGTTGTGTAGTGTAATCAACTCGTATGTATGTATGTGCATATAGTAAAAGCAGAAGCTTTTAATTTACAGCACAACGAGTGAAAATTGACAACTTTAACGAGGAATAGCAACAAAAACAAATAAACATGAAGACGAAAGTAAATATGAAATCAACTTAATCATTTAATGAGCTTAAACAAAAGTGCTAGATCTAAATTTAAGCTCATCAAATTGGTGTCAGCCAATTTATTTATTTAGTGAATATTTTCATACATATACATGTAGGTGTGTATATAGATGTGTGTACATTTACTAGAAATTTGATTGATAAATTTCTTTTTGTTATGTGGGAGCAGATTATAATTAATAATTCATCAATCTCAATTCAAAATTGTTAAAAATATATGTATAATTTATGTTAATTACAAAAAATATAATAATAGTAATCTATAAATTAGAAAATCTTTTTCTAGCGCCACCTATGATTTCAGATTTGTTCCAGATCGTTGCATTTACATTTAATAACCGAAACAATTATACATATCATATATATTTGTATCTAAAAATATATTTACATGTATATAGCATATATATTGTATCTGAGTTCAGTCGTAACTATCGCATTTCCATTCTGCAGTGCATTTGTTTTGGTTTTAAATTTCTGTTTGCATTTTTCCTACCTTCATTGTGTCGACGTATCTTTATTGCAGTACATATGCAGATTTACTTCTGATACGCTTGATTTCCTTATACTTATTTTCTCTGTTGATCCACGTCACATCATAAAATCCACTTTTGCTTCCTTGTGCGATATCTTGTATTCTATAAAGAGGTATAAAATGCATATATGCATTTTATTGTTAATATTGTACAAAGAAAATATATGCTATATGTATTTATAGATCTGTAACAGTTACAATCTCTGATCCAATATTTATAATATACTAAAATAGGGATTGGTGTTTAATTGTAGATCTTTTCGAACTGCGCATTCAATTCATTATAATTCAAATTAAATAATTACAATTACTTTATCTATCTTGGATAATTCACTCAACACATTTTTTTATAAAAATAATATAATATAGAGAATATTTTATTTATTTTCATATAGTTATTTTTTCTATTTGTGTAAGGATGAAGCCGTTAGGTCACGTAATGTTTTGAAATCGGAATCGAAATATTAAATATCTTTCATACCTATGTCATATCATTAAATATTGACGGCGCCCCTTCAAGTCAGCACGTAATACTCTCACTCATTGTCCAAGGTTGTTGAATTAGCGATGATTAATTTTCAAATTTAAGATAAGAATTCAATATTTATACTTGTTTACTTCCAAAATTAGTTAAGATGGGCAAGCAAGAGCTTGACGATAGGTTTATTATGGTTTCGTTTAGGCTTATCTGTATTAGTTTATTAGTAGAGAATTGTCATACGTTGATTATTCCAATGAAATGAAATAATTTTTAGAAATTCGATAATAGTGATACTAATAATAATAAATAATTAATTCATCAAGACGCTTTAAGTGTATAGGATTATAATATAAATAAATACTTATCCGAGATATTTCAGTTATAACCTAATGCATCGCACAATACACAATTTGTAACACATTCCAATCAGATATTGATCACGCCAATCAGAGCAAAAATCTACCATTAAACATTTTTGTAGAATTCATTATGGTCGGTTCCTTAGGGTCGTCACGCCAACATTTTCACCCACATATACACAATAGATGTATACATACCTTCACGTTGCCTTGTGCACTGGCTCCAGTTCGTCCACTTGTTCTTATCATTTTTTTTTATACCCTGAGCCCATTGAAAATGAGAAATCAGGGTATAATGGTTTTGTTAAAAGTATGTAACAGGCAGAAGTAGACGTGGCAGACCCCACAAAGTATATATATTCTTGATCAGGGTGACGAGAAAAGTTGATATAGTCATGTCCGTCTGTCCGTCCGTCCTTCCGTATGTTTGAACGCGTCGATTTCCGAAGATACAAAGTTAGAGAGTTCATTATTTTTATGTTAGGTCCGTATATTGCACGCGCAGTACGAGTTTGTTTCAGAAATTCGATAACATGTATATTTCCAGAGTTATCGATAAACGAATTTATCGGGACCCAGTTATAAAATTCTAGCTAATTCATCTTTAGAGTTAGAGTCTTCTGCATATATATAGATACTAATTTAATACAATTTCGGTTTTTGTCAGATTTTGGATTCCGGTCCCCACTTCGGCCCACCTACTACTAGATACTAGAGACATGCAGTTTGGTTTAGCATATAGATATGAATATCATAATCATAATCTGAAGATATCAATACGATTGTCCATCTAGAAACAGAATTATTAATCATCAAAGTTTTCTCATCAAAACCCATGCGGCGCAGTAACAAAGCAGCAAGACAGCAAGACGCTTGCAATGCTTACACACATGCATACACACATACATGCATACAAGCGTAGATAAGCGTCTATGTGTGCGCGTGGTTTTGCATGCGTGCAGTTCTTGGAATATTATTCGTTCGAAGAAGGGCTCAGGGGATTTCGTAGTCGAGCAGTCTCGACTATAGGTTTCTTACTTGTTTTTTTTTTTTTTTTTTAAATAGCGTACAATCCAATAAAAACAATCTAGAATGTTGCAGTTGGGCGATGCCGACTGAATAATACTTTTTCACTGCATAATCAATAACTATCAAGAGAGTGTCTGCAGTAAGTTGACTGCTACATTTGTAAACTTTGTATCCAAGATTGTTTTTTTTCTGTCGGTCACGCCCTTAAGAGGAATACGTATATACATTAAAAAAAAAAAAGAAGCTAATTTTCGGATTTTTCTAATAGTTGCAATAATATGGTGCATGTACATTATTTATCAAGATTATATATTCATATTCTAAATTTAAATTTAGTAACACTTAATATAAAAGATTGCCCGTGAGCTGTAGTCCTGTAGATACATTGAGCAAATCGTAGCAGTATACGTTGAGGATACAAACAGCTTTTCATATATGCTCCTTTTTGTAGCCATAAAACTAATATACTCTTCTATTTTGTAACAGAGTAGAATGATCGAGAACGCTTAAAATAGCAAATAGTAAAAAGAACATTAAAAAAATGGCCATAAATTTGTTTTCGTTCGAGTGCTGACCTTTTTATTTTATTTTTTTTTTTTTACCATACAAATATATATATGTATATATATATATACTGGTTCTTAGCATTTCTATTTGTCAGCTATTAAGTGATAAGACTGGTTGGGTTCGCTGTAAGTTGTCTCCGGTCTGGCGAGCATTCGAATCGGCTGGAGGAAACCTGCTGCTATGCTCGGGCCTTCCGATTACACTCCGCTGATTTGACTTGAAGCACGTTGGCCTGCTGGAATCTTAGTTGGTTTTATAATTATCTTTACATAATGCCAATTGCGGCCGGCATTTTCGCCATACTTATTTCAATTTGCTGAAACGTAGAACGTAGAACGTAGAACTGAGCCCCAACGACTGCTAAGGGGCGGCAGATGCAGAGTGGAAAGTAGACTAGAATGTGGATCTTTTTGCACGTTTATTTTTTATTTTTGAATGTTTTGTCAGTTGTTTTTCATTCGCCTCGGATATCGACTGCGCTGTTGCTTGGAATTGTATATAAATTTGTTATATTGTGCTAGAATCGGCTCAGTTGTCTCTCAGCGATCGCTCGAGCCAAACATATACATATAGCAAACAAATACAACTGCGTCTTAGCCACGGCCAGCCAAAGTGTTATATTGGCAACTCTACTGCGTATTAATGTGACTTGGAGCGAGGCAAGTTTGAGTTATATATGTATATTTGGCAAATATCTTCAAGGTTTTGCTTACTTCGCGTTGGGGGTATGTGATGATGATGAGTGTGCATATAGTTCCCCATTAATTGAATGAAAAAGCTCGGCTAATCAATGACCTTGAATCATGAGAGTGTACTACGTGCACTCGAAATATAATCTAATTGTAATAGCATTTTATTTTTAAACATTTTATTATTATAAGGCAAATACGTCAGTGCGTTATGGGGGTTCAAATGTCTTGAATGTGATTAGAGCAATAAATACATATACATATGTACATGTGTTATGTACATATGTATGTATTTGCCTATAGTAAATGTACAAATTAAATACTTTTATTTAAAGATCACGCTGATAGCTTATGGGCTTGGGAAAATATTTGAGTGGAAAACTACTTAGTGTGATACCGTGCCAAGTATGACTAATGCCGAGTCCTGCATTTGTGGCTGACTCATGGAAAAGTTCATTGTGGCTTTAATTGATTATTTTTATAGGTACATACATATGTATGTTGTTTTCCTGCAGACGATGTTCTTAAAATTTGAGTACGTGCTCTGAGTCGCGTTTGTGGATGCTTAATTTGAACGAAGACAACATAAAGAACATTTTTTAATTTATATAGACAATTTTTTTATATGCCAGAATAGTTTTTATAGAAATGCATTATGGATACAATTTATTTACATCAAAAAATAAACCACGCGCAATTCATTGAGCACTTTCGCTCACTGTCTCTCTCTCTCTCTCTCTCTTTCTCTCTCTTGGTGTGTCTCTCTTTTCTTAATTTCTCACTTCTTAGCCTCGGTCTCTTGCATAGCGAGTTTTTCCACCACCCGCAGTTGCTGCGTCTGTGGCCTACGTGCCGAAAATCACATGTTGTTTGTTTTGCTGTTTTTCAGTTTACAGTTACAAGCTGTTGCGAGCGAGACAGCAAATGTTTATGCTTATTGCCAACTGTTGTTGTTTTGCGCTCATTGGCACACTTGTTAATTTAATTTATTTATTTTATTTATAAGTCAATTCATCGCAAATACAAAATGCACATTTTGAAAAATAAACTAAATTTGGAACGCTTGCAATGCTTAGTTCTATAAAAAGAAAAATAAAAACAAAACCTGTATTCATCTAGTATACAGGGTGCTCAGTATCATGCGCTGTCTCTCACTGCCTTGGCCCCCGGCAAACCGTGTTTCTCAGTCACTGTGTGTGTGTGCGTTCTCTCTCTCTCTCTCTCTCTCGCTCTCTCACGCATAAAATAACCGGCGCATCGGCTGTTTTTTGTTTTTATTTTGAATTGCCTTAATGTTCGAGCTTTGTTGCTTTGTGAAACCAGTTGTTGTTGCTTTTTGCCTGGCCCTCTTTGTCCAGTGTGAGCTCTGCTGCTCTTGTTATTTTTGTTGTTGCTTTTGCTGCCATCTTCGTTGTGTGTTCGCCTTTGCTCACGTAGTCAACGCGTGCACAGCGTACGCCAGCAGCGACGCAAGCAGCGCGCCAGAGTTGTTTTCATGTCTTTGCTTGGCTGGCAGCGCACAGAATTCAAGCAGCAGTTAAAGAGAACGGACGCGTTTGTTTTAAAAAGTGTTCCACGTTAACTAATAAATAAAAAAATACGCAGTCATTTGTTTAAACAATTTGTGAGAGTGAGAGCAGCGAACAACTTAATCAATTTGAACATTTCGCTGAAGAGTAAAGCAAACAAATTCGTGATAAGATATGAATAAGAGTTGCATGTGGGCAAATTAAATTATAACGTGTTGCCTTTAGATTAAAGGCAAACTTCAACCATTTGTGACAGTTTTTAGGTAATTTTTTGCACAATATAAAAAGACATAAGTGTATGTATGTATATATAGCCTGTGTTTGTCGACTGGGTGCCATGAACCGTATCTAGGTTAGGGACACTCCCCAAGTCGCATTGCGTGTTGTTGCCTTTGACATCATGTTCTAGGTTATGGCTTGGAGAAGGGAGAAGAAGAAAAAAATAAATAATAATAATATAACAACAATGTATCATAGTTGAATTTATTTTTCAATCGACTAGTCATAATAATGTTGAATCACTTTTCATTGACAATTAAAATAATTTTCTTTTTATTTCTAAACATTCTTTCATGCAGATAACAACAAAACAAGTGGGCAGTCCGAAAGCTGCTACCTCGCCATTGGACAAACGCGTCTTGCAACCAAAGGCGCAACAGCAATCGAAACAGACTGGCAGTAGCAACAGCAACAATAATATTAATAATAATAGCAACAAAAAGACACAGCAGCAACAACCACAATTGAAACAAGTGCAACAACAACAACAACAAGTGCAGCATCAACAACAAACGGCAATAAAACCCACGACAATAAGTGCAACAGCAACAACAGAAGCAGCAACAGCAAGAGCAGTAGTTACCTCTGTAGCAGCAACAACAACAAACGTCGCCGTACCAACAAATGGTGAGTAAACATTCATCTCTCGCTCTCGCTCTTGCTCTCTCTCTCTTTCTATCTGCCTCTCTCTTGCGCGCGCTCGCTCTCCTTGTTCTGTCTCTCGGCGCAACTACGTCGGATATATTAAATGACATGATGTTGTGATTGGCCTGATTGAAAATACATACTTATATTAAAAATTCTTTTTATTATACAGTTGATGCCAGCATTGCGGATGCGCTCGTCAGTTCAGTGGTAAAGGACAAGAAGAAGGTCAATCACAAGGTAATAAACAACTTTAGTTAGCTTCAATTTTGGCCTATTTTCAATAAATATTATTTCTCTCGTCTTTAGGCCAGCGATTTTAGCAACGTTGGTGAGTGGCCTACGCTTATCGGCGGAGTTTCCGGCAGTGGCAAAGCCACCGTTAACGAAGCCAAACGTAGCTCAACAAAGAAACAACCTGCGGCCAAAGCAACAGCTGCAGGCGTAGCAGCAGCCACCTCAGCAAATCAACCCACAGCTTCAGTAACTTCAGCAACAGCTGTGCCAAGCAGCAATAGCAACGCCGAGCCAAACGTTGCCCCAGTTGCCACTAGCAGCAGCCAAGCAGCTCAGAGCACCACAGTCAGCACGAGTCAGGATGCCAAGAGCCAGCGAGAACCCGAGCAATCCACTGGCAGCGCAGCTGTCCCAGCTGCTGGCGCCCTTGCCGGCGCTGCCATCAATAAGAAAATCCCCAAGCACAAGTGGCGTCCGCTGCAAATCGATCTGGCCAAGTCTAGCCGGCCCAAGCCCATTGGTGGGCGGCCCAATCGGCGGTTCAGCGACGATACCTACGAGCAGCGGCGTCCGCCGCGCACTTACCATGAGCGTGCCGGCCCAGCAGGAGCCCGAGGCTCTGAGGGCCATGCAGGAGGCGGCGCCAATGAATCGCGGTCACATGGTGGCCGTTATGCGTACAACGCACGCACGTCTGCTGCGGCTGAGCGCGTGGATTCCTGGCGTAGCAGCGGCGCCAGTGCCGCTGTCTACGATGAGCAGCGTTCCGGCACCGGAGCCGAGGGGACAACAGCAAGTGGTGCCGCATCAGCGACAGCGCCAGGGGTTGGCGGGTTGCGAGGCCCACGCCGCTTCCGTACGCCGTATAGGGGCGGGCGGCAAGGGCGCGGTGGATTCTCAAGACCGGGACCAGGTCGTCCAACTAATCGCATACCACGCCATCTGCTAGCTTCTGGCGAGTACGCCAACTATTTGCCGGCCGACGCAGCCGGTGCAGAGTCCTCGCAATCCTATGTCCTCATGGGCACACACTATTTCGGCAACGTGCCGGCTGCCTACATTGAAATGGACGCCTCTAGCGTCAAGGAGGCCATCAGGAAGCAAGTGTAAGTAGTTTATTTAGCCTATATAGAGTCTAGTTTTATTCACATTCGCATTAAGTATATGAAATTAAATCTAAAACTTTTTAGTGTGGTATAGCAAAACACTTCAGCTAGAAGGTTATAATTGTTAACTGGCTGACTTGGTTTTTGAATTGATTAATTGATGAATGAAAGTCCTTTAATTACCAGCTCGTATTACACTCTTCTCGATTTAACTGGTTTTTTACCCTTGCCCACAGTGAATACTATTTTAGCGCCGATAATCTCACCGGCGACTTCTTTTTGCGCCGCAAAATGGACCCAGAGGGTTATATACCGGTCACTCTGATCGCCTCGTTCCATCGAGTCTTGGCGCTCACCACGGACGTGGCATTAATTGTCACCGCCATCAAGGAGTCGGACAAGCTGGAACTTTTCGAGGGCTACAAGGTCCGCACAAAGACAACGCCCACCATTTGGCCAATTAGCGATATCAGTGATGAGGCTGACAAGTCGCAATTGCAGTTGCAGCAGCAGCAACTGCAGCAGCAACAGCAACAACAGCAGCAGCAGCAGCAGCAGCCGAAAACAGTTGCTGTGGAAGAAGAAGTGCTAAAGAAGACGGAGAAAATAGAAAACCAGACTGAACCGGTTAAAGAGACTGTGGAGCAACCAGAGGCATCTGTGCCATCTATGCCAGCATCAACCCTGCCAGTCATATTGACCCCAGCCATGGCCACGAAACCGTTGAGCAGCATACCGCCGCCGCCGGTTCCGCGCTATTCGCAGAATGTGGTGCCCAAGATGCTGCTGGAGAAGCAGCGACCAGCAAAGGTGGGCGTGAACTCGGTGAATCCGATCAGTGCGCTCACCCAGCGTGTGGAGGGCGTTGTTGGCAAAAAGGCAGCGGTTGGGGCTGCGGCTGAGTTGGCCGATCATCTGAGCGGCCTTGCAGAGAGTGTGAAGCCAAAGAGCAGCTCGACGCCGGAGAAGCGAACGGCAGCAAAGGCGGCTGGAACTGGCGAAGGTGATGGGTTAGTAGCTGCTTTGGTGGCGGAGCCTGAGGGCATGTGGAAAGAGGTAAAGAGACGCTCCAAAACAAATGCTTTAAAAGAAAACGCTACTAAATCTATCAACAACAACAACAACACGTCAACACAACAGCAAACGCTATCACAAACGCTCAACAACAACAACAATAACAATGTTAAGCCCAACAAGAACAAGAACAACAACAACAACCACACCGTCACTGCAAACGCCACCTCGACCACGTCCATGTCCACCACGTCCACGTCCAAGTCCTCGTCTGCATCCAACGCCACATCCAACGCTTTATCAGCCAGCAACACATCCATCGCTGTCTCTGTTACCACCAATGCCACCGTCACCACCACCACAGCAACCAATTCCACCTCCATCACTGCCACAAACAACAATAAAAAATCATCTTCTGGCAACGCTGCTTACACGACCAACTCCCAATCCTCCTCCAAAACAGCTGCTGCTGCGCCATCCGCTCAGTGCCATGCCGAAAAGGAAGAACTAGACTTTCAATTTGACGAGGAGCTAATGGACCCCATTCCCGCCACCGGACGCATCAACAACTTTACCGAAAACTTCTCCGACGATGATGAATCTGACTACGAATTTGCTGACCGTGACATCAACAAGCTGCTCATTGTTGCCCAGGTGGGTCGTGCGCCCAAACACGATGGCTACGATCGCACCGCTGACTACACCTCACGCACGAAAATCACTCAGGACCTGGAGAACATAATCAACGACGGGCTAGCCAACTACGAGGAGGACTTGTGGACCACCACCAATGTGGTGCCCAACACTGACTATCGCACCGTCAACGTCATCTCGCAGGCGGACTTTGAGAAGCTGGCGGCTAACAAGAGGGCAACAAACCTGTTGCCTCATCAGCCGCCGCCACCGCCGCCAAGCTATGTGGATGAACCGGAAGATGCTGATGGCACGCTGGTGGATGCTGACACCACCATCAATTCGACACTGAACTCCACACTGAAGTCTCGACGTGCGCGCTTCTATGCCGCGCCTAACTCGCACTCAATTGATCCCCGCACTCCAAGGAAACGCAAATTGCGTCACACCGCCAATCCGCCGGTGGAAGCTCACGTTGGCTGGCTGCTGGACACCGTGGAGCATCGGCCCCGCACCACCTCGATGGGTTCTTCGGCGGGCACATCGCCCACCACATCCTCGTATGGTTCCTTTGGATCATCGGTGCCGCAATCGTTGCCCGTTTTCCAGCATCCGTCGCATGCGCTGCTCAAGGAGAACAACTTCACTCAGCAGGCCTATCACAAATATCATTCGCGCTGCCTGAAGGAGCGCCGTCGTCTGGGCTATGGTCAATCTCAGGAGATGAACACCCTCTATCGCTTCTGGTCCTTCTTCCTGCGCGAAAACTTTAACAAGAGCATGTATAATGAGTTCCGAACGCTGGCGCTAGAGGATGCACGCAACGGCTTCCGCTATGGGCTGGAGTGTCTATTCCGATTCTTCTCGTACGGCCTGGAGAAGAAGTTCCGCCCGAATGTGTATCAGGACTTCCAGGACGAGACCATTGCCGATTATGAAACAGGTAATAAACTATTAATTCAATATAAATATAAATATGTATAATTTAATGCTAATCGTTTGTTGTCTCTTGGCAGGTCAACTGTACGGCCTGGAGAAGTTCTGGGCTTTCCTCAAGTACTACAAAAACGGCGAGAAATTGGAAGTGCAGCCAAAGCTGGCTGAATATCTGAAGAGTTTCAAGAATATTGAAGACTTCCGCGTTGTGGAACCAGAGATCAATGAAATGTTACAGGGTGTGGGCAGTCTGACCCCGGGACGTCAGCTCAATAGGCTGCGCAGCGTGTCCGAGAGTGATGGCACAGCTGTGATTACAGCTGGTGGTCGACGTCTGAACACCACCATCACCAATCGCAGCGACTATGTGGGTCGCCTATTGCAACAGCAGCAGCAACAACAGCAGCAGCAGCAACAGCAACATCAGCAGCATCAACATTATCAGCATCAGCAGGGCGGCTATGGGGGCTATGGACAGCAGCAAAATCGTCGCCGCACTGGCTCCTTTGGCAGCAGCACTGTGCGCGTGCGCAGTGGATCCTTGGGCAATAAGCCACAGGTGGTTAATCGCAATTATCAGCAGGGATCACAGCATGAGCTGCGCCGCGGTGGCAGCAATTCTGGCCTGGCGCCACACAAACAGCGCCAAGGGCAGCAGCAGCAGCAACAACAACAGCAGCAGTACAAGTCAAAGCCTCAGGCAGCTGCTCAGATTGGAGCACAGCTAAATGCAGCACGCGCTAGCAATTCAACTGTTCCGACCTCAACAACAGCAGCAGCTGGAACGTCATCTTCCACCACGTCATCGTCAAAGAAGTAATTTGTAATTACGCAGCGAAACATGGATTAAGATTAATTATGACTTACGATTAGCTTGGAGCTACAAGTTGGAGGGTTTCGTCCGACATTCTCCTACTCTCCCTTGTTTATTCAAATAATTCACATATATTTTCTTAGTAGTATTTGAGTTAGGCGATATGTGGGAACATCCGTTAGCGTTAGACTAATTAAGTTAAAATTCAACTTTGTTTATTGGAATTGCTTAGAGTTGGTTTAGTAGTTACGATTAACTGTTTCTATTGTTTTTTTTTTCTCTCTTTCTCCACGTCTAACTGAAACGAATGCTTATAAAATGCTCAATGTTTGTTGTTAGCACATACATACATATATATACACACACACATACACATACACCCATACTATATAGAAACACATACACATATTCACATACACAAGCAGCCTGTGCTCTGTGCCCAGTGCCAACCAGCTATGAACTAAATTTATAATTTGTACATTTTCATCGCTTTTCATTCTTTGTTTGTTCATATTTGAATATATAGATGATTAGATGATTATATATATTTTGTACGCTACAAACAAATTTCCTACAGAAGCAGCGTTGATATTTGAACGCATTGCCATCAACTATTGTACTATATACGATAAATATAAAGGTCAAGATCTAACGATAAATAATAATAACCAAAAAAAAAAAAAGAAAAATAAGAAACGACAAATGTAAACGAAATTAATATACAGAAACCAAATGATCTTAAAGCAAATCAATTTTGTACATTAAATATGCGAAAAAGTACATTCAAGCTATATATAAATATATTCGTATAGCACCACTATACATATGCATCCATGTGTGTATATACATAAATAAATTTATATATTGAGTGTATACATATATCACACATATATATAAACCATATATATATTTCGTGTGTGGTCCAGAAAGAAGCAAATGTAATGTTAATGTTTAAGACGCAGACGTTTGTTATCCTAAAACTTACCTATCGAGGCATGCGGGGCGCCACTGCCAGCGAATTTTAGTAATTTAGGCATTTAAAATGTATCCAAAATGAAATGAAATATCTAAAGAAAAACCAAACAAACACAAATCCCCAATCAATCTGGATTTTTCTTTCTACTAAGCAATGCACTGACCACACCCCCAATACCCCTCATTCTCCAACAACCTCTGTACCCAGTTCATAGAGAGCGAATCAATATCTTTTGGACCCGCCAAGCATTTAAAAGTTTATTGCAAACCCTCTTATACTTTTAAGTTATTGCACTTGTTACATTTATTTAAAATACAAGAAAATCTGAAAGAAACAAAAATCTTCAAAAAATGAGAAAGAAAACAAAGTTATAAACTTACAAAAGAAAATGGCAAATCAGTGCTAGGAAAAATAGAAGAAAAGTAAAGAGGTAAACTGAAAAGAAAACCCCAATAAAAACGAAATGTGTTTTGCATAGCTATTAGAATTAGATTTAAACATATGTGAGAAATCAAACGTAAGCTTACTATTGATAATTACCTATATACGATATACATATGACTCTAAAGCGTAACTACAATTTGAAAATGCATAAGTAAAGTTCACGGTGAAGTTTTGCTAGTTGATGCACAGTTTGCAAAACTGCGAAATCAGATATATATAACATAATAACATAAAACAAAATCAAACATGAACTAATCCCAATCCATTAGCTCCTCGGTTCTTGCTTCGCTCATCTAACAATAAGCAACCAAAAAGAAAAGTGCAAACAATTGTCATTACACACACTCTCTCACACACAAACACTTACATAGTATATAATTATATCTTTTTAACATTTAATTATTTGTAAATATTTTTTCTGCTTTTAAATTGTCGCCCTAATTGTAAAACGCTCACGCACACACCTACACCCAAACACACAAACTTTCAGCTTTCCCATGAGCTTAACAATTTATATATATAGATAGATATCTCTATGTGTATGTATCGATATTGACCACACTCTTTAATGACATTTTCAACCAGAATTCGGCTGTTGCATACCTCGTAATTGTATATTAGTTTGCGGTCCAAACTGTTTAAATTCTTTCCACATTGAAGTGCGCAAATCTGTTGAGTTTTGATTATATTTCATTTTATAATTATTAACTAAATGGGTACACATATTTTTTTGACATATTTTGTGTCGTATCCCTTTAAGTTTCAATTTTTTATATATATTAAAAATATTATACATAATAAAATTAATCTATACGAATTACGACTGGATGTAAAATCCGAGTAAACGCAAAAGAAACAAAAAAAAAAAGAAAGGAAAAAATTAATAAATAATTTTGTAAGCTACTTAAATGAAAATACGAGAAAAAAAGAAAAGAAAAAAAAAAACGATTATTGTGAAAAACGTGATAGTTTAAACCATAAAGATTAATATTTACTATTATTATATGAATAATTAATTATAAAGCATAAAGCAGAAAAAAAACGAAAAAATTTCATAAACTAACGTAACAAAAAAAAATATAAAATTTTTTTAAAATTAACAAAAAAAATGTTAAAAGTAATTGAGTAGAAAAAACTAAAAAAAAATGAATAAAAAAAAACTTGAAAAAACTCAAAAACAGTCTTTTAGCTGAAATCTTTGGCATTGCACTGCTTCGTTGAATAACGGCAGTTGGGTATGGCTTGTGTTGCGCGCCATTTTCAACAGAGGGCGCCTTAGCGAGGTACTCAATGTTGTCGCAACATGTTGCGAGAGTCTGGCTGAGCTCTTGTTGCGAAGGATAATGGAATGCATAACTAAACATAAACATAAACTTAAACGGGGCACGCAAATCGACCTTTTGAGTAATTAACCCCTTTTGCAGTTATGTGCTATTTGTCAGCCAGGCAACAAACGGCACACCAAGGAGTAGCCCACACGCACACACCTGGCTTTGGATTTGTCTTCTCGGCTCTTGCGTTGGGTGTCACAGATTAACGCCTGACTTGAATTATGTGCTGGTACCAAAGCCTGGACAGCCCGACCCCTGTGGCCTGGCCACTGACCGGGGCAAGCTACTTCGCAAATCCGAACAGAAACAAAAAGTCGAAGCCATGAAAAAATCATGTATAAAACATAAGAGCGACAAAACACGCACACACATCGATTGGGGCGGGTGTGCGAGTGTGGGTGTGGGTGTGGGTGTCATTGTAGCACCTACCGAGTGTCGCCAGATGCCAGCCAGGCCTAGCCTCTCTGAGTCTGGCCATAGCATGAGGCGTTTAAAAATTGAAAACCAATTTCGTAGCGATTTAAAAGGACGAAGCGGTTCAATGGGTCGTGTGAGGAGCACTCCTCTCTCACTCTCTGTCTCTCTCACTCTCTCTCTCTCTCTCTCTCTCTCTCTCTCTGTCGTTCTCTGTGTGTGTGTTGGCCAACTCATTGTGTGACTTTTCACACTTCGGGGCCAGTTGCCAGTTGGGGCTCAGTGTTTTTAGATTGTGTTACCAATATTTATGGCTCAGCGGGGATGCGAAGCGCGCGTCTTTTGGCTCGCGTGACCGCAACCCAGGAGCAGACCAAGTGTAATCACCTGACCCTCGCTGACGACGCCAAAGATCTTATGTGTGTGCTTAATTCCAACTAAATTTAATGCGCGTTTAACCTTGTGGCACTCACGACGCGCCACGATCTGTCTCTGGCTGCCATGATGGATGTGTGCACTTTATTGGTACTTCATTTGATAATCAGCCAGTTGCATGCGTTCTCCCTCGGGGCCAATCGGAGTTTGCTTGTTAAATGGCTGCTTGTCAGCCGGCGGCTGCAATTCGTCCAACTATCTACAAACTATGCTTGAGTACAAATGTGCATAAACAGACGCTCTGCAGTTGCAGTTGCAGTTGTTGTTGTTGTGCTCTGGCACGGACAGGTGCCAAATGGCCGTTAATGCCACTTTAAGCTATGTGTATAGTAAATGAGATTTCCGGTTTTTTATTTAATATTTTTATATTTTCTATAATTTTTTATATTTATAAAATACAAAAATAAAATTAAATGTAATGTCAAGCTATTATAAAAAATATAATATTATACAATATAAATTAACAAAAGATATTAAATATAAAAATAGTCAAAAATATTATCAAAGGAAAATAAAGTAAAAAATAAAAAATAAATAAGTAAGGAATAAAAATAATAATAACAAATAAGACAGCTGTAGTCTAGACTGCTCGACTTCGAAATCCTCTGAGCCCTTCTTCGAACGAATAATATTCCAAGAATGCTTCGTTTCGATTCTCCACGCGTAAGAAACTATACATTTAATTAGTATCTATATAAATGCAAAAGACTTTAAGGTTCTAACTCTAAAGATGAATTAAATATAATTTTATAACAGATTCTCGATATATTTGTTTATCGATAACTCTGGAAGTATACATGTTATCGAATTTCTGTAACAAACTCGTACTGCACGTGCAATTCTTTACGGGGTCTGCCACGCCTCCTTCTGCCTCTTACATACTTTTTAACAAAACCATTATACCCTGATTTCCCATTTTCAATGGGCTCAGGGTATAATCAGAATTTTGGTAGCATTAAACTGGTTTCCAAACTTACCTGATTATTGTTATGTTACCGCTCCAGAAAAAATAGACACACATCAAAACAGTAAAAGACAACTGTGTCAATATTTAACAAGACTTTGGCCAACTCAATTCAGAAATAGAAATGCAAGCAGTAACATTTGGTACGTAGCGTGGTTAAAATGTTTCGGTTGAGCGCTGTTCTATTGATGCTTGGAATTGGATGCTTGGAGTTTGGTTATATTGTGGGCGAATGTGCTAATGGAATAAGAAGTTTTCTCGAAGTGGAGGCCGTGTTGGTGAAGCACTTGGAATCGTATTTGGACAAATTGGAGATTGAGCAAAACACGATTTCAAGGTAGATTTAACGTAAAACTAATTGAAATAATAAAATTACTTATCTATATTCATTGCACAGTTATTTAAATGATATCGACAATTTGCATGAGCAAATTGATCTTGTAAAGTACTGTGGTAATCCAATCAATGCGTTTTTAACCATTAGTCGGTTCGTCAATATCTGGAAGCATGAGATACTTGATGTATTGTTGACGAACAATACGTATAACGAATATATTAATGCGATCGCCCGCGATTTGGATAAGAAGAACCTCAATGGTCAATGGTCCACAACTGTGGATCTGCTAAATGCCACGGATAATTTATTATTTATGCAGCAGAGCGAAGGTATTCCCACATCAGAATTAGCCAACGAAGTCTTGCTGACAGATATGCATTCGGGCAAGAATGTGACTTTAAGCGCCAGCGAATGCTATGCCATTGGACGCAATCTGAATCAGTTGGAGCACTATGAACATGCAGCTCAGTGGCTGCTGCAGGCTAGAAAGCGTTTATCCCTGGATTCATCAAGGTTTCCCGAAGTGAGTAAAGTACTCATTCTGGAACAGTTGGCTGTGACATATAAAAAGCTAGACAATGTCAAACTGTCATATAAGATTAACAACGATATTCTAAAACGTGAACCGAACAATAAGGCAGCCCTTAATAATAAAAGCGTGCTACAGAAGGAACTTGTACTCGATCGCATAAGGTTGTCAAAGGTCACAGTAGACGAGTAACTGTTACTGGAAAATAGTTTTAAATATAAAAAATAAAAAATAAAAGCTTGAATATCGTTTCTTTGAAATAAACGGGAGTTAGTAAACGTAAGTACTTAGATAAAATTTGGAAATTTATAACCGCTGCAAGCTAAGCTCGTTGATTTGTCCACCAGAGAGAGCTACGAAACAGGTGACACTGCTGGTCGAAATGGCGGACGGAAAGCAGATGCCAAGCGAAATGAAGGCTCCAATCGAAATGAAAAGTACACATACAATGCAGTATCTAGCCGGAATGATGGCTCAGCTCGGAATGCAGAATTCGACTACACGGGGAACCAAGACAGCAAACGGAGAGCAGAAACCTGGCGAAATGCGCGTGCCCATTGACATGAAGACTTCTAGCGTCTTGCAGACTCCGTGCGGAAAGCCTATACTATGGGGAAAGGATGCAGCATATGGAAAGCAGATGCCAGGCGATATGCAGCCATCGATCGACATGAAGACTCTCAGTGCAATGCACATTCCTGTCGAAATGCAGACTCCGATAATACGCGGAGAGAACATACCAGGCCCAAACACACCAGGCCCGAAAGAAAGGCCGCGGGGAAAGAAAAGAAGACGCGAAGATCTGATTCCACGCAAATCGCAAGTACAGACTCCATTTGAAATGCAGACATCAGGCAGAGTGCAGACTCTGGATGGAATGCTGACTTCTAGCGTAAACGAGACACCAGACCCAAAGCCGACTCGAAGTGGAAGTAAAACAGCAGTCGGAGAGCAGGCAATGAGAGAACTGCAGGCGATGAGAGAACTACAGGCGATGATAGAAATGGAGAGTGCTGGAAAGCAGGCTCCGATTGAAAAGAAGAAACCAGGAAACAAAAGAGCAGGCGCAGAGCAGACTTCGGTCGTAGTACAGAACCCAATAAACTTGAAAAGATCATTCGAGATGCAGTCCCCGATCGCAGCCGGCAAAAGACTAAATCTGATACAGAACAAGGAATTTAAAATATCGTCAAATAATGACAATAGTAATGACTGCTTGAAAGTGGACGATAAATACCTGTGGCCCCATGGCCTAGCGGCGCCCTTTCGCAATGTGCGTAAGTATCGCCAAAACAATTCATTGAAGGATAAGAATGTCGTACTGCCCGAGCCAGATGTCTTGCGTGAGGTTAAATACCTGCTGCGCATGGATAATGAAGCGGTACGTGTGGAATATGATCTCGTCAATGAAACGGAAATGGAGCCAGAACCCAGCACTGAGGAAGAGTTGTCGGACGATACAACAAAAATGCTTTAATCGCCTGCTATCGATAATACTGTAAGCTATTGACCGAATCGATAAAAATAAATTACACAAATGTTACCGAGACATTTAGGTTTCTGACTGTTGAATTATGATTGAAATGATAAGTGTTCAATGGATCAATGGTTGAATGGCTTAGTGTTTCAGTGGTGCATAGCATTGAAAGTTATCGATAACAAGAGTGACAATATTTCTGAATTGAATTGGAGGGAGAATTGAGGACTTGGCTTTTATTGGTGTTGCATGATATAGAAATTATCGATAAGTATTGGTCATTGGCAATCATTTATTTATGGTTACTTTCATTTCTATAGATTGACATATCGATATATAGTTTAGGCATGGTTAAAGTGTTAATTCTCTTAAACGTGACTTATTGAATTTTAAATCAATTTATAAAGTTTGAAGAAATCCAAATAATGAAGAAAGCAAACAATAACAAGTAAAAAAGCTATAGTCGAGACTGCTCGACTACGAAATCCTCTGAGCGAATAATATTCCAAGAATGCTTCGTTTCGATTCTCCACGCGTAAGAAACTATACATGCAAAAACACGCGCACACACACACGCTGATCAATGCTTATGCGCCTGTATGTGTGTAAGCATTGCAGGCGGCTTGCTGTCTCGCTGCCTCTGTTCTGTTTCTAGACAGACAATCGTATTCATCTCTTCAGATTATGAATATGATATTCAGATCTATATGCTAAACCAAATTGCATGTCTCTAGTTTTTGAAATGCAAAAGATTTTGAGGCTCTAACTCTAAAGATGATATTAAATATAAATTTATAGACAGACTGGAAGTTTACAAGTTATCGAATTTCTGAAACAAACTCATACTGCGCGTGCAATATACGGATCAAACACAAAAAGAATGAACTCTCTAGCTTTTGTATCTTCGGAAATCGACGCGTTCATACATACGGACAGACAGACAGACGGACATGGCTATATCAACTTTTATCGTCCCCTGATCAAGAAGAAAATATATACTCTATGGGGTCTGCCACGCCTCCCTCTGCTTGTTACATACATTTAGCAAAACCATTATACCCTGATTTCCCATTTTCAATGGGTTCAGGATATAAAAGAAATGTGATGTCAAGTTACAGAATATAAATAATAAACCATTATAAATTATTAAAAAAAAATCAATGTTAGCTTAAATGTAGTTATATGAATAATAAGCTATAGAAGATATAGATAAGGAATTTTAAAATTTATTTAATTTAATTTAATAAATGATTTAATAATATAATAAGTTAACAATAGAGTAAATTAATCATTTATTTTATTTTATTTATTTATTTATTATTAATTGTAAATGTAAATAAAGAATTTAATTTTATTTATTTTTATACATGCATATACATGTATACATGTATTTGCATTTGCAACCAAAATATACATAACGACAAGAAATCAACATTATCTTACAGGTTTGTACGGTTCAAGATTTGTCCACGTTTTCATTTGACGAGGCTTAAAAAATATTTTAAAAATATAAAATTGATCGTCATTTGGGTGTTCCTGAAGAGGTTTACTTGAAGAGAATATTTGCAGAATGGTATTTTCATTTGCGAGGAATTTATATAAATAAATACTTGGGTAAAAATGGCCAAATTTGGTGAGGATCAATGAGAAAATCAGTAAATTGAAAGTGCATAGAGAGAAATAAAGCCTCGCAGCTGTTGTTTAAGGGATTTTGCTTTGTTTTCAATACTATAATGTATTTGAGTCCTTTCCAAATACCGTTGCAATCACGATTATATGCCTTAAAGTGCTTAGCGAATATATTGGAATTCGAATTGAATCGTGTGCGAGCGTGAGTTGTAGAATTGCAGTCATGAATGCTTAAGCCTAATTGGATACCTGGCTACGATTACTCAGTTAAGGCTACGTATTTAGATGAGCGTCCTCGTGATTCCACGCCAGCATTTGCGCATCGGCTTAGCGCCATTATTGGGCAGACCATAAATATTTTGGAGCGTTTGCAATTTTGATTGCCGCACCGCGTAATTAGTTTGGCTTGGTCCATGGTTCGGTCGGGTCAGGTCGAAACTTGGTAATGCGAAAATTGGTAATGCGCTTAACTGATTTTCGGCGGCATCTGCGCATTTCTAATAATTAAATTAAATATTTCATAAAATTGTTTCAGATGCGCCATCAAGTGTTTCACACATGGCATATGCATATAATTATAAATTAATATATACCTATCTCCTTCTCTTTCTATATACACATCCATATATAAATCTATATATATAAATGTATAAATGGGCACATTATATGCCAAAAACTAATTACATTTTGGCCCGCAACGCTTGCAACGCACGATGAGTCTCGTCTAGGTAAATAACCAATGCAGCCAATAAATATTTGAGTTTCTGGCTGCCGTTGCCTTTGCTGCCACAAAATCGGGTTTAACATAAATGTGCATATATATATATATATGTATATATATTGCTGGAATTGGAATATTTGCTGTCAAAAGGTTTCATATATGATATTTGATGTTTTCCCGTTAAGATTAGGTTTATAGTGCAGAGATTATAGGCAAAATTAGCATTAAAATTGATTTTTTTAAATCTTTGATTGTTTATCGATTGCATACGAACACACTTAGAGCAAATTCAATGTTTGTCGATTCACTTCTACAATTTCTGAACTAAAAAAGATTTTAGTTTTAGCTTCAGCTCACTAATCACGTTGTTCAGGCATGAACATACATAATATACAAAATATAAGCATATATATCCTACGCAACAACTACAGGTAATGCAACAGGGCCACATGTGTGGACTATATAAATAAACAGATAACCCTGACCCTATCCCTTAGCGATAAGATAATATATAATAAACGAGCGCTGAGTCTTATAAACTCAGACTAAGATGAGCAATAGAATTGGACTTACGAACTCAGCACTATGAACCCTAGCTTTAAAGGTTGAAATTATATATGAGGTGAGGTATAAAACCCGGACTCAGAAGAATAAAATTAATACTCAACTGAACAGCACCGCAGTCAAGTGTATTCATTCACATGTGGTAGATAGATAGACTAGGCTATGACTATGAAAGATATAGTGTTTAATTTCCTATCTACTACAGCCAGTGCGGGCACAGAAGATCAACTCCATTCATATTTCTAAGGCTTTTGAATGTATGATGTTTTCTATAGTTACTTATTTAAAGTTTAAAATTGTTTCTTTTTAAATATTTCCAAAACAAAATAAATATCAAACAGAGAGCTCTCCTTGTAAATTGAACTATAATAAGAACAGATCTGAGAATCGGCCAGATGAAGCTCTATCCTAATAAATTAGCTTGAACACATGCATTTTTTTCTATTGCAGATTCCGACTTCATAATTATCGAGAGTTTATCTGATCTTTTTTCATCGAATGAATACTTGTACTTACTAAATCTGTAAAATGTAAACACTATCATTGTATTTTTTTTTATACCCTGAGCCCATTGAAAATGGGAAATCAGGGTATAATGGTTTTGTTAAAAGTATGTAACAGGCAGACGGAGGCGTGGCAGACCCAACAAAGTATATATATTCTTGATCAGGATGACGAGAAAAGTTGATATAGCTATGTCCGTCTGTCCGTCCGTCCGTCCGTCTGTCCGTCCGTCCGTCCGTCCGTCCGTCCGTCCGTCCGTATGTATGAACGCGTCGATTTCCGAAGATACAAAAGCTAGAGAGTTCATTCTTTTTGTGTTAGGTTCGTATATTGCACGCGCAGTACGAGTTTGTTTCATAAATTCGATAACTTGTATATTTGTAAAGTTATCGATAAACGAATTTATCGGGACCCAGTTATAAAATTCTAGCTAATTCATCTTTAGAGTTAGAGTCTCCAAGTCTTCTGCATATATATAGATACTAATTTAATACAATTTCGATTTTTGTCAGATTTTGGATTCCGGTCCCCACTTCGCCCCACCACCCCCAAATATGAAAAAAATGCATTTCAAATACTAGACACATGCAGTTTCGTTTAGCATATAGATATTAATATCATAATCATAATCTGAAGATATCAATACGATTGTCAATCTAGAAACAGAATTATTAATCATCAAAGTTTTCTCATCAAAACCCATGTGGCACAGCAGCAAAGCAGCGAGGCAGCAAGACGCTTGCAATGCTTACCCACATGCATACACGCATACATGCATACAAGTGTAGATCAGTGTCTATGTGTGGTTTTGCATGCGTGCAGAAACGAATCGAATGATTCTTGGAATATTATTCGTTCGAAGAAGGGCTCAGGGCATTTCGTAGTCGAGCAGTCTCGACTACAGCTTTCTTACTTGTTATACCCTGAGCCCATTGAAAATGGGAAATCAGGGTATAATGGTTTTGTTAAAAGTATGTAACAGGCAGAAGGAGGCGTGGCAGTCCCCATAAAGTATATATATTCTTGATCAGGGTGACGAGAAAAGTTGATATAGCCATGTCCGTCCGTCCGTCCGTCCGTCCGTCCGTATGTATGAACGCGTCGATTTCCGAAGATACAAAAGCTAGAGAGTTCATTCTTTCTGTGTTAGGTTCGTATATTGCACGCGCAGTACGAGTTTGTTTCAGAAATTCTATAACTTGTATATTTGAAAAGTTATCGATAAACGAATTTATCGGGAACCAGTTATAAAATTCTAGCTAATTCATCTTTAGAGTTAGAGTCTCCAAGTCTTCTGCATATATATAGATACTAATTTAATACAATTTCGGTTTTTGTCAGATTTTGGATTACGGTCCCCACTTCGCCCCACCACCCCCAAATATGAAAAAAATGCATTTCAAATACTAGAGACATACAGTTTGGTTTAGCATATAGATATGAATCATAATTATAATCTGAAGATATCAATACGATTGTCCATCTAGAAACAGAATTATTAATCATCAAAGTTTTCTCATCAAAATCCATGCGGCGCAGCAACAAAGGCAGAGAGAGACAGCAAGACGCTTGCAATGCTTACACACATGTATACACACATACATGCATACAAGCGTAGATCAGTGTCTATGTGTGCGCGTGGTTTTGCATGCGTGCAGAAACGAATCGAATAATTCTTGCAATATTATTCGTTCGAAGAAGGGCTCAGGGGATTTCGTAGTCGAGCAGTCTCGACTACAGCTTTCTTACTTGTTATACCCTGAGCCCATTGAAAATGGGAAATCAGGGTATAATGGTTTTGTTAAAAGTATGTAACAGGCAGAAGGAGGCGTGGCAGACCCCATAAAGTATATATATTCTTGATCAGGGTGACGAGAAAAGTTGATATAGCCATGTCCGTCTGTCCGTCCGTCCGTCCGTCCGTCCGTCCGTCCGTCCGTCCGTCCGTCCGTCCGTCCGTATGTATGAACGCGTCGATTTCCGAAGATACAAAAGCTAGAGAGTTCATTCTTTTTGTGTTAGGTCCGTATATTGCACGCGCAGTACGAGTTTGTTTCAGAAATCCGATAACTTGTATATTTGCAAAGTTATCGATAATCGAATTTATCGGGAACCAGTTATAAAATTCTAGCTAATTCGTCTTTAGAGTTAGAGTCTCCAAGTCTTCTGCATATATATAGATACTAATTTAATACAATTTCGGTTTTTGTCAGAATTTGGATTCCGGTCCCCACTTCGCCCCACCACCCCCAATTATGAAAAAAAAATGCATTTCAAATAGTAGAGACATGCAGTTTGGTTTAGCATATAGATATGAATATCATAATCATAATCTGAAGATATCAATACGATTGTCCATCTAGAAACAGAATTATTAATCATCAAAGTTTTCTCATCAAAATCCATGCGGCGCAGCAACAAAGGCAGAGAGAGACATCAAGACGCTTGCAATGCTTACACACATGCATACACACATACATACATACAAGCGTAGATCAGCATCTGATGTGATGCGCGTGGTTTTACATGCGTGCAGAAACGATTCGAATAATTCTTGCAATATTATTCGTTCTAAGAAGGGCTCAGGGGATTTCGTAGTCGAGCAGTCTCGACTACAGCTTTCTTACTTGTTATACCCTGAGCCCATTGAAAATGGGAAATCAGGGTATAATGGTTTTGTTAAAAGTATGTAACAGGCAGAAGGAGGCGTGGCAGACCCCACAAAGTATATATATTCTTGATCAGGATGACGAGAAAAGTTGATATAGCCATGTCCGTCTGTCCGTCCGTCCGTCCGTCCGTCCGTCCGTCCGTCCGTCCGTCCGTCCGTCCGTCCGTCCGTCCGTCCGTCCGTATGTATGAACGCGTCGATTTCCGAAGATACAAAAGCTAGAGAGTTAATTCTTTTTGTGTTAGGTTCGTATATTGCACGCGCAGTACGAGTTTGTTTCAGAAATTCGATAACTTGTATATTTGTAAAGTTATCGATAAACGAATTTATCGGGACCCAGTTATAAAATTCTAGCTAATTCATCTTTAGAGTTAGAGTCTCCAAGTCTTCTGCATATATATAGATACTAATTTAATACAATTTCGGTTTTTGTCAGATTTTGGATTCCGGTCCCCACTTCGCCCCACCACCCCCAAATATGAAAAAAATGCATTTCAAATACTAGAGACATGCAGTTTGGTTTAGCATATAGATATTAATATCGTAATCATAATCTGAAGATATCAATACGATTGTCCATCTAGAAACAGAATTATTGATCATCAAAGTTTTCTCATCAAAACCCATGTGGCGCAGCAGCAAAGCAGCGAGACAGCAAGACGCTTGCAATGCTTACCCACATGCATACACACATACATGCATACAAGTGTAGATCAGTGTCTATGTGTGGTTTTGCATGCGTGCAGAAACGAATCGAATAATTCTTGGAATATTATTCGTTCGAAGAAGGGCTCAGGGGATTTCGTAGTCGAGCAGTCTCGACTACAGCTTTCTTACTTGTTTTTTTTTGCAATCGTTATGTAATTTCACTTTTTCAATTCAAAATGCTGCAGTATATACACAGATATGTATATTGTTTTTCCATTTGAAATTTTAGTTAGTTTTGGTGAAAAATAGATCAAAACCATTTTCTTCATTGATTTTTATTATACCCTGAACCCATTGAAAATGGGAATTCAGGGTATAATGGTTTTGTGAAAATGTATGTAACAGGCAGAAGGAGACGTCGCAGACCCCATAAAGTATATATATTCTTGATCAGCATAAAAAAATAAGTTGAATGAGCCCTGTCCGTCTGTCCGTCCGTCCGTCCGTCCGTCCGTCCGTCCGTCCGTCCGTATGAACGTCGAGATTTCGGAAACTACAAGAGCTAGAGAGCTGAAATTTCACATGAACACTCATATGTTAGCTACGCAGTACGAGTTTATTTTGTTTTTTCGATAACTCATCCCATTTCCAAATTATCGATAAAAAATCGAAAATTCGTTTCAATTTTTTACGTTTTTTGGGCATAATTTCTACACCGTTTTAGCGAAAGACTTCAAATTTATATATTTAGATAGATATTATGAATACGCAGATTATGTAATTTTCAGATTTTGGATGCCACGCCCCCTTCGCCCCCAATTTGGAAAAAACGCATTTCAAATACTAGAGACTTGAATTGATTTGGCACATAGGCACATTTAGATATTCTTAATCTACTCTGAAAATTTCATTAAGATCATCCATCTAGAAATGGAGTTATAGGCGTTCAAAGTATAGCCCAACCCACCCCCAACCCACGGCAGCAACTGCGCGGTTAGCAGAGCTCGCGCTAATGCGATCGTAAAGAAGAAGAGTATCACTTTTTTTGCAGGGTTCAGGGGATCTCGTAGTCGAGCCGTCTCGACTAGAGCCTTCTTACTTGTTTAATTTAAAGCTTTCGAAAGCAAAACGTATTTAGGTGTTTTTTTTTATGGAAAAAAGTTTGTGACTTCGCCAAAAATGTTCTGCGGTGGAAGAAGTATGACCTGGACGCTGGCACAGAGAGGGTAACGCTCGGATTAAGGACATTCGAGGGCACCACCTTGAAGGTTAATGCGGGATAGTTCCTGGTTCCTGGTCACTACCCTGGTCACTAGCCTAGTCGAACATATTAAAAACAGAACCTACTCTATTTATGTCCTTCAAGAGCCATAATTCGATGTTGAACATGAAGCGCTTTGTTCGAAAGGTTTCAAATTTGAATTATTTCCCGCTTGATTGCGAGAAGTTAATACTTTATATATGCTATGTATTCTTAATTCTTATTGAAATCAAGTTAATAAGTATATGATTCTTATAATATTCCATTCTTATCACTGAGATCTTGCCTCATGACACTAATGTGTTTGATCCGGCTCTGATAATACCCGTTATTCATGTATGATCACGCGGTGTAAAGTTTTACTTTATTACAAAGTATTTATGCAAAATTTCATCTCTCTTCGGATAGGTCTACTCAGATAGACAAATCCAGTAAACTCCTCTTCTCGACTCTACGCACGAGTATAATAAACAGCAGCCTAACTAACGGCCCGGCCAAGGTGTAACGAAATTGGAATTAATGCAGGTAATTACGATACATTTAAATACGAGTCGAGCGCACACAGTTAACCAGTCAAGTTGACAAATTGGGAAATTGGTGCAAGGGCAGGGATGGTTAGATAGGGATGGGTCAAAATGAAATGAAATTGATGATATGTTTGGCCAACTGAAGGACATTAACGCAATTCCCTCGGCCTCGGCTTCGTTCAGCAACAACAATCAATGGCCAACTGGCCGCTCTTTGAAATTTGAGCCAAACAACAAACGGGAAACGGAAGTGCGTCTGTATTATCGTATTGCTATCTTTGTCACACAAGGTAATTGGGTGCGTAGACGAGTCAAGGGATTTAGTAAAATGTCAAGCTGGTCAGAATCAATGGCTAACATAGACACACACACACACACACTCGCACTCACACAATTGCAATTAGACTTATACAAATGCCGTATTATTTCCACATTATTGTTATACACATTTATCTGGGATTCAAGAAATGCAGAAATTGCGTTAAAACATTTACCAACCAGTCAACGTGTGTGTGTGTGTGTGTGTGAGTGTGTGTGACAATTAGATAAATACCAACACACACACCCTCACTCACTCACTCACACTCACTCACACAGACAAAGCAGAGCCTGAGCTCTGCTTGTTTTTGCCTCGTTCGCATTTTTCTTCACTTTAGCTCCCGGTCAGCTAAGCTGACAACGTTGCGGTCATTCTTTATGCCATCGCTTCCCGGTGTATGTATGTGTGCGGGATGTGTGTGATGTGTGGTGTGTGTTGTGTGTGCTCTAAGTCTTGTCAAGCTGCTGCCATTGTTGTCCTTGCCGCTGCCGCTGCTGTTGTTGTCTGATAGTTGTAATTGGCCAACTAAAATCATGTGACAAATTAACAGCGTAAAATTTATTGCCTGCCCGCCGCCTTAAGCTGTTGATGAAGAATTATTGTGTGCGTTCGTTCCCTTGGACTCTTTTGCGTTAGTATCTCTAGTCAGTTGGCCAACCCCCTCCCCAACACATATGCCAGCATGAGACAGCGTTTTGGTATTGGCATTAGCCGGGCGTCAGGATTGTCGGAATATGCAGCTCAAGCATTTATATCGACTTCATACCTGTGGCTCCATTGTCCTTTAACTGCCGGCATTTCAGCATAGAACATAGCTAACTGACTAGAAGAACACTTGAACAAATACAATGCTTTGCAAGCTGGCTATTATAAAGGTTAGAGGCAAGCTTGAAATGAAATTTTCTATCATATTTTTATTATAGTCTTATTTGGGTTATTATTGATTTCAATAATGATCATTTCCGTGCTAAATTTCGAAATTAAATTTAATTGGAATAAATTGAAAACCTAATTGACTACTCTTAGTATTTAATGCATTTACTATAACATTTTATGTAGCTTTTTCATCATCGTATTTATGTTATATATATTTTATTTGCAAATTCATTTTTAGTTTTTATGTGTTTCTAGACAGACAATCGTATTCATCTCTTCAGATTATGAATATGATATTCAGATCTACATATATGCTAAACCAAACTGCATGTCTCTAGTATTTGAAATGCAAAAGATTTTGAGGCTTTAACTCTAAAGATGATATTAAATTTAATTTTATAGACAGATATATTCGTTTATCGATAACTCTGGAAGTATACATGTTATCGAATATCTGTAACAAACTCGTACTGCACGTGCAATTCTTTACGGGGTCTGCCACGCCTCCTTCTGCCTGTTCCATACATTTTCACAAAACCATTATACCCTGATTTCCCATTTTCAATGGGCTCAGGGTATAATCAAAATTTTGGTAGCATTAAACTGGTTTCCAAACTTACCTGATTATTGTTATGTTACCGCTCCAGAAAAAATAGACACACATCAAAACAGTAAAAGACAACTGTGTCAATATTTAACAAGACTTTGGCCAACTCAATTCAGAAATAGAAATGCAAGCAGTAACATTTGGTACGTAGCGTGGTTAAAATGTTTCGGTTGAGCGCTGTTCTATTGATGCTTGGAATTGGATGCTTGGAGTTTGGTTATATTGTGGGCGAATGTGCTAATGGAATAAGAAGTTTTCTCGAAGTGGAGGCCGTGTTGGTGAAGCACTTGGAATCGTATTTGGACAAATTGGAGATTGAGCAAAACACGATTTCAAGGTAGATTTAACGTAAAACTAATTGAAATAATAAAATTACTTATCTATATTCATTGCACAGTTATTTAAATGATATCGACAATTTGCATGAGCAAATTGATCTTGTAAAGTACTGTGGTAATCCAATCAATGCGTTTTTAACCATTAGTCGGTTCGTCAATATCTGGAAGCATGAGATACTTGATGTATTGTTGACGAACAATACGTATAACGAATATATTAATGCGATCGCCCGCGATTTGGATAAGAAGAACCTCAATGGTCAATGGTCCACAACTGTGGATCTGCTAAATGCCACGGATAATTTATTATTTATGCAGCAGAGCGAAGATATTCCCACATCAGAATTAGCCAACGAAGTCTTGCTGACAGATATGCATTCGGGCAAGAATGTGACTTTAAGCGCCAGCGAATGCTATGCCATTGGACGCAATCTGAATCAGTTGGAGCACTATGAACATGCAGCTCAGTGGCTGCTGCAGGCTAGAAAGCGTTTATCCCTGGATTCACAAAGGTTTCCCGAAGTGAGTAAAGTACTCATTCTGGAACAGTTGGCTGTGACATATAAAAAGCTAGACAATGTCAAACTGTCATATAAGATTAACAACGATATTCTAAAACGTGAACCGAACAATAAGGCAGCCCTTAATAATAAAAGCGTGCTACAGAAGGAACTTGTACTCGAACGCATAAGGTTGTCAAAGGTCACAGTAGACGAGTAACTGTTACTGGAAAATAGTTTTAAATATAAAAAATAAAAAATAAAAGCTTGAATATCGTTTCTTTGAAATAAACGGGAGTTAGTAAACGTAAGTACTTAGATAAAATTTGGAAATTTATAACCGCTGCAAGCTAAGCCCCTTGATTTGTCCACCAGAGAGAGCTACGAAACAGGTGACACTGCTGGTCGAAATGGCGGACGGAAAGCAGATGCCAAGCGAAATGAAGGCTCCAATCGAAATGAAAAGTACACATACAATGCAGTATCTAGCCGGAATGATGGCTCAGAATGCAGAATTCGACTACACGCGGAACCGAGACAGCAAACGGAGAGCAAAAGCCTGGCGAAATGCGCGTGCCCATTGACATGAAGACTTCTAGCGTCTTGCAGACTCCGTGTGGAAATGCAGCATATGGAAAACAGATGCCAGGCGATATGCAGCCATCGATCGACATGCAGACTCCGATAATACGCGGAGAGAACACACCAGGCCCAAACACACCAGGCCCGAAAGAAAGGCCGCGTGGAAAGAAAAGAAGACGCGAAGATCTGATTCCACGCAAATCGCAAGTACAGACTCCATTTGAAATGCAGACATCAGGCAGAGTGCAGACTCTGGATGGAATGCTGACTTCTAGCGTAAACGAGACACCAGACCCAAAGCCGACTCGAAGTGGAAGTAAAACAGCAGTCGGAGAGCAGGCAATGAGAGAACTGCAGGCGATGAGAGAACTACAGGCGATGATAGAAATGGAGAGTGCTGGAAAGCAGGCTCCGATTGAAAAGAAGAAACCAGGAAACAAAAGAGCAGGCGCAGAGCAGACTTCGGTCGTAGTACAGAACCCAATAAACTTGAAAAGATCATTCGAGATGCAGTCCCCGATCGCAGCCGGCAAAAGACTAAATCTGATACAGAACAAGGAATTTAAAATATCTTCAAATAATGACAATAGTAATGAGTGCATGAAAGTGGAAGATAAATACCTGTGGCCCCATGGCCTAGCGGCGCCCTTTCGCAATGTGCGTAAGTATCGCCAAAACAATTCATTGAAGGATAAGAATGTCGTACTGCCCGAGCCAGATGTCTTGCGTGAGGTTAAATACCTGCTGCGCATGGATAATGAAGCGGTACGTGTGGAATATGATCTCGTCAATGAAACGGAAATGGAGCCAGAACCCAGCACTGAGGAAGAGTTGTCGGACGATACAACAAAAATGCTTTAATCGCCTGCTATCGATAATACTGTAAACTATTGACTGAATCGATAAAAATAAATTAGACAAATGTTACCGAGACATTTAGGTTTCTGACTGTTGAATTATGATTGAAATGATAAGTGTTCAATGGATCAATGGTTGAATGGTTTAGTGTTTCAGTGGTGCATAGCATTGAAAGTTATCGATAACAAGAGTGACAATATTTCTGAATTGAAGTGGAGGGAAATGGAGGGAGGATTGAGGACTTGGCTTTTATTCGTGTTGCATGATATAGAAGTTATCGATAAGTATTGGTCATTGGCAATAATTTATTTATGGTTACTTTCATTTCTATAGATTGATATATCGATATATAGTTTAGGCATGGTTAAAGTTTTAATCCTCTTAAACGTGACTTACTTTTAAATCAATTTATAAAGTTTGAAAAAATCCAAATAAAGAAGAAAGCAAACAATAACCTCGAATACGAAATCTCCTGAGCCCTTCTTTGATCGAATAATATTCCAAGAATGCTTCGTTTCGATTCTCCACGCGTAAGAAACTATACATGCAAAAACACGCGCACACACACACGCTGATCAATGCTTGTGCGCCTGTATGTGTGTAAGCATTGCCTCTGTTGCTGGACTGCGTGGGTTTTGCTGCCTTAATCGGACAATCGTATTCATCTCTTCAGATTATGTGTTGGGACGGATTGGGGACCGGCTTCCAAAATCACACAAAAACCGAAATTGTATTAAATAATTATATATATATATATATATATATATATTGATATAAAGTCAAATTGGTGGGCATATATAATATTGTTGGTTATCTATAGAGTATGTCAACAATAATTCACTTGGAATATACATATATGTATATACATATGTACATATATATGTAGTTGGGTTTGACTGGATACCTTTTTTGAATTATTTGAATGAGTCTGGCTGCATAAATAGCTGAAATATTTCATTGAAAGGTTATATTGATGCCCATCAATTAGTTGCAAGGGAAACTTCCACTAAACAAGCATGTTTCAACTGAAGTTCCTTCATTGTTATTATATTCTGTGGAAGCTTGTGCACACACTAACACACGCATACATTCATGTATGCATGCATATATTTGTAATACATATTATAAACACCACAGGCACCGCATGCATTAGGTATGTTGTTGTTTTCCTGCTGCTGCTGCTCAAAACATTAATTAATGCGCCTGCAGGCAAATGAGGCCATTTAATATGAGGAGACGCCATGTGTGCGCAGTGGAGTTGCCGAGGGGCGACGGCGGGGGCAGCAGGTGGGTTTGTTAAGCTGTTTTAGGGGCGTGGCTGCAGGCGTGCCGGAAGTGCATTCGACCGTTCTAAATGCGGGCATGTCTTGTGAACAATGGCATTTAAGATGTGTGTGCGTCCAAAAAACATTTCGCCACACGCACACGCACACGCACACGCACACCTGGTTGGACAACATGTTCCTGATTCAACTGCTGCAGGCGACGCCAGTGCCGGAGCAAACAACAAGGACACACGCATACACACACTCACACACATAGAGCAAAACTAAAAGCGTCATGTTTTTGCACGCCCGACTGCGAAACGGGAAAACAACAACAACGAGCACAACAGCAGCAGCAGCAGCAGCAACAACAACAACAGCAACTGGACAAACAACAGAATCTGCAGCAGCTGCCGCAATTAAGCACACAAAAACCAAAAACCGCCGCGAGCACTTCCGTCTGACCCTCGGTCCACCAGCTGCAGTGGCACCTCCAACTCGGATCCATGGAGCTGACTTCCGCAATTAAATTAAAATGAGCGGGCAGTGAGCAAGAAAAAGTCAAATTAATATAAAGTGTCGCATATGGAAGGAAGAGCAGCCGGTGACGTCATAGGCATGGATATTCCCATAGTGTAAGTAGCTCTTAATGCTGGCTAAAAATTGATTTGCATCAGCTTGAGCGACGTCTTTTGAGGCCTTGCATAGACTCGACTCGAGTCTACTCGCCTTGGCTTGCCCTCGCCTGCTGGCGAGGCAGCTGCCTCGGCCCAACAACGTTGCATTTGTAATGAAAGTGGTGCTCGAGCAAAATGGAAAATTTATTGCGCTGACAGTTATGGGTCCATAACAATAATAAAAACAGCAGCAGCAGCAGCAGCAGCAGCAGCAGCAGCAGCAGCAGCAGCAGCAGCAGCAGCAGCAGCAGCAGCAGCAGCAGCAGCAGCAGCAGCAGCAGCAGCAGCAGCGGCAGCGGCAACATCGACGGCGGCAGTAGATGACAGCAGCAACAAGGAGTCGCATCCGCCATTCGCGTCCTGGCGTTGATGATGATGGCAATAATGGCGCTGATAGCCGACGATGCTACTTCAAAGTCAACTTCAATTGCTGCACCCGGCAGCCAAGGACATTCATTGGTTTGCCTGCCAGCCTGCCAGCCAGCCAGCCAGCCTGGTCACAGCCTTCTGCTACTCCTGCTGCTCGACTCGGCTAGAACCCTGCCCGGCCCGACTGCCGCTAAGTGCGTTTCGCAGTGCCCTTTTTGTGCAGCGCTCATCAGTGTCGCATTTGGTTAATGGCAAAAAGAAAAAAATAAGGAAAGAAAGAATAGTGGCGCCTGTCATAAATGTGTTGCCACTGCAATGGAGATGCCAGCCCAATGTCGTTTATATTGACAGCCTGTCGTCCATTTGCGCCCATGCCAAATAGGCGTCTCTATTCGCCAAGCTGGCACAGTGGACCAAATTGGTTTATGGCATGGCAAATATGTTACATTTGTCATTCAATTAATTTGGAATTCAATTAATTTCAACGTTATGAGATATATATTTTAGTTGAAATTAAATTAAATATACATATATACATATTTTTTTATTATTATTAATTAAAAAGTTTAAATATTTCACTTAATCAAGCTTTTCAGCAACATCGTGTACATATATGTATATATATATATATATTTTTTTTTTTTTTTTCTTTAATTACTATTTAAAATGTTAAATGTAATGTTAACCAATTTTCAGCTATATCTAGCGGCAACATAATCTAATTTTAAATAAATTAATTTTTAATTTTAAATATTAGAAAATTATATTAGTTTAAATAGATTTTAACAAAAATAGATTTTAACTTTAAATAAAGTAGTTTCTCCACATTTATTCCAATTTAATTTTCCACCAGTTTCGTACCACTGTGCGTGTGCGTTACGTATACGTCGCGTTTGCCATGTTAATTAACATTTGGCATTTGCCCAGTTGCACTTAGCAAGAGTTAAAGCTCAATCTTTTTGCAATTGAAGCAAAACTTAAAGCTGCACTGAATACACATAAGTCACGTCTACACAGATACACAGACATAGACACACACACACATGCACACAGCGAACTAGCTCTAAGCTGTAAGCAAGCTGGCTATTTATGCACAACAAATGCTTCGTATTGTACTTGGCTGCGCTGCAAAATATCAGCTTCATTGGTTCTCTTAGAAATGAGTAGCTAAATTAGTTACTTATATATAAATATATAATTTCTATTATATATAAAATAATTCAAGATTAGTTGAAAGAGTTTAAGGTAATTAGTTTATAACAGTAATTATAGGAGCTTAAATATTTGTTAAAAGTTAAATAACCTTTAACATTCCTTTGCTTCGGCAAAGTGATTTAGAAATTCCAACAATTTCAGAACTGATTGGAAGGTATCGTTCTAGATACGTGGATGGGCTGGTGCTCAGAACCATTGCGATGATATTTCTTCAAAATGCGCTCTAGAATCATAGACGATAGGCTGCAATAATAAATGTAAGGAAAAATTAAAAAAAAAAACTCATTCCTATTGGATAAGTACTTTTTATAAAGGGTAGCACTATTCAAAACTAGTAAAGCAGAGATCGTTGTAGCGCTTATTAAGAGAACACACATCAATCAAAGTCCTGAAAAGAAAGCATAAAGAAAGTGAAAAAGTATTCTTAATATACAAAAATGTCAATTAAATTAAATTAATTAAGCACCTAACAATATTAAACACTTAACATTTTTATAAATATATAGTATAATAACTTGTCAATTCATTTAATAGATTCTCGTTTATTGATTCACAAGGTTTTCAGTTTTAATTTAATGAAATGAATAAATAATATAATATTGATATAATAATAATAATAAATAAATGAAAAATGGGCTAAGAAATTTTTCTTAATTACTTAATCAATATGAAAATACATTTTATAGTAATTAACATTAATTAAATGTTAAATATAATCTTTAGCTTGCATATTTATGTGCGTCAATTATTTCATTAATTTGCACCTTGTAGTATAAGGAGCCTTTTCCAGTTCAGCATAAATCTCAAGGTAGGAGGGTGTTGTTCCACTAACCTAATATTAAATTTAGCGCATCGTGAATGCAATCGTTTATCCATAGAGTTCTAAGTATACTAAATTACAAGAACATATCGAAAGCGCAGCTTTTATAGAGTTAGCCGAATGAGTCTAGAGAGGAATGAATGAAATTAGAATGAGAAAGTAAAGAGAGTTTAACAACTCACAATTATAAAAAAAATATAACTATAAAAATTCAATTTAAACTAAATTTTGACCCAACAATCCTTTATAGTCGTTAGGCACAACATCAACTAAGAAGTCAGTACTATGCAGGCCATAGGTAAGGAATAAACATTTTTTCATTTAATATATATTTTTTTTATAGTATGAGAGGCTATATACGATGCATACTTTTTGCAACACCATTATGGATTTAGAGCTTATATTTTAATAATTATAAGATTATAACTAATAGCTTAATAGTTAATTAGTATTAAGTCGATTAGGCGCTCGCCGCTTGATCTTCTGCGCATTTAATTGGCTATAATAATCTGAGAACCGTTATCAGCTTCAGCCTGAAGTAATGAAGTTTATTTCGAATAACATATTAGTTTCCAGTTTCAATTTTGTATATTAATACGAATATACATTATATATATAGTATACATTTTGTTAATGAATATTCAAAAAATATTCATATAAAAAATATACATATTTTTGTAATATTTGCATATGCAATTACATGCTGAAATATTTATAAGAGCTGCTCTATTAATAGTATTTTTATTATTTTTGGTATTTTATATCTAAATATTTGAAAGAACTGATCTATTAACAGTATTTTTATAATTTTTGGTATTTCATATCTAAATATTTCAAAGAGCTGATCTATTAACAGTATTTTTATCACTTTTGGTATTTTATATATAAATATTTGAAAGAGCTGATCTATTAACAGTATTTTTATAATTTTTGGTATTTCATATCTAAATATTTCAAAGAGCTGATCTATTAACAGTATTTTTATTATTTTTGTATTTTATATCTAAATATTTATGAGAGCTGCCCTATTAATAGTATTTTTATAATTTTTGGTATTTCATATCTAAATATTTCAAAGAGCTGATCTATTAACAGTATTTTTATAATTTTTGGTATTTCATATCTAAATATTTCAAAGAGCTGATCTATTAACAGTATTTTTATCACTTTTGGTATTTTATATATAAATATTTGAAAGAGCTGCTCTATTAACAGTATTTGTATAATTTTTATAATTTTTGGCATTTTATATCTGCAGTATATTTAATGTACAATCGAATTAAATAAGCCAACTAATCGAAAGCTGTGCTTCAGTCTAAGCCACTTTTTGCCTCTTATTTACAATCTTGTTGCGCAGGTAATCTGCGAGCCAGCTTTGCCTAATGCCAAGCAAATATTGCGCCATTTCTTTATACATTTTGCGTTCTATAGTATTTTAAACATTTTTATTGTGCAACCTAATGGGCGTTTTGTTGTGGAGCTCTTTGACTGAACACAGACTCACACACACACACACACACTGACACAAGCACACACAGAGAGAAGTCTTTATGGTACAAACACGTACTGTTAATGCATCCCACTCAGCTCTTGCTGTTGCTGTTCCTGCTCTTGTTAATGTGGTTCAAAAGGTAAACTAGCCAAACAATACAATCAATACACACGAACACACACACACACACACACAGACACACACACACACAGGGAGAGCTTGGCCAGAGTTTTGTGTGAGCTTAGCGCTTAAATAGAATTCTTAAGTGTTGCACGATACGCGCGCTATTTGTTAAGCTATAACATACGCATACTAACACAGTCACACACACACACACACACACACACACACTTACACCCACTGCACTATGGGGAAAATTCCAAATTATCGGGTATAAATTAATAACTTGAAAACTAAGCCAGATATTTTGATCTGGTTTTTTGATTATTATTATGTATTCCCTCAGAAATATTTTTGGAAAAGGGGGCGTGTCCCCGCCCACCCAGATAATTTTTTTATTAGAAAAAAAACATTTTTTTTTAATTTTTTAGAATTTTGATTATTAATATTTTAAACTAACTATTTTTATTCAAAAAGAACTTAACATTCTTCAGTTTCGAGTTCATGATCAGCCAGAATTATTGATCCGCTAAAATCGTCTTCGGATTCCATTTGGCATTTATATTTTGCAAATAATGTGGCTTTTACTTTTCAAATGTAATAATAAGCTTAATCTTATTTAGTTTCACCTTAAGAAAATCAATAATTACTCTTTCATGGTTAGATTTGCATTTCCCATTGAGCCAAACAGTATTCAGCTCAACGTTCGAAGCCTCGTAGACACCTGCAAGAAATTAATTTGCGCCGATTGTGCGGAAAAGTGCACATTGAGACAAAGTGCATTGAAATCATAATCAATGACCCTACGATATACAATTGGAATTACACTTATCACTGCTTCTACTTTTTTTATATGCATTCTCAAAGTTGAAATTCCTTTACAAGAAATGGCATTGGATAACATTATATAATTTTACAAAATATTAAAAGAACAAGCATAATTACAAAAAGTTGACTTATTCAACACATAGTACAAAGTGTCATAATTGATATCCTTTTTAAATTTCTTTAAAATTATTCATAGTCTTTGAGTAATGACAATTTGAAAATCGGCTACAAAAAATTGCAATCTACAGGCACGTGCTCTTCGAAAACAAAAGCTGACTTTAACAGCTGTTAGGCTTAACACTGGACTGTTAATTAACATTGTGGGTATTGTTTCTAAAAGTTTGGAGTTTTCTAAAGATGCTAGTAAAAAAAATAATTTAATTTTAATACTTTGAAAAAAACACTAAATACCCGAAAAACGGCAAAATTCCCCATAGTGCACTGGCCCGTTTAAATGTCTATAAAGTAGCATATTTTAAGATTTTTAAACCTGCTTCGCTTGATATGGACACCGTCTTGGCATGCGTATGTGCGTGCGTGCTGCTTGGTGTGTTTCTTTCATGTTTATTGGCTAGCTGATATTTGTGCTAGTTGGGCACTGAGAAATCATGGCCACGTTCGCACAGCAGCCACAGTAGCAGCAGCAGCAGCAGCAGATGATTATGAATTATAGTTTCCTTACGCTTAGCTGTCCGTTTGCCTTGTCCTAATTTTATTTATTCAGCCTTGCGCCGGGCAAGTCTCAGGATTTACGAGTTCGCCTAATTGCATGCGACAATAAATTTTCCAACTGTAAGGAATATGCTTAAAATATTTCGCATTGTGCGTTTCACACTTTCTTTATATACATATATTATTTGCCTTTCCATTTTTTTTTGGCTGGCGCCTTCGTTTTATTTGGATTTTATTTATGTGGCAAAATACTGGATAAAGTGCAGTGCAATATTGGAGCGGATATTAAGCAATGGTCCTGAACTGCAAAAAAAGTTAAAATGAAAATGAAAATTGTGCGTGCAGTGAGTAGATTGAGCCTTCGGCTGCAGCAGCCGCTGTTAAATATGCATTTTATACAGTTGTTTGAGTGAGAGCGCGGTAAATGCAGCAATATCCTTTAATTTGATGCTTGATTTACAGTGAGTTCATTAAGGGGTTTCCACATATTTTCGTAATTGAAATTTTATAATCAAAATGCAGCTGCGATATTTGTAAAATGTTTGCAATTCCATTTTATTTAAAGCATTCTGCCGTTTGCCTTTGTTGTCGAGCAAATATTCATTTTCATTTATTACTTTTTATTTTATATACACTGATATCAAGTGCTTCATGCTACGAATGTTACAAAATAATATCTCTTGTATTTTTATATAAATAATATATGTACATAAAACATTATTGTGTATTTATTATATTATTACTTTAAACATTATTTTTGTTTAATATTCTCACATTTCCTTAAAACATATTTATTGAATATTGTTGATATATTATTTTTATTGTTATTATTATTATTATTTAAATATATATTAGTAAGTAAAGTCTATTATTGTTATAAAAAATATTTTAGGAATATGGAAGACTTTGGACTTGATCCGGATGCCTTGGCTAAGCTAAGAAGAAAGCTAAGCTATAAGTTTTTCCTTATCAATTCAAATAGTATTCAGATGATAATCTAGTCTTACGAGATAATCTATTCCCTTGCCTTGTAAGAATTAGAGAAATGGAAACTAGAAAGATAATAATCTTTTACTTTTACACTGCTTGTTACTGTTAAATATAAAATTATAATCTTATTTACATACTTCAATATTATGAATTTATACAAATTGATCGCTCTTGGCTAACTTGGAAAGTAAACGCGCATTGGCTTCAGCTCGATTGTAATGCTTTTGCTTGCTTTATTTTGCATATATTATAATATTAGTTTATTCTCAGCGCGTTCAGTATAAATTAATGATTTCGGGATTTTAACATTTTGTTTATTTATTTTTTTTTTTCAGTTTAATTTTCTTTTTAATTTCATTTTATTTTCAGCGCTTCAATGAATCAAGCAAATTATTTTATAAATCTGATGTGACCTGCTTTGAATTTCATGTGAAAAATATAAATCAATTTCTTCAGCATTTGAATTTTTAGTTGGCATTTTATTAATTGAATGTAATTTTTATTTTTCTCAAGTTTAACTACGACTGAACATGCCTTCAGAGCTACTCAGTATGTATTCGTCAAAGGCTAAATAAATGCATATATATTTAGTTTAATGATATTATTAAGAAGTTAAGAAAGATTACATTAAATAGATACTGCGCGTCAGACGAAAAAATTTCAACAGAATTCAAGGAATGGAAATCTAAGAGCATTAGCTGCTTTGCCGAAAACTTGCAGTTTGCACATTTCTTTGCTTTTATCCAATGCATTGGAGTTATTGCAATTATATCAGCCAACAGGCTGATGACTGATAACTCTCAGATGCATATAAAGTCTCTTAAGTATTGCGCCATGTTGAACATCAAGTTTAATGTGTTCTTCTTCTTGACTTCGTTTCTAGCTATTGATGTATTTAGTGAACGGAATTCTTGCTTATATACCAATATATACACAAAAGACTTTTTGCTTCAAGGGAATGCAAGCAAAAAAAATATGTTTCTGGCTGATCGGGAACGAACTCGTAGAAGAAATGACGTATTAGGTTGCTCTCTGACTATATTCCTCAGAGTGTGACTAAAAGAAATGAGATGTCATCAAAAAACTCTACTCTACCATCAATCGTGCTTCAGTGGTACTAACAAGCTAAACATCCACCAGGTATTAATCTTCTAACATAATGTAGAGTCAACCTTCGGATAACGAACACAATTCGTTCCGGCATCTCGTTCGTTAAGCGAAACCATCAGCTCTTAAAAATTGCATGCAAAATATTGCCAAAAACTCTAAAACAGTCATTGGACAGCAATATGTGTAATGTGTATTAGCGATTATTCCTATTTCGTTTTTTAACACTGACAGAAATTTTGCATGCTTTCAAATTTCTTGTTGGTCGTTATGCGAAACATAGTTCGTTAAGCGAACCATTGTTCGTTATGCGAAACATTGTTCGTTAAACGAAACTTATTATCCGAGGCGTCCATTAACCCAGGCTCTCCTGTAGTCTGAATTCCCAATTGGGAACTTATCGAAACACAAATATAACTAAATATAAATGCATAAATGTAATCATAGAATTTTTATCATTTTATTTAATAATTTATAAAAATAAGACTTTTTAAATTTAAATAAACTGCAAACTGAATTTTTTTGTTGTCGTTGATATTAAATATTTGAATCTAGTTCGTGTTGCTTGAGCTGCCTTTGCAATGTTTACAATGTTTCATTTCTTGCTGCCTCGTAGCTTTTTCGAAGTTGTTTCGGCATTTAACATCTTGTGGCTCAGCTCGTCAAGCATTTCGCTTGGTTGCACCCAAAACTGTCGCTGTAAATTCGCATTCGCGAACACAAATGCAACTGTGGTGCCATTTTGTGTTAGTTTCGCATGTTTGTTACACGTTTAAATGTCAAATACGCAACGCTAAACACAATTCCTAAGTAAATCGCACAAAACGCAGCGTATAAAAATGTCAAAGTTGTGCTGCTGCTCCGCCTCCTGCTGCTGCTGCTACTGCTGCTGTTGCTGCAGTCAGCCATTGTCTGTCTGAGAAATGTAAATGTTATCTTTGGGAGAGTAACTTTTACAATTTCATTATGTTTCATTTGCATCAGATGCGTGTGGAGTACGACGGCGTTGCATGTAAATGTGCCACGCCCAGTTGCCCATTTGGGCACGCTGCTGGGTGTGGGTGTGTGTGTGTGGCTGTAGAATCTACGATGATCCTTTCGCTGCAGGAGCAACTTTTTGATTGCAGCCTGCCCGCACCCGAACCCCTCATATAACAGCAGCATGTTATTATTTTGACTGTAACTGTTAACGGCTGCTGCTGCTGCTGCTGCCACGATTGAGTAACACTAGGTTATGCAAAGCGGTCTGTTAAGTTAACAGTGAAACGTCACAGGGGGTCTGGCGCGCTTAAGTTTGTGAAGACTCACAATTTTTGTAGTTATTAGTTTGTAGTATAAGTTAATCTTTAATTCTTGTATAGTATTAGTCTATAAGTTAATAAATAGTTTATAAGTATACTTCATACACTTGTACATAATTATAGGACAGGGTAGCGAGAGATCGGCGAACGGCGACATATCATAACGCAGCAACGGACGGACAAGCAGACAAACGCAACAACCAAACGAACGGGACGAAAGACAAGACAGACAATTCTAACGGCGATCGCGGTACAGGCTGCATTATTCGCCAAATAATGCACCTAGCAACAGCATCAACGACAACACAGACCTAACAACAGCATCAACGACAACACAGACCTAACGAACAGCATAGCAACGGCGATAGACAGAGAGCGCAACAATAAGAGAGCATAGCAGCGCTCAAAGCTAAGCGGCGGCCACGATAATGCGAGCAGCGCAACAATAAGAGAGCATGGCAGCGCTCAAAGCTAAGCGGCGGCCACGATAATGCGAGCAGCGCAACAGTAAGAGAGCACGGCAGCGCTCAAAGCTAAGCGGCGGCCACGATAATGCGAGCAGCGCAACAGTAAGAGAGCATAGCCACCCGATCAAGAAGACACAGCACGTGCCGAGCCGAAAGTTCTCACGCTACAAAGCGTAGGCACGCGCTGACGCTCGGCCGGGCAGAGGTGAGAGCTCATGCGCACCTAATGCACGCAGCTGAGCATACAGACACGCGCAGAACGAAGGCGTGAGAAAGCAGCGACAGCGCGCAGCCGCCCACGCAGTGAGGAGATGCACCAGCGTAGCATTCAGAAACGCAGCATGCAGATCACTCTGGCTACGGCATCGGCGGGCAACAGACCTACAAGAATAACTGCGGAAGGAATCACCAAGGGAACAGACTGGTAAATACCGACGGACAGTAGACACGCGGACAGGAGACACGACGAGGTAGCATAGCTGGGGCGCGAGTTAAGTATAGAGATACCAGAGAAGGTAGAGAATCGCATAAGTGAAATAATAAAGTGTTACAAGTGAAATCAAGAGTTTTGTGTTGCTGTGAAATAAAGAAAGGCTAGACTGCGAACTTCGCGACTCGCCGGTAATACGCAGTGATACCCTGTATTCGACATCGAGCGGTATACGCAGTTGTCGGAGCAGGGCAGCGCTCTGTATTTTATACGCAGTGATACTCTGCATTCGACATCGCGCGGTATACGCAGTTGTCGGATCAGAGAAGAACTTTGTATTAGCCGGATCACGAATTCGCTCACTCCACGACCCGCCGGCAATACGTAGTGATACTCTGCATTCGACATCGCGCGGTATACGCAGTTGTCGGATCAGAGAAGAACTCTGTATTATCCGGATCACCAATTCGCCCAATCCACGACCCGCCGGTAATACGCAGTGATACCCGGTATTCGACATCGAGCGGTATACGCAGTTGTCGGAGCAGGGTAGAACTCTGTACTATCCGGATCACAACTTCGCCCAATCCACGACCCACCGGCAATACGCAGCGATACCCTGTATTCGGCATCGAGCGGTATACGCAGTTGTCGGAGCAGGGCGGCGCTCTGTATTTTATACGCAGTGATACCCTGCATTCTACATCAAGCGGTATACGCGGTTGTCGAATCAGGGCAGAGCTCTGTGTCCACCCGACTTACGAATTCGTCAATGCGATGACTCGCCGTGAGGCCCTGCTATCGCACGATAAATTCTGCGCCTAGAGACACCTCTCATTCCGTAGTCCCGACTTTTACAAATTTTCTTGTGAGAGGACCTGGCCAGACTGAGATCTATACCCCGGCCAATAGAGCTTCTTTACAAGTGGCGCCCGAGCAGGGACTCGGGATTTAGGAGAGTAGATTCTTTTCTTGGATTAAAGACCCGTTAGAGAAAGAGTCAGGTCAGGCAGTAGCAGAAACCGTAGCACCAGAGCGGTAGGAAGAAAAAAAAAAAAAAAGAAAAAAAAAAAAAAAAAAAAAAAAAACCCACGCGCGCCGGCCGAAGCTGGAGAGAACACGTGGCCTCAGAATTCTCAGCAATCGTGCGACTCACGAGTAAACGGCTGAGAAGAACAAAGTAGTGGAGAGAGAACGCATCTAACGGGTCCGACGGGCTAGCCGAAGCCCAGTGGGACTGCGTTCGGGAAATAGTGGCGAAGTGCCGAAGAAGCCGGCGATATAAAGCGAGTTCGGCGTGACGGAAGGGCACTTGTTCACCAACTCTAAGGGAGCGCACATCAAAGCAACAGCACTGGAGACTCGTCATCATTTTTAAATACCGACGTGGGACATTTAAATCGTTATTACGCATCAACGTGGGATATTTCATCGTTTTATATACCAGCGTGGACATTTAATTATTTATTTTTTTTTACACATCAGCGTGGGTTATTTCGTCGTTTTGTATACCGGCGGACATTTCATCGTTCTGAGATATTTCATCGTTTTACATATCGGCGGGAGTTATTTCATCGTTTTGTATACCGGCGAGGGACATTTAGTCATTTCTACAGCAGCGTGGGTTATGTCATCGTTGTGTATGCCGGCGGACATTTCATCGTTCTGAGGTATTTCATCGTTTTACATATCGGCGTGAGTTAATCCATCGTTTTGTACACCGGCGAGGGACATTTAGTCATTTTATACATCAGCGTGGGATATTTCATCTTTTCGTATTCCGGCGGGGCATTTCATCGTTCTACATATCGGCGTGCGGTATTTCATCGTTTTTACATATCGGCGTGGGAATTTCATCGTTTTGTATACCGGTAAGGGACATTTGATCATTTTACACATCAGCGTGGGATATTTCATCGTTTCATATACCGGCGAGGCATTTCATCGTTCTACACATCGGCGTGGAGTATTTCATCGTTTTTTTACATATCGGCGTGAGATATTTCATCGTTTTGCATACTGGCGCGGGGCATTTCATCGTTTGGGGATATTTCATCGTGGATCAACAGCAGAGGATAACTTAACGCGCAATCATAGCATCGTGGGATATTGCAACGTACCGGTGAAGAGTATTTTAACGTCGTGGGACACTTCAACGCGACAGCGCGGGATATCACTACGTACGTAACGGTAGGTCATCACATCAACACATGATGACAGGGAATACGACCTGGGTCAGCTACCGGAGGAAGGCGGAATTGGAGGCAATTCTCAGCGAATTGGGGTTGGAACCACACGGCGTGGTGGATGAACTGCGGCGCCGACTAACGGCATATATCAATAGGGACGACCACAGCGAGGAGGTACAGCGGCGCCTGGACCAGTGGGCCGAAGTGTATGGTAACCGACCATCTCCGGACTCGCGACCACCCAGTCCCAATCCGACCAAGGATGAGAGACTTGGGGAGACGGAGCCGGCACGACCTACTGGATCCACCCAATTGCTGGTTCCCCCACCAGAAAGCGCGCGGTGGAGGCCGATAGTGCCCCCTATAGCCGCACCAGCGGAAGGACATGCAGGAGCAAGTCTGGCAGAAGGACCCGTAGGCCGACAGGCCGTTCAGCTCAGGAAATGGGGCGTGTTCTTCAACGGTAAAACCGACCCCCTGAGGTTTATCGAACAATTGGAGGAACGAGCCGTGGCATATCAGGTGGACGTCAGTCACTTGCCGAGGGCAATGCCCGAACTATTGATTGAGAGGGCCGAGGACTGGCTCAGGGGAAGCGGGCTGCAAGGCGCGACGTGGGAGGCCTTTAAACACGACTTTTTGCAGTTTTTCCTGCCGCCTCGCTACTTTAAGCGCTTGGGAGACGAGATCCGCGCACGGATGCAACGCGTCGGCGAACCATTTCAGGATTACCTCATCGCGTTGCGGATAATGATGCAAAGGGCAGGGCTGCCGGAAGGAGAGCAGTTGGACAGAGCGTATGATAACATGTTGCCTGCCTATCAGCTCTATATGAAGCGGGACGAGTGTGGGACGATCTCGGAACTGACCCGGTTAGCAGTCACGTACGAGGAACTACGGGGTCGGGAGGACCAACGAGAGCCGACCAAGAGGGGACCTCAGACGGCTAACCCGTCCGGAGGACATGTGAACCCATTCAGAAGCACTCCAAGCTCCGCCCAACCGTCGGCGGGAAATCAAGCCATAAACCGGTCGGTAACCAACGGGGACGAGTCACGGGTGGACGTAAGAAGAGCATGCCGGCGATGTGGAGAATTGGGGCATTTCCAACGGGATTGTCACCAGGCTCAGGTATTATTTTGCTGGGACTGCGGCCGAAGAGGGATTAGAACGCGAGACTGTTGTTGGTACCCACAGTCGGGAAACGACACACGCCTCCGCCCACCCAGGGATACGGCCGAGGCGAATCCAACAACATCCCCAACGCGACAAGCCTGATGTCTATACAGGCCGGACGAGTTGTTGCGTCGGTGCTGGTCGCCGGACGGCCACTGGCCGGTACCATCGACACAGGCGCAACGAGGAGCTTCATCGGACGGAACACAGTCGAGAAGCTGAGGTTGACGGACACCTCGAGTGGCACCCGGACGCGGGTCGCGTTGGCCGATGGAACTTCGCGAGAGGTTGACCGGACCATCGCCGTTGAAATCAAGCTGGGAGCACGGACCGTCACCATTCCCCTCCTGGTCTTACCCACCATGGTAGACGAGTTGATCTTGGGTATGGATTATCTAGGGGCTATCCAGACCACTGTCCACTGCGGAGATTACTGGGTGGACATAGGAACAGAGGCGCAGGCGACGACACCATCGATTCATCGAGGAGTCATACTTCCTTCCAATCCAGCGGAGGAGAGACCGGAGGGCACTCCAGCATCTGCGGCGCAGGAGCAGACGGAGACTCTAGGACACACAGCCGCACGTTCAGGTCCAATGACGTCGCGGCAGAGGCGAACGGTCACGTTCGCGGACGACGACCCAGCAACTGAGACACCGGAGGCGGAGAAGCAAGGACGGAGCCAGGATCGACCCCAACCACAGGTGGTAGATATCAGCGAGAGGAGCAACCCGGATACAGGCGCAGAAGAGGGGAATCAGGCCACGGACAATCCAAAGGTCGTAGAGTTTCTTACAGAAGAACTCTGTAAGTTCTATGATCTTAAGGGTACAACAACGATCACCGAGCACAGGATCACGATGAAGGACGACAGGCCTATAAAGCAGAGGTACTACCCGAAGAACCCGGCCATGCAGCGGATTATTAATGACCAGGTGGACGAACTCTTAGCTCAAGGTTGTATCGAACCTTCCAGAAGTCCACACAGCGCACCACTAGTGCTGGTGCGGAAGAAGAACAACCAGTGGCGAATGTGCGTGGATTATCGCCAGCTAAACGAACGTTCCATCCCGGACGCGTATCCTCTTCCGAGAATGACGCACATATTGGAGAGGTTGCGGCGCGCGAAGTATATATCAACATTGGACCTGAAGAACGGTTATTGGCAGATCCCGATGGCCAAGGAGAGTCGGGAATGTACGGCATTCACGGTACCCGGGCGGGGTCTGTTCCAGTGGAAGGTGATGCCATTCGGATTACACTCTGCGCCGGCCACGTTCCAACGCGCGCTGGATAGTATCATCGGGCCGGAAATGGAACCGCACGCGTTCGCCTACCTGGACGACATTGTGGTAATAGCTGAGACCCTCGAGGAGCATATGCGAATCTTGCGAGAGGTGTTCCGCCGCCTACGAGAGGCCAACCTTAGGCTGAACCCCGACAAATGCTCGTTCTTCCAAAGAAAGATCACTTACCTGGGGCATATGATTAGTGATCAGGGGATTCACACCGACCCGGACAAGATAGTTGCGGTACAGAACCTGAAACCACCCACGACCGTGAAGGAGCTGCGACAGTGCATCGGGCTAGCATCATGGTATCGGCGGTTCGTTCCGAACTTCGCCGATATCGTGCAGCCCATGTCCGCACTCCTGAAGAAAGGCCAGAGATGGGAATGGACGGCCCTACAACAGAGAGCGTTCGAGGAGTTGAAACGCCGACTGACGGAAGCGCCGGTATTGGCATGCCCGGATTTTACCAAGCGATTCACGCTGCAGACGGATGCAAGTGACCATGGTTTGGGGGCGGTACTCACTCAGGAGGAGGAGGGTAAGGAGCGTGTAGTGGCGTATGCCAGTCGACGGCTGACTAAGCCAGAGAGTAACTACACGACCACCGAAAAGGAGTGCTTGGCAATAGTGTGGGCGGTGCGCAAGCTGCGGTGTTACCTCGAAGGGTACGAGTTCACCGTGGTGACGGACCACCTGGCGCTCAAATGGTTAAACTCCATCGAAAACCCGTCGGGTAGGATAGCCAGGTGGGCCTTGGAGCTCCAACAGTATCGCTTCGATGTGCAGTATCGCCGAGGGAAACAGAATGTGGTCGCAGACGCTCTGTCCCGGCAGCCTGAAGCAGTGCTCAGCTCCGCCAAGGAGGAAGCTCCCAACTGCCGTTGGTGGACTCGGATGATGGAACAGGTCAGGAGCAACCCGGATCAACACCCAGATTACCTGATCGCCAACGGCCAACTGTACCGGCAAGTGGGTGGACGATCCCCGGACGAAGAACATACTCCCTGGAAGCTGTGCGTCCCGAGAGGTGCCAGGGCTAGGGTCCTGCATGAGTGCCATGACCAGCCGACAGCGGGCCACCTTGGGATTCGGAAGACCACAACACGGATAGCACAGCGATACTACTGGCCGGGATACATTCGAGACGTGGTCAAGCACGTGCGTCACTGCTCTACCTGCCAAATGTACAAAGTGAGCCAAAGGCAGACGGCGGGCAAGATGTTAACACGTCAGGTGGAGGAACCGTTCCACACCATCTGTGCCGACTTCGTGGGGCCACTGCCACGGTCAAAATCGGGACATACGATGCTGCTGGTGATACTCGACCACTTCAGCAAATGGGTCGAATTGGTCCCGCTGCGAAGAGCGACTTCTGCCACATTGGAGCAAGCATTGCGGGAACGAGTCCTCAGTCGTTTCGGGGCTCCGAGAGTCCTAGTATGCGACAATGGGACCCAGTTTACCAGTGGGGCGTTCAAGGATTTCGCCCAGCGGGCTGGAATCCAGCTACAACATACAGCGCCGTACAGCCCAAACCAAAACCCAACGGAACGTGCCAACAGGACGGTAAAAACGATGATTGCCCAATATCTAGGCACCCGACAAGATGTCTGGGACGCCTTATTACCGGAGTTCACCCTGGCCATCAACACGAGCGTATCGGACACAACCGGATTCAGTCCAGCGTTCTTGGTACAGGGTCGGGAACCCAGATTACCGGGGGCACTCTACGAGGAAGTCACGCCGGGGACGGGCAAACGGGCAGCAACAGCGGAGGAGAAAGCACAGCAGATGAGGGACTTGTTCAGGATAGCCCAGGACAACGCCAGGAATGCGACGGCGGAGCAAAGCCGCCATTACAACTTGCGGAGGCGAGAGTGGCGACCCGCCTTGGGCGCCTTGGTCTTAGTGCGCACCCATTTCCTCAGTAGGGCCGCTGATGGATTCGCCGCCAAGCTGGGCCCGCGGTACGATGGGCCGTTCAAGGTGGTGAAGATAGTGACGTCCAATATCGTGCGATTACAGAGGGTTGGAGGACGTCAACGGCGGACAGCAAACGTCGCAGACCTGAAGGAGTATCACGATCCAAGCTCAGATGAGGAGGGCCACCAGGGAGAAGGGTAGTTGTAACTTTAGTAATAACAAAATATTGTATTAAGCTAAGTAGAGGGTTTAGCTCGCGCCACAGAGGTAGGGGACGGCAGAACCGGACAGAATAAGAAATCGGGGGTTCTTATCTAATCTTAAACTAATCTTTCCTTACCAACGGCAGCAAAATGGATCGGACGGGAGAACACCCTACCGACCCTCCGCAACCACGCCGAAGCCGCCACCGGGACGGAGATCGCTGGGCGGAGCTGCTCTCCCAGGAGGAGGAACGCGCCGCCAGGAGAGCACGACAGGCGGAGGAGGCCCGCAGGGCAGCGGAAAGCAGAAGACGACGGCTGGCCACCCATATCACGCAACAATGGGTGAGCTACCACCAGCGGCACTACCCCGTCGTGTCCAACGAAAGGCAACGAGCCCGGGCGGAAGCGCAGAGGGCGAGAGCCGCGCCGTTCGCGCCAGGTAGCGGTATCCGGCTGGCCGGGGAAGAGCGAGGAGACGTATTTCCCGGGTACTGCCGACCAGACGACCCTCGCCTGGAGGGGCTGTACAACACCTTAGCCAGCGGAGCCCCAGCCCCGGTGGTGGAGAGGGTATGCCGAGTAGCAGAGATCGGGCCGGACCCCCCGAGGAGCACCGCCGACGAGGAGACCCCCTCACCGCCGGAAGATGATCCCACGGAAGAGAGCCCCTCCTCCAGTTCCTGTACTCCACCACCCTTCATCGGTGTCACCCCTGAGTACACCATATCCGACGACAGCCGAAGCGGGGAGGCGACCAGGACGCCGGAAACGGAAGCTGAGGCAGGAGAAGACCCGGAGGAGAGCCCAGCTCACCTACCCCAGACCATCCTTCCGGATGCCGGCAGCCGCTGGGGGGAGGGGGCACATGGCCGACGGCGACAACGCCACGAGACGGAGCAGGCGGGCGAGGAGCCACAACCCCATGCACCATCCGTGTCGAGGGGCACCCCGGAGCCAGGAACGGTACAGGGCGAGGATACGGAGGGGGCGACGCCACCGGCCGAACGCTGGGTTTCTCCACCCGCGGGCTGGCATACCAGCGAGGAATGGCTACCCCTTGAGGTGGTCACCCACGTCAGCAGGGAGTTGGAAACCCCGGTATCCAAACGGACGCGCTATACGCGTCAGTTCGGCAACCGACACTATCGCATCCAGCGCAGCAAGGGAGGGTTGCCCCTGATCCAGCGAATTACTCGGGAGTAGAGGACGCCGACCACCCATGGAGTCTCCCCATCGTAACAAAGGGGGGGGTGTGAAGACTCACAATTTTTGTAGTTATTAGTTTGTAGTATAAGTTAATCTTTAATTCTTGTATAGTATTAGTCTATAAGTTAATAAATAGTTTATAAGTATACTTCATACACTTGTACATAATTATAGGACAGGGTAGCGAGAGATCGGCGAACGGCGACATATCATAACGCAGCAACGGACGGACAAGCAGACAAACGCAACAACCAAACGAACGGGACGAAAGACAAGACAGACAATTCTAACGGCGATCGCGGTACAGGCTGCATTATTCGCCAAATAATGCACCTAGCAACAGCATCAACGACAACACAGACCTAACAACAGCATCAACGACAACACAGACCTAACGAACAGCATAGCAACGGCGATAGACAGAGAGCGCAACAATAAGAGAGCATAGCAGCGCTCAAAGCTAAGCGGCGGCCACGATAATGCGAGCAGCGCAACAATAAGAGAGCATGGCAGCGCTCAAAGCTAAGCGGCGGCCACGATAATGCGAGCAGCGCAACAGTAAGAGAGCACGGCAGCGCTCAAAGCTAAGCGGCGGCCACGATAATGCGAGCAGCGCAACAGTAAGAGAGCATAGCCACCCGATCAAGAAGACACAGCACGTGCCGAGCCGAAAGTTCTCACGCTACAAAGCGTAGGCACGCGCTGACGCTCGGCCGGGCAGAGGTGAGAGCTCATGCGCACCTAATGCACGCAGCTGAGCATACAGACACGCGCAGAACGAAGGCGTGAGAAAGCAGCGACAGCGCGCAGCCGCCCACGCAGTGAGGAGATGCACCAGCGTAGCATTCAGAAACGCAGCATGCAGATCACTCTGGCTACGGCATCGGCGGGCAACAGACCTACAAGAATAACTGCGGAAGGAATCACCAAGGGAACAGACTGGTAAATACCGACGGACAGTAGACACGCGGACAGGAGACACGACGAGGTAGCATAGCTGGGGCGCGAGTTAAGTATAGAGATACCAGAGAAGGTAGAGAATCGCATAAGTGAAATAATAAAGTGTTACAAGTGAAATCAAGAGTTTTGTGTTGCTGTGAAATAAAGAAAGGCTAGACTGCGAACTTCGCGACTCGCCGGTAATACGCAGTGATACCCTGTATTCGACATCGAGCGGTATACGCAGTTGTCGGAGCAGGGCAGCGCTCTGTATTTTATACGCAGTGATACTCTGCATTCGACATCGCGCGGTATACGCAGTTGTCGGATCAGAGAAGAACTTTGTATTAGCCGGATCACGAATTCGCTCACTCCACGACCCGCCGGCAATACGTAGTGATACTCTGCATTCGACATCGCGCGGTATACGCAGTTGTCGGATCAGAGAAGAACTCTGTATTATCCGGATCACCAATTCGCCCAATCCACGACCCGCCGGTAATACGCAGTGATACCCGGTATTCGACATCGAGCGGTATACGCAGTTGTCGGAGCAGGGTAGAACTCTGTACTATCCGGATCACAACTTCGCCCAATCCACGACCCACCGGCAATACGCAGCGATACCCTGTATTCGGCATCGAGCGGTATACGCAGTTGTCGGAGCAGGGCGGCGCTCTGTATTTTATACGCAGTGATACCCTGCATTCTACATCAAGCGGTATACGCGGTTGTCGAATCAGGGCAGAGCTCTGTGTCCACCCGACTTACGAATTCGTCAATGCGATGACTCGCCGTGAGGCCCTGCTATCGCACGATAAATTCTGCGCCTAGAGACACCTCTCATTCCGTAGTCCCGACTTTTACAAATTTTCTTGTGAGAGGACCTGGCCAGACTGAGATCTATACCCCGGCCAATAGAGCTTCTTTACAAGTTTGTATGAAAATTTGGCAATTTTGGCACTGTTAACTATCTTAAAACTAGTAGACTTAATTAAGGCGATTCAAGTTGCCAATTTTAAGTTCTATATAGATTCACGAATCTGACAATATAAGGGTTTTTGAAAATTTTGTATTCTAAGCCGTTTTCTAGGCAGTTATTGCTGAAGGTAATTCGATCAACCGCCAATACCTACGTCTTATATAATTTCAACTTTATTTTAAACGACTTTATTTTACAAAAGTAACTAGTAAGAATATATACTAATCGTTTCCCATCAATCCACATCATTATATCTATCATATTAATTCATCATATTAGAAATCTGTTGGCCAAAGATTGGGTGCCGCATTGTTAGCTTCTACCAAGATTTCTGATGGCTGGTTGAACCAGATTATCTGTTTCTTTAGGTTTGACTACTTATAATCTCAGTCCTTTTTGGGTTTTTTAATTAATACATAAAATTTATTTCGGCCATTGGGCTTTTTTTTCGATATGTAAGCAGGTGTGAGCAGCAGCTTACCTGATATGTCACCAACATGTACTCTATTTGAATATTTAAATATATTGGGATTTATAAACAATACTTATGCCGAAAATTAAAAAAATCATGCCTTCTGATCATTTCTTCGGACGTAGTACCCATTTAGGAACTGCTTTTGCTGCTGCCAGAAGGCCCTACACTTTCTTCCATTATCTAATAAGTTTTTGTATTTTAAGTAAATAAAAGTAAGAATTGATCATTTTTATGGTTCTTACTATTCGAATTCTTTGCAAAACAACTTATTTTGGCTGCTTATGAGCACTAGGAGGATCTCTGCATCAGTGCCCGCTAAGTAGCCAATTGAATAACAGAGCACACTTAGGACCCTGTGACGTCACAGGGGGTCTGTTAGTTAACATCAAAAGTAACGGAACTGCTCTTTGCGTAACCTACTGAGTCTTTTAACAGTGTGCTGCTGCTGTTGTTGTTGCTGTTGCTTGAATGATTTGCCTTGCTGCTGCGACCTTGCTCAATTTTATAGCTGCCATTGTGCGATAAAAGTTCTTCCTTTGTTTGCGCCAGAAGTCGACGTCGTCATCGTCGACGTTGGGTTCCCAAAATACATAAATTGAATTGACATTAGCATTAGCATTAGATCGCTGCTTGTTACTGCGATTTCTTGAAGCGACAATGCACATTTTCAGCTCTGGCTAATGGCAATGGCTGGCGGGCGAATTGACACCTTTTTGTAAATTACGCCAAGGTAGATAAAGCTGAAGCTGATGCTGGTAGCTTTTAAAATTCCTTTTCAAGTGAGCTGAGCCCACCAAACATAATTAACATATGCGCTTTGCGCCTTTGCACAGCATTTGAAGATTCCACATTCCATTTGAAGCTTAGCCACTACGCATTCCAGCTCCCAGCTCCAGCTCTCACATGTTGGCTAATAATTTAATTGGACCATGCGCAGTGCGTGACGGCATAAAATGCGACAGTGCCAAAGGCAACAACAGAAAAAAAAGAAAGGGAGATGGAGAAGAAGAAAACTAACACAGTTTTTCTTCGTTTGGCTTAATGAGAATCTAGCGCCGGGACCAAAGGTAAAGCTAATGATATCAAAGCACTGGGGCGAATAGCAAATTGTGTGAACTTTTGAGTTTTAGCTGAAAGCTAAAAAGTCGGTTTTTTGGTTAATTAAAATATGAAGGGCGCACGACAAACGTAGCTGTAAATTACAGCTAGTTCACTACTCCCCAGTGTAAGTGTGTGTGTGTGTGTGTGTGTTTGAACTCACTTATTTATCGCGTGAAGCGCGTGAATAATAATTTGCATTAAGCCAAGGACATAGCGAGTGGAGAGGGATATGGAGCGCACTCAGGACAGCTTGAACTTAATTTGCACCATGGCTGACTATCTACCCCATTGTAAATTCCGTCTTTCACACCTGTTACACGCAATTATCCGGCCTCGTGCTAAGAAAGTTTTCGGAGCGGACTGCACTTGGGGCCCAATCTTTGACAGCACTTCATTTCCGCAAAGCCAGAGTGAAGCTGGCACGGAAGGAAATGAGTTTCGGATTAGGACACCAGTAGTAAGTAGTCAGCCAGAAATTAAGAGAGAGAGAGAGAGAGTGAGAGTGAGAAGGAGAGAATAGTTTAAGGGTAAATGCACAGCAGGTGAGTGAAGGGAACAGCGGCGCTTGTCAGACTGCAGCATAAGTAGCTTGGGGCTAAGTGCCAGTAGTGGCGATAGTGGAGCCTTGGAGCTGTGTAGCTGTGTAGTCGTGTAGTCGTGTTGCCATTGCCACACGCACTGATTACCATTGATATGCATGTGAAATTAACCCCGAGCGCTGTTCGCTTTAATTTGCACTCGAACTTTTGCGCGGGCTTGCATGCGGCTGTTGCAGCTGCAGCTGCAGCTGGAGTAACGCCAATGCCACTGGCACTGGCACAGCGACTGCGTCTCAAATGGAATTTTCTTTTGCCTATTTGCTGCCTGGCTGACGGCTGAAGGGCTGATGGGCTGATAGCCTGGACCAGTACGTGGACTCGCCACCTGACTCACCTGGCGTGGCCAGAGTTAACTTTGTCTGCATTTTGTTGCGGAAGTTGAAAGCTGTCAAATATGGCACAGCCAACTACGCTTCGTATAATCGCATTTGATGTTCTCCCTTCCGATGTGTGTTAATGGGGAGAGTGTTAAATGAAAGCAGCTCTTTCTACAAGCAGTTTAAATAAATGGAGAAGGCTTGACTATCACTGTGTTCTCTTGATATTTATACGTTTTAAAATGAAATCGTGTTTAAAGAAATGTCTTTCTTGATGATGCTGGGAGCATATATTCTTTGAGCAAGATGTGAAAGACGCGTTGCCTCAGTCTGCCTGGAGCAGGCAAGTGTCTAATGGATTCTGAACACATATGCATATTATATTACGAAAACTCTTTCCAAAGTTCATTTTAGTTATGAATAGCTAACATATATTAAATTTAAAAAGTTTTTCGAATTTCAATTTTCATGTATCTAAAAACGTTTTCATTCCAACAAATCGAAATTCCAATAAGTAAAATAAAGCAAGAAATCTAGAGAATGGGAGGAAAGTCAGGAGAGTCATGAAAATATTGAAATATCATCAGCGAATGGTATACATATAACATAAGGCTGTTGCGGGCATTAGTATGTGGCTAGGAGATGCCCTGTTCTGTATTCCATGGGGTACCTCAGGTCTCTAGGTTCTCTTATGGCCTATGGGGTGAGTATTGCAAGGTTATACCTTGTACTGTATTTCATGAAGTTGCTGTGGTTTCTAAGTTCTCTTATGTATATCATCCATAAGATTAAATAATCTATGAAATATGAGTTAATTATTATAATTTGTTTAAAATTGAAACCTATATCAAGAGCTTGTAGTTCAGCTGATGATTCCACGTGCAAATGGAAAATAGAATATTTTGGTACTTAAGATAGCGCAAGTGCAATGAAATGTTTTCTAATTAATTATCAATAATCTGGGTGATTATATACTTTGCTGGTCTTAGGATAGACGTACTGGTACTTCTGTTAATATTTGCTGTATAACTTTTATTTGGAAAACGTTAAAAAAAAAGTGGATATACAGAAATCTTGGTTATTCGATGTTACTTAAAGTATATAATTAATAATTTAAAAAAAAAGTGTTTGTTTATTTTTTAATCCATTTTATGAAAACTGTTTAAAATAAGGCATTTTTTTCTTGGTCACTCACCCTTAAAGTATTACTTTTGATTTTTTAAAGAAACTTAAATGATAAAAAAATAAATATATATATATAAGAAACTCCTGTCGTTCATGAGTTCAAATAAGTGAAATCGAAATAAATTTCAAACGAAATCATGAGTAAGGCTATCGATAACTTGATTACAACCATATAACTGTAGCTCAAGTCTGCAAGCTTCTAGCTAATAGCGTTCATACATTCCGATAAGCCGATGCACTGTTGTCTCATAAATTCATGGTATTCCCATTACTACAGTTGCAGTTCTGGTTAGAAGAGTTATTTAAGTAGTCCAGCTTAGACAGCTGAATTCCAGCACACTGCGGCTTAGTTGTCAGTGCTAAAGCAATGAAAGTCTCGTGTAGAAAGTAAAATAAGAAAAAAAATCAAATATTAAATCTGAAAAACAAAGAGAAAAATAATAATAAGAAAGCTAATATCCCCTTCAATATTACGTTTTCAATAACCAAGCCAATTTAATATGACAAGTGCATTTAATACATGTTAATTATTTGAAAGCTTTTGAATTTACCAACTAAAGAAAGTAATGTACAATTGAGAGACTTATGCACACTTCATGTGTTCGTATAACGTATATAGGTATAAATATTTCATAGCATAATCAGCTTAATGGCTCAAAAAATTCTTCATTTGTGCGCTGGGCGCATTGTTGCAATTCATTTGTAATAGGAATTCGATTAACGTATACAGGAATGTTAATGGAATGCACAATTCAACAACTCATCATAATGTGCACGCAGTTGGAAAGTTCACACCCGTACAAAGTACATATACTATTCAGTTAAACAATCGCTCCATCTGCCAATTGAACTGTTCGGCGCATTAACGGACATCAGCATTTCAATTGTAAATTGCGCGCGTAGACAGAAAAAATGCGTGATTGGTAGGCCTCCGAGCTGGGCCTGATCCGAACAGTCGCCTTTGGCACTGTAGTGGTACCATGTGCATTTTATACCATAATACGCATCATACTCTATATGTTAACAAATTTACATCTAGAAAAAAGATGCAAGCCAAAGCCCAGAGCCAGAAAAATAAATATGTATTTAATAATTTCTTAAAATAATTTTTGAATACAGATCAAGGAAATTCAGGGCGATTATAATAAATAAATAAATATAGATTTCTATAAAGAACGAAAGAGATCGAAGTGGGAGACATGATTGATGTGGTATGATTGATATGATATGGTAGAGTATAATCCCCTGTGCAGATGGATAAAGGAAAATCAAGTCCCTGACATCTAAAGATGGCGAAAAAAGGAATGAATTTCGTCTTTATTAAAAATATGATACTGAGGATTGTTCTACGGTTAATTAATAATAACAGGAGAAGTCTTCTAGAAGGCAAATTGAGATTTTTCGTACAGGCTTAGGCATATGCACCAATGCAGTGCTAAATTAAGAACTTGATTAATTAAATATTTTTAAAAATAATTACAATACTTAAATACTTGTTTTTATAATTTATATCTGAAATCAAAAACGTTGCTGAATAAATGTTATTAGTATGTAAATATATGGATTGAGCTCAGTGGAGCTTAAGCCATTCGCTTGCTGTTAGTTTATACATTTGCTTATTGTTTACTATAAGACTGATTGCAAATATAATTATCAGAGATAAATAATAATAAATATGTAAACACTGTCAGTCAATAAGTATTCGATTTGCAATTTTAGTATTTAAAGAACAAAACTGAATATTTATTGTAAAATAATGAAAATAATTTTGCTGTGCATCTCAGAAATTCTATTAATTTCATTACATTAAATATTTTGTTATTATTATTCATATTTTTATGAACTGAATGTTACTAAATTTTAAAATGTTGCTCCATATGGGCAATGTCTTACGTAGGCCCTGCCGAATAGCACATATCCATTTGTAGAGTATGAAAAGAAAATTTCATGGTCATTAATGTGCGATATTTGGTTTGATGGGTTGATTTTTATTATAATGTATGTATGTGTGCGTATGTGTATCTGCCGATACGCATAAGTGCAATAAAAATGCAAAAGAGAATTCGAATTGATTACGCGCAGACACACACGTACACACACACACACACACACACACACGCGCGAAAAATGACAAAAATTATTCATTAACACATGCGTAAAACGCAGAAGAACATTGCCATAAATAAATAATTGATGAATTGCAGATGAATTTTCATATTTTATGATGTTTAAGTAGTGGGGCCGTCACCACGGTTGGGGAGCCTTGCAAAGTGGGCGGAGCTTTCACCACAACCAGCTGTGCAATAATATTATGTTAAAATATACAATTTCGATTCTGATATTGTTTTTTTTTTTGTTTTTTTGTTTTTTGTTTTCGTTTTACGATTGGAGCCGCGCAACCAGGCAGCCAGGCAGCTCGCCTCGCTAGGCCACAATCTTTCGCTACTTTGTCGTACAACGGTGCGTATGAAAATTGATTGTTGCTTTATTTATGGTGCTCGCGCTCGCAAAGTAGACATAAAAAATTAACGCAAACATAAAATGCAATCATGCAGCCCAGTTGGGTCTGCCGTCGCGACTGGCAGCGACTGGCTGGGACCACGCATTTGTCGCGTTTTTCGGCTCAACATTTGTCCATTTGCTTGATTTGCTTTTACGTGCGCCCGGAGACAACCCACCGCTCACAACGTGGCGCTGTCTCGCTTTGGCCAAGCAATAAAATGCGCCAAGCTTTGGCCCTAACGAGCGCCGATTTTACGATTCCGTTGGCCATCCAGACCTACGAAAAGGGCAAGAGCACATCTGTTCTGCTGTCTATTCGGCCACTCCCCAATGCATGCACAGCGCACGCTTAATGATTTGTTATGTGGTTTTTTATGCCTCTTATGTGCATTGTGTGTGCCACAAAAACAAAAAGAAGAAGAGTGTCGGCCAAATGTGTTGCGTGGGCTGGCCCAAGGCAGGCGCGCACCGACAGCTGATTGAAGGAAAAATTATGAAACGATTTCGGCTAATGCAATATAAAGTGAATTTCGACTTTGGCCAACTTCTGCTCTTTAGCTTTAAGTTGCACACTAGCATTCTGGCCACTTGATGCAAGTTTTGATTTAGAAGCCAGCACTAATTTACAGCTGCCATTGAAATGCCACAATTGCCGGAGCGTGCAAAATATGTAATTAAACTTAATGAGTGTGAAATGCTCAAATACTTCACATTCCCAACGACAAGTTAATTCAGAAAATTACAGAGCCAGAGCTTTCGGCTGTGCTGCTGCAAATGCTGTCAAGCAAATCAGCTCATTCATTTGTCAATAAAACGACAATGGGCCGTCTCGAGTGCCAGCACTGCCAGCACTGACAGCATCGACAGCATCGACAGCAGGGGCAAAACAAAGGCAGACACAATCCGCTCCTTCCGGGCCCTTGGCGAACCTTAACATAATTGCTTTTGAATCGTTATAGTAGTCAGGACCTGGTTCGTCGATAAGGACTCTAAGCGAACACTTTACATTGCACTGCACTCTGAATGCTTTAGCAACAGCTCGATTTTGCTGGCTTGATTCCACTAGGAATACTTGCTTTAATTACAATAAATAAATTATTGTTTAATGCAAATATTTTATAGAAATCTGAAATCTGATCTCAGCTTGCTCAACTTTCACAATTTACCAGGAATATTTCTGGAATTTAAAGCTCCGGCTAAGTGCATTTAATTAAAACTTGATTTCAATAAATCTCCATGACAATTCCAGTGCTGCTCATACTTGTTCGTTTTTCGCCTGGCATTTGCTGTGCGTAAGGTAGATATGTGGACATGTTGATGGACATTCATTTATGCGTTATATCAATCGATGGACTTTGTTCGATGATAGCGGAAATAATGATTGTTAGTCAACTAAAGGTAAGTTGAGGTGTTGTTTTACAGTATAACTAACTATTTTTATAGCCTGATCACATTGAATGGTTTTGTGAAAATGTAACAGGCAGAAGGAGAGGTCGCAGACCCCACAAAGTATATATATTCTTGATCAGCAGAAAAAATAAGTTGATCCGTCCGTCCATATGAACGTTAAGATTTCGGAAACTACAAAAGTTAGAGGAAATCACATGAATTCTCGTATGTTAGTTACGCAGTACGAGTTTATTTTGTTTTTCTCGATAACTCATCCCATTCCCAAATTATCGATAAAAATCGAAAATTCATGTACTTTTTTTTACGTTTTTTGAGCATAACTTCCACACCGTTTTAGCTAGAGACTTTAAATTTGTATATTTAGATATATATTATGGATACGCAAATTTAGTTTTTTTTTAGATTTTTGATGCCACGGCACCTCCGCCCCGTCAATTTGAATAAATATTTTTGAACAGGGCTGAGTCGATTATTCCTTTTGGTCTGTTTCCCGTTTCAAAGTTATCGTTATCGAAAATCAATTATAATATGATGTCTCTTTCATCTTTAGAGCTGAAATCTCAAAGTCTTTTGCACATATATAGAAAATAATTTAATACAATTTTGATTTTTATTACATTTTTGACAACGGCCCCAAATTCATTCCTATAACCCTAAATGTGTAAAAAAATGTATTTCAAATACTATTAGTTTTTTATTTAAATGCCATACAAATTAATAAAAGTTTTCTTGTTTACTTATTTAGTTTTATTTTAATTGAAATTTTATTTTTGTTTTTTTTTTTTGGTATTAAATATTTAATTAGTACTTAAAAGCATGAAAAGCTAAAGGAATTGAGTGACAAAGTTTCCTATTACAATATCATATATCTCATAATACTGCAGACTTTTAAGAAATATAATTTTCTAGATTGCTTCCACAGCTGCATCATTATCAGCAGATATCAGCTAGCCTGGCTGAGTTCTTTCTGGCTTGCTCAAATCAATTGCTATTTGTTCTGTTTGCAAGCAGCAAAGCATTTGCGAGCATTTGCATTATTAAAATTAAAATGTAACGAAAGAGCAAGTAGTATGGATGAGGAGAGGAGGAGGAGGAGGAGGGGCAGTTGCATGCTGGCGGGCGCCCGTTTTAATTATGCTAAACTTAGTTGGTTATTAAATTTTTGACAAAATGTGCATAATGAAAATGCATTTCGTTATTTTTGATGCCGCTTGCGTGGTTGCGGATGGATGCCTGGCTGGCTGGATGCTTGGCTGCCTGGTTGTATGGTTCACATGCATATATATTTAATATGTGTCCATGTGCTCTTATGTGTGATCATGTGTGCAGCTGTGTGCGTGTGCGTGTGTGTGTGTGTTTGTTGAACTTTGTTTCGGCTCAGCGCTTGGCACGCGGCGCTTATATTGTTTTTGTGTGCGCGATTTGCACTATAAAACGATTACGAGTGTTGTTGTTATTGCTGTTCATATTGCAGATCAAAGTGCATTGCTATGCCCCTAAAAAATGTTAGTTTTGCAATACCCACACACACACACACAAGCATGCATTTATGCAAATGCAGCAAATCATCTAACTGTCGAACCCTGACAGTTAAGGCTTTATTAATTTTGAGGCATTCACTACAACAATGGACCAACATAATATATCTTATCTTTACACTCAAGTTTTAAATTGGAAATCATCACCCACATTCACAATAAAAATGAAGCCGGAAGCTAGTCCTGATTTAGTGTAATTTGCTTATTTATTTATAAAATTTTAAATAAAAAAATTCTATGTTATATCTGAAATCAAACCTCGCAAAGTCTACATTAGTAGAGTAGTACAGGGTAGCTCTCAGTTTGGCATACGTATGTTCTCAATACGTTACTGTTTTGAACTTGCTATGCTTTCTCTATTATTTTGTGAAATGTATTCGTTTACCGAACATCATGCATTCACCTGCCCAGCCAACCACTCGATAATGTTTTGTTTAACAGTTTTTACATTATTTTATAAAATTTTATCTGCGCGTTGCGTTTGGTCGAGTACAAAGGAATTATGCAGTATATTGTTTTGGCCGTATCAAATAATATTTATGCCCAGCTGCAACCGATGAGTTTTGAACAATATTTGGTGTACATTAACCTTTTGAGGCTTAGAAGTTTTTAATTATTGCTGCTCTATGGCCATAATGTTACAAATTCGCTAACAAATTTCGTAAATTTCAATAATGAAAGAGCGCAGTGTAGGGCGCATTGTATTTAATTATCTTAATAACTCGTCGAATAAATTTGGAAATATTATATTGTATTCTTTTTAATGCTATAATTTGTATTTGTTTCGAAGTACATGCATTTTAATATTTAAATTACATTTTAAATAACATGTGCAAAGCCAAGGCTCAACCTCGCCAAGCGCAAGCTCGTTGGCATATTGTGGCCAAAAAGAATTTAAAAAGAGAAAGAATTATATTTCTGGTACTTAATGTTAAAATATCAAATAATAATTTATTGGCTACTGCGATTTCCTTCATTCCCTTCTCATAGTTTATTATATAGAAGATGAGCAAATAAGTTGCAAAGCTAAAACTAAATAAGCGAAGTAAATAAAGCTAAACTAAAATATTATTGTCTGCTTTTCTTTCCCTTTGCCTTTGATTCTGTTCGTGTCTTTGTCTTTCTTTGCCTCTGCCTTTGTATTTCTCTTTATTGGCCATTACCCTTGTCTTTGCCTTAGTATTTTTCATTCTATCCTTGTCTCTATCTCTGTTTTCCTGTTTCTGTTTACGACTCTATTGCTGCTCCTGTCTTATTCTCTGCCTTTGTCTTGTCTTTACTTTTGTCTTTGTCTCTCTTTCTATTCTTTTGCTTGGCTCTCTGTTTATGTTTCTGTCTTTGTCTGTGTCTCGGTCTCTCAATCTCACTTAGACTTTCAATCACTCACTACTTTATACTCACAGTCTCCCATTCACATGTGAGAAATACATTCTTGTTCTCACCTTTACAATGCATAATCGCATTATCATCAATCATTTAAAACATTCTTAGAGTGAGAGCTATTTAAAGTGTACACTGTATATGTAAGAGTGAAATCCGTTTAACGATATCACAACTAGCTGTACTTTCCATTCGCTAATCTAAATTGATGTCCCTCACTCACAACAGCCACAAGCGGAATTTTATCATTCAATTAAAAAAAAGAAAACGCATGCATACGAAATGTGTGAAATGAAAGCGGAAATTTTTCACACTATTCCCACACTCCATGCCATGGCTAAACAAGCGAAAATCCTTTAACCGGGAAGTGCTCGACATGCAGTTATCCTGTCTTTTACAGAAAACAGCATAAACAGGCAAACACAGAGGAATAAGAAGAATGTTTAATGAAATGAATTGAAATTCTTTTCTTGTCTTTAATAATTTCTATGCATCAGAATGTTAGAGCTAACTCCAATTATGTATTACACACATGGCGTAGCACTTTCGGAATATACTCTCTTTGCCAATGTTGCTGCAGAACAGGGTATTGAAATAGCAAAAGAGAACGAACGCATTGGTGAAACAATTTGCGCGCCGCCGACGAAATAATGAAGTGTTTAGTTGATTATCTCAACGCATGAGCCTAGCGAAATGGTAGAGCTGTACAATCCGCAATTCCAATTGCAAAAGCCCATTTACGTAATGGGCACCCAAGTCGAATGCAATCAGACAACGCTGGGTTCGTTTAGCTTTTTTCGGGCAGACCCGGGCCCCTGGCCTGGTGCAGACAGACTAGTCTGTCTATAATGCGCAAATAAACAGTCAACAACTTGGCCATAAAAACTCTTAAAATTACCTCAAGTCTGTTTTTGGCCACGCACGGATAACAAGCGAGGGAGCAAGGGTTGGTCCGGCCTGGTTGTTCATGCCACGCATTGCTTATTGAGCGCCTTTTAGTGTTGAGTAGTGCCTAGTTTTAGGCGCAACGCAATTGCAATTGATAACTTAAACTGCCTGTGTGTCTGTGTGTGTGTGTGTGTTCTCGTTTCGTGCAGTATTCACATATTTCAACTGCAAATCAAACAGACGCCAGCTAAAAGGTTGGGCGTGTGCGTGGGCGTAGGCATAGGCACAGAGCCAGGTGCATTTGATTTGCAAGTTTGTTTGCTCGATGGCTTAATTAAATTTGATTAGATGTGTTTAGCGTTTGCTTGTCGGCAATTAGTTACTTTCCCATGGAAATTGATGAGCATATTGAGCTAAGTGGCTAATTGATTGATGACTGCCAGCCAGACAGATAGATGGAGCTGGAGTGTATGATAAGCATAGTGCATTGTGCCTAATTGCATTTAAAGTACAGTCGTCAGTCGCAGTTCATAGCTCATCAAAAATCCACTGACTTGGGCTGGAACAAGTTGTATTTGGCTTGCTGTTGCTGCTGCTGCTGCTGCTGACAACTGTTGGGCAAAGACTTTTTGCTTTTGCCGGCACGCAGATTCGCGGCGTCCATCAGATTGGCAGCGCCTGCATAATGCATATAGAAACAACCTTGGTCCGAAATGCGCCAGCAGAAGAAGCACTGTGCATTGTTTGCAAAGAATAACTTTGCTTTTGCCCGTCCCCCGGCTGGCTTTCTGTGCGGCATTGGGCTGGGACGCTTGTAAAGTGCCAAAGTTTGGACTGCGCGCATGAAATTTTTACTTTACTTGTGTACTCTAGTAAATTTTGTGCTTTTCCTTCTTCTCTTCTTTTTTTCTGCAGCGGGTATTATAAAATTAGCACAATGCTTGTCAGCACGTGTGAGCAGTCTGTGTACTTTCAATGCCTTCCGCTAGGATGTAATTGATGTAATGATGATGTAATCATCATATGATAAGCGTAATCATACATAGAATTAGTTTTGATAAACATTTATTTATTCTTTAAACTACTTTATTTTCCGCAAACTGGATATCTGAGTTTATTTAGGTCTTTAGAGTGAAGTAGCTCTGATATACATATTTTTATTGTAAAAATGTCAGACAGGGTATTTTATAGTCAGCATCGCTAATGCTGAATGTTCTATTATATTTTTCTTTGTTTTCGTCCGCCCCATCGACACACCCATCCACAGCACTTCAGCCCTTGGCGCGTGCTCATTTCGAGTAGTTGAAATTATTTTATAGTATAAAACTTTAGTTTTTTAAACTTTGCCTCATTCGCTAGCTACCTCGCTCGCTCGCTCGCTCTCTCTCTCTCACCCTCACACACTGCTGTTCTGTTGTTTTGCTGCTGGGCTTCTTTTTCTCTCACTCAGGGCAGCGCCTTTTTTTCTGTTGTATTTCAGCATATTTATATTTTAATAAGCATTCTTGCAGCTGCGCTCCGCCGCCTGTTTCAATGCTGCGAGTAATTTTACTGCAATTTCTGACAGTTTTAGAAAATCATGGTGAGCAGAAGTTATGAACCCGTGAATGCGTCTGTCAGTTGCAACTGGCAGCGGCAGCGGCAGCGGGGCATGCGAATGGCTGGCGGGCAACGCGGCGTATGATTGTTATTAATTTCGCATTATATAGAAATAAGCAGGCGCTGGTTTTTTGCAATAAGCAATAAGTGTCAGCCCAAATGATATTTAGTGTCAGCCTCGAACTGGGTGGAAAAACGGCTAAGAGCATACTCAACGCCAGATGGCAAGCAATTCGCCCGGATATTGTAATAAATGTTTAAGGGCACGCGAACAGATTCCACGCGTAGCTCGAGCATCATTTTCCAAAAAGCTAAATTATGCACTTAGCATAGATAATCGGAGCTTAGAACTCATTTACTTTTAATTATATCACAAATATCTTTATAATAATGCGCTAAGCAGGGCTCAAAGCAATTCAATTTGTCTCTGCATTGTTCCCCTGAAAATGCAATTAAAACGATGTCTATACAAATATTTAAGCTAAAGTCGTATAATGACAAAAGCGTCAAAAGCAGCAACGATGATTCAATTTCGTTGATGCGTGGCTTATTGTTCTGTTTGCCACAATTGTTAACCATTTACACTTCAATACATTGTGGCTAGCAGCACATGTGTGTGTGTGTGTGTGTGTGTGTGTGTGTGTGCCAGCCAGCGATTGTTTATGGCTTATGTGTGCGTTAGCATTGTATGACATTGTGTTTCTGTAACAAAATATAATCATAAACGTAATTTAATCGCGCCAAACCGCGTCTGTCACGTACTTGCCAACAACAACCGCACACACACGCACATACACACACACACACACACACACACACTCACATATACAGCCACACCGCTAACAATGTTGGCAACGCTGACAGCAGAAACAGTTATAATAATTCAATAGACAGCCATGCCCCAATAATGTAGTAAATTCGTTGCGAATCGTTGCGACCTGCCAAATCTATTGATCACCTGTGTGTGTGTGTGTGTGTGTGCGTGCGAGTGTGCGAGTGCGAAGAAATTGATTTTGTTATCCAAGCACGTCACGGAACACATACATAGAACTATTGTCTATTGAATTAAATTGTTTTCATTACAAATGGCAGCCAAAATGAAATTTGTGCGCCAGCCGCAATCCAAACAGCTTAGAAAATAAATGAAGAGGCAGCCAACAATGTTCAAAGAAGTGATTTGATAATTTCCGAAAAGTAAAATTTATAAATTTAGGAATTTATAAAAAGATCTCTAAACACACTTAAGGCTCAAATAATTAACGAGTCAAATAAGTTTTTGTTACTACAAAGTAATTGCTTAACTCAACACATATGTCATTGGAATACGATAATTGGAAATTAGGGTATATTGGTTATCTATCAGTGTATGGAACAGGCAGATGTAGGCGTGGTAGACCTTATACAACATATCGACCTCCTCACATAACGTCATACTTAGCGACAACCACTCGCTCCTTCTCCCATAAACTCGTATTTTATCCTTAGCAGCCAAGAAGATCGTGAGATCGCCTATTCAGCATATTATCAATCAGATTCAAGCTCAGGCGCTTTCCAATAACTCATATAATAAGCCAACACTCAATTGTAGCTTTTAGTTCTAATCAAGTTTTAAGCCGCGGCTCTAACATTTGTAGTTAAATAAAGTTATATTTATATACATTCTTAATTAGGACGCCGAAGGGGTTTGATTTCGAACTGTTCATCGAACTGTCTGAGAGGAAAACCTTCATATGACTTATCCAAATACAACTTACTATCTACTTACTGACTAATTAATTAGTAATTTTAAAACGTTTGTATATGTGGACTCAAATGAATTGTTCTATATAATGTATATATTATATATAATATTATATAATGTATGTGGGATTTCAAAAGTTGTAACATCCCTGGCATAGGAATAAGAGAACTTGGAACTAGGAACTAGTTATCGTGAGCGATAACGATAGATAAGATAGAATTAAGAAGAACAAGAGAGTCGCATAGCGTCAGCCGGAGTGAGTGGTAGCAACTAAGAGAATGCAATTCGCATAAAATTACTATAATTAGAGTGTAACTAAAACTAATCTCATATAATAAGAACAATTCATTATAATAATAAAGTAATAAAATATAATTTTTACTACAAATGGGGGCTCAACCGGGATTTGGTCCAAGTTACACTAAAAATTAATAATTTAACCGCGAAAGACAAAGTTGGTGAAAGAGAATACAAATGAATTGTGAGGATGTGAGCGAGAGAGAAAGAGACGCTCAGTAACAATTTCAAGTCTGGCGAAATTCTCTTTTCCGATGAAAACCGAGATACGCATGCAAAAAAGAAGGGAAAGAAAGAGTGTGCATGCAACAACGTCGAAGAAGTGTACGTTACAATTTGCGGATACGCAGGCAGATGAGCTGGTGCGTAAGAAGACGTAGTTGACCGAAAATCGCAGTTAATCAGGAGCGCAAGCAAGGTGGCTGTGCGTTGCGATTAAGTACTGGAAGCAGGCAAGGAAGACATAGCTGATCAAGAACGCAAGCAAAGTGGCTGTGCGTTACGATCAATTACTCAAAGGTGTTGCTGGTGGGAAGATTCGTCGTGGGAATCGCAGTTAATCAGGAGCGCAAGCAAGGTGGCTGTGCGTTGCGATTAAATATTGGAGGCTGGCAAAGAAGACGTAATTGATCAAGAAAGCAAGCAAGGTGGCGGTGCGTTAGGATCAGTTATTCAAAATTGTTGCTGTTGCTGGGATTCGTCGGTGGAATCGCAGTTGGTCAAAGACGCATGCAAGGTGGCTGTGCGTGCAAGGCTGGTACGGAGATTCGTCGTTGGAATCACAGGCATAGAAGAACTGGACGTAGCCGATCAGGATCGCAAGCAAAGTGGCTGTGCGTTGATGGAAAGTGCGTCGAGGGAATCTGTGACAAGGTCATGAAAGTTGGTGAGCTGTAATACAGCGACAGAGAGAAACAAAAGTAGAAGAAGCAGAATTAGCGTATGACGAAATTCGAGCTTGTAGTTGCGCGGCAAAAGTCTGTATGTATAAGTAAAAGAACGCCATAGCAACGAGCAATTGTAAGCGACAAATCAGTGTTAATTAACAGAATTGATATGTAAATTCACAGCTTGGGCTGTTGAATAATGTAAACAGTATAAGTTTAAATAAGCTAACAAATAATTATAAAATGGAACGAAGTGAGATTTTAGGGCTTGTTGTTAGCCAATTAAAAGGAAAACTAGAAGAGTTGCAACTGAGTACGAGTGGACGCAAAATAGAACTGCAGAACAGACTGTTAGAGCACTATGGTTTGGGAGTCCCAGAAGAAATTTCTGAGAATGAATCTGTGAATTCAGTTCCTTTGGCGCGTAGTTTAGAGCATAGCAGATCGTGGTTTACACTCAAAGACGTAGAAGATAGTGTAAATAAATTTGATGGCTCAAGTTTAGTGGATGTGGAACAGTGGATTCTAGAAGTAGAAGAATGTGCAGCTACAGTGCAGTGGACAGAATTACAGTTGTTCGTGTACGCTAAGCAATTACTCAATGGTCCTGCTAAGTTGTTTATTCGCAGTCAGAGAGGTATAAATAGCTGGGATAAACTGAAAGATGCATTGAGAAGTGAATTTGAGATTCGAGTATCGTCGGCAGAAATTCACAGACAGTTGAGGAAGAGGCAGCTGAAGAAAGACGAGACTTTACAGGAATATTTGTACACGCTAATGGAGATAGCTAAAAATATTGATTTAGATGAAGAGAGCTTAATTGATTATTTTATCGAAGGAATACCAGATTCGAAAACAAATAAGATGCTTTTGTATCAAGCTCAATCAATCAAACAGCTAAAAATACAGATAGAAAGTTACCAAAGGTTGCGAAATTCGAAGGCAGTATCGAATAAATTTGAATCAACAATTGTCAAAAGCGAGAATTTAAACAGTAGAAATTCCTCAGCAAGCAAAGAAAGAAAATGCTTTAAATGCGGAGCTGACTCGCACATTTTGAAAAATTGTCCTAAAAACCAGACGTGTTTCAAATGTGGTAAGCCCGGACATCGTGCCATGCAGTGCAAGGGTGAAATTGAAAACAATCAGAGTAAATCGGGAAGTAGTGTTAGTGGAAAAGAGTCGATAAATAAGCTATCGAGTACATTCACGCATTCTGGATTGGAATTGAAAGATATAGTTTGTGGCACAGTGATTTGCAAAGGCTTAGTTGATACCGGAGCGGACCTGTGTCTCATACAGAAAAGTGTATATCGAAAGTTAGAGATAAAGAAGCTATCCAGTCTTAGTAAAACTTTGAACGGCATGGGCGACAGTCAGATCATGACATTTGGAAGTTTTATTATAAAAGCAAAAATTGATAATATCGAAATGAATATCGAATTTCATGTAGTGCCAGATGAAGATATGGTTTTTGAGGCTATTATTGGCAGAACAATTCTAGATTTTGTTGACTTAGTAGTGACTAAAGGAGGAACGATATTGAAACCTAAATCGGATAAGGTAGATGCAGATACAAAAATTGAAGGTGTTTCTTGTTCCGAAGTGTTAAACGAGTTTAGAGACATCTGTCTGCTTACTTCAGACCAAGATAAGGAGACAGTAGATTTAGAGTTGCCACACTTGACTAAGTTACAACAACAAACGGTGAGACAAATAGTAGACTCTTATCAGCCAGTAAAAAATCCAACTTCTCCAATTGAAATGAAAATTTTATTAACTGACGAGTTGCCGGTATATCAACACCCGAGAAGAATAGCAGACTGCGACCAAGAAGTTGTTGACAAACAGATAAAAGAGTGGTTAGCAGAGAAAATAATTAAGCCAAGTGTTTCGGAATATGCCTCTCCAATCGTGTTAGTTTCTAAAAAGAATGGCAAGAAACGTTTATGTTGTGATTATCGAAAATTGAACGAGAAGGTGATCCGAGATAATTTTCCTATTCCAAACATGGATTGTGTGATAGATAAATTACAAGGGGCGTTTATGTTTACCACGTTAGATCTGACCAATGGATTCTTCCACGTTCCAGTTGAATCAAGTTCGCAGAAATACACTTCGTTCGTTACTCAAAAGGGGCAGTACGAATTTCTCTATGCACCTTTCGGAATTTCCAATTCTCCAGCGGTGTTTACAAGATTTATAATGTCTGTTATGCGTGAATTAATACAAAATGGCGATGCTGTCGTTTATATGGACGATGTCATTATTCCGAGTGCCGATTTCGATGAGGGTTTAATAAAGTTCAAAAGGGTACTGAGCGTTGCAGAGAAAAGTGGTCTACGAATAAATTGGTCAAAGTGTCAGTTGTTGCAAGAAAGAGTCAATTTCTTAGGATATATTATCCAAGGGGGTACAATAAGTCCAAGTAAAGAAAAGACACAGGCAGTTTCGAATTTTCCAGTCCCACAAGATAGGAAGGCCGTTCAGAGATTTTTAGGGCTTACTTCTTATTTTCGAAAATTTGTGGAAGGATATTCAATAACAGCAAAACCTTTGACGGATCTACTCCGAAAAGATGTTCCATTTAGATTTGAAGAATTAGAGCATATTGCTTTCGAACAATTAAAAGCCGCGTTGATAAATAGCCCAGTGTTGAAATTGTATAATCCGAAATTAGAAACTGAAATTCATACAGATGCAAGCAAGTTCGGATATGGTGGGGTGTTATTGCAAAAAGATCCCGAAGATTGTTCATTTCATCCTGTTCAATACATGAGTAAGAAGACAACGGGAGCCGAAGAAAAATACGACTCTTATGAATTAGAAGTCCTAGCTGTAATGAATGCATTAATGAAGTGGCGCACGTATGTCTTAGGCATGAAGTTTAAAATTGTAACTGATTGCAACGCATTTACAATGACTATGAAAAAGAAAGACGTTCCTTTGCGTGTAGCTAGATGGGCAATGTATTTGCAAGATTTTGACTATGAGATCGAACACCGGTCAGGATCAAAAATGCGTCACGTTGATGCGTTGAGTCGCGTTTCATGTTACATGTTGACAGATAGTTTAGTACCTCGTTTGAAGGAAGCACAATTAAGCGACGACTGGATTAGAGTTATAAGAAGCATCGTGAAAGATAAAACCTATGAAGATTTTTATATAGAGAATGAAATTTTGTTTAAAGATCTAAACCGTAAATTGATTGTTGTGCCGTCACAAATGGAAGTTGAAATCATTCAGATTGCACATAAACAAGGGCATTTTTCAGCTGCAAAAACTCAAGACCTCGTAGAGAAAGACTATTTTATTCAAAATTTGAAAGATAAAACAATAAATATCGTGAACAATTGTATAGAGTGCATAATTAGGAACGCAAAAAGTGGAAAGAAAGAAGGATTTCTGTCTCCAATTGATAAAGGGGATAGACCATTATGTACATACCATATTGATCATGTTGGACCAATGGAGTCTACCAATAAGCGCTATAATCACATATTGGTCGTAGTAGATGCTTTCTCAAAATTTGTGTGGCTATACCCAACACGTAGTACGGGTGTAGATGAAGTCATTTCGTGTTTAGAAAGGCAAGCTGTGGTATTTGGAAATCCTGAGCGAATAGTGTCAGACCGAGGTACAGCATTCACCTCGCACACCTTTAAAGATTATTGCCAGAAACAAAGTATCGCTCACTTACAAATTACTACTGGAGTGCCTCGTGGAAATGGCCAAGTTGAAAGAATGCATAAGATTGTAGTGCCGATGCTTTCGAAGTTAAGTCATGACTGTTCCGGAAGCTGGTACAAGCATCTTGGGAGAGTTCAGCAAATAGTTAATAATACCACACCACGAAGTACTAAGGTGCCACCTTTCACAATTTTAACAGGTTTAGAAATGCGTTTGTCCGACGATCTTGAATTGAGGAAGTTGATTGATGAAAGCTTGTTTGACGAATTAAACAACGAGCGAAATAAAGTGCGAGTACGAGCCCGAGAAAATATTCATAAGATACAGGAAGAAAACAAGAGAAATTACAATTTAAGAAGGAAAGCAGAAATCCAGTATGATATCAATGATTTGGTAGCCATTAAACGTACCCAATATGGTACAGGTTTGAAATTGAAAGGAAAGTATCTAGGACCGTATAAGATATTAGGAAAGAAAGATCATGGCAGATATGAGGTAGAAAAGGTAGGAGTCGGAGAAGGACCACATAGAACGACGACAGTGTCAGAATATATGAAGAGGTGGAATTCCTTCGGGTCGAAGGACTTGTCAGGAGGGCCGAATGTGGGATTTCAAAAGTTGTAACATCCCTGGCATAGGAATAAGAGAACTTGGAACTAGGAACTAGTTATCGTGAGCGATAACGATAGATAAGATAGAATTAAGAAGAACAAGAGAGTCGCATAGCGTCAGCCGGAGTGAGTGGTAGCAACTAAGAGAATGCAATTCGCATAAAATTACTATAATTAGAGTGTAACTAAAACTAATCTCATATAATAAGAACAATTCATTATAATAATAAAGTAATAAAATATAATTTTTACTACATGTATATATACTATATCGTACATCCTTACTCCTATTTCTATTCAGTATAGTGTAATACAATTTTGAAATATTACTGAATTCTATAAATTAGTTTATTTGAAAAAAAAAAAAAAAAATACATGTAGTGTATAAAATGTTGGTGTATTATTATTATAATAATAATAATAATTATTATTATTATGCCGTAACTGTGATAGCAGCAGTCATACCGGTTGACCTGCTTGCCCAAGAGCGCCAAACAATATGGAATCTTCGGCAAAGAGGAGAATTCTCAGAACAGACGGCAAAGAGCATACGACAGCAAACCATAGTCTCGTGGAAGGCCAGATGGTCGATGCGAAAGGTAAGGAAGATGGACCGCTAGAATAGTCCCCGATTTAGAGAAGTGGATAACCAGAAAACACGGTGAAACGTCGTTCTATTTGACACAACTGCTCTGCGGACATGGATACTTTCGTGAGTACCTAAATAGGATGGGGAAAACTGCTGAACTCAGCTGTATGTAACTGCAAAAGGTGGTCGGAGGAAAGAATCGAGCTGGCAGCTACAGTCGGTCAAGTCAAAGTAGAAACATTAGTTCAGGGAATGTGCAGCAGCATAGATGCCTGGAAAAAGGTCTGTGACATCGCCGAAAAGATTCTGCGGCGTAAGAAGTACGACCTGGACGTAGACACACAAAGGGTAACGCTCATTTAGAGCACACGATGGGGCTCCACCTTGAAGGTTAATGTGGGATAAATTGTTCCAAGGTGGATTCGAGCCCCAGAAGAGGAGGATTTTTTAGTCGGTAAGCAGGCATGCAGTCCGACACACCGGTCAGAGTGACAACCTTATTGACGGTGCATAAAGCATTTTTTCCTACCTCAGCCCAAAAAAAAAAAAACTATTATTATTATTACTATTATTATTATTATTCTTCTGGGAAGCGAAGTGAAATTGTTTTTCTTTACATGGCGTATATTGAAACACGCAGGTCAAAAGGGGTGAAAGGTGAACTCGTATCATATTTAAGTGTCCCCGACAAGAGAAGAGAGGGAGAAGTGAAGAATTTCTAGGAAGTACAGATTGCTTACCGATGCAGCCATTGTTGCTGCTTCTGGGAAAATAAAAGCTGTGCAGAACTATATTTCAGTTTATCGAGATGAACTGACTTTTATTTGAGAAGAGCCGAGAGCATTTTAAAAAAGTTTTCAAATGAAGCAACTGGAAATATTTGTGCGAGATATTTACAATTGATTTGAGTTATATTTAAATGTAAAATATTTGAGAATATAATAAGGTTGATCACAGTTCTGGAACTCAAAGCTGATTGTGAATTCCTTTTGTTTCCATTGTCATTTGTGCTGATTTATTGCTTTAAGGAAACGACTTTTATGGCTCTAATCATTGAACTTTGTCACACATGAGTTGAGCAAGTCGTCTGCCATTTTAGGTGCTGTGAGGTGAGCCCCGTGCCTCAAGTTCGGGATGAACGTAAAACGCAACATCAGCGCAGCTTCAAGTTGTCGCCGAGACATGTTGTCAGAAACTTTTGGCTGCTTGGCTGCTTGGCTGCTAAGGTTGATGGCTGACTGGATGACCCCAGTCACGTGTGGGGCAAAATCAAAACGATTTGTGGCTGCTGCGTTTACACCGGGTGCGTTTGAATCTGTTGTTTGTTGGCGCGTGTGGAGCGTCGTGAATGCGCGTAAATTACGGCTGACAAGTGACGTCTACGGCAGCGGCAATGGCTGATTGATGTGCTTGCCTATGCAGCGAGTGCAACTTTTGCTAAGGACCCAGTCCTCCAAATCGGAGCACTGCACGCATGACAGCTGCCATGTGCCCATGTGGGATAGTTGGCTCTGGCTCTGGCTCTGGCTCTGACTCTGGCTGGCTCTGCCTTGCTTTGGTTGGGTTCGGGTGAAAAACCACAGCAGATGCAGTTGCTCCACAGACACAGACATGTGTGCGTTGTCAAGCCGTGCCATGGGTTTCGTTTATCCCTGTCACCTTTTAGTTTTCGGCGTTGACAAGCGCATACAGTTGACAAGGCTTCCGCTTTACGGCAAGTGCATTTATCTCGGGTGGCACAGGACGTCGCTGTGCGGTGGCCCACAGCGAGTGCCTTTTGAATAACTTGCCATATTAGCGTTTCCGTTTTCGTATCCTTTCGGCTCAGTTCAGTTGAGTTGAGTTAGCCCCAGCTCAGCTGGCTCGCCCGTCCCTCTGTGGGTATTTGACAAAAGGATTTTCCTCTGATTTAGCAACTGGCCTAAATTTCACGCCCGCCCAGCGAACGCCTCTGACGGACAGCACAGCACAGCACAGCGACAAGGACTCGCTGCCTGGCACTGTCTGTGTGCGACAGGATTAGCACATACACACACACACCCACATACGCCGTGCCCATTATGCTGCGTCCTCTCTCTGAGCCGCTGCAAATTAGCTGCCTAATTGTTTGCCAAAGCCGCAACTTTGGGCCGCTTCTTAGCGAACGGCACTCGCGCTCTGCTGCCCTGTCGCAGAGCCGCTTGCCAAATGACAGTTGAATAATGTGCGCTACATAAGCAATTAACGCGCCTACAGGGCTTACGCACCAACACAGACGCACACATGGAACAATCTTGTAGGCAGACACGCACACACATCTCTCTGTGTGACTGTGTGTGTCTCTACAAATTGAGTCAATAATTTGGCTCTGCCGCAGTGTACGTTCGCTGGCACATTGTGCATAATAAATAAACGCCATGAAATACGCGACTTAACACGCAATATGCTCGCTCGCTAGCTCTCTTTCTTCTCTGTCTGTGTATGTGTGTGTGTGTTGTTGTTGGTATTGGTGTGAGTGTGAGTGAGTGAGTGTGTATGCGCCATATGACACCACCTTGACTCATTAATTACGCACTGGCATTTTTATTTTCATTGCATATTTTCATGCAATTTATTATTACAATGCGAGAAGCCAGCTGCAGAACAAAACGACGACAACAACAACGGAAAAAAGTTCACTTGAAATACAAATTGCCTTTTTTTTACTCACATGCATTTGCGTGAGTTATTGACAGAAAGAGACACACACGCGCATGGAATTGCGGCGAACAGGACAAGCCACAAATGAAACGTTCGCCTCGTCATTTTCAGCTCTCGGCTGTCAGTTGCTGCTTATTTGAATAGTTGCCGTTGCCGTTGCTGTTGCCGTTGTCGTTGCTTTCATCTGATTGCCACTGGCTCTCGATTCAATTGGCTATTGAGCATTCGGGTATTCCAGCTTTAACATTTCATTTGCGGTTGCTTCAAACGACATCAAAGCATAATTTTAATAACAAAATTACTTCAATGAATGAAAAGAAGTTGGCGAGATTGTGAGCAAATTGGTGACTAAAGGAAAAAGATTTACAAAAGTCATAGAAAAGATTTTGTTGTTTGCTCTTTTTTGTAGAGCTGTAGAGCCATTGATTGTATATGTATATCTACTGGATGTCTATGTATATCTCCTATCGCTGCTTTCAGCGCATTTTGGCGATTTACCATGCAACTCTGAATCAGCTAGCTTTGACGAAGCTCTACACATTAAGCGCAGTCTCGAAAATTGTTTTTACGTCTATTGGAGTATTATAAACTACAAAAGCAAATCAGTTGGCGGATGATACTAAAAAATGGGAAAAAATTGGATTCATGCCAAAATTTCGGACTTTTTACCCATAGTGCATTGATCGATTTTATGAGCTCTAATGATTAGGGAAAACCTTTCTTTTTAGCTTTTCCAATCTTTTCTTTTATTGAAATTTATTATGCATATCAAAGCGGAAATTTCTTTCTTTATAAATAATATTATAAGTAAATAATCAATTAATTATAAATAAACCTAAATAACTTCAAATAGAATTCATAAATGAAACGAGTCTTTAGCATGGATATTATGTATGGGATTATCGGTGGCTCTATCAGTTCTAATAAACTATTTTTATTTGCATTAATTAAATTGAAATACTTTGGAATTTGTGAAATGTTTGCACAAAAAATTGTATTCAAATTATATACTTTACTGAATCTTAGCAATGCTTGGCGATATTAGGTTTATTTGTAATGAATACAGAGGCTTGAAATATTTTTATTTTAAGTGAAGAACTTTCAAATTTGCAAAAATTGTATTTCAAATACTAGCAAGCGGAAAGAACAAAAGTTATTCAACAATTAAATTCCTATAGTAGAGACCTAACTACAGATCAAATAAGTTTCTTACAGTATATATACATATATGCATAAAAGAAGCGTTGCATCATTGGTATATTAGCTTCGCGCAGAGTTCAAGGTATTTCCTAGTCGTGCACCAGCAATTTCTTGTTGTTCTTTTATATGTAATGTACTGCATTATGTAGGCAAATTAAAACTAAATTATATTATATTCTTAATAATAATATTCAACTTTTTTTTCCAGTTAAATTTGCTTGCTCTGGGCTATAACAAGTGAATTTCAGTTTCATTAGAGCTGCAGCTGCATTTAATATATATTTACTTTTTATAATGCATATTTTTTGGGTTGCTGTTTGTTGTGGTTGTTAGTGATGTTGCCGTCGTTGTTGTTGTTGTTGTTGCAGTGTGCAGTGTGCGGTCGATTTTTCCCCAAAGAATCTGACGCACTTATCGCAAATTACTTTGGCAGTTGCAACTGCGTTGCTTTTGTATATAAATTCAACAATTTACCCATACACGTGCATGCATGCGTACATGGCATGCACATGGGATTGTAAATTACACAGAGAAACACACACACACACATATGTACGGAGAGGAGAGATGACTACAGTATATCTGTGCTTGTATCGCTGCAGGCAAATGAATTGAATTTGTAGATACAGCTTCCTTGAGAACCCAAAATGAGACGTCAGTGGCCATGCAACGTGTGTTACAACAAAAATTGTGCAAAGTTTTTGCCCAACAACAGCGTGCAGCATGGCGTATGTGTAATATTCCTTTGGCGCATATGTCCATGGAAGCTTGCTCCCAAAACTTGATCAACAGCAGCAGCAGGAGCAGGAGCAGGAGCAGACATGCTGGTCAATGCAAATGTAACAAGCAACAACAAGCTGCTGCAGCTGCAACAACAACATTGTGTGGCAAGTTGGCTGCTGTTGCAACAATTAGCCGCATGGCTCATTAAGAGCGAGCGACAAATTTTTTAAAGCATGGCTTGCAGGCGTTGCGATTGTCAATTAACTCTTGTTTGGGGCGTTTCAATAGTGCGCTTAATGGACGCTCGATTGCTGCTGCTCCAGCTCTTCCTCCTCCTCCTCCTCCCGGTGCTGTTGTTGCTGGAGCACTTGGTAAGTTATTGTTGTGTGTTTTCGCTTGCATAAGATGTTAACGCGCACTTAATGCCACTTAAAAATATACATAAATCGTGAGTCGCCTGGCAAAAATTGTGCAGCTGCGTGGTAAGAGAGCGAATTGGCAACAACGATGACTGTGGCAGCTGTGGCAACTGTTGCCCGGCGGTCACTTGTCCACTTACATGGCTACTTACAATGCTGCTTAAGCATATGCAGATAACCATGTTTCCAGCTCGAACACAATCCAATACCCTGTACACTGTATGCTGTTCCGCCTGTCGACAACAGCAGCTGCAGCTGCAGCAGCAGCGACTGCGACTGCGACTGCGGCGCGCAATTAAGTGCATTTAATTAATTATTGTTGATAAAATAATATTTTTGCAATTTATTGTGCATTCGCTGGCTGCTGTCGGCCTGAGTGGTTCGTTTTTTGTTTGTTTCGTACGTTTTTCTTTTTGCTTATTTATGCATATGTGTGCATCCATAAATAACGTAAGCGGGGCCGTTTGCATGCGCTTTTGCATGCTTTAGCGCTGACGTTATCAGCCCTCTGCCAGCAGTTGGCCAGCGCGGCGATATCGCTCGGCGCTGCCTATCGATGCCAGCAACATCGGTTGCCATGGCAGATCAATTCGAATAACAATAATTTCTTCCGGTCGAATGACAACGAACGACGCGTCGCAACGTTCAATGCGCACAGATACATAGACAGGCAGGCAGACGTGCGGACAGAGAGACAGAGCGAGCCGGGACAGAGATGACTATAGGCGACGGCATTTGCATACCGGATGCGCATAAGTATACAAGGATTGACAGGATGTGCGGGCCGTGCACTCGCTTTGTTTGCTGGCAGCGCTGCCATTCTGATGATGAGCGCCAGAGCAGGCAAACGCTGCGGCCCGTGGGTAATTTGTTTTGCATTCGCTTTTGTACTTATCGAATTTAAAGCAAACATTTTATGTGAACTGAATTAAAAACAAGCAAAGCCATTTATTCGAACGAAACAATTACGTAAGGTTTGCAATAAAATATCGTCAGTCTTTGGGTTAATTCGATATTGTGGCACATAAACAGAGTTTTCTTTTATCTAAAATGAAATCTCGATTCTTTAATTTTAAATTTCATAAATTTCAAATGGAAATACATTAGAACTTTAATACTTACATGGGATATGCGTTTCAATTTTAAATAATAATAAGAAGAAAAATATGTAGAGTAAGTTATTATGAATCAAAAGAATTGACATCAGAATATTGATTATACTATTCATTACTTAATTTGATTTTATTTATATATATATGGGATATTATATAATTAGCAAAAGGGTCTGTTAGCTGTAATTTTGTAAATCGTATACTGTTTTTAGTTTTCGAAACTTATTTAACTTGGCGTAATGTAATATTCTTGATAGATAGAAAAAAAAAAAGAAATAGAGAACGATAGAGAGATATTTCTTTGTATCATTCGAGTGATATTCTGTCGTTGACTACGTACTTGGACATTGCTGAGAGAACACGAGAGCTATCATCATGCGCTTCGTATAGACTCGGCTTAATGTCGATATCCGAAGCCGCGACTGCAATAAGTGTTTGATAAAGCACTTGGTACAAGATAAGAGAGCATAACAGATCAATTGATTTATTGAAGAGCACTTTTCGAAAAGTATTGTGAGAAACAGAAAAGCGACATAGTTGTAAATTAAAATGGAAGGCGATCATTCAGTTATGTGTAAGAGATTGATTAACATGAAATATTAGTATTGGCATGGGTATTAAATTATAAAAGAACAAGAATATAAATGACAAATTCAAAAGGTCGGACCAATTGACATTCTCTTAGATTGACATTTGATATTCTTTTAGAGCTGTGCAGTTACATATGTAAAGAGAAAAATCAGTTTAGTCGACATATAAAAAGAGAAGACGCAACCTAGAATAAGTAATACAAAGTAGTACATAGACTCAAATGCCTACAACAGGTGCATCAGTCTCTCTCCCAACCTCGACATGTGTATATAATATGTAGAACTCACGCAGAAATGCGTGAGCAAATCAATTTCTAAAGTTTGTTTAATTTTTGCAGAGCAGACTTTGTCCAGGGCGAATATAAATAAATATAAGCTAAAATGGGGCAGTAGTATATTTATTTAATTTTGCGCACTTGCGATGGATAAGGTGAACAACAGAATTAAATTAATTACACCATAATATCGAGCTAACATCCGCATAGAGTTGTCGACTTTCTGCTTTTAATAATATGTCAGTCAGTTACCTATTTCTATTCTTTATTACTAAGAAAGTTTGCAATGATTACTAATTGACGATGAAGCTGAAAAGTAGTTTAGCTTGTGAAATGATATTGAACTGACAACTTTTATACAATAGTTCATTAATATAGCATTTTATCTTAGCAAATATAATCATTAAGTGGAAGAGCATTTGTGTTCGAGAAAATACATTTATTTGTTATTAAAGTATTTATATATTGTTAAGATATTAGTTAACATAATAGATATAAAAATTATTAAAAATCTTTTAATTTATTTTTATTTTTGGATAAATTATACCAAATATATTTCTTCAGTTTTCAATCTAAAATTTGTTGGAAATATTGTAAAATGCAAATCTGTATGTTCCTCCCCTATAGATATTCGCTCTTGTTAAATAGGTTACAATGCCAGTTTGTATATTAACATATGTATATACACATACATACATACATATATGAATTAAATTATATTGAGTAATTTGTCAGCAGAATATTTTAATATTTCTGTTGTTATGTCTCTCGATTAATGTTTATTATTTGTAGTTCACCTGCATAGCTGCATGCGCAGCCATTAATATAAATAATTTCAATATATTTTGTTGTGTGCCATAAATTATGCTTAATGTGTAGTGAACCGCACTAAAAACCAAACCATTGTTAATAACGCTTTATTATATTGCCAATAAAATTGCGAGCCAAAACTGAATGTTATCTCATCATGATATACGAGTATATAAAATCGTACAGCTATATATTTGTATTTTTTCTTATCGTGTTTTTTCTCACTTTTTTCCATTCGTTGCTGTTGAGTGCGCTAAATCCTTTAATGTGCCATCACCTTTTATGGATGCACCAGATTTTTTCACTTCTCTGCGGCGCACTGTGAAAAACTCATCACATTTCACAACAAAAAGTATTGTCAGCTGTTTGATTTTTATATATTTGCTGGGAGTTCTTTGATATTTCAGCAAGCAAAAACTTCGAACATCACGGCTGGGGCTTAAATAAAGGGGCACAATCAGCGCTTTGTAAATGTCAAAATCACTGACCAAAAACGCGACAAAAAATGAGATGGGTATATATGTATGTACAAACAAAGCTGGATTTAAAATACCCTGTAATGACATGCATAGTGGAACTTTTTGTATTTTATATAGTGCACACATATTTTCAATTATATCTTTTTTTGCTGTACTGCTGGCGATTTTATTTATACGGCCCTATTTACAAATGAATTTGATTAAATATTTTTTGCTGTTGCTTAAAAACATTTTTAATAATATTTTCTATTTTTAATATACTCAAACACAATAAACAATAAAAAAACGGGACAATGCTCTACTCTGCTTCTGCCTAGATCAGCCTTTTATAGTTTTAGCTTGGATATAACATTATGAAAATGAATCATGTGAATATCAGAATTTATTAAAATATTTATTATCTACACATAGTTTACGATAAATTGGTCAAGTTAAAATCCAATTAACGATTCAGCAGAAGATGAATAATACATATATTTGATAAGTTTCCTGTTTTTTAATTTATTTAAATTTATTAATCTTTTTATACCCTGAGCCCATTGAAAATATATCGAGAATCAGTTATAAAATTATATTTAATTCATCTTTGAAGATGGAGCCTCCAAGTATTTTGCATATATGTATATAGATGCCAGATTTTGGATTCCGGTCCCCAATTCGCCTCCACACCCCCAAGTGTGTAAAAAATTCTTTTCAAATACTAGACACATGCAGTTTGGTTTAGCATATATTTTCAATATCATATTCAAATCTGAAGAGATGAATACGATTGTCTGTCTAGAAACAGAACAGAGGCAGCGAGACAGCAAGCCGCCTGCAATGCTTACACACATACAGGCGCACAAGCATTGATCAGTGTGTGTGTGTGCGCGTGTTTTTGCATGTATATTGTCGTATGCGTGGAGAATCGAAACGAAGCATTCTTGGAATATTATTCGTTCAAAGAAGGGCTCAGGAGATTTCGTATTCGAGGTTATTGTTTGCTTTCTTCTTTATTTCGATTTTTTCAAACTTTATAAATTGATTTAAAACTCAGAAAGTCACGTTTAAAAGAATTAACACTTTAACCATGCCTAAACTATATATCGATATGTCAATCTATAGAAATGAAAGTAACCATAAATAAATTATTGCCAATGACCAATACTTATCGATAACTTCTATATCATGCAGCACCAATAAAAGCCAAGTCCTCAATCCTCCCTCCATTTCCTTCCACTTCAATTCAGAAACATTGTCACTCTTGTTATCGATAACTTTCAATGCTATGCACCACTGAAACACTAAACCATTCAACCATTGACACATTGAACACTTATCATTTCAATCATAATTCAACAGTCAGAAACCTAAATGTCTCGGTAACATTTGTCTAATTTATTTTTATCGATTCGGTCAATAGCTTACAGTATTATCGATAGCAGGCGATTAAAGCATTTTTGTTGTATCGTCCGACAACTCTTCCTCAGTGCTGGGTTCTGGCTCCATTTCCGTTTCATTGACGAGATCATATTCCACACGTACCGCTTCATTATCCATGCGCAGCAGGTATTTAACCTCACGCAAGACATCTGGCTCGGGCAGTACGACATTCTTATCCTTCAATGAATTGTTTTGGCGATACTTACGCACATTGCGAAAGGGCGCCGCTAGGCCATGGGGCCACAGGTATTTATCGTCCACTTTCATGCAGTCATTACTATTGTCAATAGTTGACGATATTTTAAATTCCTTGTTCTGTATCATATCTAGTCTTTTGCCGGCTGCGATCGGTGACTGCATCTCGAATGATTTTTTCAAGTATATTGGGTTCTGTACTACGACCGAAGTCTGCTCTGCGCCTGCTCTTTTGTTTCCTGGTTTCTTCTTTTCAATCGGAGCCTGCTTTCCAGCACTCTCCATTTCTATCATCGCCTGTAGTTCTCTCATCGCCTGCTGTTCCCTCATTGCCTGCTCTCCGACTGCTGTTTTACTTCCACTTCGAGTCGGCTTTGGGTCTGGTGTCTCGTTTACGCTAGAAGTCAGCATTCCATTCAGAGTCTGCACTCTGCCTGATGTCTGCATTTCAAATGGAGTCTGTACTTGCGATTTGCGTGGAATCAGATCTTCGCGAGTTCTTTTCTTTCCCCGCGGCCTTTCTTTCGGGCCTGGTGTGTTTGGGCCTGGTGTGTTCTCTCCGCGTATTATCGGAGTCTGCATTTCGACAGGAATGTGCATTGCACTGAGAGTCTTCATGTCGATCGATGGCTGCATATCGCATGGCATCTGCTTTCCATATGCTGCATTTCCACACGGAGTCTGCAAGACGCTAGAAGTCTTCATGTCAATGGGCACGCGCATTTCGCCAGGCTTTTGCTCTCCGTTTGCTGTCTCGGTTCCGCGTGTAGTCGAATTCTGCATTCCGAGCTGAGCCATCATTCCGGCTAGATACTGCATTGTATGTGTACTTTTCATTTCGATTGGAGCCTTCATTTCGCTTGGCATCTGCTTTCCGTCCGCCATTTCGACCAGCAGTGTCACCTGTTTCGTAGCTCTCTCTGGTGGACAAATCAACGAGCTTAGCTTGCAGCGGTTATAAATTTCAATAGTTTATCTAAGTACTTACGTTTACTAACTCCCGTTTATTTCAAAGAAACGATATTCAAGCTTTTATTTTTTATTTTTTATATTTAAAACTATTTTCCAGTAACAGCTACTCGTCTACTGTGACCTTTGACAACCTTATGCGTTCGAGTACAAGTTCCTTCTGTAGCACCCTTTTATTATTAAGGGCTGCCTTATTGTGTAAGGCGGCTCATCAGATGAGTCGCCTCACATAGAGTATTTTGTAGTATGTAAGAGTTTTCTCAGTTGAAATTAGTAGATAAGGGCTTTTTTAGTACGTAAGTGTCATATAGTATTTTTTGTAGTATGTAAGAGTTTACTCGGCGGATGAACCGCTTTACATTGTTTATTAGCACGTAAGAACTAGTAATTTCGAAGATAAGTTTTGTACCCAATAGATTTCGTTTTTTGTAGTCGCTAAGTATCATTGTTAGAGATTAAGACATTTTTTTTGAATTCGCCGGATCAGCGCGCGCAGTGTCGAGGATCGGCAATGCAACCCTGGCGTGGTGGAAAGCTCCGAGGCAGGGTCGCATTGCCGATAAAAATGAAGAGCGGCACCTCGAAGGCCTGGCTCAAGAAAAGAGCCGGGGAGTTGCTGGAAGCGCGCCGGCCTGCAAAGACGTTAGATGAGTAGTAATAAGCGAAGAATTGAAAGAGTATAAGCCGCCGAGAAGGCGCGAAATAAAAGGGAATCGAACAAAGAAAACACGTGAGTTATCTCTCCTGGGTGGGGCAAGGTAGATGATAGAAACTCACAACCCCAGTATAGTGCGACCCCCTTTTACCGTAGAACTCACAACTAACCCGGCAGTTCGGAACGCGGCCATTGCCCGTTCGCCAGGCGGACAAATCCCTGGCTGTAAAAGGCGCTGTGCCTAGAGAGAACACCGGCGGTAACGCATGGTTGTTCCTCGGCCGGCGCCTCTGCCTCAGTAGTGTCCCACTAACCAGTGTCCGAGCAGTTCTAGAGCGTGGCCATTGCCCGCCCGCCAGGCGGACAAATCCCTGGCCGTAAAAGGCGCAGTGCCTCGAGTGAACGCCGGCGGCAACGCCTAGCTGTTCCTCGGCCGGCGCCTCTGCTCTCGTAGCGTGCGTTATTCGTAACTCTCCCCTTCCTCTTGACCTATGTCCCCAACTAATATAAAATATTTTGTAAAACGACCCCTGGGCAGACTGAGCCTGCACCTCGGCGAAATTCGTTACTTTACAAATGGCGCCCGAGCAGGGACATGGGGCATTAGAGGAGCGTGACAGATTAGCGGCGTAAAAACCCGCGAAGCTGTCCAAATAGAGTTGCGTAATTAGCGTCGAGTTTCCTTAAAGAGAAGATTTTTTTTTTATATATATACGTGCGCGTATATATATTCACGCATATTAAAAAAAAAAAAAAAAAAAAAAAAAGAGAAAAAGTGACTGTCGCGTCGACCATACCCGCGCATACCCTACAGTCGCCACGTGGCCGGCCGTTACGCGCGAGAAACGAAAGAACGAAAAGGAAAGTAACGGGACTTGTAACAGCGCCTAGCAACGGCCGAAACTGCGCCGCGATCGAAAGAAAACGCGATTAGAAGCGCGACATGTAAAAAGAGCAAATAAAAGTGGAAAGTGGACAAAATGCAGAAAGAGGAGAAACATACGCAAGAATGAAATAATAAGTGAAACGAGACTGGACAGAAGAGTGAAGTGATGAGCGAAAGGAGAAATAAGTGAACAGTGGGCCAAAGACTGAGCAGAGCAGAACAAGTGAATACGCGTATTAAAAAAAAAAAAAAAAAAAAAAAAAAAAAAAAAATGAAAAGAAGTGGCAATGCACGATTAAGCGTTTTTTTTATTTTTTTTTTGTGTTAAATCGGTTACAATGCATTCGAAGTGACGATCGTATATACCCCACGCCAGGGTTTACAATGGTAAAGGGTATAGTGTAACGGGCCAGGGGCCGTAAAATCGGAGCACACAGTGGGACCGATGCCGTGGAAAAGTGGAAGCATACAGTGGGCCAAAGGCCATGAAAACGTGGACACGTATCGTGGGCCAGAGGCCATAATGAAGTAAGTCGCGTGGTGGAATAAACTAAAATAAAATAAAATAGAAAAGAACAGAATAATAGTGGAGAGAAGCATAATCATTAATTAGGCAAGAGAGCCCGAATGGATGAAGAGTGATTTTTTTTTTGTATTTTTGAGTGGGAGTTGAAGATCAGAGTGTTGGCCGAATATACCTTACGCTATCGTCGGCAGTGTAAAGGGTATGCTGACTAACGGAACAAGGCCATAAAGATCGACGCGCACAGTGGGCCAGAGGCCAAGAAAAGTGGACAAGCGCACAGTGGGCCAGAGGCCAAGAAAAGTGGACACGCGCACAGTGGGCCAGAGGCCAAGAAAAGTGGACACGCGCACAGTGGGCCAGAGGCCAAGAAAAGTGGACACGCGCACAGTGGGCCAGAGGCCAAGAAAAGTGGACACGCGCACAGTGGGCCAAAGGCCGAGAAAAGTGGAGTAAATAAAATTTAATAAACTCAAATAAAATTGATTAAAACTAAATAAAATAAAATTTAATAAGATCAAATAAAAGTAAATAAGATTTAATAAAAGCAAATAAAAACATTAAATTAAATTGAATAAAATAGAACTGGATAAAATTAAATAAAAAGCAAATAATTTTCATTTAATTAATAATAAAAAAATTAAAAAAAAAAAAAATATATATCTATATATATATATATATATATATATATATATGAAAGGAAAAAAAAAAAGGAGATTGGGATGAAAGTGAACGAAATTAGATAAAATCGAATGAAGTGAAATTGAGCGAGACAGCAAAAGACCACAGGCCGGGCGAAGACTGTACAAAGAACCGCACCCGACGAGATAAGGATGGATACGGGTGAGTGTCAGAATCTGGGGTTGGGCGTCCGTTGGGTGTATCAGCGTACTAAAGACGAGCTGGTCACAGTCGCTCGAGAGCTCGGTCTCGAGACAGAGGGCCGGGTAGAGGATTTGCGGAAGAGACTGTCCGCTTTTATCCAAATTGACAGCCACACGGCTGAGGTTAAAACGCGGTTGGCAGAATTAGAGGGGCGATTCACAAAAGTACCCGAAGCTAACTTGGACGGTACGATGCCTAGTATGGGCAGCCGCGCGTACCAGAAATCGGAGCCCGACTTGCGGAGGATACAGGATAGAGAAGCCATTTCCGTGCCTTCGATCAGAATAGACGTGCCGGTATTAGACGCAAAGCCCACGACTCGAACGCACAACAAAAAGGGAAACGAGGAGGTGATTAGAATGCCACTGGGGGAACCGCGAGCGACCCAACGAATCCCTATGCCCTCAGTACCGCCCGAGTCTTTCCCGCCCTGGGTCGTAGCAGAACAGGTGAGGAAGTGGGGTATGAGGTACGACGGGCTGTCGGACCCCCTCGGTTTTATAGAGATTTTAGAGGAAAGGGCCATAACGTATGGCATAGAACTCGACAGAATGCCTAGAGCGCTGAGCGAAGTACTAGCAGACAGGGCGGCCAAATGGTTCTTAACCAGCGGGCTTCGAGACGTGCCATGGTTAGAGTTTAAGAGGGAGTTTTTAGATTTTTTTTTGCCGCCCCAGTATTTTGAGCGGCTGGAGGACCAGATCCGCGCGCGCCGTCAGCGAGAAGGGGAATGTTTCAAGGACTATCTCATTGAACTTAGATGGTTGATGCGCCAGGCTAGGTATACCGAGACGCAAGAATTGAATAGAATATACGAAAACGCTGCACCTGAGTATAGGTTGTATGTGAGACGCCACGACTTCTCGTCGCTCACTCAATTAACTCATATGGCAGCGGAGTACGAGAATGTGCGAGGGCAACGGTTAGATCAGGGAAGGAGGGCCGCAGCAAATCGGTCGACATCCGCCTGGGCAAAACTGCCAGAAGGTAGATTTGTTAACCCGTTCCACGCGCGAGCGCCGGACCCCCAAGTCGACGGGCAAGCTACAGGTCATGACGTGACGACGAGACTAACTGAAACGGCATACCACATGGTAACTCAGGAAACCGGGGACGGTTCGGATTTGCGCCGCGTATGTTTTAGGTGCGCGCAGGTGGGGCACTTCGCGAGGGAGTGTCCCAACGCACGAGTAGTCTTTTGCCGACACTGCGGCCAGAAAGGGAGGAGCGCGCGAGAATGCTGCGAGAGAACCGGCGCGGGAAACGACCAAGGGCGCCCTCCTCAGGGGTGGAGTGGCGCCGTATAGAAATAGCAGATCAAGGTACGCGACCGTTCATAGTGGAAGATGGGAGGATCGTAGAGACGGCGTCGATTGGGAGCCTGGGGATGGCCACCACATGTGATGCCAAGGCGACACGCAGCTTCATGAGCGAGAAGGGCGTGCACCAGCGGACGATCCGAGGAGAGAGTCAGAACGTGCGATCGAGAACCGGCTTGGCCAACAGGTCATCGCGAGGCGCACGGAAGACAACGGTGGGCGCGACCATCGCCGGAAAGAGCACAGTGGTGCACTGTGGCGACGAGAGCCGAATGATGCGAACGGTAGAGGAACCAACGGAAGGAACGTCGCTGCTGCGTGGGCAAGGCGTGTCGAAAGAGAGCAGCCAGCTTAATGATCAAGGCTCGCTCGCCCGACACGTAACCCAAAGAAGCAAGCGGGTGGAAATGCGGATGGAGGAGACGCCGTCGCCGGCGGAGCGGGTCACGTCGAAAGAGGGCAGCCGGCCTAACGGCCAGGATTTGCTCGCTCGACGAGTAATCCAAGCGGAGATAGGGGTCGCGTCGAAAGAGGGCAGCCGGCTTAACCAGCCTGTCGCTCGACAGGCGACCCGAGCAAGAGGAGCGGAAGAGATCGCGCAGGCCAACACACAAGACGCGCCAGGCAGGAGCGCGCCGGTGGGTCGTAAAAGGTCGGGAGGTGACGGAATAAGGGAGGCGGGGCCCAGAGAGGGCCTTCCCATGCAAGAGGATGACAGGGCGGTTCAGAGAAAAGGAGCGGCGGTCCCCAAGAGCGAAGTGGGAAAGGATAGAAACATGGGCGAACCCGAGAAGGGGACGCAAGTGACAAAATCATTGGAAAGGGAGGCACCAGACGAGACTGGATGCCCAACGGAGAGCAAAAATTCTAAGACAGAGAGAGAAGAGGAGGAGGAACCATCTAGCAATGACAAGGAACGGCCCGACGCACTGGAGGCCGAGCTGCAAAGGTTCCCGGAAGCTGAGTTAGCTCTGCTCGAAGGCCTCGAGGGAGTCTCACATATGACGGAGCATAGCATCAGGAGGCAGGATAACAAACCCCTCAAACAGAGGTATTATCCAAAGAATCCGGCTATGCATGAGGCCATTGACGAGCAGATGGATGAGCTATATCGAGTCGGGGCGATTGAGCCGACGAAGAGCCCGCACAGTGCGCCCATTGTCTTAGTCAAGAAAAGGGCCGGAGGACAGCGCACGTGCGGAGATTACCAACAGCTCAACGCCCACTCAATTCGAGTTGCCTACCACGTTGCGCGAAGCAACGGCATCCTGGAGAAGTTGTGCCGCGCCAGGCTCATACCAACGTTGGGACTGAAGAGCGGCTGTTGGCGGATCCCGATAGTGACGGATGGGCAAAGAGGTGCAACGTTCACTACGCCAGCAGAAGGGAAGTTGGCCTATCGAGGCCAACCCATAAGGGGAGAGTGGCCACTTTTTCCCACCTGAGCTCGCTGAGCGGGATGCTGTCACCGGAGAGACGACGAAAGAAGGCGCTTAGAGCCGACGTTTCGACCAAGGGGGGGGTAGTGATCTCTCTTGTAAATAAGGGGGGGGTGTAAGGCGGCTCATCAGATGAGTCGCCTCACATAGAGTATTTTGTAGTATGTAAGAGTTTTCTCAGTTGAAATTAGTAGATAAGGGCTTTTTTAGTACGTAAGTGTCATATAGTATTTTTTGTAGTATGTAAGAGTTTACTCGGCGGATGAACCGCTTTACATTGTTTATTAGCACGTAAGAACTAGTAATTTCGAAGATAAGTTTTGTACCCAATAGATTTCGTTTTTTGTAGTCGCTAAGTATCATTGTTAGAGATTAAGACATTTTTTTTTAATTCGCCGGATCAGCGCGCGCAGTGTCGAGGATCGGCAATGCAACCCTGGCGTGGTGGAAAGCTCCGAGGCAGGGTCGCATTGCCGATAAAAATGAAGAGCGGCACCTCGAAGGCCTGGCTCAAGAAAAGAGCCGGGGAGTTGCTGGAAGCGCGCCGGCCTGCAAAGACGTTAGATGAGTAGTAATAAGCGAAGAATTGAAAGAGTATAAGCCGCCGAGAAGGCGCGAAATAAAAGGGAATCGAACAAAGAAAACACGTGAGTTATCTCTCCTGGGTGGGGCAAGGTAGATGATAGAAACTCACAACCCCAGTATAGTGCGACCCCCTTTTACCGTAGAACTCACAACTAACCCGGCAGTTCGGAACGCGGCCATTGCCCGTTCGCCAGGCGGACAAATCCCTGGCTGTAAAAGGCGCTGTGCCTAGAGAGAACACCGGCGGTAACGCATGGTTGTTCCTCGGCCGGCGCCTCTGCCTCAGTAGTGTCCCACTAACCAGTGTCCGAGCAGTTCTAGAGCGTGGCCATTGCCCGCCCGCCAGGCGGACAAATCCCTGGCCGTAAAAGGCGCAGTGCCTCGAGTGAACGCCGGCGGCAACGCCTAGCTGTTCCTCGGCCGGCGCCTCTGCTCTCGTAGCGTGCGTTATTCGTAACTCTCCCCTTCCTCTTGACCTATGTCCCCAACTAATATAAAATATTTTGTAAAACGACCCCTGGGCAGACTGAGCCTGCACCTCGGCGAAATTCGTTACTTTACAATTGTTCGGTTCACGTTTTAGAATATCGTTGTTAATCTTATATGACAGTTTGACATTGTCTAGCTTTTTATATGTCACAGCCAACTGTTCCAGAATGAGTACTTTACTCACTTCGGGAAACCTTGATGAATCCAGGGATAAACGCTTTCTAGCCTGCAGCAGCCACTGAGCTGCATGTTCATAGTGCTCCAACTGATTCAGATTGCGTCCAATGGCATAGCATTCGCTGGCGCTTAAAGTCACATTCTTGCCCGAATGCATATCTGTCAGCAAGACTTCGTTGGCTAATTCTGATGTGGGAATATCTTCGCTCTGCTGCATAAATAATAAATTATCCGTGGCATTTAGCAGATCCACAGTTGTGGACCATTGACCATTGAGGTTCTTCTTATCCAAATCGCGGGCGATCGCATTAATATATTCGTTATACGTATTGTTCGTCAACAATACATCAAGTATCTCATGCTTCCAGATATTGACGAACCGACTAATGGTTAAAAACGCATTGATTGGATTACCACAGTACTTTACAAGATCAATTTGCTCATGCAAATTGTCGATATCATTTAAATAACTGTGCAATAAATATATATAAGTAATTTTATTATTTCAATTAGTTTTACGTTAAATCTACCTTGAAATCGTGTTTTGCTCAGTCTCCAATTTGTCCAAATACGATTCCAAGTGCTTCACCAACACGGCCTCCACTTCGAGAAAACTTCTTATTCCATTAGCATGGTCCTGCCAACTTAGGTAACTACTTCGATACCTACTCTATCAATATCAAGGCACGATTATATCGCGCAGAGAGATCAACAAATTACTTTAATTCAATTTTTACCAAATTAAATTATTTTCTAGTATTATTATTATATTATTCTAATTGAATGCCAGTCTAAACTTCGAATGTTCCTCTGAATATACTATCTGCCCAGCCGTGCCAACATTCTCTGCTCTACACTACTTTGCTAGAATTAATTTCGATGTGCCAAAGATTGACGTTTATGTCTCAACAATGTTTACGCAATGTTGCATGCTATTACCTACTCATACTTGAGTATTAAAATCAAATTTAATGCAAAGTTTGATGAGTTTACAAATAGTGTGTTTAGCCTTAAACGAAATTTGCAATCACCGTTGACTGAACTATTAAAGGTTATTTCAATTCATATATATATACATATATAAGTCGGCAAGCAAGTCAAATTAGCATAGAGCCTGGGCCTGAAATAACAAGGATTATGCGAGTACAAGAGAGACAGCCACTACTTGGCCAAAGGGCTTATCAGAGGCAACTGCTTCGACAGCTGCCATTGCCTGTGGTAGGGCCGCAGCTGCTGTATTTCTTGTTATGGCAGAGAGCAAGTGCTAGATAATCCGGCGTACAAATCGAGCCTTGAGTTCCTCAAAAATTGTCAGCTAATAATGCAAACAATGAGAGCGGTAACAGTCCGGGGTTGAGGCGTAAATTGGGCATAATTTCAAGGGAAGTGGTTTGAGTGTGGAGGAGGATACTCGTCTAAAGCGGCACAATTAGCGGGTTTAGTGGGGCAAACTTTGCGGCCAGGCCATAAATTGGCGGCCAAAATGCCTGCAGGCGCCCAGATAGAGCGCCAAATGTCAGCTGTCAGTTGTTGTCCTGTCTGTTGTACTTGCTATTATTGTTGTTGTTGTTGCTGTTGTTGCTGTTGTTGCTATTGTCCTTGCTGTTGTCATTTTGTGGTTACGCCTGGCCGAGCCAGGCAGCTGATTTCGTTCCGTTTGCCGTTGTTTTCATTCCGCTTGATGTCGCTTGCCAGGCATATTTCTTTAATGAATTTAATCGCGCGTAATAAACCGTCGCAGGCTCAATATACAAGGCTCTTATAGATGCTCCATACGCATACAAACACAGATACACACGCACACATATATACATATGTATACATACACACAGAGGCGTATTCAGAGCAACTACTGTTGCTCTGGCCCGTTGGACGCTTATATTGTTTGCTTAAAGTCTTTGTGGCCGTTTGACGTTGATAAGCATTCTGATTTATTGACAAACAAACTGAATGCCCATGTATCTGTGTGCCTGTGCCTGTGCCTGTGCCTGTGTGTGTGTGTGAGCGCTCGTGGCATTTATTTAAATTTATATATTTATTTATGGCCATTGACAATACAAACACAGCATTGCTGCTCTCTCTCTCTCTCTCTCTCTCTCTCTACATATACATATGCATATGTATACGCATGTAGATGGACTGGCAGACGGACGTTGTTTCGCTCTGATGTCGCGCTTTAAATGCACTTTTCAGCTACGACTTTTTGTATGCACTGACTCGTCTGCATTTCCTGTCGTATTCAATAATTTAAACTTCCTGCATAAACCGGAAATGACAAATAAAATGCTGCATCATCCACGTGTGCACTGCGAAAAGAGCTATCGAATAACGTAAATTTCGTTTGCTGTCGCCAAATGCAATTGTAATTAAATTTTAGAGCCGCGGGAGACATTCGTTTTTTAAGTGCATCGATGAGAAGATTTTGAGGTTGGACGATTGAACCACTTTTCAATATTGTAGTATCAAATTGAACAAGATTTTGTATGCTTTGCAGGGAGAATACTAATTACTTGAGTGGCTTAAAATATGATGAGGAATATTTGAGAAACATTGCCTATGCTTATTTTGGACCAATTTGAAGCAGGCTTATTTTGCTGCTCCTCAAAGCTTGCAGGGAAGCTTTTATCATTTATTATTTATTTATTTTTTATTTTGCTTGATAGATTGAATATATCTTGCTGCATTCTATTTTATTAAATAGGCCAAATTATTATTAGTAAGATTATTAAATATAAACTTTAAATTAAATAATTTATATTTGTGGGCTAAGTTCAAGCATGTACATGGTTTGAACTACTCTCTGATTGAGGTCACTTTTTCTACTATGTTAAATGCTTTTATCTTCAAGTAGACTGAGAGAGAGAAAAACGATCGACAGACAGAGAAATATCATTCTTGTGACCTAAACTCTAGTTTAACATCGTCAGAGTTTTAGAGAGTAAGAGAGATTTAAGCGTGGGGCATCGCTCTACAGAGCAAAGCATTTTAGGCCATATAGTATGTGTTATAACTACCTCCACCATGTTCTAAGAGGAGTGGAATGTGTATAAGCAGAGCTCTTTTTACAGAGTGAGTAACTTTCAATCCTTCGCGTACTCCAGATCTGTTAATCGAGAGACGTTGATAGCTCATTTAAGTAAATGTCAGAAATATACGAATCTACAACTTTTTAGTAATAAAAAATTTGTAAATATGTAATACATCTACATATTATGTATAATATATAGTAGAAATTAGGGAATGAAAAATATAAAAAAGTAATGTATTTGTCGGGTCTTCAGCCATATTTTCATCCACATCGTCTGATGCAAACGGCGTTGCTTTCTTTAATTTTACTGATGTCGCTGGAGCTTTGTGAATTCCAGGCATGTGCGTGCATTCTAGCAGTTTCTCGTGCATTGCTATCCTCTGGAACTATCTTTCTGATATGGCAATCAGCATCAATCATTGCCACTTTCCAACACTACAATAGAGGACTACACTCAGCAATTAGGGTGGCCCAAACTGCCACCGACAGCATATAACTATCTATATTGCCAATCGATGTCTATATTTACATAATTCTCCGACATATTTCAAAATAGGGAAGACAATTTGTTATTTATTTTTATTTGAGACTAATTTATTTTTAGACAATATTTTGTTAATTATTAATTTGAAAGTAATTTTATTCAAGTTCATTAAAAAAAACAAAAACATTTAAGTCCGTAAAGGAGAGTTGACAAAAATTTTAATATTGTCTTTAGTAAAAGTTATAAAGCAGCTTGTGGTGTTTCAAGTATTGTTTTTCTGTTGTATAATTTTTTAAAAACTGTAATTCCAAGTTTTATTTTGTGTTGTATAAAACAATGAAGTAAATACAGTCGTTTGGCTAGTCATCGTCTTTTTTCAACTTGTATTTTCTGGTTACTTAAGAGCAGCTTAACGAAATTGATTGCATTTGATATCCTTGCTGTCGTGTGACAGCGCAGTATATAGTTGCGTGTGTGTACTTATGCTTGGCTATAATTGCATCAAGCCATTTCCCAATGGTATAGCACGGAAATCACATAAATTACGTGATTTTCGGGTACGCTTCTTTGGCCAAATCCGAGCTTTAAAGTCGTTGCGAAAAAATGCAACACATATTTTTTGTGCACACACATTTCACACACACACTCACAGTCGCACACACAGAGTCATACATCGAATGACCATGAATTACATAAAAAGCCGCAAATTCCGAAGTCAAAATGCGTTGGCCCAAAGCATTGCTGCTGTTGCTGTAAAGCATACCAACGCGAATGCAGCCGATGTAACTGTAACCCAATGCCCATGTTGTCGTTGCTGCAACAAAAAATATACAGCGCATTGCAAAAATAAAAAAAGGTAATAATAAAAATAAATGCAAATATATATCGCAATCCTTTAGGCGCACGGAACATAATGAAACGAAAATGCTACTGTGGCAGTTACAGCTACAGCTCGAGCCATGGCCACAGTTCTGGCAAGGACAGTCGGCCTGTTGGATAGCCAGACAGCTTGGATAGCCTGGTTCCCAAATGCACAATGCGGCGTCCACAAGCAAAGTCATCCGCCGTCTGTGCCCTTGCCACGACCAGCGCTCTCTCTCTCTCTCTCTCTCTCTCTCTCTCTTTCGGCCGAGTAAGGAAAATAAATAAAAACATGCAAATATTTCTTTGGCCAACATTTTAACAGCCTCCGCCTGCAATCTGCCCGTTTGCCGTTTGCCAACCAATTCGCAGCAATTTTCATACGAAAATGTTTTTATTTATTTTCTGCAGGGCCGCGTGTGCTCGCACAGGACTGCCAGGCTGCTGATGTGGCTGCTGATGCTGATGCTGCTGTTGCTCTTGCTGGTGGTGGTCCGGTCCTGTGCCTGTGATCCTTGTGGTCGCTGCTTGATTTATATTGATGAATGTCCGTTTGTTCGTTAGTTCCGTCTTCACAGGCTGCCAAAGAGATTTACTTGCTGCATGCAAAGCTTGCGTGGGGCGTGGCAGTTACTTTACACATTGCCTTTGTTGCTGCACTCCGCAACTCGCACACACACTAACAAATACAATCAACACACACACACACACACACACACACACACACGCACGCGCACACACTCTTACTTATGCTCAGAGCCAGAAATTATTGCATACTTTACGGAAATTAACCGCATTTCCATTTCTTGCACGCATGCAGAACGACCACAGCACCACTGTCGAGCCGCCCTGCCACGCCCCGTGCACCTAGAAACTGTAACATTTCCCTTCTGCCTACACACACACACACACACACACACACACACACACACACATGCAAATTTAATGACTTTATTTTTGCAATGGCATACAATATTTTAATACCCTAGCCGGGGATATAAATATCGTCTGACATAAGGTAAAAGTTCTATAAACTCTTAGTTCTTTTTGCCCCAATTCGGTTATTAAATTATTTAGAAACCGAAATGAAAAACTATATAATTTTAATACGAATTAGACCTTGCAAAAAATTAGCCGCAGCAAAAAAAAAAAAAAGTGCAGATTTTATGAACATAATGCAGAGGCGAGTGCATAACAGGATTATTGTTATACAAAAAGTGTGCGGCTTTTTGAACATGTTGGCAATATAATTAAGCCAGCGTAAATGCAATTTTCAATTATGGCAAAAATAATCTTTATTGTGTTTTTTTTTATTTGTATTGTTTCGGTAAAGTTGTACTACAACAAATTTGTATTTAAATGCATTTTATTTTAACAATCGTTTTAGTTGTTTTGTTTCAATTGCAATTTACATCGAAACTAATTTTTGTTATTTCCAATAAATATTTCACATTGAATTATGTATAGTAAATATTATTGTTGCAAATTATTAGCTCACTGGCAGCAACTGCAAGCAATTATCAAATATATATATATATATATTTTAAATTAAATACATCTACCTAAAATAATGCAATGAAGAGATGCTTACATGATTTGATCTGTTTTCGTTAAAGAGCATTCAGTTTTCGTTCAATTTCACATATTATTTAAATCTTGTTACTTATGTGCTTTCGGCTTCGCTTCTTCTGCCCTTTGCCTCCAAAGGATGTGAAGTGCGTGCAGGTTTTAAGGGGCGGTGGGGCGGCGGGGCAGCGCCCCGGTGGCAGCAGGCGATTCCAACAGCACATACATATACGTACATATATTCCAACATATTTCTTTGTGACAGTTTTCTTGTGCATTATTAATCAAGTGGGAATATTTATAATTTATGTTGACATGCACTTATTTATAAAATTCACAACACATCGCGAATGGAATGGCAATGGGGGAAACATCATTAACAAACGCCAACATCTAGGGGATGGGGGAAGCCCCTGTTCGCTTATTCTATGGGGCGTTGTATTTCCGGTCAAAAGGCTTGACGTCAGCGAAATGTGTTGAATATTTAATGCAAATTGCATATTAGTCGCATTTCGAACTCAAACTCGCAAGACTTGAATAGCTAAAAAGGTCACGCAATAACAAACCAAGTTCTAACCCTTCAGCTTCTACTGATTTCCTTCTCAATAGATGTGAATTCTTTCATTTCTATTATTTCAACAATTGCTTGCCTTTTTCTCTCAATACTCTGTGAAAGAATATGGAGATTAAATGGGGTATGCTATGTACGGATGTCATGGAATGCAAGTGGAATATTACATAGGAAAATATATAAATATAAATAATGGGATATAGCATAAAATATAAATAAAATAAACTAGTAAATATATAAAATATTTATAAATGCATTTTAATTAATTAATTGGAAGAAATATTATTAATCTAAACATGTATTGAATTTAAAAATGAATTTACTCTACTTAATTCACCTTCCCTTTTATTGCATTTATTTTGACAAAATCTCAGATATTAAGACTTACGATTCTAGATCTACAGGGTATCTGCTAGTCGGCCCCATTAATATTTGATTTTTAGCAAACTTTTAATGCAAGTTGTTTTGTTCTTCAGTGCCACCAAACAAAGACCCAACTAGTTTCCATTCTGAAACTCTTATGCTGGTGCTGCGTGAAGCACGTACCAAATAGAATCTCATTTCCGCTGCCTCGCAGCTGGGCATAGAAATTCACATGCAAATCGTGGCTAGGTGCAAACTGAAATGAGGAAGCCAAAGATAAAGAAAATAAGAATAAGACTAAGGACTAACAAAGCCTGAGAGCTGGGGGCAGCGTGGCCGCAAAATAGATGAAGTCATGGGTAACATTTGCCGCATGCGATTCGCTGCGATGCGTGCAGCGCATCATTCAGCTACCTATTTCCCGAAATTATTTCCGTCAATAAAGACACCTGTCCGGAAATGCAATTTGAGCTCTGTTACACTAATATTCTATTGATGACAATTTGCTACTAGTTGATTGCAATCGTGGAACAGAACTATTTTGATTGGACATAGCTGACATTGCTGTTGCTGTTGCTGCTGCTGCTGGTGCTGCTGTTGCTGTTACAGTGAGCACAAATGCTCAATTTCAATTGCAATTTTTCATAAAGTTCAGGCGTAAAACGCTCGATGCAGATACGAATGTGAAAGCGGATGTGGATGTGGATGTGGATGTGGATGAGGATGTGGATGCGGACGCGGATGCGGATGTAAATGCAAATGCGGATGCCAATTGGCACGCTCCGGCTGAACATGCCATGTGCGTAACCTATTTCAAATAGTGAGCGTGACAGAGCACGAGAGTCAGAGACAGAGATAGGGACTGAGCGAGGAGACCATGCAAATCGAGCTGTCGCCTGTCGGCTGCACAATACAAAACAATTTGCTAGCGTTGCCACCGCGCTCAGTTCGGCTACTGTCAGTCCGTCAGTCAGCCCTTTAAAATCCACACACACACATACCTATACGTATATAAAAGTCGGGGTAATACTTGTTACTAGCTACTCTAATATTAACAATGGCACAAGTGTTGCTGCAGCAGCGAGAGCAGTGAGAGCTGCGGCAACTGCAGCCGCCAGCAGTCAGCTGGCAATTTAATGTAACAAGCATATTGACTGCTGACAAATAGCATTGCAATGTCAATTCATCAAAAAATAGAAATAAAATAGTAAAGCTATAAAAAATAGAATAGCGAAAGAATATGCAAAACTATTGACAGAGACCGCCGGAGCGAAGGCCAACAGTTGCTGATCCTGGCACGCACTTGCCATTGCTGGCTCAGCATCGGCGGATGTCTGCAAATTTGCTTAGCTGCCAAACAAACATCGATAGCTGCGAGTCTCTGTATGTGTGTGTGTGTGTGAGTGAGTGTGTGTGCTAGAGACTTTTACAAATTGTTTTGAAATGAAATTCAAGCACCATTGAGATGCTTTTGGTTACTCCCAATTCCTCAGGAATTGTTCTTCTCCATTTCCAATTTGAAAATGTAAACTTGCTTTTTAAATGATCAGCTGGATAGACTGAGCCATTAAGTTAATGGTTACAGCTTGAATATTTTAAATATACCTAAATCGAAATAAATTAGTGTTTCTAATAATTGAAACCAAAAAACTTTTATTTTACTTTGAAAATTAAATATTGCTTACGCTTCAGCAAGACTCTTGCTAATAGTTTAATGCTCTTTAACCGTTTGCGTTCATTCGTTTAACTTTCTTCGTCTTCGTCTTTTTCTTTCTTCGGGCTCACAGCACATCGGCTGCTCAATCGATCTTGCTAAGCGAGCGTCGGCTCGTAATCCGAGCACAGCGAAAAGCATTCGTTCGATTGTTGCCGAACCTCGAGCTTGGAGAGCTGTGTTAACATTCATACATATGCATATACTACTCTATAAACACATATACTAACATACATACATATGTATCTACAGTAGCAGACAGCACGGCAATTATTGTCGCTTGTTTGCGCTTAGCATAGACTTTGTAAGATTGCAATTAATTATCTCTTAAATATTGTTTCTTGACTTTAAATGGAACATTGTGCTGGTGGGTTATGAACTAACAGCTGTATTATATATACAGGTATACAATATAAAATTACTACTGTATTATATGTATATATGTCATATCAGTGTGATATCGTGATTTTGTATTATATGAATGTGTGGGGATTGCTTGTTGCAATAAGAAACTGACTGCTATCACTAATCGATTTAGTTAGTATTTTTGTGACAATTTAAGGATTAAATTGTCACCAGGAGAGAGAAAACTATAGATGATGCTGAACATGGTCCCAGGTGTCGCTGAGTGGGAGCGAGAAGCCTACATATGTGCTTTGCACATGGTCGCTATCGGATATCGATGAACGGGACCAGAGTAGTCAGTTTGACAGAGGAGCTGACATAAGGGACTTGGTGACTGTTTAACAAGATAGAGTTTTGGCGAGAGAATTGAGTGACACCAGGAATTCGTAAGCGTAGCTATAATAGAAGGCGAGAACAATAAACTTAACGCTATGAGATATACAAACATAGAATATAAAAATATACCAAAAATAATTCAACTATAATACAATATTGGTTATTTTATATACATGCTTTATTTGTCTGCAATTGAAATAGTTTCTGCTTTACATTATACTAATACTAAATCGCTTTCTCTGTGCTTAGAACAAATTATTCAAGACAATTAATAATGTCAAATATATTTAATAATCGTGAGACTTTTTCGTTTGAGGAAGCATCAACAGAACTGTTCTCTTTTGATAATTATTAATTAAAGTTTCATGAAATGTCTCGTTATTTCAACAGCTTTGATTTTCACAAAATTTGCCTAGTTGTTTTGTCAATTAAGTATTGAGAAAAATAAGAAGTTGCTTAAGATAAAAATGTACGTAAACACGAGAACGTTTGTTTGGTAAACAATATTATTTATTTTAAATATAAATTTATTTTCAAGTGCTTATTTTTAAATTAAGTGTATGTATAAGTGTAGCACTTGACCTAGACTAGTATATCGTATTTTAATCCCAGCTAAGAGTATTCATCAAAACAATGAGCTGAACTAATGCCGCCTTTACAGCCCTTGTACAAAGAAAATTGCATCTCTTAATTTTTCTAATTAAAATTTGTACAAGCAAAAAGCTTTTCAAGTATCAGTTGTTGGCAGGTATTCTTAAGTTGTCCATAATCCATGCTAGCTGAAGTCCGTCATTTACCTTGTACAGCATTCGGGTCCATTGCTCTATTCCCTTAACAACAAATTGGCTCAATTATTTCCGTTTGCAGCGTTTGTCCGCACTGGAGTCCGACTTTATTTCGACAGCAAGGTATAAAAACTTTATTAAAAACTTTGTGCCCAAGCCTTTTTTCGAAATTTTCTTGTTTTATTATAGGTTGTCTACCGCCTTTGGGCGGCGACTTGGTATATATACATATATATATATATTATATAAAATATAAACGCACATTTAGGCACAACGGCACTGCACTCCAGGGGCGTTGAAGAAATCAAATTAAGAAAATTTCCCTTTTTGCGAAACTTTTACGCATGTTTAGAGTTTTGTAATATTTCAACGCTTCGGCGTCTGCGCCTCCGTAGATGCTGCTGCCATGTAGTCTGGCTTTGGCGTTCTCAAACATTTACGGGTGAACTGCTGCCGCTTGGTCTTAGCCCCATGTGGTTACTTCTGAAATGCTAAATGGTCCCAAAGCAATTGCAGCCGCAACAGCAGAAACAACTGCAAAAACAGCAATAGGGACAGACACGAGTTGGCTTTAAACATTAGGGCAAACCAATGAAAAATTCAGTCTTGGACAGTCGTTTACCTAATCAAAAAAAAAAAAAAAAAATTTAAATTAAGCCATTCATAAGTCTGAGTTTTTTTTTATTAGTTCCTTTGAGCGGGTACAACAGTTTCATTGCGGAATATGTAATACTTTACATTAAGATATTTATTATTATTTAAGTTTTCTATTTTATATTCAAAGATTTACAAAGTTCAAACCACACAAAACAAAGCACTAAGGAAATGGACCGGAGCCGAATGGTTTGTCAGAAACAAAACACTGCACTCTGACCTTGATATCCTGACAATTGCTGAGCTCATTGGCCGACACAGCACAAGGTACGCGGACAGATTATCCGCCCACCCAAACCAACTTGCAGCCAATCTAACTAACAACATAATAAACAGAAGGCTGAAAAGATCACACCCCTTGGATCTCAGAACTGACCTAAATTAAATTACACTTATAGCAATAAAGGCATCTAGCCACCCCAATAGCTAAGGTATACTTATAAATGCGCTGTAGAGTTTAAGACAAAAGCTGCAATAAAAAAAAAAAAAAAAAAAAAAAAATATTCAAAGATTTGCTAATTTTAATTAAACTTTAATATTGACTATTGACTATTAAAATCACTTGATTTATAAAATTGATCAAATTATAATATACTTGTCTTGATAATAATAATAATAATATTAAAGAAATAAATAAGAAAATAAAGTTAGTAAATACTAATTGAATCGTTCATCATTTGTTTCCCAGACATATTTTCCATGTAGATTAATCAAATTTAAATATTTCTTATTTTTTATTATTATTATTTTTTATATAAGGCACAATTATATGTATATGGAGTTAAATTGACTTTTTACCCACATATTCTGGCCAAATAAATAAATAATATTTATTTTAAATCGTCATCAAATTATAAAGTAGGCTAATAATGTATTTGGGTCAACTTTGCTTCTGCTGAACATTGTGTTGTGGGAATTGTGAGAATATTAGGAAAAGCTTTGAATGCAGTTCATAGTTCATTTTCTGCGGTCGCTCAACAATTTTCAAGGTCAATTGCTTGAGCTTTGGCCGTTGGCTGTGTTGCTGCCGCTTTTTTATTTAGCCATATTCCCTTTCGGGTTCAATAATGTCATAGAGCGTGTCGCAGGCCATGCGCCAAAATTTATGACCAAATTGTTGACCTGAAGCCTTTGCGCCGGAACCATTGAATCTTCGACCGGGCAACGCAGCAGCACGTGCCGGGCCCAGGAAAATAATTTAGCCAAAAACATGAGAAGCTCGCCGTATAAATTATGCACACACAACAGCCACAATACAGACAGCTGCTCGAAGGTATTGTCTAAGCGACTCACCCACAAATGCAGCGCTGGCCACAACATCAGCGCCAAAGAAAAAAATTTATATATATACTTATACAAGATAGAAAACAACAACATCGAGAGCGCTCACATTACTCACCGCTTGGCCTTTTATTTTATTGTATTTTATCTTTTGGATTACTTTTTGCCATGACCGCAACAGATAAACTCAAGCATCTTGAGCAGTGGGGAAAGCGCACGAGAAAGGAAAGGAAAATGCTGAAGCTATTGTTGCTGGACGACTGGGAGCCTTGGCTCCCTCTCCCTGAGGGCAACAAGACAATGGCAATGGGTCCTAACAATTGCGCATGTTAACATACTTGTAAGTAGTTTTTCCACTTTGCCATGTTATTCCACCAGCGCACCACCGCACCACCGCACCTCCGCACCATCCGCACCATCGCACCATCGCACCGCCACCCAACCGAGCCACAGCCACAGCAACACCAGGGTAAAGAGACTACTTGCGCGTTTGTTTTGGCCACCAACTGGCCGCTGGCGGTTGCCATTGTTTTTGTAATTATCTGCACGTTATTTGTGGGTCAATAAAACTTGATATTTGTTGTTTGACCAACGTTTAACGCTCTCTTCGCGATACGATTTATGGCTTAAGCGGGGGCTAATTCTGAATGCCGCTTAACATGCAAACAGATTAACATAGCTCTTGCTAGTCTCATAAGCTGCACGAGCTTTTCTTCGCTTATACTTATTTTTCTACCTTCTTTTATTTACCTTGGAAAATATTTCAGATGACTGCAATTGTCAGACTTGCTTGATTTAGATCGGCTCAACACAGCAATGCAGTGCTAAAATTCCAGAGAAAATGGAATTCTAAATATCAAAGGCAGAAAATGATAATTTAAGTACCATTTACATACACATATTATAAGCGAGCTTTCTATTTATGAGATACTTTGAGAGCTTCTTTAAATATGTTAATGTTAATGTTGTGCCAGCAATTAGCAGGGCTATTTTTTCGTTTTTTCTCTGGAAATGAACGCATGCCCAAAGCTGATTTATTTATGTGCGCTTCTGTTGCTTCATTGCCCGTGGCAGAGTATCCTGTGCCTGCGGTAATTGTAGCTCCTGTCAATGGCTCGCATGGCACACAAATTTATAAGTAATTTGGCTTGGAGGCGTGCGCAGGGGCGGGGCAAACTGACAGCATACCTTGTAATATACCCTATGTTTAATGCCACAAGAGTGTTGAATAAGATGAAAGAATGAGAGATTCTGAATATTTTGTATCTCTAATTTGTGCTCAATCTCAATCATAAAATTCTATTTACAGTGCATGATATTTAAAAGTTCTTTTCATTATTTTTTATTTATTCATAAAGCTAAATTTAATATATTTATTTGTATAATTTTCTTTCCACTTGAACTCATTAGTACTGATAATAAAATATGTAATATATTTATTGTATATTTTATTTTTTTATAATACAAATTGAGATTAATTTTAAATGCCTATTAATTAATTTATTTAATTATTATTATTTATTTAATTTATTTTTATATATTTACTTATTTTTTTTTATATTTATATATATTTATTTATGATTAATTTGTTCACTATTATTCAAGTACCTTTACTATGATAGAACAGAATTACAGGGTATGCTAGTAGTAATTTCTTAATTGAACATGAGTGAAATATTTTGTTTTTGTGGCAATCATTAATGATAAATTGCCAGCATTTGGTGTTCCATTATTTAATGAAGTGTCCAGCGCGCTAGAGCCTGTCTTTATTGCGCGATTCTTGTAGCTGATATCAAATTTCAAGCAATTTAACTTCATCGTTCTAAGGCTGCTTTATTCATAATCGACCAAACTTTCTGCGCGAGCAACAAATTTAATGCAAAATTAAATAACTTACGGCTTCCATCCACTTGACCCATCTGCGCATTAATAAAATGCATTCTCAAATAACATGAATAATAAATGTGCCTTGCTTGTGCTGCTAATTGCAAATAAATTATGGTAATAGACGCACTTTGCCATAAATTTAGCGTGTCGCAGCTAAATAAATATGAATAAATATTCGTTTAATCTACTTTCTGTGAACTTTGTATTTTCCATTGAATATTTCAACAGTTAACCGACGACGATTTCACAGAAAAGAAGCAGCCAAGTCTATTTAATAAACTTAACATACCAAATGAGAAGTCTTCAGCTGAGCCGAGCAAAAACTAGAAGCAAATAACAAATTGAAAGCCATGAATTTCCAGTAAAACAAAAATAAGCAGGCCAAGGTAAAAACAGACTACGGCTGGTGGGTGTGGCAACGTCAATTGTTTGGGAGTGCAAATTCGATTTTGTGGTATTGCAGAGCCGACAAAAACTAAGAAAGGAACAACAACTGCAGCAGTAAGAAAAATGCCACAATGAAAACACAGCTGACAATTGGCGTTCAAAATCAAAAGAACAAAAATTGTGTTGTTTGTGAACTCAAACAGCTGCAAAGGAGGGTATATGGATTTGCAGAGAGTGCGGGTAACTGACAAAACATATATACGAACGATAATAGAAATACAAGTGGGTTGAGAATTATATATATTTATATATGTGAATGCATATGAATTTCAATAATTAAAATGCTTAAATAATCTTAATATTATTTTAATAATTTCAATAATTAGTTGATCAATTTGAAAGTTGCTCCGATATGACTTTGTCTCGTTATGGCTAGAGCATGCCATTGATATTTTTAATAAATTGAAATGAATATATATATATACTATATTCATGTATATGATAATGTATTGAATATGTAAAATAATATATTACTTTTTCCATCTGCCAATGTTATGCTGAAAGCCTGAATCTAGGGTATCTGCGATTTAGTCACTTGCAAACCAATCGCGCTTATTCTCTGTTATTTTCTCTTATATTTGTGCTTGCCTGCTCCCCTTTGCCTGTTATTGTTGCTCGCTGGGAATGCTGATGCCTTGTGTCAATGGTCGAACAGGTGTATGTGGGCATATCTGTGTTGATGAGACCAAAAAATATGCACAACAAACGTGCAAACAACAAACATAGAGAGCACCAAAAGCAGCTGTTGCCATTGGTTGGGATAGATGGTCCAGGAAACGGCCAACATTTTGAACTCTGGATGAGACAGTCGCGCAGCATGAGCACAATAGGAATAGGAAAAAATCACAAAAGTGAGGGGAAAAAACTAAGTTGGCCAGCAAGCAGGATGACCAAGAGCAGGAGTAGCAGCAGGAGCAGCAGCAGGACTAACAAGAAACGTAACGATAACGAAAAACAAACTTTAAAAATTGGATTCTTCATTTGCATCGGCAAATCCAATCAAGCCAACGTAAAGACCTCGGCCAGACACATGCACAACATAAAGCCGATTCAGAGGCATGAACCAGGTGGCATGCGGCAGGTAACAAACGTGGTCGAAAAGCTTTCAATACCCAACGCGGTTCTGTATGAAGGCTGGCAACGCCACCAACACATGCAGCTGCATCTGTATTTAAAGAGTTAAGGCCAGAAAGGGAAAGAGTGAGAGAGATTGAGAGAGTGGGGGGAAGCTGGCTACGTGTATAAAACGTACAACAAATGAAAGGTGTGCGCCGCCTGTTTGGTCATATAGTTGACCGTTGCTTATGGCTTGGCTAGCTCGGCCTTCCTTGCTGCTTTCTGGTGTGTCCGGTTGAAAATTGGTAGCGATTTGTATTGCATTGGCCAGTACAATCGAGCCTGGCCATTGTGCACAGTGCTCAGCGCCGAGTGCTCTGTGCCGAGTGCCGTGGAGAGTGGCTGTTCAAAAGTTTCACCGCTAGCATTGAGCCCATATACCATCCACTTTTGCAGCTTTGGCTTCGGCTAGATGCTGCTAGATGCTATTGCAAAATTTTCTTATTTGTATGCCTGGCTTACCTGCCGTTATCCATCTGTCTTGTGTCTTCATCAACTTGGCCTGTATTAAGTCGCATGTTGGCGGCTCTCTCACTCCCCAACTCAACTCGTTCTCACTTGCTCTTTTGTCGCTGTCTACGAATTGTTGTTGTGGCAATGCACACACACACACTCTCACAAACACATACATACATATATGCATTCATTCATGCACACATACATATACTATGTATTCATGGGAAGGTAGGAGTAAAAATACCGTAGCATACTTTTTAGGGCCGTTCGCTTTGGTTATTGATTGCAGGCATACGTTTGCCATTTTATTACAAGCCCAAAAAATGGCCAGTGGCAAAAAAGTGCAACAGCATTGTTTTTTGGCCACGTTAATTGCCAGCGAAACCAAACATTTGCGTCAGCCCAACCACAGGCAGCGATGGCAGCCGCAGCCGCAGTTGCAGCCGCAGTGCCAGTGCCAGTGCCGCCGTCAGCGTCAGCGTCAGCGCCAGCCTCGACGTCAGCTTCAGCTTCAGCTTCAGCGTTAACGTCGACATCGACAGCGACAGCAACATGGACGACAACATCAACCGCCACTTAAATTGCCCAAACCGCGACAAGTGTCCTGCTGCGACTGCTGCCATGGTTGCGGCCAGCCATAGACACGGCCCATTGAAGCGCACAAGAAAACCATTCATTAGCGCTTATCAAGGCCCGACCTCAATGGCACTTTGATTTTGCGCTTAAGCTAAACTACACGACGTTTCAGCCTCCTGTTTTCCTTATTCCTTTCCTCTTACTTTCATTTTTTTTTTTTTTTTTTTGACAAGCATTTAACAAACGCCCAGGCAGAGGCTGCTTCGCAATCGCTGACGTTTATTGTAAATGGCTGTCCAATGAAAATTGTTGTGGCCTATCAACGTCAGCGCGGCGGTGCGTGGTGTGAGCTCTGGAAGGTAGTGTCCTCAGTCATTAGTGCGGGAAAAAAACTTGTCGAGAGGATCGGGCAGAGAAAAAAATACAAAAAAATAAAAATAACTGGCACTTTTATCGGCCTACACACTACGCTTGTTGCCTCTTGTCGCGCTTTAGTTTAATTGGCACTTGACAGTGCGGACAACAGGCTGCTGGCATTGCCGGTGCTATCAATCAAATTGGCTCCTTCAACTGCGGTTATCGGGACATGTGTGGCAGATTATAAGAGATTTGCTTATTGGATTGGACAAATATTGAGGGTAGCGCAGAGAACAAAAATAAAGCTATTGCAGAAGCAGCTTAGGGAAATAAAGAACTTTTTTGCAGTATTCTTCTAATACAGCAATTCAGCAATATATCCATAGACAAATCGGAAGCTTCAATAACATTTTTCATACGTGCTCTTTGAAAGTATATTATAAGCTATGACACCTATGACTCCAATTTTAGTGGGTATTCAATTTAATAATATTCTTATTGCAGCATAAGTAAATTTAGTGAAACTCTTGGATTGAGCGGCGGTTGGTCAAATGGGTTAGCTTTGTTCAGTTTATTTCTCTATTCTCCATATTACACTTATTTACATATGTCTATAGAGCGAATAGCATGACAGCCAAAGTAAATTACTCGCGATTGTCTGCTTGCGATAAACTGAACATATACGAGTGACAACTGTTGAACAGGCCGACAAAGGCAAAGCATAGAAGTTATTAGTAGGGCTACTCCCAATATAGGTTTGTTCATGTCAATGAATGCACTGTGAGTAATTGGGCGCGACAGGTCAAAGCGAAGATAAACTGAAAAGAGCTAATTAGAAAAGTGATTCGCAGTTGCTGCTCTGAACAGAGTGAATGAATATACTTCATTGTGATGGTGTGCTGTTCGATATTGACTACTAGATCTAGTGTACCTATTGTTGAGTTTGTAGGGCTTTTCATTGGTCTATTGCATTCTTGTACTATCGCTGAGGTTGTTGGGTTCAGCATTTATGTGTCTCGTTTTAGAGTCCGCACATGTAGGCATTATCTACATCAATCGGAGTCATGTATAAGTAAATATATATAAATATTTTTCTTAATGCCAATGCAATGACAGTTAATTTAATTAAGGCCAATTATTTATGAAGCTAAAGAAATGAATATTGTTCTCTTAAAGCCTCGAATATCATGTTCTTGCTGTCGATTTTAATGAATTAATTTAATTTTAAATAATATGTGTATGTATATGTGTATATGTATGTGTATGTAGTTTAATTTAAATAAATAGGTATTCTAGTAGTATCAGCAATATATCAAATTATCTAAATAGCTAAAAATTCATTCACTGTGTGGATGATATTATTGCATTCTAAGAGTATTTTACAATTTTTTACTTTTTTTTGACACTTTAGATATAGATTAGAGCAGACCTTTTACAAAAAGTTTATAAAATGCTAAACTTTTGCATACCTTTTTCAGAAAGTGCAATTAAATTAGTTAAAATATAATAATCCTACAACTGTGTATCTCTCCCTGCTTTTCACACCAAATATGCTTTCAAAAATTCCTTCTATGCTTCCATTAGCACGTTCTAATTGTATCATGGCCCAATAATACCTCTGACTACATATTGCATTGAAATGCGGCATAGCTGACCGAACGGGCGAATAAAAGACATGCAACGTGCAGCTAATATTATTGAGAGACTTTTTCTCGCATTCAGAATTTATTAGATTTTAGTTGAATATTTATGTTATGTGACTCCTTCCGTCGGCGCTTTAAATCAAGTTTCTTATTGTCTTTTTTACAAATTAAATAACTCGTTGCATGTTGTTCTCTTGTTTTGCTTGGAATTCTCATTTTAATTAATGTATATATATGCATTTGCGCAATTTCGCGTCATCTGATACTTTTCACTCTTTGTTTCTAATTAATGCAAGCGAATTCAATGCTCGCTTAGCTGGGGACAAAACTTTTCTTTATAATTTGCAAATATTTTTATAACTTGAGCTCAATGAAAATGCAAATTCAAGGCTTAGAGCAAAGACCTAAGAAAGAGTATATAATTGATTGATCAGGATAATGGGATGAGTTGGTTTAGCCATGTTGTCCGTCTGTGTCTCAGATCTATTGTATACTATTCTTATCAGAGAACTCATTTTATTTGATTCGCATGGCATGGCATGAATTAGAGTATTTCCTAGTCGTTCACTCCCGCTTAGGGACACTCTTGGTTGTTACACATGTTTTCGAATTCGTCTGTCAATTTATGGCATTTTTGAGTGGTTGTTTGTGGATAACGAAGGTGCGAGCATCACATTTGGATCTGTTTTTGCTGTTTTGCCAGTTTCGACGTGCAAATAATAATGTTTATGCTCAAGCGGGTGCTGCGGCCCATACTGTGGCTGTCTGTCGTTTCGACTATTGTTGTTGGGGCAGCATGCATGCAGCTAATGTTTCATTAGATTGCACTACCCCTGCCAGAGGCGAAGACTAACATAACTACGGGAAGGCAGACAGCGTCAGCGCCATCGTGATTTCAAATAATAATTAAAACCCGACGAATGTTGTTTGATGTTTTCATGTCGCACACAAGTGGCTGCAGCCGTATGTGTGTGTGTGTGTGTGTGTGCTCAGGCAATAGATTAAAGTCAGCGCATGGTAAGCCCCAAAGCGTATACTAATGGGCAGCCATGCAGACCCCATGACTGGCCAACAGACTGTGGGGCTGTCGTTAGCCGCCTGACGATCTAAATGAGCGTTGCCTACCGCTCTGGGCGGCCAGGATAACGCGATGGCTGCATATATACACAGAGTCCTCGTGGCCGTTGCTGTACATATCCTGCTGTGTTATTTGAATAATTGAAAGGCTCACACACACACATACTCTCGCTCACTCTCGCTCACACAGTGAAATAGATGAGCACACTGCTTGAAGTGCTATCAGCGCCAAGGACCGAAGGCGGCAAAGGGAATTATGCATACGTATTCGTATGTCTAATGTCCAACTGCACAAAGTCCAACGGATTTATAACTGATTTCTGGTGATTTAGTTGGCTCACAAAATGCAATGAGACGAGGCACAGTTTCTGGTCCGCTACTTCCGCACCCAGCTAGGTCACTTGCTATGTTATGCAAAATGCTGCTCCATATGCCATGACAAACCGAATCTCATTTGTGCCCAACGCTCACCCAAAGCTGCACCTTAAATGCACAAATGCGAGAGCTCGAGTACGAAAACTGTGCCACAAGTCAGCCAGCGCAAAGTTAATTGAATTGCTATCGAAGCATATTCAATCAATCTAAATTAGTTCTGCGGTGCTGCCGCACAAAGCCCGAATTCTCGGGCCGCTGGCAGCCAACTAAACGTTTCGGCCATGTTAATTAGACGAGTCTGTATCGCTGCGTAGACGGCAAAAGTTTTCACTTTTCAGCTCTCAACTTGCGCTTTCCTTTGCCATTCAGCGATAAGCAATCGCACAGAGCGGGAATGATAAACAGCCCCCTCTGTGCACATTAATCAATTATTGCCAGGCAATTTATTGCGTTGTTTTTGGGCCAACTGTCTGTCGAACGTTTATTAAAAAATGCATGAGAACTTTTAGCGCTAATCGAATTGACTTGAGGCGCTTTGCTCGAGTCGACGACGCTCCTGCCAGAAATTGCCAATATAATTGCTTTATATGGAAAGTCGACAGATGTCAACCGGTTGACGGCAGTGTCGAATTCCAATCAAAATGCAAATTAATTATAAACAAAATGATTTGACAACTGTGCCTGAGCTATGCTTTGATTAAATTGCATTCCAGCTGCTTGTCTTCTTGTGCTTCAAGACATTGCCTCAGGCCAACAGCTGCTTCTATCCGAATCAAGCTATAAATAAGGCTGATTATTTGGCATTCGTTTACCGTACCAAATACCATTGCAAAACATATGCATGCCTTGATACTATCACTAATTAGATATTAATAATAATGTAGTATTTATAGCAATATCTAAGAGTGCTTCAATTCACTGACATGAAAATCTACAAATATCTTATCTGATCTTATTGCATACAGAATTTTCAAATATTCCACTTTCCTTTAGGATTCTTAAACTTCATCAAAAAATGAGGTGAACTCGCATGCACACAAGAATCTTTGATCTCTGTCAAGTTTGTCTATTGTCGTTAAATCTAATGGAATATTCCAAAATGGCAATGAAAGTGCAAGGAGACACGCTGCGCTAAAAGCAGCTGAAAAGTTTAATGAAATTTTTAATGAAAATTGTGAGTGCAGCTTTTGAGCTCGGCTAAGAAGTTAAACACTGACAGGAGAGTACTACCTGGCGCCACTCAGCTAGAGGCTAATCAGCACGCATCTAGTGACACTTTTGCCACTACCGATGCGTAAAGCAAAATGCAGCTGAGTCAACTTAACGCACATCAAGCGCTCGAAATTGCAGCGACCATGAGCGCCAGGGGGGCGTGGAGTTGGACTTTTGCATATGCCCTCAACTCGGGGAATTTGGATGTGGTTTGAGCAGAAGGAAAATCAAATTTTACTCGTTGCTTTGCTAGCACAGCAGCGTTGACGCGTTGGGCGACTGATAACCAAGCAACTGCCATGTGTGAAAATTTTTAATACATCAACTCAAAGGCGGACCACAATGCCAGCCCATTCCAACAAGTGTGTGTCTGTGTGTGTGTGTGTGTGTGTGCCCACAGCAAAGTGCAGCCCCAAATGAAATGCATAAATAAACTTTGTACAGGGATCTCGCTGCAGAACAGGATACGTATCCTGTCTCTCTCACTGCAGCCGTCAAAGCACACAACAAAATAGTCGCTGCACCCGCAACATAATCACGTTGAGCTCGAACCTATATATATATATATATATATATATATATATATATATGCTATGCAAAACTTATAAGCGCCAACAATGCAGACACACACAAACAATTTAAATATAAATAATTTGATTACTCATGCTCGTTGTTCATTCTCATTTGTAGCAATTGTTGCCTGTGTTGTTGTTGTTGCTGTTGCTGCTGTTGCTGTTGCTTGTCTGGTTATTGTTGCTGCTGCCACCTCATACATAATAAAGTGTCTGGGCAATCATTTGATGCCCGGCCCGACTAGCCCGACTGGCCCGTCGAATGGCCATGTCAGTGAGTCGCGCTCACTGCCTCTTCACACCAGCTCGTCCAGCTCGTCCAGCCAGTCAGCCAGCCGCACCCGCTTCAAGCGACGCAGGGGCATAACTTGTGTCTGTAGCTGGCCGCAGAACCAACTAAATAATTTAGTTGCACGGAGACCGACTGGCATTGCAGTGTGTGGCTGACCAGTCAGCAGCCCACAATTCACTGCGTTTTTATATAATATTAAGCGCAATGTTAATAAGCCACCAGAGCTCCAACTGAAGGCGCCAACATTCAACATTTAGTGGCAACGCCAAAGCTAAATTTGCAATTTAAATTGTGATGCTAAGAAGTTATTCGCTTAATTGCTTAACTATATATATAGGTGTATGTAACAGGCAGAAAGAGACGTGAGAGGTTCCATAAAGCATATATATTCTTGATCAGGTCGATGAGCTGAGTTGATCTAGCTATGTGCGACTGTTCGTTTGTTCATTTGTTCATATTTCGTAAACTATAAATGATAAAAATGCGAAAGTATCGTAAGTCGTTTATTTATTTATTTCAATTGAGATTTTTATGCAGAATTGTTGGAAAATGTATTTTTCACAAGTCTGCAAAAGATTGCAACTGAAAAACTTTAGTTTTGAAAATAAATCAGTTTCAATTTTATATATGCAATTTCTCCTACATTTTAATGTATTCTTGTGTGGAGATAAGAACTTTCAAAGTTCAAAAATTAATCAAGATAAGAGCATTTTGAGCAGTGAAAATTCAGTTTTGATTTAAGCATTTTAAGCTGCGAAAACAGAAAAACATTCTTCGTAAAATTTGGCTTTTCGACATACGATACTTTCGCGGAAACGTGTCGATATCTATATCTATAAGAATCACTTCTGTTTGAAAGAAAATAACTTTATTTTGATAACTTAACCAATTGAATAATGTCAACAAGAATCACTTATTGCATAAGAAAAAAAAAAATTAAACTAATAATTGACATCAAGGTATCTCCAAAATAAGTCTTTTGATAACTAAGCCACTGGTTATTGATCATAAAAACCAATGTGTTGACTATAGTTGGCTTCAAACTCGACCTTCGGCCCGAAGCAATCGCTCCTGCGCGCAGCAGCTGCGTTGCTAAACGTTCTTTCTGATTCACAAGTTCCATCGATACTATCGATGCAGCCCTCGATGGATTTCCCAGCTCTACTATGTGCGACTGTTTGTCCGTTCATTCATATGAACACACAGATTTCATAAACTATAAAAGATAAATATTTGATATTTTACATATAGTACGAGTTGATTTTTGTTTTATCCATAATATTGAGGATTTATTTCATACACTACTAAATTAATTTGCTTCTATAGAAAAGATTGGTAAACATTAAATATTTGATTATATTTGTAAATTGTAAACGGAAAATAATGTATCCAGCATAATTATATATGCAATTTAAATTTGTAAAAGTACCTCCAAATTTGGATATTGATATAGAAATATTTAAATAGAGAAATAATCAACTCGTCTAAAAGCTAAAAGTTGTTTTTAGCTTTCTTTTAGCTAACTATTTATACATCTTACCATTCAATACTTCAGTAAATATCTGAACAAAGCAAACATAGAAAAGCCTTTTTTAATACCAATTTATTAATCCATAACGATTTCATTGTAAATAAATAGCAATGAAAGCATATAAGTTGTATAAACAGCTTTGTTAAAGCAATGCAAGGACATACAGAGTATTGAACTACGTAAATCTATTTCTACATCATATCACTCAATACTGGGGCTCATGCCACATTATAACAATAGTAAACCTTGAAAATTATTTACAAATACATACATATTATTAATAGTGTCATCAATCAATATCACTGAAAGTAACTCTATATGGTAACAGACATTACCATATCAAGTGTCTTGGTAAAGGCAATGCGAGAGCATTCCGAGATTTTAGCTACGTAAATCTCTTTCTGCAAATGAATATTATGAATAGCAATAATTTTGGTTACGTATTACAAGTCGTATCTTATTATAGTTGTGTCTGCTTAAGACTAACACAGAGCTGAGCTATGTTTAATAATTTCTAGATTTTCTTTGCTATAATTTAACTACTTTTTACTTTAACTACTTTTTTTTAGCGAACTATATGTTCATATTGTACTTAACTTTTCTATGGCATCTTTTCACATTTTATCTGAAATATGCTCAACTTGCAAATATGTTTTAACATTCATTTCTGTAGTAAACATTTGTGTGCTGCATGTGAGGCTGTTGTGATGCTGCCGCCATAGACGTCATTGTTTGATGGCTTCCGGTGTTCCTGCAGCTGCTGCTGCAAGTGCCGCATCTCCTAGCTATTTAGGTTTCCTCTATACTGACGCTTCCTGTTGGCTTTCCCTGCCCACTTCAGAATAGATTTAAAATTTGTGCTTTTTTCTTGTAGCTGCCGCTGCTGCTGCTGCTGCTGCTGCTGCTGTTGTCCTTGATGGTAAATGTAACGCATTGTTGTCAGCCTTTTTGTGCGCTGCCCTCGCAAATGCAAACATGAAAATTGCATAATCCACGCATTACGATTTATGACTTTTGCACAGAGCTGAGTGATGGCAGGACAAACGAATGTTAAGGAAATAACGCAAAAGAACTGCGAACTGCGAAATGCAGCATCAACCAACGAGATGTCTGTCATTTCTTGGCAACGCCATTCGCCGTTTTATGAAAATACATTTTTCATTTGCTTTCTTGTCGTGTCGTGTTCCCTACACTTTTTATTTTTTGATTCACTTTTTCTATCTTGAATGGCATCCGTAGAGCATAGAACTCGGCATGGTGGCGTGTTGCTGCATGAATCCGCGAGCTAACCGCATGCACTCATTATCGGTAACATTAGCAGCAACTCCTGAGGTCAATCAGCAATTAACTGTGCAAATTGATGGACGCAAACGCGGTCGCTGGCACAAAGTGCAGTTAGTGGCGTTTCCCACTCAGCCAGCCATCTTAATTGGCTGGCGATGCAAGTGCAGCGCGCCTCTACTCTAACTCTAACTCTAACTCTAACTCTAACTATAACAATGGCAACCGCAAGAGGCTTTCATTACGAAATCAGCATGAAGAGCCGGAGCTCGACACGGCCAGAATTGGGTAGCGAACCAAAGTACGGCACTCATCTGCCCGGTAAGTGCATAATTAATTTGATATCCGTGAAATACGGCGGGGGCTGCGCTTGAAATGCGCCTAAGTAAGCGCAATGGCCAGAGTGCAGCTGAAGTGGCGATCCTTGAAGGCTGCCGTTGCTGGTGTCCTTTTGGCATGCTTTGTTTTTAAGATATTCCCGCTCTTTATGGGGCGCATAAATTTCGTGACATTTTTTGTGCTATTTTACGAGGCAGTCCATTAAAATGGGGGCACGGCCACCCTGGGGCCACATGTGGCAGCCGCCCGAAGACAGTGGCAGACGCAGACGCTGCGAATAAAATGAAATACATAAATTTTGCAACGATTTGAGAGACCGCATTTTATAATTGAATCACGTACGACATTTTCGCAGCCAGCAGCAGCAGCAGCAGCAGCAGCAGCGCGGAAATAGGAAATAAGTTTGCCACTGATATAAATTAGAATCTTAAGGGATTGCCAATGCTGGGCTTCGCTCTGCGTTGGCTCTGTTTGGTTTTCCTGGTATCTTAGGTCGAGTTAGTCAATAACTGCGAACAAGCCGCTCAGTGCTCAAAGTGGGCTTTCGTTTGCTCTCGGAAATTTATGTGTATTGTTCGCACTCTGTATCTGTTGCACTGCGACTTTAAACGAGGGGCATTTCAGTTTGTGTGTTAAAGTTCAACTGAGCTCTTGTCTGCACTATGCAAATACTCAGCAATGTCAAAGGCAAACCCACTGCATGAAGGATTAATTTTAAAAATATTTTAAAATTTAAGAAGCATCATATCAAGTAGCAGCCATCAGCTACTTGAGTCAGATAATTATTCAATTTTAATTATTTGCAATATTTAAATATATTTTTATTTAGCTACTGATGTGTGATACTGATACTGATGTGTATCTTTGGCAGACTCTGCATGAATCTCGCTCAGTAAGGATTAATATTTAAAATGTTTCCGATTTTCAGAAGAAATACTGACTGAGTCATAAATTTTGTAAGTTTAAGAAACAATTTGTTGATATTCAATATATTGATCAGTTCGGTTTTTATAACTATATAATAATAGTATTACACAAACAATTTATCTGAATACCTAATAAATTTTTGGAAATTTAATTAAGCAACTTGTTTTTGGTAATTTCTACTTTGACTCTATCAATTAGCTTGAAAATTTGTAAATGACTTTGGATGAATGATGGCTTGAAAGAGAAAGAGGTTTGGATTGTATTGAAGAGATTTAGAGTTAAAGCGACAATCACTTGTCACAGATTTGTTTACAATGTACCTTCTACAAGTTACATGATATCTTCAAGTGCATCAGTTGCAACTCGAACAAGTTTCATTTTATTTTTGTATTGCTTTTAGTTTCAGTTGCGTTTTTCAGTTTCTTTTCTTTTCTTTTTTTGGTCTTTCTTGTTTTGTTTTTTGTTAGTAGCAGCAACTTTTGCTGCGCATTTTTCATGGCCTGCGCTGACAAAAGTTGCATGTGCGCATTTCCGTTTCCGTTTATTAGAGCAACCTTTTGATTTACTTTGCCAGTGGCCGCAAACAATTGCCAAACAAACTACTTACTGCCTGTGCCCAAGCGCAAGCCAATGAAGCAAGGCGTTCTCTGTGCATGCAAACTTTTTGCACACACACACACACACACACACACACACACACACACACACACACACACACACACACACACAGACACACACACATGCATACACATGGCCTGCCGCCATTTTGTATCAGTGTGTGCACACTCCATTGAGCCTCAATGATGCGTGCAAAATGCAACGGCAACAATTTTTTGGCATTTTTTTAAATGGTAATTTTTTTTTTCGTGTTGCTGCTGCCTGGTGCCTGCCAGAGATTGTTGCTGTTGTTTTCGTTATTCTCTTTGCTAGCAACACATTACATTGTAAACACTTTGACATCGCTTGTTCTGTTTCGTTTTCACTTTTTTCCCAATTGCTTTTGTCTGTCGGCCTTGTCCCCATAACAATGCATTGACTTTAACAAGTGTGAAAATCAAATTCATTCACAAGATCCGAGCAGGAGTCCTGTTCTCAATTCTCTTTGCTCATAAATTATTAATTAGATAAATGTAAGTTGTAAATATTTATTCTTTAGTACTGCAATTAATCAATCAAATCAATAGCTGGCAGAACTCGTACGAGCCTCCTGCTCGCTGCAGGCTACAATTATCTATCATTTATATTTTGCTAGCTTTGTTTATGCACATATATACTTAAACAAATAGTATGTTGTGTTATGTACGTTGTCTTGCAGTAAAAGCTAAGTAGCAGCAGCAACAACAGCTTCAACAATCGTGGCCAAGAGTCGTGGACTTAGCTGACTTGCGGTGTTGTCTGCAGCTCCTGTTCCTCTAGCTGTTGTTGGTGTTGTTGTTGTTGCTGTTGGGGCTCATCTCATGTGCTGCCGCCTGGGTTGACGCCGCCTCTGAGGTTGGGGGCTGCTTTGCGGCATTTTGCCGAGATTTGTCGAAAATTTATGCGCTACCTTAGAGAATTTATGAGTTGCAGTCGAGTGAATTATTTTATCATACGCATGCAGCAGCAACAAGCACATACACAAATTTACAGCCGTTCACGTGTGTGTGTGTGTGTGCGTGTGCTGTATATACAAACATGTTGCTGGAGCATGCCACAAACAAGTTGCAGCTATATGCTGGCACGACTTTTGCATCATCCCCAGCCCGTTGTATGCCGCACTCACACAGTTTAAGCTTCTAATTTCACATGCAAAAGTCTACACTAAGCTGGCATTTTAATCTTGGCCAAGTAGCAGGCGGCTCGCACCTACCAGGAGTGGGCATGGTCAATGGGCATGTAAGTAATTAAGCACTCGCACTGCCTACGCACTAAATAATACCCGCCCGGAGGCAGTAGCCAGGAGGCAGTAGTCGCCGGCTCCTAAGTGCTGCATGGCAAAAGGCAAGAGATTTTTGCCACTGCAGGGATTTAAGTTGTTGCCAGAATAATGTTGCTGTTGCTGTTGTAACATGTTGCTGTTGCACTAAGTCGCTCTCGAGTCTTGTCAAACAGATGCTCCTACTGTTGCTCTTGCTGCTGCTGCTGCTGCTGCGTTTGTTTTTGTTCTGAGGCCTAATGCGTTGCTGTTGTTTGCGGCTTGCACGGGATAACAGAACGTTGCAGGTGCCAAACACGTTCGCTGCTCATCGGCTTTGCTCTGGCCAGGTGCACAGCTCAAGCCTCCATTTCCGCCAGAGCTCGACTTTGAGCTAATCGATTTGCATCTCGACAACACATTCGCACATTCGACCCCCAGCGATTGGCTTTCAATTTAGTTAGAGCAGCTTCCGGTTGGGCTAAAAATAGAATCTCACTTCAACTTGAACTTTGGACTTTCAATTGCTTCTTTTGCCGCTTAACCCTACATGCAATGGTCAATCATTCGATGCCCGGCCATTGAATTTAATTAAAGTCTCTTAGCGACGTGTAAATGAAAAGGGCTAATGTCGTTGCGCCTCTTGAGTAATTCAATGCTCGTGTTATCTATTAGTAAAAGTGTCGCTTTGATGAGGCCACTTACGATAAGAGCAGAGAGTTTGGGTTTGGGTTTGTGCACTTTCCCCTGCGATTTAGTTATGCTTTGAAAATATCTGAATTATTTAATTAAAATGCCGCCACATAATACGCTCTGTGTCTGTGTATTTGTGTGTTAATTGGCTCTCTAGACGGATAGCTAAGTAACTCTTCCATGCATTTATTCATTTGGCAGCTATGAGCATATTAATTAAGTACATAGCTGGGCAATATATAATAACTCTTTAGATGCTCGTCTAATTGAAGTCTGCATAATTAATAATTAACTCAGCAATCCTGATTCAACAGTGGATGGGCGTATTTTTATACCGTGAACCCATTGAATATGGGAATTCAGGGTACAATGGTTTTGTGAAAATGTATGTAACAGGCAGAAGGAGACGTCGCAGACCCCATAAACTATATATATTCTCGATCAGCATAACAAAATAAGTTGATTGAGCCCTGTCCGTCTGTCCGTCCGTCCGTCCGTCCGTCCGTCCGTCCGTCCGCCCGTATGAACGTCAAGATTTCGGAAACTACAAAAGCTAGAGAGCTGAAATGAACACTCGTATGTTAGTTACGCAGTAACTCATCCCATTTCCAAATTATCGATAAAAAATCGAAAATTCGTTTTGATTTTTTACGTTTTTTTAGCATAACTTCTACACCGTTTTAGCGAAAGACTTCAAATTTATATATTAGATATTATAGATATTATGAATACGCAGATTACGTGATTTTCAGATTTTGGATGCCACGCCCCCTTCGCCACCAATTTGCAGAAAACGCATTTCAAATACTAGAAACTTGACACATAGATACATTTAGATATTCTTAATCTACTCTGCAAATTTCATTAAGATCATCCATCTAGAAATGGAGTTAAAAGCCTTCAAAATACAGCCCAACTCACTCTCATGCCACGGCAGAAACTGCGCGGTTAGCAGAGCCTATACGTGCGTAAAGAAGAAGAGTATCATCATTTTTGGGTTCAGGGTATCTCGTAGTCGAGCCGTCTCGACTAGAGCCTTCTTACTTGTTGTAATATGTCTAATGAAAGTATTTGTAATTAAATAATTGCATTGAGTTCATAAAGTGCTTTACAAGCTTTTGTATACACCTGTGTTAATGTATATAAAATAATCAATAATTCAATTTAATTTATTAAATAATAGAAGAATTTAGTATTTTTTTTTCTGGGGCAAACCCTTATCTCGCATAGTTGATATTCCATTCATACCACGCCTCTTTTTCTATGAACTCCTAACAACTTGTTCACACACATACACACGCTTATACTCAAATACTATATTAGCTTTTAAGAGTGAACATCCGCAAGGTCGTGAACAACTAGATATTCTCTCTTTTCAGTCTAAGTTACGTTCTTACTCGCACTATGTAGCTAGCTAGCTATGATAATTCACGAATGAACTCACGCTCTGCTCACTGTTGCAGTATGAGCTATTCTTACCATAGGAATATAATTATTTTATACGCTTTGGTTTAGATCAAATTATCGGAATGCTATATAACGTACGTATATTTGTATTTTCCAATGCATAAGATTATAGCAGTTGAAGAGTGTTTGTAGAGAGTATCTGAAATCCAATAAAAAATATCGATTATTATCGATAATATGTTTCATATCTATTTCTGTATGATACAGGACTGTACATTGAAATCTTCAAGTCTTTCGCTTTTGAGTTTTTTTGTACATTGCTGACTGACCAACATTCAGACGGATGGCTTACAGACCAAAAAGATCAAAATTTCAAAAGCGCGCTAGACAAAAGTCAGAAAATATAATATACTGAAAGCTCTCGATATCTTACAAAACTTACATTATAATACAATACTATTTAGCTCAGTCCTAGTCTTAGTCTTAGTTCAACATATCAATTCAGTTGGTTTATTATTAATAGTAATAGAGATTATGATAAAATTGGTTATCCCTTATATATTATAGATGACTTATATCATACTTGATTTCATCTATTTAAATATAGATGATCATAAATCATATTTGATTTCATATTTTAAAATATAGCCTTTTAGCTGTCTTTAGCTCTTTTTAAGTATACGTTCAAGCTGAGCATTTGTGTTTGTCGTTGCGGCTGCTGTTGCTGTTGCTGCTGCTGCTCGCGATTTCAAGTTGGCAAAAAGTGGTTGGGAAGCCACATTGTTAACGCCAACTACAAACTTGGCTGGCGGCGCTTTGGCCATGTTACTTACTTTTGCTGCCATATTTAATGAAATAAGCCGCACCGAGCGCATTATAAGTAAGTCCCCAGCCACGGATTTCGGGCGATGCGCCTTGCCGCCACATGTGCTATGCTCCGAAGTTGCCGCAATTTGCCGCAGGCCAAGCAACAGCTACATCTTGTGTGCTGCTACTCTTGCGAAGAGTGGGCGTGGCTGCTGCGCAGGTACCACAACTCACGCAGCTCGAACATCGGTTTGCGTTGTCTTTCACTTGTATGCCGGAACATCTTGTTTATAGTTAAGTAAATGCGGCTCATTAGCCAGAAACTTGGGCAGCCCGTAAGCCTGGAAGCCTTGACAAGCTTTTAACGGCTGCCTCAATTAGATAGTATTTCTTCACAGTGCCGCATGAAAGGCATGCGAGTGGCTTGTTTCAACAGGCCCCATCACAATCCGAAAGTAGCAATCATATCAAATATTATGTTTGAATTTAAGAAACAACACAAAACTCAATCAAATAATGGCACACACATACATCTACATATACATATACTCATGTGTCTACCTTCTGCTATGCCTATGTAAATGCGATGCAATGCATCGGCCTTTTTGTGAAGCCAGGAACAATAAAATATCAAGTGTGTATATGTGTGTATGTTTTTCTGGGCAGTCAAACAGCTTAAAGTCTTAATGAACATTACACACACACACAAACACATACATGGGCACTTGTGTTTGTATAAATATGTGCATGATATCCATGCAACAGCCATCAGAATCAGCATCAGCATCAGCAACAGCATCTACATTAGCATCAGAGTCAGCGTCAGTCTGATCATCGTCATCATCAGGTTCATAGCTGAAATCGTATTTGATGCCTAACAGTAGCTGCGTCTATATCCTGACCATTCTCATCGAAAACCAACTGGACGTTGTGGAAGGCTTCACTCATTTGAAGATTACCAACAGGCTAGGTAGCAATTACTGTTTGTTTATGCATTTGTTAGCATTGCTGGCTGCAGCTTTTGTTGTTGCCGTTGCCGTTGCTGCTGTGGCTATGTAGTAAAATTGAAATTCATAATTCAATTGGAGATGTGCTTAGCTGCACAAAACCAAATAACGAACAACAAACGAAATGCTTTACAAGGATTTTGTGTGTGTGTGTGGCTAATGATAAATACAGCTGGCGGCTCTACATAACCATATGTGTGTGTTAATTGAATGCAACTTTTGCTGCCCGAGAAAGGATGCAATGCAACTGCATCAATTTCGATTCCGCTTGCTTCAATGCTTTGGCTAGATAGATTGGAAAAAGCATAAAAAAAGATGAACGTTTTTCAGTTAAATTCATCCTTATGCTGTCATCGATGTCATCCATTTGCAGACATTTTCCTTAAAATGCATAAATCATTGCACGCTGCAGTGTCATAAGTGCAGTCAGGCACAATTACAAAGCCAGCTATACCGGAGAGCTGTTCGTGTGTATATATGTTGGCATCAAAGAAAGGATATTATTATTTTGTGAATACGGAAGCAGAAAAAAGTATACATTTCAAAAAGGCAGGCGACGTGCAAATCTACACGAGCAGCAGCTCGAACTGCTTGCCATGGCCAAATTCATATCCAACCTCCCTTACTTACCCCTGGTCCATGCGTTTGTGTGTTCTTGAGTGTGCAAACTGCAATAAATCTGCTGAGGTAGTCATAAATATTGATTTCGAAATTGTCTGCATGTGTGTGTGTCTGTTTGTGTATATGTGTGTGTATGCGTGCCTTGGCGATTCCTAGCTCATCCCCATCCCCATCCACTCCAGCCTCGCTTGGATTTGTCGCTTATATTAGCTGCAGAAATGAAAATCGTTTTCCAATCGCATTCTTTTGCCTCTTACCACTTTGCGCTTTGCCTTGTGCCTTTTGCTTGTAGTATTTTTTGTTGTTGTATTTTTTTTTGGATTGCCTGTGTATTGGCTCTGCATGTTCCTCTGAAGTGTAATTTGCAGTTGCCATGGCTTGTCGTTGTTATTGCAATGCTGACAAACGGTTTTTACCTATATGCTCACAGCAGCGAGCAGGGCATGCTCACACTTTCCATTCGTTTGCGCACCGACCATATCAATGGAAACGAGCCTATAAATGTTTCAATTATTTTTTCTTTTTGAGAATTCAAGAGTTTCGTATTTACATTTCTTGATTTTTAATTACATTTTAATTTCCTTATAAATCTTAAAATTTGGTAATACTAATAATATAATAAAATCCATAATTAAATCATAATTTTAATTGTCTAATTTTTGAACTTGTTAAACTTAAAGTTTGAATTTATTATTTCTTATACAATTATTATTATTATTATTATTATTATTTTTTATTTATTTATTTTTTTTGGTACGAGAGTTTAGTTTCTTGATTTTTTTAATACTTTTTAATTTCTTTATTAATTTTTTATTTAGTTGTTTAAATTTTAAAATAGTTTCACTTACATTTTTGTAAAATTCATTTAATAAAGAAATAATTAAATTATAATTTTCATTGCTCAATAAACTTGTTTAACTTAAAATTTATAAAATTTAAAAAATTATTATTTTTGAATTTTCACTTTATTTCTTCAATTTATTTATTATATTATATATTATATATGTATTTTTTTTTAATGAGAAGAATACAAAATCAAGTATTTAATAAAAATAAAAATTATAATATTAATTAAAATATGCCAAAGTATTAACAAAAAAAGTCAAATTGTTTTAGCCAAGTTTTGTTTTATAATGACCATATTCTTAATATAGTTTTACCCAAACTTAAAGAATTTACAGCAATTATCTAAATACTTCTTAATCTATTAAATACTGCTTAATCTTTTTAAATATATATCAAAGATTTGCATTTTTTATATTTAGGAATCCGATGCTTTCGGCATTGTACGCTGAGTTGAGGGCTTCATCTCGGCTATGCTGCAGCTGCAGCTTGCGTGGCAACAAGTTTCCAATTTATGATCCGTCACTGACTTTAGAATTATGGCCAATGGGTCATGCCAACTGTCATCTGGCATTCTGGTATCTACACCCAGTTACCCAAATAATGGCAGCTGAGGCAGTGGCAGTGGCAGTGGGAGTGGGAATGGGAGCGTGAATGAGAGCTGCTAATATCAATGCAGTCTGAAATTGAAATTAAAGTCATAAGTCAAAGCAGTCAAGCAGCAGCGGGACTGCGCAGCCTTCTACTGAGTACGCTTGGAACGGGCCTGGGCGCATATGCTGTGGTTTTGAGTTTTGCCTTTGGACCAGGAGCTGTTACACAGACGAGGGCTGGTAAATGGGCTTTCACTTATGTGTTCGAACGAAGGCAGCGGCTAATCTTACCCATCGGGAATACGGCATTCCCATTAAAATGTCTTTGTCTGTGCGCCGGACATGGCTTTGATCTCGGTTCCGGCCTCATCTTTTGCCAAACTTCTCCCCTTGGCCAACAAGCATGAGATATTGAGCTAGTTTGTGCGTGTGTATGTGTGTTTGTCTATCTCAGTGTGTGTTTGGCTGTGGTAAGTCGAGTATTTGAGTTATAAAAATGTCATCATACTCATCACTGGACGTCGTCTCATTTTGCATTCCTCTGGGACTGGCTCGCTCATGAAGCTGCTTAACTAACGTCCATTCGGCCAATGGCTCGATGATAAAAGTTCTCCTTTGTTTAATGGAATTTTATTGCCCCAAAAATGAAATGATACTTGTCGCAAGTTTTATCTAACTATGCCTTTGGAATCGATTCGCCAGTTTGCATCAGCATCAGCATCAGCATTATTTTATGGCGCAATCGTGGAGGCAGATTTCTGAGCTCCTCAATTTCCTTTTGTTTTTTATTCTTTGTACAAATTGTATATATTGACCCAAATAGTTTGTTTGGCTTAAAGCAAATGCCTACGCACTCTTTAAAGCAAACTAAACTTGTTTTTAATCAGCTTTAGTAGCTATTGATAAATTTCTTTTGATTCCGAAAAATGTTCTTCTCCATATCAGGTATTGTTAGCTGAAATTAAATTATTGCAAGTAGGCGAAAATATGTGAACTTATAGCGCCTATTATTTGCATTGGCTCGAGAAAAAACTTATTTTCCTTTGATGACTTCATAGCTTGGCCAGCCTGTGCGATGGATCAGTAACTTTAGATATATTCATATATTTGTCGGCATGTGTGTGTGTGTGTGTGTTGCATTGTTTTAAATATTGGCACAAAATCAAATTATCTGCTATTTGTCAATAAATAACTCGTGCACAAAGGCGAACTTTATTAAAATTCCCCACAAAACGTTGTAGTTTTCGGATTCAATTACGCCATAAATTTTCGGCATTACACCCGCACGGACAAAGGCAGGCAGAGATACGGATTGAGTGCCCTGTTGGGAGCTGGGGGCTGGGGTCTGGTGGCTGTGGCAACGGCAACGCCATCTCGTTGACGTGAAGCCGAACGCAACAATATTGAAATTTAAAGCCCCATCGGCAACTTGTCACAATTCACAACCTGTCCGGCAGAAGCTGGACGGGGCGACAGCCTGGCAAAATATGAGCCAATATAAAAGCAATAAAGCACGGCAAGCAAATAGATAGCAGCAATGGCAACAAGGCCCGGACGCCCGCCCGGACGTACAGTAACAAAATCAAATGGCTCTAAAACGGAAGTGTGGCTCTGGCGCCAAATTAAAACTTGCATGCATTCATACATGTATACATATGTATGTATGAGCAAATAGAGCTCAATCTCTCTCTCTCTCTCTGCCTCTCTCTTCAGAGTGACGGGGGGTGTAGAGTAGTGTAGTCAGTGAAAAGTTGAATTATTATAAACGTAACAGGCAAGAGCTAAGTTATGAACTGCATTTGGCAATCGAATGCCGCTAACCGACAACAGACATAAACATTAATAACCAATATGGCAGCAGTCGAGCCAGGCAGGAGTCGAGGCCGAGACAAGCGTGTGAAGCGCATAAACAAGCTGTGAAAGGTAAAGGCCGAGCGAAGCGAGGGCGGGGAGAGAGCGTACTCTACTGTGTAGCTGTCTGCAAAGCCACTTTTGCAATTTATGGCAAGCGTGGCGCAAAGTTTTTTTTCGTTCACCTTGGCACTAACTTGGCTAAGGCTACTCTTTGCCCCGGGCGATGATGCATTGAAGCGGGATTTAAAGTTTAAAAGGTTTCGCGGCTTGCCCCAGGCCCAGCTCTGACAGGCATTTGGCGTTTTGGCGCATAATAAATTCGAGCTGTAGACACATGGTTTAATTTATCATCAAACGGCTGCAATCAGTTCGCGGCGTAGCGAAAGCCCTGGAATTTATTGGCCTGAGTTATGGCCGCAGCCAAATCCTGGAACGCTCGACTTGCAGTTTACTTGCTATTACTTCACAGATTGACTTTTTAATTATTGTGCAATTGTGTTGGAAATATGTTTGTATGTATGTATTGTTATGGATTGTTTTGCCGAGGGAGCCTTTGGCCTGCGCTGCTTCATTTAAAAATTCCATTATTCGTTCGTTTGTCTATTTGCTGTTTTTATTTATTTTAATTGGATATTCATTGGCAATTACTGCTGGCCTGGCCAGCACAAAGGCATGCTGATTGTGTGTTTACAACTGAGCTGCCCACTGCTTGTTTGCCAATGCTATTTTTAAGAATAGTAATTGAATAGCCATCATTAATATGCATGCAATTTAATTACCACATAGACAGAGATATAGATTGATATTTATTTACATTTTGCTGTCGTCCAATGATTTGGAAAATAAAACAAAAGTCGTAAATGCTGCTCTTATCTGTGCGCCTGATAGCAGCAAGTGCGCAAGACATGGCGTATACGCAACATATAAACGAGCTAAGACGGCTATGGAAAGTACTTTGAAATTGGCCATGACTTGGCTGACTGTTGAATCACAGACAGCTCTCAAGCACATTCATAATTTTAAGCATTAGATAAACACACAAGGCAGCGCGAAAGAGAGAGAGAGAGAGGGAGAGAGAGAGAGAGAGAGAGAGGGAGAGAGAGGGAGAGTTGGGAATTTTCAGACTAAGCATGACGCTGCTGCTCTGCTGATAATCATAAAAGGATACGCTTCGATAGGCAGCCGTCGATGCCTTCAAATCAGGCAGAAAAACGCTGCCATGTCTGACTAGCTATGGCTATATCCCCTAGTCAGATAGTGTCCGTATGTATTTGTGTGTGTGTGTATGTGTGTGTGTGCCACATTTCATTACGTTCAACATGGCGCTCTTCGGCACTTGAAGCACGTAACAAGTTTAAATTGCGCTCGTTGACTGTTGACTGCCGTGCGGAAGATGCCGATGCTGATGCCGCTGCCGATGCCGTAGTAATGGTAATGGGGCTGCTGCTCCTGCTGCTGCTGGCCAAGTCGTGGCCCAGTCTCAATTGAAGCAGAAAAGTGTATTTATATGTAACGGAAATGATGCTGCACTTGTGCGCCTCCTTTTAGCAAATGATCGGTAATGCGATATGGCCCGGCCAAGGGCGCGACAGAGCGGGTGGGTGGCTGGGTGAGTGAACGGCTGGCTGGGTCAAACGGGTTGCGCTTGCCCAGGCAATGAGCATTCAATTTCTGATGCTTATAACTGTGCCTCTGATTTGCCGCGCTTATAAATGCTTATGAGAGTCATAGCCAAACGCCTGCCTCTGTCGAGGCGATTGTGCGGCTTGCGATAAGCGCTATTTTATCGCTAATTGTAAGTGAAGCGTAAAGGCTCACGGAGAGACAGCGAGCGTGAGAGAGACAGGCTGGGGGAGGACTCGAATGTAAATAAAGATATGTGTAACCTGCACGAGTGCCAATTGCCAAGGCATTAGCATTACTTTTTATGTGCCCAAATTGATGTGTGCGCGTCGAGTGTGATTCAGTTAGCATTCGGCACCTGAGATATGTTGTCGACTTTGTTGCACTCAACGAAGTACCACAAATTAAATTATTATCTCGAGCCATTCAGCTGTGGGCCATAAATATTTCAGGCTGCTTGTTGCCTGCCCTGCTGGCAGTCAGTCGCTGTAGCAAAATGCCATTTGCATTTATTGTAATAGGCCAAAGTTTGTTCCCCATCACCGTCGTGCATGTTGTCAAGCGTTAAAGGTGCACACACACACACACATGTATAGCACCTGTATGGCAAACAGAGCCACAGCTAGACAGATATGCATATTAATGCGGCCTGCGTATACTTTATATTTTCAGCAACTGCAAATGTTGTAATGTAAGCGCCGCTGCTCGAGCCAAATATTTGAGCAGCGGGCAAACAAATGTGTAACCAACACGCTATTTGCTTGAGGCAACCTATACACATACATTCACACACACACACACACTGAGAGAGTGTGTTCGAGGTGGGTGCGCGCAAAGCACATGTGACGCAGTGCAAACAGAAATCTTGGCAAAAGAGAACCAGAAAAAAGTGATAGAAAAAAGGTGAAACGTGTATTAAATAATTCCTTTGTCGAGCACATTTTAATCGTGCCGCAGCAAACGCAAACAAAGCAACGTTTCAGGCTGCGGCCCAGCACTGCCCGCTGGGCAAAGCAAATAAGCCCAACCTCAATGCTGCTGCTGCTGACCGCCACGTTGTCAGCGGGTCACTAAAAAGTATAAAACCAAAAACAACAACAGCAGCAGCTGAATCAGAAGAACAAAAAATAAATAATAAAAAAAAGAGAAATTTAACTCAAAAAAAAAAAAAACAAAACTGCGAACCTTGTAAAAATTCACAACTGCGGACAGCAAAATGTATTCCTGCTGCTGCTGTTGTTGTTGTTGTTGTTGTGTCCACATACGTGAAACCTTCTAGCGACAGCACGAGTTTTGGTCTATGGCGGCGCATGACAACTAAGCGGAACTGGGCGCAGAGCCTGGCCAAGTCCTGGCAAATGGATGAGCGCGGTGCAACGGTTTGACAAGCGCGTGAAGAAAAATTTCTGCATGTGTGCGCCAAAAGGAACCAAAATAATACAAACACAAAAACCATTTCACACACAGAGGCACAAACGTTAAAATTGTGAAAACAAATAAAACGGGCAGATTACTCTTTTTGCTCTCTCTCTCTCTCTCTCTCACACACACTCACTGTCTCTCTCTGTGCTTTATAACTGCTACGTGTGTTGTGTGCTTGTTGCGGCTTTGCAGGCATCAGCAATGGCTGAGGCAACGCCATCTTTTTATTTATTTATTGTTTTTGTCTGTGTTGCTGCATTGGTGTTATTAGTGGCCATTGTTGTTGCTGCTGCTGCTGCTGCTGCTGCTGCTGCTGCTGTCTGTGTTGTAATAAAGTACAGTACACGTTGAGGACATTTCAATGGCGTCAGCTGGCATAACTCAAAATATTTTGAATATATGTCTATTTATGTATGCGCACATGCAGCTGGCTGGAATGTGATCAGGCAAAGCCTTTCTAACTACCTATCTACATAGATATGCCTTTTGTGCTCTATTAAGGCCAACAGATTTTCACTTAATATTTGTTTGGGTTCGCAGATTAAGTCTAAAATATTTGAACTTGTAATATTAATAATTCAGTGCTCAAGCTAAGCAATGTCATGGAGAAGTAACTCGGATTCTCCAGCTGCTCATTGGTTTTAATGAATTTGCACAAAGTAATAAATCATAAATTGAACTAAAATGCTTTGCAATTCCTGATTATCAAAGGGAATAAATGCATGGCAAACAATGGCATGTTATTAAGCGTTTTGTGTTTTGAGGTCAAGCATTTGTTTTAGAGAATTTTATAAGCAAATACTATGACAATTAATGCTAACTGCAAAGTACTTGTGCACACGCATGTGGCTTGGAAAGTCTTTGCATAGCAAATGAAGCTAAATTGAAATGATATAAAACCAAATAAAATAGTTAGAGAGAGGCTCAATGAGGTGGGGTGTTGCACGGTGGCGAGCAGACACACACAGCAACAGCAACCGCAACAAAAGCGCAGCCACAACAACAATAACCACAGCTATAACAGCTATAACAATGGCCAACACGTTTGTTGGCTTCTCATTTAAGATTCAGTTTGGTTTCATGGGAGAATTAAATCTTGACATGTCAGTTGCGAGCCGACAGACAATTGCCGCAGCCGCAAACGCAGCCTGACACGAACAACATAATTTCATGGCAATTTATGCACACACTGGCTGGCAGCAGAGTGCGGGCCAGTGTGACCAGCTTAAAGTTGTAAAATTTAAATGTGACCAAAACCAACCCTCGGCAACAGTTCCCACTCTGTGCAGCCACCACTCAACCACTCACTCATTTAGCCACTTGGCCACACGCCCCATCTCTGCCCTCCCACTTAGCCTCAACCCTACCTCTTACCTCTATGTTAAGTGGTCGATGTTAGTTTGTTGTCTAATGCATATTTTATGCGACAACCTGTGATTTGTTGCTGTTGTTTAGTTGTTCGTTTGTTGTTTTGGCTGCTGGACAAATGAATTTTGGTGTTTTGTCTGCGGTAACTCGAAGCCAATGTCAATTGCTGCCCCGACTGGCTATCCTTGAGATATTCGCCAAACTGTTGCATTCGATACGGTACGCCTGAGCCACAAGTCAAAGAATTTCTAATTTTTATTTATTATTAATGCGCTCTGAGCTCGGCTGGCTGGCATTGTAGGCTGTTGGAATTTTAATAAATCATTTCGCATGAAATGCGTATCTCGCGGCATCGCCTCAAATGTTATCCAATCAAATAAATGAATCAATGAATGGCCTGCCTGCCTGAGTGCCTCAGATTTGCCATGGCAAAGGAACAGAACTAGGGGCGCACTCTGGCTTGGTTGCGCTGCCAGCAGCTCATTCGCAAATAAATAATTTCCAAAACGCTCTCTCGCGTTGTAAATCAAAAATGCCAGCGTATTGGTAAAATATTAGGGCCTTCGCCCGGAACTCGAGGCTGAGTAGAGCGTTCAGGGGTGACGTTTCAGACAGCATCAAGCATCAAATATGCAAATTGTAAATTGTTGCCCTTTCTTATTGTTGCTTTCCCATTGTGCGTTTGCTGCGCGCTGCGCCCTACATTTTTTTCTTGTCAGGCAAAAATTCGTCGCTGCAGACATTTTATTGGACACATGAAGCTGTGCCTTTGTTGAATGGCGTCTGATTATCAGGTCGCACACTGGAGCACTTATAAGAGCGCATAAATATAAATCAGCCGACTCACGACGATGACGGCAAAATGTGAGACCTGAACTCGAAGACGTTATTCATATACCATTGCAGCTCATTCTTCAAGTCCCTTTCCACATTGTACTCGGCGCTGATTCTTAGCACTTGGGATATTAGGAATTCAGCAGTTAAATTGATAAATGCCAGCCATTGATGTGCCTGTATGCACTAATAGCTATTATCAATTACAAAACATAGATTGCTTGTTATATAATTGCTTTTATTTTAAATGCTATTGAAAGTCAAAAGAAATATTCCATAACTAGGGCCTTCTGTTAACATTTTTAATGCGGTTTGATTGATAAATTTAAGCATATTTCTCAACTGTCAAATGCATTGCTAACATTTTTCAAATTTTTTTTATTTATAGAACTTTTTCTATTCAACTTCAATTTAGCATTCCATATTGTATGAAGCTTATATTTATATAAAATAAAAATTTAAATTTAATATAGAAAATATATAAATAAATATATTAAATAAAATAAGATATAATGAAAAAATGTATATAATACAAAAATTATATAAATAAAAATAATAAGTACAAAAATGAAAATAAAAAATATTTGAAGCTCAGTATTCTGAAAAAAATATTTTAAATAAAATAAAACCTAAAATTTAATATAAAAGTAAAAATAAATATATATAATAAAATAAACTAAAATGTAATAAAAAATGTATATAATACAAAAATAATATAAAATAAAAAATAAATAAATTAAAAAAAAAAAAAATATTGGAAGCTGAGCATTCTGAAAAAAAATTAATGAATATTTAAAATAAAATAAAAAGCATTTCCATATCAAATTTCAAACTTCTTGAACAATTTCATTTATGATATTTATATATTATATATATTTATATTTATATATTTATGCCATTATATTTAATGTGGCTGCTTAGACATTTTTAATCCATTTTAATTACATTTGTTAAAGTGGTTAAATATTATTTGAATTGAATTGTATATTATAGCTTAACCACTACTATACTGTTCAGCCTTCTCGTAATGGTGCTGAGAACTGGAGCATCTAACACTCTCCTGCTGCTCTCGCTTTTATGATTGCTCTTAAATGTTAAATTGTAGATATAGTCAGAACGAAATTGAAACTACGTACTTAAATACATAAAGACTTCGCAAGTTGCGTTGATATTCTGTACTCATCTCAAGCTTGACCGGGCAATGCTTTTTATAGTGCAGAGTCTTAAGCGTAAGGTCTAGATTTATAACTCTGTTCAATATGTTGACTTGTCTCTTTTAAGTAGTAAGCTCTTTGTCTGAATATCTACTGGGGATTTAATATAGTGCACACAATCATGCTCCACCTTTTTTTTGCTGAGCACTGGAATCATGATGAACATCAATTTCAATGCGTGGTTCACAAGCCATATCACCTTTTATTTTAATTTTCTGATTTTATAGCTGCACCCGACAATGAATTCGCTCTGTTCTAAAGCTTTTCACGAGCTCTCGTTGAAGTCAAAGACACTTTCTAGTTACTTCATCTCTTCCAGTTACAATTACAATGATCTTTTCCGAATAGCCCACGGATTACGTTCCCCAGTTGCGATCATTCTCTCCTCTTCACGAAGGCAAGCTGGAACTCACATGGCTCACAGCCACACTCCACACTTTCTTCTTAGAGTATATAGAGAGACGCTTTGATCAATTCAGCTGAGATGTTGAGGGTGCATATGTCTGTTACTCGTGAGAGTTTCTTACTCTCTCCGAGCTAGTTCTGTGTTCTTCGTTCCATCCCAAGGGTTCTAAATGAGTAAATTCCATGTTTGGTCACCCGTTACGCAATGCGTGCTCAACTATCATAATTTAATTCTTTTCATTATTTATTGTTGTTTATAGTTTCGTTTCAGTTATTAAAGTGTTACGATGCCGCAGCGTTAACCCCAAGTGGAAGAAAGCGTGTGTTGTGCTGGCTGCACATTGCTTAATTTACAATTTGCGCATTAACTTTGTCACATAATTCTAATTAGCGTTTTAATTTGTTTATGAGACACTTTGCACCGTTACCCAAAATTATTGCTGGCTAAAATTGCGCTGGGAACAGCTTAAATATCATCAGAGTGCTGGACGCTGCCAAGTGCCGGCCATTACCGAGCCAGCGAAGCCGCCATCAGAGGCGGCCACTATTTTTACGAGTCAGCTGCCAGGAAAGTCCCCCAGCCAGGGGTGCTGGCTGCCATGACAAAGTCATTAAATGCGACGCAAATTAGATTTATTGTGCGCCACTGCACCTGCCAGGTGCCGCTGCCGCTGCCGCAGCCGCTGCTCGTGCTATTGTAGGTACTCTTCTCCTTGTGCCGCCTCGTGCCTGCAACTCTGCTGGCCACTGCGGTCACCCGCCTGACCTGGCGGGGACATCGTTAAGGGTTTTTGCTACACTCATCGCCCGCCCTCGCCGTGGGCACACTGCTCTCTCGCCCAGCTTAACAATAAATTTACATTAGACTGTTACATATTTGCTCTGTTTGCTGTGCGAGTTTCAAAATCAGCCTGACTCTGTCAGGCAGCGGTCGTAGACAGAGGGCAGAGGACAGAGGGCAGCGGGAAATTAGGACAGCTTTTTAACGTGGCGTAAATGCGCGCACACACATATGTATGTGAGTTGTAGCAGCGCGGTACGCACTCACCGTTAACGAGCAAAATGATATGCAAATAAGAATACATCCGTCACTCGTTGACACTGCTACTGCTGCTGCTGCTGCTGCTGCTGCTGTTGCTATTGCTGGCAGGCCAAGCCAAGCCAAGCCGCCAAACTCAATGTTAAACGCATTCGCTCATTGCTCAGCTTTATATGCTGCACTTTTCTCTGTCAACATTTTTCTAAATGCTGAATACTTCAAAAACACATGAGCAATTTTAAATTAATATATTTGCATTGAAAAGTGCATAAAATATAATGGAATAATGTAATGAAAATAAATCAAAATAAAATAAAATAAAATAAATATTTTATAAAATTAATCTGATTTCAAGATTAAACTACGTAAAATTATATATATATATATATATATATATATATATATATATATATATATATATATATATATATTTTTTTTTTTTAGAGAATATCAATTTTCATGCTATTGAAATGAATCCTTGACATGCACTTGCATAACTCACGTCATTTAATTTAAGCAAATATCACGAGTTGAACAAAAGCCATTGGATGCAACTGCTGTGGCTGCTCTGTGAAGGAAGGCTCTGTTGTTAGAGGACAGACATTGGTTCTTGAGGTGTTAGTTGAGGTTGAGGGGTGGGGAACAGACCCCTAATGAAACAAGAAACAGCAGGCAGAGCAGCAAACAAAAGCAAACAAACACACACACACACACACACGCTCATACGGATCAAGTGTAGAACGTGCAAAGCGAGACAAATGGCTGAAAGCGTCTGCTCATGCCTGCTACTTCGCTGAGTCGCCTTTCCATTTGGGTGGGCAGGTGTCAGGCGCTGGTTGGTTGGCTGGCTGGCTGGGATCTGTGCGCTGAAGTTTTCGCATAAACAAAAGCAAATATTGCGCACTTGTGCAATTTATATTGCAAAACAATTGTCATTAGAAAATGCCGCACGAACAAAAACGGCGCAGACAAAAGGAGCCCAGCGCCCAGGCCGAAACTCACCAAGGACTCGCAGTCGGGCTCAGGCACAACTGCAACTGTCACATGTGAGCCAAGGAGCAGCAACAGCAACAGCAGCAGCAACAGCAGCATTTTATGGCAGAGCTTAAGTGCTTCAAAAATTCCACGTAATGCACTCAAAGCAACGTCTGCCCAGTTCCCGCCTAACCCCCAGAGAGTTGCCCCTTCGCCGAAAACAGACGGCAAATAAGAAAACGTGCGAGCTGTGGCGCAAATTAAAGTTGCCGGCTGGGCAGGAAGTCGGATTCTGTGTTCTGTTCGGGGTCCTGTTCTGTGCTGTGCTGTGCTGTGCTGACTCCTCAGCTGCTGACAGAAGAGCAATGTGTTTCAAACAAGTCGCTGCATTCTGTGTGCTTTCCCCCCTTTTCCCCTTTTCCCCCTACCCAGCCTCAAATGGCCTTCCCCTTTCCTCGTACGCTGTCATTCGTCGCCGCTTTTTCATCTTTGTGCGCGGTGCGGCATTTTCCTTATTTAGGTTTTTAGTGTGTGCGATTTTCACACACACACACACACACTCGGTCTCTCTTTCTCTAATTCTCTTCCCATACACTTTTTGTTCATTAGTGGATAATGAACAATTGCAGCATTATGACAGCAGCAGCAGTAGCAGCAGCATCAGAAGCAGTTGGCTCGTTGCTGCAGTTGGCCAGTTTTTTGCTTACCTCTAGCTATCTAGTTGCAAGCATTTTTATTAAAATTCCTTGCTAGAACCATTAATTTTCCTGCTCGTGCAACTTGCTATTTGCTCTATTTTTTTTTGTTTTCTCCTTTAGCTTAGATATGTTTTGCTCGTTCGCCTGCCGGGCTGGTGTTTAGTGCAGTTAATTCTTGGCAGTTTAGCCGCTGGGAAATGGCCTCAGGCTTGATATAGAAAGGCGTGGCAATAACAGTTGCTTAAAGAGTACATTTATTGTTTACAATAAATTATATATTGCATAATAGTATTCATTCCTACCTCGCTGCAGTCAAGAGGAATAAAAACTATATTGGATTTATTATATAGTTACCTTTATTTTTATTTATTTGTTAATATTTTTTATTATTTATTTTTTTAAACTTCGTTTTCCATTTTTTCCATTCATCAATATCAAAATATGATAAGCTTAACAAGTATTAGCCGTATATTCCCTTTAATCTATGGAATAATTATGTGAATAGCTTAAAGAGTATAAATCTATCAATATAATATAAAATAATATATTTATTAAAAAAATATAATATATAAAAAATATTTATCAAATCTTACAATAGAAAATATATAAATATCATATAAAATGAAGAATAAAATATAAAATAAAACATACAAATATATTATCGAACAGATCTAACAAACAACAAACAAACATTTATTCATCCAACAATAAAATACTCAACTTCAAATCATCGATAACCATATCGATTTTCACAAAGCCGACATAGACCGAATATAGGAACTAGCACTAAAACTAATAAGTACTAAAAATAAAAGCTACCTCATCTGATTCTAGGGTATTTCATTGGGATCGCTGTGAGCAAAGTTATTGTTGTGTTTACTCAGATCCTTATTTGTTTGATGGGAATACGATTAGATTAAACTCGTATACATATACAAGAGTCGCATGCAGATTTCCATATATTTTCGTTTTGTTGAATCAGAGTTTTGTTGGCACATTAAACAACCTCTGCCAGCGGCAATTAATTTGGCTTAGTTGAGTTTAGTGCACTTCCGTTGCACACGGCGGCCATTTTGTCGCAGTGCCGGATGAACAACGGGCAGACGGACAGATGGACGTAGTCGGGCAGCGAGGCAAACAGGCAAATGCAGACAGAATGGACAGGACATGCTGCTGAAAATTCATGAGTGCTCAAATGCAGCTTTAGTTTTTATTACCATTAAAAGCGGATGCTGCGTTCCGACGCCCCAAAAACAAAATGTCGCACATAACTCAAATACATAAACACAAACGCCTAAGCTCGATATACATAGGTGAGCATGTGTGTGAGTGTGTATGTGTGTGTGTAGCAAAAACACAACAGGGTCTAGCTGACTGAGCATTGTATAGTTGTTGGCTGGCTGCATTGATATGGCGCCCTTTGTGTGCATGCTTAACAATTTTGGCAATGCTTTTTGCTGGCAACACCTGAAATGAAATCCAGCCATGACCCCCTGAGTTAACTGCTGGGCGTGGCCGCGCCCGCAACGACAATGACAACGACAACGACAACGACAACGACAACGCCAACGATGACAATGACAACAACTGTTTGAGAGCCAAAACTGAAATCAACTAACAACATTAACAGGGCAGCGAAATTTTAGCGACGGCGCAGCTTATTCTGGAGATTGGTATTAGATTTGGGTCTGGGTGTTATGCATGAGGCTCGACATGCCAGACAATAAGCACGCATTGGCACGGCCACTGACTGAGGACTGAGTGCTGCTGGCTCTGTTGGTTATTGCATATGCAAACACATGCAATGCATGCGGCTGGGCGAAATAGACAAAGAGGGCACCGGGGATGCAGGTATTTAGGTACTTCAGTGATGTTGTTGTAGTCCCTTGGCAGGACTGTGGAGAGTTGGGATAGCAGGTTGACGGGGGTCTGTTGCAAGCGGTGAAGATTGGGCCTTTGGCGCTTCAACGGCGTCACATATGCTCCTAACGATAATAGTTTTCTGCGTAATTTGTTCGCAATTTTAGAGAAGAGCCGTGTGGATATCGCGCTGCCGAACTTGGCTCCATGCGTCTGTATAATTTAGTGCCACTGGCTAGGCATGGAGCAGGCTGAGCTCGTAGCTGGAGCTGTGGCTAAAGCTGGAGCGCCCCTTTGCTCGCTGACACTTTTCGCTTTGACTCGTTAAAATTCATTTTAATTTGTAGTTGTAGTTGTAGCTGTAGCTGTAGCTGTAGCTGTTTGCCAGGGCACCGCCGCTGGCCAAAAGGACAGGCCAAGCTGTGTGACAGACAGCGTGAGTATTGGAGCGAAACAGAGACGGAGACAGCGCCACAAAAAGAGAGATACAGATAAAGGGAGAGTGAGAGAGATAAAGCGTGGGCGAGCGAACAGGATGGCGCACGTGTCTCTGAAGCCGCATCCTGCGTAGCTTTATAAACAATTTTGAATTTTGCGGTTGCGCGAAAATTAATGGACGCCTCGCATTTGTGCGGTTTTTGGTTGCGCTGCCAGACGACCAAGCAGCACATGGCGCATGGTTGCGGGGCAACGACGCAACGTGACGATGGAGCAGCGGGACGGGACGGGACGTTGGAAGGCAACGCGTGCCGCATCGTTTGCTTTTAGCGCTGGCGACGATGGCGGTTGGATTTGAACATTTTGTCATTAGTGTTTGCATTCTAGAAACGAGATTGTTGTTTGTCGTTGTGGTTGCAGCAAGAAGTAGCAGCTCTTGATGCCAGAAGATGCCTGCAACATCATATGCTTATTTATTGCCAGCGTCCGCATCCAGCAATCAATTAAAGCAATAACAGCCAAGCTAGGGCAAACCAAGCACAACAACAAGCCCGCCAAGTGCTATTTAAGACACACACACACACACGCAGTTCTGGAAAAAAAGTTTGTTGCAAGTTGCCAATGATTGTCAGGCAGTCGCATGTGTGTGTTATGAATAAGCTAAGAAACTTTTGCCTTGACTCTGGCGCAGCCCTTGCCACTGCCTCTGTTATCATCGCGATGCAACGAGCTAAGGAGCAATTGCTGCTGCTGCTGCTGCTGCTGCTGCTGCGCGGTTAATAAAACAGACAAACACTCAAACTTTTGCTATAAAAATATCTGGCTGGATAAGCGTGAGTCGGTGGGGTGAGGGTTCTGTGTTTTTTTAAGTTGGCAGCGTTGTTTGCTTGCTAAACAAGTGCTATTAAAAGAGCATAAAGGTGAAAGGTGGGCGTGCCTGAAAGCACTCACAGCGTGCAGCGTCAGTCGTAAAGGGTCTCCATTTGCAGCTGTACTACAGCGAAACGGCTCTGTAATAAGCCCCCACCAAATCTATATGCAGTTCACAATGCCCGCCCTCGCTGGATGCTCTTGATACCCTCTATTCAAAGCTGCCAAAGGCATATTGAACACCTAAAGGTATTTAAGAGTATTCCAGAGCTTTTCACTGCCATATCTTAGATATATAGAGATTTCCATCATATTTTTGTACCTTATTAAATGCCGTTGGAATCACTGTCTGAACAGGGTATTCCAGATTTTTATATACCTTCTTGAATTGTTGCAATATTATTTTCTTTTCTTTTTAGTGTTATTTTGTGTATGCTTGGTTTTTATTCTATTTAATATATAAAGAAGAAACTTAGGTGCACTTTTGTAGTTAGCCTCTTGGCTAGCTTTTTTTATGCGCCACAAAATGAAGGAAAGCAGCGCAGGCAAAAACAAGAATAATCAAATATAAGCGAAACTTGAAACGCACTCAAATTTTACAAGTTTTTTAATGCTTCATATTTTCGCATTGCCGAATAATAATAAAAAATATTAGCTACTAAAAATGCTGTGATGTCAGCGCAAGTCTCAAACTTGATCAATAAACAACTGTTAAAGTCTTCATCACCTTGAGAGGAATATCGAGATAAATTAGGTCAAAATGCAGTCTTAACAAATACTAAAAGAGTGTTAGTCATGCGAATGCCTATCAAATAGGCATTAGAATATCTGCTTGTAGCATTAGTTCTTTAGTGGATACCAGAAGATGTTTCTCGAAGCAGAATTTCTAATTTCTAAAAAAACAATTTTTTTTTTTTTTTTTTCCTGTGTCTGTTTGGTTTCTCTAGAGATTTTTGATACAGGTAATCGAGAACAAAGAACGCTTCAATCTTTGAAAATATAATTTTATTTCGATTATATATTAATATCGTCATTTTTTCTTGAACTTTATTTTTGATCTTATCAAATTTGTTTTTTTTATTTATTTTTTATTTTTTGCTTTATAGTTGAAATTAGTTCTGCTATCTGGTTGACCCATTTTTGCTCAGGTCTTGTCAGGTATATGCATCAAGGCCGTGCAGAAGATTAAGGTACGCTTATAGCTTAGTGTTTTTTCAGACTATTTGGAACGATAACTCTTTTATTATAGTAATAAGTTGGATTCACAAAAGCAGGAATGTCGCTCTTCTAGTGTTCGCTTACATTAGCTGAGGGAATTAAGTATTGAGGTAATAATTCTATATATGCATTATTCTTTTGTTCAGTTATACTAAGAATCCTAACCAAGAATGACCATCTATTCTTCTACTGATATTTATATCACTATCTTAAAGACAATATTGTGTGATTTAACATTTTTTAGTTCATATCGTTATGCTTATAATATCGTCTGGTATCTTGTTCTGTTATCTGCCTAATAATCTTTTTAAATTGAATTCATGTTTTATATATTCCTTTAATGTCCCATCAATAATTAATAAGTCGGATTTTCGACTCCTGCTCCTGCGTGTCTAATACATATATGATTTTAATGGCTCATGTATAGTAGTAGAATGCTCGTTGCTTGCAGCTGCCTATTTGGCTAATTTTGTGCTTTTAGCTGTACTTTTTGCTGGCCGTATAATAGTTCGAATGACAAAAGCGACTGCGGCGATCCCAAAGTGCAAAATGCAGTAAAATATTGAAATTGTACAGTTTCCCGTTGTGCAATGATGCGTAATGGCAGTCAAGTTTTTGCCGTTGACATCGAGTGACGCTACAAGCGAGTTGAAAGGTGCTTTCAAACACACACACACACACACACACACACACACAGACAGACATGTAGACGTGTATGCGCAGTGAGATTTTGATTTTACGTGACCAGCATGTGGCAGTTGCATTTGGCGTTCTTGCTGCCATAGCAGCTGCAGCGCGCTGGCAGAGCGAGTCAAGTGGAAACGCGACATGTGCAAATGCAGGCAGACACATTCAGTTGTATTTATGAAATGTATATGTATAAATATAAAGCATGCGATAGCTCCTCTTACTCTCAAACTGGTTTTGCGTAAAAGTCCATTTGAAATGAAACAAATATGAATAGCTGAATCCGATTGTAGAGAGCCTAGCTCTCCAATATTCTTGCCTAAGTTTTGGCTGAACTTGTCGAAGAGAGATATGTAGATCAATTTAATTTTTATTTCAATAATCGATAACAAGACAATGTTAAGTCAAAGCAATTAAAGCTAGAGTCTCTACATTTAGCACCCAGTCTCGACAATTGAATTTTGATTTGATGATACTCTGTTTTCTTTCAAAGATTAAGGTGCTCCTGGGATCAAATTATGCAGGAAACTTTTTGTTTAAGGAGAAATTTATTTGTTTTTCCTTTGCCTTCTATATATTTATGTTAACGGTCGAGTCGGGCATGCCCATCTGGAGCTTTCTTCGTTGTTCGTTGCGTTTCAATACACGCACATTAATAGCCGTTAAGGATTTACTCACCTCTGTCAGCTCACGACTGTTCGAATTAATTGGTATTCCAATAATGTAAAAAAAAAAGAAATGAAATGCAATAATATTTTTTATTTATTTATTTATTTTTTATTTTTTGATTAACATTTTCCATTTTATTTGATTATTTTTCCTGCTTTTCCCCATTTCACTATGCATATTTTAACTTGTTCGGTTCGCCTCCACACCTTTCGTGCAATTGTGTGTGTTTGTGTCCGTGTCTGTGTGAGTGTGCGAGTGAGTGAGAGCTATCCGGGGGGAGCTATGTTCGATTTGATTGGATTGGATAGGCTTTGAAAGGCTCTTAACATAATTATACCATTCTGCTTTAATGCTGTTCATAATTATTCGTGTGTTTTACGCTCTTTCTATTTGACCTGCTGCTAATTCCAATGCAATTACATGTGTGCCTGTCTACGTATGTGTGTGTGTGTGTGTGTGTGCTTGCGTGTATCTGTATGTATGTGTGTGTGTGTGTGGCTTTTGTCATTTTCAACATATTTCTGTTGTTTTATGCAGCTTTGTTTAATCTCTGGCATTTTGTTGTTTTATACATTTAAATTTTTATTTTTATTTATTTCTGCTTGGTGAGTGTTCATGTGTGCTATTTGCTTTCACGAACACACATACATTGATAGACGTTCTTTAATTATATGATTTTTTTTTATTTTTTTTTTCTCCATATATATATATTTAAATATTTATGTACATACACAACATTGAATCATTTATTGTTTTTTATTTTTGTTTTGCTCATCTTTTTATGTATATGCATTTCGCTTAAACCATATATGTGTATATATGCATATGTATACATAATGAAATACAATCATGCTAAATACATAGCCATATCTCATATTATAGGTAATAGTATTATAAAGATTTTGCTCCACACTCTTTCCATATATTTTTTTTTGTTTTTAACTCTTTGTTTATAATTTTGCTGTAGCCCTTTATGTTCAGACACTTATCAACACACACAGGTTTAAGGGTATAATCAATTGATTTTGGTTTTCTGTCAAGATGTCTTCTGAAATCTTTTGCTTCTTCTCTTCTATTACAGTGTATTCTTTTGTGTGTTTATTTAAAATTATGCATAGCTTTCTTCTTTGGTAAGCAGACAGTTTTGTTGTTTACTCAAATAACATTTAGTATATATATATATATATTTATAGATAAATATATATATATGCATATATATACATTAATACATATATATATATTTATATAAGTATATATAGATTTTGTTCTTGTTTTGTTTTTTGTATATATATATATAATATGTAAAGTTAAAGTTTGCATACAACGCTGCACAGTTTTTGCCATTGGCTCTCAAAAAACACGTTTTGCCAAGTTTTAAAAAATAAATCAGTTTACTTTGTCAATAGCATCGTTTACTCTCATCGCATTTAATCACAACTTAGAGAAATTAGACGCACTTTCCGTTGGGCTCTCCATAATTTCCCAATCCTCCAAAGTGGGCTAACTTTAATTTTCTTTTCTTAATTCTTTTTTTTTGTGTTTCTTTTGTTTTTCTTTCTTGTAAAAAATAGTTTACAATTTTGATGATTTTTCGATTTTGTGGTTCGCCTTAGCCATTTAGCTTTTGTTTTTTGTAAATACCATAGATAATTGTGTTTCGTTAACATTTAACATATAGTATATATAATATATAGTTACAATTACAATCTTAACTAAACATTGACTAAACTTTGAAATTTGCTTTTGCTACACGTCGCAGCTCACGTCAAGGTTCGCGCTGACTATATATATATTTATTTTTTTTGTTTTTTACTTTTAAATTTCATTTATTTATGTTTTTGTTTTCTGTTCTGTTTCTTCGCTTTATCATTCTTATTTACTTTCTCTAAATAATTAACTATTCTCTGCCTCAATGAGCTGGATTTTTTCTTATTTTAAAATTGTATTTTTGTTTGTTCACATTTACATTACACAAATACATGAAGAGATTTCTATATAAGTTATATCTCGATTAATTATGTCCACATATCAAGTGCTGCTCTCCTAAGTAGTTGTAGGTTCTCATGGGGGTACATCTAGATGTATTTATATTAATAATTTTTTACTTTTTTATTCTTCTTAGAGTTTCCATTTGGTTTGTGTTGCTTTATCACTATGTTTTACCTATGTGCACATTTTCTACGTTTTTCCTTGTGACTCGTGTTTACATTTAGCTATTTCGAAGGTATTTCTGTGAGTTTTCACTTTAAGTTTTTGTTTTTCTTTTTAGATTATAGTTTTCGACGATCATATTAAAATTTCAAGTTTTAGCTTTAATTGTTTGTTTTTTGGTTCTTTTGCTCAATTTTAAACTTAACAAATTTTTGGAGTAAGTGGGACCAAACTCATTCACCGCATCTATCAAACCGGATCTTAAATTAGGCACATCTAATAAATTAGTTAGTTAATTACTCGAGTCGAGTATCTAATCTTTGCTTAGCTCAATGACAATGACAACACATCCGAATATGTTAGACAACTAGCGAATCGGCTTAAATAGCTTGGATTTCAGTCAACAGAATGTTTTACAATACTTTCGCTTACACAAACATTTATATCCAAATCTTATGGCTACTAACATCAATGACTAGACAACTATGCGAGTCGAATCGAAAGGATTATGTGGCCTCTATGCACTACAATAAACAGAAGACCTCTGACCTTAGCATCGGCTCCATTCGAACTCCCAAAGACTGACCGACTGCTCCTGCTGCTATATATGTCTACCATATATGTGTATAGCTCGGACTATAACTAGAAGGTCCTAGGAGCTGCACTTCGGCGCCCAATGACTGCAAGAATATAGACACAAATAACACACCCACATATATGTATTTATAAATTGAATCATTTTTGGTTTCTTGATTGAATTAGTTGTACATTTAATGGTTATTTAGCTATTGCACATTTGGCCTTATTGCTGTTGCTGTTGCTGTTGCTGTTGCTCCTTAAACTTAAACTACTTTTGCCTGCAACATATTGGAATTTTGCAATTGATGGCATTTTTTTCTGTTTTTATACTCTGATCCCAAAGGGAAAAAGAGTTTTTTGTTTTCATATTTATACTAGATATATTTTTGCTTGCTTTGCTTGAGTTCATATCTGATGTGATATCTTCGATCGGTTTATTCTTCATTGAGTTATTCAAACGTATTCCTGGCTCTGTACTGAGAGTTCACTTCTCGCTATGCTAATTTCTCTATCATATATCAACGCGGGGACCATGAAATAAATCTAGTCATTTCTCATCCATTCGAATCTTAATCTTTGTACAGTTCGGGCATGCCATAGACTTGATTTACTTGGTTTACTGATGGTTGTTGTTGCTGCAGCTGCTCGCTGCTGGGCATCGGCTGGGGCACCCACTGTGGCTGTGCATAGTGCAACTGCGGTGCGTACTGGGTCGTCGGTTGTTGCTGGTGATATTGTTGCTGCTGTGGCTGCAATTCGTAGGTCTGCTGCTGGTGGTGGAGTTGTTGCACCTGGTGGTGCTGTGGTTGCTGCTGTAGCTGGAAACGCGGCTCCTTCACATAATCGCCGCACGGTGGCTGCTCCTGCAGTGGCTGCTGCTGTTGTTGTTGCTGCTGCTGTGTGGGATACATGGCCACCGCTCATGGCAGCTACACTAGCAAACTGGGCGCCAGCCACTCGTCTTCAGCCAGCTGAAATGGCCACAAGCTAAGTATCAAGCACACGCAGTGTTGGCCCAGCGACTTACCTGCGGACTGACCTGAAACTGTTGCATGGGATAGGCAACCACACCAGTCGCCTGAGGCAGAGCCCCGCCCACGCTCTGAGTAATCTGTGGCGCTGCAGCGGCCGCTGCGCTGGTCAACTGCGGCTGCGGCGGCACACTCTGCCAAGTGCCCGGCAGCTGAACGCCCATACTATTGAGGTTGAAATGTGAGAGTGGCTCTCATATGCAATTAACTGGATTTGCTTACCCCATGTAACTGGCCTGCTGATAGCCCGCGAATTGACCGTAGGTGAAGCCCTGCATGCCCTGCAGAAACTGGCCCGGCTGCAGGGCGCTGGCCGGTGCTGCAGTGGGATATGTGGGTGCCGGTGGATACCAGTAGCCGGCCACTTGCTGCCCATAGGCGGCTGCTGCAGCGGCTGCGGCGGCCGCCGAGCCAAAGGGAAAGCCTTGGGCCATAGCCTGGCCGGCAATGGCGGACATGTGGTTCGGATCGCCGCTCTCCTTGCCCCACGCACACTTCACCGGCTGCTGGTTGATCTCCGTATTATTGACGGCCACGATGGCGTGTGTAGCGGCTTCTTTTGTCGAGAATCTAAAGGCGAAATTCAGCGAGTGTGTGTGTGTGTGTGTCGATGAGTGTAAAGTTAGAGAAGACTAATTTGTGGGGGGAGCTGGGCTGCAGATTGACCTGCTTAAATTTCCATTTAACCAGCTGCAGCAGCAACAGCAACAACAACTTCGAGAACAAGTTGTGTTTGTCAGAACAAAGCGTAAAAGTGGTACAAGCGTCTGTGGAATTGTTCTTGTGCTTGTTGTACTAGTTGAGAGTCGATTTTGTTGTTCTTGTTGCTGCTGCTGATGCTGTTGCTGTTGCTGCTGCTGCTGTTGTTGTGGCTGAGTTTGAGTATAACTGGTGCAGCGGCTAGGGCAGAGACCACTTGTAGTCCCCAAGCTCATTATGTTACAAAGCGCCAAACAATGCCAATGCGGCTCATTCGCTCTCTTTTTTCCCTGCTCTACATGAGCCGCCCTCTCTCTCTCTCTCTCTCTCTCTCTCTCTTTCGCTTCTTTACATACCACAGAAATGAGTTTTGGACAGAGCACAAACCTGGCCAGCAACTGCACTACATTGGTTCGCCCCTTTGGCTGTTTGGTGGGGGGCTGTTGGGGCGGTGTTAAGCCCCAGCACTCGGCTGTTGGCCCAATGGCGCACCATTAAAACCCTATCAGCATTCGCGGCTGCAGCTGCGATCTGCCCGCAGCTCAGATGCATTCCCTCGACTCACGTACCTCGATTTTGACTACTTTGTGGGTGTTGTAAGGGGAATGAGCTTGTTTTTTTTTTTTTAGAATATTTTCTACTCTCTTTTTTTTCATTTTGCCATGAGCATCGAAGTCGCTGCTGTTATTGCGTTTCATTGTTTAGTTGCCTCAACATTTAGATTGTTGTTGCTGCTGTTGTTAATGCAGTTGCTGTTGTTATTGCTGTTGCGGTTGCTGAGTGCAAAGTGTAGTTGATTTATTAACGGTGCAGCGGCACATTGAAATGGCGTGCACTCAATTGCGACAACGACAACAGCAGACTGTTGGAGAGAGTGAGAGAGAGAGAGAGAGAGAGAGGGACGAGCATGGAGTGGGATCAGGCTGAACAAGTCGCCGAAAATGAAATCAAAATGGCGGTAAACAATGAGTGAACGAACGTTGCTCGCTATGGTTGCTAGTGTGCGTGGGGACAGGGACAATAATGGGTGGGTGGGTGATGGGTTACTTACCGCACAAATGCGTAGCCTTTGTCCTTGAACACGCGTATCTCCTGGATGGTGCCATATGGCGAGAATGTCTTCTGCAATATCTCCTCGTTGAGGAAGCCAGATAGGGCGCCATTGATGCCGCCACAATATACGGTGCAGTTGGTGGGGCTGCTCTGGTTGTACACCTCGTCAAAGGTCAAAGGTTTTACGTTGACTGCGCATGCAAGCGATAACAAGTGAGATGTGTAGATTTTAGATATTAGAATAGTGGCACTGCACTTGGCTGGTATACTTACTGTCTGCCTTGGTGGCCGGCGGTTTTCGTGTTGCCCAATTCGTGCGTATGGAGCGTGAGCCTAGCCACTGGCCGTTCATGGCATTGATGGCGGTCTCGGCTTCCTGCAAAGTGCCAAATTAAATGGAAAGCAATTAGCTAAGAGCTGAGCGCTATTTGCCACAGTTTGTCTAGCCGCTTAAGCCGCTTACAGCCAGAGCTGCCAGCCAGCAGGCTCCAAGTAAAACATCAACAAACAGCTCAGAAAGTGTTGAAGAAAAAACAATTGCGTTCGTCGAAAAGTTGCTCCTTGCTACGAGCGACATTGTTGCTTGCCCACCATTCGACTCTGGCTGCTCGCTCGCTAATCCGCTACCCCCAACCCCCCCTCACCGTTCACTCGTTGGGCTTCTGCGGGCGCCGCATGCACAAATTATAATTTCAATTTGGCGAAAAAGGTATTTCGTGCGTATCAAACGTGATTCATACGAAAATGATTGCAGCCAGCTGCAACTCTTGCATGCAGCTGCTCAAATGTGTGTGTGTGTGTGTGTGTGTGCTGGGCGTAACAGAGCAATTTTCGTTGCTGCATACTGAAAGACCAAGTCGCAATCGAGCAACATTGCCATTATGAAGTTTGTTGGCATTTGGCGGTGCACGTTTCATGCCGTGCGGCGGTGGTGCAGCACTGTGGACTCTAAGCAGGCAACGGCCGCCGCGATGGTTCTCTTAAGCTTTTTCTACTTTTAACTTTGCAGTTACGTGCCATGCTCGAAATCAGGCACAAAAAGATATTGAAAGTGCCGCCCTACGCTATGCTCTGTAAAAACAAGTTTGTCTCCGTGCGGAAACCACAGTCACAAGCTCATATGGGGAGCTGGGCATGAAAGAGATAGATAAAGAGAGAGAGAGAGAGAGAAAGAGAGAGAGAGATAGGCATTGTACATGCATAATAATAATAAACAAAATAAAATACACAAATAAGAGACTAAATGGAGATTAAAATGAGCAAATCTGAAATGATTTTATATTTTTAATCTGAAGAGATAAAGGAATTGAAAAATGTAAGATAATTTATCTGATCTAAATTATATTATAATATTTTTTGACGAAGAGAGATAAAGAATGAAGTACAAGTTACAAAAAATAAAGTAAGAGATGGAATTGAAGTAGCAAATAAAACTTTAGAGTAGATTCCATTTAAATAGAAATGAATTGAGCAGATTTTAAATTATATTGTATTACATATCTGAGAAGAGAAGTCTCTGTGTATATACATCTATATATATATATATATATATATATATGTATACATATTTAATAATTAATATTATTATATAAAGAGAAATTGTAATTTTTATCTGAAGACGATGGCTCTTTGGTAGTTTTACTTTGATAATATTATTAATCTATATATATTTGTAATCAGATCTGATTGCAGACATGAAGCGAGAGCAGATGCACTTCATTGCGATATATGTTTATTTCTCTGCTTTTCAAGAGTATTACATAGTCTATCTAAGGGCGTTTGCTCTTTGATATTTTTTGCTTTAATTTAACCACTTGAACAGAAGTCAACAATTGAGTGGCTGCCTCCAGCGATAAACCAAGCAACTGTCGCGCAACTTTGTCCATAATTTAAACTGAGTGAGTATGAGTATGTGTGTGTGTGTGTGTGTGTGTGTGAGTGAGAGACTGTGTGTGTGTGAGTGAGAGACTGTGTGTGTGTGTGTGTGCTTGGCTTGGTTAAGTCACGCAGTTTGCGTGCGTGCGCATTTTTATGCATTGCCAGTTGCATTTTTCATATTTGCATAAACTATAAATTTTACATTTTTTAACCGATACGCATCGTTGATTGCGACACTGCAGCGGCAACAGTCAGGACAGCCAGGACAGCCAGCAACAGCCAGGACAAGCAGGCCCCAGCAGGGCCAGCGAACAATGTGACGCGTCGGCCTGCTGCACCGTCTCGAACCCGTTCAACAGAAGCTATTTAAATATTTTACATTTATTTATCAGCCGCGGCACTGAGGCGACTGCAACTTTAAACAGCCACATGCAATATTTAATTTACTGCCAGCAGCCAGTTGCAGTCGTTGTTGTTGTTGTTGCTGTTGTGGCTCCCCATTTGGCTTGGCTTCATTTGACAGGCGGTCCTCAAGTGCAGTTGCTGTAACGATTGCAGTTTGCCGCTTTTTGCTGTTGTTTCTGTTACTTTTGCTGATTCCGATTCCGATTCCGATTCTGTTTCTGTTTCTATTTTATTTCTGTTTCTGTTTCTGTTTCTTTGGCTTTGCCAATTGCGATTGCAATTCCATGTGTCAACGGAAATTGTCTTAACAAACGGTCAGCTTAGCTGCTAGCTCGAACTTTGGCAACAGCCAGCTGATGGCCACGGCTAATGCAATGCCACTGACAGAGCGAACTTTGGCCAAAAGTTCCCTTTGCTGTTGGCCAAATATCTGTTGTTGTTGTTGTTGTTTGGACAGCCTGGCCAAAACTTTATCAATCATTTTGGTGGTAAATTGCACAGAAAACATTTGGTGAACATGAACTGTAAGAGGCCAGAGTGAAGTGCATCTTCTCGAGACTTGTTTAAGACTCAGTCACCGTATTTTGCTGGCATGATATTTATGAGTCAGCCATGAGCGTAAATACGCTTTTAAATGCTCCATTGCCCGTCATAAGTTTTGCATCTTCGGTGCACAGTTCGCAGAGCCTTTAAATAATTTGCCAATTCATCTAGCTGAAGTGTCGGCTGAGTGCCGCAACCTGACACCCAATCGGCCGGCCAAAACTATTTATGAAATTCCCATTTCGAGTCCAAGAACACAAACACGAGCGAACAGCAGCAAAACAGCTTCGAAAAATGTGTAAAACTAATTGCAAAGTTTCTGGCCAAAAACATGGGAAAACAACAAACGGAATAAACAGAACATTTTGGTTCTATCAAGACAATTTCTGGCAATGGCTTTTCGGATCATTGCCAGTCGGAGTTTTAGGCAATTTTTGTGGCAGGGTTAAGACGCCGAGTTGCTAATGCTGTGGCCGTTGCCATTGCTATTGCTGTAGCATCCGTTGTGGGCAGACAAAATTAATTAATTGTGTATGGAAAATTTGCAGCTAATAGCGAACAAAACTTCCGACATGTTTGTCGGCTTGCGGTTGCAGAGCCAGAAACAATAGCTGGAGTGTAGAGTTCGAAAGGAGTTTGCGCTGTCAGATACCCTGTATGTAGACGTCATAACATGTATATAATTATATATAGTGATACATCTAATGGATCATTGAACGTATTCCAGCTGAGCGAATCGAAGCTGCTGCAATTTAATTAGATTTATTCAAGACTTTTCCGGCTACTCGAGTGGGAAACAAAACGTGTGCTTAGCTGAAGGAATTGCACCAATGCCGAATTTCAGTTGCTTGGAAACAAGTTTATTTAATAGAGACGACAACTTCCGCTTAAGGAGAAGATAATTAATTTTCACGAAAGATGGCGGCAAAAGTTTCTGGCTCGCTGGACGGCCAAAATTTAAAGAAAATTTTCTGTAAATTCAATTTGATGTTCAACTTGTTGTAAGTCATTTTGGTGGAACTTTTGCCGTGCGCCTTTGTAAATATTGATTACTTGATAAGCGTTGAGAATCCTTTAATGCCCCCGCATGGCCTCAAAAAGGGAAATGAAACTGCCAAGCGGCCAGGATGGCATCCTGGCAATAGTATTGCTATATGGCAGGGGTTGTCAGCGGTGGGGTGGGCGTTGGTTGAAGTCAGAAAAAGTTTATGTTGCTGTGCAGCTCAAGAAACAGAGCCAAAAAGGCGAAATACCTTCATTAAGCGAATGAAGAAAGCAAAGTAAGTTGAAGAATTTTTAAGTGGTTTAAAAGGGTTTTGTCATACTTTTCATCTGGATGCTACCAACATCCTAGGCACCAGCACCAGCACCAGCACCAGCGCCAGCCCCAATCCCATCCTAACTGCCGCAAATGGGTGGGCTGGCATTTAATATATATAGAACGCAAGTCGGCAGCAAGACATTTTAAATGTTTATTAAAACAATAAGGAAATGGTTTGTGCCCGGTTCAAGCAAAAAACAACGACAAGGAACAACAAAAACAAAAAAGGCCAAACAGGAAAGGGAAAAAACTGTAGCGAGCGAAAAGGTGAAAAAAAGGCAAAGTCAAACATACAAAAGGAGGATTATCCTCACACAAATACACTCAAAGAAAATGGAAATGTGTTGCCTTTTTTCCACTTGCAGCCGACTTGTCTTTGAAATAAGGTAACCAGACACAGAAGCATTTAGTGCTGGTCAACCCGCCCATTCAGCTCTCCGGCCGCACATCATCAGGCTAAAAGGATTCGCAAGTCGGGTTTCTAAGCCAGTTTTGTGATGTTCTTCTGCCAGATTCATTAACTTGGCTATTTAGATAAGCGCCCGACCTGCCAAAGCATCCCCAGCGTCTTTAAGGCTGCCCATTATGTCCAATTCGGATCTTTAAAGTCGCAACGTCAAAAGCCACAACGTCTCGACCAACGGCCATTCGTCTGGGAATCTGGCACACTCGTGATTTCTGGCCATCTCTGATGATTCCTTGATATTTATAGAATAACTCAAGTGGCAAATCGTTTACACACTTGAAACGCTGTTCCATTTGTCGCATTCTAAAGCATCAAACATATATCGATGTGTAAGCCGAGCGAGCGGACAGCTCTCCCCCTCATGCCCACTCGCTGGCTAAAGAACAGTTTTCATTTCGTTTTGACCAAAAACGTTTTCGATTTTTGACCATCGCCTGGTCGGTCACACATCACAACATTTTCGGTAGTGTGGGTGTGGGTGTGCTCGTAGGCGTGGACGTCGGCCCGAAAATCAGTATTTTACGCAAGAGCGCATTTTTGTCAAGACATAATTCCATGGGATTTATTTGTGTATGGCATTTTTCCTTTCCATTTTTGCTTTTTTTCTTTTCTCATTTTTCTTTTTTTCATTTCGATTCTGCTTCCCATCCGATCTCCCACTCCCCGCTCAATTGTTTTTTATAGTCACTACCCCTGCTGTAAAGCCAGCTCTTTGGTCTTGTGTGTCCATGTGTTCAGCATGTCCAGTGGCTCAGCTTATGCGTGTGTTGCCAGTTTTGGACCTAAAATCACTAGTTTCTGAATTATTATGGAGAGCGTAAAACGAATGTTCAGGCCATTTATATTTATAACCAAGTTTTGTTCGCTTCAATGAATTTATTACACAGAATTTTTGTGTTTCGCTTTTTGTATGAAATTAGCTTCAAATCGAAGCAAACTTTAAAGAACGATTTAAAAATATTGAGAAATTGATTTGAGTTCGTGCTGGGAACAAAAATTATTACAAAAATAAATGTATAATTGAATTATACAATTGATTGAATTAAAATCAAAATTTAATTTTGTTTCATTTTTGTTTTATTCACATTTTGAGTAACAAAACATTCGGGGATTCGGAGGCATTTGAGACGGTATTAGACTCTTTCTCTCTCTTTTCTCTCTCTTCTCTCTTCTTATATGCCGACTGATCTTCATCTCTCTTTGACTCTCTCGCTGTTAGAGAAATATTAAATACAGTTGTGATTGGGTCGATCTATTGAAACTTTGCTTCATTTCATTCTTCTTGCATAACATATTTCTACTTAACAGTTCTGCAACCTAACATTATATTAACATTGAATGCAAATCAAATAATAATAATAATATTTATTATCTCAAATTGTTGTTTAACTTATTTAAGTTCTTCAGTTATCTCCAAGTCAATTAAATTTTCTCTATATTTTAGCTCAAAATGCTAAAGGGAGTTAATTCGTATTCAATGTGATTTTAAAATATTTTTTTCTATTGACAAATACATTTTATCTTGTCCATATTTTTAGATATGTTTAATAATATGTAATTATTTATATTTATTTATATAATGTTTCAGTTTATTTATTATTTTACTCACAAATTGTTTGCCTGAACTTAAACGAATTACATGAAGTTTAATGTCAAAGACCTCAACCCTTTAAGCTCCTCTATATAATATACATTTATAAATATAAATTCGTTCACTCATTCAGCTCTTAAATCAACAACTATAATAAGCACAATTGATGAAAAGAAGAAAAGTTGCATTCACTGCGGAATCAAAGTGTCGTAAGCATTGTCAACAAGGGACGTTACAGCAGTAGCAGTAGAAGGAGCAGCAGCAGGAGGAGGAGGAGGAGTGGCACTTGGCATTATATCTTGTTCGCTGCACACATTTTGACAGTTAAAGAATAAAAATGGGAAAATGTAAACTCTAGACTTTGATCGCATTGTGCACTGCACAGAGCTGCGAACTATTGTTGTCCGTTGCCTCAGACAGAGGCTGCATCAGTATTCGTGCCACCTGCAACTCTAATGCGATTAAAGGCAGTCTCGCAACTTAAGCCGGCGCTGTATATTGTCTGCAATCAGTTCGGAGTCAATGGCCACTTAAGATGCAAGTAGAAATAACAGCAGCAGCAGCAGCAGCAGCAGCAGCAGCAGCAGCAGCCGCAGCAGCAACAGTCGCTCGGCAGCTGTTGAGTTGTTGCTCATACGCCGCATGAGCCGCATTCTCGCTTTGTCGCATTGGCGTGCAATAATATGTTAATGTTATGTGTGATAATAACTGATGCCGCGAACGATGCCAGCCATTAGCATTTTCTAGCAGCCAGCTTCTGCTGCTTCATGTCTTTGCTTCAGCGTCGCGTATATTGCGCTTAATGTTTACGCTCGCGTTTCTCATTTTTCTTCTTCTTTCTTTGTGTTCAAGTACACGCGTTTGTTGTTGATGTTGTTGTGATTTATGATGCTAATGACACGCAGCCAGGAGGCGTCAGAGCAGGCTTCTAGGGCTGCTGTGGCGTCTCTCCTCTCCTCTCCTGCCTTGATGGTTATTAAATTAAGGCAATTTGTGTACATCGTCAGCGCGGGCTGGCTGTGACTGGTGTTTATTTAAAACATGTTGCCAAACAATTTACGCTCAATATTTGAGGGCTCCTTCAGTAACGCATTATGCAAAGCTCCGGGATTGGCGCAATGCTTATGCGCAGGCGGAAGTGCAAAATGAAGAAAATGTTTCTTCCTTTTCCGTTTGTAGTTGCAATCGAAATGCACACAAATGCACACGCACGTATGTGGGGTTAGCTGTTTGAGTGTGTGTGTGTGCAGTAAGCCATTCGAAAAATAACTTTTCAATTTCCGCAGAACCACAGAAAATATATAAACTTTGCACAAAAATTTAATAAAACTTTTCGCATAAATAAAATTTGCATTAAATCAGCTGCAAGCGACGGCAGCCATGGCTTGGGCATCGGCTTAGAGCGGCGCATATGAGTGTCTGTATATCTGTATGTCTGTGTGTGTGTGTGTGTGTGTGTGTGTGTGTGTGTGTGTGTGTGTGTGTGTGTGTGTGTGTGTGTGCGGTTGTGCTAGTGTTTGTGTGCAAAACTCATGTCGAGAAACTTAATTTGAAATATTTGAGTTTGGTATTTGGAGCGCGTTTGTTTTTCTTTCATTTGCCTTGGCTGCCGCATCGAAACTAATCGAGAAAGTTCGAAAATTTGTCGCTAGTCCCCCCCTCGAGCATTGATAAAAAGTTAACTAGTTAGTGCCAGCGATGCGTTTGACACATCGCAGCCGCATTTTGAGAGCGCGCCGAGCACCAAATTGCGTATACGCCGCATTGACACATCGCCCGCAGCACTTACATTTCCTGGAATCGAACAACAGCAGCCACACTGGTAATATGGCTTAGCCTTCGGCTTACGAGTGACTGACTGACAGCCATTGGCTATGTGGCCGTGGCAAAGTCTAAGTGTCCTGGATTATGCAATGTGTATATTTGCAATAGTTCGCATCTCGCTGCCGTCTGCCGTCTGCCGTCTCGCTTCCCTGCACCTCCGGCGCTCTCACTTTTACTTAATCTGTGTACTCTTTGTGAAAATATTGATATTGGCATTAAAATTTAATTAACAACTCGCAACGTATGCTGCGTAATTAACTTGGCTTGAGCCCTTGGCTTTAACGTCACTCGCATGGCCGACTTGAGCATTGATTTGCCGTTAGCTTTGATTTTGATGTTGGTTTTGATTTTGATTTTTATTTTGATTTTCTTAACGCTTGTCTGTCTGTCTTTTGCTAAGCTAGCGCATTTTTTCTACTTGGCTGCTTGCCACACAGTGCGTACAGCTGAGTTTCGCTTTGCTTTGATCCCAGCCCCACCCGACTCGGGCGTCAACTTTCAGCTTTGTCGAATTTTCTACCTATTAAGCACATGAAATTCAATCACAACAAACACACACACACACACACACACACACTCAGCCATTGCTCTGAGTTATTTGTACCCTTATCACTTGTGGTTTAAACATACACAGAAAATATGAAGTGAACACGCTCTCAGGCAGCTTTTGCTTTTGCAGGGGCAACCGTGAGACTTGTTGCATCTGTATCGAGAAATATTGCCTATGCGTGACTCTCTCCTCCCATCCATCTCTTTTCCTTCCTTAATAGAACTGCTTGATGTAAAAGGTAGATTTGAATTATTCATACAAGCTAAATTAATGCTGCAACATTTATTAGCAGAGCATCCTAAGGGTTTAACAGAGCAGCTCATCATTACCTATGGCATAATATTTAGACCCAAATTGAAACAATATATTTGGCTATTCACATTTTGAGAATATCTTTGAGCAGAACAATTCCAGAATTGTTTTTCTTTCCCATGACATTATGATGCTACTCATGAAGAGACTTTGCTTCTTTACGATTTCGTTTTCGATTGAGCGCTTCGCATTGAACTATTCATGTGATGCTCTTTGAACGAACATCGTTTCGGCTGCGGCATGATATCAATCGCTCTTCTTAGAGTTGACTGCTCGCTTACTGAACCTCAGTCGTCATTTCAGATGATTCTCAAATGAGCTTTTCACTTTCACACACATACACACACGGTCCGGATATGTTTAAGAACGAGCTCTCACAGTTTCTTTTCTCAAATTGTGACGAAAGACTGCAGATATATGCGAGCTCTGTTTATATTATATATTATTTCGGCAAAGATTCATATTAAATATTTGCTACAATTACTGAATGCAGAGTATCTTACTTTGTGACACTTTGACTAAGTTTTTTTTTTTTATTTATTTATTTCTTTTTTTTTTTTTTTTTGCTTACTCAATAAATTTGCATAGTAAATTTGAAACTGACATGTTGATTTTGCTTTATATCTTTCTGCTATTATTTACATGGAAAATCTCTTAATTCTTGTTTGTTGAATGCTTCTGGATTTGACGTCCTTTATGTATTTGTGACAGCTAAGCTAGTTGGTTGAGTTGAGAACTTACCGATTTTTTGACAAAGCTGACGAATCCATAGCCCTTTGATTTAAGCGTCTGCGGATCACGCACAACTCGGCAGTCTCTGCAAAGGACAGACAGAGTATTGTATTTTATTTATTAATTATTAAGGATATACGATATTAAATTGTAAAATTCTATATTAAATTATCATTTCACACTGCAAGTAAGTGACCTACAAAGACAGACAAGGATGGCTCAATGAAGTGCATAAGCTGAAAGTCAAGTGTCGCTTGCCAAGAAATCCAATAGAATTGCATGTGCGACTAAAAGGTGTTGGGAATTGGATTTCCGTATGGACGAGTCAAGATAGAAGTAGACGGAGAGGAGGAGGAGGAGCAGCAGAATTATAAAGGCAGCTTCTTAAGTACCTTAGCATGCGGCTTATGCGCTGGGCGTGGCGTCGTTGGCCGTTAGCCGTTAGTTAAAAGGATTTCTGCTGCTGGAAAATGCCACAGAAAGTGTTAGACCACGTGTCGGATGTTGGGCTCAGTGGAGAGAAGCAGCGAGGCTTTAAATATGTCTGCCCGTCTCGCTTAAGCCACGAAGAAATATTTTGCGCTACCCTCTGATGAGTGTGTGGTGTATGTGTGTCTGAGTGTGTGTGTGGGCATGTAATACTTGGCTCGACCGCAACACTAACACGAACAAACATCGACTGAAGAAAGGCCGGAGAATGGGCGGGCAACCCGCATGTCGACCGCGGCATTTAAAAAAGGCCAACTTGATTGTAAATCACGATAAAAGTCAATTTTTAATATGAGTTTTAGCTTAGCCCATGCCCACACTTTGCCCCATGTAAAGCGGCAAAAAAGCTAAAGAAAAAAAAAAAAAAAAAAAACAAAAAATAAAAATGAAAATGAAAGAGAAAAAAAAACATATATTTTAATGGCCTTTGGCTCGGCTTTAGCTTCAGTTTCAGCTTTCAGCTTTCTGCTTTCAAGCTTCAAGGCTGCAATTTATGGCGCTGACCAACAGCGAAATTGCATTGGTGCAGGGCAATGGACCGCTCGCTCGCTAGCCAAGCCCAGTAATCGATACGCACATAAATATTGGGGGAAAAGCATATTTAATTAAACTTTAATATTTATTAGCTACCAAAGGAATTCGACTGCAATTGCTCGGGGCCACGAAATTGGGCTAGGGAATGCCGATTGGACCATGGGCTTGGGCTTGGGATTGGGTTTGGGTTTGCCCGGAATGGGTTGAGTCATGTCTGGCTATCTCTATCTCGCTCTCTGCGGTCTGGCTGACATGCAAACAAACAAGTGTACATGATATGAAAATACACACACACACACACACAGACACACTCATACTCACACTCATACTCATACAAACATTCATAAGTCCTGCTGCATTGCACGCAAATAATGAAATAATGCAGCCGTCCTTTTGCCGGGCTTTGATTGTGCGAACAAATTAAATATATGCAAGACCAAGAGAGAGAGAGAGCGAGAGAGAGTGTCCTTCTCACTCTCTAGGCACACACATACATACATTCATATAGATATTCATGCTTTGCTCGTACAGGAGGCATTGCATGTTTGCCGAGACAACAAACAAACTTATCATATTTCACAATCGATAAGCATCAGTTCATATTTTGCCAACATTTTTGTTTGAGCAATTCGAACAGCAACAGCAGCAAAGGCTTGCAGACATATGCATATGTATGTACATTTATACAAGGCAAATAAATGCGTAAATTTCGATAAGCACCCGCTTGAGTATCGTATTGCAATAATATGCTCGAGCATTTAACATAAAGCAAACATAACCTTTGGCATTGCTCAGGAGATAAATCCAAATGTGAAGTCAGCTGCTGCTGCAATAAATATATTTGTAAATGAAACATATGACGTACATACACATGTATGTATGTATATGTGCCTATATTTGCAGATACATCGATATATGCTGCTTGGTCTGCCACTTCGCTTCAATGGCTCTCAAACTGTTGCCATAGTTGTTATCATGCACGAAAAACTCAACTCCGAAATTTGACTACGTCTCCGAGAGCGGCAACAACTGTGGCAATTTATCCGCTGACGTTTACTTATGCAGCAGTCAAGTGTAGCTGGGCCGGTTCGGAGCGGGACAGGGCGGACGGCGACGTGTCGAGGGCGTGTGCATAGCCGTGCACTCTGTTTGCACTAAGAATTGAGCAGTGATGTTGGGTGGCAACGAACAAACGCCACTCACACACACACACACACACACTAAGCCAACCTGCATGTCTTATTGAAAGGATAAATTTATGTGCATAAGCAGGACTTGTGTATGTGCGTGTGGAGCGTGGAGTGTGGAGTGTGTGCAGCTCAGGCCAATCAATATCTTTTTTACAAATATTGGCAAAAGTTTTGCGTTTGCTTTTACTTTGGCTTTGGCTTCGACTCTGCTTTTGGCTCTGCTTTCTGGCTGCAGCTCGAAAATAAATTTCCAAAAAATATTTTCGTATCTTAAGTGCATAAAACTATAAACGTTAAACAAAATATTTCGCACACACATGCACATACATGTACATGCCCAAATGCGGTTATTTATACTACATATTTTGGCTTGAGTCTCAAGCCTTTGGCCCGCACTCTCGGGGGGGCAACTACTCATGCCCCCGTGTCTGAGGCTCACTCTCTTCAGTGAATCTTTGGGGCGCGTTGAGCGCATTAGTTGGGAGGTTGTCGCTATTTTGGCTCTTACAATTGGTTTATGCTAACAATGCCCCCAAGTCTCGGTGAGCGTCTGTGTGGGCTTATCTATTGTGCGGCATGTGCGGTGGAAATTCTTTTGTGTTTGAATTAAAATTGCATAGTTGATTTATAGAGAAATTCGAGATCGTGATGATGCAGATGCAGATGCTGTGCTGCTGCTGCTGCTGCTGCTGCATCGAGCTGGCTCGCTTGCCATTTGTTTAGCTCGAGTAAATAAGATGAAAACTTATGCATGAGATTTTTACGGCAGAGGACAACGAAAGTGAAATGGCCGGGCGCTAGCAAACCCATCCAAATGCTGTAAAATATCACACAAGCAACGAATGCCCGATTGCATAAACAATAAATTGCCAATGCCAATGCAATGAGAGCCAATATTTATTTTGAGAAAGCCAAACTATCATTACAAATTGTGAGCGGCTCGAAGGCGAAACATATCAATGGCTAGCTGGCAGCTGGCAGCTGGCTGGCTTCAGCTCGAGTCGACTTAACCAGCAATTTGCAATTTCCTGGCCACTTGAAGGCACCTTATCGATACTTCATCGCACTCACATAACGGCACTTTCCCTATATGTTTTGCAGCTCGTGTGTGATATTATGCAACAGAGCGTGAGCGCCAGCTCCAGCTCCAGCCACTGCATGTAAACACAAATTACTCTGCAATGCAAACAAATAGGAGTCGATAATATCGAGGAGAGGCATAGCTGAAATCCATCACAGAGAGTCAATGAATTGCGGCTGTCCTTAAATTTCCTTTGGCCAATTTCGTTATTGGCCTGGCCCAGACATGTATCAGCGTTCAGCAATCAGCATTCAAAGCTAACGTCCACATCAGCATCCAACATCATCATCATCATCACGATTATTGTCGTTGGCAGGATGTTTGAAATTTTTGAAATAAATGTATATATATATATATATATATATATATACAATGTTTTTTTTCTGTTGGCCCTGTTTGCATATTGGCCCATTGACTGGGCAACATTTTTTCGCTGCTACGAATTTTTTTCAAATATTCCAGCGAATTTTTATGCGATTTGCTCATCTCATTTCTCTGGTTCGCCTTTAACATTTTATTGGCTTGCCTGACGGCTGGGGCTGGCTGGCTAGCTGGGTGGCTGGGTGGCTTGATTGCGGTTGCAGTTACATCGATCAGATTAAATACAGTTGTAAATTCAAATGAAATGCAAGCGCGCGCATTGCTTGAAGTGGTTTCAGTGGCTGTGGGCGTGGGCGTGGGCGTGGGCGTGGGCGTTCGCTTTTTGCTTAGCCCTTAGTATTTAAAGTGGATTTGGCCAAGCATTTTATGAGTGGGGCTCAGCGGCTCTATCATTTGAATTCATTTGCTGGCCAAAAGCTAACAGCAGTTCAATTTAATATCAAGTCATAAATCGATGTGGCATGAGTTAAAGCTAAATCGTAAATCTCTCTGCAGCGGCGCACCCTTTGCATTCCATCTGGCGGGGAAATTTGGGGGCGTGTCACGTGCTAGTTCGCCGACTGTGCGGCATTTATTTACACTAACTTGGTAAATTCGCATTGAGACAATTTCATGCTCATCTGCATAAAATCAATTCCATTTTGGAGACAATTTGAAGATTGGAATACAAATTTCGAATTATCAACGTGGGACACGAACAGAAGTCAAATGCTCCATCTCTGTCGCTCCGACCAAAACAAATGGCCAAAGCAGCGATCGTAATCAGCATTGAACTGGCCAAAAAAGGGGGCCAGCAAAAAAAGGAGAATAGCAAAGCGAGGGACAGTGCGAGAGAGAGAGAGAGAGAGAGAGATTTTCGCCTCTCACTAAGCAATGCTGTTACCATATGCCCGCTCACTCCAGTGTCTGATGCCACGTTTTTCATTCCTTTCAAGCATTTACACCATCGACGCGCTGGACGGCATCGGCTTGGAGTTTTGGGGCAAGCGCCAGCGCCAGCGCCAACGTCATGCATACGTAATGTGGCCAGGGATGCCAGCGACGCAGCAGCCGTAGCAGCAGGAGGAGCAGGAGTAGAAGAGTGCCAGATGCAAAGGCAGAGGCAGCTGCTTCACTAATTCCACAGCAGCCATCTGTCTATCTCTCTCTCTCTCGCTCTCTCGATGTCCCTCTCCCTCTGTGTACACTTGAATTGGAGCGCGCAGTGCAGCGGCAAATTATGTGGTGTGTGATTTGCCACAGACATTTTGCCCAGCCTCCCGGCTTATACAGCAATTGCCCCAGCTCAAAGTCTAGTTGCAACTAGACTTAGCTCTGCTTTTGCGCCCCGAGACGCAATTCGAAGACACAGCCGCGGCGCAGGCGATATTTCAGCACCAAAAAGTCAAAGAGCCAAAGGCAAAACCGCAAAATAAAAAGAGAACAAATGAAGAGAAAAAGAATGGGAAGACAAAAAAAAAGAATAAAAAATCGGTCACGAATTTGCATGCAACTCGTTACGCCTGGCACTTGTGTGTTAAGCCCGGGCGGCGCCACCGAGCCCTTCCAGTCCGCAGTCCGCTGCTCACACTCTCGCATGCTTATAAAAAACCATATCGATTTTGCAGTAAATAAAACATTCAAAGATTGAAGTTACCGCTTTTGAGCTTAGCCGAATGGTGTGTGGCCTCTTTTTATGGAGTGCGCCGACAGTCGGCGGCGGCTTCTGGTGGCTGCTTGGCCTACCCCGATGGCGCTTCCTTTTATGGCTTCCGTTTTCATTCTTTTTTTTCACGTTATAGCAACACCAACAGCAGCAGCAGCAGCAGCTGTTGGTGGGTTGGCTTTAGGGATTGATATGTGGGTAGCAGGGGCACAGCCAAATTGTAAATATTTTTGTCGGCCACGTAGCGGCACAGGAGAAAATATTGCATTTTTCGCTCGGCGTAATAAACGATGTGCCAAAAAAAGCCACAAAAACCTCGAAAAAGCAACGAGAATACAAACAGCGTCGAAGCATTCATACACACACACCTATTAGGGTTAAGTCGGCGGAGGATTGAATTGAGCTGAAATGCCAAATGGAAAGGTCACTTTAATTGTTGCCTGGCTCATTAACGAAAACCAACGCAGCTTAAGGCCTAATGGCAATTAATTGTAATTAATGAATAATTAACAAAGAAAACGCATTTTAATATAAATACTATTAGCTGCTTCAACAAGCGCACCAAGAGTTAATTGGCCACGTTGACGATCAGCCGATATGTGAGAGGAACTTTTCATCAAATTAGTTTTATTTTTTTTATTTTTATATTTGTTGTAGTTGTTTTTACATTAACATATGCAAATTAGCAATCTGGCAAGTCTATGCAAATAATCTAATTAGATGAGTGAAATACTTTCGAATTTACTCTCAGTTCAATATTTAAGATCAGTTTCACATCATTTACTCTCGCTGGCATCAGATGGTCAAGAAATCACAGCAAATCTTTACAAAATTAATTCAGTTAATTTAGAATAAATTCAGTTCATTTAGAATTAAGTTTTAGAAAGAAACAGTCGAAGATTATTGATCATCATATAGTTAGATACTTTTAAATTTTATCCTGAGATGTCTATAATACTGTAGCTAACTTATGCAAAATAATTTTAAATCAAAAATTTTTTGAAATGACAGAAACATATGGGATGTTAAATGCATATAATATAAATATATTTTATCAAATGAAAATGTTATTTAAATGTTCAAGCATAAACTCAATACCAAAATATTGATGGCCATTTGCTGAAGCCATCAAGTGAGCTATGGAAGAGTGCTGAGAAATTTAAGACCAAGCCAAACGTCAATACCATCGAAAGATAAGTCTTTTTCGTACTTGTGACCTATGCTCTAAGTTCCATGGGAAATAAAGGTAGGAGATAACAATTAAGTAAAACAGATTTTCTCAACAATCGCAACGATGGTATCTCTATAATCAGAGTTTGCTTAATGTTTTATTTCTGCGACAGAATAATACGCTTTTAAAATGCAAATGCTTAAATTTCTCTTGCAACTTTCAAGTATCATTTGCAAAATAAAATTTATATATATATGACTGTCTGAGGGTCAGTCATATCGAGTCAGACTGAATTTATTCTAGATTTATGCTGAATAAAAATCAGTTTGCATATCGTTGATCTTTTGAGTAGCTTACACATCGAGTGCATTATATACAGGCTAAAATTCCTGTAATACTTTTCAACATAAACATTATTGTTCGTTGGCTTTTTGTTCTGTTCGTGAAAAAATTTGTGGAACTTTGATCAGCTCTCACTAAAACTTCGTACTTCACATTAAACATTTACTAAAATTGATTGGCTTGGCAATTGGAGTGCAACCATTTACTTGAGCTGTCTATCAGAGCTTCATTATTACTCCTTCAACATAAACCTTGACTTTGCGTGTCTCTCTCAGTTTTGCTTAGTTTTAAGCTGCATTGCATATAATCGTGCCTTCTTCAGAATACTGTATTGGCTGAAACGAATATAGCCTGTGCTTATTGAGGCTAAAAGAACTTTCAGTATATTTGCAATTTATAACTGTCCGCTTGTGTGCGCTTTGCAAAGCCATCAGCTAAAATCGCCCAAGCCGGTCAACCAACTGTCACACATGGCCAAAACGACGCCGACGTTGACAAAAAAACAAAGGAATTGGAAATCAAATTAAAATGGCGCCGCTGCCATTTTGCCGACACAAATGTCTCTATGTGCGTGTGTGTGTGTGTGTGTGAGAGAGAGTTTCTGTGTTATGCAAAAGTTGCTCGATAAATTACGATTTGCCTGCGGCATTTGATTTGGCATGAATTATTATAAATCACAGAGAAACACAGAGGAAGAGAGACTGAGAGAGAGAGAAAGAGAGAGAGAGAGAGAAAGAGAGAGAGAGAGAGAGAGAGAGTTATGGGTAAATGTTTTTAAAGTTAAATTTTCTTGTTTTAGCAATTTTTATTTATATATATATATTTATATGAAATGCTGGCAGCCCCTGGCTATGCAGTGAAATGAGTACATTTAACCCCAGTGGGAAGGCCGCATGATGGAAAGGGTAAACGGGTTTTATTTATAACGCAACAGCTATATCCCCATTGTGGCAACTATAGTTTCCGCTGCTGCCGCCTTGCACTGGCCACGCCCGGACACACGTCAATAAAAGCGCTTCAAACTGTCCACATTGAAGCTACAGCCAGAGCACTGAGCACCAAGCACCGAGCACCGAGCTGGTGCAGCAGCAGAAGGAGCTGCAGCAGGAGAAGGGGAAGCAGTGGTCGCGCTGAAGCTGATGCGATGTGTGGTTGGCGATAAGGCTACTTTAACGCTGTCCTGTCCCCGTTTTGTGCATGATACGAGTATACCACGTGGACCGGCCCCTTTCATGTTTTGGCCAATGGCAGCAGGGGACATCAGGGCAACGGGGCGAGGGGGCGGCGTTGTGGACGATGGACGGTGGACGGTGGACGGTGGACGGATTCAGGGCTAGCCGAGAAGGCTGTGGCGTTGCATGGCGTTTCAAACATGCAAATTGCTTGCGGTTCGCTTCGGTTTTTCGCTTTCAATGAGTGCCTCGCTTACAGTTTACTCGACTTTTATTTTACGCCACACACATATCGAAACCTTTTAATGTGTGTGTGTGTGTGCGTGCGTGTGTGTGAGTTAGTTTGTTTTTATGCGCCAGCACCAGCGCCATGGCCAGTGCAAAATGCAGCTACAAAAAATCCATTTAGATTAATTAGTTTTAAAGCGAAACAAGCGCTGGCAACGAGCAAGTGAAGGAGAGCGAGGTCGAATCGGTTCTTGTGGCTACTTTAATGGCCGTTGCGCTCAAATCTCTGCCTAGATGGACCCGAAAATAGCCCGACTCGCAAGTTGCGTGCTCATAAAAATTTCAGCCCACAAATAAACACACATATACATTACAGAGAGAGAGAGAGAGAGAGGGAGAGAGAGGGAGTGGAACTCTGAAAATGAAATACATAATAAAAGTGAATTACTCGTTGTGTGTTTCTTTATGTGGGCGCAGCTCAAGTTGAGACTCAGTTTCTGCTCGACTACACTTTGGCAACTTTGTTGGCCAAATCTGAGCAGCTTGTAGTTTCCAGTGCCAGTTGGCACCTGACGACCCACTGCAAAGTGGCGCTTAATGATGTCAGAGATGAGCGACCGCAGCTGCCGCATGCCACAGCACGCCTGTGTATGTGTGTGTGTGTGTGTGAGTGTGTCAATGGACGATGCTCCGCTTGGCTGGCAGTTGTCGACCTGGCCATCTACATAACTAACTAAGCGTGCCGTGTTGCACTCTCCTTTCGGTGTTAAACTTGTCGTACACGAGCTGCGCACCACTTCGCAAATAAAAAATAATATGAGACCAAAATAAAAAACGCATAAGAAGAAATATAAAAAAGGAGAAGAAAGTGAAGTAAAGTTTGCGCAAAAGTTTGTGTATTACTCGCTGACAGCCGACAAAGAAGTCAGTTGCTTTCATAGAGCTGCGCAGCCAGGACAGACAGAGAGGAGTCGGTAGCTGGCGCAGACACTAGCTAGTTTATAAAGTCTGAAAATTCATCATCTTTTTAGCAGTTTATGCGGCAGTTATGCTGCCTACGCCGTGTTCGCCAACGGACAGTTTTGGCGAATGAGTCACGTGTACTTTGGAGCAGTTTAAGGACTTTGAAGCTGCAGCTGAAGCTATTTATACCCTGTAAGAATATGGCTAGAGCCGAGATGGAATTGAATCCTTTTCACACCCTGCTATAAAATGACATCTAGGAAATTGGAGTAAACTAATAAACATGTAGTAGTTGGGAATAATTTACATATGCTGCAGAGTTTCCATCGATCGACTTAGCTCTAATGCTTCTAATGCTTATGGAAATCATTTTTTAGACTTTTCAAACTTTTTATATTAATTAAGTTAAGAAACAAATATAAATTTGATTGATATTAGATATTCAGACAATACTTAAAAAGCAAAATAAACTCAAACAAAAAACTAATAATAAAAAAAATTATAATAAATAAATAAATAAATAGAGAAGTAAATAAATAGATAAATAAATAACTAAATCAATAAATCAATAAATAAATAAATAAATAAATAAATAAATAAATAAATAAATAAATAAATAAATAAATAAATAAATAAATAAGGAAATAAGGAAATAAAATCTGGAAGCAAATATGAAAACTAAATGATTTAATATTTTAAAATAATATTTTAATACTTTCAAGCCCAAAGAAGAATTTCAATGATTTCAATTTAAATAAAATTATATAAACACGAAGTTAAGCCACTGAAAATCAGCACACTATCGGATTAGTTTATTTACGAATGAATCCCCATTGCTATTGTGGTTAGCGCCATCTTTGACTGTAACAACTCCAGTGCTGGGTATCCCACTCACGAGTTCTTTCTTATTCATGGCTGGCTTTTGGCTATTCTGCTGCCATTTGCTAGTTTGCTCTATTAAAAACTTGTAACAACTTGGCTCGTTATTCCTTTTTAAGCCACACACACACACACACACACACACACAACAGACGAGCACAACGGGAGGCCCGGCCGGCAGATAAGGCGTGTAATTTGATTTGCATGCAATATCATCATCGTCGTCGTCATCCATAGTTCTATTGATAGATGAGCGCCGGCTGCAATTAAAAATGTGGATGGCAACTGCAGCAGTGGCGGGGACAAATGTTTTTTAGGCATTTATTTCGCTGGCAAAAGTTTGATTGCTTCGAGGGCAAAGCGTCTGAGGTTTGCCTGTGTGCGGGGTGCGGGCTCGGGTCGTGTGAAATGACAGTGGAAAACTTTTGCCATTGGCTTCATTCTTTAAACTGCAAACTCTGTGTCCTCTGCTCTGTGTCCAGGGGCAAGAAAAGGAAGCAAAAAAGAAATAAAATAAAATAAAAAACATTTTACTGCATCATTAAGGATAAGCATCAAACTGGCTTTGAATTTTGTTTGTAGCCATTCTGCGTTTTGAGCGCAACTTCCTTGAGATAAGCAAGGCAGCGGCCACGACAAAGGATGGCAATAAAATAAGGCTTTGTCCTTTAAATGGCCAAGTCGCTGCAAGTGCCGCGACATAATGCTTACATTTGTGGCAATCGAATGGAGCCGCAGATGCGCCAACCAGATAAGCATTCTCGCCCCGATGCGTGCTGGGCAACATGTGAACGTGCTTTAAATGAACTACCCAACTAATTAGGAAATAATTTACAGCGCTAACAAGTTATCCCAGCCCGAAACCTTCAACCATCGCATGTCGATTGGCGGACTCGGCAAATAAAAGTGCAGTAGCCACCAGTTGCCACAGGCAGCAGCAGCGAGCTCCACACGCTGCCCCAGTTGGCTTTACGCGCGGGCTCGCGTCGTGGCAAGGGGGCGCTATGTGAAATCCTGGTGAAATCCTTAGAAATGTTTTATTGGCCCAAGCTACGCTCGAATAAGCTAGCTTAGCGGAAGCTATTGGACTTTATGCTCATGACTTTTGCAACGGCGAGTGGCGATCCGACATCGCAGTCTGAGCTGAAGCTGTGCTGGAGCTCAAATCCAGCTGCTGAGAAGGGCTCGAGTTGCAGTCGATGTGCGGTGCGTCTGTCTGTCTGTCTGCCTGTCTGCCTGACTGCCAGTCAGACTTGCCGATTGTCGAATTGCTGGTCAGTCTCTCGTTGCTTAAGCTCTGCGCATTGCAGCAGCTTTTGCGCATTCCTTTTGCTGCTTTCCGCATTGTTTTACTCCCGGACGTGATATATTCTTCGTACTCATAGTATCTGTGCACCTTTGGGCGCTGATTATCTGCACGAATCCGGCCAAAAAATCGCCATGCAGCTGCTCGACTGGGCTTATTGTCTAATGAACGACTGCAACTGTCAGTGGGCAGCAGTTTCAGGTTTCAGGTTTCAGCTCTCAGCTCTCAGCTTCATTCATTTTCTGAACATACCGTTGCCTGTTGCCTGTTGCCTGCTGCCTGTTAGAAGTTGGCAGTTGGCAGTTGGCAGTTGCCTGCTGGCAGTTGGCTTAACAGGAGATGCACAGCTTCATATATCGAATGGGGGCTGTGGGGTGCCTGTCATTCCAGCTGCCAGCTTTTTGTATTGGCCAAATATTTATGTAATGCTTCCAATCGCATAGCACACTAGCAATCTGGCTCGTTGTCAGAAATTTTTGGTATTTTGTACTCAACAGATTTTGTGTAGCGCATAAGGCTTCGGCTGCGAGTACAACTATGACTTCACCCGCACAACAGAGCAGATGCCATGTACGCATCCTTTATTGCCACACACACACACACACACACATGCATGGGAAACACAATGTGTTGCCCTGTTAATCCCGCAACAGCAATGGCAACTTCCGCCTCACGAGCTCCCCATTTGTGCCAGGTTAGAAATATTGAAAAATGTTTATTGAACAACGATATATGAAAGTGCCAACAGGCTGAGGCAGCCGTTTGGCTCTAAAAATAAGAAAGAAAGGGATATGGGCTGTGTGTTGAAGGCAAAATAAACTCAGAGAAATCAAATTCCAAATTTAACAGGGATGGATGGCTGGCACACATGGCTGAAGTAACTGCGCTTCCCACGCAAATATCGTCGTAGAAATATTTAAGATTTTCAGCAGATGTTCCTTCTCTTATAATGATTTACATAATGCGAGTGCGGGAAAGCCAGGAAGAGACAGCGAGTGAGGGAGAGAACTCGCATTGCTATTGTGACATCCATACTGTACATCCATTCAAATTTTTTATTTATTTAAGTACTGAGCGTATTTTAGATATTCGCGCCCCAAGGAAATTTGTTTTACTGCCGTTGCCGTTGCCGTTGCTGTTGCTGTTGTTCTTATCTCTGTCTGCAGAAAAGCATCAATTATACGATGAAAGCAAAAACAATCAGCATTCTGGTTGCAAGACTCGCACATCGCCCAGCTCACTCTTGCCAAGTCTCAATAGCCGGCTGAAGAGTTTGTGCTCCCCGCCTCCTCCTGCTCCTCCTCCTCCTCCTCCTCCTGCTCCAGTTCCTGTTCCTGTTGCTGCTGTTGTTTTTCAAAAACAACATGAAGATACACACATATACAAAAAGTAACTTCCGTTTGAAATAATTGATGATATGCTACAGCAGCAGGCACAACCTCCACTCAAAAGTATGCTGATACACATATACAAATAAATATAGATATATAGTATGTATATACGTGATGTTGATACGTAAGTGTATTATTAATTGAAGTGTACCTACGTAGACGTGGCTTATGATAGAGATAAATCAAACCACGAATACTTGGTCTCAATGATACTCGTCGTACACCAACAAGTTGTGATCTCGAGGGTGTCAGCTCGATGAGGATTCGTTTATATAAATAATGAATAAAATATGAACAATCTTATGTTATACAGATAATAGATTAAAAGAGTAATAATAAATAATAAGACGAGCAATAATTGAATTTGTAGTTGGATTTCTAAGATTTATTAGATTTAGTTTAAGTTTTATAGACATAGCCAAGAAACTAAAATATGTCTGTTGGTTACTCTTACTCTTGCCAGCTACAAGCGCGGAAGCAACGCCAGGAAGGCATATAAATATTCCATGGCCATTAATCTACCCTGAGCATTCACTTCCGCTGACGAGATGCTTTCATTTGAAGTTGACTCTCAGGTAATTGAATGCTTTGTATGGATAGTCTCGCCTATCTCAGTGCGAGCGAAAACATTAGCTTCATTATATGCTTATATTAAACGTCATCAATAGATGATATATACACAACCTACACGAGGGACTGCTCTTTAGCATCTGCTTGCGAGCGCAAAGGAGAGGAAAAGAGAGTGAGAGAGCGAGACAAAAGCAAAAAAGAAATACCATAAAATATCCATCATCTCTCAGACAAACAAAACGAATTGCGAATGCGAAATCTTTTGGATGCTGCACGTTCCATGCGTGCCTTGGCGTTTGGGCTATTTGTCAATTTGACGATTGCCGGCAATCAGCGGCGAGAATTGACAAATATCTGTGTCTCTGCGTACGCCTTGTGGCTGCTGTCAGAATTTGTCATAATTTTGTTATTTAGTCTCTGCGCTCGCCATGTGATTGAACCTTTTGCTCGAATTCGAAGAATGTGCTGTCTCTGATATTCAGTTCGATTCAGTTTACTTTTATATTAAAGCCGATTTGCTTTGACTTTTTCTCTGCTGGACAATATATATATAGTTTTTAAATCATTTATAAACTGCGCAAATTTAATCCTAAAATGCCTGAATTTATTTAATTTGTTTGTATTATTATTTTTTATTTTTTTGTTGCCCAACTGCTAACAATGGGGCATGGAAAGTATAGTAAAAAACTTGTACCAATTTCGAATTTCGCCATAAAAAATTGAAAATGTCAAAAACAACGTAAATCGTTCTAGCAATTGGGAATTCAATGTGTTCTGTTGTTGTTGTTGTTGTTGCCGTTGCTGTTGTGTGTCATACAAAACGTAGAAATAAACATTGAGTGTGCTTGTTGTGTATGTTTGCCTATGGCCCAGCCACTGTGTGTGTATGTGTGTGTTGGCGTTGGTTCGGTTTGGCCGTTGTCGGCATGTAGTTGACATCATTGATTGATTTAGCTGTCAATTGCATAATCACTCAATCGTTATTGTTCAACTGCTCAGCCGACGCCTGCTGGTCTCCGCCCTTGGTCACGACCCGCCCACTCGCTGCAGGCCATGTGATTCTATCTGCCGCTGACTCTGACTTGGCTGGGCCAAGTGGGCGTACGCTAGGTTGGTTTAGGCGCCGTGCGACGCACGCACACACACACACACACACACATGTACGTGCTCTGTCCACGTGTGTGTTGCAAATAAACCAGCTGGCGAGTGTCGGCCAATTGTCAGCAGGCTGTTGTTGTTGTTGTTAATGCTGCTGCTGCTGCTGCTGTTGTTGTTGTAATAGTTGTAGTTGCAAACCGCAACAGTGTCAGCTGTCGGTGAGATTGTTACGCAGACGGGCGCACAAGCGCAGGCACAGGTCCAGACATAGTCAACGGCGTGTGTCTATCTGTGTGTGTGTGCGTGCATCGATATGTGCTTCGCATATTGGTAACAGCAATTGATGTGGCAACAAATTAACATGCCGCAAATGGAAGTAATGGCCAAGTGTTAATTGTTGTGTGAGTGCCGTCGACCTAACTCACTTATTCACACATATTCGACTACTTGTGGCCGTGTCTGCCATTGCAATTTGAAGATGACGTCATTGATGATTGATTCAATTGAAAGACAGATTTACGAAGGTGTAGACTGGCCGCAGCTTGCCAAAAACAAAGTTCACGTTGTAAAAATAATAATAAATTAACTTCGAGTTGATTGCTATTGTTGCCATTCCTTTACATCTTCCGATTCGTCTTACATCCCTTACACACACACACACACACACACACACACACCCAAATCAACTTCTGCCCAACGGGCAGCAAAACAAAGCTCGTAAAAAATGGATATGTCAACGTCCGGCATGTCAACAAGATAACAGTGAAGCGAGTTGACCGAAAGAACCTGCGGCAGTCAACAAAAAAAGAAAATAATAAATAAAGAAAAAAAAAAATTGAATAAATAAGGCCAAACAAAAGTTCAAATCAACCATTTACAACAGTCAATAACATAAAGCCTATATTCAATATAAATATTAAGGCAATATAATGTCGTTTTAAAAAATAAAATAAAGTATATAAATGAAGCTGGATTAAGTTGACAAGAAAGGTGGAATGAAACTTGATAAATATAATCAACAAATAAATAATAATTATTTAATAAAAATTAATATTTTAATATAAATTTAATATAAAGTTATCGTGCAGAAAATTTGTTAAATAAAATATAAAATTTTTTTTTAAATAAAAAAATTAATATTAGCAATTTTCTTTTAACCAAAGTTTTTTTTTTTTAGTATAAATATAGTAAAAAATATAAAATTGAGAAAAGTTTTTTTGTTTTAATTAATAAAGTAAAATTTTCAAAAATAAAATATACTAATTTTTATAAATGATTAATAAGAGTTCAAAATAATAATAATAATAATAATAATAATAATAATAATAATAATAATAATAATAATAATAATAATAATAATAATAATATAACAAATTTTCTTTAGTTTTTAAACAAATATATATAAAAATATTTTATTGAATTGATTAAAAAAATTATATAAGCGAATTGTTGCTTAGTTTTTGAACAAGTTTTTTTTGTTCGTTGGTTTTTTTTTTTTTTTTTTGAATAGTTAAAAATAAAAATATAAAAAGCTATAAAATATAAAGTAAATAGTCTTTGTTTTTTCTGTTTTAATTTATGAAGTTGTCATTACTGCCGAAACTAAATTTTAATAAAATATGTATGTTTTAATGAATTGTTAAAAAAAAAGTATATAAACAATTGTATGTGAACAATAATTATTTTTATAAATACAAATAAAAAATAGATAAAAAATATAAAAAAAAAATCTTGTTCTTTCTTGATTTTAATTTGTGAACGTAAACCCTTTATATAGATTCTTATTACGCCTCTTCACTTCTCTCTTGAGACAGTCGTCTAGTCTTGGCACTATCGTCGACTGTGGATGGTTCTTAAGTGACTAACGTCAGTATGTTCTCCTTAACTTACTGATACATTTTTCATTGCAGTCAATCTTAATGTTGGAGTATATCACTTTCGGGTGATCTCGCTCAACAATTTGTCTGCAGCTTCATCATTGCTCACAGGTTTTTTGATTGTTTAGCGTGTCAGCGCCGGCCAAGCCCTCAAGTGAGCTCAATAAATCTCGAATCAAGTCAAAACTCTAAACGAGCGACACGATGACAACTCAGGGTCATTCCCTAACGTGTCGCGGTCGGCAACAAAGGCAACAAAGGCAACTAACAGCTTGAGCTAAATTGCAGCGTCATTAAAGCTTCGAGTCCTTGGTTTTTATTTATTGGCTCGCAAGCATTTAGAAGAGTTTTGCTCTCCTTTAATAGCTTCGATGTGTTGAGGCGCGAGCTGCACTCTGCCGTTTAGTGTTAAATGCTGCTGTGCATTCGCGACACTTTTGTGATTTTGTTTAGCTGATTTCCAGCTGCCAGATGCAGGCAAATAAATTTAAGTTTGAGCCGCGCGTTAACAAGCAGTGGGAGTGCTAGAGCTGAAAATGGAAATGGAAATGGCAATGGCAATGGCAATGCATGTGGGTGCTGCAATTGCAGCCAATGAATGGCCGTTGTTGGTCAGAGCGGGGAATGGCCGGGCGTGGGTGGGTTCGGCATGTTGCTGCAATTGCACGTCAGCTACATGTTTGTGCACTTGACAATTCATTTCATTGTTTGTAGATTGCATTTGTCGCCCCAGCTACACCCTCACTCAGCACAGCGTTCATACTGAAATTGTAAACGTCCATATGTCTGTGTGTGTGTGTGTGTGCGTGTGTGTCTCTGCCTGTCCTGTTGCTGTTGTTGTGGGTTGCTCCGAAATTGCATTCACAGCACGCGACGAGCGCATTTCACTTGCGCCCGACGAGCACAAAACGCTGCAGTTTATTTCTCAGCAGCCTTTTGCTACCTTTTTCATGTTTTTCGCTTTTGTTATTTTTCCTGCTGTATGCTTCTTTTTCCTCTTTTTTTTTTTGGCATACGAAAATGCAATTTTCTTGGCGAAAACTTGGACTTTGTTATTCTCTTGCCCTTGTGTGTGTGTGTGTGTGTTTCAGTGGGTGTATTCGTGTGCTAGTTGGCTGCTCGTATTGCAGTATGCACGTGGTCAACAGGTTATCCTGTGGCCGTCTGTTAGTCCTGGCTGCGCCTTGGTCGGTTGGTGTCAGCTTTTAGCTCTCCTTTGCCTTTGCCATTGCCTTTACCTTTGCCGGTTGCCTGTTGCCTGTTGCCTGCTGCATTTATTTCCGCTTTTGAAGCTTTTTGGCATTTTGTTTTCTTTTCTCGTTGCCTTTTTGTGCATTTTTTGTTGCTGCATTTTGTGGTTTTCTCATTTATTTGGCGCCGTTGCAACAGCAACAACGGCAACGGCAACAACAACAGTAAAATGTTTGTTCAACTTATTGCCATTGCCTGCTCGCGCAGGAAATGACTTCAATTTGCTGTTAACAAGTTTAAAATTTCGAAATTGCAACGGAAATACACAACATGATTTCAACCTGGGCATTGGCGCACATAATTACTCAAGAGGTGTGTCCCGAACTAGAGCTCCTGCCCCATGAATATATCGTATAGTACATTTGTATGTTTGTACACAGAACCAATTCTCGTGTAGTTGCCACATTGTGGCACTGTGAGCCACAAATTCAAAGTCCTTCTGATGACTTCATTGCCAAGTCAAGGGATGAGTGGGCGACACGTTTCCCTGCCGGAAGGAGAAAAAACACAGATCATCCGCCTTACCAGTTACTTGTATAACAAAGGGAAACTGTCTCCCTCTCTCTCTCTCTCTCTCAGTCTTTCGCTTATGTCTGCTTTTAAACAGCTGTTGCTAGATGCCAATGAACTGCTGCTGTCACACAGGGCTGCTCTCCCACTTGTTTTCAACTGGAAAATAAATTTCGCACCATTTGGCAAAATCTTTTTGAGTTTGTGTGACACCGTTCACGTTTGCTCGAGTTATTCATATGCGGCGTCTTCGCCCTGTGCGTTTGTTAGATTTATAAATGTGAGTACGTATACGTTATATGCCTAAGCCACGCTCCTCTCTCTCGCTCTCTCTCTGCCTATCTCTGTCTGTCTGCGATAAATCAACAATTAATCAAACATCATATGGCCGCCAGCATTTGCCATCTGCCAACTGCCAACTGAGTCTGCGTCTCGAGACAAAGACATTTGCCCAAGGTAGTAGCTCCAAAATGCCTATATATCATTCTGTAGGACGTTTTACACTTTGCATGCGCAATGACACTTGAAATGCGACAACTCTTTTCATTCTATTATTTCTATAATGTATGATGAAAATTACTTAAAAATCATTGCCATTTAGTGCGCTTACTTATGGCAATTTCGCAGAGCTTTCGACAGTTGCTTTTGATGTGAATGCTAATAAATTGTTAAAGACTTCGTACTCACAGTCGAGACAACAGGATAAAACATTTTATTTGAATGTCTTTAGAATAAAGAGACAAAGCAAAACAGTAAAAAGTAGGTAAAAAGGAAAAAAATTACGAAATTGTATTTTACCTAAATGAGGTATGTGAAAGGAACTTTTTTTTTTTATCTAATCAAAGGCTTGCGCTGCACCGTAAAATGAAATTTGTTAATTGCGCAGCAAGGGAAAGGAATTGGCTTTGGGTATCACTTCCAGTTCCCTCTCCAGTTCCCCCTCCCTCACCATTTCCATTTCCAGTTGTGGCACTTTGTAAATTGTCGACGCTTTTATTAAATTTGTTGTGGCTTTTCGCTTTGCTTTTTGTTTTGCCTAATTAATTTGAGCACTCGACACAAAAACATGCGCAAGCAAATTGACACATACGCACACATGTCCTTATACATATATATATATACATATATATATATATATATTTCTTTTTTAATCATAAAGCGCGCGTGGCCCAGTGATAAAGAGAGACAAAAGCACATTATCTTTGCCTGCTTGTGGGCCAAGGCGGGCAACAAATGTGTTAGCTGATTATTAGCCGACAATAGGCGAAGCCATTGGAGGGACTGCTGCTGCTCCCGTGTCTATAATTACGTTCGTGCCCAGAGCAATGCGGGGACAGCACATGCACAGCTGAATACAGGCATTAGGCATGCATAGCTCTTTGCCCCACTCGCTACACACATCTATGTGCTGATTTCATTAGAACGCGTGGGCTTAAGGATTTTGCTGCGGCTTCTCAATTATAATTTAATCCATGCGCCTGCCATGCCCTTCGTCGTGTGCTGCACCAACAGCAAAGAAACGAAATTAACTCAAAGCTTAAATTAGGCACATATGTATGTATGTGTGTGCTTGAATAATCAAATGCAATTAATCGGTTCGTCAGTGCTTTGACTGAGTACAATCATGTAACTGTCGCTGCTGCTGTCAGCGTTGCCCTTGTTGCTGCTGGTGTTGCGCGTTTCAATATGCAAATTAATCTCAAATTACAGCGCATCACAATGCGTCACTTTTGATAGCTGAACCAACATACTGACTAGGGCTTCTTTAGATATCTTTTGCTTTGAAGGTATTGCAGCAATCAAATATAATTTTGACAAAGGTAGCTTAAACGTTCAAAAATAGTTCAGCCGAAACCATAATTCAAAGAGTCTTAAAATTAATTTACTTAGTGCAGCAGGCCAGTAAAAATGCTTTTGCTATTCAGCTAATATTTTCATCAGTTACAGTTTCTCTTGTCTTGAGGTCGATTAAGGCTAGATTAGGGCGTGGCCTAGCTTCAAAGAATGAAATCTGAGAGGGAGTAAGTGACTAACTATATGATGTATGTATCTGACAGCCGTATAAGAAAATTCCTACGATATACAGAAAGCAAATAAGCAGACCCTAAAATATTTTCTATATATTTTGATTTATTTATATTTTATAAATGAACAACAAAAAGAGCACCTTACCGCTGAGAGGCAATAGAGCTGTCTATGTGCAGTGTATCCTATCCATATGGAGTGCAAATCTGGGAGATTGTTGTAAATTTAAATTATAAAGGTGCGCAGGTTTTGCAGAACAGAGTGGAACGGCAGATTACAAACTCTCCCTGGTACATACGCGGCTCAACACTGCATAGAGACCTCAAGCTGCCTACTGTCGAAGAACAGATTAACAGACATACAAGCAGATATTCCGAAAGATTGCTACGACATCAAAGTCTACTCGCAAGAGATTTAACCCTTGTCGACTGCTAAGACGTCTTAAATGGCAAGGCTTTGCCAAAACAAGTAAATGAAATTTTAAAGTCCTCATAATTCGAGTGGGGTTTGGTCCTAATTTAATATAACACATTTAGTGTTGTTAAAGAACTAAATCTGATTTCTACACCTAAAAAAATAAATAAATAAAATAAAATAAATAAATAAAATAAAATAAATAAATAAAACAAAATAATACACATTTTTGTATCAAAAGTTTTCTGTCAATAAATAGTTGTCTTGTTTATCTTGTTTAAATAGTCATACATTAAATTACATATATTAGTAAACATATATTAATGCAAACAATATAGCTTAAAAATAAATAAAAAACAAATTAAATAAATTTAAAATAAAATAAAATCGAATTGTAATTTTAATTAGTTAAAAAAAATAATAAAAAAAAGGAAAAATTGAATAAACTTTATAGAAATAACATTTTCTTTTAACTGTCTATGCAGAAAGTCATCTTCTATTTCTCCACAATATTGCGAGTTTTCAACCTACAACCTGATGAATTTCAGTGAAATAATTTAAAATGAAAAAATCATTATGTAAATACTGCTGCCAGAAACCTATCAAATTGATATCAGTCTGGGAAGAGGAGAGTTTAAATGTATTTTTATTAAATGTATAGATGAGCCCACGCCAAAATCCAGACAAATTCAATCAATCAAACAAGAGGTAATGCCAATGCCAATGCCGTTACGTGCCCGTAATGAAGTCCTGTCCAAATTTGCCTTTTCCTAAATTAGCACAAATGTTCTTTTTATGACTTTGACAGCGGCCAACGGCGATGGCGACGACAGCAGCAGCGGTCAGAGCATTCGCAATAGCAATGCCAATGGCTGGGATGCTTTCGTTTGGTCTGTGGCGCTGGCTCTGCCCTGCCGTTGTCTCTAATTTCTCATTAATTTGCAAGTGAAATCAGTGAACACGTCTGGCGTCCAGCCTGCCCGCCCGTTAAAGCGCTGCGCCAACGACGTAATGACAACGAGCAAAGCGTAGAGCGTGCAAAACGTAACGACAAGCGCAACGAGACAATGGGGCGTATGAGTGCTGTATGCAAAAGGGCAACAGCGAGCAGGAGGCGCGGCCGGTGGTCGTTGAATGTAGTCGAATGAATGCTTGCTAGGTGTTTGCGGTGGTTTTTCGAGTACTTCGCAGCGAGCGACCGAATGGCAGCCAACGTGAGCGTTGTCAACGCCACAGCAAAGTCAATAGGAGAAGTAAAAGAAGAAAGGACACGAAGCGACAGCAGGAGGAGAGAGGGAAGCCAGCAGACCAGGAGGCCAGGAAGCTGGGAAGCTGGTAAGGCGGGACGCAGGTGCTTGCCACAGAGGGTCGCGACTGTGGCTGACGCTTGGACTTAATTGAAAGGCGTTTATTTGGCTTTAAAAACGTAAATCAAATTCATTTAAATCTGCCCCCATTCGTCGTTATCCTCCTGCATCACCTTTGTGCTGCAATTACACGGCACTCGGCACTCGGCACTTCGGCGGTGCTTGACTGGGGGGTGTAGGGGGGTCCAGCAGTTGGTGTGTGGGTTGGGGCTGGTGGCAGCTCACTTTATAGCTTGTATTTTAAATAAATGTTCAGCGTTTGCGCCGCGCGTCTCGCTTCTCGCGTCTCGCATATCCGTGTAGTTACCTTGCCGCAGCTGTGCAAATTCCAGCGCTTACGCCACTTTGGGCAAACAAAAGGAAGGAAGGCTCTTGACATTGGCCGTCATGTCGTTCGCTTTTGTTGGATTAGCTTTGATTAGATTTTTTCCCCTATTTGCATTGCTGCCTGGCTGCCTGGCTGCCAGGATGACAGGATGACAGGATGCCAGGATGCCAGGAGAACAATGAGCGCCACAGAGTGTCACACAGTGGACGAAGCACATCTGACGTTGGCTCAAGACTCTATTGGTCCATGATTATAGGACTTGCGCGTGGTCCTTTATTGCGCCTCGCTGCTAATTTTTCGGCTTCAGTTCTCGATTCTCGAGTGCTTTAAAATAACATTTCTGCGCGGCAGCTGCACCTGCTGCTCCCCATGTCGCCCATAGGCCCGTTGAGCCCATCATAAAGCTGGGGCCACTCAATCTGGGTGACTCATTGTGTCAAATTATTTTGAGGATTTATGCGTTGGCAGCCATTTTTTATGCCTCGCCTTGGCGCTTACTTTAATGGCAGTCAATTTATTGCCAATAAATTTGTAGCCAAAAAGTTTAGAGCAAGGCCAGCAGCAGAAATTTCAAACATTTTTATTTGCCCCAGTGATAAACTTGCAACATATGTGCGCGCCGGGTTGAGGCAGCCAGCCATAGATCCAGTCTTGGGGCCGCTTTTTGGCAGCTGCTCAACATGGCCAAGCTGCTGGCCAAGGGCTGCGCTGTGGCAAAGCCAAAACTGCACTTAAATTCAATTTGTGCCGCGCTGCCTGCGACTGACAGCCGCAATGCGAGAGAGGCCTGACACGAACTGAAGCTGTGGCAATAGCAATAGCTTCAGCTACAACTGGAGCTGATGCTGATGCTGAAGCTGAAGCTGAAGCATAAAGTGTCATTTTAAATGGCAGCCAGAAATTGTCGTCTTCATTGCAGCATAATTTTCGCTGCTGCTTTGTTGGCGCGATAAAAAAGTTGCTCCAGCCAGGGCTGCTGGCGAGCCTTTATTCGGGTTTTTCTGTTGATTTAATTTTAAATGGTGACGGCGGCCATCGTCAGGCTCTTCATTGCGCACCGAAGCAGTTTTATTTATATAGTATTCCTGCCGCTGCAGGAGGCGGCCGAGCGGGCGATGCCTTGCAAATTGTTTGGCTTGCCAACTGAGAGCCGTTTAGTTGGCCCTCGGCGCAGAACAATGTCAGTGCCCCATCTCCATTCAGCGCAGGTCTGTGGCAGACAGCCAGTCAGTCAGTCAGTCAGTCAGTCAGGCTGACTGACGGTCGCTCGGTCTGTCGGTCACTCAGTCAGTTGCTCGTTGGGTGCAGAAGTTGGCACAGTGCTTGTCAAAAGGCAGCCAACCATGTTTGGCACTCGTGTTTTGCCTTTTTGTCAATTTTAATGAATTAATGCGTATTTTATGTGAAAAGTTCTTGCCATAAAGTTGCTGCCGCTCGACAGCAAAGTGAATGAAATAAATTTATGTTGCACACGGAGGCCTCGCATCTAAGCGGATTTGTTGTCTATTATCTGAACATTAGAGGGCTCGCTCGGCTTGCTCTCTTATTGATACAAAATCTGTACAAATTGAAAATAGGGATGGAAATTGTTAGCAATTTAATGATTTGGCTGGCTGACTCGGGCCCGGTCTCGGTCTCGTTCTCGGCCTCAGGCCCAAAGTTTTCAATGAGCGGCCATTAAAATTATATTAAAAAGTTTACACGGCAGCCGTTTGGCCTATTTCAATTTAAATGCTGACAGATTTGGGACTCGGCAAGGGCCGCGAGGCAATACTTTTAATTTGCGTTTAATGAAGTTGCATTTTAAAGCCAGAAGTTGGCCGCCTCCTGCCAACCATATATTTTTATAAATATATGGCTCAAGCGCGCGGCGGCTCGCTCTCGATATGCAGCTTCTTCGCATAGAACAACTTTTGACACTTGCCAACAAATATAAATTGTTGCAGGCAGCGTGAAAAAGTGTCAGGCTTTTGCGGTTGCTGCAGTCGCTGCTGCTACACAAGTCCCAAGACTCATTTTTCACACCCAGCAAAGATCTGGGCGGCAGCAGGAGCCAAGTGCCTGCCCGTCTGCCCGCTTGGCTGACTGACTGACTGACTGACTGAGTGATTGTGTGGGCTCTGGGGCAAAAGTTTTTCGCATTAACTTCCGCTGCACGCCGCGTCGCGTTTGAATGCGATTTTGATTTGTCATTCGTTGCGTCGTGACAAAAGCCGACGCCTACTTAGTGCGACGCGCACAACTTTTTTACCCATTCCCCTTTCCATTGCCATTTCCATTTCCGCAGCGGCATTCAGAAAGCAGAAATGGAAGCAGCTCCATCAGACGGCAGGCGCCCACTTGTCGCCGATCATTGGTTTCCGTTTCCAGCCAGCTCAGCTGCAAGTCGAACTCCGCGACGTGCACAAGCGCATTTTGAAGTTTATGAAACAGCAGCAGCAGGCAGCGGCGACAAATCCAACTTTCTGAATAGATTAAGTTAAAAGTTTTGCTCATTTTCAGCATCGCCTCAATTGAGAGCTGTTGCCTAAGCGTCGACGAACTGCATCACCTATGTAAGTCCGTTGGCCCAAGCAAAAAAAAACGAAAGAGGAAAAATAAAAGAAATAAGAAGAAGAAATCAACGTAATGATGTCAACGGAATGGGACAGGGCACGATGGGGGTGGGATGCACACATCCAAAATCAAAACTTTCTCAAGTATCATTAAAACTAACCGAAAAATGGAGGAACGCGAGAGAGCGAGTTTTCTTTCCATTTTCTATTTGCTGCTGCCTTCATTCAGCTATTATCTTGTTGATTTGCTTTCTGCGGCGCGGTGGCACGTACTTGGCCCACCTTGATGCAGCAGCAGCAGCAGCAGCACCAGCAGAAGGTCAGGTTTTCTTTGTGAGCGAACCTGTTCCCGCTGCAACTGCCGCTCTTAAAATATGTTTTTGCAAGCCAGCCGTGTTAAGCCTTTTGTTGCCAACAATAGCAAAATCGGCCAACAGCAGCAGCAAAATTGCCAGTCGGCAGTTGAGACGACAGCCAATTATGGTGCGCACAAAAGTATGCTACAGAAAATGTTATTCAATTATTTCGCAGACGAAACGATAGCATGCTGATGGAATCAAATGAAATCCGACTAATAGGGCCGCTCACAGCTTAGACAACGTGTGAAGGCCTCGCTTATTTATGACGGGCACATTTATGAGAGCCCCACTCCACGCTCCACGCCATAAATATATTGCATGTAATTAATTAATCAGCCGAATGTACCGGCGTGTGCCTGGTCGGTCGTTAAGTGCGCCTGCTTAATTGCATCAATCTTAATCGCAAGGCCCGGCAAGCAGCCGTAATTCGACCAAGGATCGCCTCGGGCTCATAGATAATAGAAATTCAATATAGAGCCCCAGCCCCAGCTCCAGCCCCAACGATGAGTGGTGAATGCTTGAATGGCTGCTGTCGACTGATTTCATCTAATTGTTGGGCTGGTCTTTGTTTCGTGCGGCTATTGGACCACTCGAGTTTCATTCAATAGCCAAATTATTTATTGGCCATATAATTCGACTCTAGTTGTCTGGCTTTTGGGCAAGAGTTAGGTTATGTGTTTGACGTTCTTTTCTTATTTCATCTCGGCAGACTTTTGATCAGCAAACGATGAATGCTCTAATGCGAAATTGCAACAGCTTCGATTGCTATATCTTATGCCGTAATGAAAACGTGCCTGAACTAAGAGTTTACGAAATTAAAATTAAACCGAATTCCCAAGGCATCTTCAAATGAGTTTCATGGCAACACCAACCCGCAAAAACTTTAAGGCATTATAAATTTATACGAGAACTTGTGCTGTCATTATTTAAAACCACGCCATCACCCAGAGAAAGAGAGAGAGAGGGAGAGAGAGAGAGTGAGGGAGAGAGAAGCAGCGACCTATACACGTATGCATAAACACATATCTATATTTATCAAAGCTTTTGTTGTTGGCTAGGGTACAAAGTGTATGCAAAGAAACTTTTAGTTAATTAAAAAAATAAGGAGCCAGAAGCAGAAGCGGGAACAGCGGCAGAGGCAGAAATGGGGCAAAATTGTTGTATAAATTTTGCTCCTTATGCGCGACTAAATGAAAAATCTACCCATGAGTGTTGTTAACCTGATGAAAAGTAGGTAAGACCTTAAGCGAAACAGGCAACGGCGACTGAAAGTGAGAGAGACTTTGCCTACGACTACGACTACGACTACGACTACGATGGCAACTGCGACGCTGGCAGAGGCAGCACAATTGCGATTATTTCCCACGCGGGCACTCAAAACATAAAGAGCAATAAATTAAAAGCTAAGGCCACAGACTACGGCTAAGTGCGACAACTGCCATGACAACGACGACGACAGCGTCGAGGATGAGAATGAGGATGGGGATGGGGATGGGGATGAGATGGTAGACTGCCAGGACATCAGCGACATCAAGGATTCTGATGAAGCAGCTCGCGAGCGTCCTTCAAGACGCTGAAAATCAAATAAGGGAGCACCGAACATTCGCCCCCGGGCAGCCACTTTAGGTGCAAATGAAAAATGTAATTATTTCGTAGATTTGCGTTCACAAAAATAAACACGCGGAAAATGTTACTATTTGACGGCCTCGGGCTCCACTTGAGCGAGTGGGGCGAACGCTGCTGCTGCTGCTGCTGCTGCTGCTGCTGCTGAGAGTCTAATGAGCAAGAGGTAAACGGGAAAAACTTAAAAAGGCAAAAAGGCCCATAAAATGTTAAATAAATAAATAGTGGCTGACAGAGCATTGGCCCAAATGAGAGCAACTTTTGTAGCTAGCGTTTGCAAAATCTCAAAGAAATTAGCGCATACAACTTGCGGGCTTGGCTCAGGTGCACAGGGGGCGTGGCGCCGTCCGGCTGCTGCTGCTGCTGCTGCTGCTGCTCATTAATTAAGAAAGTGGCAAATGAAAAGCCAGCAAAACACGCTTCAAATTAAGGGGCTTCCTAGTGCGACGTCGACGACGACGACGCCAGCGCGAGCGATTCGTTTGCCGTTGACCCGTGGGTGGCAGGCAGTGGGCGGTGGGCGGTGGGTGGTGCTTGGTGGGTGTTGGTTTGACGAAGTGGCAGAGGTCCGTTCGTACTGCGAATAAATCAGGTTTTATTTGCTTTCACTTGTTCTCTGCTCTGATATTATGCTTCCCCTATTTTCATTGGGCTTGAAGGGCGCTTTGTTTGCTGCCGCGTCGCCGCTTGCGGTTTTCCAGCGTTGGGGCCGTTGCATTTTGTTGTTGTTGTTGTTGTTGTTGGCTCAAACAAAAAAGTCGAAAATTAAATTATTAATTTATTGCCCGTTGCTCGAAGCCCCGGCACAGCTCCACTTTCTATGGCCCGGTCTTCCTTTCAGCAAAAAGCAAATAAAAAAAAAGTATATGAACGAAAAAGCAAATAGAGAATGAACCAAAATAACCTGCCCGTTGCTGTGGCGCCACATTCTGTGGCTTTCCTCAGCTCAGCTCGGGGCCCACGGCTTGCTAATTATTCATAAATAAAGCGTACATAGGCCAATGCTGATGGTGCTGGGGAATAGCAGCTCCGACTGGGCACAGCATTCGACGTTTGTTTATTTATTTAATAATTTGCACAAGTGCCGCAAAATGTTCTTTGATTGAAGTTAATGCGCCGGCCAAAAAGCAATTCGACGTCCCCGCCACAAAACCAAACGGCCAATCCGGGCTGTTGGCCTACTTATGTAGGTCCACCGATCGCAGTCGCAATGAAAAAGCAATTAACAGCCTTAAATGCTCATAGATATATCAAATTAATTTTCATGTTTACCAAATAATCAGAGCATACAAACAGACCATTTGCCCAGCTTCTATTTGCTTTGTGTCCCTTTTCGCTTGTGGCTTGCTTTGAAATATCTTGAAATTCCTGTTATCAATGTTTTTCTGAATGCTTTTGTTCTGCCAATGATTAATTACATAAGTAAAATGAAAAGACTGTAAAATGTTTGATAATATTTAACTCTTGCAGCAATCACTAAAGGCAGACTAATTTATCAAATTTAAATTTCATATTTAAGAGTTTAATAAAAATATATATTACTTGGCATTAATATTAACGAAAATATATATATTATTTTAATAATAATAATTAACATAATTTTAAGGTTGTTGTTATTGTTTTTCATAAAACTAATGTCATTAAATTTATTAACATTTATTATTAGAAAATAATTAAAATAATATAAATAATAATATTACACACTCGACGACTAGTCAAGCTGGGAATAATCTCAAGGTAAACGAAAATATATTTATTTAATTTTTTCTGATAATTTCCGCCTTTTAAATATACATATATTTTTAAATAATATTTTCATATATCAGTTCAATATAATTTTAAAATAATTCTTTAATAATACTGTTCATTCAACTTACGATATTTCTCCAAATGGTGTGAATGCATCTTTCAGCTGCTGCGTCTCTATTTCAGCACTCAGATCGCCCACAAAGATGTGAAACTGTTCTGCAATGACAAAAGAGAAGAAAACACAAAGGCAATTACAAAGAGGAACGCTCACAAGCTCAACTAAAACTAATTAAACGCCTGGCAACCAAAACTCATCAGCTCTCAAGCCCGAGGGCGAAGCACTTGACGTACACTTGAGACCCACATGAGAATCGTTGGCAACACTTGCCGCTTGCCGCTTGCCGCTTGCCGGCTACTGAAATCGCAACGTGCAATTGTGGAGGTATTTGGATCTCCACTCGTGGCTGAATTTGGGCTTGACATTATCAAATGCCGCTTGTCGGGCAGCCTGTCCGCTGCCTCACGTCCGGCTTAGTTGCGTTCTCGACTTGTTTGGCAAGCGGCGCTTCCAGCCAGACACTTCAGGGCAGCTGGCGCTCTGGCTACAGCTGGTGGCTGCAGATACTGGTGCATAGAGTCGTATGTCCAACAGGAGCTGTCGCCTCGGCCACAGCAGGTGGAGGACACGAGTGCCGCCGCCCAAGTGTTGTGACGTGTCTTGTATGTATGTATGTATGTATGTATGTGTGTGTGTGTGAGTGGGCGGGTGGGTGTCTCTATGCAGAGAGATGCCAGACGCTTGCAGATGTAACAATTTTCTCTACTATCTCTCAGTTGGCTAACTCATCTCTGCAGTCGTTGTTGTTGCTGGTACTGTTGGTGCTTCCGGTTTTTCGGCCCGTGTCCGTGTCAGTGTCCGTGCCGAAATGACATAGTTTCGTATTACAAGGAAATTGCACTTGAATATGTCAGTCAGCGGCAAAGGCAACTGTATGAATGGCACAGTGGGCGTGGCACTCATTTGCTCTGCGAACATGAGCACTGAAAACAGCGTTGACAAATATGCCAAAAAACGTACTTCCCACCATTTGCACACATCGTGAGTTTACCAGCTCCGGCGCGTCGGCAATGATTCCCTTCCCCATTTCCTCTCCTCTGGCCTCTGGCGTCCTTTTCCTCTTGCCAATGCGCTTGGCCATTTGGTTTATCGTGTCTGCAGCTGGCTTTGGCCACGTTTAAGCTGCGCGTCGTCCCGTAGCTTGGCACGCGCTCCTCCATTTGTCCGGCTAAACGGCAGGAAGTTGTGCTAAGCGTCATTTCCGTTGTTTTGAGTGATTGCAATTGAGATACGGTTTTTGCGGTTTCTTCTTCTTCTTTTTTTTCGTTTTGGGTTTGGATTGAAGCTCTGGCACTTCGCATAAGTGGTTCGAGTTGCACTAAACTGATGTCTGATGTCATGTTCCCGAGTCTGCCATGCTTAACGCTTAATATATATTAAAGAGTAAACAAACATGGATTTTCCTAATGTAGTGAGTGGAATATGCTTAAAATTTAAATTGCATTCTCTACTCCAAGTCACCCACATCAATCGTTGTTCAATTCATCTTTTCGAATCACAGAGTCAAACATTCCTTCTCTGTGTGTGTGCAACTAAATCTGTTTCAACCAACAATTTATGGCCCCGAGTGCAGTTGGGAAACTCGTTACACAGCCCCACAACAACAGGCTCGACCGTAAACAACAGGCCATAAACTTCAAAACGTATTCACACAACAACCTTTTTTCCTTCCGAATCTGGTCAATTGGTCAGCCGAAAACAATTAAATCAGCGCATTTCATTTAACAACAACGCAAAGAGAACAGAGAAAGGATTTGCACATTGGGTCTGCTCTGGCCTGGCCTGGTCTGGTCTGGTATGTTGGCCAATAAAGTTCCAGTAGATAAAATGGCGGTTACTGACCTATGCTCTCGCCTATAATGATGTCGAGATATCTGCAAAGACTTTGTAGGAACAACAATTAATCGCCTGCAATCTGGCCAAAGCATTGCGAACAATTAGGAGGGGCCACATAAAAAAGTCCAGCCAAACTTCAAAACGGGGCATAAAGCTAGACAAAGCCGGGTGAAATGAATTCGCAGCCAAACGCCAGCACACGAAAATGAGCTAACATCAAGCTGAATAAATCGTGGGCGTGGGCGTGGGTGTGGGCGGGGCAGACGGAGGCAAAGACTGAGACTGAGCGGAGACGGAAATGTAATTCAACATAAAAAATATCGTAAATCTTAAATTAGAAATTTCGCACATTAAAAACTTGGAAATTGCATTTAGCTGCTGTTGGCACGGTGTTTGCACGGCCCATTCATGGAGCCATTCATGGAACCCAAATCCCACAACAGAAATGCCCAAAAGTTAAGGCGGCACTGGGGGCGTGGCCGCAGCGGGTCGGCATAAAGTCCATTGGCGCACATTTTTAATGAGTTGGACATAAAAAAGTTTGAGCTTTTTGAAAAGCTGGCGTTGGAATACCAGAGCACAGAGAGAGAGAGAGAGAGAGAGAGAGAGGGAGAGTGAGTGTAAGACACGAGCATTGTCTCAACTCTCAGCTGCCATCAGTCGTGCTGCTGTTGTCCTCGTCTGTTGTTTTATTGCATAATCGTGAGTCAATCAGCGAGCTGGGAACGACGCAGCACGGCAGAGAGCACGACCTTCATCAATGCAAGTCAGCCAATAAATACGTGCAGCTGCCAGTCCTCTGGGAACAGTGAGCTAAGCAACGGGAAGCAAGGGCTTCGCACATACCTATTAAATTACATTTCATTGCAGCTGCTCTTTAATTTGGCCTCTCACATTTTGTCATTTATAATTGAATCGAGAGCCCCGTGTGCAGTGCCTCCGTTTGTGAAACGCCGAATCGAATTGTGATTGTAATTCGCTTTAATTTAGCTGTGCCACTTTACTCGTGGCGCATCAATTAGAAATTCGTTTTGGCCATGTCCCAAATGCACGCAACTGCAATCGTAATCAGATTGCAATTTAAATGCCTGCTGGCCATGTGTGACGTCACAATGGTTCAGCAAATTCATGAAAGAAAATATCAAGAAATGAATATTAATTTTCTTTCGTTAATTTTATATATTACTGTTCCATTAGACAGCTGAGCAGACGTCAGTTCGAAAACCTTCGCTCCCCTGACAGTAATTAATCTACTCCAAATCACATTAATATTAGGTTTTTTTTTTTTAAACTTTAAATGCAAATAAAACAAATAAAATTAATTGAATAAAAAAGTTAAAATGATAAATTATTGATGGAAAAGTTACTTTTTCAGAGAGGTATATAAATAAAAAAAAAAAAAAAAAACATTTTACGTTACATTAATATTAGGTTTAATTTTAAGTTAGAATATAATCTAAGCATGTAAATATTTCTCAAGGAGGAGAATGGTATGAAAAAGATGTTCTGGTGTTTCATAATAAAATACTTAGAAAGAAAATTAAAAATTAATAAATAAATAAAATAAAATAATAATAATTAATGAAATATAATAATAATAAATATAGACATTTTTAATAGATTTTTTTTCGGCTCTGCAAATTTTCCCCATTTCACTAACTACGAGCACATATTACAAAAATGGAAATGTATTAAAAATTAAGCACATAGAAGAAAATATATTAGAAGACACAAGAATTTACTTACTTTATATTTAATTAAAAATATATATATCTATCGGATCTATCTGAATCTATTAATAGTTATTATTGCTTTCGACTAACGATGGCATTATCATAATTATTTTCAACTGTCTTTAGTTTTCTTGCACCCATTGCTATTTGCCAGCTACAAGATGTAGATAATGCTTGCAGCTAATGCATAATAAGTTTGGCTGCAGCTGCTTTCATAATGACCCAAAAAAAAGGGACAGAGTTCGTCTGTCAACTGAATGGTAGGGCTACAGGCAGCGCGTTTAGTATGCACACATTTACAGCAAGTGTTTACCTTCATTTGCGTGCAGTCAGTATGGAGTGAACTCAAGTGAAGCTTGTGGTAATGGAATGTTGTGGCAGCCAGCATAGCTTGCTCGATGCACCGCTCGCTATGTACTGTGACGGGGCATACATTTTGGCATATGTCCAATGCGTGAACTGAAACCGGACTGACTACAAATGTGGTTGAAATGTACGCGAAAAGCGGCAAACCGCAAAAGTAGCTGAACAAACACAAATGTGCCACGCCAAATCGTTGGCAACTAACATAAAAAAAGCCCAGACACATATATATACAAGGGAGGCAATAGGTGATGGATATATGCATATGTAGGTGTGTGTGTGTGTTGGGTTGTCCACAATATCTATGTATTGGTATGAGTGGAGCAACAAATGCAAACACAAATACAAATATAAACACAGATGCTAACTAACCACAGCAATTGTTTGAGTGTGTACGTGTGTGTGGCACTCACAGTATACAGATATACAACACACACACACACACACACACACACACACACACACACACACACACACACACACACACACACACACACACACGTAAAGCTGGATTACAACGTTGGCGAATTTTGATGTATTTTTAACGGAAATAATGTTACACTCGCACTTGTACCTCTTTAGTGCAACACCCGCAAGACACACCGTACCAAAAACAACAATAACAACAACAACAATAGCAATAACAGCTACAATAAATACGGCGAGCATCAGCGTCCATTGTTGTTTCGAGTGCCTCATGCATGGCTCAAACTATATTCACTGCATCATACAAAACAACAATGGCACTGATAAAAAGGATAAAAGCGTAAGTGGGCAGAAGTCCTGACTCGAATTGCTGTACATTTTTCATATGAACACTCGACTGTAAAATGCATTGCCTCTTGAATTAAATCAACAACAACTCAAACCGAAACACACTCCATGCACAATAACAAGCAGAATATTGCGGAAGTGCTCCGAAAATATATTCAGCATTGAGGCACTACGCAGCCACAGCCAGAGCTCTGACCATTGCTATCGATGTGGCCTTAAGATACGATTTATCCCATTCAGCTTTCAGCATGCAACCATCCAGTGTCTGCCATGCAACAGGCTTACCATTGTGGTAAATACTCCTGAGCATTGAATAGCAGGCACAAGGATGCGAAATTAGGCTTGCCCACCTCACATCATGCTCAGTGTTGCTCCTCATTTTTGAATAGAACAAGATATTTAACCTGGAGCTGCACAGCTCTTCAACAACTAAGCTGATTATGATATTTATTCACAGCTTCTTTGGCTCCAATCTTTATGAAATGTGAGCTCTCTCTCTCTTTCTCTCCCTCTCTCTCTCTCTCTCTCTCTCTCTCACTGTCTCGACCATTATGATTTTGGCCACATAAAACCAACAATTCATTCAACTGAAATTTATAAAAAGATTTTGTGTACAAGATTAAAGAACGCGCCAGGCTGGCAATAAATTCATTTTATTGATAACGAAATGACTTTCTTGGGCATCGCCTGACTTAAAATTTATGTAATGTTAATAAAGCCTTCATATGAAAAAAATTTTTCTTTTTATCGACTGGAAATTTTAAATATTTTGTATCTTCATAAATAGTGAAAATTACGCAACTTTATCTATTTCTTTGCCTTTTAATTTAGCTTAAAATATGAAAGTTGGAAAAATGTGCACAGAAACTAGTAAAGCTAAAGAAGAAGAATTATTTTTTTAAATAAAAATTTACGTACGACTTTTGCCAAAATAATCCGAGAACAAAAATTTTTCTTTTTATTCAATATCAATAATTCTTTACTATTTTAAGTAGAATTAATTTCGATTTTCTGCTTAAATGTGAATATATATTTCCACCTATGAAGCATTTAACTTTCTGTCTCAATTTCGTTATAAATTTCATTTATTTACTTTTTGTTCAATTATTTCTTTACTTCCTGGGACTAGGCTTCACTCTAACTATGTGCAGCATAAAAAGTAATTTGTGGACTTCAACAAGTGTTTACGACTTAAAGATCAATTTGATGCAGTTATATTTTTGGAAATATTATACGCAATTGATCATAGCGCAAGCAACAATCCCAGCTGGAATTCTTTAACGTACAGTTACTAATAAATTGAGGTTCTTATTTCAAAGGACAAACTATGTTGGCGAAAACAATTTAAAAATAAAATAGGAAATGTGATCACATTACATATTTAATATTTTTTTAAATTGCAAAAAAAGAGTTATCTTTTTATTGAATAAAACTTTTTTCCCCACGCTTCCTAAGGTTTTTTGTGCCACAATTAAAAAAAAAAAAAATCATAATTAATATTTAATATTTATATAATATTAATATTTATATAATCATAATCATATATTTATATAGACTTTTAGTTACATAAGTACATATTTACATACATATACATATAAATATATTTAGATAGAAACAACGGTAAATGCCCTTAATTTGATGACTCCATCAACGTGTATTGCAAATACCCATAACGTTAAAAGCATGCGGAATGTTGTTAGAGATCTAAAAAGTAAAAGCATTGCGAGCTGCAGCTGCCAAAGGCTTAATGCTCGCTAAGTTCGCGACCTCAAAGCGCATTATATGCTGTAAAATGTTTTACTTTCCCTTTCACACATACGCGTATGCGTAAAAAAAAAAATATAAAAAATCTAATAAGCTTTTGTGCAATTGCGAGCAGTTGCGGTCTTTTCTCGCCAACCAGCTGAAAGCTAATTCCAACACACGGCACAAAAGGTGGCACAAATAGACGAGATATTCCCATTGTGTGTTTGTGAGTGTGAAGGGCATATGCAAACGTCGAATGGTGTGCAGAACACAATGCAATAAAAACAACAACAACAACAACAACAAAAACAGTAACAGCAACAATAAAATCAAAAGGATTTCAGCAGCCGCAAATGCACACGGCGTATAACATTTAGCCTGCGGTATGAATGGCTGTCAGGGTGCTGCAAGGACACGGCTGCCTTGTAGGTGTGGCTGCAGACATGGACTGTGGACTGTGGGCTGTGGGCTGTGGGCTGTGATGTGCGCGGTGCATTAACACACGGGCCAATAAGTATGCAATGCGCTGTGACATTTTTAACGCCGTCAACAAAGGCAATGTGAACCGGCTAACCAAAGCACCGCCCACACATAACAGCGTTTGGTCTGATGCTGACGCCGTCTGTTGCGCAGGAAATCACGATTACAACGAGTCAAAGCACCTCACACACACACACATATACGAGCAGTAGATAGAGCTGTGAGCTGCAGCAACTCCAGGAGGACGTCATGTGTCTTTGCGCGTAAACGCGTCGTTATTTGCATGGTGACAAAATTAGATTTAAATATGGCACACCCGCCGGCCTTCCGCCGTCATGCTGTCGGAGCTGCTAGCGAAATGTCAGCGCATGTCCTGCTGATCAAAATGAGCTGACGTCGCGGGTGCTGACATTAGCTCACACATGCATGTATATCGTGTGGCTGTTGCAGCTGCTTTCAGTTTATTTATTTATTACTTTTTTTTCACCACATTTACGTTGCTTTTAATTGGCGCTAGGTTGTTCTGCATGCCACCTCGATGGGATGCGATTGTTGGACGCGAGCATAGAAATTGTTTTTTAACACTCACTGAGCACGGAGCGTTTATTGAAATCGAAAACAACACTAAATGTAATTGGAAAAACTCGTTGAATCCTCGCGTGGATTTAGGTGGATTTCAGCTAGCACCCGCTCCCTCTCACTCCCTCTCACTCGCTTTCTTTTCTATCGCAACGGAATCAATTCGATTTCATATTTACGTTTATGTGAAAAGTTTTTCAATGTAACAAGACGCATCTCAAAATCAACGAGCTCAGCATAATGGAATGAATCTAGCGAAACTCATTCAATATTGATTCTAAATTGAGAAGAGCAGGGCACGAAATATGAGTTGGCTAAGAGAAGGAGATATATAGTTTTCATTACACACGCTTTGCACAAATGAAAAGTGTTCACTAAATATCAGAACTCGGAAAAATAAAATGAACTCACATTCACAGCCACTTACGCATTTTGTATATGCATTTTTTCTGTATTCACCCATTGTACTCGGCAGCAGGGCTTCGGCTGTCCTCATCATTATGAAACGTAAAACGAAAGCGATTTACAGTAATGCCAACACTTTGCCACCCAGGCATTTGCTTGGCCCAATCCCACACCCCGCCGGCACAGCCGCCCGCCATTCGCTCCACGACATTGTTGTTAAATGAAGAAAGTATTTTTCAAATGCGAATTTCCGTTATGCGCATCGCGTTGAGCATGAAGACATTTTTGACTATTGTCTGCCGCACAGCAATACGAAGAGCAGAGAGCTCGAAAAACACCAACAGCTACAGCAACAAAGTCTTTGCGAAACTATTGCCAATGACAACGACAACGACAACGACAACGACAACGACAACGACAGCGACAAGGACAACAACGACGACGACGACAGCGATGAGGAAGACGTTGATGATGGCAAGCGCTTCCGCTTTTGTTGCTGCTGTTGCTGTTGTTGTTGCTGTTGTTGTTAGCGTCCTCGTTGTCGGTGCTCTGTGTGCACGACACACAAAACATTGAATGACATTATCCTTTATTGCTTATCCCATGCTTTGCGCTCTTTACGCTCCACGCTGCATGCTCCATGCTCCATGCTCCATGCTTGGTGCTTGGTGCTTGGTCTTGGGTTTCGCCGACAGCTGCGCTCGGCACATTGGCACGCAAATGGCAGAAGCAGGACATGAACTCAGTGCTTCTGGTCTAGCGGCGAAAGTCAAAAGGGCAACGTGGCGTATGCGTTATATTAACTATGACACTGCTCGAGCTTGAGCTAGAGAATCGAATGCATTGTCCCAGTGGCGCAGTGTGGGGTGGGCGGGTGTAGCGCGGCCAGCCGCATTGTGTCCGCCAGGACAAACTTTTTCATTTCCCCGCGGAAAAATTTTCAAAAATTTCATTTCACAATGTCTAAAGAAAAACTTTGCGCCAAAGACATAGAAACTAGTTAGAACTGATTGCGGAGGGGACGAGGTCAACAAAGCTGAAAGTCGTGTCGTTCGTTTGGCTAGTTGGCTCTTCTCTCTCTCTCTCTCGCTCTCTTACACACTCGAAACTCACACACACACACAGACACTGAATAAGACAGAGGCAAACGCATTTCAGCGAAATAAAGTATTCAAATAAAATATGCTAAAATCTTTGAAGTACTTCAAATAGCAAAAAGTGCAAAAGAAACAAACTGAAACGAAAAGCGAAAATAAAATAAAAATTGAAAATGGAAATGGAAATGGCACACAGTCGAAAAGTTTTGCGTTCGGTTAAGTTCGACTTGGAGTAAAATGGCAAACGCGCATAAAGAAATGGCTAGAACGGCTGAGGAAAGCAAAAAATAGAGTCCACAGAATAAAAAGAAGAGCAGAGCAAAAGCAAAAAGAAAAAGAAAAAGAAAAGCAAAAGCGAACCAAAAAGTAAATATCGTTTATGTTGTCATAACGCGCTATGCCCAGCAGCCACAGCTGCTTCGTCGACTCTAGTTCCTTATCATTTGAATTTCTCGACGTGTTTGTCGAGCTGCCGCTGCTGAAGCGATAAAGATGCGATAAAGTGAGAACAAGTTTCCGAGATGAGTGAGGCAAAGTTTTGACCGAATTTGGCAGTTTACGAGTCACTCCCGCCCGACTCTTGACGGACGTTTGCTCGCCAAGCGAAATTGCCAATTTGTGTAAATTATTAGTTCAAGTGGTCCAGCAACGAGAACTAAATCGGATATCGCATTGTCAGTGTGCGGGCGGCTCAAGCGGAATGTTGAAGGCGCTTTGAGAAGGCTTTAAAAACTTTTTTGTGCGAAATGTCCAATTTAATATAAATTATTTAATTTGATTATTCGCAACGTGACGCATACATATGTGTGAGTGGGCTTGCCACGCCCACTTTTAGCATACTTAATTAAGCAGAAATATTGCAGCAAAGTTTCCATTGCGCAAAAGTTGAAGCTGAAGCAGCCAACAGAAATAACATATAGCAATTGTATTAAAAATTCATATTTGCCTAAATTTGTTTTCACAAGCTGAGAGAGCGAGACAGAGACAGAGTGAGAGAGAGAGAAAGAGAGAGAGAGGGAAAGGCGTGTAGAGCTTGGTCCCACATACATATGTAAAATGCACAGCTGTTAGGTTTAATTTAACTGCAAATAATATATAAGCTATTCCATCTACGTTACGTTATGCATGATGTGTATGTGTGTAGGAGTTTTGTGTGTGTATTTGTCTTGTGTGCTATTGTTAGCTTTTCGCTGCTGGGAAACTCAAACACGCAACACTCATGTGTTGGCCCAGAAAATTGCTAACCAAATTTTTGGCTTGCTCGCCGGGCGACAAAATTCATGCATGTTAAATTGTAAATATATATTTAGATATATACAAGCATTTAACATATGACAGCAGCAGCAGCAGCAGCCGCAGCAGCATCAGCGCAAAAAAATATTGCCACGCCCACGCACACAAATACACTCGCGCCTCTGCATTGCAGCCAACTTTTAGGCGCAAATTGCGCGCTGATTATGACACATGCAGCTCATGCTCATGCATGTGTGTGCGTGTGTGTGTGTGAAGGGTGAAGTGCAAATGACGACTATATATTTGCATTACGCCGCTAGCTGCTTAGCCAAAATTACAAGCCTGCCTGACAGCCGCTGCTATTTTAATTATTATTGTTATCGCTTCGTTTGCTGTTGCTGTCAGTGGCTATTGCTGTCACTGCTTTGGCGTTTGTTTGCAAAGTGAAAAGTGCAGTTTTCCACGGTTATTTAATGGAAGAAAAATAAGCTTAAAAACAAAGTGGAATATAGAAAACCAGGAAGAGATTTAAGATTTAGAAGATTACAAGAGTAGGGATAATGCTCTAGTGCTAGATTTAGCATTTTCGGAATGCCAATCATCTATTAACGAAACTAAAGCGACTAAGTGAATATTAAATACTTAATGATCTTCAAATGCGCTTATTATAGTGCTCTAATACACAATCTGATACGCTTTGTAGCTCTGCCGTACGACTGCGTACTCCAAGCACAATTATAGCATTCATACATTCATTTCATTTCATTTCATTCATTTCATTTCATTTCATTTCATTCATTTCATTTTGTATGGATGAGTTGAAAAAGAAAACTTAAATATTTTGTATTGCTTAAACATTAATCATTAGAAAAAAACTAAAGAATATAAATAATTTAAGTCGGGACGTAATTAGTGGACGACACTGTAGTAAAACACATTTGACAATTGGTGAATGCGCTTTGCTCCGTTATTTGCCAGTTGGTCAGCGTAGTTCGATGCAGTTGTGTAGAAATGTTGCGAAAGGTTCTAAGTGGCGTACGTGACCAAATAATGTTTGAAGGAGGCTTGCAGAAAGAGTCACACAGGAGATAATTGTAGTGCGTGCAATCTTGACTCACTGCGAGAGAAAGAGATCGCTGTATGTTCTATTGCAACACAATGTGTGTGAGCGAAGTGGTGGTATTAATGCTGAAGGCAAAAATATTTGGACAGAGAAAGTGAACGATGCACTCGAGATTATTCGCCTTGGGCAATAACAAAATAACAATGTCTGCCTGCCAAACGAGTAATATTAACATCAACCATGACATAAATGTAAATATAAATATATGTCGTGGCGTTAAGGATATTACTCTCGCCTTCCATTACAGATTTGCTTAATAACGAGTTTTCAGAGTCGCACACATCTATCACTAAACGTCTTTCTTATTCAACAGTCTCTGATTAAGTCCCTTTTTCAACTCTCCTGTCAAACTGCCTCTTGGTTGCATATTCTCGTTCATCAATATCATAGCAACTAGGTGCCCTCTCGCTCTCACTCAGCGACATCTGAGACCACGTGCAGTCAAAGCTATAGTTAACTCTTTCCTAATGAGTTTCTCTTGAATACTACTGCAACTCTCAATCACAACATAATAACTAACACAACGTCAGATCACACCGATATGACATATATATAGTAATATATCCTTAAGCACCCACCAACACTTAAACCGAAATGCCACGACCCCTTCATCATTTAACATAAACAAGTCACCCTAGCAACTACTCATAAACAAATCGCTCCAGCGTCCACTTAGAAACAAATCGCCTCTTCGGCTACTCATATAACATAAACAAGTCGCACTCCAACGCATTAAGCCCTTCTCGTGGGAACTGCATATTCAGCATATTCAAGAGTGACCAATCAGGAGCGATCAGGCCACTCACTCAACTAAGATCACGCCACTTTAGATATACAATTCTAGCTATATAAGACACACAAATTTCCAATCAATAGTTCAGTTTCAATTCAGACCTAAGACCAATCTTACATCGCGTACGAATCACAAATTGTACTCCGTTATCAGTTATAAAGAAATAAAGATTTTTTTTTTTAATATAACTATAACGTCGGTCTTATTATTATATATATTTATACTTTCTTCTGAATACCTACTACTTTAAGAATGAGTATGTAGATAAAATAAATTCGATCTGTGCATTTTTTTCGGCTGTTTATTAAACCAAGTGACGGCGCTACAGCAGCTGCTCAAAAGGATGCCTTTCCTTGCCTCGCCTCTCTCTCACCTAATTAAATTTATTAATAAATGATAAATATATACAGCTATTTAATGACTCGAATTTTATTGGTATTTTCAAATGGTTTTGGTTGCTGGCTGCACAGGCGTCACAAAGGCAAACAGCAGTGCCAGCATGGAGCTCTTTTATGTTCCTGGTGTTATATTAAAATTATTTGACATGGTCCACACATTAGGCATTTAGTTGTGCATTCAAATGTAAAGAGAAAACCAAACAGAAGGAAGGCCCTCATTGACGCAGCGCACTCTGTTTGTATTGGCATTTTGTGCATTGATTGTTGACATCATAAATATTTCTTTCGCGCTCTGCGTGCGCTCTGGAGTGGACTTTTTGTCAGCTGGCCTGTTGGCCGTGCTGCTGCTGTCTTTATGTGCACTCATCATATCAACATTGACTCTCTAAAAGGGCGCGTTGATTTGACCTGCACTGTGCATACAGACTGTCGCTGCAATAACGTTCAATTTGTTTGCACGAAACGAAAGCAAAATACACACAGACAGACAGACAGACAGACAGAGCACATATGAAGCAAGGCAAATGCAAATTGACTTTTGGCCAGCAGGCGACTGCTGAATGATGATGAGAGCAAGACTGTGCTAACTACATAACTTTAACTACTAAAAGTAGCTCTGGTCAATTAGTGCCGTGCAACGGGTCGTATACGCAATATTCACATCTATTCAGCTTAGTCAATTTCTCTCCCTCTCTCTCTCTCTCTCTTTGCTTGTCTTTATTGGCCTCTTCATGTGTATTGCCCCTTGAACTTTTGCAGTGCACACACAGTGAATGGAGCCAAGGCAAGCCACATTTATTGATGTCTCAATTTCCTCTTGGCAAATCACCTATTAGGAATCGACAGGCAGCTTCTTGCTGTTCACTGATGTTGTTGTTGTTGTCGTATTTGTAGCAACTGCTGGTTCTGATGGCTTTGTTGGCTCTTACAACTGCTGCTGCAATTCGTACAAATTTGGCTGGCAAATAAAGCGCCTGGTAAGAGCTGCAAAGTAAAAATTACCCTTCACTCGGTAATGGCTAACAATTTGTTTGGCTGCCGCCGTAGCCATTTTCGAATTGCAAAACTGCAAGAAACGTGTGTATGCTAAGAGTTCTTCTTTTTTCTGTGGCGCTGCATCAGATTTGAAGCCTCATTTGAGCTCAGTTAGTTGAGCTCTCTCGCTGATAGCTGATAGCTGTTTAAGCATGGTATTATGTCAGGTGTGGGCGGAGCAGGCAATAAGCCACAAATTTCAATCAAACGTGCTAGCCAAAAGTTGCCACACAAGTTTCAAGCCAGGTAAACTCCCCTCGGTGCGCTGCGTGCCGTTAACAAACTTTTGCATTAAGACATTAGCGCAAAGTTTTTTCCTGTTGCTACTTTTCCTTCTGCCTCTTACGGCTGCAGCTGCAACAATTTCTCAACAACTAATTTCTTATTTGTTTGACTCTAGCGCAGCAACAACAAAATATAATATTACCCACACACACACAGAGAGAGAGAGAGAGAGAGAGAGAGGGAGGCTGAGTGGCTCGCTGGTCAGCAAATGGGATTTTCCATTTTCATTTCATTGCCAGCGGTTTTTATAGCTGCCAGCGTGTTGCACATGAAAAGTTTTTGGCATTTTCCATTCATTGTGATTCGTCGTAGCTTCTTCCTTTGCTGCTGCTGCTGCTGCTGCTGCTGCTCTCAAATGAACTCTTTACCAATGTGCGATCCAAGTGACCGATTCCTTGGCCCATTTCTACTTAGTAGAATCCAACCCTCAATAATGCACAGCACCGTATTTTGCCATTATACGGACATTAACTGCCACCGACGAGCGCTATAACCTTGACATTTTCAAACAGGTTATAAAACACTTGCGCCATCCTGGCCATGCCCATCCCTGCGCGCTGCCCCTTTTGGATACGCGTTAATGGCGGACAGCCGGTGCCATCTGAGCTGCACTGCCCATCAGGGGTGGGCTGCTGCAGATTGCTGTGTGGTGGCTCGTGTTATGGTTATGGTCATGCAGTGGGGCTATCTGGGGCTAGCTGGCTGCCAGCCATGCAACAGCGCTACGCAATTTCCGTTTCCGGTTGCTGCTTGTCGCAGCGCAGACAACGACCGAGGCGAAGCGATCCAAAAATAGCGCATTCGTGCCTTTGCCTCTGTCTCTACCATTGCCTCTGCCTCTGCCTCTGCCTCTGCCTCTGGCTCTGGCTCTGGCTCTATCAGCTTGCCATTTGGCGCGCAAACAAACCGTTAACACTTTGCTGTGTATCCCGACTCTGGCTCTTAGCTCTGCTCTCCCTTACCCTTCTACCACTTTGTTCAACTGCAACTGCAACTTTGTGGCACTTGTTATGTTGTTGCTGCCATTTCGTTGTATATATATATATATTTCTTTTTTATATTTTTTTTTTTCTGCGGCTGCTGCTGGCTTTGACGCGACTGCAGGTAGTAAATTTCCATTAAATGTGCATTTTTGTACAAGTTTTTGAATTAAACTTTTTGACTTGGCCATAGCTCAGCTGCTTTGGGCTGTTGGCTGTTGGCTGCTGGCTGCTGGCGTCGCTTGCATCCTGCGCTGCTGTTTGCCATTTACCGCTGCCGCTTTGGCTTCTAATTTTGCAATCTTGTCCAATAACTTAAGAGCGAGACGGCAACAGAGATCGAGCGAGACAGAGAGGAAGAGCGAGAAAAGTTAGTCTGTGCTCAAAATGAAAGCAAGTTCATTTCTGAAAGCATCATTATTTTGCCAGTTGCAGAATTTTCTTTATACCAGCAGATTTAATCAGTTCCTCTTGCTACCTCCCTCCCTCTCCCACTCACACTCTGTCTCTCTCGAGTCCCCTGTGGCACATAAATTGTGTCACTTTTTTCTAATCTATGCAGCAAATTTGTTAAGCTTTTGCTTTCAGTTGCAGCCAAGCGACATTATTTTACCAAATGTTATAATTTCACACACCCAACCCGCTGGCAGCGCCTGTCTCTGGCATAGAGTCATAAAAGCCGAGTCCTAGCCGAGTCCGGGTCAGCTTAGTGGGTCGCTTGACCAGGCTCAGCTATGCAAATACATACACATACACATGCATATACGTGTACAGTATGTATTTATAACATATATATATAGAGCTGCTGCTATTATTTTTAGAATATGACCGAAACATGCAAAGATTTCTGCTTCTTCTCGGCTGCCGACAGCTGCACAATGCAATGCAGCGCCGCACAGTTTGACATTGAAAAATGTGAAAATTATGCAGCAAACATTAAAGAAACTATGTAAATTGGATGCTGCTGTGGCTTCCATTGTTTAATGGGCTTGAGAGCGCACGGACAGCCCAGACAGACTGGCTGACTGGCTGACTGTCTGACTGGCTGAATGGCTGAATGGCTGGGGCCATTCAATTTTATTCGGCCAACAAGTTTGGGCCACGTCTAATGGTTTTAATTAAGCGACTCGTCGCGAGCATTGCATGTCATGCATGAAATTCATTAGGTTTTCCCCAGTCTGTTTAGTGTCAACCCGCCCGCACTCCGGCAGCAGCAGCAGCAGCTGCCCTCTGCCGTGCCCTATTTGATTTACTTATATATATACTTGCTGGCATTTTCTTAAGCAAAACATTGCTGGCAACTAAAACCAAACTTGACATAGTTCTGGCCAAAAATTGCAGCTACAAACTTACTTAATTTCTGCCAACTGCACTTACCCAGCGCGCCAAGTGTCGTCCTGTTGGGCTGGCCCCCATAAGGGGGCGTGGCACACATGTCGCACTTATTTGCATAGTTAGTCAAGTTTTGCCTGGGCCACGTCGCGCCGCAGCTCTGGGCGCAGAGTATGTGAAGAGCCACTCAGTATGACACTATTTCTACAGGCAAATAAATACTTTGGCCTAAAAAACTGAGTACGACAGAAAGTTTTGTGCCTAGATTGAAGGAAGCGTCAGTTATTTATCTTTGACACTTGCTAATTTTTCATCGTCTTCACATCCAACTGATGAGCATATATTTTTTGTGCTTCGCTGTCAACTTGCTAAGTTGTTTGGCAACCAAACACGGAAAGAGCTAAAAGCACTTGCTATATTTACTTTTAATTCATTTATATTTATATCAAGGAAGAAAATTGAATATTTATAATAATTGAATCATTATTGATTAATTTTTTGTTAGATAAATATATATTATTTATATAATTATTTGTCAATTGGCTGACTTTAATCGTCAGTTAATTAATCCTCATTTTCAATAAAAATAAATAATATATAAATTATAAACAAATATATTTTTTTAAGAATTTGTATTTTTATGAATATTAAATATGCAGAAATATATTTATTATGTTATTATAATATATATTGTATTATTATTATAAATATATATTACATATAAATTTCTTTTTATAAGGTTTTTTATGTACTGCAAATATTTAAATAACAAATGCCTTAATGCATCATTTATTTACAATTTTGTACAATTAAATATTTATTTTGATCTATTTTTAATATAAATATATAAATGTATATCTTTTTACATTTTACTGCATTTAATTAGAATTTACTTTTCCTGCTAATATTATCTTCTGTTGATTGCGCTGGTTTATTATTACTATTTTTCTTGTAATAAATTATCCAATAATATAATTGGATTTTCTCTCTACTTCGGTTGCATAATCTTTTGCAGTACATTAAGTAAGTCACGTTGCTCTAACCGAGCATTTGGTAAACTAGTCTTGTTTAATATTTCGATTAATTTTCAATTCATGGCCTCCTGTGCTGATTCATTAGCTCAATTTATTTCGTTGGCTGCACACAGCTTGTCGGCAGCGTGTCTGCCACTTATTTGCCGCATATGAATTGTACATGGATGAAATGGTGTTGAAATCTGTGCTGGGCCCTAATGATTGTTCATGTCAACAATTTGCAAAACTAAATGAACACATTTTGCAATCATAAATTATGCAAGCGCTTCGAGTGAGTTCACAGCCAGCAGGAGAGCAGCTTAAACTAGCTGCCAGCTGGACCAGCAGCAGCAAGTTAAGCATTCCCTTCACATGTGTGTGTGTTGAGGGATGCCAGGCAGGCAGGCAGACAGGCAGGCAGGCAGACAGGCAGGCAGGAATACAGGTGTCAGGCGGCAACTGCGGCTTGTTAGCTAAACTGCCAACGCAACTATTACGGTGAGAGCAGCTCATAAAGCAGAAAACAGCAGCGACGGCAGCACAGCGTCGACATCTGCATGAGGTGTGTGCCGCGGTTGAGGAGGTGGGGGCGTGACTTGGCATTCTACTGACAACATGTGTTTTGAGGTGAAGCTTATAAATAAATTATTGATAAGCATCTGGCATGAAGAGAGAGCGTCAAAAGTTCTATGTTAAAATAAGCACGAAATAACAAGCTTTCCAGCAGACAGTTCCGCATGGGGCCAACACAGTGGGTAAAAGTTGTGCTAGCCGCAATGAACGTTGCGGGAGTTGTTGGTCGTGTTAATTTGTTGTTGTTGTTTGGCTTTTGCATTCTTCAAATGCTTAGAAATTACGTGCAAAACTAAAAATGCGAATTGCACAGCAGTCAATTTAGAGCAACAGCAACTGGCACAAAGTTGTTGCGAGCGTGTTGATTAATTTTCACGCGATGTCTTCCCCTGCTGCCACTATAGATGTATGTATGTACTCTTCCGGCATGGCTGCTGTCTGTGCACAAGTGTGCCAGCGAATGTTGGAGCGGCTTTTAGGCAGCCATGCACTAAAGCGTCAATACGAAATGAAAATGTCGGGCGAGCGCGCGCGCGCGCTGTTGCAATTAAAATGTTAACCCTCTAATGCTGTTTTCTAAACTATTGGAGGAAAATAATTGGAACAATTTTTTTTTAAGTAAATTTAGGCTTCTAAACTCAAAAATGAACTCAGAAAAAATATAGAAGTTTTTGTTTAGCCGTCAGGTGCAAAAAAGGTAATAAGTGTCTCAAGACACTCTTGGGCATCTAAGAGTAAAAAAAACGTATTTAATAGAAATGTTAATTTTTATTATTCATATGATATGTTTTAAAACAATTTTTTGTTGATGTGCAGCATAGATGTAAATTACATTTTTCACAAATGCATTGCGTTTGTGATGATTTACAGAGCTTGCACCGTCTCTTATTGTCCCGATCCAACCAATTTGGGAAGTGGTTGACTTGGTCAAAACGTAATTCCGCTATTGGGTGTAAAGTTTTTTTTCCAAGTTTAAGCTCAAGCTGTGATGGTCGGGCCCGTGGGGATTGTGAAAAAGGTGACCGATCTGTTCGCAAAGATGGTGACTGCATCTGGTCTTGTAGAGATACGGTACTGACTGGACGACCTGCGTGGGCTTTATTTCTAAAAGCCACCAATCCTTCAGCGATTGACTCGCGAAAATCGGGAAGTTCCATCAATTTGTCACTGATTGCGTTTTGTTTTTGAATTCGCCTATAAAGAATATAAGCATTTGTTGCTGCCATATCAATACAATGATAAAAAATTCGAGTAGCAGCATCTTTGGTTTTAGCTTTGATGTGATAACGGCCCATGGTAAAAAAAGTTGCTTGCAGCCCCAAAAGTGTCTCAAGACACTTATCACTGTTTTTAAGCTACAACGCACATTTTTTATTTATTTTTATTTTTGTAAACTAGTTTTCATTGTAAATAAACATACCTTCCAATAAAAAATTATTTTAAATGGATTGCTTTCACAGATTTTGTAAAATAATTGTTGCACAACAGCACATGCAGCAGATCAATTTACACGCGCGAAAAAACATATGTTTTGTGTTTATGAAAATAAAAAGTACCGTTTAAAGCACTGGAGAGCTTTTAAAGCTTTTTTCTCAGTAAATTTGAATGTTTTATTAACGATCAAGCAATATTTGAAAGACAAAAAAGCTCCCATTTTTTTTTTAAATTTAAAAATAAAATAAGTGTCTCAAGACACTTATGAGCGTTAGAGGGTTAAGACAAATTAAAAATGCCAGCTGCATATGTGGAACCAATAGCGCATTATGTGAAAAGCTTTGCACTTGGCTGCTGATTGCAGTGCCTTGCTGCAGTTGCTGTTGCTGTTGCCCATCTCTCTGAAATGAGTCGCCTGCCCAACTTGTGTCCTCAATTTGACATTTGTGCCGGCGCAGTCAGGCGGGAAGGCAGCCAAACAGGCAGAGCGAGGCGTTGTTCTGGCCCTGACAATTGTGCAAGCGTGTGTGTGTGTGTGTGTGTGTGTGTGCCTGTCTTTGTTACAGGCGACTGCCTGGCGTCGTAGCTAACATCGACAAACATCGCGCATACGCCGCATTGGCCAAGCAAAAAGTTTCATAGAGCCACGCTCTCAAACTTTTAATTAATTTATTTCTGCTCAACATGCGTCTCTCTCTCTCTGTCTCTCTCTCTCTCTGTCTCTCTTACTTGCTCTGTCCTCTTTTCTCGCTGGCAACTCAATAAATATTTTCGCTGTGGTCATAAATGATTTATTTGTTATATATGCGTACATCTCACCGCACCGCACCGCACCGCACCGCATCGACATCGTCCAGCCTGCGGCGCAGTGAGTCGACCCTGAGTTGTGTTGCAAATTAAAAACGCAGCTCGGCCAAACAACTTAATTTAATGTCAAAGTAAACACGCAGCCCAATGCAACTGTCGTCGTTCTTCTTCTGCACACAAACAGAGCACAGTGCAGAGTGCAATGCATTGCAGTGCAGCAGAGCCACGCCTCCGGGCACACAGCTGCGTTTTTAATTTGTATGCTGTGGTCAGCGACTGTGAGAGAGAGAGAGAGAGAGAGAGAGAGATGCCAGAGCTGCCTGGAGTTGGGCACTTAAACGATTTTCGGTTAATTATACGCAGTTACATAATGACATTTGCACAGCGCCACGCCTACTTGGGAGGCGGGATTGCGGTGCGATTGACTGAACGAACAGTCGATTCGATCGATTATATTGATGTTGCATGCCTCGCGGTCGCTGCTTCTTACCGCGACATTTGCTGATTACAACACAATTGCCACATTAAGTGTGTGCGACAGAATCGAATCGTTTGTGTTGGAAATCCAAAGTAAATCAAGGCAAGCCACAATATCTGCATAATATCTGAATAATGGGCAGAAATAAAGCTATTGCGAGGTGCGAAGAGATAATCGAGGCGAAAAGTCAATAAATCTGCTGTTCATTAGTTCGATCTGCAAACTATAAAAACCTGATACACTTGAACTTAAATTTATTACTCACTTTTTCATATCATTTATATATATTGCACTTAAAATACGCATTGATTTTGTGAGAGGGTTTTTTGGCTTTGCATGAACAGTGACTAACATGGCTGAGAGTGACGAAAGAATGCAATGAAACGTGTGCAATAATAAAGAAAATTAAGGATAGAGAATATTAAAATCTGAGAACTGAACATGAAAATAATAGCGGTTGAAGAACTACATAAATTCAGTTATTAATTAGCCATACTTTCTATCAAAATCTTAAATATTTATACAGCCTGAAGCCAGTTTAAATTGAATTTCATTAGCCAAGGCATCTACTTAAAGCAGCCACATCTTAGCTCACATTTTGAACCTCACATCACATTGTAGCTGTAGCTATTTGAGAGCCCTGGCAATTGATTGGCCATATGCAGCCACAAAGGCCAAACAAGCAATAATAATTCAAGTTAACAAGAAAACAGAAAAAAAGGGGAAAAAAAACTTTAATAAACCAAACATGGTTGTGGCATAATTTAAAATTATAAATATTTAAATATTAAATGAAAAGTGAATAAAAAACAAGTAAGAAAGCTGTAGTCGAGACTGCTCGACTACGAAATCCCCTGAGCCCTTCTTCGAACGAATAATATTCCAAGAATTATTCGATTCGTTTCTACACGCATGCAAAACCACACGCACACATAGACACTGATCTACATGTGTATGCATGTATGTGTGTATGCATGTGTGTAAGCATTGCAAGCGTCTTGCTGTCTCTCTCTCTGCCTTTGTTGCTGCGCCGCATGGATTTTGATGAGAAAACTTTGATAATTAATAATTCGGTTTCTAGATGGACAATCGTATTGATATCTTTAGATTATGATTATGATATTCATATCTATATGCTAAACCAAACTGCATGTCTCTAGTATTTGAAATGCATTTTTTTTCATATTTGGGGGTGGTGGGGCGAAGTGGGGATCGGAATCCAAAATCTGACAAAAACCGAAATTGTATTAAATTAGTATCTATATATATGCAGAAGATTTGGAGGGTCTAACTCTAAAGATGAATTAGCTAGAATTTTATAACTGGTTCCCGATAAATTCGTTTATCGATAACTTTCCCAATATACAAGTTATCGAATTTCTGAAACAAACTCGTACTGCGCGTGCAATATACGAACCTAACACAAAAAGAATGAACTCTCTAGCTTTTGTATCTTCGGAAATCGACGCGTTCATACATACGGACGGACGGACGGACGGACGGACGGACGGACGGACGGACGGACGGACAGACGGACATGGCTATATCAACTTTTCTCGTCACCCTGATCAAGAATATATATACTTTGTGGGGTCTGCCACGCCTCCTTCTGCCTGTTACATACTTTTAACAAAACCATTATACCCTGATTTCCCATTTTCAATGGGCTCAGGGTATAAAAAAATGCGCTGCGAAAAGGACAAAATAACAAAGGAATATTTTTTATATATTTTTACATAAAAGAACATATTTACAGTTGTGAGTGTGAGTGTGTGTGTGTGTATTAATGTGTGGCTTAATGTCAGTGTATGTGTGTGTGTTATGACCGGGTTCTGCAGCAATTTGTGCCGTGTATTTATGTATTTAAATTCAATTAATAATTAAGGTGTAAATGCATTTCCATGCCGGTTAATTAAATTTGTGCGGCTTTATTAAAGGAAATTAAGTATTTTTTATGCGCTGGCCTTGCCACAACTGGCCGCAGCAACAACCGCTGCATTTACAACAACGACAACAGCAACAGCGGGAGACACAATATCAATATTTGAGCCAGCAGCGCTCACAATGCATCATAATTACAAGTGATCATTATGTCTTCAATGCATATATATTCACAAATTTCAATGGTACACGCAAAGCTGAACCTTTGCAATGAGAGCTCTGCCCTCTTTCGCCTGGGCTATTGTGTGTGTGTGTGTGTGTGTGTATGTGTGTGTGGGGGCTTGACTGAGTCGTATCCATTCACATCTATAAATATTTCATGCGTTGCATTGCAGTCATTATGGCATTCATTAAATATAAAGTGGAGTGCAGGCCAGGCCCAACCGGCACAAATGCAGATAAGCACCAGCGCTCAGTCGAGGGAGACGAGCGTCAACTAAAAACCGTTGCCGTTCATAAATCTCCTATATATATATACATATAGATGCGTGCGTGTGTGTGTGCCGCTCTGTGGTCTGCAAGTGGGGGGACTGGCAGCATGCTCACGGCCATGTTGCCACGCTTGACAGTAGTTATTCATATAAGTAAAGATACACGCACCCACACACACACACACACACACATAGACGACAGTCAGCAATTGCGGGACTTGGGGACAGATGTCATGGTGTTAGTGTATTTCTGATTTGTGGTCTGACAGTTTAACCAAAATGCATGCATGTAAATTTATTTGTGCTCATTTTTGTAGTCCTCTCGCCGTTGCAGCCTTCATTGTTGTTATTGCTGCCGCTGCTGCCGCTGCTGCTGCTGCTGCGCTTACATATGTCAAAATATTAAATTTATGCAGCGGCAAAAACAAAATGAGCGCAAAGACGACTACACAGCCATTACACACAGCGCAGCGAGGGCGCAGCTGAGTGGACAAAACGTTGCAGGCGGACAGATGAGCACAGAATGTCAGCTTTGCTGTCAGCTGGAACACAATGACAACCATGGGCGTCACGATTTTGTCACGCAGTTTGAATAAATATATGTTTTATACACATATATAAATATGAATTTGGATCGAGGCAAATAGAATATATATTAACGAGAGAGCTGAGCGAGAACGATTAATGCAAATATTTGAGAATCCTTAAGTAATAGAATATTAAATTAATTTAAACTCCAACATTTCTAATTTATTACTCAAGTATATAAATTATTTATCTATATAAAATATGAAATATATGATTGTTTATTAAATTATAAACAAATTTTTAAATAGATAATTTTTTTTTTTAAATTTCATATTTTAAATTGCCCTATATTATATTATTATTATATTATATAAATATATTCAATTAGTAAAAAATTTAAATATAAACGACAAACAAAAAAATAAATAAATAAATTAATATATAATTTATAATATTGACGTGAATAAAATATTTAATTATAAGATTTAATTAATTAATTATACTTAATATTACTATTTATTTTATTTATATTATATTTATATGAAATATGTTTATTTAATTATAAAAATGGCTTGAAAATAATTGTAAAATAATTAATATAATTTACTGGTCTACAACTTTTTGATTTGCTTTTATTATATAAATATTTGTATATAAATAATACAAATAATAATTAAATTTAAAAAAATTATTATAAAAAAAAAAAAATTTGCTAGTTAAATAATCTACAATTATTTAACATATCTTAACTTGCTGTTTGTCGAAAAAAAGCTTTCATTAAATGTTTCTACTATTTATTTATTTTTTTCTTTAATTTAAATAAATAATATATAAAATATAAAAAAATAAAATAAAATAAAAATAAAATAAAATAAAATTAAAAAATATAAATAAAATAAATAATATAAAATAATCTACAATTATTTATTAATGTAACACTTAACTGTTGCTGCTTGTTGAATAAAATATTTTAGTATACTGATGTTTTTTTTTTTTGTTTAATTTAAAACGAAATTAATTAATAGCTAAGCTATTGTTATTTCAGTATATTTAAATTAAATGTATTAAAAGCTATGGAATCTTTTGCAAGATATAGATAATATAATATATTTATATAATAGGAATTATGAAAAAAAAGCTCAGCTGTTTCTCTTTATTTGATATGAGCTGGGTTTCCTTTTAAAGTTAAACTCCTCAATTCCTGATTCAATGAAAGTTGCCAACTATTTGCAGTTGCATTTGCAGTTGCAGTTGCACAAACTGCACTTGAACTGTTTGTGCAGCCATCACTGGCCATGCACTCCACTGTGTTGCTCATTTCAATAGTATTTATTCTGCAAGTGTGACATTCATTTTTGCACAGAGCCCACTGGCAAAGGTCAAATGTCAAATGTCGACGGGCACAACTATCAATTGTAGTTGTTGTCGTTGTTAAGCATCGGGTCGACTAGGTTGACCGCTCAGCGTTTTGTGTTGGCGGCTTGGCACTTGTGACACTTGCAACATTTATGGATCGGATCACTGCAATTGCGCTGCCAGCGCCGTCAATTGATGACAGCCCTTGCCATACGCTGAGTAAATGCAATATAATTTGCAGCTTTTATGGCAATTTGCTGAGCTGTCATTCGATAATTTCGTGGAGCAGCTTCGCGTGGCTCAAGGACATTTGGCCAGCTTCTGGCTCAGCTAATGCGGCGCGTCAGCTGTTGCATTCAAATGCATTCCAACACTGTTGCACGCTCACGGGACACAATGTTTGTGGGTTGCGCTTAATCCCTTATATTTGCTTAATTTTCCAGCTCGTTGTTGTCGTTGCCACATTTTTATGAAGCTCATATCTTTTTATGGATACTTATTTTATTAAGCCTTTAAGGCAGCGCGGCAGCCAGCGGCTAAAGCAAACTAAGAACCTTACATTCTACTTTATTTCAACTTATTTACTTGCCAGCCATTGCCTTGGCCTCACGGACAAGAGCTGGATCTCTAGCTGTAGCTGATGCTGATGCTGCAACTGCAGCTGCGGCTTCATAGATTCTATGTAGATGCAGTTATTATTTGAAATTTCATAATACTTTTATAACTTTTTGTGCAACTGTTTCGCCTGCTGGCGCTGCCTTAACGCGGATTTCATTCTTTGGCGGGGCAACCCAACCAAACCAAGCCAAGCCAAGCCAAACCGCCTGGCGACTGCTAACTTCCAACTTCCAACTGCCAACTGCCAACTGCCAAGTGAAAACCTCTGTTCCGGGACCTTCCGAGCACTACCTAGTTATTTACTTTTGCAATTTTCAACGCTCCAACTACATGCCATTTGTTCCAAGCTCTCTTTGTTGATTTTTTGCTTGGCTTGTGTTGCTGTTGCTGTTGCTGTGGGCTCCTTGTTTTCTTTTTTTTTTATGTTCATCTCTTTTTTGTTTTTTTTCGTTGCTTTCGAAAGTTTATGTAAAACATATTTTTCTTAAATAATTTATTTTTTTGGTTTTTGTTTTCTTTGCACTTCTGCTGCTGCTGCTGGTTTTCTGCTGCTTGAACAACCCGAAATGAAGCTTTTATTGAGTTCAGGTGCGCTGCCTTGCGCTCGGCCCCAAACTCTTTCCCCCTTTCCAGTTTATCCCTTCAGATTTTGCGCTTGTTTCATTCTTTCACTGTTCTTTTTCAATTTGTGGCCACATTAACGTTACGAAAATATGAAAGCACACGAAAAGTGAAAAGAAATGGCCTGCATTGCCCCCAGCTCAGCTCGCCGCCCTCTTCTCACTGCTATCCTGCTGGGCAAAATGCAAAGCAGCCTGGACTAAGCAGAGTCAGAGCCGTAGTCCTGCGATTTATTTCGCGTGCACGGAAACGTTTAGCTGCCGCATATTGGGCAGAAGCGTGCCACATCGAGCTGCAGGCAAGCAACTAGCGTCTGTTCCTTTATTTTTAGAAAATATTGGCACAATTCACTGCGGCCCCTGCTCGAGCTTGTGCTTGAGAATAACCGTGCATTATACGCTACTTTAGCCCGAGCTCCCAGCCCGGCTGTGGTGTAACGTTTAGCCTGGCAGCAGGAAATGTGACTAGGGCAGGGTTCATAGCTCATCGTCTGATATGTATACCATAAATGTAGTCTCACCTTGAGAGCCTGGCCAGAGCTAATGGGCTCAAAGCTGTTCTTGAATCTTGCGTGTGTTGCTTACCTGGGGAGATAGAAAAGAGATGGATAATTAATTAGAGAGTTTATCCCATACATATCGCTTATATCTGCTTTGTTTTCGATTAATAGAACACATTATGATGGATATACATGTCTGAGAAATCATTTCTAATCCTTGCCTTGCTACATACTATTTCCTTTGCTTTTCCTCTTCTTTTTTTCGTGACACATAGCAGGGAGCTGGCTTGGACTGGGCACAGAAAACTTAATTTATTATTTTCGTCTAATGCAAACACATCAATTTGTCGCAAGTAAACACTTCAAGTGGCTTTCGTTATCTCTAGCAAAACACTGCCAACAGCGCAGACAGAGCGAGCGACCGGGGCGGGGCGGGGAGGTACTGGCTGAAATTCATTAGAAATCTAACAGCAAATAGGAAAATATATTTCGGCCATTTGGCGTAACGGACAAATTGTTTATTTAGGATGTATCCGCACAGAAATAACTTGCAGGCCCGGCCCACGTTACGTCTGGGCCCAGCTTTCCGCTCAGCTTCTGCAGCTTTTGCAGCCAGCTGACCTGTGTGGCCATTGACGACGTGTCCTTTTCATAATTTTTCAATAAATTCGAGAGCCATTAGGAGACACGTTCTGAGACATTTATGTCGATAACGGGTCTTCGTATTCAATAATGTGCGCATTACGTTCAAGAGCAGCTCCCAGACTAGTTTTCTCTTCTTCTTCTTCTATTTTTTTACTCTGTGCCACTTTGGCACTTTGCTGCTTTTCTACTTGGTTGCTGTTTAACCGCAATTGAAATTACGCGCTCTCTTCCGTTTCGGGGCTCGTTGTGGCTGCCTCAAATTTATGCAAATTGCGTCACGTGCCCCAATGATTTCTTTGTCGTTGCACGAACTCAACTGACAACCGGGTAGCAGCTTTATGCTGATGATGACGGCGACGTCCTCATCGCGGCCACCTTTTGACACTCTTTCGTGACGCGCTGCTCTCGAAAGTGTATCATTATTTAATTTAATGTAAAATAATTAGCCAGCGTCGAGCGCTTGAGCCCTGCTCAGGGCCTGGCCTGGCCTGGCCTGGCGCTGACATTGACGTATTCCTGCTGCTGGCAAAACGTGCCACCATATCCAATTGACTTTGAGCCAGCACATTGGCTGTCTTACGTTCCATTTGCGGTCACTCGATGATATATTACGCACACACACACACAGACAGACAGACTGTTGCCATTACAATTGTATATAGAGCGCCTCACATGCCCACATTTGTCCTGTAAAAAGGCAAAAGAAAAAACTTTTCCTGCTGTTAACATAATTTCCGCAGTTGATTGATTCAGTTCGAATCGGCAGGAGCCACATGTCGACAGGGCGTGCCAGCACTTAAGCCTCCTTCTTCCCCCTTCTCTCTCTCTCTCTCACTGTCTCTCTCTCACTCTCTCTCGCTTTCTTTGCGGCACAGATCCTGCGCTTAGACAAATTGTTCTTTAATGTAATTTTATTGCAAAAGTTTTCAATTTGCATTTAGCACGACGCAGCTCAATATGGGCAACAATAATTTTGTAAACGCTCCAAAGGCGCAGCCTCCCTTCAGCCACGTGTCTGAAATCGAAATATATCTGAAGCTCGACTCTTGTGTGTAGGGGGCAAATGTTTTCAGAGTTGCTTAACTTTGTTTGAGCTGTTTTAACAATATTTCAATGAGGCTTATAGCAATGAATCGAGTTGCACGCGCTTCATCTTTTGCCAATTAAAGGTAATTCTGCATGTAACTTGGTTAAGTCGATTTTTATGCCTGCTTGGCATTCACATAGAGTGGAAAGGTCCTTCACACACCCACACACACACACACACACACACGCACAGATGCTGATCCCTCAAAATGGATGCAAAGAAGTCAACCTTTGGGTCATCGATGCGATTGCTTAACAAAGCGACAGCCGTGCTGAACTTTGGTATTAGCTCAAATTGGCAACGGACGGACACGAGCTGTCGGCAAAGGGTATTCATTCTTTATTCACAAATATTCATGTTGTGTCGAGCAGCAGCTGCAGCCAATATTGGGCCCCGTTGTCCCATTCATAGAGCTGCCTTTATGACCATCATTTCTGTTGATTGATAAGCCATAAGTTTATGGCTGCGAGTCGATACATTTGTGTACGTGTGTGTAAGGCTGTGGCTGGCTGTCAATGGCGTATTTTGTGTACACAAACTGAGAATAAGTTGTTAAGTTGTTTTGTTAAATTTCCGACCAATCGTTTAGCTGTTGTTAAAGAAATCGTCAGGTTTTACTAATGAAATGCATGTGTAGTTGAGCGTAGTAAATATAGCCTTTGTAGCTTGACAGGCATTCATTTAGCCGGCAGCTTATATACTAAGCGGACAGCTGGAATAATTGCAGGGAATCGCGAGTGCATGAAGGTCCAAGTCCGCTGACATTTTGCCAGCTGATGTTTTTTCCATAAATTGTTAACAATTAGAGACGCAATGAATATGGCCAGCTGCGCCCATTCATTGTGTTTAGATGGTAAAGCCTGAGTCTGACTCAATTAAATGCATAATTCATACGACTGCACTACACTCTCTCTGTCATTATATGTATTCGTCTGCCATGAGCTGCAGTTGGCTAATTACAGGCTGGTCAGCGACCTGCATATGCTTGAAATAATTCTGAATGCGAAATGGAATCGATTCGAATTTAAACGAAAGTTAAGTTATGCGTTTAGGCCATATGGCTGCTCAGTTGGCTTCACTTGACAGAAAGACTTCAATTACAATTATCGTGATTTGCAGTATTGCCGCTCGACAAATAACAATGGAAAGTTGTGAAAGCAACAACACAACTCACAACTAATGGTCAAACATTAGTAAGAACACCATTTACATTTTGCCCTTCCACAACAACAACAACAACAACAACAACAATGGCAGCAGCATTGGCAGCAGCATTAGCAGCAAGGACATTTACATTACCAACAACAATAGCAGCTGCGGCTACGTCGACTGCAATGTTGGCTGCGCATAATTGCATTTGCGTTAAAACGCAAGCAAACAATTCACTTAAAGTGTAAATAAGTGCAGAAAGCAGCCAACTGAAGCAGCTGGCTCAAGCAATCCATCTCTTTCGCTCTGCCACACTGACTGCAAGTGCGCTGTTTCACTCTTGCTTTCATGTTGTTGGCTGTGGCTCTTCCTGCCTGCCTCCGTCTGTCCGTTTGTCCGCTTGTCCGCTTGTCCGTTTGCCTGTCTGCCTAGCAGGGTCGAGTCAAAACCAAAATGGCCAAACTGACAAACGTAGACAACGGAAGTCAATCAGACAAGCAGACGGACTTTGATACGCAAGCGCACCGGATCTGCTGCTGCATTGAGCCGGCGACGTACTGCTCGACGTCGTCTCGTCCAGCGCAGACAGCAGCTGGCGATTAGGTGCACTGCACACTGCTGTAGTCGGGCACTGCGGGGGGCGTCAACTGTGGCCAACTGTGGGCAACTGTGGGGCAACTGTGGGGCAACTGTCGACCACGACAAACGTTGTTTAACTAAATTCAATAATCGTTGGCAATTGCAATTTACGGGCTGGCAACGCTGGCGACATTTGTGCAAATACAGAAATTATAATAATGACGTGCAGCCCCGACCAGGCATCAGCCTTTGGGGGTGGCCCTGCGGCGACGCCTGGGCTCAGCCTGACCGACATATGCAGCGGGTCGTAACGGAGGGACGTCAATGTCCTTTGCTTGTCGCCAGCCGCAATTGGATGCAAATAGCATTAAGTGGCTCAAAGTCATGCAAAGGCGATTTGATGACGCATTTAACAGAGCCATCGCCCTACAATTGCCACGCTATGTGTCTGTGTGTGTTCGTGTGTGTGTGTGGGTTTTTGTGGTTTAGTTTGGCAATTACCAGGCACTTCATGACATGCACTGACCTGACACTGACATGTGATTGAAGATACCGACAGTTGTCAAAGACGAAGAATACGTGACAATTTCACCAAAACCGAAACTTTGCCTATTCCGATTTCGCCCTGACAGTGGGATGTATATATTATCTAACAATTTAGGTAATTTTCAAATTAATTCCAAGGCATTCAAGTGCACAATGCCAATATACAAATTTCATTATATCATTTCTCAAGTGTGACCAAATGGGACAAGCAAATTAATAAAGAGCCTTCTGTGAACTGTTTGCTCGGAAATTAAACTTAAATTACAATTCAAGTCAACAGAATTCAGATTGTATTTCTTGATATATTTGCTAACGTAAATATAAATATAATAAATAAAAAATATAATATATATATATATATTAATTCATAATCCTACCTACAGTCACACAGATTTTCTATTATGCAAAAATTGCTTACAACGTTTTTACTACTCTTTTTTTTTTTTTTTGCTGGGCCAGAAAGTGCGTAATTAAAGTAATAATAGCAAAGCCTTCTTTTATTATTAATTATGCTGAATCACACACACAAGCACACACACACACACACACACACACATGCATACATAAATTTGACGCCAAGTCATTAATAAAACATAAGCCGAACATGAAAGCACTTAATGTTGGGCTGTACCCGATAATTCTGAGGTAAGCGCTACTCGTGGCATATTCAATATTGTGGCTGGCCGGAATGGATTTTTTGTTAATTTATTTTTCTTGTTTTGTTTTAGGTATTGTTTGGCTTTTAATGCCAATTAATTGCATAATATTTAATACACATGTTCCTCTACCCCAGGCCAATCGTTATCACTGTATTAATGTGTTGCTAATTTATGCACAAGCTATAAATTCAGCGAATACTTGGATAAGTTGCCCAGGCAGCAACTCAATTAGTAGAGAACGTGTTTTTCCCCTTTTAAATTCATTCCATTTTTCGGAAATATTCTGGCATATTTAATGAGATTTTATGAAAATATATATGTCATAAGAATAATTTACAGAATTATTATTAAATTAAAATCTTTTGAAGTAACAACTCTTCAAATTTTTAAATGCATTTTGAATAAAATATTTATGATAAATAAAAATTAAATTATATAAAAAAAAAAAAAATAAATAAGTAAAAATTATATAAAAAAAAAATTATTAAATGCAATTTAAAGAAAATATTAATGACAAAAAAATAATAAAAATAAATAAATAAAAATAAAATGGCTTGTTTTATTTTTATTTTGAATATGAATTTTTATTTTAGTTTCAATTTTAATTTAATCTTTTTCTTTAAAATAAACTGATTATTATTTATTTTATTATTTATGTATTTATTTATAATTTTTATTAAATAATTAAATATCTTTAATAAGGCAAAATAAAGTTTATAGAATATTTATATTCAGGTTTAAAATATCCCAAATATAGTTGTTTCAGCCCATATATATATTCTGAAACTACTAGTTCACTATTTAATCCTGATACTCATCACTCGAAGAGTATATTAGATCGCTGTGCATGGTCCTCACTGCTTATAGTGGCATTGATACAAACTAAGTCACTTACTTACTTTAGAGTTTATCGACCAGATCAAAGCAATTAAAAAATGTTAAGGCTTTTGTTTGCTTTCCCTCTGCTGCTCTTGCTGGGAAATGTTTCCTAATTATGTGGCATTAGGTATTAAAGTTGTAAAACAAGTGGGGAAATATGTTTTCATTTCAAATTAGAACATAAGTATCAGCATAGACCATGAACAAAATATTATTGGACTCTTTGGACAGTGGAAACATAAGCTCCAAAGGGCATATTCTTGGGACGGCTGCTTTGGCTACTTTAGCAATAAATTTATGAGCCATTTTTAATGATTTAAAAATGAAAATCTCGGCGTGTGGAAAAAACGTGAGGACTATTTGGCCAAGGCGCAATAAAACTGCGTCATTTTGCTAGCGTAAAAAATCGTTTTGTCCCTTGACAGTGAACATCAGCATCACAGAGAACATGATGAAAGCGAGTGAGAGAGAGAGAGGGAGCAGAACAAAAAGCAAGCTGGAGCGAAAGAGAAGGAAAAGCAAAAAGAAAAAAAAATCATGTCATGTCATTGTCGGCATCGTAAAAATGTTATCAGCCATAATAACGAGCCACGATTTTCGGGCCACAGCGCTGTGGATTGGGCAGGAGATTGAAGACGGATCGGGGGTGGGTTCGGTCGACTGTCGCCGGCACTAATGGTGCGCAGCTAATGACTGGAGAGCAGAGCGCCGTTTGTATTTCATGAAGTGCGAGTACAGCAAGTGTACAGCGAGCTTTAAATTTCAGCGCTCGATATTTTGCTCGGTGAGCGGGAGTGGAAGAGGGACTGATGCCTGCTTGGGCGGGTCTTTCCATTAAATCGGCGCTGTGGCGGCATTTTGTCAACTTATACTTAATGGTAATAAAAAGTATATCAAATCAGTATCCTAAATCCCAGAATTGATGTTGGGCTTCCTCGTTTTGTGGCTCAGACCTTGCTTGTGCTGCTTTCGCTTTGTCGTTGCCTTTGCCGCTGGCTTCTCGACTGTCGACTGTCGACTGTCGACTGCCGTCTGCCGTCTGAGCGGGTCATAGTTTATGTTTTTTATTTGTTATCGCATTTATGCGACGGCATTTCTAGCCTTACTTACAATTCAATTTCAGAGCAGACATTGACTGCGGCCAGAGCGCTGTTTGGCTGCCCCTGCGCTTCCTTTGAGTTATTGTTATTGAATTGAAATACACGGCAACGGGGAGAACGACCACAAGCCGAGTCTCGAACGGCTTTAAATCTTTAAGCGAGTGCATTCTAGCTGATTTGCCTATCTTCAAGTGTAATGGAAAACCAAAAGAGAACATTTAAAAGTCTTGACTACAATTGGCACTCTTGAATTTCGATACTTCATGACTTGTGCTTACTGTTGAGCATTCAAATAGTTTCATATGAAATGCCAGTTGCCTGCAATCGATGATGTCGTAATTGCAAGTTGCGCTCGATAGAGCCAATCCGGCGTATGCGCAATATTCGCAGCTACTGTCGCTACATCCGCTTAAGCCGCACTGAGTGCGCCAAAAATGAACTGCCAACGCGTTGTGCACTCATTAATCAAATGTTAAGGAAGCGCAGACACACAAAAACAAAAAAGAAGCAAATAAAAACATAAAAAAGAACTGCCAATGCGAACCCTTCTGCCAAGATTTTTTGTTGGCCCAAAAGTATGCAACGTTCTCTGGTATGTGCCCAGTGAGTGTGTCTGTATGAGTGGCTCTGCATGTGTGTGTGTGTGTGTGTGATTGTCGAAAATGCATTTAAAATATACAAAAATCCACAGCGAGGAGTTAAGTGAAAAAAGGACTTCAACTGGAGAGGGGCAGAGGCAGAGATGAGAGGAGCTTGAGCAGGCACTTCAGCATTGTATTTTATGCTATTTGCATTTTCTCCCCTACTTTTTGATTTTTTTTCTTTTTGGCCAGGCTAGTAGTAGCCAGTACATAAAAAAGGGAAGTTGAGAGGCCCTGTGGACATACACATTCCAAAGCACACATTTACACAGAGGCACTTGCACATAGATACACACAAATAATAAGTCTCTGTGTGTGTGTGTGTGTGCACAGTTGGCGTAAAAAATGGGCGTGCCGCGCAGCGAAACACGAACAAAATAAAGCTGAAAAAATGCATTTTGTATGCAGATGCATGGCGTAAATTGCAGTTACGTACTAAATAAGTAAAATCGCGCTGAGTATTTTTCACTTAAACACTCACACCCCGGCCTGCATCTGCTCAGGCAACGGAGAACAACAAGCTGAAAGAAAACGTACAAGGAGTGCATCGGGATGGAGGAGGGCGTGGCAGCGGGGCAAACCTCTTAATTGGATGCATGCAGGCAAAATAACATGCGAGCCTGTGCTGGGAATGGAAATGGAATTCACATGACTGCACGTCGAGAGGGATCAGAGGTGGCCTGAAGTGGGGACCGAGTTAACTAGCCGTCAGCTAATTAAACCTGAAAAGTTGGTCACACGGACAGACAGAGAGACAGAGAGACAGTCACACATACACGTACATGCACGTACATGCACACTTGTCGCTGAATGGAATTTACATTAGATTGGCAATTGGGCTGAGACAAGAGCCAAGCAAGGACAACAGTTAAAAGCTAAGAGCCATCGCAGTGCCAGAGCGGCTAATTGCCTTAATCTCTGAGATTGCCCCAGTTTAGAGCAACACTCACACAGAAGCTGCACACGTACTTGGCTTATGAGTTAACATATGCTCAATGGAAATTACGTTTTTCTTTAATTTTCCGCCCAGCGCTGCCTTGCCGCAGCGCAGGCGACGAGGCCGACAAATTAAGCACAATCAGAGCAGAAACTCATTTAAGGCGCTAAGCACTCGCAACAATTTCGACAACAGCAACAAGGGCAGCGGCAACAACAATGCCTTTTTTAAGCCTTTTACCACAAAAATTGTCCCGAGCCTAAATTGCAAACTTCCGGTTTGCTGCTAACAAAAGAATTGTGGCAGATTTTTGAAAATTGGCTGAGCTGTCAGCGTAATGAGCATGTTGCCTGCTTCTTGGCAGGAATTCGCATAATGCGAATGCAAAGGGAAGAGTTAAGCCAAAGGTGAAACGTCTGATTGGCAAAAAGGTCTGGGAACACCGAGCACCCAAGCCGTACCAAGCCTTTCATGAGATTTTTCGAACTAGGCCAGCCTGGATCACTTGTAAAGCCTTTTTTGTGTTCCCAGTGAAATGTGAAAATGTGAAATGTGAAATGTGGCAGTGCAGTAAGTCCTTTTGCTTAAATGAGACTTCGTGAAAGACTTTATCTAGTTAATTCTTGTTTCGCTTTTTATATGTTTTATGACAACAACAAAAAGTGGGTGGGAGTCGGGGGCCTGCTGGACGGCCGACTGAATGGGTGGTCAGCAAGCAAAGATGTCTGCGCCTCCTGCTCTGCTCATTTTGTCAAGTTAATGGAGAATAATAAAGCGCAAAAGTAAATAAGTAAACAGAGACAATAGCAGAGACGCGGCCGGGTGGCTGGCTGGGGGAAACTACAAACAATAAAAGGCGCTGGAAAAGCTGAGACGGCAAACGGTCGGAAAATAAAAGAAGTGGCATTCGGCCCAAGGCTGAGCAAACGAGCAGCCAAAAGCTGCCCAGCAGGCGGCAGGAAGGCAGTTCATGGGGCGAGCAGGAGGAGGAGGAGGGGGCAGCCCTGCGAGGCATCTTTTTGTTTTATGCGAAATGCACTAAAAATATATTTAAATTTATTTCATTTTTGCACAAATGAACTGCGCAATGCGCGCAGCGGGACGAGTCCTGCCAGGCCAGGACATGCTCAAAGCGCAGCCTTGCAAAGGCTTGAGGGGGGTCCAATTTTGGCGCCGCTTGGGCGACGACTGCGAGTACGTAATAAACTTGATTGCGCATCTCTTATGTACACACACACACACACATATATATATATATATATATATATATATGTGTGTGTGTGTGTGTGTATTAAATTCATTTCTCTCTTGTTCTTGTTGCTGTTTGTTCGCTTTGGCTTTTTGCGCTGTTGGCTTGTTGTTGCTTTTTAAATAAAATTTTTATGAAATTTTTGGCAATTGAACTCAAGTTTTAATGGAGCGCCATAAATTAGTTCGGCCCGGCATGCCTCGTCCCTGCCCGCCTCCTGCCAGCCATTGTCCACTTTGGCCACTTGAGCCCCGTTTCGAAATTAGATACATGCGCTTAATAAAACACTCGAGAGGCTGACTTTCCCCGAATAGGGCCTTCAGCGTCTGTCGTCTGCGTGGATGTCTGTTTTCTGTTTCCGAATTTCCCATTTCCCAATACTCACACCCATTCCCATTCCCGTTACCATTCCCATTTCCATTCCCATTCCCATTACCACTGCCATTGCCATCCATTCATTTTCGCTTGGCAACGACATCAATTCATTTTGTGCGCAATTAGATTTTTGTTGTTTCAAACTCACACACACACTCGGACTTGCAGCTGAAGTTTTTAGCTTTGTTTATATATATATATATATATATATATATATATATATTTTTTTATTTTTTTTTTCAAATTGCTGTCCAACTTTTTGCGATTGCAGTGGCCAATGACCATTCGTTGTTTCGGAGCTCTCCACTGGCCGTTTCGCCTTTGGGAGAATATTCAGAACGAGTTTTGCACTCGCAACTTTTTAGATTTAACATTTAGCGCAGCGCAATATAAATGGTCACATGCAGTGCTCAATCCAAAATCCAAATCGTTGTCAGGGGAACATCAATTGAAGCCCGAATATTGAGCTCTTAACAACGCCTCTTGGAAGTTTTAATTTTCTAATATAATCTATTTTCATTTGACAATTTTTAATTTATATTTTTGGCTTGAATAAATGTTAGACATTTATATGTATCTTTTATTTTTATTTAATTTTTTCTTAAATTTATTATTGTCTATGACAGCAACGCTGATTTAGACTAAATATTAGGATATCAAATTTGGAGATGTATTAAGCAGCATTTTGCAATAAAATATCAAGCCGGAGGTCTCTGCAGCCAGTGTTTCAGTTATAAATTGTTCTTCTACTATAAATAAGAATGAAACAAAACGAGAATCCCATGAGAGCTATATAGGACTTCTAGTATTGTTAAAGAGATGCATAGAATGTGGCCTGACAGCGAGAGAGTCGAGAGGCGAGAGAGATCGACTGTGGCGCAATTGTCGTTGTAAAAGTCAGAGAGTCGAAGCGAGGGACAAGAAATTTACTGGGCATTTAAAACGAGAGAAGACAGCATCCTAATGTAATCAGATGTGCTCTGAATTATCCGTTTTCTTTAGAGGAATTTTAGTAAGCTCCGAAGTCGAGCGTGGTTCAATGCGAGTGAGAGAGAGAGAGAAAGATGGAGAGACCTCCAAGATAGAAGGGCAACAAATACAAAGATTAACTCAGACAACGAATTACTAAAATTTATTGACTAATTGCTGACTGATGAAAGAATTTCAATTGTTATATACACTTTGTCTTCTTATAAGTAGTATATAATATACAACTTTTGATTACTATTTTACATAATTATTTAACTATTTTACTTAATTAAACATTGGGAATAATTACAATGTGAATAATCTAAGACTGACGATCCAAAGTCAAGTAAAAACTCTTAATAAGAGTGTGTTGAATGTTTTTGGATAACGTATAATAATATTTAATAAATACAAACACTTAACTGTGATGAAACTTATGAAACGACCTTAGAGTACAGTGAAAAGTGTACACAATTCGTAGCAATGGAAATGTGAATGGGAAAGGAAAGGGAACAGGAATGGAATGGGATAAAGTAGGAGAGGGATGTGAGATGTGGGAGAGCAAGTTAACTCAGGCACTGGAATGGGTTAGGTATAAATCGCTGAGTTATATATTAATAAAAAGCATGCGATAGGGAAGACAAAGACCGAAAAGAAAGAGCGAAGAAATTGCTGGGGAAAGGCGTCGAAAAAGTTGAGCTGAGGCCAGATTACGAAATCCTTCTTGCATTATCCTGTTTGTAGATTAAAATGAACTATTGCAAGGCAACAATAACAACACTTCTGGCAGCAACAAACACATCGACAACGGCAACGACAACGACAACGGCACTGAACAATGGCAACGGCAATCATAATACAAGCAAACGATAAGCAACACGAACGTGCGCAGCCAGAGCCGAATGAATGAAAGAAGCTCCAAAAAAAGAAAAGGAAATGTATATATAGTACAAATATACTATATATAAACATGTATATATCTATTTGAGTAGAAAGCTAAAAGAAATTCAGTGAAAGACGACAGCAACAGTAGCTAGCAGCAACAGCAACGGCAACGGCAACGGCAACAATAATAATAATAATGCCTGGGATAATAATAAGAATTAAGCAAGAAAACACATCGCAGACACGGGTAGACAGGCCTTTCCATTGAATTTGGGTTTGAGTTGGGATTGGACTCGTGTTGCCAGTAGCTCTGGCAAAAAAGCAGAGCAGAGCAGAGCAGAGCTGAGCTGAGCACAACACACGGCTTCCGTTTCCGCAGCCATTTTCGTGGGGATTTATTAGTTTTTGCTCGTTAGAACTGCGCACAGCTGCCGTGCCTGAAGTGTTTAAGCGAGAGGGGCCCAGAGTCCAGCAACAACAAATGGCAATGGCAACGGCAACGGCAACGGCAACGGCATCGAGTCGACTTCATAAACCAACAAAAATTAACACCCTGTGCAAAGATGGAGCAACATCGACCGAATGACGTTGAGAACGAACGAGCGAGCGAGCGTCTAAAACACATAAGCTGCTTGTTTATAGTTACAGCTTATGCTACCAGGCAGTCCAGCCCCCCTACGGTTCACTCGCCCCTACACACGCACACACACACAGAGAGAGAGAGAGGGAGAGAGAGAGAGGGAGAAAGCATTTTCTTTTGATAAAACTGCAGCAGCAGTTAAGGCAGCTTCTGTTGCTGATGTGCATCAAAGTGAGAATGATTGATTCAATTTTAAAGTTGTGTGCGACTGCATGTGTGTGTGTGTGTGAATGAGTGTGCTATTTTTAAGCAGCAGTCGACTGCTATGTGCTTTAACAAATAATCCCGAGCAGCGTCCATTCATTTTAGTGGATCTTTGGGGGGTGCCGATGGGGGTCCATGATGGAGCACGGTCAGCTCACATTTGCTGACTGACTTTTCCGTGCGCCACCTCAGCAACTAATGCGAGAAATAATTACAAAAGTGAATTTATGTTCTTGCAGCGATAACAAATGCTTTTTAGCACCAATTCCCCAACCTCCCCAATCCAAAACCCATAACTTTTCGCTGCTCGCTAAAACACTATTTATTTATTATTTTTCTTTTCATTTTCGTTTCGGGCTTGGCAAGGGGAAATCAAAGCTCGCGAACGACTGTGAATAGAGTGTGCATAGTTCTTCAATTGAGTATGTGTGAGTCCGTGTCAGTGTCCATGTGGGTGTGTTTGCATTCACATCAACATGTGGCGCACTCCAAATGGTTCGTTTCGCCCAAGCTCAAGTTTCTTGATCAACTTTGGCCACATCACAGATTAAAATTTAACTTTTTGGCATAGCTCCGACTTAACTCCGACATCTCTGACTTGACTCAATGTTTGCGCGTATGTCTGTGTTTTCTGGATTAAGCTGAGTGACTTTCAAATTAGTGAATGCGCTTTGAAGTTCATTAGCAAGGGTAAAAGTTATCAGTCAGCTGCACTGATGCCTCGTCCACATGCCCGATATGCTAGTTTCCTTTCAGCTGCAGAATATAAGCCAGCGCTTGTGCAATTCATTAGACACTTTTCAGATGCTTAACTATGCATTGGCTTTGGTATTGCCATTGAACTGATTGCAGATGAAATGTAGATAGAGGCAGCCCCACATGATAAAATGAATTGAGTAAGAGACTCCAAGTGCATCACATGGAACGCAGCTGCAATGAATTGAAGACTCGCCTGCCCTGTTCAGGCAATTCATTAATTCATTTTAGCATCGGCTAGATTCACTCGAATATAACCTAAAGGAGTAACAACAATCGCACCTGTGATTAAACATTTTTCTTTTCCCTCTGCTTCAGATTATCAACTTCAAGTGGTTTTTCCTCTCTCTCTTTTTTCTTTTGCCATAGCAATCACTTGAGCCGCGCAAGAACTTGTAAAAAAAAAAACCAAATGAAATATTTTTAAGTGGGCTAAGACAATCGATGCTCCCATCGCAGACGTTTAATTGCCCTCTATTGATACTTGAGCGCCACATAATCGTCCTAATTACTTTGCAAACTAACTTTAATTGGGAAACGGTGAGCGAGATAAAGGCGCCAATTATGGAGCGCCCGGCGAAGATTCGAAAGCCACTTGCATGTCTGGTCGCCATTAGGGGTCAAGGGGTGGGCGGATGTGGATGTGGATAAGGCGCAGGCGGAGGCGGATGCAGAGGATGTGGCAAATGCAGTTATCCACGTCTTTTTTTGTGCCAGAGTCTGGCAGCAGCCGCCGCCGCTTAGCGCGGCGTCTCAATAAATAATAAAATAATAATAATCCAATCATATCGTTACATCCGCGAACGGCGCTCAGTCATCAACTGCAGATGCTCGTTGTCCGGGCTTCCTGCTGGCGTCGTCTGGAATGGTTCGCACGCCACGGCGGAAATTGCATCACAAGAGAAGAAGTGTTGAAGGGCTGGCGGGGTTGCGGGGTGGCGGGGTTGCGGCTAAGCAGCTTTAAGCCGCATCATCGAGTGCAGCGCATTGCCAGCACAGCAACAAGAACATTAGACGAGGAGATTTATTGTTCTGTGCAGGACAGGCGTTGCTTTTGTTTTGGCCATTTAGCTCAGCCATGAGCGATGCACTTAAGCACCTGCCAGGTCGCGCATAAGCCGTGTTGTCTGCTTTCAATTTGCAGGCACCCACTCGAGTGAGCTGACTCCGCTGCCTCGGCCCAACTTTTCGACTGCATGTCAAAATATTTGAGCATAAGTTGTCAAGGATCAACTGAAGCGCTCAAGCAACAGGCAGCAGCTGCTCTCCTCTGTGCGCCGCAATGACTTGCACTTCAGCTAATTGACAGGCGAGCCACAATGGCTTCTCCACTCGAACGCTGCTTGTGCAATATTCATTTGCTCCATTTACATGTGAGTGGCCCCAGGCCCAGTTTAGCCTCAGCCATTTTAGATAGCGATCGATTCAGGCCTGCCATCACTTATTCATTCAAGCCATGGGCAAATATCAGATTTACGATTGTCGTAGCAAGCTCTAGCCAAATTGCAGCGCTGCTGCCAATACCCAGGGCGCTGCTCGCTAGCTCAAATCTCATTTGGAAGGCGCTGCTGATTTGTCAACTCTCGGTGCGCCGCCTCTGATAATGGCCTAGCTTTCGACAATTTCCTTCCGCCGAGTGTTTTCACTTTATTCCATTTTCTTTTCTGCTCAGCGGCAAGGTGAAAATTGCAAATTACATCAAAGTAAATAAACAACGAACGACATAGACCTACGTCTGCCACGTACTTAATGCTCAAAGCTGGCTGCTAAGGCCAAATTGAATTCGGCAATGTGGCTGTGCCACGCCTACTTTCGCCTGTCGCCAGAGACGGTGCTTTCATTTCAAAGAAATTGTCATGACAAATTGAAACAATTTCTTTGGCTTTTGTGGCTTGCCAGCAACGAAACCCCAACATTTTATGCAATAAATTAAAAAATTTGCTTACAAACCTCGAGCTGCCAACATTTGTGGATAGCAAGCGAGAGCGAGGCGAGGGCGATGGCGAGGGCGTGGGCGTGGCCGGGCTGACTTGCTTTTTGGCATTTGTTTGCCATTTAATGGAGCGTGTGGTTTTGCTGTGGCGCAGAAATGGTAAATTGAGTGATTCCTGATACGCATGCACATAGGCAGGCAGCCAGCAGACTGATGTGTTTAATTGAATTCCTTGGTTCCATTTGACAAATTCGAGACTCTGCCAGGATATACAGAATATGTGGTCTGCATAGCAGCTGGATGAGAGCAGCACGTCTCGTTTCATTTGGATAATGCAATTAGGAGGCAGAATAAAGTAAAAATTCATATAATCAAATTTCGAAGTCCTGCGAACTATTCTTAAATCGTATTTAATTTACCTTTGTCTCAATCAATTGCAGAAATGTTTTTTTTTTTTTTTTAAGTTTCGGCCAAATGTAGGCTAAAGATAGAGAGAGAGATGAAACTGAAACACTTGTCAACGCAAATGTCTCAACTTGAGCGCCAGGCTCCCCAGGCAACGGAGACAATATCTCTGGCTTCTATTGCCAAGGCAATGCGCACAATTTCAAGAATGTCGCCGTGGACAGGCGAAGGCTGTGGTGCGAGGGCGGCAGAGCAAGCAGAAATGACAGAGAAAGAGGCAAAGAAATGGCAAAACATTTAATGTAAACGTTTTGTCGACAAATGTCAAATGACCATTCGTTGGACACCAACGGATCGGACCGGGGCTCTGGACTCGCCCCAAAACAAAACACACAAAAGGCGCGTCGAGGCTGCGAGGGTCAGCAAAGTCGGAGACAAAAGCCAAAATAAGATGCGGCCAAAGAACACCTCAAATTAATTCGATTTTATGCTCCACTCCACTCCGAAGGTAAACAACTAGTGAACGGGCCAACTGGCCGAATGGCCGAATGGCCAACTGCCGTAAGGTTTGGCTAAGCAGATTAAGCGGCAAAATCAATGACAATTTGCTTGACCGACTCGAGCACACTGGAGCTGAACAAAGGCAGTCGCTGGCAGCTAACAAGTTCATTTCATTACGATTACGAAAATGGTCTAATTAAATGTTAATGAGATTCGCAATGTCGCCAAAGAGAGCCGCTGCAACTAAAGCTGATGTGATTACAACTTCTACAAGCTTTATGAAAAAAAGAAAATAAATTATATATAAAAAGAAATATTCATTGCCCCAAGGGCAAGGGACTTACTTGTAAATAAAGTGTGCAGAAATGTTATAAAATGTTATTTAAAAATAGCTGCGCACAGCGAGCGAGGCACACGAGCTTTCATTAACCGCATTCAGGAGGCATTAAAAGTGACGACGGGATATCAATTTGCGCCTGCTTCTTGCTCTCTTTCTTTTTCTTTTTTAGCCCATAAACACAGACAGTGAAAGGGAGTGAGAGAGAGAGAGAGAGAGAGTGTGTGGGAAAGTGGACGCTGAGTAAATAGAAAAATATGAAGCACGAAAATTAAAAAGTCTGCCAGCGCCAGGTCATTAAAATGAAAATCTTGCGACGGCATCGAAAGTACAGAAATTCCCCAGCGGACGCCGCATTCGCTGCCTTCTTGCAACATTATGATCAACATTACATGGCGTGTGTGTGTGTGTGTGTGTGTGTTTAGTATGTGACCATGTGTGTGTGCTGAAATAATTTTTATGATTATTTCTTCCTTCCGCTGGCTTTCATGTCGCTCCTGCAGCGTCTAAAAGTATGTGTGCGCATTTGGCAGCCGCGTTTCTGGTGCGCTTTTCTATTTTCTCGGGCGCAATTTAAGTGCGCCGTAGCCACAGCCAGCAGAGTCAGAGCCAGAGCCAAACTGCTGCTGCTGCTGCTGTCCCAGTGCTCTGGCAGCCCAGATAAGCACAGTGGAAATAAGCATTATGTTCTTTGAGCAGCGCCCATTGAAATGATCTTTTCCCAGCATTAGCTATGAGCGAGCCATTGCTCTAAGCTGAGCTACAGTGGGCGAATATCGTTCGAGAGGGAACAAGAGCTATTCAGATCTATTCAGCTGGATAGTAATTTAGAAATCTTAATTACCCAATACAAAATATTCTTGATTTGTTAAATTCATATTTATGCAGCACAATCAACAGCTACTAAATCAAATAATTCTGTTGATAGCAGCATTTATATTTGAATCATAATAAATATATATATATATATAAATATATATTTGTGAATTTAATACCACTGTGCCACTTTTTTTTCTTAGTTGCGTCGTTGAGCATTTTTTTTTCTCTTTTACTTTTTTTTTTTTTTTTTGTTAGCAACTGGCAACGATATGGAATTTCTTGGATTAAATGTTATGTTGGCATTATATTTCTTTCTCTTTACGCCCACCAATGTCTGGCGTGGCCATGTCCATGTACATTAATATATATGCATGTGTGTGTGTGTGTGTGTGTGTGTGTGTGTGGATGCTGTAAGTAACGCATGCTGTGTCTTAATGTCTTCTTCATGGTCTCTAGCTCTGCTTTCAATGTTGTTGTTCTTTCCGGCTGCTCGCCTCGATTGCTGCTGCACTAATAGTAGCTGCCAGAGCCGCACAAACGTAGACTTTGACTTTTTGGAGCGGCAAAAATAGAGCAGAGAGTTAAGTAAATAATGCCAACACATGTAATACATCAAGCCGCTGCAGGGGAAGGCGGAAGCAATGTGCGTGTGCCTCATGGGTGCTGCCATTTGTGCTGCTGATTATTTATGATTCTTGTGGGTAGGCAGTCATTGTAGTCAATTTGTATTGCCCGCTCGGAGCAGAGCTCCGCGGCTGCCTCTATCTTATTTCGACAGTTGAGCAGATATCTCATTTAATTTAATTTTATTCAGCTGGCAAAAGCACAAGCAGCTAGGTTGGGCTAGTCCCAGCAGAGTATAGGGTGCAGGGCGCAGGGTGCACATGCATGTAGCATGATTCCAAGTGCATAGAAAAGAAAATATAATAATATTAAAGCGTTTTTTTGCGACATAGAACTAAGCACTTGTAAATCCCCTCAGAGGATGTGCCGTCAAGTTAGTCTCAAACACAAACACACGCACAGAGAGACAGAGAGAGAGAGAGAGATGAGTGTGTATGGTGCTCGTTGCACTTATCCGCAAGCAAACACTAGCGTGAGCTCCTGCCTGGATCTCGTCTGTCTGTGTGTGTGCGTGTGTGTGTGTGTGTGTGTGTGTGTGAGTGTGTGTGGGGAAACTCATAGGAACTTATGCATAAGTGACATTAAGAAAAAGCTCTTCAAATGCAAGAAGAAAAACACTTTGGCAGGACGCTGGCTGGGCTGCCGCTGAGGAAAATGGGAAAAACCGAGCAAAGTAAAAGTTTAGCCAGCTGAAAGCCAAAAAAGAACGATGAAGAAAAATAAGGCAAGCCAACCAAATGAACGCAAAGTTTCGGCACCCATCCTCGTGAACGGAATTAGGGATATGGCTGCGTCCCCGTTTCCACGCAGCCAAGGATATGCAATCATCATGCGGATTTCCATAAGCAGCCGGCAGGCGGCAGGCGACAGGCAACAGCGAACGAAACCAAATGGAATATCCAACCAGAGCAGCAGCAGCAGCAGCCGCTCATACAAAGAAACCGTTGCGAAGCCAGGCCAGGAAGTGCATGTGGTACGCGTCGAGCACGAGAGAGAAAACTAGATACTGAACGTGAGACGCCAGCTGGCAAGCCCCTTGGTAAGCTGCTATGCGCAACTGGCTTAGCTCAATTTCCCTTTTCAACTATTTTCAATGGCGTTTCCGGCATCGCTTTGACTTTGGCCCCGTTTTCCGCTAGCCAAATGTTTGTGAATTGCACCTTCTTCTCCTTCCTCTGTGCCCAGTTCAAAAACTGATTGGTTCGATTGACACAAGCACAAATCCAACTTCCCATCACAAACTCGGCATCTTGGACCACCGAGTATTATTTGGCATTGTGTAAAGTTGTCACTTTAAATAGAATCGAGCTGTTAGAAAAGTTGCAAGAAAGGTTTTCGCCCCTGAGGCTAGCAGCAAAAGGTTTGAAATTAGCTATGCCAAGAGATAATTTTTTAACTATGAGAGCTGATAAACGCTTCAAGGAGATTTGATAAATCATCAACTGGACATTGATCAATTTAAATTTTAGCATCGAATAGAATAAATATAATAAATGCAGCCTGAGCTAAGACTGAGCTGATGCCTGAATTGAAATCTAAATTGAAGTCTGAATTGTAGACTGAACTGAAATTGAGCTGAAGTCTGAACTGAGGCCTAAGCAGATGAGTGATGTTAAGCCTGAGCCGAAGTCTGAGCTGTAGACTGAGCTGAAGGCTGAGCAAAGTCAGAGCAGATTCCAGAGCTTAAGTATGAGATGAAGTATAAGTCGAAGTATGAGTATCTGAGCTGAAGCTTGAACTGAAGGCTGAGCTGAGGCTTGAGTCGAAGACTGAGCTTGAGTTTAAATGCAGTTTGAGCTGAAGATGAGCTTTAAGCTTAAGTCTGAGCTGATGCCAGAGCTGAAGTCTGAGCTTTAGCCTGAGCTTTGAACTTAGCTGTAGACTGAGCTGAAGCCAGAGCTAAAGTATGAGTCGAACATGAGCCGAAGTCTGAGCTGATGCCAGAGGTGAGGTCTGAGCTGAAGACTGAGCTCAAGCTGAATTCAGATTGAAGCCTCAGCTGGAAACTGAGTTAAATCTAGCAATCATTGAAAATGTAAACTGAGAAACTTTCATAATTATTTAAGTAAATTAAATATATATATTTTTAAATTCAATAAAATTTAATTTCATTTGTTTAATATTTGACCAGCCCATAGGCGGATACGTATTCTGCACACTTAGTCCTTCAGAGTTTAAGTAATTGATGCAACTATAAACTGATAGGACTCTATCAATCATATTTAAGCATAATAATTTTTATTATTTTTAAATATTTATATTTGTTGAATTCTGATCAGCTCAAGCATTTTGCATGTTGTTTAGCCTCTGCCACAAAATGATTGCTCATTTCGTAGGCCAACACTTGACCATGGCCAGTAGCCATAGCTCAATCACACACACGCACAGAAACAGCGAGTAATGCTCTGGCACTTGTCACTGTATATTGATTCAATGATTGGGATTTGTGTGATCCTTTTTAAAGCACCGAAATTTGCTAGCGCTTGCTTCTAGTTTTCGCAACTGCCTCACGCCCACAACTTTGTCTGCGCTGCCGCCCACAGTGCCTGTTGACCCGTGGGTCGTTGTATTTTTTTCTGCTTTTTTTCTGTTCTGAGTTGCTTTTTTGCTGTGTTTGTTATTTGTTTGTTTGCTTTTTGTCGAGCTTTTGACTGTTTGCTTTGCGCTGCTTTAACGCTATTTTTGCTTTGTTTTGTTACGCTTTGCTTCGTTCTTCTTTTTTTTTTTTTACATTTGGCTTCTCTTGTTTTGCCTGGCTTTGGCAGCTTCGGCCCACAGCCTCAGACTCAGTCTCAGTGGGCAGCTACCCCCGCAACGAGCTGTGTTTTCGTTTGTTGGGGTTTTTTTCTTTGGGCCGTAAATTTATGCTAACAGTTCTCCATTGAAAATGCATAAATTTATGTGTTTACACTATGTGCAGGCATTCGCTTGGCCACGTCCAGGGGCCAGGGGTAGTCGCACATGTGTTTACTTAGCACTTTTTATAGCCTGCGTCCTCGGCTGGACACTCTATAGTCCATAGTACATAGTCTATAGTGCACACTCCATACTCCATTCACCATAGTCCATAGTCCGTAGTCCGTAGTCTATCGTCCATGCTGCTTGTTTTATTTACCTACATTTTGCTTTTATTTTCAAGTATATTTATTTATATTTATTTTCTGTTGGCTAGTGTTTAAGCATGAGCTGCTGCCTCCCGAAACTACATATTTGGATATTCATAAATTATTATTTGCATAAAATTGTTGTATGCATTGTTGCCGTTGCCGTTTGCCGTTTGCTGTGCGTTTTGTTGATGCTGTAAAATGTAGCAACAGCCCATTAAGCTCGGCTTACGTTCAGGCACTCTGTTTCTTTATTTTATTTTTTGTTTTTCGCTTTTTATCACTGGCAATCGGTCGAGCTCACATGGCCATTGCTCAAAGAGCACTCTAAAATTCCATCAGCGAAAGCCAAATGACTTTATGGTAAAGCCAAGAAAAGGCATAAAACCCCAAATGAGAAAAAAGGTGAACAATGTGCCTGTACGGGGTTAAGTAAAAAACTGCACACGTAGCCGGAAAGTCGCTGCCTCAGTCTCAGCCTCAGCTTCTGCCTCTGTCAGTGTGGATGCATTTAAACGTGCCAAAGTTAGCGGCGAAAGCGTGAAAGAGAGAGACAGAGAGAGAGAGAGGGAGGGAATAGTCTACACCGCACATAAATACGAAATAAAAGCCAGCTGAATGGCAGGCGACACTCAAAATCGATACAAACAGTCCGAAGAGTGGACTGACCGGGGCAAAGCGAGAGCACAAAATGTAAATGGAATCGGGCTCTCAAATGTTGTGTTTGTCATATGGGCAGCAGTAAAAGAGATGGCCGTTGAAGATGCCCTGCCTGAATGCCTGTCTCTTAAGCCGTATAGAGCACGTCGTCGTATCGCTGCTGTGCCATGAAATGGATGCCCCACTCAAGTGGTCACCCTTTTTGGCGTTAATGAAAAATGCATGAAGTTTAAATTGTGCCAAAGCGTGGACCAGACCCACACACACAGCCACGCACAGGCTGGCTACACGCCCCGGAACTAGGTAGGATCTCAGTCAGTTTTGATGTGGGTGAGAGCCAAGAGCCAACCAGCGGGCGGACAGGGACAGCAGATAAAGGGCTAAGCGACAGACAGGGGATTGGGGGCGACAAGTGCAGCGATGCCAATGTCTGAATTTTGAAAATTGAGTTCCTGTCGCTTCTGTTGTTGACTGTGAAAAACATTTTGGAGGCAGCCAAATGTCGATGGCGCGGATTCGAGCCTCATTTTCCATGCGAGTGCGAATGCGAGTGCCAAATGTCAATTGGAGTGAACAATAAAATGTTAAATTTTTATTTGCCATTTGGCAGACTGAAATAACCCAAAAACACAAATTGTAAAATTGTAAATCAAGAGCTTCCCCAGTATTCTTTATATCGTTTTCTAAAATTCATGAAGTGATCTAAACTTGTATAAATTAAATTGAGTTATTTTGTAAAAGAAAAAGAAAATGGAAAAAACAAATGACAATTTTAGGTATTTATTATTTAAATATGAAATTTATAATCAAAATTTAAATTATGGGGATGGGGTTAGTGGATATTATGAAGTGTGGGAATTCAATAAATTAATTTGATTCGATGCCGTTGCTTCGTTAATTTATCATTTATACTTCATTTATTCCCACTCATTTAACTGACGCCCGTTAAATGGGAGACTAAATTCGCACTCTAATTAAAACTCACTCAATTTCCTGTGTGTCACTCACTCACTCAACGGACTTTGCTTCGAATGCTTTATATTTCTGAGTGAAGTCATACAGATACGAAAATACAAAGATAATAATGCATTTTTTTTTAAATATTATTATCATTTTTATCACTTATTTTGTTTAATAATTTATTTCTCTCCCTCTCTTTGCCATTCTCTCTCTTTCTCTCTCTCTCTCTCTCTCTCTCTCTCTCTCTCTCTATCTATCTCTCTCTCTCTCTCTCTTTCCTTTAGGGAATGCGCAGATCAACGTATTTCTGTATTGTCTCTTTGCATGCAACTCTGTAAGCCTCTCATTGTCCTCTCTGTCCTCTGCTCTGAAAGTCTTTCTGTGTATCATATATTTTTGACTATCTTTCAATTGAAGTTTCTACTCGCTCTTAATGCTATCCTATCCCATTTTTGCTTAGTTTGCCTCCCTGCGTATCTATGCCTTTGCCTATACATCTCCATATATCTCACCAAATCTCTCACCCTCTCGCTTCCTCTCTCTTTTTATCATTCTAGTGTACTCTCTTATTATACCCTGAACCCATTGAAAATGGTGTAATGGTTTTGTGAAAATGTATGTAACAGACAGACCCCACAAAGTATATATATTCTTCTTATACATGCTTAAAGAAGAAGACTTTTTATTTTTCAGGGGTCCGGGTATCTCGTAGTCGAGCAGTCTCGACTAGAGCCTTCTAATTTTTTAAGGCAAAGCAATTTAAGAATCATTTTCTAATAAATATTTTCTAGACGGTTGAAATTATAAATTCAATTCAATTAGGTTTCATAATCTATACAAAATTGTTTCCAACTTTGTACATTTCATCTCAAGCGAACATTTTGTATTAGTGAGAAACTCAATTGAATTTAATGAGGTTCGTCAGAATTGCGAAAGATTGTTGAGCTGTCTGTGCGGTGTTCGCTGTTCGTTGTAATAATGTTGGGTAAGGTCTCTTATTTAACATTTACGCAACTCTATTTTCCCGTTTCTATGCTGTGCATCAAGTGCTTAACTCAACCAGAATTGATTGTGCTCCTTTAAGCAGAGCTGGTCGAAGAGAACAGCTTAAAGAGCCCGCAGACTCACACACACAAACAACACGCTCAATTGGAATGTAAGGCAAGCCAAGGCTGTTGCCACGCCCACAGCAATGGTGTATATCGTTCAACGCCCACCACCAACAGCGGCAGCGGCAGCGGCAGCACCTTTTTTATGCGTTTTCATTTGGCCAACGTAGAAAATATCTTGCCCACGGGGCGTATTAAAATCAATTCATTTAATTTTGATCAAAGCGAAATAAATCTTTGCGCTTTTTGCTTAATTTCCTTCTCGTCGTTTGCTATTTGTTGTTGCTGTTGCTGTTGCTGCTGCTGCTGCTGCTGCTGCTGCTGCTGCTGCTGTTGCTGCTGCTGCTGTTGTTGTCGAGCAAAACGAACCAAATGAGGAAAATCCACAACAACGGCAGTGAGTAATTTGGCCTCTGTTCCAGAGCTTACAAGGCGCCCGGCCGTGCGGGTGGCTCGTTGGCTCGATGGTTGCTGTAAAACGCGGAGTAAGACAAAAAGCGCAAATAGCACAGAAATACCGTAAGCGAAATGAGAAATCATTAGTAAGTAAAAAGCTCTCACTCGCACAGACACACAAATACACGCAAAGTTTAAGACACATGAACTGAGCGGCAGCGTGTAAAGTTTTCCTTTTCTTCTACTTATCGACGCGAGCAACGGCAACTGAATTAATTTTTCAATTCGCCAAACGAATTCATTGACTTTTTGTGTTCGCCTGCCTGTCCTTATTTCACACATACATTTTCACACACCCACCCACACACACACACACACACTCACTCACTCATACACAGTCAAACACACCCATCGCCCTTTCGACATTCACACACTGGCAGCACGTTCGCCAGGGTATTAAAATCCCTTAAACAGATTTCATTTCGAACGCTTTGCGGTCGATAAATGCATTTCACTTTAGTGGCTTTTACACCCACTCGCACTCGCACCCGTACTCGCCGTCGCAGTCACACTCTCACACACATGCACGCACCCATGCCATGCCCACATGTGTGTCTGTATTTATGTATCACATTTACCAATGCATACTTTTCGGCGGCTGTTGCCATTTCGCTTTAGCTCTTGCTGTTCTCAACGCTTTTCCAATGATTTGCTGGCAAATTACGTTTAGTTGCTGCTCGCTGTGTGCCTCGCCTCGATTGGCTTTGGCTTTTCTGCTGCTTTTTCGCTCGCTTTTCGCGCAGAGCCGGGCACCAAATTTTCCAAATTCATTTCCAAAACAAACATGCATCTATCTGTGTGAAGCGACTGTCATTGCACCAGTATGCGTGTGAGTATGGCTGTGTGAGTGTGAGTGCGAGTGTGGCAAGTGTTGCCAACCAATTTAAAAGTTTTGCTAGCGCCGTCTCCAGCGGCAAAGCGAAAGTGAAGCACTAGCCTTCCCTTCAGTTGTTCACGCCGTTTCGCATGCTGTCAAAGAAACACAACCAAGTGCAGTGCGCAGCATAAGAGACTAATGCGGAATACAGTAAAGAATGCCTTTAAAAGATAGCATTTGCTGCAGCTTAAATGTGGTTCGCCTGATATCATTAAAAGCTACTTTTCTATATTTGTTAAAAATATATATTTATAAAATTGTTCTTATTGTTAATTTATATTTTTGTTTTAGAGAATGAATTAAATTTCCAAACTAAACTTTCCATTATAAACATTTATAAAAAAAATAATAATACAATTTCTAATAAAATGTTCAAAATTTCCATATAAAAATTCCTCTGTCTATGATTATCAAAAAGATTTTTAGTTCTTTATAGATTCTAAAACAAGTAGATAAAAAAAATATATAAATATTTGTTACCAATATAAAAGAATTCTTGTTTAATAATTTAAAATCTTTCCATTTCTTTTCTACAATAACTTAATATTTATTTGCAAATAAATATTAAGAGAAGAGAACTGTTAAATTCAGATGCTATTCAGGGCAATGTGATCTTAAATTTCTTGAGACACAAGCTAGCATTATTCTCCAGTAATTTTTATAATGTTACTCAAGATTGTTTATATTCAACAATTAGTTTAATAAAAATAGTGTTTAACAAGTTATTTTTTAATAAAAAATTCTTCATTTTCCAATATAGCTGTTTTTCATAAAAATAAACTGAAATTTAATCAAACATAATTTTAATAAAAAAATTCTGTAAGTTTAAATTAAACAGGTTTAAAACTATTTTCCATCAAAATAAAATATTGCTTGATAAACTTTTTTTAATAAAAAAATTCTTTATAACCATTTTCCATGAAAATAAAATATTGTTTAATAAACTTTCTTTTTTTTTTTTGTAATAAATAAATTTTTGAAATTCAAAACTAATTGAGCAGCTTTTATAACTATTTTCCACATAGCGTAAATTCCAATCAATGCATAACAAAAGTTTGGTGCTTATAGCTGTATTCACTGTAGCTGTGTAGTTATATTGTAAGTGTTGTTGTTGTTCTTGTTGGTGTTGTTGGTGTTGTTGGTTAGTGTCTCTTTCTTTACACAGCAACGTTGGCACTTGTTGGCAACGCTTGCCTCCTGCTGCCACCTGCCACCTGCCACAGCGCGCTGCTGCAACACTTCAAATCTTAGAGTTTGTTTTTGGAGCGTCGCATAGGTGTAACTGCTGTCTGCCACTGTGTGCGTCAGTCTGTGCATGTGTGTGTCTGTGCATGTTTGCAAGTGCTGCTCGAAAGTTCATGGACCGTACACTGCGGTTCACATATGTATGTGAATGTATGCGGCGTGTACATGTGTTTGTATACATTTAAATGCATTCGTCTGTTTGGCTGTTTCGCTATTTGCTGCAGCGCCACCAGTTGGCCACAGATTCAGTTTCGTAACTGCTTTGCTTGGCTGCTGCGACCTGAGCTTGTGCTTTCGCTTGTGCTTTCGCTTTGGCTTTGGCTTTGGCTTGTGGTAAATTCAAATATATTTGAATTGGTAATGTGCAGCGCGCTTAATTTTCAATTTGCAATCATTGGGAGCCAACGCTCGTCGAGCTCTGCTAATTAACACTGAAGTGTGGCTCAATGCACAGTCAATTGTCCCCAGAGAGTGGCATGCACTATGTGTGGTCATTTGAGTCAACAAACAATTGGAGATTCTTTTCCAGCACAATGCCAGAAATATCCAGACGGACACTTCACTTTCCTGGAGTGCTTTTTGCTGTTGTTGCTGTTCTTGGGTTTCCCAGTTTTCAGGCTCATCAGCAACGCCTCAACTGCCTCGCTGGCGAAGGCAAACTTGCCAGACTCGAGTGTGCGAATTTTCACTTTTTCTGTCATAATTAAATTCGTTTTCACGTTCGCCCTTTGTCTGAGCGAGACGGGCTTAATAGCATAGCTAGACACACTCCACTATTCCAACTAGTATATATTTTCCATTTTCTATTTTCTATTTTTCATTACAGTTTAAGTCGACACAGCAACAGTCCATGGGCAGGCGCTGCTGGCGTTTCATTTTCCTGCAGCTTCCTGAGCCGATGTTTCCGGATTAGGCCAGGGGCTGTGTGGGGCATGGACTTGGTGTGTACTCCCACAGTTTGTGCCATTAGCAACGGTGGTGTGCGGAGCAACAGTGGGTCTGGTCTGCTCTTTGTTATCAAGTTTTGGCCTAAGTTGTTTTTAAGTTGTAAATCTCCTCGTTTTGTGCAATTTCTCCGGCCCGCCCGTCGCTCGACACCAAAAATAATTCGGCTCTAGGCTGCTCACTGTCTGTATCAAATTTTGTATTTGTGGTTGCAAATATGAGAATTGTAACTGATATTTATGCTTGTAATGCCAACGTTTGACATTTAGGCCCACTCGCCATGCCATCGCTTCCGTATTCCGTATTCCGGACTCTGGCCTGCCAACAATAATTCATTTCAGAATGCGTGTGCAATTCTTGTTATTTCCATGGCATGCGAACATACGAATGTACAAATGTACGATTTTGGCCATTCAGGCTGCGTTCTCACAAAAATATAGAACATCAAGAGCCGAAAGTGTCTGTTAAAATTACGACTTATTGGAATTCTCTCAGCTCAGACTGCCAGAGGCTCTGGCATGAAGTGTAATTGAATGTGTTGCTTGGCTGCCTCGAGTTTTAAATCATTGCTCGCTGGTTGCCCTGGTTGCATACAAATTTTCTATAAATTACTTTTTATTCCCGCCTGCCTGCAGTCCTTTTCTTATTGTCTCAGTGAAAAAGTTACAAATTTGGGAAGTTGACACTTTTGATTGCTGCAGACAAAGTCTTCAGCTGCCTATACTTTGATACTCAGTTTTCAAATCTGTTGCACAATATTCATAAAAAAAATTACTTAACTTTTGACAGTTGCAAGTTACAGATAATTGGAATATTTTGTGTCATGAATAAATTTTTGTTTTATTTAATTTCCCCAAGTATATTCGACTTTATTCCTTACAAATTAAAATTTATATTTATTTAATGCACATCAATTGCAAATATAAATTTCTGTTTATATCAAAAGTTTCAAAAACTATATATATATTTTTTTAAATTTACTTCTTCATATATTTTTATTACTGCCAACCACATTTTTTGTTAACTCTTGATACTTGTAATACAAGATTTATAATTTGGATTAAATAAAATTCATTTCGTATTGTAACGAATTTTATAAATTTGTTCATTTGTTAATAAAGCAGTTTGAATTTATTCAAATTTTATTTTAAATTTTATATATATTATTTAATGTATCAATTGTAATGGCTTACCTGGCTTGGAGTTGCTGCCTAGGATCTGCTGTTGATGCTGCTGCTGTGGATTTGACGATTGCTGCTGCAGCTGCTGTTGCTGCTGTTGGACATGTTGCTGCTGTCCATTGTGCTGCAGATGTGCAGCTGTCACGGACTGCTGTTGCTGAGCGGCAGCGGCTGCGGCTGCAGCTGGATGTATGGCAAGCAGCTTCGTTTCCGGTGGCTTGTGGGGGCCCATCGTGATCTGCGGGGCCCCCATGGCTATGGTTGGGGCGGGCATCATTAGAGTCGACATGGCCAGCATAATTTGTGAATGAATTTTGGTGTTTTTACTCCAGCTGCTCCTGATATTGTTTTTTTTTTTTCCTTTGGCTTTTTTTCTTTGTGCCTGTGGCCAATTGCTCGCTCACTCTGCGCTTTGTTTCTATTGATTTGTTGACCTCGCCGCTGTGTCCTGTGCGCTGTGTGTCCGTGTCCTCTGCTGCAGTTGCTGAACTCTGTGCCAAAGGTCGTGCGTTAGCCTTTGTGTCCCTCGTATCCGTTTCCGTCTCTCGCAAGGAACTTGGACTCGCTCTAACTGACTTCGGGCTATGTTTTATGTGGCCCTATATATGTGTGTCGGTGTCTGTATCTGTGTCCGTGTCCGTGTCTGTGTCTGTGTCTGTGTCCGTGGGTGTGTGCAAGTGTGGGTAAACTTATGAAATATGTTTGCCGCTCTGTGCAACTTTTCTCCGTATATTTTCACTTTTCCTACTGTGGCTTCGTCTCTGCCACTAGCTGGCTCTTCGCCTATGTACTCGATGGTGTGTCTTAGTGTGTGTGTCTCTGTGTTGTTGTTATTGTTGTTTTTATTATTTTTATAATTTTTGCTCGCTTTTCTTTTGCGTTTTGCTCATGTGTTTGTTCAACCGAAAATTCACGAACACGAGCGCACTTGGCTTGTAATATATATATATAAATATTTTTTTTTTGCTTTTTTTGTTGTCTTTTCCACCGACTTCTTGGCTTTCGTTACGTTACATTCGACTGTGGGAATGGGTTATGGGTTTATGTATTTGCCTGCCAGCCAGTAATCGCAAATAATTTTGCCTGCTGCTTATCGTTTTGCAATTTTCGTTGTTGTGTCTGCAGCAGCAGCAGCAGCAGCAACAGCAACAGCGGAAATTATAAATATTGCTGTCATATGTGCTCCAGACAACGCCAGAGACGAGACGAGACGAGACGAGGGTTCTACTTCAATTCAATCTTTTGAGCAAGGAAAAAAAAAAAAGTGAGAATTCCTATTCAGCTGAGGAGCGGGTCTCGGCTCAATGTCGTTTCGAAAGTTTTGAGCAGCAACAAAAACTGCGCACAGTTTGCAAATTATTTTCCTAGCTGCTGGCAGCTGCTGGCTCTGATGAGTTCGCAGTGAACTTCAGAAGTCACTGAATGTCAGTGACTGCAAGCAAAATAATGTAAAGAGCCAGCAAATAAAATCAACAAACATAGCTCAAGTTTAATGAATGTCGCCAAAGTTTGCGGCTTGAAAATGGCGAGAAATTGTTTACAGTCTGGCTAAAACTAGGAATCTCTCAGCCATTGCTAAAGACACTGCTGAATGCACTGGGATCAAGGGACAGGGATCATGGAGAACATAAATTGCCTTGCACAACAAATTAAATATTGTAAATGAAATATTTAAAGAAAATTATAAGATTCACAAAATTGCTGAATAAATTATAAAAAGCAATTGTCATTACTTATTTATGCTGTTCTGATCAGTTTCGAGTAACGCACGAATCAAGAGACGAGCGCAACGCACACACACTCTAAACGACTATGCGACTTTACGACTATATCGTCGCAGGATACCCAAAGAACAGAAAGAACTCAAAGCGTACGGTACGATTTCGTACTAGACCGTTGGGCGACGCTTTTCTTACTGAACGCCAGCAGCGCACGCATTGGCCAAAAATTGAAAAGCGCCGCTGCCGCTGCTGCGATGATGACGACGACGGCGGCGGCGGCGCTATCCTGGCCAGAACATGCCAGGCGGACAGCCGCTGCCGCTGCCAGCAGGCGATCCGCGTAAGCAGTGGGCTTCACCGATGGCACCGATGAGGACGACGACGGCGACAACGACGAACACGAACGCAGCGAGCACGTCGGGATACGTTTCCCTACATTTCTCTCCGACGACATGGCACGAGCTGCAGCAGGACGAAGGCGAGGCTGAGCAGCCGACGCTGCCAATTGCCACAGTCCCGTTATTTGTGTCGCCTAAGCGAACAAGCCCCCAGTAACGCGCTCGTTCATAAAATATTCACGAATGGCTCGCTCTCATTCTCGCCAGTGCCAGTGCCACAGCGAGCTGCGCTGCTCTTCTCTCCTCATCGTGCATTCTTATCGTCGACGTCGTCGTTGTCGTTGTCGTCATCGTTTTCGCACTCGTTCTCTGCTTCGTGGCTGTCGTTGCGCTCCCGGCGCCATTTACAATATTCCATAGCTATCCGTGTGTGTCTGTGTGTGTGTGAGCGTCGCTCGTGTGTGTGTGACTTCGGTTCGTTCTGTTTCGCCACTCAAATTCTACTGTGCACCACCGACTCGGGCCACTGCGCCGAATCGCCCATGAGTTGAGCGCAAATACTAATGAAACGTTGCTAAAAATTTGAAATTTCATAAGAATGTCTGATATAAAATGTTTTAAAATTATATTTTTATTTATTTTTATAAAGAAAATTGTAATATTTGCTTCAAATTATGTTCATATTAATTAAATATAATTTAAAATAAATCAGTGCACTCAAAAAATCCGTTTGCCATTTGCCTTTTAAGACATCTTCGAAAAATTTGGTTGGCCCAGCCGTTATAGGAAATTCCCATTATTTGTTGTACCCGAATGTTAATAAGTGTTATACTCCTTCAAAGTCCGCTGTCTAGTTCACAACGTATAGAAACTAAATTTGTGCAAGTAAAAATTGTGACGAAAAATTAATTTAAAACATTTTTATAAAAAGTAAAATTTTAGGAATGCTCAATATTATTTTCTATTAATTTCTAGTAAATCAAAAAGATTTTTATAAAATATTATAAGAATTAAAAATAATATATTCCAATACAAATATTAAATAGTAAACAAATATTTCTATAATTTGTATACATTTGATTACAAGCTTCTCATTGTGAGAATACTACAAAAATAATACAAAATATAAAATATGCATTAATAAATATAAAACGTTGTGCTACAACAACATGGAACTTGAAGAAATCAGCTTTTTTTATGTTAAAATGCAACTAAATGTATCTAGTTTGAAACTGTTTAAATATTAATGAGTTTATTAATTAATTAATTCATTATTATTATTATTTGTTGACTTGCAACTTGCCAAGCGGAGAGAGACTCTATAAGTATTTTCAAAACTAAAATTCAAATAAAGCTTCAATCTGTCAGAAGTCTAAAAGTAAAGAAAAATAAAATGAAAATGAAATAAATAAATATTTAATATAAAAAAAAAAAAAATAAAATAAAAAAAAAAATAAAAAAAAATAAATAAATAAAAAAAAAATATAAAATAATATTTTGAGTTATTTAGATATTATCTAAAATAAATGTTACTGAAAATATTAGCATTATTAAATAATATGAAATAAATGTATTCCAGCATATCTAAGGACTGATACAGCATATTTTATAACTGTTAAATAATATTAAAAAATTAATTAAAAACTATTTTCCTTTTTCACCTCTCACATAAACTATTTCTCAATAGTTTTTTATTATTATAGACAGCATTAATTTATTTGTATGCAAATCAGAATAGTATATCAGAATAAATATATATATCATATAACTATATTTTTTTTTTTTAATATTTTTAGAATATGTGCTACATACAGTTGTATATCCCAATCTTTCCCAGCTTATATCACAATAAGAAAGCTCAAATTTAATTTTAAGTAAAAATAATTTATGAATTTCATCAAATGCTTTGCAACCCCGAACATGAAAACAGACCGAATTTATGCAGCTTTATAATAGTCAGCATTGAGAGCAAAGTCCGAATACCTTATTTGATGGCAAAGTAAATTAAATCCCCGGAACATAAATGTGAATGAAAGGGACTGCAGTTTAGTCAAAGCAAAAGTGCAGTTACTTTTAGGCAGAAGACGCCAACTGTGCTTGTGAGTATGCTAATCAGAACGGAGTGCAATAGTAATAATGTGGCAGCCACACTGAGGGATACACTCGCATACGCTGGTGTTACACTCGTCGAAAAGTGAGCACTCATTATCAACATTTGAAGTCATAATTACTGAGAAACGTAAATAGTACGTGGAGTGTAAAAGTGAACAGAAACAATACAAACAACAGAAGGACGGCTCATGTTATTGTGTGTGTGTTTACTTTTGGCGTTGGGGGCAACGGCAGTGGAGACACTAATGAGCGCTAAGTGAGAAGAATGCAGACCAGAGAGCAATGGTCGTCATGCAGAGCAGCGAGAAAAAGGTAGCAAAAACAAGAAAATTACATAATTGCATGCAATTTAGCATGCGACATTATCATTGTCCTGGTTAGCATAAGAGTCACAGTCATTACAACAAGGCACACACACACACACACACACACACATATATAAATATATACATATATATATGTGCACTTGCGCGTGCTAAAAGAATGTGAAAAAAGGCAACGAATTGCAGGAGCTGCCACTGTGAAGAGCTGCTGCAAGAGGGGAGAGCGTATTTGGTTTCTCACAGACTGAAGTCGTGTTGCATATGTTTTAATGCAACAACAACAACAACAACAACAAGTGTGCATAATAACAAAAGTGACGTAAACAATGAGAGCCATGCAAGCGCTCGCGAGGCAAAGGCGAGCTAAGGGCCATTTTGTCTTTGCTGCCCATAAGGACAGCTCCTTTCACTGGGTCTCTCTCTGTGTGTGCGTGTGTGTGTGTGTGCGGATGTGTGTAAGCGTCAAGACAATTGCGCTTTAAATTTTTAAAATCACTTTAAATGAAAACAAAAAGTTTATACCCTGTTGCCCGCTGCTCTGCCCTTTGTCTTTTGTTTTGTGCTGTGGCGCTTGTTAGGTAAATCAGCGTCAAATTGGACTCTGCAGCGTTCGCGTCACAAGCAGCAGAAGCAACGGCAGCAACGGCAGCAACGGCAGCAACAACAATAGCGACAACAACACTAACAATAGCTGAGCAAATAACAATGGACGAGTTGGCTGGGGTGAAGGGTAAAGTTATAACGTGCTTAAGCCTCTTTAACCGAAATGAGTCTAAAAATATCTCCTCATCACGAAGTGCAAGGGTGTATCTGTATCAGTGTGTGTGTGTGTGTGTGTGTGTGGGCATGACTTCTGTTTGTGTATGTAAAGACAATACGTATTGTTTGCTATGCTTGTTGTTCTTGTGGCTGAGTCTGTCGCCACCCGCGACTGAGCAGAAAATTAGAGCATTGTTTAAGCCAATTAGATATTTCGCGTATGAGTGAGAAACCGAGACGCGCTATGAGGAACGCCCAGGGATGGCAGTCGAGTATGGGGTCAAGTGTATGACTTGAGCATGTATTTTAATGCGCTCAGAGTAACAAAGAGGCTAACATCTAGCGCGAGCCAGTTAGAGTTGTGCAACGACAGGCTTGGTCGACAGGCCGCCTTCGCCTTTGCAGGCAAGTGGCAGACAATGGGACGCACTTCGAGCAGACAGGCTCAGACGAAGGGTCAATAAATAAAGACGCTCCCAAAATCCTTGCTCAATCAAGGACACGCAAGCCCAAGCACAGCCTCTTGCCGAAGCGAGTCAAGTGACTGAAGGACGGTCGCAGTCAGGTCCCAGCATTATGAGAACACAACGTAGACCGAGTCTTAATGAGGATGCTTTAAACAAAAACACCTTTCGGGTGGCAGTTTTAAGTGCCAGCCCAGACAATCTCATCCATCGATGGAAGAGCCAAGCGCCAGTTATATGTATCCGGAGTGTGCAAATTCAGTTGCTTTGGAGTCGCACTAAATAAATTGATGTCCACATGCTCAAGACGACCCAAAAAGCACAGCCAACAACAGCACACACACATTCATGTATATTTGCTTGTTGAGAGTGTGCAGTAAAAACGAAATAAGTGAAATATTTATGCACATTTTGGGGCGAGTGGGTCTTTGGTAAGGTGCCGCCTAATGGGGGTCACACTCGGCGCTTTAAATGTTTAAATAGGTGTGTCAGATAATGGAAATACATAAGTGCCCAACCAGGGAGTTCAGCTGCTTGATGAGCTCCAGCGTGAGTATATATACACACACACACACACACAAATATATATAGTCCTATAAACAGGAGCAGCATGTGACCGCTGAATCCATTCCCCAGCTCTCTCGCTCACTTTCTCTTGCTCTCACATTCCTGGCTCGTTGAAAATTGTGTGGATAAACACTTTGGGCTGCGGCCTGTTTTAGTGTTTTCTGTGCTGTGCTGTGCTGTGTTTTTTTGTGCGTTGTTTTCCTTGGGCTGCAGTGCGACAATTTCATTGGGTGTTGTTGTTCGGCGACCGCCACAATTTGGCTTTTAACTTGGCTAACGATAATTTGTTTGGCAACTGCCGCCAACGTAATGAATTTTTATGCGCCTTTAATGTATATTACTGAGATATGACCAAAGCCCACAATGGCAAGCTCCGGCCCAGGCTCTCACCCCCAGACGACTGCGCTCAGGTCCAGCTTAGGGTTTTGGGTTTTGCTATGCTAATTATTAATATTTTTAATTAAAATATGCTCGGACCGCACAAAAAACAAGAAATTAATAAAATATAAACAAAAATGCATAAACTAACCTTCTCTTAGGCAAATATAAATCCCACAAATAAACACTAAAAAGGTTTTCCGGCCAGTCAGGCAATCACAAGGAAAACTCACTCCTCGGCTCGCCAGCTACGCAATGCTCTTCGAGTCATTAAGTTAATTGCTTTCACGACAATTTAATCTTTTTCCAACATGAATGTGTTGGGCACTGAGCTTCTGGTAACCAATTGTAGAATGGGCTCAAATAATAATATTTGTTTGCCCAGAAATATGCTCTAACAACTTGAATCCTTCTCAACTCTTCATATTATGCTGCACACTTGCTGAGTATTTCAGAATACCCTGAGTGAGAGTAAAAAGAGCTGAAACAATACAGAACGCAAAAAGCCAAAGTAAATAGCTGATTAACATTCAAATTTAATTTCGCATGTTGAAAAAACAAACATTCGCTTCGACTGTCAACAGGACGTATGCTCATTATTCACACAGCTTTCCCATTGTGAGCCTGTTTGCTAGCTGTGATCTATGATGAATGTCAAAGCGAAGCGACTTCTGCATGGCCATACCAATGCATTGTTTGAGTTATGGCCAATTTAAATATGAACGTGCTCTGGCTGTGGTCTAATGTACCGCGAAATAACTTGAACTACTAGCATATAGATAAATATTCAATTCAGGTGATATATATACATTAAGAACCGTGACCAAAAAAGTATTGGGTATTGCACTGTAATATCCAAAAGTTCCAGTTACATAACTAATAAATTCACAATTAAATTATATACAAATATTATTTAATTGAAAGGTCTTATCGAGAAAAGCTAACAGATTACTCTCAGCCAATAGAAGTAATAATTTGTGAGCGCCTAAGTCCACGAGTACACTAAGAGTAAAGAGTCTGATATATTGATAAGCCTAGAATTAAGATATATTATTTTAGGTACAGCAACAGGCTCAAATTATTTATCTATTTATTTATTATATATTTTTTTAATTTTTTCGTGTAAACAGTAAACATTGCGAATATTGCCAATACATGGCTAATATTGCAGCTAATATTGTACAACAGGTGAATAAAAAACCTTAAATTTTTCAAAGCTCTTTTTTGCATTAAACGTAAAAAAAAAAATGTTTCAGGCCGAATTTTATTAATTTTTTTGATAATGGAAAGGCGACTTTCAGCATGTGGAAAGCTAGACTCAATTTGCCTTCTCAATTTACATGCAAAAGAAATAATTTTTACAGTTTTTAAACAATATTCAATTCAAATGAAACAAATACATATAAAAAACATAAAATTTAAATTGATATTGAAATTGAATATCTCTGACTCTAGTTCATATTTAAATTGACGTTTTTGCTTTATATATAATATTTTAATATATATTTTATAAATAATATTTTTGTACACTTTAAGAAAGCTTTTACTCCATTTCGAATAGCTGTATGTGACGTTAATTGATCTTTTACTTTCGGAGATTCAAATATTTATGGCGCTAGAAGTATTTTTAGGGTCTGCTGGCAGGGGAGGGACATAACGAACTGCAGCGACATAGGCAATAGACAGTGTCACAGTAACTGCACATAACTGTATAATTTATATTGGCCATTTCGCTTTGACTCAGACTCTCTCTCTCTCACACACACACACGCACACAGTGCCAAAGTGCTTTTGCGACCAAGTAAATTGTAAAATGTCACCCATAAAGCGTAAATTGTAACAAAAAGCACTCGAGGCCACGCAGTGATTTAAATTTTTGTACTCTGTAGGCTCCGGCTGTAAAATTATGTGTCCCTCGTTCGGGTTACCCTGGCCAGGCGCGCAGCTGGCGCGGCGGTTTGGCCTACACGCCACTTGGCAACACTTACGGATCCAGTGCCCCGAAAGCACAGACAAGCAGCTCAATATATCCTATCGCATAGGCGTGACTGTGTTTGTGTGTCTGTGTGCGTGTGCTCACAATTTACACAATTCATAATTCATGCAAAAATATTGTAGAATATACTTGCAATAGCCGCTCATAGAGCCATATACATATATACAGATACATATATATAAGCATTTATATCTATAATGTATATGCATGGACATTGCTGATGCCGAAGCGCATAAATCTGTGCATTTACAGTCGCGAGGGTCGCAGCTGCCGGTGGAAGGCGGCGAGCAGCGAGCGGCGAGCGGCGAGCGGCAAACTCCAAATGCAACTGTAAATGTAAATTTTAATGTAACTGGTAACTGCATGTGTATGGGCATATAGCTACATTTGGCCTCGCATGTGCGTGTGCGTGTGTGCTCCATTTAATTGAGTTTTGGTATGCAAAACACTGGGCCGAAGTGACAAATTGATTATCAGTTGCTGCATAAAGCATGAGTCCTTTAAATTGAATCGAAATTACATGTCAAATGTTCAGCTTTAAGTGAAAACGCACTCCATTATCCCTCTCTCCCTCTCTCTCTCTTTCTCTCTATCTGTCTCTTTCATTCGCTCTATGGCACTGTTTCGCTCTGGCATATTAAAAACGGAAACAATTTATTTTACGCACTATTGAACTTTAGAATGAACGATTTTTCTTTGCCGCAATTTGAACAAATATTAAGTTTTTCCTTTCTCCTTTCTTTTTTTTTGGGTTGCAATAGCGGCTGCCGCTTGTCGTCCTTCGATGTTGGTCTAGGACTTGCCTTATTCATGAATCTACTCGGCAAAGTCTGGGATTTTCTTTTATTTTACAATTGCGGCGGTGTTCTTCTTTTGTATTACTTTTTTCTTGTTCCACCACTCGACGACAATCAATTTTTCTTCATCACAAAATTGCATTCTGCAAACAGAAAGAAAGAGTGAGAGAGAGGGAGGGAGGGAGAGAGAGAGAGAGGGGGATAGAGCAAGAGATTGAGAGACACAAGCATGAATGAGATTGCAGTGAAAACACAAAAATTCACACTTTATTCATTTCCGCCGACTCGCCCGAATCGCGTCTGGTCAGCTCGGACTCGATGTTGTAAGCAAACGATGCTTGTTCCTTGCCTCGCTCTGTCTGCAGCCTTTCTCAATGTTTTTGTGTTCATTAATCAACTTTCAAATCTTGCCGCAACAAACACGTTGAAACACGTTGCCGCTGCGTCTAAAGCAGTCTGTGTTGAGCCAAAGAAAATCCACACTGGATCACAGCTTACCATGGGGGCACTTAGCGCTAATTTGCGGTCGCTTTGCTGCTGCTCCTGCTGCTCCTGCTGCTGGCGATAGTAGCCAAACAGTTGCAACAGTCAGCGACAACCTGCAAATTCCAATCAGCCAGGCAGTCCCACATGAGCAATACCATCACTCATGGCCGACAGTTGGCGGCTTCGTCAGATTTCATTTGTCTCAGTGTCGGGCAATGCGTGAGAATCGCTTTGCAGCTGGTTAAAGCCTGAAGAGCCTGCTTGGGGGACTGAGAGGTTCGGGTGTCGTTGTTGGGGGTGCTTAAAGCTCTTGCTCTCTCGTACTCAGCGAGTCATTAACAACCGGAGATGAGATTGGTTTAATACGGTTGCCGTTTATAAATGGAATTTTATAGTGACTCCGGCTGTGGTCCAGGCAGCCCAAGTCGGCTTCCCAGCAACAACAACCTTTGTATGATTTGGACAACGGAAGTCTCTTAATGTGTTTTTGTGAGTGCTTTCGAGTGAAGTGCGTCTATGCGAAAGATTCCTGTATGTCAGCTCAACTTTTGCATTTCTCATATTAAATACTCTTCCTAAAAGATAAATCTTAACAATCAGTTTAGCATTGTCATCAGCACATCCTTTATACAAATATCAACGTAAGCTTTACCAACTTTTTATTGTATATTATATTATTATATATAATATGAGTTAAGAGTTTTGCCAGCCAATAAATTGAAAACAAAATAATAAATATAACAAATTAAATTCTAAATTCTATTATAATTATTTATTTATTTATTTTATTTTATTTTTTAATATAAAATATAAAGCACTTTTATTCTAGATTTACATTTAACTAAATATCATTTCAATCAATTGCCTAGAAGTGCTACCTGATTGAAGCAACGTAGGGAATATTTGCTAGTCATGCACATCCGACAGCTCGAGTTGACGAGTTGGCAAATTTGAGCCCATTTCTGTGACTAGATTTTGATGTGGAGTGCAGCTGGAAAGGAGCAGCCATCGCATGAAGCATCTTCGCCTGCTTAAGACACGATTTTGATCAACCATTTAGGCAATGCATGACCCTGATGATGCTCTGCCACGCCCACTGCCAAAGTGGCCTTTAGGTGCAGTGAGTGGGTGGGTGGTTCCAGTGCTCAAGTATTTATGCGGCGCTGCCGAGCGTAGCCGAACGCAATGAAATATTCTAAAATGCTTACGACAACGTGCAAAGTGCACTTGCACCACTCATAAGTGGTGTGCATTGCTCCACCCCGGCGAACCGCATGCAGCCGACTTCCGACTCAAGGTAAACAAGCGAAAGGGCGGCCTATGGTTGGGGTGGATATGGGCGTGGCATGTTATACATTTTGACTTAAGTTAGTTGGCTTTTACCGTAAGTTTTAGCCGATTTCACAAACTGGCAAACAGACAGGCAACAAGCCAACATATTTTTCTTAACTGAGCTGCAAGCACTTGGGCGACTCTTCTAGTGCCGGTCCATGGGCATGGGCATGGGCATAGGCATGGGGAAAGACCAAGTGCCTGGCTGAGTGGGTGAGTCGTGTATGTGCATATATTCTGTGAAAAGTGGTGCGTCGTGTTTGAGCAAGTGCGTTTAGCTAAAGTCCAGCAGCGTCAGAGATGAAAGTTTTCGACTTTTAGCAAGTCTTTCTAGCTAAAGTCAACGGTCAATTTGTTGGAAATTTGAACTATTTTGTTGCCTCTGGGACTGTGCCTAATTAAAATGGCATTAAAGCTGCAGCTTTTGTTCCAAACAATTCGACCAAAAATCCAAAAGTGAAATAAGAAATCTAAGACATGCCGAGCAGTAGCAGCAGCATCAGTTGGCCTTCGCCTGAGACTGTGCCCAGGTTAACCAAGCGAAACAAGGACTGTGAGGTCTGTATTCCATACAAATTGCAGTCAACATGGCGAGCAACTCAAGCGGAACTGGCAAAGACAAAATGAAATACACATGAGCGGTAACAGGACACAGAAGGCAAACAGCAATCGGCAGGCGACGCATTAGGCCAGGCAGTGACAAATAAACAGCTGTAGAGCGGCAGCGGCAGCGGCAGTGGCAGCCCCAAAGCGGATGGCGGCAGGACGAGGACAATTCGTCGTCATCAGCAGCTCTATTTTGGATTTAATGTAATACGCAGCGACGCGCTGAGCGAGCAAGCAAACGGACAGTGAAAGCAAAAGAGACCTTCGAAATCATTGCAGACATATGAAATATTAAATATGTATGGCCGCATAACACACACAGAGAGAGAGAGAGAGAGAGAGAGAGAGAAAGAGAGAGAGAGAGAGAAGAGCAGTCGCACATAAACAATCATTTGGCCCCGAATAGCTGAGGCTGTGTGTAGTGAAGCAGCGCGCAAGGAAATGGCAGGCTGATGATCCCATTTCCGAGCGGTAAGTGATGCCAAAAGTCAGTCACTCACAACAGGACCAGCCACATCAACAACAATAACAACAGCAATAACAACAATAACAGCAACAACAACAACAACTACAGCAATAACAACAACAGCTGCAAGAGTTGTCCGGCAGCAAAGGCAAAGTGTGTCTAGTCACACACTGGCAGCCTTCAATGAGATGGAATCGACTTGTGCATTCGCTCTGCACGGCCCCAGCATCTCCTGGGTAAAATAAGGCTACAGAAACCTCGCCACGTGTGTGTGTGTGTGTGTGTGTGTAATGTTACTTAAAGACACGAAGACTGGCAGCAGCAGCAGCAGGGCGCATCCATGAGCAGTTAGATTCAGTCCTTTTCATTATAATTTAAGCATGGCAACATGACAACGTGGTTAACTTTTGCTTTTTCTCTCTCATTTCATTTCATTTTCTATTCTCTTCTTTTTTTTTCATCTTTCTTTTTCCAATTTTGCTACATTGTTACTGTGATCAGTGACTGCGGGGAGTTGGTGGCTGTTGTTTTGGTTGGTAAAATAAAATGGCCTCAGAATGTTTGCTACTTTAGCTGTCGCCACTGCTGCTGCTGCTGCTGCTGCTGCTGCTGCTGCTGTCGCTGCTGTCGCTGCTGCTGCTGCTGCTGCTGTTTGTTGTTCTTCTTCATCTTTTGCGCCTGTTTCTCCTGCCCTTTGACATGTTTGCGTGTGCGGCAAAGGTTGTAGCATTTAATGAGCTTAAATTTCGAGCATGTTTCTCTGAACAGCAAAAATCTGTTCGAGCCCTGAAATTATGCCAATATGTGTGAGGGAGGGGAGAGCATCAGAAATACTTTTACATTTTCCCAAAAATAGAGGAATTTACGAATAAAAACCCAAGCAACAAATAATATTTTCTGTAACCATCTGCAAAGCTAATTTTCCGTTCAACTGAATGTCTTTTAAAAAGCCGCCTTGACTTGACTTGAATATGCAAAAATATCATTGTTAAAGAGTCTTTAATAATTAAAAATAAAAATATGAATATAGGTATAATTTTTGATTCATTATTGATCAGTATAATTAGACATTTAAATTAAAATGAAATTAATTTGCCAAATATAATCTACCTTTAGGTTCAAACTCTACTTCAGTGTTCAGGCTTATTACATCATAGCGCTACAATTTTTCCCATTCTCTTGGGGTCTGAGGAGGGGAAAAGGGAAATATTATGTCATATGTATGACAGCGTAATCCATGCACATGGGGCACACAGAACTCTGCTAAAATTTTAATTAAAAATGCTTGGGCAGCTTATGGAAATAAATAATTTCCTTTACTTATGTAGCCCCTCAGGTATAGGTAAATATTGATATGCGAAATCAATTATACAATTATTAAGAAGGGAAACAGCAGAATGATATTTACATAACTTTAAATTTAAGAACCCTGAGCCAACAGGCCGCAGAGCCGCATGAGTTTCTCACATGTAACATCGGTCGACATATGCCTTTCTCTCTCTCTCTCTCTCTCTCTCTCTTTCTGTCTGTCTCTCTCTTTTAAATGAGCTACATGTCCTTACAATTTGTATGCATAAAACAAACACTGCGTGCGTATGTGTTTGTTCGCTTTATTATTTATTTTTATTCTTTACAATATTTATGCTTTTTGTCAGCGCTTCGCATACGAAGCAGCGGGAGCAACCATTGCGATGGGCAATGCATTTAATTAATGAAGAAACCGCTGGGGCAGTAGGACAGACACATTCTTTTAATAACGCTGGGCAAATAGGATGTCAGGTTACAGCTGGAGGTTGGATGGGGATGGGGATGGGGATGGTGATGGTGCCACGCATTAAGCCTTTGACATGCGCCAATCGTAAATCTTGACCAACATATCTGAGCAATGTTTGCGCAATGGCCTCCCCTCCCAAACAGCCCAAGGGGAATCGGTTGAAAAAATGGCCGACGGCGTCGCTTTGTCCCTTAACACCAGCACTGACAAGGCCTATGCAAATATTTAGTAAATGAATCAGCGCTTTGCGACTGTTATCATTTATGCCCCGGCCGCATGGCTCCCGCCTGGCTACTGTACGTTGCTTATATTGTATTGCAGATTGTCCAGTTTGCTGGTCGTTTCGCCTACCAAGGATTTTCCGCTTGGTTTCGCTCTGCTGTCTCTCTCCTACACATACTGTTTCTGTCTCTGTCTTTTCTGACAGGCAACAGCGAATTTGTCAATTTGCAGCAATGACTGTAAACAGACAAAATGGCAGTGAACGCTTCAGCTATGGCTTCGGTCCGATTGGGGGCTCGGGCTGAGTGGCCAGGGTCTCACATGCTGGATCCAACAAAATTTATGGGCCACCTCGCAGCTCACAGCTCGTGACGCACTTGTCCAGCCATTGCCGGAGCTGCCAGCGGCTATGCATACAAAACGCTGCGGCAATTATCTCAAATGCAAATGCTCTGTTCCTCTGATGCTCCGATGCTCCGATGCTTCGATGCTCTGATGCTCGGCACAAGGGGCTGGCCAAATGGGCGTGGTCATGGCTAAGCACGTAATGAATTGTCTTTTTGGCCATTCGATAAATTTGCGACTCTATGATGCTGTTGCAGCTGTAGCTGTAGCTGTAGCTGCAGCTTTTGCTTGCGCTTCGTGCGCTATCCAATTCGCAAAGCTCGCCCCCGGCGGGCGCTGTAAAGTATGCTACGTTTTATGGCGCGCGTGAAATACGAAGCGCCAGCGTAATTAAAAATCATAAGAAATGAAACACAAACAGAAATAAACATGTCATAGCCGGAGAGCATAAAATTGCAAATCCCCGGGCATTGCAAATCTTTATAGTTGTATATTTTTTTATTTTTTATTTTTTATCTGTGCCTTCGCTCGCTTCGCCTGTGTGTGTGTGTGCCATAAAAATATGCCAAAAGAAAACGGGTCGAAAGAGGAAATAAAAATAAAAGCGCTGAAATAAAATAAATTGCACTCAAAAATCCTTTTCCGTGCCTGCAACTCATTACAAATTTTATTACAGATACTTGCCGGCACACAGATGCACACACACACACACACACACATATATATATATATATACATACAGAGGGATAGGGACAGATACAGATACTCGCACTCACTGCCAGATAGCTGCATATAAACATAGACTGACATTTAATACAACACTTGATGTCGCTCATTAAGAAGAATTCAGCGCACGAACGCCATTGCTGACACACCCACTGCACTATGGGGAAAATTCCAAATTATCGGGTATAAATTAATAACTTGAAAACTAAGCCAGATATTTTGATCTGGTTTTTTGATTATTATTATGTATTCCCTCAGAAATATTTTTGGAAAAGGGGGCGTGTCCCCGCCCACCCAGATAATTTTTTTATTAGAAAAAAAACATTTTTTTTTAATTTTTTAGAATTTTGATTATTAATATTTTAAACTAACTATTTTTATTCAAAAAGAACTTAACATTCTTCAGTTTCGAGTTCATGATCAGCCAGAATTATTGATCCGCTAAAATCGTCTTCGGATTCCATTTGGCATTTATATTTTGCAAATAATGTGGCTTTTACTTTTCAAATGTAATAATAAGCTTAATCTTATTTAGTTTCACCTTAAGAAAATCAATAATTACTCTTTCATGGTTAGATTTGCATTTCCCATTGAGCCAAACAGTATTCAGCTCAACGTTCGAAGCCTCGTAGACACCTGCAAGAAATTAATTTGCGCCGATTGTGCGGAAAAGTGCACATTGAGACAAAGTGCATTGAAATCATAATCAATGACCCTACGATATACAATTGGAATTACACTTATCACTGCTTCTACTTTTTTTATATGCATTCTCAAAGTTGAAATTCCTTTACAAGAAATGGCATTGGATAACATTATATAATTTTACAAAATATTAAAAGAACAAGCATAATTACAAAAAGTTGACTTATTCAACACATAGTACAAAGTGTCATAATTGATATCCTTTTTAAATTTCTTTAAAATTATTCATAGTCTTTGAGTAATGACAATTTGAAAATCGGCTACAAAAAATTGCAATCTACAGGCACGTGCTCTTCGAAAACAAAAGCTGACTTTAACAGCTGTTAGGCTTAACACTGGACTGTTAATTAACATTGTGGGTATTGTTTCTAAAAGTTTGGAGTTTTCTAAAGATGCTAGTAAAAAAAATAATTTAATTTTAATACTTTGAAAAAAACACTAAATACCCGAAAAACGGCAAAATTCCCCATAGTGCACTGGCCAAAAGCCCGAACGCCCCGAAACTGAGCTGCACTCGAGCAGAGTCCTCGACGGGTGGAGGACAGGCGAGCAGAAGAAAAAAATAATAATAATAAGAAACTGCGAATTTTCCAAGCAAAGCTGGAACTTGTTGCCGAATAAACAGCAGCTATTACACACACACGCACACACACACACACACACATGTACATGGCGAGAGGCTGGCCATAATGAGCATACATAGCCAGAGACAAGGCTAGAAGTGAAAGCCTGTGGACTCGAAAGGGTGTCTCTGTGAGTTACTCAAACAGCAGCCAAGTGTATGATGGGTTGTTATTGTCGTCGTCTTAGCAGTTGTTCTTGTTCTTGTTGTTGTTGTTGTTGTTGTTGTTGTTGTTGTTGTTGTTGTTGTTGTTGTTATTGTTTTTGCTTGTTGCTCGTTGCTCACGGAGTTGTCACCTGCAGCAGGCGACGGAAAGCGGCAAACTGCAAATGGCAACATGACTACAACTTGTCGACATTTCGTCTTGTGTCTACCCAACCATCCCCTTGTCTTCTCATCATCTCGTGTTCTCGTCTGCAGCTGCCGTCATATATGTATGTATGTGTGAGCTCCAACTGACTCGCATGCATCTGTCTGTCTCTCTCCAACTCGCAAGCCTCTTACAAACACTTTTTTCACTTACTTAACGCATTAGATGCGACACCAGCTAAACATACGGATGGTGTTGCAATTCTGGCATTATCTTGCCGAGCATTTCGAGCGCATCTTCAAGAGCATATAGTATATGTAGCAGGCACAGATATTAAAAAACTATCAATTGATGAATGATGAGGGAGAGTAAAGTGAAAAACCGATCAGATGGGAACTCTTTCTATTTTCTATAAAAATTAAAATAAATTATAAGTGAATAAATAAATGCATATTTAAAAGCTTTAAAATAGTTAACTGATATATTATTAAATTATAAATTGAATTGCTGCCAATGAAATATCTTCTTGTTATACCCTGAACCCATTGAAAATGGGAATTCAGGGTATAATGGTTTTGTGAAAATGTATGTAACAGGCAGAAGGAGACGTCGCAGACCCCATAAAGTATATATATTCTTGATCAGCATAAAAAAATAAGTTGATTGAGCCCTGTCCGTCTGTCCGTCCGTCCGTCCGTCCGTCCGTCCGTATGAACGTCGAGATTTCGGAAACTACAAAAGCTAGAGAGCTGAAATTTCAAATGAACACTCGTATGTTAGCTACGCAGTACGAGTTTATTTTGTTTTTTCGATAACTCATCCCATTTCCAAATTATCGATAAAAAATCGAAAATTCGTTTCATTTTTTTTTGTTTTTTGAGCATAACTTCTACACCGTTTTAGCTAAAGCAAATTTGTATATTTAGATAGATATTATGAATACGCAGATTATGTAGTTTTCAGATTTTGGATGCCACGCCCCCTTCGCCCCCAATTTGCGCAAAACGCATTTCAAATACTAGAGACTTGAAATTTGGCACATAGATACATATAGATACTCTTAATCTATTCTGCAAATTTCATTAAGATCGTCCATCTAGAAATGGAGTTATAAGCGTTCAAAGTTCAGCACAACCCACCCCCAAGCCACGGCAGCAACTGCGCGGTTAGCAGAGCGGGCGGCTATACGTGCGTAAAGAAGAAGAGTTTCTTTTTTTGCAGGGTTCAGGGGATCTCGTAGTCGAGCCGTCTCGACTAGAGCCTTCTTACTTGTTTTATTTAATTTCCTTTTATTTGCAATCAGTCTCATAGTAAACATTAAGCAAATTTATTAGCAATAACTAACATAACTCTAAGGAGCTTAATTGATATATTTACATATTTATTAATAACTAAATCTACTCTCTATTTGGCAAATGCAGAACGTGAAATCTTTTCAAGTGCCCTCGTCTGTTATTTGTGTTGTCGTCAGTGGTCCTGAAGCCTATTTAGTATATATCTTTCTGAGGCATGTCGAAGCTTTTCATCTATCAAGGAGCGCCTGTTACTTTCCTAAGGATTTTAGACTGGAAACGCTGAAGTAGTTGAAGTATCAACTGCATCCTTTCTCCATCTACCTTTTGGCAGAAATATTTTGTTTCTTGTAAAAGTACAAAATATAATATCTTTTGACCTTTTCGACAAATAATTGTAGGGTTTCGTCTGTAGTTGGATACTTTTTTATTTAGCTTATAAATCAAAATGATTATGCTCTTTTGATATGTGCTTTATGGGCAGCTTTGGGCTGTCAAACTTATATCATTATGATTCTGCTGTGCACTACAAAAAGTTTTTATTCAGCTTTTATACATTCCTTTAAAGGCCAATCAAGGCCTATGCTGTCAAGTCAAGCGGTACGCAGCATCAACAACGGCAACGGCAACGGCAACGGCAACGGCAACGGCAACGGCAACGGCAACGACAACAAAAAGAAACCCAAGTATGTCAAATTAACAATGTCATCAAAGAGATTTAACATGTTGGCGCTCCATGTCCTGGCCGCCTGTCCTGCTGCCCCTGCCAAACGGTGTCCTTCTTCTGCATACGATTACAAGGCAAATCTTTTCAAAGCTTTTAACAAACACGCTCAACCATATACAAAATGGCGCTCACACACAGTGAGAGTGAGAGAGAGTGTGTGTTTGAGTGAGAGAGAGAGAGACACTGTATGAGGAGATGCCAAAAACTTTGAATTAAAATGCGTTTATTTGGGCTTTTAGCACGATGCGTGTGGAATGAGACCGACTGTGGCAATTGAATAGGGGGTTGAAGCTGGAGAAGCGAAAAAATCTTAACCCAAATAACTTTGGAAACTATTCAAAACGTTTGCTTAATATTCGCCTGGTGGGTTGCGTCCTAGTCGAGGATACCGAGTCGCGACTCGGCGGCCCATCAGACTAGGCGCCCACACGAGCCAAATGAAAGCATTTGGTAATCCCATGTTATCTTGATCTCTGCTCGGTCATACACACACACACACACATACACACTGAGAGTCACTTACAGACTTGTAGTGATGTTTAATATTAAATCATATTAAAATATTCAAAAGGCAGACTCGCAGTCGGGAGGCTAAGCTTGCTAAGCATTTATAAACATTAGCACGCAAACATGGACGCGACCAAAAACGCGTTGGCAAACATAAGCGGGCATCCTTCCCAGCTCCCTCAACTTCCCGACGTCCTCCTGACGCCTTCCCGTCTCCTTCTCTCACCCGATGCGCCGAACGTGAGCGCTCCAAATGTATGCAATGACAAACCCCAAAAAGCGTCGCACAGCTAGTCAGCAAGTCGGCAAACACAAGCAAGCGCACACAGATATAGAGAGTGGGAGAGAGTGAGAGAGAGAGAGAGAGAGAGAGAAAGACATACAGTCATATGCATTGCTCAGCAGTAGTTGCCATGCCTCTTACCACAGGCCCCTTTTGCTGGCTAAATTGTTTGCCAGCATTTCTGAATAATTTTTTCTCTAGCTTCTCTTTCACTTGCGTGTGTGTGTGTGTCTTTTGAGGCGTAAACTGTATGGGTTGTGCTTAGAGAGTGTTTAGAGCTTGCTTAAAAATGTATCAATGGCATGACAAGTGTGACCGCAGGGCGTCAGCTTCGTCGATGTCATCGTGGCTGTTAGTCAGCGCCAACGCTGGCGCCTCGAGGAGAAAATAATTTGGCGCCCGCAACATTTTTCAAGCATTTTTACGAGTATCGATTCCCAAGTCATCCAAAGACAAATAGTTTTGTTTGTCAAAGCATTATCCGCCGCATGCTTCACGCTCAGCTCAAAGAGTTATGTATACGCCTCGTAGGCCCAGCCAGCCCTGTCCACCTGACAGCCCGAGCCACAGACCGAGCCACAGCCTCAGCCACAGCCACAGCGTGGGGCGTTAAGTTGTTGTGCCAAATGACGTGGAAAGATTGCAAAAATGCCACAGAAGCATTCGAGTCGCTAAAGGGGGACGGCGAGGCAGTGAGTCGAGAGGAAGGCTTAAGTTCCAGTTGTAGCAGCGATTATGTTTCAAAGATAAGTATCAGCTCTAAAGTTGCAAAGCTAAAACAAAATGAACGTGGCGCTCCTTTAAAATATTCAATATTTAAGACATTTTCTTGCTCTGATATAGAGAGATACAAGCCAACGGGATGTAACACAGAGCCTGAAGGCGACGTGTATTAAGTGTGAGTTTTATTTGCTCTGAGGCAACTCTTTTTATCTTGCACGGCGCAGAATGAACTGCTGCAATTAGCTGGGAAATTCATTCGCTGCAAACGAAGCAACTTTATCTTGGCGCCAGCAAATAATTTCAGGCACTTACAGCACCAGAGCGGCAGCAGTTGAATCTACGAAATCCAAAGCACATTTAACACTTTCCAAATGAAAACAAGCAACATAAATTTGGGGCCCGGCAATGCCGACGACTACACAGTTGGCAACTGCAGTACAAAAATTGCAGTCACACGACGCGGCCAAGATGCCAGCTATAGCAACAGCAACATTAACATCAACATCAGCAGCAACAGCAGCAACAGCAGCAGCAGCAACGGCAACAGCAACGGCATCAGGTGCGCCAAGATTATCAACAACAGTGGGTAAACGGCGTAATGAAGGCAGCGCACGCTGGCGAGAGTTGCATTTAATTAAACTTAAACATTTTCATTGTCAAGCGAAAAATAATTAGTTGTGTGTGGCAGGCGGCGGCGGCGGCGGCGGCGTGCGAAGCGGATGCAAGCTGAGCGCGGCACACGCGGCGTATACGTAACGTGCAGCGGAAGTAATATAGCGTAGACACAAATTGAGCCCATATCAGCGTGTGTGTGTGTGTGTGTGTGTGTGTGTGCTTGTGTAATGGAAGCTGGCTGGTACAAGTTTCAAAATTAAAATGAATGCACGGCTGTCGAGGCGAGCGGAGCTGAGCTGAGCTCAGCTAAAAAGGATACAAGACTTTTGCACCAACAGACATTTACAAGCGCCAGCGCACACACTTTAGCACAGCCACGATCATAGAGATACAGTGAGACACCGGATGGCAGTTATAAACGACAAAGTCACATGCATGAGCTTGTCAAAAAACGTAGTTAGTCCTGCAGGCGGGCAGGCAGCAGCCCGACAGAGAGAACGCAGCAAGCCAAAGAAAAGTGCCAAGCAAACAAGCGAAAAAACCAAGGCGTTCATACCTACTGCGGCAGTTGTTGCTCTTGCTGCTGTTGTCTTGCTGTGTGTGTGCCTGCTGTCGAAATAATGTGCAACATTAACTAACTGCGCCTGCAAGCGACAACAGGACAACAAGGACAAGCTGTCGAGCAGCGCCAGAAAAACTTCACACAAGTTCGCCCGGTCTCTGGGCGCCTGGGTCTCGGCATTCGGCTGGCGGCTGCAGCATTATATGTTTAGCTAAGGTATTACCGAGAGCCAAACAAACCAAACTGTCATTCAGTTTACATAACACTGCGCAACAAGATGCGAGTACCATGCAAAGCACAATTGTATAATTGATGCCAATGACAGAAAAATTTGGCAATATAACAATATATTCTTATGAAGGTTTCTTCGATTATATAATAAACAGTCGAATTTGATATAAGTATATTATAGACTAGAATTGGCGCTCTGACTGATTTAACAAGAGTTATGTGTATTGTTAGAGAGTTAAAAGAAAACAACTCCACATTTGCCAAATTACAAAATTGAACTGTTTATTTCTTAAAATCCTAGTGCTTATATAGCTTACAAATACTTCCAGGCACTGCACCCTTTCGATCACGTTACATTTTTATTACTCGCTGCGTTTGTCACTGCCGCTAAGGGATGACATGTTTATTACTTGGCGGCAGCTAACGCGCAGGTTATCGACAACTGGCTATTTTTAATGTTTTACTTTATTTGTCATTTCGATTTCTCAAGTAGCATTACAACTGCGATCTGCGGCTTCTTTCCTCTGAGATAAGAGTGCAATTTGCAGCATCTTTTCTTTGAACTGTCTTGTAAGAATGAAACAACGTGAATCACTGTGAGTTTAAATTTGACCCCTTCCCAGCTCAGTGAGAGCTACAAACACTACGAGGCATAATTATTTTGACAATATACCTTAACTTTTATTTTCAAATGGCATCATCAAATAATATTCATCTCTGCTTCAAATCATACTTACTCTGACTCAATAAGTACTCTTTACATAAGAATCATATTATAATTATCTGAAGCAAATACCAATTGTGTCTGTTAAATTAAGTCTTTATGCTGTTTGTAAATAAATTTTGTCATATAAAAGTTTCTTTCATCCATTCACTACTTTCCTACTGGGAATCATTCAAAAAATTCATATAATAAATGCAGCGCGGTTTATTAAAAATGTTTTAAGCTCTCGATCAGTGAATTGCAAATAATATAAGGTATATAATATCTCGCCTTACTCATACTTGCGAAAATAACTCCAGAGAGTTTGATCTATTTCTGAACGAGTTCGTTGGCAATATTTCGCTCTGATTGGCGAGAGTTGTCTTTGCTAAACAATTACTATTGTACGCATATTGAGTGCGTGCATGTGATTGTGCAATTGAGAGAGACTCATTGAGTTATTTTCTTACTCACTGAGTATCATGGTGTAAACGTCAATCGTGGCACTCGCTAATGATCAATAAACGAAGCAAGGCAAGGCAACCGAGCCGAACTGTTTTGCTCAGAGTAGAACTGTATGAATAATGATTAGCTTTCAGTAGATTACGCAAACAGAGTTTAAATAATAAAATCATGAATACAAATCTATGTGAGCATCTCTGCTTGTCTTGTGGCGCTCTCATATTGAATATTCTAGGATTACTCTTTAAATTACCTTAATTATTCAATATTAAAATTGAAATTAGAAAATGCTTATCACGAAGAGAAAGAGAGAGAGAGAGAGAGAGAGAGAGAAAGAGATCTGAAATTTGCTATTTTTTCTAATATATTTTATCATCAATTTATTTTACTTATTTGATTATTTTTCTTTTCCGAACTTTTCAGCATAACCTTCCGTGTCTAATTAAGCCTTTATTTCGCAGAAACTCTCCAGTTGTTGCAAGCACATTGTTGCCTAGTGTAATTGGGCTTTGGCAACTGTGTGCAAGGATTAATTAAATTAGAGGCATGTCAAGCGGCGCTGCTCGCGTGCGCTTTTATTCACGAATTTCGCTGGTGCAAATGTTGAAGCTTTGGCAGTTTTTGGGCTGTGCGGGGCACCGCTTCAAAGGGCTGGTCGGCGGCTGCAATGGCTGGCTAATAAATTCGGGCTAATTATGTTTTCAATTACGCAGCAAAGGCCAATTTAATATTTTACAATGACACTCGACGCGTCAGGGTCTCTGATTGATGTGTGTCGCAGTTTTTCGCACGATTGCCAATTGCAAAAACATGACACGAACCTGCCCGGGACGAAGGCGCGAGGGGCGCGTGTATGGTCAGGGATCGTGGTTGAGCTCATTGTCTGCCATCTAATGGCAAATGCCTGTAGATATATTTTTTCACCCTGTACTTTTTGTGCTCTCCACTTGCCGCGCGAATTTAATGGAAATTCTCGGCATAGCGGGACATCAAATCAATATGTCATGAGAGGGCTGCCGCTGCCGTTGCTGCTGCTGCTGCTGCTGCTGCTGCTGCTGCTGCTGCTGCTGCTGCTGCTGCTGCTGCTGTGGCAACACTAGCAGCAACAGCAACAGCAGCAACAGTGATGTGTTGACGGTATGCGAGCTTCGTCACAAAGTGTTCACGAAAATGGCGCGTTATTGCGTATACGGATTTCCACTGCTAAAAATATATATAAGCCGTCTTACGATAAGGTCAACAATCTTGGCAGAGAGCTATATAAATATCTAGCGGAAATTCTGTCAAGAAATAATAATTAAAATGTCTAAGTTAAATTTAAATAATCTACAAAATCAGATGCATATTGATGAAGTCTGTTAGAGTTGAGATTAAATAGATTCTTTGCTATGTAATAAAGTGTTGTATCTATTTTATAGGGTATTATTAGGTTCCATTTAGCTTTCTACCATTTCCCTTTGGAACTGAAAATGTCAAATGGCAGTCGAGATGAGCCAAAAAAAAAAAAAAATGAAATGAAATACTAAAAGAAAAAATCGAAAAAACGGCTTGTTCGCTGCATGCGCCTAAATCGTTGATTTACGATTCACGCCACACTGACGAGCCGCCGAGTTCGTATGCCAACAACAACAAATGGCATTATAACAACAACAACAACAACAACAGCAACAACAACAACGACAACAACGACAATTGCGACGAGTATGTGGCGATGCACGCATGACAGACACGCAGGCAGCCGTGCAAACCACTTTGGCGGCAATGCGTCGTTGCCCCACCCCAACCCACCGAGCGTCACATCGTCGCATCCAGCTAACGTTAGCAGCGGCTCTGCTTTTAGTCTTCCTATGTGAGTCCCATTCTCGCTTTTGACAATTTCTGCATTTTTGCTTTTGTTGTGCGCTTTTTTGGCGTGTTGCTGCTGGACTTAAAAAATTCTTTTTTTAAATTTATTACGTGTCTCCAGCCAATATTTCACTTTGACATGCAATGCCGCGAAATGAAGCTGTCCAGCTGCGGCGGCAGCTCCAGCCCCAGCTCCTGCTGCTGCTCAACTCTTTTAGCTGCATCGCGGCACAGTCGCTCGTTTGATCAGGTCCGCGAAGTCCATTTGCTTGGCCTTTGAAATGAAGTGCTGCTGCTGCCTCTGCTGCTGCAGGACTGTCAATTAAAATTACGTATACGCGACGTTGGTTGGGCCAAGAGCTAGCACTGGATCTTCGGCGTTGCGTCATGGCATCTTCAATCAATATTGCAGTTCGTCCATTTAATTAATTTAAAATACGAGTATATAACGCTTCCGTGTTTCGAATATGCAAAATGCCATCGCACAGACACCCAAAGATACCCAGCCCGGCAGCTGGCTGGCTGGCTGGCTGGCTGGATGGCTGGATGGCTGGCTGCTCTGCTATATAGTGTTAGTCCGTCTGGCTGACTGCGTCGATGCTATGCTCGACGAATCGCAGGGCATTTTATGCGTGCTCAAATGAAAAGGAAATGTTTTCGTTTAATTTTATTTTTGCCACTGGCGCCGTCGAGTAATAACAGCAACAGAAACAGAATGCCAGCAGCTGGGGGTATTCAGTTCCGCAGGGAATATCAGGGATCTTAACATCTTGCTATATGTCTCTCTGTGTGTGTGTGTGATTGTGTGTGTGTGTGTGTGTGTGCGTGCGCATAAGTAGGTTCTGTGAAATGCAAAAATGGCAAGGCTACCAAACATAATTAAAGACAAACAATTGTTGTTGCTGGCGCCTGCCCAACGATGCATGAAGGAGAGAAAATAAAGCATTGACCACAGCCGATTACAAACATACACACACACACACACACACACACACATACACACACACACGCATACGCACACTCACGCAGTGCAGTCGACCACAATTGCAGGCTGGCAAATGGCTGTGCTTTCGGTTTGCTGCAAAAAGTTAATATTAAATAAAAGGTAAGAAATATGAACCATAAATTTTTGAGGCATATTTTTGTGCAATTAATTTGGCAACATCGGAGAGAGAGAGAGAGAGAGAGAGAGAGAGAGAGAGAGAGAAGAAGAGAGAGAGAGACCTGAAGAGGAACCCAGCGAGCAATGTTATCGCAATTATCCTGGCCATAAAATCATCTGCTGTGTGGAACAGACACACACACACACACACTCACACACGGCATATTTACCAGCGTGCGAAGACCCTAGAAAATTGCATTTCCATGAGGCGAAACGAACATATTGCGTAGGTTGAGGCTCGAGCTGGGACTGGGGCTGGAACTGGGGCCGGGACTGGGGCTGGGACTGGCAGAGGATCGCTGCAGCTTCCGCTCGCTCGGGCAGCAAAGCGAGCAGAAGTTGTTGTTCAATTTCCCATTTTGAGTTTACGGCAAAGAGGTAAAAAAAAGGCACACACACACACACACCCACATTTGAATGGTGTCAGCGAGCGCTGTGCGGCGTGTAAGATAATGGCAGCTATCATCGCATCTGTGTGCATGCGTTTGTGTGTGTGATGGCATAGTGAAAGCTATGCAAAAACTGTAAGCAAACAGTTTGCTGCTGAACGCAAACACCTTTGAAGGATGCACACGCGTACGCCCATAAGAGAGAGAGAGAGAGAGAGAGAGAGAGAGAGAGAGAGAGACTGCGACTGTGAGGGCTGTGCGTGTGTGTGCGATGGGTGTGAGTGTTTATTAAAGTAAGGCGCAGGCACACACAAAACACTTTGCGCGCCCTGAATACAGAGACTTGAGCAGCGGCGGGTTCTGCCCACCTGCCTGCCGCAGTCATGATGTGGCTGCACTCACACACACACAAACACACTCACACACACACTCACACACACTCTCTCATACAGTTGCGTTCAAAGTAAAAATTACAATCCGCTGCATCATCTCCATCTCACTTGCTCTCTGTATCTCTCACTCTTTGCACCTCTCTCACTCTCTCTCTCTCTCTCTGACTCTCTGGCGCTCTTGCTCTCACATGTAACTGTGCCAGTAAAACATAATTAATATGCAATTTTTTGTTCCGTTATTTTTTATTTCTTTACCTTTAGCTTGAGCTTTGCCAACGCTTTGTCGGCCACTTTGTGTGTGTTGAGCATTGTGTGCTCTACATTCAGCCTGCATGTGCGTGTGCGTGTGTGTGTGTGTGTGTTGTGTGTGTGTCTATATTTATGCAACACTGCATTTTGCAGAACTCAAACCTGCTTAAAAGTTTAAGTGCTTGGATTGATTTTCAATCAATTCGTTGCTTGAAAGAATCACAGCAAAGAAACGTCTATGTGTGTGTGTGTGTGTGTGCGCAAAAGTGGGCGTGGGCGCTGACAGCAAAAGCCGTTAAACTATAGGTATCGAATGAATTTCATTCCAGCATACCGTTAATTAAGCCCATTGGTGAGAACTGAGATTGAGTTGAAATCGCAGGCCTCCAGGCCATATTTCCATTCAATGAATGCGTCTGCTCAAGCGTGCTTAATTGCTGTTTGTGTTTTTTATTTTTTGAGTTAAATCGGACTTGGGGTTTTCAATATTTGCATGCTTAACTTCAGTGAGAGAGAGAGAGAGAGAGAGAGAGAGAGAGAGAGAGAGAGAGAGAGAGAGAGAGATAGCTAGTTTGGTTTATTGAAAAGAACTTAATAATCACAATATTTCCTTACTCTTGCACTCTCGTTAAGCCCAACAGAAAATTATATAAATAATATCATATGTACAGAGAAGATATTGTATTTTCATTTCCACAATTGTCAGCTCCACCTATTAGCGACACAGTGGAATCGGTTCAGTTCACATAAAAGCACAGCTCAGTTATATAAACATGAGATGTGCCGCGATGCTGGACGTTTATAAGCCCACCTTGGCAGTGCGCAGCGGGATTTTTGAGCCTTCGACATTGGCATAGAGCAAACAGTGGTGGCCATAAAAACGTTGTATGCGCCAAGGCGGGGAATGCAAATGAAAGACAAACAGAAGGCGCGCAATCTGAACGGACGTCCAGCCTCGACGCTGGCGCAGGCGCTGCGTAAGCGATGCAAACATACACAAAGTCAACAATGCGGCCAGCGCGAGCAACAAACAAGACAAAAAAAAAAAAAAAAGAAAAGCAGCAACAACAGCAAACAGAGGACGCATGTGTGACCAGTGCGGCTGCTGGGAGGTGTGTGGGGGAGAATGTGAAATGCATGCGAAACATACGCAAACAAAGTTGAGGGCACGGTGTTGAAACGCTAACGTCGGCAGCAAACGCCAAAAAAGTCATGCACTAACAACAACAACGAGGATGCAGCTTTTGTAGTTGAAAAAAGAAGAAGAAGAAGAGCTACAATTGCCATCAGTGCCATATACTAGCTGACTGCCAGTGACCTTTGCACGTAGCCAACGTAAATTGTCCTGTGTAATTTTCAATGCTTGCCACAGTCAGCGACAGCGACAGCGACAGCGACAGAGTTAGAGACAGAGCCAGAAATAAAGAGTCGCAGCTGTTGAGCAGCAACAAAAATAATATTTTAGAATTTTTATTGACGCTGCAATGGTAAAGGATCATAAATAACGCTGCAGGACAGCAGCAGCGCTGCAAACGTCGACGTCGGCGTCGGCCACTCAAATAAGCTTACATATGCGTATGTCATACATAATCAAGAGATTATACACTAAAGTATCCCACACACACACACACACACACACACACACACATGCACACGTATGCAGGCCATAAAAAGAGAGAGCAACAACAGCGTATGAGTTGCGTTTGGCTGAAGTAGCGCAAGTAACGCTCCACTTGGACGGGCATCAAGAAAAATGCAAAAGGAGCCAATGCCAGATATGTTTTCGTAAGTGTGTGTGTGTGTGCCACAAAATGATGCAGCAATAAAATTTGAAACAATAAAAGATGCAACCGGCAAAAGAGAGGCACTCTAAGGCAGCCAAACCCCAGACCAAAGAAACACAAGAAGTGGTAAGCCAAAGAGTGGAAATTGCTGAACGAAGAGAGCGTCGGCTGGCAGCGCGTTGCAAGTGCGACAACAGCAGGGTGCCAGCCCGTCAGCAATCGTAGCAGCAGCACCAGCAGCAGCAGGAACAACTCCTGTGCATATAAGCTAAAGCAAGACATTATCACACACATACATATACACTCACTCACACACAGCTATAGCACACAGCTATAGCACACAGCTATAGCTTTACGTAAGCACAGCAGCCACTTTTCCGTTTGCTTAGAAATGTGCTGCCAAATGTTGCATTTATTTTGTGAGTTTCCGCTTGCCTGACTGTCGGTCGGTTCGGCTAACTGCAGCTTCCCCTCCCCACAAGTCCTACAGTCGCCTGACGGAAAAGGGCATCACAACAATTTACTCAGCAGCATACAGGCCACAGAAACAGGGTGTGATGTAGCAATATGTGTAATAGATATATATATAATATATATGTTTAAGAGATAATGAAAGTGTGAGAGGGTGAGTGGCAGAGATGGGGTGGGTTGAAAAGAAAGCGCTAGGGTCGCTTCATAAATTTGATAAAATAAAAAAAGAAGCTGTAAATAAATATTTATTATAAAAAGAGATCAAATAAAAACATAGACTCAAATATAGATTATTATAAATAAATATTTAAAATAAAAATATTGTAGAAATATAAATAGGAAAGAAATACGAAACTGCAGCTGAATTATCATGTCTACATTCATCTTCAAAAGGTAAATAATCCGTAACATGCTCTGATCTACACATTTTATTTTATTTAATTTAATTTCTGACGAGAGTCAGCTTATAGATAACTTAAGCAACAATAATATGTTGCCTGATTAAGATTAATAAAATACTTTGAATATCTCTAAATATCTCCAGCCCAGTTGTTGGTGCCAGACCTAGGACATGCGAGTCCAGTGAAATTATTAGCTATGCTAAAATAAGAATCATTGGGGAAATTTTTAAAAATTTTATTATGAATTTATTGTTGAAAGAATAAAAAAATCAAATAAAAATATTGACTAATACTATTGTAATACTATGGTAAGAAGACGCCAGTTCGCAAACCCTCACTTCCAATACGTAACTAACCTACACCAGATATAAGTATAAAATTTGTAAATTGTAAATCTGCAAAATAGATGGCAACTAAAAAAGAATAGTGTGTTCATATATACAAAGATCTCGTCCTTAACATGTTAAATAGAGTCCCGAATTGCCAAGGTCATAGTGGGCGTATGGAGTGAATCTTACAATTTTATGTGACACTATCTATATATTACAAATATGAGGTCTACAGCTTCAATATAGTCAAAACACTTTTCAGTCATATGGACAATCAGATATTGTATAGAACTAATATGACTTATCTGTGTGGGAACTACTATAAAGTGTTTAATATTTTTGAATAAATCAATTTATTTAAATTATATATATGGGTATTTCTCCAGACTTTGTCACGTTCGACACTTTGGTTTTTTGCAATTATCTTGAAAATGCATCAATTTTAGTTCTGAAAATGGCAAAGAACTTCTTTATTTTGACAAATAGTCAAATGTATTGCTCTTGATTAGTACTAAAATTTATCCGTTTTCAAGATAATTACAAAAAACCAAAGTGTCGAACGTGACAAAAAGTTGACTTTTCTGGAGAATTACCCATATTTTAAAAGAAAATAAATAAATACATTAAAATAGAACAAATATTACATGTTTTAAATAACTAAATATATTTAGTATTCATATTCTTACTTGACACGTAGCAACTGTATATGGAAACATCTCCCGCTTATCAAGTGCAACTTTCAATTTTTGGGTTTCAAAGGGCAACAGTCGAGGAAGACCAAAGAACAATGAAGATTTTTCCATTAGCAAACGAAAAACTTGGCGAGCAGCAAATTGACGGCAAAAATTGTGGCCCAAGCAGTGGGAAAATTTATAGCATAGTGGAAGAAACTTTAAAAGAGTTGACCTCATCTACGAGAGACGGTGCTGAAGAGAGACCAACTGCTGTGTGTGTGAGCATAGACGCAGTCTGCCAAAATAAATGTTCGCGTCCCGACGGAAGCGGAAAGCATGAGAAAACAGCTGCAATTGTTGCCTCGAGTAGCATGCGACACGTGTCCAAATAGATACACTCCAACTGGCGTTCAGATAAAGTGCCACCAATAAAACTGTAAATTTACGGCGCATATTTTGCCAAACTTATGTTGATAGCCGAGCGAGAGACTCGTCAGAGTCAGAGCCCCACTCAGCCCGATTTGCGCGCCCTTCACACTTCTCGCACCGCAAGTTCATCAAACGGAACGCCTTGACCCTGCGACACTTCTAGCTAAGACTTTTGCCTGGCTCCTTGATCTAATCGCTTTCTGCACTTAATTTGAGCTACCCCAAAAACTTATCGCTGAAACAGAGACAATTACAGTAAGTGACCAAATGCGATGTGGCACACAGAAATTGGCCCAATTGCCGGGCAACTGGCTAACTTGAGAGCCCAAACTCAAACGGCCCCCATTCCAAGTGCGTCTAGTAAGTAGCACATTTTGCCTAAATTTAACGCCCCTCTCTGGACCGTTGGTCCGTTGGTCCGTTGGTCCGTTGGTCTGTTGGTCTCGTTTCCTTGGCACCTTAACCCTTCGTAGGCGGGCAGACGCCTTAACCACATGTGTTTTTCTTCGTCTGAGTACGAGCTCTCAACTAACAGTGTCTGTTTGTCGGCCAGGAGTTGATGCTGGCAGGAGTCGCCTTTCCATTGCTCACTAACTTAACTGGCAGCATCTGGACCAAATGACTTTGTTAAGAGTTTTCGAAACGCAATTTTCTTCATTTCAGCTTCTTTCTGCCCAAAACTTGACACACTCCATCTCCCTCACTGCTTGGTGAATGTCTCCAGCTCTCTGTCTCTCTCTCTCTCTCTATCTGACCAAAGGGACAATGGCAGCAGGACGACGAATAAAAGTGTCACTTTCTATGGCAATTTCATAATTGCATAAGTGCAAGTGGTCAAGTGCTTTGCAATAGTTGCCCGAGTCTATATGTGTGTGGGAGAGACTAGAAGATGTCTCTCTCTCTCTCTCTCTCTCTCTCTCTCTCTCTCTCTGTGTGTGTGTAGGTGTGAGTATATATGTGTAGAGTAGGAAAATTGCCAAGGCATAAATTTTTATTTAGTAGCATACTCGCCAGACTTGTGCTACAAGTTACTTTCAAAGTGAAGATATGGATGGAGTGCCGACCCATGCTTGGAAATTCAAATGAATGAGCCGTCTCCCTCTACACTTGACGTCAGTTTGTTGCCTAACGCAAGCTACATCACATAGGCATACTTATATTTAATGTTGTGCGATGGTTAAGCTTCCTTCATAATTAGTTTATATTGGGGAACATTTAAGCCTGGATTTTGTAATATTTTTGTTTAGGGTGTAAAAGATATTAAAGGGGAAATGTGAATAAAATATAATAAAATATAAATGTAATAGTAGTAGGAGTTGCTAGATTTATTTATTTGTTTCATATTATTTGAATGAAGGGCATAAACATCACCTGAACAAAAACGAGTTTACTCGAGCTGCGATGCTGCAGATAAAAACTTGAAGCAATATGCAAATTAATAACAGAAATTTGTGATTAAATTAAATTTGATGAAAATGTTCATCTATTTCAAAATATTTTATAATTATATATAATATATTATATTATATCATTTGATGTCGAAAATATTATATTTAAATACTTTGTTGTTTAAGATGAAATGTGTATGATTCAGATAAATATTCTACATCATTTTTACTTGTCCCATTTATTCTCACTTCATTTAGCTGCAGCAAGCGCACTGTAAGAGAACACACACAGAGAGAGAGAGAGAGAGAGAGAGAGAGAGAGAGAGAGAGAGAGAGCAATATTAACACTCCAAATGCTACTCCTACAAGACCAACCACAGATGCCTCTCTTATTGCTTATAATTATTTGCACTACAATATAATACATTCAAATAATTCCAGAGCATGTCTATTCGTGCTCACAGCGCATTGTCTAGATCGTAGAAAGTCGGTGCTGTCAGTACGATCTCATTATGCTCGCCACGATATGCACGACTCGCATCGATGCTCGGCTCGGGTGTCGACAGGGAGAGCGATATTCGCGCTCTTACAAAATTATTTATTACTATATAATACTCGCAAGTGATTTAGGCCTTCTATTTCGACTCTAAATGAGTTCAGCGAATTAAACGTAATAAAATACCTTTGTCGAGTTGTTGATACTATTCAAATTTGTTTCTTTTGTTATTCATTCTTGAATATACTTGTTAAATTTATCCTTAAGTGAACTCTTGTCTTTTACTTGTTAAATTTATCCTTATATGAACTCTTGTCTTGTCATAATTTGTTCTAACTGTTAGCAAGTGACTTTGCTGTCCAGTAGTATATTTCTATATGTTATAGAGTATGCGTACAGCCTTTGGTCTCTGTTGATGCTAGCACTGCTGCAAAGAATTCTATTAATTCACTTAATCATACAAAGCCTTAGCTAACAATGATTGTAATGCTGTTCACTCCTATATATATATATATATATTTACTTAATTGTCGACTTTTGAATTTCTGCACCAATCAAACGTTGCTTAGCTTCTACTCGATCTGCCAGCGCAGCGTCAGCTTAGCCAGATGAAGCCCAAGTGATGTGAGCTTAAATTCGTATGTAAGGAATAGAGAGAGTATTAAACGAATGACTGATTTCTTTTTGTATATATACAACTCATGCAAAGCTATTGAACTGATAATAATCAATGGCAAAGGTGAATAAATTGTGAAGACTTGTAGGGCGACAATTTAAAGATGCATTTTATATCAGTCATCTGGTTTCAATGTGCAGAATTGTTCTACTCCAAGTCCCCCATCAATGTTCTGTGCATCATGGTTGCTGGCTTTGTAATCTTTTGTTTTAGTGAACGTATCGTGGATGGAGCATGTGCCCATCAGCTTTGCACAAGCTCTTGAGTTTCACTCGTCATTATGTGTCAGCGGACAGTCGAGTATCAGGTATCTTGGGCTCGCGTTCAGAACTCAGCTGGGGCTGAATGCTCAAATCGTGCCGTGGGCGTGGCTGGGAGCACGCATTTCCATCAGTTGAGCGAGAGTCTCTGGCAACGCGCTGTGTAATTTGATGGCAAACTGTGCGCCAATTTTGCCTAATTGCCAATCTAACCTGCAATCAATGACAGCGCTGTGACGTTCTCGATGCGAATGCGAGTGTCCGTGAGGGGTCGCCGCCTGCTGCGGTTGCGCTGGCACACTTGATTGCTTCTTTTGGCCAACTTTTATGAAATATTTTGACGTGTTATCATCAGCAGTGAGGCAAAAAGCTATTTGCATGTGCAAATATCACCTTTGACGGCGCTTGGACCGGTGCCGTCACCCAGACTCGGACCCGAACCGAAACGAACCTGAAACCCAAATTGCAATTGGCGGGCGTGTGAGTTGGTGTTTTGGTGTTGGCGTTTGTGTGTGGCTTCGATTGCGTATTTTTTCCATCTTCTATTTTGTGTGTGTGCCAGTGGATGTGTGTGTGTGTGTGTGTGTGTGTGTGTGTGGCAACTGCCAAAAGTGTGCACTCATCATCAAAGTCAAAGGACTTTGACTCCTCGATCACGCCTGAGCGCTTGTCAGCGCTGAAAGCGATAAGGCAATTAGAAAATCGCCAACGTTGGCCAATGCAGGTGCCACGAAATAGCCAGCAAAATGAAAACAAAGACTAAAAAAAACGTAAGTGTTGTTGTTGTTGTTGTTGTTGCTGTTGCTCTCTGCTGCTGCTGCTGCTGCTGTTGGTGATGTCAATTATTTAGATTTTTTGTCAATATGCCGCAGCTTGGCATGACGACGCGAACGTCACGAAGCTAATGGCCAACTTGCATTGAAGATGACTTGCTGTCACGCCTGCAACTCAGTGCACCACAGTGCAGCACCACCAGCAACGCCTACCACTGCCGCACCACCTCTGGTCACGGTCATTTTGGCCATTAGACTTTTGCTGCCGCTCATCGTTCGTCGCGAATTTCTTTTAAAATGTTTTCCTTTTATTTTCTGTTTAAAATTTTTTTTTTCTTCTGTTTTTTATTTTTGTTCTTTTGCAGTTTGCCATTTGTCTGCCGCTGCTGCGGGAAGTTGGTGTTTTGTTTAGATGAATATGCAAATATTTTCGGTGAAAGAGAAAAAAATGCGGTGGCAGGGCATGGCCATTTTGTGGACAGGATGTGCTGCCGCAGGACGCGCATCATTTCCGCTTAAAATGCAGCACAATTTGCCGTAAAAAGGATTTCGCCGGCACCCGCGCGAGCGCTCTCTCTCTCTCTCTCTCTCTCTATCGCTCTCTCGCTTCTCTTAATGTGATTCCTGCAAATTGAAAAACTTAGCAGGCGTCCATAATGACAACTGCAATATATACGCCGATCCAGCTGCAGCTTTGCTTGGTGCATTGTCCATTTAATATGCAGCGCATCAGTAAACCGAAAATCAATAAAAGTGCAAAATATTTCAAATGGCATCGAAGTCCACGCCATGCCACGACTCGCGGCCCGTTCGCTTTTATGACTCCTCGAGGAGCTCAAGTGCTTCTGCTGACCAAGCAGCGAAGCGGCCGAAGCGGGCTCTCTCTCTGTTGCGGCACCTTCTGTGCAGCCAAAAACAAATGAAGTTTTCGTCTGTTGCTGCGGCTGCTGCTGTTGCTGCTGCTGCTGTTGCTGCTGTTGTCGGGTGAATTAAATGGACGCTTTGAATTTTTTACGATGCGCACTAAAAATCCAATTTAATGAACATTTAAGAGACACACACTCGCTCGCTGGCAAATGTCGTGTGCGCGGCACGTAAGCGAGCATTGCGATTACGTATACGTAATGTGAGCCTTGAAAAAAGGGCTGTCGCTACCATATCCTTTTTAATGTAATTGCTTTTTTAAGAAATGCCGCTGCTGTTCCTGCTGCTGCTGCTGCTGCTGCTGCTGCTGCTGCTTATGATGCTGTCTAAGAAAACAAGCAAACACCCATACTCGAGCTCAAATCACATACATAGAGGAGAATCATCATGGCATAGAAACAAGCAGAAAAGTAGAAAAGTTTTTGATAATGATAATGGAAATGAATTGCCAAGCGAAATGGGTGTCGGGTCAGCTACAGCAACAGCAGCAGCAGCAGCAGCAGCACAGTTAGCAGCTGTTTCGACCCCAGACATCCATTTGAGAGGGTAGCACAAATTGATGCTTTGCACCCGCATGTGAACTCCCAATGAGAGCTGCCATGCATTCAAAAGCCGCTCTTCCTTGATGGCCAATAATTATAATAAGCAGCAGCAGCAGCAGCAGCAGCAGCAGCCACAGCAATCACCGCCACGTTATCAGCACTGAGCATTTGCCAATTAGTTGGCATCACTTTCAATGCGTTGCCTTCACCAAAACTTTGCACTCGCCATTTGCAACTTAAAGTGCATCGAATTAAGGCGAGAATGGCAAATTGCAACCGCAAATTGTATTTGCTCAGTGGCACTGAGCATACTGCGTGGTAGAGGCTTTGCCACTCAACTCTGGTCTCTGGTCCCTGGTCTCTGGTCTCTGCTCTCCCAGCTAAGCCAAAAGTCTTGACATAGGCCAGTCAATTATCAGCTGCCTTTCTATTTGCATGCACTGTAACTAGAAGCCAGCCGTTGGCCCTGCAGCCCGCCTGCCGTTGCCTTCAAAATGTGATAAAATAAAACGAAAATTGCAATTTAGTCATGTACAACTACTATACAATTAGCCCTGGGAGGAGGAGGGTGAGACCCTTGCCAGCTCTTGCCATGTGCATGCAAATATGCAAAGCCTACGCTCCAGATGGAGCCAAATGGCAAAAGTATTTACCTCTCACAGTTCTTGTCAATATACTCCAAGTTGTGAGCTCACACAGTCGGGCGGCAGCTGACCTTTTAAGCTGAGCCAAAGGTCAGTTGAGCGAAAGATCAATTTAATCAGAGTTATTTATTAAAGGAATATTTAGGGAACTGTTAAAGCCACCAATTATATTGATGAACTATCTTTTTGATATACATCGTTGTATTCTGTTCAGCTTTGATATGTCGACGCACTCAGCACACATTTGAAGCAATGTAAGTTTGCAGATCGCTTAGTGTAATGGATCCCAATTCATATGGATTATGAATTTTGCTAATAGACGAATAAAAATAATTTATTTGTTTCTGTTTCTCAACCGTGCAAACTTTGTAGAATAGAAAAGAAATAAATGGCAACGATTTCGCGATTATAGGTGACGAAAAATACCATATTGAAAAAATTAAATACCAACAAAATTAAATACTATATTCATTTTCTTAAATGAATGACGATGCTCATCTCATGTGAACGCATGATTTCATTTATAAATTAAAATGAATAATATTATTTTTTCATTTTCAATATCTGGCTCACAATTTCAGCCGTAATAAAAAGTTTCTTTATATAGTTTTATTGCAAAATTTCTACGAAGAAAATTTTCATTTAATTTTTTAATATTTATTCACCATAAAAGGTTTAAAGAAATGAAAATAAAATAAAAATAATAAAAAAAATCGTCAAAAATCATACAATACATGAAGCCTTTCTAATTCTCATCTATAATGCCAACACTGAATTTAACCAGGGATTACAACTAAGAATAAATAATTAAGGCTAGAAAAAATAATAAACAAAATTAAAAATAAATAAAAACCAGGAAGTGCCAGAAAAAGACAAGATATTTTAAAAAAGTATAAACTTTTATTTGCAATTTTCATTAAATTTTATTAGAATTAATTATTAAAAAATTTATTTATATGTTAAAAATAAATAATAATTACAACACATCAATAAAATTTTAATATATAATAATATATATAATAAAATAATAATATATATAATATATAATATATAATAATAATAATAATAATAATTTAAACAATTAAAAAATATCTTTTTATACAAAGAAGCTAGATCATATATAGGCCTATATGTGTGATCTACGCATTAATACCTTTCAAATTATATATAATATGTGTGTAAATCTGTATATATAATTATCTGCCTGTGCAGCTACCTAGATCTCCTATTCAGCGGGTAATGTATAGGAGGAAAAGAGTGAAAGAGACTTTTACAAGCCTAATACTTTTACCCTTTCATTTCTGACCATCTCGAACTCGTCTTAGAGTGTTGTCAAATCAGACTTGTAATCGCTTAACTTTGACCTGCTGTGTTCAAATGATTTTGTGTAAATTATTTCCATTATCTAATATCAAATAATATCTAAAGATTTGTTTCCATTTGGTAATGAATTGTTAGTTGACTATCTCAAATTAGATATTTCAATTACTTAATCAATTCAAATGGCATTGCTGATTTTCTAGCAACAATCACAACTATTTTGCTCAGTTCTAAGCTGCTCATAATTTCTTAGCTATAATTAAGATGCAGTGCACACACACACACTCAGAGAGAGAGAGAGAGAGAGAGAGAGGGAAACAATGAAGCACACCCACACATGGGCACTTCACGTATGAGTAATCCATAGTAATTGCATTAATAATTACTACCAATTTAACGTGTGTGTGTGTATGTGTGTGTGTGTGTGCGTTAAGCTCTCATCACAATTTCTATGGACCTCGATTCGAGAGTTTCGTTTGCCGTTTAAATGTATGCCTTATTGAATACCGAGCTGCAGGCATCGATCGTGTGCCGCCCAAGTTTGGCTATTCCCTAGCCTCGTGGTGATGGTGATGGCGCAACAATGGTAAAATTAGCATGAGTTACTTTGTATATACCTTGCGCAAATTTTGACACGTGCAGCTGGCAACGTCTTCACCGTCTTTGTTGCCGCCCCAAACGCTCGCGTTGCCATTGATACAATAAAGGACTACATATTGTGCCCACAAATGTTGCCGTAGAGGCTTGGCCCATGCCTATCCCAGTCCCTCGCGCTGTCGCCGTCGCCGTCGCTGTCGCTGTCGCTGTCGCTGTTGCTGTTGCTGTCGCTGTTGCTGTCGCTGTCCCTGTTGCCTCCTTCCGTGTTCAGTTCTATTCGGTAAGTAGAATCAACAACACACAAGACGACATGAGAACGTTAAGCTTGAGCGTTCTACAGCGTGGCTTCTATCATGTAGACATGTGTGCGTGTGTGTGTGTGTTTCTGTGGGTGTGCGCGTATTTTCGCGTAATTTAAAACCTCGTAATGCACACTTTTGCCCCAGGCATTTAACTGACAATACCCTCACCACACACACACACACACACACACATGCCTGTTCGACTGCCACGGGCATAGGCAGGTGAGCTGCTTCGCTCACTTTGTGCTCTCGTTGCTTTTCGTTATGTACACAAGGTGTCAGGCAACGGTTAAGCTTTACTTACCACGCCGAATTAAAATGGCAGCAGGGCTCAGGGCTCAGGGCTCAGGGCTCAGGGCTCAGAGCTCAGGGTTGCGGCGCCTGGCTCAACTCCTTAAAGTGCTGAGATTTGCAGCTGTATTTCCATGACTCATTCTCTGTAATGGGAAGCACTTTGAAAGCATTGCCAATTTTTCATTTATTCTCATTTGGAATTTTCCTGTTCAGCTGAAAACTGCTTATTTGATGCAGCCGAATCCATGCGGCTGTCATGTAGAACAAATTGTTTTTAGTTTAACGCCAAGTTTCAGTTTCTGGCAGTCGTTGTAGTATATCATTTCTTCATGTGCAGCCTTGGATTACTTTCAAGAATTTCGCTAAGGCAAATACTGGCAGCGACATTGACACCGCGACTTGCCACTTGCCACTTGCCACTCGCGGCACCCTTAACAATCGCTAAAAGCAAAGTGACGGCAAATATTCAAATATGTTTTTGATCTGATTTGTGACCGACCACCCAACCACCCGACCACCCGACCACCCGCCCACCCGCTCGCTCACCCCATTCACTGCGGCGCTCCTAGGCTGCTTTATAATCTGTCCGTGTTGTCAACAGCAACACTTCAACCGCTGCCATTAGCGGCTGCAGCAACAGCAACAGCCACAGCAACAACAACGGCAAAGGCAAAGGCAACACAAAAATAACATCAAACACTTTGAAATCGAAGACTTTTTGCTAGACCCTGCGACTCGTGCTGAGTGTTGCTTTTCACTTTTCCAACCGTAAATTGCCAGCAGCTAAATTTGCGGTTTGCTTTTGTTTTTTATTATTGTTTTTTTATTTACTCGTTTTTTTCTCCTTCGATTTTCGTTTTCTATATACCAGGTTGGAGTGCATATGTTTTTATTTTCTGGTCTCTATTGATGCTTCCTACAGTTCCAGCTGCTGCTCCTGTCACTGTTTACATGGCTGTTGTTGTTGCTATTGCTTTTTTCTCTCTGGGAGGTTTCGCAGTGTTCTGCTTTTGTTTTGGTTTCGGTTTATTTCTGAGCACACTCGCAAAATGTTCTGGTTTTGTTTGTCTTTTGCAACTTTTTCCACACGCTTTCTTTCTTTGCTTTCTTGCTGGCTTGCTGGCTTTTAATTTGCACGCCACAATTACCATGGCCACCCCGAAATGCAGCGGCCACAATTAATTACAGTCCTGATATCATGCCACTGCCGCAGTCGCAGTTACAGCCGCTACCGCCGCAGCTGCGATAAAACTTTGCCAAATGTAATTTTAACAAAACCGCATCGCCGCCTGCTCAAGACAGTCAACTCTGCCGGCAACCGCCAGCCAAAAGCCAGCGCCAGAGCCAGTGCCAGATCTTGACTGAAATCAGCGTTGGTTAGTTTTAATTACAGCAATTGAGCCCATGCCATTTGGGCCAAACTCTGTTCCATTCAATGGCCCAATCAGATCAGCAGAGTTTTCCTCCTTCCAGACATCGTATACGCTGCGTGTGGCGCTTATTAAATAAGTTATTGATTAGTTAAACAAATCAATTTCAATATTGAAGCAGTCAGGGATTATTATTTGTTAATGCATTTACTTTTCCTTCTCAATTCATTTATTCGCTCTCTCGCTAAATAAGCGCTGAGTTGCTTAAGTAAATTTTTTATATATATTATTTTATATATAATTTTGAAATCATTTATATACACATATATTGTTATTAATTGCTTTAGGCAAACTATTGAAATCAGTTTTTTAATTATATGCTTCAGCTGATTTCACACTTGAATTTGTATTAAATTTCTTCTCTTATTAAAAATATATTTCTTAAAAACTTTAACATTTTATATGGACTTCCATCTTCATGAATATTTCTTACCTCGTTCTGTTTTACCTCATTTAATATGTTTACCCCTTAATTTATACATAATACAAATTCCCTAATATTCATACGTGATTCAAAGTTGTACGAATGGGATACTTCTGTAATATGTATTAATCACTGATTAATGATTAATTGGCATTCATTCGTTCTTTATCCAATTTGATTCAACTTTCAATAAAATATATTTGTTTCAGTGGACTTTTTATTCTTTAAATATTTATCAAAAATATTTCATAGCTCTACTCGAACTTTAAATTGAATCAATATTTATTGTGATTTATAATATTTTTGTTCAATTTATGTTTCTCTTTTTCTAAAATTCAACAATATTTTTAGTTGTACATGTTTTTCTAGATTGTAATAAGTAATTATAAATAAAATGGGCGAAATTTGAATTTAGATTTAGATGACGAGTTGGGTTTGATGGAATGTCGCTCTCTCTTTCTGCGCTCTTCTTATGTTGCGTAGCTTTTGTCGCACGAGCATCTTCACGAGTCAAAAGATGATTAGTTTTTTCTCGTGCTCGAACTACGAACCGAACTACAAAACATGATCAAGCCGAAGTGCTGTGAGCATGAACAAGTGTATTGAAGAATATTAAGTATTTATAATTACTAAGAGGGGCACTTGTAGTTGGGTATGCGAGAGTGACATTTGGAGCGGCAGAAGGAGAACTTTAATAGCAAGTTTTCCTTCTCTTTTGCTCGCTAGCACTGAGCAACTACATAACAATTCTAAAAGGTTTTATTTGATTTGGTGATCCAATAGAAGAAGCCGCTAGTTTCAAATAGAATATTTTGAATATTATGACAGGTCAGTTGCTAGTTTTACTAAGGCATTGGATGACAAGATGTGAAACTAAGCTAGACATTTTGGGGATTTATTTTAAAGTTGATAAGAAAATTAATTATATCAAATTGGTAATGAATAAATAATAAATAAATAAGGAATAAAACAATAAAAAGTAAATAATGAATACACTTATATCCAAGTTAATCTAATCATTCGTTTATAGCGAAGTCTCGTGGCCAAAATGTTATGGTGGCTGTAGAGTCCGCAAAGTGATTATTATTCTGTTCTGTCTCTTGCCTACAAGTATTTTGTTCTTCACTCAAAGTCTTATCAAATATAGATCTTTCACTTTTCTTTCTTTCACAGTTCAGATTCGATAAAACAAAGTCGATTGTCTCGTTTGATACATAGTCAAAAAAATATATATAAATAAATCAGATTGAGAAATTTATGAGCACATAAACAAACTTCTATTACGACTTTCACCTAAGGGCCAACACTTTGAAATCAGAGTGGGGAAGAACATTCAGCGTTCTCTATAATAACGAATTGCATTTTCCATTTTTCAGATTGACAGATACTTACATACTTTGGTCCATCAGTTTGTCAGCATTTGAAATTGCGGTCAGCTCTTGGCCGAGTTATTAGGCAGCAGCGCAAGCCAGCTAAAAGCTGAGCTGAGCATCTTAATGCACCTTTTTGCGATATTTTATGGATGGCTGTGCTGGAGAGCTATCCGATAATGTGGCAGCTGTCGAAACGGTTCAAGCAAAGCGTAAAGTCAGCTTGTCAGCTTAAAGTTCATAGACGTTCGTACGGCTATCGCTTTAAAGAAATATTTATAATGAAATGGAACTGGTATAAGCAGTGGAATAAATAATGGTCATAATAATGAAAACACGTTTAGCTTTAAACTTGTTATTAGCTACGTTTTGCCACTGCAGGCGAAAGCAACGACCTGCCACTCACAGCAACTAGCTCAAGCCGAGGCAAGCAGTCAGCCATCACCTAACCAGCAACCACCCAACCAGTCAACGAACCACCCAACCGCCAGCAGCTGCCCCGCTTTGTCGCACCTGATGTAGGTGTGCTTGCTGTTTGTTTGTTGTTTGCTGTGTGCGGGCCACGCCCACTTTTTACTGCATTTAATTCTCCAGTGAAGTATTTAATTTTATGACACGTTGTGTATTTGTGTGCGTATCCTTAACAGCAACAGCAGCAACAACAACATTCAGCGAGCGCAGTCCGTTGAGTACAACAAATATGAAATGACTGTCATTTCTTGCATTTAGGGGCACTTTGGGGAGTACTTTGCAGCATGTAACACCCAATACTTACACACACTCACACACACACACACACACAGCTGGCACACACACCTTTGCGTTGCTATTGTAGTTGTGCCTGGCTCCGGTTCTGCTGGCATCATTAGCGTTAACGTTATGTATCATTATATTATGATGTTCAACTACGCTCTTTTCAGGCAGGCGAGTGAGAGAGCGAGGGGAATGTGGCTAGTGAGGAGTGCAGAATGAAAAGTGAAGCCAAAGTGTGGGGGGAGCAGCACATGCCATGCTTATCGCATAATTATGCAGCATATTAATGCTTTCTTTATGCCTCACCCCTCACGTCCTCTGCTCAGCTAACTCTTTTGATATTCATTCATATGCAAAGTTTTATGGCAACGTCTATCTACCCCTTTGCCACTGTTTCATAACTTCTTCATTTCATTAAGAGCTGTCTGCCTTGCTCATTAGTGACTCACATTTGTTCGGCATTAGGCAACGGGCAGGGAATCATGTCACACCTTCTGGCTGTTTTAATATCTCTGCTCGAATTTGTAGAATTTTATTTCAATAATTGCCTGGCATCTGGCATCTGCCATCTGGCACCTGGCGCAAATAAACATTGAAGCTGAAGATCAAGAAAAATTGAGATCTATTGTTGCATAATTTATATATAATTTTATTAAGCTGCAATTTGTTGAGCATTTCCTCTGCTCCATTTAGTGCTGTGTAATTCCACATTGGCTGCCTTCCATTGTGAGCAGATAAATTAACACTTTTATAATTTGCACTTAATTAAAACTTTAAGCTGGCTGGAAGCTGGCAGAAAAAACATCGACGCCCAAATGAACCTCAACGCGGAGCTGAAAAAGTGAAACGGGCGCATTGCGAATGCTCAAATAGAATTTCATTGCATTTGGCTGGCATCCAAAATAGAGCAAAAGTTGAGCTCGTCGACTGCCAGGGCATGCCAGACTTACCGGCCGCCACTTAGTGCCGCGCTCGTCCCGCACTCTGTCTCCGTCTTCTGCGCTCGTCATAAATATTTATGCGCCGGCGTTGCGCGGCCTTTGCCAAATGCAATGAGGATGGCGAAAATGAACAGCAGGAAACGTAAATGAAACTAAAATCAATTTGGGGCTGCTGATAGCAATCGTTGAGATTGAGATTAACGGGGAGCACGCAGCACACAGTAGCCAAAGCGCATGAAATTTCATAAGGTAAATATTTGGCAAGAAACACGGAAGCGAAGCGAATCACCATTCCATGTATCTCAATTTGGCAGAGCGCGAAAATGAGTGCCAACACAGAGAATATTACGGACGGGCCCTGCTCTATGCCAGGCTCTCAAGGGGTCCGCAGCTGGGGGAGCTGGGGGCATGGAGCGAATGGCTGCTGCCTTTTTTGGACCATCCGTTGGGGATAATGCATAAAATTATGTAAATATTCCAAAATTATCATTTAATTTCTAAAATTGTTTATGTTTATGTACGGTAATAAGCAACCGGCAGCAGTCATAACCATCCCCCTCTCTATCGCACTCTCTCACTCCCTCTCACTCTTGCAAAATATAAAAAACCCATCAGCCGCGCCACTTCAGCGCACTTCAAGTTAATTAAAAATTACTTTACAGACGCCAAATACTTTTAATTATTTTGGGTTCGGCGGTCGAATGCAAAGAAGCCATTGTGTACATTTCCAGCCCCACATCACCCTCCACCACACCCCCGTCAGGCTACACTGCATCACGCTCGATATGAATCCCAGTGCGAGCTAATTGTTGTTGTAGCAGACATTGAGCGGAGGCTGAATGTTATTTTTGCATTAAGTTACCAAAACTGGAAAGAAATCAATATCGTATTCGCATACGGCATATACATATCCATATACATATACATATATATGTACATATTTTTAATAAAATTGCCCCCAAGCCGGGCCAGAGCAACTCTTTTGTGTTATTTAGGCAATAAAGCAATTTATACAAACCGCGGGCGATGCCATCGAAGCAGTTGATGGTTAGCTCCATTGATTTTCCATTTGATTTTATACATTTGTTTTTATGATTTGCCTCCAAATCGAAACACTCAACTTGAATCGCGTTCGGTAATGGTTGATTGCGCGATAGGGGGCACTGCTACATGCACCTTTCTTTCATTCCACCCCCACCCAAACGCATCCCTAGCAACCTCTCATTTATGGTTGTGCTTGCTCTTGTTGCTGCTGTTGTTGCTGTTGTTGGCTGGCTTCTGCTGAAAGGGGTCACAGCGCCACGTGATTCGCATTATTTGCAATTTTGGCTTTTTACTTGTTTTAGCTGTTTTTTCTCGTTTCCTTGACGTTTTACGCGCTGCTGATGTAGTGTCTGAATTCATAGGATTGACATGCGGCAAATGCGCGTATGCAATTTCATAAAATACAAAAGTCTGTAAAAACAAAGCAAACAGCAGCAGAGTTATAAATAATATTTGTATGAATGTTTCAAAAATGTACAGACTCAACTAAATAAAATGCCAAGCCCTAAGGGGAAAGGGACTGTCTGCCATATACGAATTGTTCCCGAACGATGAGTTAAAGATTGTAAAATATTCCGTTTGATACATGTCAAGTTGAATGGAGATGTAGATGTGGCAAACGGTGAATTTTTAAAATTTAATCTGCTCAAATATCAATCAATTTCTTTCCTTCTCAAGTTCTCAAGACCTTCCCACGTGGAAAGAAAATATCCAGAATTTGTGAATATGTCTGGATTATTATGGATTAATAGAGCATATTTTAGGCAAGCAAATCATAAGCAAATTTATTTTAAATTAGCTTCCATATTCTTACTATTATTCATTTAACCAGTGTTGGCAAATCAGCTATTTTCCCGTCAAATATGTCTTTTTTTTAATTTGCGGGATAAATTTCAAAACAGCGGGCAGTGGGAATTCTGTTTCAAAAATCAATTTAAGCAATTTTGTAGATATTGTATATACAATAAAGTGTTATTCATCGTAGTTGAATTAAAACCAAATATTTCAGTATAAAGAACAATGACTGGAATTGTGGCTTAAGAGCCAAAAATTCAAAAGCTGGCGGCGGAGAAACATTAATGAAAAGACAAGAATAGATGAATTGCAGTCCATATAAGCAACTTGTGCTTGAAATATTATAGTAATAGATCTGGGAGTTCTGGGAAGATTCACAAAACAGAACAAAAAGAAAGCAAGGTTATAAAAAAACGTTCTTAATATTGATTGATTCAGTTTTATATAAGTGTAGAAGAAATGAGATTCAAAAAAAAATATATATTAAATTATGATTAATATGAAAGAAGGCGATAAAGCTAATAATTGTCACACATAGGATAAAGCACTGGACTATTCGTAAAAGAAAACCTTAAAATGAGGCAAACAACTTCAGCTTTTTTGTTAGATTTTTTCACAAAATTTCAGCATTTTTTTTAAAAGTATGTTCCCAATAAAAACAGCTTTTTTGCTCAACAAAAGTTGGCAGCAAAACTGTTAATAAAACAACAGTTAAAAAAATTGTTAATAAATATAAAAATTTCAACATATCAGCTTACAATTTGCAGCTTTATTTCTTATTTTATTTATTGAATTCCTTGAGCTTAACAAAAGATTCAGTTTCTAATCGAACTATTTTCTTTGTTAAGTGGAATCAATTTATTTAATTAATTAAATTATATCATTAATTAATTTATTTAATATATTTATGTAAAGTGTAATTTAATAACTATTAAATTATTATGTGCAACATATTTTTGTCAGCTCATATTTACCAGCAACGCATTAAATTTATAATTTTGTTATTGTAGAGAAGAAAGTTCAATATCTGCTCTCTTTAACTCAATTGCAAAATTATTAATTTTGTTCAAACGAAAAGCCATCTTTCTCCTATGCATTTTGATATACAGATTTTCTATTATTATTATTATTTTTATTTTTTCAATGTCCTTTGACAAATCTGCATTTAATGAACCAGAAGTTATGTCACATTAATTATTAATACCAATCAATCGGACTTCTTTGACAAACTCTTTGACCTATGTATATAAATGCTGCAACTTTAATCGTTTTATTTATTAAATTTTGTTTTCTCTATTACTTCAAAAACTTTCTTTTTTTTCTGAAAAATTATATGATAGAACTCGAAACGTCATTGTTTGCAGTTTAACAAAGCAAAGCAAACATTTCAGGGTGTGATTGGTGCTCGGCGTTGTCTGCTTTCGGAGAAATATCCTTTCAATAATCTTTATGACTTTATATAATGGATATAATTACTTTGAAGAGAGCTAGACAACAAAATAGTAGCAACAATGATGTAATTGCACAGTCCGGCAAAACAATCAATTTAATATGGCACAGAGTCTGAAATAGAATAGAATTTGCACTGAGAACTGTTTCCAAATTGTCTGAGAGCAATTGTTTGCTTTGTTCCACACGACTTTTGGGTTGAATTTTCGTTGTCAGGTGTGGAATTGAATTGCTTGTAATTTCCTTCGCCTGACCATTAGATTTGATGCAACTGACAAGCGTATGTGCGCGCCTCAATGCGAGAACTTTATGACTTGGCAGCTGGGCTAAGTGCGTGGCTCAAGCCTTTGTTCACAGCTGGCAAGTGTTGGGGCTGCAAGCTTTTGCACCTGCCAAAAGTAACCAAAAGCACAAAAAGTGAAAATATAAACGAAAAAATACTGTTAGCCTGGCACTCAAGTTGCCGGCCAAATGTCGAGCACTTTTAATTAAAAGTAATGTCATACAATTCCATTACACTCGGCCCCGAAATGTGTGCGAAACGCATTTACATATCAAGCTGGCAGCTCTAGCTGTGTGAGTTGAGTAGCACAGGATGTCTCCTGTCGCCTGTCCAAAGGCCACGCTCCTTCTCTCTCTCTCTCTCTCGCTATCTCTCTCTCTCTCTCTCTCTCTCTCTCTCTCTTGTACCGCACACTCTGTCATTGCCTTTGCATTGTCATTTGTATTTGTTTTATATCCCTGCCGGCAGCGCACTTCAAATGTGGCCCACTGGCAAAGTGACAACAAAAGTAAATTAATGTGCGTGCATATACATGTGCCTAGCCGCAGACCTAGTCAAAGCAGGCCCAGGCCCCAGGACTCCAAACTCATGCCCAATTGCTTGTACCCAATCCCTCCCTCTCTCACTCTGTGTGTGTGTGGTTTTTGTCGTTGCTTTTACAGGTAATTTATTGCATTCTAACATAATGGAAAACATTTCTGGTAGCCTTCTATTAGACGCAGAGTCAACGACGCGTCGACGTCGACGCCGACGAGGACAAGACATTAACATTAAGTTTATATTCACACACATCAGCTGTCGTCGGGTTGATCACCTGACCCAGTTAGTGGGGGATTGGCTTCATTTCGAGCATATTAGATAGTGACATCAAATATAAACAAATTGCCGGCTCATACGTTTTCATTTCATTTGATGCGTTTTGTCAGCTGCTTCAGCTGCTTCAGCTGCCACCTGCTGCCCCTTACCAAGCTCCCATGGCTAGCTCCATGCAATCGCTGCCAAGTTGCCATCGATAGCTTACTTAAAAACAAATTGACATTAATTGAAGGCATGTCGACGGCAAATACAACGAAATAAATACGACTAACGACAACTGGCCAAAGAATGTGGGCCATCAGGCACGGCTACTTCTGGCTTTTGGTCAGGGCCAGCACAATACGTTCGCTCAGTTCTTCGGAATGGCCAACGGGCATTGGGTAGGGGCCAATGGCAAAGCCAAAAGCAACAAGCCATCTGTCGATATTGGGGCGGCTGGCCATGTTCTCAGCATGGCAAATTCAATTGTCGTTTGATGCGGCGACACAGCCAGCCGCAGCAAGCCGCAGCCAGCCGCATCAAGGTACAGGATTTGTATGGAGGCGTGCTGTTAGTAGTGTGGCAGTCGGTCGCATATTTGCGCAATGCTTTGGCATTCACCTGATGAATTTATCACAACGTGTGCTCCAGTCGAAGAGACACAAGACTCGAGGAAACCACCAAGCCAACTTGTCAGGCCCTGGCTCGGCTTGCCTTGCCTTGGCTGTTGCTGTTGCTGTTGCTGTCTACTAAATTGGTTTTCTTTTTGTCAATTGGGGATTTCGATTGTTGCAAAGAGGCCACAGCGACGACATCGGCATCGAAGGTGGCCGGAAAGGAAAAATGCCAACATAAGTATTAAGTTAAATAAAATAAGAAGAATAACGGCTACAGGCAAACCATTTGCCCTGCCCCTGCCAATGCTTGTGCCACAACGATATCAAGGCCCGTCGAGACAAACAGCCTGCGCAAAGTTAAGCTTAAGCGCACAAACATCAATGGGGTCAGCTAATGCTGCTGCCCCATGACCAAGCTCCAGTGTCAGCGCCATCTCAATTGAGTATTGATAAAGTTGAAAGCACAGAAAATTTTCGCTGGCTTCAGTTGTGGTCCGCCGTCTGGTGTCCTTCGTCCTTCGTCCGTCGTCCGTCGTCCGTCGTCCGTCGTCCGTCGTCCGCCGTTCGTTGTTCCACCCCCAGGGCAATGAGTAAACAATGACATAATGACAAGTGGCGGAGAGTTTAAGTGATAAATAATTAATTGATTTCTGTTGCAACAATAGCGAAGAGCGAAAAGCGAGAAACGAGACGGACGAGAAACGAGAGACGCAAAGGCGCAAGGAGCGCGCGCACAAAGCACTCGAGTGGCTGAGAATCAGGCTAAAAAAAGCAAAAGAAGTTCAAATCCAACAACGAGATAAGTTAAAAGGTAGATTAAGATAAATGGTGACTCGTTCCAGCGCCAAACGACTCTTTGCCAACTGTCGCAGCTGCCCAGCCCAGTCCAGCCCAGTCCTGCCCAGCAGCACCAAATACATCCTTGCCATCTTAGTTATTGTTGCTGCTCTGCTGCTGCTGCTGGTGTTATTCTTAAGCACAAATTCGTTGGCATGCCTGTTTGCTGTGTTGTTCGTTCGCTTGTTTCGCATAATAAAGCAGCAGTCGTCGAATGATAAAAGTGAGAATTGAGAAGCAGCTTCCAGCATTGGGCCAGCGCCTGGCGGCTCTCTGGGGTCCGGTTGGCCAGTTGTGTCCTTTTTTATTTTTATTGCCTCACCGGCAGTTGGGCCGTTTATTTCTGCTAGCATTTGATTTTGGAATTGCTATTTTTATGCGTCTGGGCCGCGCCAATAGATAAAACATAAATGAGTTGAGCCTAATTCCCCAGCGAGCCTGTAATGACGTCCTCTAATTATGTCCTTTAGCCTTTAGCCTCCCAAAGGCAAGCGAAGGCAACTGCGTGAAAGTGAAACATTTGTAATATTTATTTATCTGAAATAAAAGCTGTAAATGAAATAAATAAATACATAATAATAATATACATGTGTATAAAAAATATTAAAAAATAGTTTTTTATTCTAAATATAATAAACTTAGATTTGATATTTAGTGAGTGATAGCAGAATGTAAAAAGTTTTATTGTATAATAAATGCAACAGAAATATGAAGAGGTTCTAGATATTATTTAAGGTATATATAGGGTATGTAATAATGTGTCTAGTTGCTCTAGTCATGTCTGACTGAGAGTCTGTTTGAACAAGTTGATCTGGGTTATTTCAATAGATCAATTTTGTAGATTTAAAAAATATATCGCTGCTGGAGTTCAACCCTATTTTATGTATATGAATGGCTTAAAATTGATCGTGAAATTATATCCTGGCAAGCAGGAAAAAAAGTTCCAGATTTTATTGACGGCCTTCTCTCAACATCACACTATCCATTATAGGGATATTGAAGAGTTTTTTGTTCAAATAACATTGTAAATGATTATTCTAAATCAGTCAATCAAACAACTTAATGCTTTGTAGCTCATGCATCGAAGATAGAAATAGACAAGGACATATATGATATGTAATCGTTCAAGATACCAATTCATAAAGCCACTTACCCAGAGATAATATCATAACTCTTGTCAATTATCAGTTACATAGATATACTAAGCTGAGATTTGTTCAGCAGATATGTGAGCAAAATACTCGATATAATTTCAGCTTAATATTTATAGATATAATTAGATATAATTAGGACTTAAGGCATTAATTGGTGGAGCGTTTACAGGAATCGATGCATCGATTTCAGAGCACGCTCTGTGTTCGGTGTTCAGTTGACCTTTTGTACAAAAGACCCGAAATACTTGTGTCCGCGGCGTATGCGTAATATTGCTGTGTGTAATGTCAGTGGCTGTTTAGCGATTCTAATCTTGGATAATAAAGCATATAAAAAAGGAGAAAGTGCAGGTGACACAGCAAATAGGCAAAAAGTCGGCTGCTTTATACTGCGGCGTCGGCAGCTATTCATTAATTTTGGACACGCGAGCCCCAAGACCCCAAAACGGATATAGACTGTGGGGCGTGAGCGCGTGCCCACTCAGACACACACACACATAGACACACAAACAAATAAACACTGTTACGTCTAATGTTTTCATGTAAGCCATACATGCACATACACACGCGTAAGTTGTGCCTGTGCTTGGGAATGGGCTTGGGCTTGGGCTTGGGCTTGGGCTTGGGCTTGGGTTTGTTGTATTGGTTGAAGCCCGCTCCCAAGTGAATAATTTGTTATCAGCGCATAATCAACGAGACAGCAAACCAGCTTAGCCTGCCGTTGTTGCGCAGCGCAGAAAAGGTAAACAGAGACACCGAAAGCCACCAATACATATAAACACACACATACACATACATATTTCTATATATATATATATGCATTAACACACATTCAGGCCGTAACAAGAATAAAAAAAAAAGGTGAGGTCCTCGCAATTTTACTTAACACTGCCACGCATTTGGGCACCCAACACACACACACACATACGTATACGTATTTATGCATGCATGAATGTTTGTATGTATGTATATGTGTGTGGGTTTGTTGTGTAGAAAAAGGCTGCCGCCATCAAAATAATTACGATACACGCCGACATGCATGCACATGTACTGTATTCGAGTACCATTGTTGTTGTTGTTGTTGTTGTTGCTGTTGTTGTTGCCGCACTGAGTGCGTTTATGTGTAGCAATGCGTGTGCACAACAACAAAAAGTCATTTAGTTAAAAACCTGACTTTTTATTTGCGCTGCGGGCAGCCCCCAAAGTTCAGCTGTGGCACCCAGTCAGCTCAGTTAGCTCAGTGAGGGTTCCTCGGGTTCCTCGTGTTCTGGGCACTGGGTTCGGTTGCTCGCGGTGCTCTTCTGGCCAACCAGGCGTTGAACACTTCATCAACTCATCAGAGCGCGCCCTTTTTTGCATGTCCTTAACCGTTTAACATTGCCCCGCCACGCTCATGAGCTGCCATTTGTTGTTGCCACTGTGGTTGTGGCTGGCTTTTCTTCTTCGTCATCATCTTTTTTCTCCTTTTTTTTCAAGCTTATATTTACTTTTCTACCAACAACTCCAAGCAACACCAACACTCGGGCACAAACCAAACATAAAATACACAAAATTACTCTTATGAAAATTAATAAGTTAACTTTTTTTCTGAGCTCAGGTTTTCTCCAGAGCGTGTGTATAATATATACATATATATGTGTGAATATGGATATATACTTCTTGGCGTTACAGTTCGTATATACATATGCCTGTCTATAGCTATTAGTATATATATATGACCTTTTTTTTGCTTCATTTGAACGCATTTGCTGAGTATAATAAAAGTAATTGAAATTAAAAGTAAAGAAACGTGTTGCATGTGTGTATGTAAATGAGTGGATATTGAAGGTGTGAGTGTGTGTGCGCGCACTTCGTTTGCTTCTTTAAATTAATCCCTAAAGTAATTAGAAAAAAAAGCCAAAAATTCCAAATGAGTTCGAGCAGCAGACAAACAGCCAGCGCAAACATCGATATTAGAGATGGGCACGTGCCGTGTGCAAATTCGTGAAATACAAATATGGCACTTGGCTTTGCCGACAAATAAATCTGACACGCTCTCATCTCTAGTCTTAAGCGAAAGGGCTCAAGTGGCCAGAAGGTTCGTGTTAAGTGCATATTTTGTACGCGGTTGCGAAACCTAAGCTGCGAGGCGAACGATAGCTAAGGCAGCTCAGGCTTAGGGGGCAGCGCAATGGCCCTGAAACTGGGCGTCGTTTCTCCTCTGACTTTGTATGGAATAAAGCTTTTTTGAAATGTATGTCAAGCCGAGTGGCTTAAATGTCCAAATAAGAAACCTGACATGCTTTGAAGAGGATATTGGAAACAGAGTTGAATAAATTAAAAATTGTTTCTTTTGTTTGTCTACTCCGTCTGCAGCTTATCTCAATTAGCAAATGCAAAATTAGACGGGCTTCTGGGCAAGGTAGACGAAAAATTCTAAAATAAATTTACGAATATTTTTAATATTTTTAATGGTGCTTAAATGATTTTGCTTTTTTCAACAGATTTCTGCAAAGTTAGCGACGCATAATAAATATGTGAAATAGAAATGGAATGGAGAAGCGCACATACACTTGAATATTTCATGTTTAATATTTAGATGGAAACGGTATCAAGAGATTCCAGCAGTCGCAGAACTCATTGGGTGCCACAGCTTGAGCTACGCGAATAGACTGACAGCTCATCCAATCTAGCATTTCTAATCAGACTAACAATAATAAGAGTCTACGACTGAAAAAGATGTCGTTCTCTAGCGCATATTGTAAAAGAGATTAGAATAAGTCTAGATTCAATTTAACATGTATAAGCTGACTTAAAGGTAAAGTGAATAAATACAGATTGAAGCTGAATGCGCAAGAAAAAAAAAGCAAAAACAAAAAAAATAATAATAATAAATTAAATGTAAAAAATTCTTAAAAATAATACAAATAAAATGAAAATTTTGTGAGAACTAATTAATAATAATATATACTTTAAAAAGAATATAGTATATAGCTATATTATGCAGAACTGTTACTTAAATAAATTGCAGATTAGTGTACGATATTTATAATTAAACTAAATTTATTTCTTCAGGCAACCTGCTTCAGTGATGCTTCTATTCTAATAATATATATTGCACTTTATTTTATGTATTCATTAATTGAAGCATTATTTTTAATACGAACTCTGAATAAGTAAATTAAATTTTATTATTTTGTTTCAATTTAATTTAAACTGAAATTATGCTGAATTGGGCCATGTAAAGAGAAATGATTTTTATTGTAATTTATTTACAACTCATTTAATTAAATTAATTAATTGAATTTATTATTATTTTAATGATATTTAATTTATTACAAACAGTAATAATAATAATGTTTGCACTGCAATGGTTGGTTAATTGTTAAGAAAGTATTTTCGATCTTTTTGTACCTTGTCTTTGCTAAATGGCTGTAAGTATGCATAGGCACTCTTTGGTGCCTACACTATACTCGATGAATAGGAGGCCGGGGCAACTGCCTAAGCGGATAATTAAATATAATAATTAAATATAGATACAATTCAAAATACATACAAAAGTACATAATTATATACACGATATATATCATCTAAAAAGTGTTAATGTGTATATCATATGTATATATATATATGATTCAGCTCTTTTGAATCAATAGATATTTCAATTCAATTTGAAAACTAATTTATAATGCACACAATTTGTAAAATAGATCATAATTCTAATGTTTATTTGTTGTAATTAAAAATTCAAAATAAAATTTATTTTAATTTAATTTAATTTTTATATAAAAATGTTGGTGTAATAATTATTTTTAATTTTATCTTACAAATCAATTTTAATAATTAAAAAAACTTTGTAATTAAAAGTTGCAAACAAAAGCTTATGCTATGCCTTTTTTTCCCACTCTTCTTCCCACTTCTTTGTGCCTCATTTTTTTTTTTTAACTCATAAGTCTTACTTGCGGTCCCTGGTTAGCATATATAGTTATTTGAAATGACAAGATAAGTCTTATTTGGATTGATAGATAGACTTCAATCAAATAACCCATAACTCTAATCTTTATATAGAATATTGTATGGATTCCAGTCTACATTATATACAGCAGCCATTAAACCTATGTGAAATTCTACATATGAAAGTGCCTCAGCAGAGGGGAGGCAATGCTGGTAGTTGGGTTGTGTTTCCGGCTTGTTTATTTTAACTCTTGGTCGAGATGCACTGCTGCCTGCTGCAGAGCACAGTTCAAATGCAGCGAAAGTTGCAATCGCTGAAGCACGGAAATTTCTTTACCTTTCACACTGAGTGTCACAGTTTTTGGCTTGCTCGCAACAAAAAAATATGAAGAGTTTATATATTTTATGAAAAACAACAAAAACGTAGAGGAAAAGGCATAAAGTTATGATTGCCTGCGGAAGCGGAAACGTTTTGGCAGCGTGTGAAATGCCAAGCCACCAAAAACTAAAATTGTCGCGTTAAAAAAGTTACGACAGTCGTTAATTTCAGGCCGACCTCGCGCATGAGAGCTGAGATGACAAAATGGAAACAAAAAAGAGAATGAATGGAAATTTCAATCTGGTTTTATAACTTCAGCTTTGTTTCCTCATCGGCATGAAAATCTAAATATTACCTATACGCAGCATGCAGCTGATGTTACTTCACAAATGAACATACACATGCGCCTCGTATATGACAAATTGCCAAGGACTTCAAAGGCATTTGTCGTTTATCGTCTGCATTACAAAACAGCCGCCACAAAGGCTGGATAATACCCCGAATACTCGAGCAGCTCAGCCAGCCAGCCGTATGCAATGCACAGTGCAATTGGCCACCCCAAAGAGCTATGCGCCGACTGCTGCTCGCAGTGCCAATGCCAATGCCAATGCCAATGCTTATGTCTATGGGAATTTCGATGGCGCGCATATTCGCAAATTGACGGCCTTTTGCGCACCTTGTTGCGGTTGCCAAGGGGAGAGAGGGCTTGCGGCAGGAGGCGTGGCACAGTGTCAGTCGCCAACTTCCGCACAACATTTATCATATTTTGGCTGGGCGCAGAGTCGCTCGCAAGTTCAAAGTCCAACATTAAGTTCCAGGTATTTGCAACTTTTCGACAAAGGATTTTTGGCTGCAATCGCGCCCATAAATTATCCGCTCGCCACTGCGTCCTGCTATTGTTGTTGTTGTTCTCGTTGTTGTTATCGTTGTTGTTGTGTGCACCGTGTCTACTTAGCGCATAATTAGCTGCATGAAGTTTGATAACCAACGCACCAACCTGCCGCAGGCTGCCTTGTCAAAGGGGCGGGGCTGCAAATGGGTATTCCGAATGTGGGCAAGGCGCCTAAGCGACTAAGCGCCTCGCGCTCAAGCGAAAAATGCTCGAATGATGAATGTGGAAATAATGAACCAGCAGGCAAATGTAAAAAAATTTATATGGCAAGGGTCGAATTGATTAAGCGAGAGAGAGCGAGAGAGAGAGAGAGAGAATGAAATCGATTGCTTGACTACAATAGAAATTTCCTTTTGCCTAGCTAAAGCAAGAATAATTTTTCCTTTTAGTTGATAAATGAAAGTTATGAAGCTTGAAATCTAATTCCACAAAACACAACTCGACAAATCGAATTTCGTATTTGCCATAGATGCCTGCTCAGTCCTTAAGCGCCAGCCAGTTGCCCGAATTTTAAACAATCACATATCCATTACAAGGCAAATAAATCGATACACATTGAGAGAATAAATAAAACATCTCATCAACAAATATATGCCGACAAGCTAAAGTTAAATGGAGGAACGACAGACAAACATCAATGAATGAATGAGTCAAGAATTTTTATTTTCCAAAGTTGAATATCACAGACGTCAGCTGAAGTGTGTATGGCAGTGCGTGTGAGTGTGTCAAGTGTAAAGTGTAAAGGCAGAAAAAGTTGTTTCCTTTGAATAAATACGAAATCAGTCACATGAACTGAATTGGGAAGAAGGCATCAATACAAGTGCAAGCATGCGTGCAGGCAATATCTACATATATATATATATAAATATATATATTAACACGCAAGTAGGTGTAACATTAAGAGGCGATAATCATAATCCGATTTCCGCTTCACATGAAACTCACATCAGTTTATGAGGCCTCGAATGCAACATCAGAATGTCGAGTGAAATAAATAAAAACTAAAAGCCACGCAGAGCAAATGAGAAATGTGCGAGGCAGCGTGTGTGGGAGTCCTAGTCAGAGTCAGAGTGTGGAAGATGCAGTGCGACACAAATATTGTAATCATAAATTTTCATAAACAATTTCGCTTTTGCTCGCAGGCAGAGAACGTTTTGTGAGCCTTTTGTGTACCCATTCGCGTTTGCATTCGCATTCGCATTCGCATCCGTATCTGCATCCACATCCGTTTCTGTCCCTGGCTCCATATCCGTGTCCGTGTCCGTATCCGTGTCCGGGTGGAGACCACGACATTTATAATAATTAATTGTGCGCAAATATATGCCTTCAGTGGTCAGCAGTGGCCCTTTTTAATAAAACGCGCTTGGCCATGCAGACGCTGAGTTATTTGTGTCTCGTGTCGCACATGGAGTCGCATGCATTGCATTAGAATTTATAGCACTGCCAGCTACAGTTCCAGCTCTAACTACAACTACAACTACGGCTTGTGGACAACGAAGGTGCGCGCCGGCGCTTTGAATGCGAGCTGGAAATTGCACGCAAAACGTAGCATACTTTTGTGCGCAGCGGAAGCTGATGTCGGCTATCTTGGGCGCCATCTTTTGCAGTGGGTTCGCGAGCAACCGAAAACGTAAAGCCAACAAATTGCAACATTTATTCAGCAAGACGAATGGTCGCTTGACAATTTATATGTATGACCATAATTTTGGCCCAGACTGCAAATGGTCAGCAAGCCCAAGCTCCTTTCTAGCGGACTTGCTGGGCGAGTCATAATAGCCCGAAATTAAAAACAGTCGCTAGATACACAGCCCCAGCCAGCCACATAGGCACAGTCAACTGCCAAGTGGGGTCATGCCTTTGCGGCAACGTGTGAAATAAATTGCTAAATAAAATAAACGAGCAAACACACACGGCGACAAATGAGCCAGCCACAAAAAGACAACAACACGCAAGGCGGAATAGACGAAAAAAAGCAATTAAAAACGATAAAAATAAACGGAAGCGACTTTAATGGCGGCAGGCAGCATTTAATGGTCGTTAAGGAAAGATTGCCTCTTGGCTGCCTGAGGGGAACTGCTTATGCATGGCAGAAAAGTCCCAGACATTTGATACCAAATAGCTTTACAAGTGATTCCAAATGGCCATGCCTACCCCACGTACACAATTTCCATTGATAAATTATTTGCCAGAGCTGATGAAATAGTTGATACGAGATATTTCCATTCCGCATGGGCAATCTGGTGTTAATGCCAATCAAGAACTCATTGTGGCGGCATCGTATTATTTAATTAATTAAGGAACGCTAATAATTTAGCACAACTTTTCGGTAGCTAAGCAGCTCATAATGGAAGCATTACCTTAGAATGATCCCTATAGCTAAATTCTTTGTTTGAATATGCTGACTTGATTGAATAAAACATTTCAATAATAAACTGTTATAAGTTAATGTTCCTTAATTCATGATTCATTATGAATCGAATCATTAATTGATCACTGATTAAGTCGGTTGATCAATTTGATAAAGACTTTATTTATAGTTTATATTGCATGTCATTGCATCTCTTTGGGAAAGCTATAAACGCAACTTAGAACTCTATATTATTTGTAATGAGATTGCGGTTGTTTTTTTCGTTTTTTTTTTCTCTCTTCTACGATCATGCTCTCATGCTAACAGCAATTCGACTGGATCATACTCAGCCGACGCTCATAGTTGATGGAAAAACTAATCATTGTTCTATTACTGCAGGATTTGCCTAGATCGACTATATTCAATTGCAATTATTAGGGGACATAAAACCAACAAAACTCAAGTAAGAATGCTGGAGTCGAGACTGCTCGACTACGAGATCCCCTGAACCCTCCGAAGAACCAATATTATCCCAAGAATTATTCGATTTGTTTCTGCACGCGTAACAAACTATACATGCACAAACATGCACGTACAGACAAGCTGATATACGCTAGTATGCATACGCATTGCGCATATAATTTTATAACTGGTTCTCTATAAGTGTTTTTATCGATAACTCTGCGAATATAAAAGTTATCGAATTTCTGAAACAAACTCGTTCTGTGCGTGCAATAAACGAACCTAGCACAAAAAGAATAAAGTCTCTAGCTCGTATATCTTCATGTCAGATTCATTATCATATTGCATTCATATATGCTGTAAAAAGCAAAAAGACTTTATTTAAGTTGATTGCATTGGCTGCTTGCTAATATATCGATATATCGGTATATATCAGTAAAGGAAAATATCGAAAGCTTTTTCATTATTATATAAGCATCTGTGCATGGTTACTTGCGGTTCTGACTTATGCTTCTGATATATGGATTATCTAATATCACAACAGCATCGACATTAAAATTCAAAATAGTATTCAGCAAGTAAGTGAGCGATAGGTGCATACAGGTAGAGGACAAGGAGCGTGAGTTTCACACTCTTACAACCGAACTCTCGTCCTGCAGTTACGAAAGCGATTACTTATTATAGCGTTCATCATTTTAATCTTAAGTAAAACTGAACTCGGATAAGTCTTAAAAACCTTTTTGATAGTATATAAAAAATGAGCAATTTAAATTCAAATATGGTAATGTAATATTCCATAAAAGTATAGAATATCACGTGGCTGAGCTTGCAAACACCTTCACTTGGTCTCTCTTGGCTATGTGAGGTATTTTATTATGCGTTACATTTGCTAGCGCGCTGGTCAATTGGGCAGTTAATTTTGAATTGTCAGCGAGCACGTTAGGCATCGACCCGGCACGGCTGGGCGTTTGAGTTAGCTTGCGACTGCCCAGCTGGACCGGGTCCGGCTGTCCAATATTATCGCCGTGGCAAGCACATTCCTCGACAATTAACACGCGAGCCACTTAACCAAACTGCGACAACAAAGGCAATGGCAAAGGCAACAGCAACAGCAAAGGCGACGACGAATTGGCTGCGTAAATGGCGGCCACTTCGATAAAACTGTTCGATATGCAATGTCCTGGGGCGATTCAAGTATTTTGGGGGAGCGAGTGGAGCTTTTTTCTTCTGGTTGTTATGCTTCGTTTGTCTACCCACGATTTGATTTATTTAGTTTTATTTTTTTCTCATCATTTTCTTTTCGTCGTGCCAACCCTGTAAGCCTGAACACCTGTTGTTGGACGTTGGCAATCCCCAACGACTTGCGTGCGCCAGAGCCTTTATTTTGGCCAGAAATTTAATTGGCCTTTGTTTTCGTCAGCGCTGCGCCAACATCGTTTGTACGCGACATTTATTTACATTTTGTTAACATAAACAATGCGTAAAAGTTCGATGGCTTTGGCCAGAGCTATGCCCAGAAGGCGGCTAATGTTGATTGCCCGCGCTTGTTACGGCCCTCGCGTGCTGACCTCCTGCCCACTAATAAGCTGCTCAGTTTGACTATTTCGCTCATGGCATATTCGTGGAACTGGGCCCAGGAAATTGGCCATTGTTCTACCTAATATATATACATATGTATGTATATATTCTTATACATATATATTTAATTAATGAGTCGCAAATAAATATTGACAATTCCGCGTAGTTACCACAAAGCTCTCAGTTTTTGTAATATTCATTTAAAATGAAAATTAGTTTGCATTCGGGCAGCGAATGCCCAGCGGCATGTTTACTTTAAAGGTGCAAACATTATCAAAAGGACATGTCCGCTGGGGCGTGAAACGGACTAAAAAATAAAGAAAAAGCTCAATTCACTTCATTTCGAGACTTTGGCGCTGTGTAAGCATCTAGAAAATTGCGCCATTTCCGGTGCCAGCAGCAACAACTAATGCACATTGCTCCACAAATACCCTGCCGTAGCTGGCTGCAGTGGCGCAGGGAGGAGGAACAAAGGCAGAAAAGATCTGGACATTCGTGAAACGAAATAAATATGAACTAATGAATCCTCAAAGCAACATATTTGGCAGTAAGCAATGTGCACATGCCAGCACAGTTGGCTTTATTTGAGCGAAATTGTCTTAATTAACGCAAAGTCAAAGCTGCAACGGAATTCGCTTATAAATATTTCACTTTGCAAGCTGCTGACGTCAAAGAGATTCTCTGCAGATGTTAATTAAAAATATTCAAAACAATTTTCCGTTTTAATTAAAGATTCCAGTATTTCTGCAACGAACATGTCAAATAAATGTGGAATGAAACTGCTCTTTGCAAGCGGTTTATTCAGTCCTCGTGCAGGAAAATATATACATCTATGAAGATATATGTATATATAGGATAATACGATCATTCCATGTTGATTATTAGAGCTAATACTTGATGGCATTTGGTAATTAATTTGCAGTTATTGACATGTATTCAATTTAGCTTTGATATGCTTTTGCTGCAAGTTCGTTTTGAGCATTGAGAAAAGGCGAATGCAAATTAATTCAGTAACAAGAAGCGAACGAATACACAGTGCAACCGCAAGAGCTGCAACAACAGCGCCAACAAGAGCAAAGCTGAACGGGTCGCTTGTAGCTAACGAACTAAGAACTGAAGTTGTCGTTGGCCTTGCTGTTGTCGCTGTCCTCGTCGTCGTCAATAAGTCAAAAGTTGGAATTTCATTATGCCAGCCTAAAAGTAGGCAACGCATTTGGCAGACACACAGCACAGCTACAGCTACAGTCGTAGCCGCAGCCGCAGTCGTATAGCGGATGGCGGACTGGAACTGAAACATAAACCAAACGCTGTGCCATTGTCTGCTGTCGCGCTGCACCCCATCAGTGAACGGAGAAAGCAGCGTCAGAGCCAGCGCCCGGTCGGCGTCCAGCCCCGCCCACAGCTCCGTTTTGAGCGACAGCGTTGCTCGGCAAATTTGTCATTTTGCCAAATGTCGAGCGGTGTTAGTTGCAATACGATGACATCGACACTGAAACGGACTGCATACCAGTTAGCAAAAGCAACAAGAAATCAACGGCTCGCTGCGAAGTAAATAAACTCGAATAGTCGACTGCACTAAGCGAAAGATATTTCTTAAAAAAGAAACAGGCTCAAAAGACTTTAGTCAAGTCTTAAGTCAACAAAAAACATCATCAAAAATATATTTACTCTCCTCTTATATACTTTTTTTTATTATTATATTAGCTATATTTTAATAAACTAATATCACTATTTTTCTTTCAGTGCACGACATTTAAATTTTAAATTGTCAATTTCTACATGATAGACACCACTGTGAGCATGTGTGTGTGTGTGTGTGTGTGTGTGTGTGTGTTTGTGGGGTGGGTTGCAACTGCAGATCGGCTAATTAGATTGAGCTCGAAAAAGCAAAAGCACGGAAAACACTTTTATTTCATTTATTTAAATAGATTGCTGAAACGAGTGTCAACGATAAGCGAAAACTAAAGCTTTGATACTAAATAGATTCAAAGGAAAACTAACTTAAGCAGCGCTGCTTTATTTGTAAGCCAAACTTATATTAGTAAAGCATGATACAATAATAAATTTTTTTTTTTAAAGGAATATTTTGTGTAATTAATGAAAATATTGAAATAATTTTTAAAAATATGTTCACGTGACTACGGATGATTTAAAATAAATATTATTCAAATTATAGGATTACGAAAAGACAACTCAATGGAGATGATTAAGCCAACTCAAGCTTCTTCATAAAATAATTTGTATGATATACAAAATGTTAAATAATCGATGTAAAATACTTTATACTGCATACTTTTATTATAAATATTTCAAAATTAAATTCTGTTTATAATGACAAGAAAGTAATCCCCATGGACTCTGTGGCATTTACATATTCTTTAACGGGATATATTTGCATTATGTTTTGGCAGGGTCCTGTCGAATGTCTGTCTACCCATCCAAACGTATGTAAGAACGCATCAATCTGGAGTCCAACGCGAACTTACTCTCATGCACTTTTATATTTGACCATATTCTCTTATGCTTTACATGCTTTCTTCGACTGTTTCGTAAGCAATTGTCAGTTCTTAAATAACAAAGAGTACTTGAAGCCAAGCTTATAGTTGTAGCTACAACATATATTCATATAACGTATTTATGTAAAAGAAAAATATATATTGTAGTATATTCAGACAGAGACTCTGTTCACTCCATTAAGAGAAAGGTCTTTGGCGAATTGCTAATAGGTAAATGCAATACTAAGTACCTATTTCTTGATGTTGTTTTGAAGCATTTCAATTGATTTGCTAAAAAAATACATTTTATATATATATATATATATATTTAGTATAAATTGATGCTAATGCTAAGAGGGACATCGCCAGCAGCATGTTGGTGACACAGCGAACGACGACAACGACAGCAGCAGCAGCAGCAACATCGAGCAGCAACATCGAGCAGCAACACTGAGCATGAAAATTATATGCACGAGGTTGTGGTCTGGCTTTGACTTGCTTTGGAATTGGGCTTGGCCACTGGCAATGGAGTCGTCAAGTCGTAAAAATTATTTTGTGACAAATCGTCCGCGTACGTGCGCCTCATTTAAATGCGTATACACCCAAAATGTTATTAACAATTCAACAAGCAATGCGTAGGGTCGAAATTTGCCTGCGATGATGCAGTGGGTGCGGCGGTCGACTCTTTCCACTTGTAGCCAGCGCTCGGAGCTGGGGGCTGAGGGGCTCACAGGCCAAGCCCCCAGTCGGAGTCGCTGAAAAGTGCGCATCAAACTATTTCAACTATTTGGCCACGCACATATTGTGCGTCCCATGTCCTGAGCATATCCTCGTCGCCCCGCCCACTCGCAGAATGCTAACAACAACGTGACATGGCTGGAAAGAGAGCGCGTCGCACCACGCTGCGAGTGATGTAATATGCGACTGAGAAGCAGCAGCGTGGGCAAGACTTGGACTTGCTTAGCGTTAGCTAAGCTGTCGCCTGCATGCCGTTCTGCATGTGTTATGAGCCGGTTGCGGTTGCTGCCGGGCAAAGGGTCAGGACGAAGGTTGAGGGGCAGCAGTTGGCTTTGAAATTGGCGCGCCAGGCAAAGCCAGGCAAAGGCAAAAGCAAAAATGCTGTATTTGTGCGTTAAGCGCTAAATTGCGTGCAGTGGAAAATGGAAAATTGTGCGTGAAATGTAAAATACACTTAGCCGACCCACTGACAGCGCCGTTCACATTTGCATTGCGTGTCCATGTCTATGCTATGCCCAGTTCAATTGCTCCAGCTCCTGCTCCTGCTCCTGCTCCAAGTGCGCCTACTTTTAACAGTTTGGCGCGCCTGTTAAACTGCGTGTGCGTGAGTGCGTGTCCCTGTTCATGTGTGTCTGTGTGTGTGTGTGTGTGCAGTAGTGCAGTCTGTTACTATAGTGCAGCACCCTTTTAAGCAAATTAAGCATAAGAACACAAAGTGGACGCCATTATGTCGCAGTGCGTCGCACCCTCTGGCCCGCCTCGCACCTCGCGCCTCTCGCAGCGCATTCAGCGCTTTTCGCTTTTGCAACTTTCTAATTTATTTATCGTCCACTCAAAAATGCGTACACACACGCTCATATAAACACGCTCACAATCGCCCTTTATTAGGCACACACACACACAGGCATACGAAATACATTTACATACAGTCGTCGCGGCGAGTGCTTTATTTGTATTTGAAGTGCGTGTAAAAGTACTTTTGGTTTTTATTGTTATTGCCACTTATGTATGTTGCTCTTGTTTTCGTAGTAAGCTCGTCTCTTGGCTTTTAGATATATGGCAGTTGTAGTTTTAAGCCGATTAGGTTTACATAAACCTTTCACAGCAGCTAAGCTGTAACACAAAATATTCATTCACAATTGATCATGCTTAAATATATGTATATATATAATAATAATTTATATATAATTTAAATTTATTATACTACATTACAACGGCAAGCTATATATTAAAATAGATACGTACTCACAGCGCTCTTAAGAACGTTGATTTGTCCGTCTCATTTATAGATTTTGCAGCAACTCAGCAATGCAACTTGAAATATTATCGTGATCACCTCAGGCTATGGCTGTCTTCCAACTCAACGCTTATGTTTGCTGGTTTCCTACAAGTGTAGCCATGTAGCGGCAGAAATTCTGCATGATTTAATGGACTCCTTTTCACAATGGTCTAGCAGGTGGAATATAAAAATCGCTGCCTCAAATAAAGCAAAAATCTCTGCTTTACGCTGAGACGGAATAAGTCCGCTATTATTTATATAAACAATATCCCTCTTGAAGAAGACATTGCTGTGCTGGAGGTACTTGGGGATCATTCTAGATAAATGACTCACCTTCAAGCACCTCATCACGACAATCGCAGATACTTGCCGCTCCCGCCTTTGGCAGATGTTCTGGATGCTTTAAGCTACCCTTAAAGAACAAGCGTAATATATTGACGCATATTAACACATCAATCTGGAGGTACGTTGTGCAAATATAGAAAGTCGCCGCCAAAGCAAAGCTATCCGCCCAATCACTGGCTGCCACTGGTTCGTCCGCAACTCGATGTACGCAAAGAATCTCAATATAGATACTGTGGAAGATCACATCTTCTTCCACTCGAGTCGATTGGCTCTCAAAAGAACCTGCCAACTTCTAGACCCATCAAAAAGCTAAGAAGACGTCAATTCGCAAACCTTCTCACTGCAAATTTTACCTAGTATTTAACCTACACCCTATATATGTGATTATAAAAAAAATAAATAAAAAATAATAATAATAAAAAAATGAGTTTAGTTTATCATCTGTCAGAGACAACCTAAAGAGAGGCTTGCCTCAATCAGTTATGCATCATAGTCTTACAGATATGCATATATACATGTATACCTATGTATATAAAAATGCGTTTGTGTTCGCTGTGTGTTTGTAGACAGCAAAGCGACTGCTGAAGGCGCAATTCTCGCGATTGGAAAGAGTTCGGAATCCAAGAAAGAGTTTGCCTCTTTCGATCATGCACCCGAGGACGGTTAGCCGAAGTAGAGCTCGTCGCTACGAGGTTATAGCGTAATCCGACACACTCGCTAGCTGAGGGCATGAGCGAAACATCAATTTCTATCTAGATCGGAAGGGGCACAGCCTACGTAGGGGCTATAAAAGACGCTCGCAACGCAGTTAAGCAGAGAATAAGAAATAACAAGAAGTGAAAGAGAATGTAAAACTTACGTCAATTAAGGTGAGCTAAGAAAATTAGTAATCTAAAAATCAGTGAGGAAGAACTGAAAGGAGAATATTTAGGATGTTTCTTAAAGATGTGTACGCCTCAAAGAGAATCTATCAACAACAGCTAATAAACGCTACGAGCTCTATAAATCCTGTGCAACAGTGATTGACGTTAACGAGACCATGCAGATGGCTTTAATAGCCATTGTAAACAAATTTAAATATTTTTTCTTTTCAGAATTTCAAAAAACACTACAAATATTTATTTTAATGAATTAATTTATATTAATTATATATAGTTTCTATATATAAAATAAAAGTACAATTTATATTATATTTGAAAAAAAAAATTATATTAAGCATAAAAGATTTAAATCTTCCAGATAGAACAAGAAATATTACAACAAGTAAGCATGCTCTAGTCGAGATACGAGATACCCTGAACCCAAAAAAGGCGATACTCTTCTTCTTAACGCACTCATACTTTGAACACTTATAACTCCATTTCTAGATGCATGATCTTGATGAAATCTAAAAAAAAAATTACATAATCTGCGTATTCATAATATCTATCTAAATATACAAATTTGAAGTCTTTCGCTAAAACGGTGTAGAAGTTATGCTCAAAAAACCAAAAAAATTGAAACGAATTTTCGAAACGAATTTTTTATCGATAATTTGGAAATGGGATGAGTTATTGAAAAAACAAAATAAACTCGTACTGCGTAGCTAACATATGAGTGTTCATGTGAGTGTTCAGCTCTCTAGCTCTTGTAGTTTCCGAAATCTCGACGTTCATACGGACGGACGGACGGACGGACGGACGGACGGACAGACGGACAGACGGACAGGGCTCAATCAACTTATTTTTTTATGCTGATCAAGAATATATATACTTTATGGGGTCTGCGACGTCTCCTTCTGCCTGTTACATACATTTTCACAAAACCATTATACCCTGAATTCTCATTTTCAATGTGTTCAGGGTATAAAAAATTACAATTTTCTTCCTAAAATCGTGAGTTATTTCTGATTTTATTTATCTTATATTTTGTTTCAAAATGAAAATAGGATCATTTAAATCAAATCATTAACCTATAAACTGTTGTCGAAGCACATAATAAATATATACTACTATAATTAAAAATTATTGCTATTTCATTATTATCGAAATTATTGCCATTCACTTAATAAATGGGCTGTCTCATGCTTTATTCCTGCTCTGCTGTTATCTATAGAATATAAAACAATATTAAAACATTCTTTTTTACTTGTTTCGTCAATTGTCGCAATGCTCATTTAATTTTACCAACACGAATCGTGTTTCTATATCGTGGCTCGAGACTATTAGGCACTGTTGCATGCCTCTTGTGCCCATGTCAATCGATGCGTAACGAATATTTATCTATTTTTATACCCTGAACCCATTGAAAATGGGAATTCAGGGTATAATGGTTTTGTGAAAATGTATGTAACAGGCAGAAGGAGACGTCGCAGACCCCATAAAGTATATATATTCTTGATCAGCATAAAAAATAAGTTGATTGAGCCCTGTCCGTCTGTCCGTCCGTCCGTCCGTCCGTCCGTATGAACGTCGAGATTTCGGAAACTACAAAAGCTAGAGAGCTGAAATTTTACATGAACACTCGTATGTTAGCTACGCAGTACGAGTTTATTTTGTTTTTTCGATAACTCATCCCATTTCCAAATTATCGATAAAAAATAGAAATGGAATTATAGGCGTTCAAAGAAGAGCCCAACCCACCCCCAAGCCACGGCAGCAACTGCGCGGTTAGCAGAGCTCGCGCTCATGCGATCGTAAAGAAGAAGAGTATCACTTTTTTTGCAGGGTTCAGGGTATCTCGTAGTCGAGCCGTCTCGACTAGAGCCTTCTTACTTGTTTTGTTAGTGCTTTGGTTTATTAGGGTGGTTAATGTAGAGAAAACAACGCATTGATTTGAGCGTGCCATTTGCCTATCAACAAATGCACCATAAATTGCCTGACGCAAGAGAAATGCCAGCAGAAATTTTGATTTAAAAAAATGGTAAATCAGGTGAGGAACATCAGATCGCTTAAGTTCGACTACGAGATATCATGAATAGAGCTGGTTACCGTATAATTTAGTCTCGAATTATACTAGCATATAGAAAATCCCTTCACTGCCCTTGATCTAAAATATTCATTATATTCAATTTGTGATCTTCAAGTTATTAAGATTAATCCGATGATTGATCTATTATATAATTTATATACTCAGAGTTTACTCAACTAACAGGCTTAAAAATATCTGTCCATTCTGAGGCCTGGCCGTAGCAAACACTCGAACACAAACAATATACCCAACATTCCCTCATTCATTATGTTCAGTGTTAAAATAGAAAATAATAATAATAATAATAAACAAATAATGTCAACATATGACAGTTTCTTAAAATGTTAATGTATGCGTACTATATATTAAGTAAGGTACACTCACAGCGATTGCTCAAAGCAAGGGTTAAAAAATCAATAATAAGTAGGCGTGACAGCATGTTGTAAACGCAATTTAATACTCACAAATATTCGTTTTCCCCGTCTGTGGACGGCAGAGTGAGGAAAATAGAAAAAAAGTAAAGAAAAGAAAATAATAATCGACACCTTGCACAGGTGACAACATTTCCAATTGTCACCGAAACTATCACGATAATTGTTTTTCATGTCAACATTTAGTTGATTGACTTTGAGGGCAATCGTTGGGGCCTGGTGGGACTCTGTCTCGGGTCTGCTGGCAAATGTTTCGTGCTGGCAAACGCAAAAGATGAAATGTTTCATATGAGCTCGAATGACGACTTTGACTTGTCTCGTAATTGATTAAATCTGATTCGCAATTTCAATGCAGCTAGCTGGCCATAATCCAATGGCAGAGACGTGTAAGCACCTGGTTTACGCTTGTTTAACAAAAATTTCAATTAAATTCTCTGCCTGTAGGTTATCTGAGTGCATTTCATAAGCAATTTGAGACAGTCGGCTCCGGCCAGCCACGAAAAACGAAAAACGAGAAACGAGAAACGAGAGACGAGAGACGAATAACATTTAACAATAAATTATTTATGGTTATTTTTTAAAAGCTGCCTGGCTGCTCAGATCTGAATTGCGAAAATACGAATGGGCAAAGGCAAAACTTCTTAGCCAAAAGCATTTTGTTAATGAATGTATTGCAGAGTGCCTGTGTATATGTATGTGTGTGTGTGTGTCAGCGTACGTGTGTGTGTGTGTGTTTATTTCTGTATTCACGTTTACCACTTGACTGCTCACATATCCATGAGCTTGTTCTCGAATGTGCTTACATATTCATAAATGCATAAATTGAAGGTAAATTCGCAAAGAAAACATTTCACATCACTTTACATTAAAACTTTACGCTTCTCTCGCTCCACTACTGTCTTTTTGCTATCTCGCTCTCGCTCTCGCTGCGCCCGTCTCTGTCTTCGTCTGTCTTTTGCAATGCTGGCATTTCTGAGTATTTTCTTATGGCCACCTGCCACGCCCCACACTCTGGTTACCTCTGCTCTATGTTGTTTGCTTTTAATTTTCGAATTTTTGAAATAATGCCTGCAGTTATTTGCTTAAGTGTGCGTATAAAAATCAAGTATACGCACTGATAACATACCATTTTAGCTCATTGTAGTATAACTGCCGCCTTCACTGCCGGCAATAGATCAGTTTCCAGCAGAGTGTGTATGCTCTGTCAGTGGCGTAGCTAGCATTAAGTGGGTGAGGGACACTATTTCTAGTAATATTCTATACACAGAATTAGCAACATTCAGACTATAAATGCCTCACAAGCTCTCTTCAAATGTCTTTGACTAGCTTAGCCCATCTTATCCCTTTACTATGTACAGCTATGACTGCACATAGTTGACTGTCGTACTGCCTGTGGCCCAGAGTATTTGCACATGACAGATGCTGTTGTTCCCATTAAATGAAAGAAGCATGCACTGCTATCCAATATACGACTACAATCAGCTCCAATATCAATTTGACAATTGGGTTAAGAGCTCCGGAAATTGCAAATAAAAACATCAATTACTGCATGCAATTTAAACAGCCATTATAATTTGGCTCAAAGCTGGACTGCAGCACGAAATGAAAGAGAAAGGGGAAACAAAGACAAAGAGAGAGAGAGAGAGAGAGAGAGAGAGAGAGAGAGCTTTATATGACAAGCAGAAAAAACTATAGCTCTCGCTGATCAATTAAAGCTCAGAAAGAATGCGAAATGCGCATCCAACTAATCTAATTAGACAAACATCAAGACATATGCATGAGATTGCTGTGTGTGTGTGTGCGTGTGTGAGTGTGCTTGTCTGTCTGTGTGTTAGTGTGCTGACATCGTAAAATTAGTTTTATGACAATGCATAAAAATGTTGCATGAAATTAATGAGCAAAAATTAGATGCGAAAGAGTCGGAAAGAGCTTTGGCCGAGCAGCGCAATCGCCCTCCGGCCACATTCAATGACCACAATTGACATTTATGGTGGGGCGGCGGTGCTCTGCGCGCATAATCGAAATAAAATGCAATTAATTGAATTTATTGTTGCATTTGTTTCAGCTCGCATCATTAATGTCAAGGCAAATGACTGGCAGTAAGGCCAAGAGCCAATCACATGATATGGAGCCCACATAAGGGAGCCATTCAAGTCAGCCTGATTACGCGCATTTGGGGCCAATAAAGAGAATAGCGTACACTATGTATTCGGTGGGGGGCCAATGGGTACGTACGTACGATTCGTAAGTCATTCGAATGGACATAGACGCACAGAGAGATGCGAGAGTGTCAGCCTGTCGACAGGTCCTGCATGGCAGAGCGACAAATTTATGAGCTTTAAAGTACACATGTCCACTGACCATAAATCATAGGACAGTCGCAGTAGCAGGAGGCACAGCTGACAGGACGCTGGGCCAGAGCCATGGCAGCAATGAGATGAATGTCCCTTTTGCCACGCAATGCAATTTTAAAATGTATTTCAAATATTGCAAACCGAATCGCATATATGTAGATATACTTACATCTATACATATGTAGAATCGAGTGAGCCAAGAGCAAAGCATTTCAGCGACTTTTGGCTTATTCATTCTAAGCTTATTCAATATACGTAAACAGGGTATTTTAATGAAAAGTCTGATCAGCAGAATGAAAAGAATGAATGCTAAAAAAATAAATATGACATTAAAAATTTAATATTTAAAATTTATCTGTAGGTTTAAAATAACATAAGTAGACACAGAAAGCCACATTTAATTTAATGTGAATAAAATATATATATAATAATAAGACCGACGTTATAGTTATATTAAAAAAAATATCTTTATTTCTTAACAACTGATAACGGAGTACAATTTGTGGTTCTTACGCGATGTAAGAATGGTCTTAGGTCTGAATTGAAACTGAACTGATGATTTGAAATTTGTTTGTCTTATATAGCTAGAATTGTATATCTAAAGTGGCGTGATCTTAGTTGAGTGAGTGGCCTGATCGCTCCTGATTGGTCACTCCTAAATATGCTGAATGTGCAGTTCCCACGAGAAGTGCTTGATGCGTTGGAGTTCGGCTTGTTTATGTTATATGAGTAGCCAATGAGACGATCTGTTTCTAAGTGGACGCTGGAGCGATTTGTTTCCAAGTGGACGCTGAGCGATTTGTTTATGAGTAGTTGCTAGGGTGGTCTGTTTATGTTGAATGATGAAGGGATCGTGCCCTTTTGGTTTAAGTGTTGGTGGGTGCTTATGGATATATTACTTCCCCATCCTAAAGAGATTAGCCTGTCCTCAGGCGGAAAATGTAGGGTACAGTTGTGGTATAGTTTCTAATGGTACATGAATTTCGGGTTGTGATTGATCTTCTGGTTTTGCATTAATTAGTTTCTTGCTTTCGTGCTTTAAAATAATTGACTTAATTTTAATGATTACAAATAGTATTAGGCTTATAATAGTAATTATGAAAGTTGTAGTTGTAATAGTATTGAATGTCTTGTTATACTTAGTATTCTCTAAAACTATTTGTTTCGTTTGTAGTAATGATATTGGTTCTATTTTTGTTACATTGTTTGTTACATAGATAGCTTGTGTGTAATCGGATAATGTGTTTGTGATTGAAATATTATTAATTTGGACGTTACAATCGTATATTTTAATTATATTATTACCTTGAATATGGATATTATTTTTGTTACAATTTTGAATGATTTCTGTCTTGGGATAATTCCAAGTTACAATTATATTTGGTTCGATATAACTAATTTGCTGTGTCTTAAATGTTTTTGTGTATTTGCATTCTGCTGCTATTTGTGTTATTATGCTGTTTATACATTCATTTGTTTCTTGTTTCTTTGTGGCTTTTACGTATGCTGTATTATTTAGTATATAATAAGTCTCATGAGTGTTTTCTATTAGGGTATTATTTAATTCGTCCGGATAAGGCAATATTTTATATAGTGGAGTTTTACTTATTAGCTTCGGTACGTGTGAGATTATAAATATTTCATTTGTGTCTGATTTGAACCAAGTGGAGGTTTTGATGTTTAGAATTTTTTCGGAATTTATATTTAACATGTGTTGGTGTTTTAAAAGTTTGGGATTGAAAATTCCTAATCTAGTTAGTTGCATACCTAATTCAATGTCTTCTATATATTCGGTAAAATGTTCTATGTTGAATATGAGGTAATCAATTCTTCTATCTATTTCTTGTGAGGTGCTTAGATTATTAAGTGATTCTATGTTTTTGTTTACTGCGTTTATCAGATAGCTTAGGTCATTGTTTTGTGTCAAAGTGTTGATTTTCTGTTCTAATTCTTCTCTGTCATTTTGGTCTAAAGTGCCAAAAAGGTATTTGTTTACTGTACCTATTGCGTTAAATAAACCTCGCTTGTTTCTTTTAATAATTTGTATTCCATTCATTTGGCGATTTAGTTTTTCTATCAAATATTCTATGTGGGTAATGTTTTTGAATGGTTCTGTTTGCTTTAGTAAGTTGTTGTATGTAATTTGTATTTTTGTTAAGTTAATCGTTAGGTAATGATAATCGTAGTCAGATGGTATGTCCATTGTTCCTGTTTTGAAAATTAGGTAACCGTTCGGTGCTTTTATTGGGTTGATTTCGATGCTTTGGTTAATAGTCGGGGGTGCCATTGATAAGAGTAAGAGTAGTAACATGGTGATTTCTGGAATTAAGTTTCATATTTGCTTGTATTAAATTTCTTTTTTCTCTTGAATTTAGTTTTATAGTGTGTAGTTTCCCTACCTCTATTAGTTTCTACGTAATGTTTTTCGTCAGTTTGTGTTATTTGGCCTGTTTTCTTAAATGGTGTGGTCGTTTTAGTTTTAACTAGTGGGGCATGTTTATAATCTGTATTAACTTCAAAATCGATTCGGTTTTTATTGAGATTTTGGATTTGATTTATTTTGTTCATTTGTGTGTCATATTCAGGTGTGCCTGCGTATATAAATATGTCTGCTGGGGTTCTATTTGTTGTCAAGTGTTTTGTCTTATGATTGTAAATGTATAAAATGGTTTCGAATTTTGTCTGTTTGTTTTCTATGTCAGATTCTGTATTAATAATTCTTAGTTTTTCATTAATCGTTCGGTGAAATCTCTCTATATCAGATATACCGTTTTTGCTAGTAGTGATGTTTATTTTTACCTTTTCGGATTGTAGCCAAGCTTGGAGAGCTGTGCATATAAATGCAGAATCTTTGTCCGCTTTGATTTCGATGGGTTTTCCCATGTCATTGAAAATTTTTATGATTGCTCTTTTAGTTTCGAGCCAATCGCGACTGTTGACTTCTATTAGGTTTCCGAATTTTGAATATATGTCAATGCAAGAAAGGAATTGTTTGTTGTCAATTAAATAAAAGTCCATAACGTATTTGTCTCTGGGATTGTGTACTTCTGGAGTAATTTCGAAAGCTAGTTTTGTGTTTCTATTTTCAGATTTGGATAGATTGCAGATTTCACATTCGTTAATGATGTTTTGTATTAGGTTTTGGTGATCTGGGAAATAGTATTTTTCCCTAAACCAGTTGGTAGTTTTTGTAATACCTGGGTGAAGTAATTTTTTATGATTTGAAAGGATTATTTCTTTAAATTCTGCGAAAGTGAGGATATCTTGTAGTTTTGTTACAGTTTTTAATGTTTTTGTTTTACTATCGGGATTTATAATTTCGGCATAAGCTTTTTGGAATATTGGGAAGTCCGAAAGGTTATGGAAATATAAAGCGTTATTCTTTAAACATAGGTATTTTTTAATCATGTCTTTGGCAAATGTGTCAGTCATTTCTGTGTATGTTATTTTTATTTTTGTTTTGTGGAAATAATGTACGATGTCTATTTGTTCCTTGTCACCTTTTATGAATTCAATTTGTCTATTATATAAATTCAGAGGTCTTTCTGAAATTGGTATTAAGTTTTGATTGTCTTCCTGAGCACTATGAATGGTTGCTCGGGAGCTACTGATTTCTTCTCCTAAGAGATTTTCTTCTAGTTTAATTCTAGAAAGGGCATCTGCTACGTAGTTTTCTTTTCCTGGTAGATATTTAATACTATAGTCGTATTCGTTTAATTTAATCTTCCATCTTTGTAACTTCATATTTGGTTCCTTTATATTGTGTAACCATACTAGTGGTTTATGATCGCTAAGGATTTGAAATTTTCGACCAAAGAGATATGGCCTGAAATATTTGGTAGCCCATACGATGGCTAATAGTTCCTTCTCTATTGCTGAATAATTAAGTTCGTGATCATTTAGGGTTCTACTTGCGAAACATATTGGTTTGTGGTCCTGTGAGAGGACTGCTCCTATAGCTACATTACTTGCGTCTGTGGTTAGAGAGAAAGTTTTATTGAAATCTGGGTAAATTAGTATTGGGTCATTTGTTATAAGTATTTTCATTTTATTGAAGGCTGATATGAAATCTGGGTTAGTTATATCAATTTTGGAATCCTTTTTTAGTCCTAGAGTCAATGGTTTTGCTATTTTGGCGAAATTTGGGATAAATTTGCGATAAAATCCGCAAAGGCCTAAGAAAGATTTGATTTCTTTAGGTGTCTTAGGGATTGGAAAATTTATTATAGCTGCTACTTTATCGGGGTTAGGTTTGATTCCTTCTGTAGTTATTATATGTCCTAGGAATTGTGTTTCTCTTTTTAGAAATTCACATTTATCTAATTGTAATTTTAGATTAGCTTTGCGTAACCTGTCAAATACTTTTTTTATGGAAGTTAAGTGTTCATCTAGTGAAGTTGAGAATATGATTATGTCGTCGAGGTAGACTAAGCAGTCTTTGAAAATTAAATCTTCTAAAAGGTTATTCATGCATCTTTGAAAGGTTGCAGGGGCATTTTTAAGTCCGAAAGGCATCCGAGTGAATTCGTAATGACCTTGTTTTGTTGAGAATGCAGTTTTTGCGATTGATTGAGGGTCCATTTGAATTTGATGGAAGCCCTTTGCTAGATCGATAGTTGTAAAGTATTGACATTTGCCTAATTTATCAAGGATTTCATCCATTATAGGTATTGGATATTTATCGTCTATTGTGACTTCATTAAGTCCACGATAGTCGATAACTAAGCGGTATTTTTTTCTTTGGAAGCGTCCTCTTTTTTAGGTACGATCCATATGGGTGAACAATAGGGTGAGTTAGATTTTCTAATTATTCCCTGTTCTAACATTTCGTTAATTTGTTTGTTGACTTCTTGGTCAAGAATTTGAGGATGTCTATAAGGGTATTTATAGATGGGGTCCTCATGTTTGGTTATTATTTTATGTTTGATGGTACTAGTAAAGGTCAAATTTTCACCCTTTCTGTACTGGATGTCACTATAGTCGTGAAGTATTTTCTTTAATTTATTTGTTTCTTCTGGATTTAAATGATCCAGTCTGTATTCGTTTCTTTCTTCGATGTTATTGTTTATTTCGTATGAAAATAAGTCGTACTTGAATTCTGTTGGGGGGTAAGGGGGTTCGTTTGAAATTTCATTATTATAGTGGAATTTGAACGTGTAATTCCCTATGGTTATGTTATCTTTTGCATAATTGATAATGGCTTTGGATGCCGAGAGGTAGTTTCTTCCTAATAATATGTCATAAATTGGAGAAAAGTTGTGGCAATAAAATTTTTGTATACTAGGACAGAGTTTACTACTTGCGAATGAAACGCTTTTTTTGAGCTCTATTATTCCGTTAATTGTTTGAACTTTAAGATGTTCTTTAGTTTCTGGGAAACTGAAAAAGTTTTTATTGATAAGATTTATGGAAGACCCTGTATCTATTATGCATTTTAAGGGGGTATTATTTAGGATGAGTCTGATGTGGGGATTTGTTCGGTTGGTGTTGTTTGGTCCGAGGCAGACTGATGAAAATTTTCCGACCAATCCATTTTGGTCTGTCCACTGTTACTTTCTCTAGTTCTTTTAGTAGGTTGATTAGGGAATGGATTTTGCTGTTGAGTAGTCTGTTGATAGTTTAGAGGGTTTTGTTGTATTCCCTGATTTAGTTTATTGCTGAATTCAGTATAGAGTTGCTGGCTAGTGGAATTGTTCTGTTCTGCTGAATTATTATGTTTGTAGTTTGTTTGATTTTGGGTTTGTTTGGAGTTCATAGGGTACTTGGGTTTGTCAGTGAATTTGTTTTCATATAAACCTTCCCTCTGAGCTACTTGTTTCAAATTAGACACTGTTGAAATATCGAATTTAACTAAAGTCATGTATAGTCTGTCTGGTAGTTTCCTAGTAATGACCTCTTTTATAGTATTATTCATTGCATTCATATACAACGTAGTGTTGGCAGCATTGCCTTCTAATGTTAGCTTATTTATTATTATAAATGACTTATGCTCTAGTTCATCAATGAACTTACGAAGACTTCCGTTGAAATTGGTGTTGTATAATCGTCTTAGGAGTTCCTCGCAAGGTGTGTGGGTTTTAAATTCGGTGATCAGGGCTTCTCGCAGAGTTTTCCAGCCTCCAGGTTGAATAAGTTGGGACACCCTTAGTGCCGCTCCAGAGAGTTGCATTTCAATGGCTCCATACATTAGGTTATGCTGTCGTACGTCCCTCGTTGGATAAAGCTGCATAATATAATCGATCCGCCTGATGAAAGTGCTAAGTGCTGTGTTATCGCCGTCAAATGTAGGCACCTGCCTGAGGAGGGTGAGGGCCTGGTTGAGATGCGTCTCGGATAGTTCCAGAGTCATGATGAGAATTGTTGTTGTGTAATTTAGCACTTGTTTGAGAGTTTTTTTGTAGGTAGCTCACTGTTTCGATACACTTAATTGGCACGAAATTATGAGTGTGTTATTGTTCTTTTGATCGTATCACTTAATTGGATTGATCGTTTTAAGTTTAGTTAATTCACTTTTAATTTGCACTTAGTTGGCATTTAAACGTGATTGGAAGATCGTTCCTTTTTGATTTTATCACTTAATTGGATTTATCTTTTATATTAGAACAGATCTAGTATGTTAGCACACGCGAGGTCACGTAGTACTTTTGCGGATTGAAATGATGATCTTATTTGCACCAAGTCAATCCTACCGGCTGCGCCAATAATAAGACCGACGTTATAGTTATATTAAAAAAAATATCTTTATTTCTTAACAACTGATAACGGAGTACAATTTGTGGTTCTTACGCGATGTAAGAATGGTCTTAGGTCTGAATTGAAACTGAACTGATGATTTGAAATTTGTTTGTCTTATATAGCTAGAATTGTATATCTAAAGTGGCGTGATCTTAGTTGAGTGAGTGGCCTGATCGCTCCTGATTGGTCACTCCTAAATATGCTGAATGTGCAGTTCCCACGAGAAGTGCTTGATGCGTTGGAGTTCGGCTTGTTTATGTTATATGAGTAGCCAATGAGACGATCTGTTTCTAAGTGGACGCTGGAGCGATTTGTTTCCAAGTGGACGCTGAGCGATTTGTTTATGAGTAGTTGCTAGGGTGGTCTGTTTATGTTGAATGATGAAGGGATCGTGCCCTTTTGGTTTAAGTGTTGGTGGGTGCTTATGGATATATTACTATATATATATGTCGAGGCGTAATTATTAAACGACACTCTAGTCGAACATATTTGACAATTGGTGAATGCGCTTTGTTCCGTTATTCGCCAGATGGTCAGCGTAGTTCGATGCAAATATGCAGAAATGTTGCGAGGTTGTAAGTGGCGTACGTGACCAAATAAGGTTTGAAGGAGGTTTGAGGAAAGAGTTGCACTGGAGATAATTGTTGTGCGTGCAATCTTGAGTCACTGAGAGAGAAAGAGATCGCTAAATATTCTATTACAATAGAATGTGTGTGAGCGATGTGATACTGATGCTGAAGGCATTAACGCTTAGACAGTGGAAGTAGAAGGCGCTCTCAGGGTTATTCGCCATACGCAATTTATACAAGTGACAATGTCTGCCGACCAAGAGAACGATAATAATAGCACCGCGACATATATATATAAATATGTGAATAATTACTATAATGATCATTAGTAAGAATATAAAAACTTTGACTCCCTTTCATAATAGCCAGGGAATTTGCATTTACTTTGTGCATTTATTTTGTTTGACATTCACTGCTATCTGAAAGGTGTTCTTCACATCACAGTGAACGAAGCAGCAGAGTTATCAAGAGTCTGCAGCAGTCTAGGGTATTCCCTAGTTTATCAATGCCAAGCAGACAGCTTTGGCTTGTTCTAGTTGTGCTTTGCACTGTCATAAGCCGCTCAACCCGCTTGTGCACTTACTAGCAGTCGTACTCGTCGTTCCATTCCCTTGGCACCATGGCACATTGTCACCGGAAGTGCCACAGTCACACACACTCACACACACTCGCACGCACATAGCCCTGTGTGCTGTCCCTGTGTCAGTTAGCAGTCGTCTTGGCAACGGGACACCGTTCGGCTTTTGGCCAGCTTTAGCCAGCTGCTCCAGCTGGGCATAAATATATATCATACACTCGCACATACATGTCTATAGAAATATGCATTTATTGTACGGCGGAATGAGGTTTTTTATTTTGTTGATATGGCAACGGACATTGGCATGCAGCTGGTGCGTGCGGCAGACAAGGCGCAGTTGAGTTCTGGTTGCACTTTGTGTCTTTAGCTGTTCACATTGGATGCTGCACAGTAAAGTAATGTCGGACTTGGTTTTTACGATTTTCCTGATATTTATAATTTGACAGACATCACTAATGCAGCAAGAAAAGTTCTCTTGCGATAATCAAGTGCTTTACTGCCAAAAGATAGCTATAGCGAGTCGCCATCGACTCATCTAGTTTCCCCTTTCTTCTTCTTCTTTTTTCGTAGTGCTCATCCATCTGTGCTGCGAGCCACATCAACTGACCGAATGTTGCCTGGCCATGGCCTCGATGCCATCCGTGTGTCCAGGCATTGGTTAAATCTAACAAATGACACACAACTGCCAAAACGAAATCACTATGAATGTCACCTGGGTTTCGTCATTCGACCAAAAGTTGGCGAACGACTCGCACCGCGCCCGTCCCCTAACAACTGCGGGCTCAACGAATTTTGACATGTGCCATTATTAGTTCAGCACTCTGACATTTTTTCTGCTCTAGAGAATCGTATTGGGGTTTTTGGCTTTGTTTTTGCGCGCACAATGCGTTCTAGAGTTTTTATGACCATAAGAGTTTTACTTCTCAGATGGATGACAGCAATAAAGGTGCACACACACACACTCACTCTCACACACACACGGACGCAACCTTGACGTGGTGTGTGGCGTGGCCATTTTATCACACGAACACACATTGCTCATACGCAACGTTGGCCACAGAACTTCTCACTGCCGCTGGCCTCGTTCGCTGCACTAATTAAACTTGTGCTCGACGGTTATTATGGCTGCATTGCATGGCATCGGTTAATGTGTGCTACACGACATACCCGGCCACGCAGCCATACTTTGGCGCCCATTGGCCGTCCCCGCCCTACGCCCAAACGCCACAACGCCCCAAGCGCTCTAAAACGCCCCCAACGTTTGCCCACCTGTTTTAATACCGCGTCGCATTGTCTTTCCGAGGCCTTCGCGTCTGAGCCCCATAAAAAAGGTCTGCGGCGAGCGCACTAAGCATTTACGTTTGCGCATCTAATTAAAATAAGTTCGCATGGCAATGGCACTTCAAAGTCTAAATTATCCTGATGGCTTCATTCGTTTCGACTGCACACACAAACACACACGCACACTCCAATACACACACAGCATGCCCCGAGGTGCTCCCTGTGACTCTGGGCCAGATAGCCAGCTACAGCTACAGCTACAGCTACAGCTACAGCGAAGGGACGACATTAAAAGCACGTGTAACGCAACACAGCCAACTATTTGCTCACAAAGTCTGCACCGGCAGCGTCGTGGCCCACAGTTATGTAATTATAATATTTTTTATTAGCTTATCTGATACGCCAACAACAAGGAAATAACATAAATTCACTTGCCGCTGCCGCTTGGCCAAGTCTCTTTGATTCGGCCGGGTCCGGTCTATTCAAAAAAAAAAAAAGAAGTTGAAGAAAAAAGCACAACAGCATCGAGGGAGAAATAATGCAAATAATTTCAGTGACTGGCAAATACTCTCTCTCTCTCTCTCACTCTCTGAAGCTAAACTCTTGATATAAGCTTAACTAAGAGAATGAATATTTTATATATCATAAATACTTTTTGAAATAATTAATTATAATTACCTCAAACATACGGAAGTTAGCTTCTCTGGCCTCTTGAGGCATACGAAATTCATTTGTATTTATTAATTAATATAATTTGTAATTATTTATTTAGTTATTCACTTATATATTTATTTCATTTGTAATTATTTCTTTATTTTTTATACTCTATTTATTTATTTGTTTTAATTTACTTACAATACTTTGTTCAATTATTTATTTATTTAATTTCTAATTCTCTATCTAATTCTTTATCTATTTATTTACTTTATTTACTTATTTACTAAATTTGTTATTTACTTATTTGTTCACTTATTTATTTATTTAATTAATATTTTTAACATCATTTATTTTTTAAATTTGTATTTATTTACCTATTTATTCGTTTATTTTAATTAATTTACTTATTTAGTAAGTCACTTATATATTTTTTAAATTATTTAATTAATTTGCCTTTATTTATCTATTTATTTATTTATTATCATATTTATCTATTTACTTAATTATTGTTTTTAAAATAATTTATTTTTTAAATATGTATATTTTTATCTATTTATTTTTTCATTTTAATTTATTTACTCATTTATCATATTTATTATATTTTAATTTATTTAATTGTTTATTTACTCATTTATTAATTTATTAATTTATGTAGTTAATTTTTTTTTAATTGGCTTTTATTTATATTTATTTAATTATTTTTATTTAGTTACTTATATATTCACTTATTTATTATACAATTTATTTATATTTGTTTTTTTTTTTTTTTATATTCATTTATTTATTTAGGAGGAAATTGACAAGACCAGAATGAACTTAAAGATCAAATTGGATAATGAAATAGAAATATAAATAAATATTAAATCACAGTCCACAATATTTTTCAAGTTATAGTTTTAGTATAGTTATTGTGGAGTTATATACTGTTAATAGGACTAAACTCGGCAATTTGAATTCGTTTACAGCTTTCTGGTTTATGTTGCATGTAAGCTTCTTAGCTTGCGAGCAACGAGGTTCGAAGTTTCCACTTTGAAGTTGTTGAGTTACCATCAATAAAGTTCATTCATTCCGTTCGTAAGCTGAAAACTTCATTTCGAATACTGAACTCTCGCAGACAATTTTGCAAAGTTGCCATGCTCGATCGTCTTTGTAGAGTACACGGGGCAAAAACTTGTTTATTTGAAGGCGCACTGAAGCACTCACCCACACCCACGCTCAATGTGCCGCATTGTTGCTGTTGCTGCTGGTGCTCACTGTTTATTATAAATTTTAATATATGTAGGTAGGTCGATGCGTTGCATGCGGGGCATTGCGCGCACAGGTAAGAGATACCCATTGAAAGGAAGAGGCGCATTGTCAGAGCAAACACAACAGCAGAAATAGCAGCAACAACAACAATACATTTTTTATTTTTTTTTGGTCAAAGCCAGGCAAGGTTAGGTTGGACCTTGAGCCCCAGCTCAAGCAGCAGTTGATAATATAAATGGAAAAACGAAAGGTCGACATTTATTATGAGGCTTTATCAGCAGAATACATTTGTTCTGTGCCGTGCTATGAACTGGGAATATTTGGCTACTTGTAGAGCAGCCGGACAGGACAGGACAGGACAGGACAGGACAGGCCGGGACAGCCCCAAAGGAAGACATGCTTCACTCGCCCACACCTCGTACCACCTTATACAATGTTTGTTCGTGTAAATAGCTAGCTGCAAAATGCCGCTGTTCTCCTTGGGGTGGCATCTGTATCAGTTTGGTGGACATAAACGTCCAGTGGATAATACGGCTACACGTGTCCGCGAGTTGGCCCCAAGCAAACTGTGCACTACCCGGCCAGCCTTGCCCTTGAAGCGCTTTTCATAAATTTCATTTATTTCTTTTGATTCACTTTCTGCTGATTGATGGGAACAATCAATTGAATTGATTAATTGCCTAATTAGCATCTCTATGCTCAGCGTGCCGAATTTTTGCATCAAGCTTGCCAGACACACAACTGCGATCAGAATTTATTAATCATGCTAATCCGGCAATCAATTTGGCGCACATATGCCTCGCTCGACCACCTAACAGTCGGCAAATGGCTGCGTCTAATGTCTTATCTACATGGATATACAGCCACTCAGGGTGCATCCGGCTGCAGTTGTAACTGCCGCACTGCATGCGGTCTCCACTGAAGGCAGCCGCCAAGCTTGTGTGCACCGGTTCATGTCGTGCTGTGCTGTGCTGAGCGTCAAAATCTTCAGTGCTTTGCTATTTGCGCATTTCCGGTACCCGTTGCAGTTGCACGTCCTGAGCGAACTCCCATGCCGCCATAGATACATTCTTTATATGCAGAAAATATCCTGCTATGCACCGAATGCTTCTTATTCCACTGTCGTGCTCTCGTTGCTGCAGCAGCCATTGCCTGACAGCTTCATGCATGGGAATTATTAACTAAACAGTCAACAGCAGCAGCATCGACATCGGCATCGTCATCGGCATCAGCAACAACACATCAACACCAACAACAAGGACACATCATGCCGTACCGTAAAGGTAATGCACATTACGGCGTCTGCATGCCAGAATGCTGCTTCGCATCGCTTCGGGCTTCAGTTGATGGCGTCCATAAAGTCTGCAAAAATATTATGATGTGTGGCATTGTTTGAATTACCCACCCACAAGGCGCTGCATGACTGTATGTGTGTGTGTAAGTATATGTGAGCATTTTGACATGCATGGAAAGCTGCAGCTCCAGCCCTTGTCGCCCACTTGCCTTAATAAGCCCATCATAACATTTTATGTGGCAAGCTTTGGCTAATGTCTCTAACTTGATGCCATTCATGAGCCAATACGTTGAAGCTATGCATTTATTGAAAACAAAAGTGAAAAGAAAATTTACAAAAGTCCCCTGATTGCTACGCTTCAAGGCTATGGGATTTCTGATAATAGTAAGGCAACGACGCATGGAATTTTTATTTTTCTGTAGGCAGTTCAAGTACAGCAAGCACAAGCATCGGTAAAATCAAAGTCGAAATGTAAGTAAATAAAACATATTGTTTTTTATATAGGAAGACATTCTGGAAAATTGCCACGATTTGCAATGCAAATCAAACATAGCGCTATTATTTCACTCACATGCACACACACACACACACACATCTACTTGTTATGTAGAAATGAAAGTGAAACCTCGACGCATATGCTGCTTTCGAAGCACACGAACATCTGTCTGGCTGTCGGTATGTCGGTCTGTGTGTTATGCTTGAATCATTGTGATAATAATGCAGAGGCAACATAGGCGCGTTGCTTTGTATATGTGCGTGTGCTGCTCTTCACCTGCGGCACAGCGCGAAATAACAACTACAGAAAGACGGTGGCAGCCGCGCCGCAAAAACAAGGCCAATGTACTTTAGGATTGCTCAACTGGAAGATACTCTAAGCGTTGATCGAAAAAGAGGGTTTTCTATGCTTTGAAAGCGATTCTATTTCTATTTTCGCTCTGTTATTAATAATTCTTTTGTTTAAATATATAAGTAAAATAAAGTATAAAATTATTTGTATTGAGTAAATCAGTTACTTTTCTGCAATATTTTTATTCTAAATCTATTTAATGTGCCTAAACTAATATTTAAATTTTGATTGTTTACTCTTTAAGGAGTTAGGCCCATAAATTACATTTTAAACATGTTCAAGTATCTCATATGAATGAAATATTATTCGTGTATTAAAATTGGCAAATATTCATCGATTAAAAAAAAAAAATTCACTATATTCCTGCGTACTGCACCATTATACCCTGTCTATAGATTTTCATCGGGCATCGGGGCTGTACCAAAAAAAATATGTTTAAAACATTTTACTCCACTTTGCATTTTTCCGTTACTCGCTGCTCGTTGTTCCTGTTCCCGGCAGTCATCCGGGCAGTAGTACGCGCTGCCCTACCCCCTGCCCTCTGCTTCCAGCCAAGTTCTGCTCGGGCCCCAACCACTCTTTTTTAACCTGCGGCAAGCAGTTGCTTTTGACTGCGTGTTTTCGTTGCGTCGTCTTCCCTTTTTTTATTTTATACATACATATATATGTATTTTTGTAAATTTTTTGATTTGTTATTGTTGCACGTGTTGTCTTTTGCCTTTGTTATGACAATTTATGCTAGGTGGGCAACTGAGCAGCAGCAGCGAACCGGGCTCAGGGGAGGACAACATGCTGTTGTTCATATAAAAAAAAACACATCTCGTACTATCGCATATCCCAAACAAAGCATAAATGTTTTCAAATGGCACTCACCTCGACAGCAGACAACAGGCAACATTTATCCTGGTAGCTCGTTGATAATGAGAATGAATTTGTATTGGTAACTATTTACGCTGCGTATAAGGAAAAAATCACACCGAATAAGCACATAATTACTCAGTGACCTTTAAAATGAAAATGCAATTTTCGTTGTTATTTTTACAAAATTTTTTTTGCTTGTTTTTATTTGTTTTCCTTCAATATATTTATGTATACATAATATAAGTTTTGTTTTTAGCCGTTTATTTTTTAATATTATATTAAGTGTTATCTCTATTCATCATTTCTATGTTGCAATAGTTGTTCTTTTCGTTTGTTTTTGTTTTTGTTTTGTTTAAGCTTTGTATATTTTCATAATGCTTCCTCGCTGGCAACTCTTTGACTAGCCCCTAACCGTCGTGCTGGCTCTTTATAATTACAATCGATCCCCGTTTTGAGCAGCCTGCATTTTGGGTTTACATTTTATGTTTTATTTACTTTTACTTGTTTCTTGTATATAATTTGTATAATATTTCGCTTGCTTTTAATTTGGTTTACGTTTGGCGCGTTGGTTTATAAAAAACGCGACCAAATTTTGTATTTTTTGTTTTTCATTTTTCACTTTTAACTATAAATATTTGCTTTCATTCATTTTATTTATTTATTTATTTTTTTTTTTTTGGGTTCTGCTATGCTTAATTTGATTAACCGTTTAATATTCGTTACATTGTTTCACATGTGATTTCTGATGAAAACGCCATTTTGTATATAAGTGAGTGGGTTTGTGTGTGTGTGTTTGGAGTGTATGTGTATGACGATAGTTGTTGCCATGATATATATATATATATCATTATATCATTTTATACATATTTTATAATATATATATTTTTTATTAGAACATAACTTATTTAATTTATGTCTAATTTTTGCTTTTTTCTCTCTGTTGAATTTCTTCTTTTAATTTGTTCTTCATAATAATTTGCGGTCATATTTTTCCTGTTCGCTTTTGGGGCTTGTGTTTTCTAGTCCTTGTCCTAAAACACACTCAAACATTCTTAAATTTCTACAAAATATTTGCAATACTGCAGTCGATATCTATATTTTGTTTATATTATTCGCTATTCACTTAACATACTCTATGTGTTCATACATACATATACATTTATATATATTTTACGTTTCTTATGCCAAAGTGTGTGAGTGTCTGTGTTAGTGTAATTGGTGAATTGGTGTGCACAGTTAATCTGCGTCTTAGTATGATGCTATTCAATACCTACATATGCATGTATTATTTTTTACTTTTTTTGGTATTTTTTTTGGTATTTTGTTTTGGTTTAGTTAGCAGCTTTTGGTTATTTGCTCATCGTTTGATTCTTCTACAATTGCTGTGTATTTTGTTTACAATCTTACTATGATTTTAAATGCATAAAATGCATGCTTATGCCCTCGGGAATATTGCACGAAAATATTATGGATTGCTTCGCTCGATCTTATATAGAGAGTCCACCTTAGCTCTGCTTAAATCACTAATTTATTTAGTTTGCTAAGTTTAACGTTTAATTTCTTGGGTTTCTTGGTTTATATATCTCAAGAATATATCCTATACGACCATTAACATTCGCCTAAACGAGATGATTTCACTATTCTATGCATTGGCTGCTCTCGGCTCTCGGCTCTCGGCTCTCGGCTCTCGCCTCTCGGCTCTTTGCTCTGCTTTGCTATCGAATAGAAAACCATAAACATAAACAGCTAAATCGAATAGAGTTGATGCCATGGTTGTTTGTAACCCGTCAGCTCTCTATGTACGGCTCTATGTAAATATCTGTTGTGTAACTATTATTATTTGATTTGATTTTAGTTTTGTTTTGTTTTTCACTGGTATTTTATTGTTGCTTAAATAATACTTGTCTTTGATTGATTTTCGGTTTTTGCTTTGTTTTGCTGTTGTAATTTGATTTGATTTCGTTCATATATTTTATTTATATTTTTGGTTTAACTTAATTTATGCTACGTTACTTAACTACAGACTGACCCCGGGTCCTATATTCATTCATGTATTATATATGTGTTTGTTTGTGTGTGTGTGTGTGTGTGTGTGTGTGTTGTGTGTATCGTAAAATTTTGCTAATGTTCCAGTTACAGCTTTCGAATAATTACACACCAAATTGACTAAATTGTAATTGAAGTTTCTAATTTGAAACAACAATTGGTTTTATGTATGTTTGTTTTTTATCTCCGCTTTAGTTTTGATTCGATTTCACAGTGTAGATAACCAAAATTGCCTCAATATCAATTTCAATTTCAATAATAAATGTCTATAAAATCTGTTAGAGCTAAATCCAAACTAAATAATTCAGCTAGAAACCTAAACTGAAAATAACGATGGAAATGAACTCAAAGAGGAATACAGTTTCGACTGCTGTGCCAGTGGATACTGGAGTAGTTAGCTTGTCCAACTCTGCTTACTTAATGCCTACGTAATTCTCCGCTTAGACGCCTATCAATATATTTGTTATTTGTGGTTGTTTTACTGTTATTGTATATATATAAATATTTTGTTTTGTATATGTATATGTTTGTAGACGTATATAAATGTCTTAGCACATTCAATAGTTGCACAACATTAATACTTTTTTTTTGCTTTTTGTTCTTTTTATATATATGTATATAATATACTTTCTTTGAATCGTTATTTACTTTTTATATATCTTCTTAATGCTTAAGTTTCTGTGTTCTTTTCTTTTTCTTTTGTTTATATTATTTATAGTTTTCAACTCTGGGTAAGCTTCTATGTGGAAACTACTCATTTAACTCTTCACTGATATGTGGCGCAAACATTAACAAACAAACCAATAATATTTGTATATAATTTTTCTTTGTTTTCTTTTCAATATATTATTTTGTGTTAAATGTAAAGTTTGCTTTCATAAATGTGCTGCTTTTCTTATAGCCAAATGTTTTTTTTTTTTTTCTTTTTAAACTCTTTTTTTTTTTTATTGGTTTGGTCAACAATGCTTTAAATTTTCATCTGCCTAAGATATCGTTTATTTAACAAAAAGTGTTTTCTTTTTCTCATTTTTTCCTCATTGCTGGCTTAAAGAAAATAACAACATAAAAATGCATTCATCGCATCAGCTTCAATCTCTCTTTTTGCTCTGGCTTAAAATCACATCTACATCTAAGTCGCTTCCAGTCATGCTGAAGCATGCACTGCCCCTCGCAAAGTCCGTTAATTCTAGTGCTAAAAACATCTTAATAGACATTACAACTGGCTAGATTCTTAAGCTATGTCTGTTTCGTAGTTTCGATTAGGGTACGGTTACGGTTACGGTTAAGGTTACGGTTACGGTTACGGTTAAGGTTAAGGTTAAGGTTAAGGTTAAGGTTAAGGTTAAGGTGAATGTTATAATTTGCGATCCTGCGTATGGGAGCTCTCTAAGCTATAGACATGTATACACAACACTCATTTATGTATTTGAACTCTAGTACTACTAATTGCCACCCATCTACATTTCATTGCACGTTTCGCAACATAACTCTATATATCTTAATGGCTGTGCATGTGTGTCTGTGTGTGTGTGTGTGTGTGTGTGTGTGTGTGTGTGTGTGTGTGTGTGTGTGTGTGTGGTTATGTGTACAAACTATTAATAACAATACCCATACACATCAAAATTTGATTGTTAAATGAAGTAGGCATACGCCCGAACGAAGCGCGCCACGCCCCTTTACTAGCTGACCGCCCCCATCATCTGGATATTGTATTTAATTTAATTGCTCGATTCGCTCTCGATGATGATCTATTACATTTTATATCGTTTTTTTATCGCTTTAATTATTTTGTATTTTGAACATCTATTTGTTGTAATTAATCATCCAAGAAATTTTTCACATATCAATGAATGAATTAATGCTGAACGTATATATCAATATATATGTATGTATGCACGCATGGGTGTGTATATTTATACTAAGTTACATATGCCACTAAGCCATATGTATTTCATTGAATATGTATATGTATCCATGTACATTATATAAGCACATTTTTCCATTTGCTCTGCTCTTATTACATAAGCCGTTGCATATACTATATGTATGTATGTGCGTGTCTGTTTGTATGTGTGTTACGACTAACTGTTTTTTTTTTTTTTTTTTTTGTTTTTTAACCTTTGCTGAACTACGATTTCTATATATGTATATATTCCTCTCAGACGAACGCACTATCGCACAGCGGCGGCCAGTCGGAGGCGTGGTCGTTTGAACTATAATCATCGAGCAGTACCTAGAACCCCATGTGTCTGATGGCTCAGCTAGTCTTATACTATATGGCATATGTATGTGTGTACTTAATGAGCACACTCAGGCTCATGCGAGTACGGTTCAGTTATTCAATTATGCCAGAGTTTGTGTGTGTGTACTCAATGCAGCCTTCCTGTCTCGCTGGCTTGAATTAATTGCTTTTGCTGCTGTGCTTGGGCATGGTTGGACATGCGTAAATGAAACAGGATCTTCGGAATTTGCATTATAATATTTTTGGGCTTGGGCTTGGGCTTGGATTTGGGTTTGAGTTTGAGTTTGTTTTCGGTGTAGCGAATTGGTAATGCGCTCATTTAATTGCTATATATACGTATTTATATTGCGAATTTGCATTTATTATGGCTAATATCAATTAATATCATTCGATGGCATATTTTGATTGTATTCATTAAATGTACGTCTATTTAAGTATGACTATATGCATGTACTAGCGTACCTGTGTACTGTGTGTAGTGGGCAACTCCCCTAGTGTTAGCTAATCTACCTCCCACACATTTCACAAGCCATTAAAACTCGCATTCCGCCCGCAGCCCACTCGATTTGGCAAGGCCCTCAAGTAGTTGAATCGAAACAAACCAATTTCCGCCTACAGATTGAGAGTTGACTCGAGCTGAGCCTTAGCAAAAGAGTGAAGCAGGAATGCAGGTAATCGTCTAATTGTTGTATTGCAAATGACAAATTGTAAAGACCTGTGGAACACATGGGTGTCATCTGTAATTATCTTTACATAACTCGGATTTCGGATTTTGGATTTCGGATTTGGGCTTTGTTTGTTTCTTTCTAACACAATAAATTTGCAGCTAACCATTCATCTTCTGGCAACTGAAATAAAAACATATACGTTTTATACGTTTAAGTACCATACAAAAAGTTGATATTAAAGTTGGAAAAGAAAGTCAAAAAATAGATATTATGTTGAATTTTTGTTATGTTGCTTTGTACATGTCTTTTGAAGGAATTTTCGAGATCGAGTGACGCATAAACTGATTAAAATCAAAATGAAATTATTGCAAACTAAGTTAAATAAAGGAAATTAGTGTTTGTGTTGCTGCTATTAATTACAAAGCCTGTGAGACAGATAAAACTTATTGCTTATTATGGTGATGCCATTTCTGAGCGGGTGTCATCATCGAATTTCGAATTGCGCAGTTCGAATTTCGAATTTCGAATTAGGAGTTTGAGTTTGAGTTAAGCTTGTGGCTGGATTGCATTGGACTTTGTTGCGTTCGTCAACATATAACAGATAGTAACGATTATATCATAAGTTATTTCAGATACTAGTTAACTGCGAGTGCTTGTATAGCTTGGGCTATAATTTCGTGTTCTGGAGTGGTACGATTATGTTTGACTGCACGTGTGTATTTTAGTGTGTGTGTGTGTGTAGGAACATGTCTTTCAATTACTGAGCAATCACAAAATAAAGGACTTCTTATATAGTTGTATGAGCTTTGTGCGCTAGTTTGTTGCAATGGGCTAACAATTCTTTGTAACATTTAGTTGCAGACTATAGGAAAATGATAGCAGAAAATGTCGAGTTCATCAATTGTTGGCTTGGCTTGGCAGTTGCAATGTGGCGATGTTCTCGTCTAGATCTACGATAGTAATAGGCACTAGTGCTATGTGTGTCTCATCATTGCACTATGGGGAATTTTGCCGTTTTTCGGGTATTTAGTGTTTTTTTCAAAGTATTAAAATTAAATTATTTTTTTTACTAGCATCTTTAGAAAACTCCAAACTTTTAGAAACAATACCCACAATGTTAATTAACAGTCCAGTGTTAAGCCTAACAGCTGTTAAAGTCAGCTTTTGTTTTCGAAGAGCACGTGCCTGTAGATTGCAATTTTTTGTAGCCGATTTTCAAATTGTCATTACTCAAAGACTATGAATAATTTTAAAGAAATTTAAAAAGGATATCAATTATGACACTTTGTACTATGTGTTGAATAAGTCAACTTTTTGTAATTATGCTTGTTCTTTTAATATTTTGTAAAATTATATAATGTTATCCAATGCCATTTCTTGTAAAGGAATTTCAACTTTGAGAATGCATATAAAAAAAGTAGAAGCAGTGATAAGTGTAATTCCAATTGTATATCGTAGGGTCATTGATTATGATTTCAATGCACTTTGTCTCAATGTGCACTTTTCCGCACAATCGGCGCAAATTAATTTCTTGCAGGTGTCTACGAGGCTTCGAACGTTGAGCTGAATACTGTTTGGCTCAATGGGAAATGCAAATCTAACCATGAAAGAGTAATTATTGATTTTCTTAAGGTGAAACTAAATAAGATTAAGCTTATTATTACATTTGAAAAGTAAAAGCCACATTATTTGCAAAATATAAATGCCAAATGGAATCCGAAGACGATTTTAGCGGATCAATAATTCTGGCTGATCATGAACTCGAAACTGAAGAATGTTAAGTTCTTTTTGAATAAAAATAGTTAGTTTAAAATATTAATAATCAAAATTCTAAAAAATTAAAAAAAAATGTTTTTTTTCTAATAAAAAAATTATCTGGGTGGGCGGGGACACGCCCCCTTTTCCAAAAATATTTCTGAGGGAATACATAATAATAATCAAAAAACCAGATCAAAATATCTGGCTTAGTTTTCAAGTTATTAATTTATACCCGATAATTTGGAATTTTCCCCATAGTGCATTGACACATTAAATAGTGAGTGTATGTGTGCATGCACTCGTTTTTGCGCTCAAAAGTAGGCAATATTAAACGCATACAGATGTGTGTGTGTGTGTGTGTTTCTGGCTGCAGACCTCGAAGTTGGTATACATAAATGAAAGTGTGTGTGTGTGTGTGTGTGTGTGTATAATTAATTTTTACTCATTTTTAATTATGTTTATTTTCATTATGTAACGCAATGATGTATGTGTGTTTGGGTTTGTATGTATTAATGTGCATCCTAGGCTGCTTTGTGCACAACGCTCAGAAAATAGTATACTTAATTTATGGTTTTCGCATTTTAATACCAAATTTTTGTTTTTTGTTTGTTTTTTTATTCACTTATGTACGCAATATTTTTATTTTTAATTGTCTTAATTTCTTCTACATTTACTTGTATTTATTTATTTATTTTTATATGTATATATATACGCGGCATGCATAACACATTTATATGAAGCATCAATTTATATATGTATGAGTGAGGATGTGTGCTTGTGACATTTCTCCGTATGAATGCTATTTTAAAGCAACTTATTTTTGTTTTCCATTTTGCTTTTGAGGCTTATTCAAGGGTCACCTGCAACGGTTTATGAGGCTAATATATCATGAACAGTTGCAGATGAAGGTGTGTGTATGTGTGTGAGTGTGTGTGTGTGCTGTAGCATATTTTGTTGTGGTTCTACTTTGGTTTTTGGTTTTTGGTTTTCGGTTTTGGCTTTGGCTTTTGGGTGCTGCACTCAACATTCGACGGACGCCAAAGTTGACGTCAATTAAGTAATTGCTCGGCGCTTCGCATTTATTTACAGCTGATTTTTGGATTTATTTCTTTCTGTTCAGAACTTCTGCTGTACTTAAAAAATTTTGTATATTTTTTTCTATTTTTTTAAATTTAAATTTTTTTTTCTTTTTGTTTTTGTTGCTTACTGTGCCTGCAAAAGTAAAGGATAAACCTTAAAAAATAATATGGGTGTTAGTAAAAATTGGAAAAAAATAGTAGTCGGAATAAAATGTATAATGCAGTCAAAATTGTATGCAGCTCTTGAAACTTATGTCTAATAAATATTTTGTATAAAGCAGTAATAAAATATATACGTATATTGATGAGGCATTAGGCCAACGTGCGAAACACACAAATGCAGTGGACTTGAATAAAAATCATTAAATATTACTTGCAAAAATATAAAGTATTTAAATAGGCTTTGAAGCAAGGATTAAGGATTGCATAAAAGTTCGATTCCGTTATTATTTTTCTGTGTGCAAGCATTTAGAATAGGAATTTCTGCGTTGGCATTAAAAACAAAATTCCTTTGTCGAATGGCTTTCAATACGATTTTATTTGATTTAATTCAATTAACAGATTTATAAGATTTGTTTGCTGATATAAATATTTCGTTAGCACATTGATTTTTGAACATTTACAATAAAATTATTATTTATTCTTCGTTTGCTTTACACTGAAATGAAAATATTGTTAGACATGAACTCTAGTTAATTCTCTAAATAGATTACATTTTAATATTTAAACATTGATGAGCCTGAACTAAGAGTTCGCACTGTTGGAGAAAGTTCTTTTCAAAAATTATTCTTTTTTAGAAAATTATTAATATATCTACTAAGATATATTGTCAGCATGATGAGCCTGGCTATAGCCTGGCTAGCTCATTATATAGTATTTAATATATAATATATATATAACTGAGAGATATCAAATTTATTTATAATTGCAGATAGACATTTTTGCTTCTTCGAAGGCGATAATATTCATGTTTCATCTTAGTGTTATGAGATTCATTATTTCTCAAAATGAATATAGGGTATATACAAGTCGAACTCTCAGTTGCAAGGCAATAACTTTATGGTTTTTTGCACTGAATTCAATTTAATATTCGCTCACATATTTTTCACACTCATATTTTTGCATTCTTTTATGTTTTGTCTGCTCTCTGATGCAAATATCAACTATTTATTATTAAATAAAAGCTACAAGATGCTTAAACTGAAAGCTCGTAATGCAGGCAACAATAGAGAACCAAAAATTGCAAATATTTCAACGCAAAAATTAAAATTAAAAAAAAAAAATAAATAAATAAATAAAATATATAAATATTTATAAAAAAAGAATGCATGTGGCATAGCTAACTAATCAATAAACAAATAAGTGAAATTGCAGACAGTCAAATCGCAAGGAATCAAATGGAGAACAAATTCAAAACATTCAGAATATTCGGCTTTGAATGTTGTATGTACAGATGCGAATGTGTTTTATCTCTGTATCTGTGTGTGTGTGTGTGTGAGTTTATGTCATTTGGCATTGGTGTTGATATGCACATACCTGGGGGCTCACTTGGAACTGCTGTATGGGATAGGCAACCACGCCGGCGGCCTGTGGTATTGCTGTGCCCGCTACGCCCGTTGCCAGCTGCTGAGCCGGCGAGATCTGGGCCTGGGTGACGCCTTGCCAAGTGGCTGGTATCTGCACGCCCATTCTGCAATTGGCACGAGAGGAAGAAGAATTCGAACGAGCATGAGCCAAAAGCTGTTGACAGCAACAATAATAGACACACTCAAGTTCCCAGGCGCTCCCAGGAGCCTGCTCTACTGCGACGATTACGACCGGCGAGGCAGATGAGTGCGGCCAGCACACACACGCGGCTCACTCACATATACAGCAGTTATGTGTGTGCGGCAGGTAAATATACGCCGCACTCACAAATGAAAACTTTAGCAATTAGCAAATGAATTCACTCATCCGTCATGCTGTCGCTGCCCATGCCCGGTGGCAATTCAATCTAATGGGCAGAGCGCCTGGGAGCTGGGAGGTGCCGGACTATGGCTATGACTATGGCAATGGAAATGTTGCCGCGGTGCAAGCGCTTCGGCTAATGAAATAATTATCCATAAATCGATGGCAACGGCATCAAGATTACCTACCCCATGTAGCCCTGCTGATAGCCTCCGTACTGGCTGAAATGGTAGCCCTGGATGCCCTGCAGGAACTGGTTCTGAACAGCAGCAGCATTGGCTGCCGCTGCAGCAGGTGTTGCAGCGGCTGCGGTGACCGACGAGGCCGGATAGGTAGGCGTCGGCGAGTACCAGCATCCAGTGGCGGCCAACTGCTGCCCATAGGCGGCAGCGGCGGCTGCAGCGGCGCTCACTCCATATGGAAAACCTGCGGCAGCGGCAGCGGCGCTATTCAATGCCTGGCTGGCCATGGTCTGGGAATTGTTGGGGTCACCGCTCTCCTTGCCCCAGGAGCACTTTACTGGCTGGGCATTGATCTCGGTGTTGTGCACGCCGACGATGGCATGGGTGGCGGCCTCCTTGGTAGAGAAGCTGCAAGTAGAAGCATTTGCATATGACAAATGAGCAACTAGCACTTGACTAGTAATAGGTGGATTGAGAGACAGGGAGAGAGGGTCGTCCTCGACTTACCGCACAAATGCGTAGCCCTTGTCCTTGAAGACGCGTATTTCCTGTATCGCGCCGTAGGGAGCGAATGTTTTCTGGAGCACCTCCTCGCTGAGTGCGGTGAGGGCGCTATTAACGCCGCCCACATAAACGGTGCAATTGGAGGGACTGCTCTGGTTGTAGACCTCATCGAAAGTCAACGGCTTGATGTTCTCTGTTGCGGGTTGAAATATGGGAGCAGAAATTGGCAACGATTGCCATTAGTGGCAATTCGTTTCGATATTTCGCAAATGTTGGCCCCAAGCCACAATTAATGACTGCACTTTTTATGCCTGTACGAACAGGCATTCCCTTTGTTTTTTATATACTCACACACACATACACACATTCCCACATATATATAATATTTTATGTCTCTTAGTGCTGTTGTTGTTGTTGCTTTTTCAGGGAACTGCATGATTAATATGCAAATTAATTAAGGGTTTTGCCCGCAGTTGAAACGACTACAACGTCGCTTGCCTACGGTTTTGGTAATTAAAATAACCGCATACACTTAGTCAAAATATTTCACTATATGTATGTCTGTCTGTGAGGGTGTGTGTTTAAGGACATGTATACATATAACGGTGTATGTATGCATTTACCGCTGTTGTTATTGCATTTTTTATCAGCATACGTATTTGGTGTGTATGCAGTTAACGTATTTCCCATTTGCTCTGTGTGTTTATTTTTTATTTTTGTTTTTTCGTTTCGTATTCAGAGGGGAGCTGGGCCATGGGGTAGCCCACATTGTGCGCCATATTGTGGTCGACTGCTGTCGCCTCTGCGCACCAGTTGGGCACGTAGTAGTTCTATGCAAAAGTTACACTAATTACTTCCTTTGAGCTTAAAACAAAATTTGCACTTTTAAAAATAATGTCAAGCTTGCGTGTTTATGTCTTTGTTTAGTTTTTAACAATTTACAAGCGCCGTACACCAGTCACTGCCAGAACATATTTTTATTGTTCTTGTTTTTGTTTTGTTGTTCTTGTTGGCCATATAAAAGTTTATGGGATTTAAAAACGATTTCACTGCATTTTTTATACTGATTGCTGCGAGGTAAATTCCATTGCATTTACTTCTATTTTTTTAACTCAACTAAGGACAATACAAAATATTTAATAAAACGTAAAATCATTAAAATACAGACATTTATGTCACATAATATTTATAAAGCTTCTTTCAATTGCGAAGAGCTTTTTATATAACAAAAAGCTTTAAATAAGATTTTATTTGCAACGAAAAAATGCATATGAATGCATTTAAAAATGAACCCTATTTTAAAAATTCATTTGATTGAATTTAATATATTTTATGCTTTATTAGCAAACGTAGCGCATCTGTTTGGTTCGTTTCAGCCTTGCCTTTGTTGGTTTCGTGAAATGCTTTGAGTGCAGCCCGCCATTATAATTCCTTTACATATCGTTAGCTAGCGTCTCCTTCTCTCTCTTTGACTTAATATATGTGCATGGGTTGCTGTCTGTCTCGCTCTTGCTTCCAAACAGCACACGAAAATATGGCTCAATAACATGCAACAGGACAATTCTGACACACACACACACACATGCATCAGGCAAACTAAACTAACAAGCTTGCAAATATATTTGAAAGCTTTTGCCACAAATGAATACGCCTTGTCACACACACACACACACACATGGCCTCACGTACTCTGAGCGTATGAGAGGGGCTTAGCCTAGCTGCATTGCATACTTTTGAGCGCAATGTTTCACTAATTTGCACTTTGCTTTGTGCTTGTGCCTTCGTTTCATTTCTTTGCCTTCATTTCTCCTTACGTTTTTAAATCCGTGTAATTAAATTTGGATAGGTATGCAGGTAGCACACACGCACACACACACACACACACACACGTGTGTCGTGCTTAGCCTTGGGGCGATTTGCAGTCTGCTGCTGTTGCACCTTTTGGCTGGGCTGCGACAATCCCTTGCCACATTTCATTTCATGACTACACCAAATTAAAGTGCTCGACAGCGTGGCAGTGGCTCTGCCTGTACTTTTGACTGCAAGTGTGGACATAATTATCACGTTAAAACTAAAGTCCCTGGCCCAGGGGCAGGCCACACACACACACAGTCACACACACTTATATGTAATAAATAAAATAATAACTGAGCCAAACGAATGACTGTCTGACAGTCTCTATCTTTCTCTCCTTCTCTCTAGTTCTCTGCGACCTTCTTACTTTTCTCTGGGTACTGCAATTTGAATGAGCAATTACTGGCATGTACAACTTAATGATGAATTAATCACCCAGTCATTAGCGTACATAATTCAAGACTTTATACATATGTAAAAGAAAAATCATCCCCCAACAACACAAAAAAGCAATGCGAACTTCTCGAGCTCGAGCACATTTTCAACTAATTAATATGCATGAGGTGGGCGTAAGCATATCATTTTAAGGACGCATTATCCAAACCAAGAAACGTATTAATGTATTCCAACAGACGAGAAAAACTTTGAAGACAGCGTGGCAGGCAGGCAGGCAGGCAGGCAGAGATGGGATTAGCTTTAGTTATGTATGCTCTGTTCCCTCTCCTAAAAGCTGTGTAAATCATTGAGGAGTTGAAAATATAACATGAAATCGTTATATAAATGCTGCTAGTTAAAGTATTTTGAGGCCATGCCTATGAATTAGCATAAAACGTAGCTTCAGCTGCAGGCTTTCATGTAGACGACTGCGAATACAGCAAGCAGCACTTTGCAGGGCAGCGCTTTGAGGCATTTCAACTTTAACTTAATTGTGCGCAACTCTGCATAAAATGTTGATTTATTGCGGCAACTACAACTGCCAGGTAAGTAGGCGGCTCACGCACACAGTCACACAATTTGCCTCAAGTTTCTCGGCACAATTCCTCTCACTCCACGCCCACTCACCACTCGCCACTCACCAGTCGACAGTCGACAGTCGGCAGTCGACAGTTTGCTTTTGCAGCACAGTCAAAAGTCAAATAGTTTTGGCACAGAAATTTGTCATACAACATCGTCGCCGTCGTCGTCGCCGTCGTCGTCGCCGTCGTCGTCGCCGTCGTCAGCGTCGTGGGCTTTGTTTTACCGGCATATTGTTTCAGGTTAATTAAGTTATTACTATAATGAGCTTGTAAGTATTTTGGCCTTTATTTATGGCATGCATTGAAATGGCGCTGGGGCTGGGGGCCTTAACCGGTTAACAAAAGCGAAACTTTGCCAAAACTTTTGCCACGAGCTGCTGTCGACAATAAAAAATGGCAAATGCGTTTATTATAAGCCCAGAGCTTGGCAAACAAACAAAAAAAAAAAATAACAAGCAGACTAAAAAACTCCAACACGGAAAATAAAACAAAATGAAGTAGAATATTGCAAAGCGACGCCAAAATTGTCACAACTGTAAAATGCGCAATTGCGTCGGCTCGTAAATCTTAGCAACAAAAGGAGGCAACACAAAAAAAAAAACACACACACACACACACACTCACATATGCTGGTGATTGGCTTACTAAACGTCACAACTACGGACTGATTGCCAGGGCTATAAAATGTGCAGCCTGCTTAAAACATAAAAATGCCAGACCAAGCCTGGCCAAAAGCACTCGCAGCAGCAGCAGCAGCAGCTGAGGCAGAGGCAGAGGCAAACTAGCTGCGTAAAATATCAAGTAATGCCAAATCCCAAATGCGAAATGCGAAATGAGTTGAGTGCTACAAATCGTAAAGGCTGCCTGCCAGCAGCCATCCCAGACAACTAGACATGGCCATAAACTCCACAAGCTACTCTAACACACACAGAGCCATGAAACCCTTTATGTAGCAACGACTAAACGACAGCTCGTAATTGTGTAAAATCTTTGGCGGCGTCTTCGATTTTGGGTCTTGGCCTGCTGAATCAGCAGCCGCTCAACCAACAAAATATCCAAATTATTTCGCTGGCAAATTGCTAATAATAACTTGTATTACAACTACAACCACCGCAGCTATCCAGCACGGCACAGACAAGACCGTGACAAAGGCAAATAAACAATGAGACCAATAAAAATCCGCTTAGGCTTTCATAGGCGTTTTTTATGACAACAATATAAATGCAAAAGCAAAAATTCATGCACATAGTTGTTGCTGTTGCTGTTGCTGTTGCTGGCCCCAAAAATGGGAACCCTTCAACATGTCAGACCTTCCTTCGCACGATAAATTCCACCTTGACTCTGTGTATCTATGTGTGCGTGTGTGTGTGTGTGTGTGTAGAGCAAGGAATGCCAAATGTTTGTTCTATAACCATGAAATTTTTGCTATCCTGTTACACGCTCACTACGAGAGTGTGTGTGTGTGTGTGTGTGCCTTTTATGATAATAGTTTCGTGTTGGCAAAATTTATTTATCTGATTTGCGTCCTTCCATAGTCGCTCTCTAAGAGTATGAATGTGTGTGTGTGTGTGTGTGTGCATCAAACAAATAAAAATTATGTTAAAACATGCAAATACGCGTTAACTTTTGATTTATGACAGACCAAGACGAATCGGAACGAGCTGCTCCTCCGCACTGTTCTGGCTGCTCGCTAACTGTTATTAATGATTGCGCTAGTTACAGTTAGTTTTGTGGTTACAGTCGTTTAGGCCTTCTGGGCGCGGAGGCGTGCTCAAATGAAAATTGATTCGCCGTGCCGTGTAATAGAATATGTCGCATTACTTTTTGCTTTTTTGTTTTTTTTTTTTCCTCCCGCGAACCTTTTGCCGTCGACTAATTGAAAAAGTTTAAGCCGAAATTTTGGAGCCTGGCCCATTACGGAAATTAAGCGCGTGCGGTTTTCAGTCAGCACACACAAAAAAAAAAAAAAAATTAATATTAAGAAAACATAATCTGGCAGAAAATTTTGCTGTGACACGTTTATAAATAGCGGACGGGTAAGTGGGTTTGCGGGTTTGCGGGTCGGCAGGTCGACAGGTCGACAGGTTGGTGGCTCGGTGGGTCGCTGCCTGGCTGGATGCCTTTTTGCGCAACCTTTGGGCCGTGTCATGCCACTGATACCTTTGGCATTCATTGCCATAATTTCCTGTAATAAGACCGATGCGTCGACTCCTGGCAACAACAACAACAACATCGAGCTACAAGAGCACCGGCAACGGACTCACTGACCCAGCTGTTTGAGCTTGCCCTCCATACGCACACTCGCACGCACAGCCGGAAGCCCGGCTGGGGCCAGGCCAGGTGACAGTCATGATTTCCTTACCTTTACTTGCCGGCGGTTTCCGTGTGGCCCAATTCGTGCGAATTGAGCGCGAGCCAAGCCACTGCCCATTCATGGCCGTAATGGCGCTCTCAGCTTCCTGCAAGTGAAAACAGAGCGAAAGTTGAGAAACGCGTGCCCGACTCAAAGCCAGTTGCAAATACCACAGAGCATGAGCGTGCATTTCACTAGCCGCGCTTTACTTACCGATTTCTTAATGAAGGACACAAATCCATAGCCCTTCGACTTCAATGTTTGTGGATCGCGCACCACGCGGCAATCGCTGCAAAGAGAGAGAGAGAGAGAGTCAAGGCGAGAATTGAGAAGTTGTTGATACTGAATATTTAATATTTAATATGTTTAATATTTGTATATTTTTATTTAAGAAATTTAGCATATTTTTCTTAATATTTTATTTTACTCTAATTTTAATTGAACTAGAAATCTCACGATATCTAGTCTTAGTTCCTTGAAAGCTCTCGCTTTCTGAAAGCTCTCGCTTGCCCATAAATAAATTGAAATAGTTTTATAGTAATTTGAAATTGGTTCCACTATGACATAACAAAAGAAAGAAGAGAACAGCATATTTATTTATCTTCTTTGGAGTACAAATTGTTTCATCTCAACACTTCAAGAGCGATTTAGTTGATTGCCCAGCGACCGCGCCTCAAATTGATTTCCCACAGCAATAGCAAGCGACCGAAAATTCCTGGGGCCATAGGGCTGTCGGGGCAACGGCTAAGCTAAGCTAAGTTGCCAGCAAAGTTTGGCAATTACCCCCGATCTGGCAGTTTAGTTAACATAGTGCCGGGAATGTTGGCAATGGTGGCCGGCAACTTTTTTTTTATGATTATTATAAGTAAACTAGGGGGGTCAGGGCTGGGACGTTGGGCACTGGCAGAGCTGGCAGACGGCTTATTAAATATTCACACGCGCCGCGCATTTAACAAAACAGAATCAGAAATACGCCAAGGCTCCCAACATAATGCCAAAACCAGGCAACAAACCAAAAGAAAAAAAAAAAAACAAAAAAACAAAACAAAAAACAACAAAAAATAATACCCCGTAAGAGCTCAAGCAAAACACACACACACACACATACACACACAGAAAAACATAAAAACAGAAACAGGACAGAAAGGAACACCGCACGCATAAAAGTTTTGACAAAGAAGTCGTTGGCCCCGGCCTAAGAATGCGACGGCGGCTGATCCCAGTGCGTCGCACGAACGAGTCCGTATCCGATACGGAATATCTGTATCCAAGTTCGTCTCGGTTGTTTGCATTAAGCGTTTTGACATGGTGGCTACCATGGCAAGCAGATGGCAGCAGCATATGAAAAGAAAGTTATTTAAGTTCCAGCTGCCAACAGGCGGGGCCTCTGGCGGTGACGCTGGCTCAGTCAGTGCCTTCGGCAATCGGGAGGTGATGCGGGCTGTTTCCGGTTGCCTGCGCCAATCCATCTGCCATCTTCCATCTTCCATCATGTGCGAGGCACAAACATATCAGCAATAATGATATCACAGATATGTATCGCCAAGGTGCCAATCGACTGCTCAATAAGCCGTCAAAGCAGCCGCATAAGCGCGTAGCCAACGATACGCCATGCGGCTGAGTTGATTTTACGTGGGCAATTTCAGAATTGGAATGGCTGAGGCAGCGCGTTGGCAGGCAGCAATTAAAGGACATGCGCCGCTCATTAGCACGACAAAGTCAACGACTGGCTAAAAGCCTTGCGGCCAAATCAAAGCCCAAATCATTTTAATGAGTTTAAAATTATTAACATTCGCAATTGGTCCGGATAAGGGCGCGCACATTGATGGAACAAACAAGCGCATAATCCAAAAATCAAATACTTTGGCCAACATTTCGTACAACTTGCCGGCGGGCAGGACATGCCGCAGAGCCTCTGTCAGCCATTTGAGCCGAAACTTTGCGCCTCCAACGGCAGTTAATTAAGTCAAGTTTGGGCTTTTGTTGCTGTAGTTGTTGCTGACTTTCTGGTTATTGTTTTTGTTGTTGCTGCTGCTGCTGCTCCTGTTGACCATTAGCTTCAGTCAGCTCGAGTCCTTTTATGCCGAAAACAGCAAGTTAAATATTTATCCATGTTCTGTTGTTGTTGTTGTTGTTGTTGTGATTTCTGCAACAATTTAACTCAAGCGACACTTTCTGTTTACTTTAAGCAGCGAAAAGAGTTCGCTTAAGTGAAATTAACATAATATACTTTTCCGCGCCGTTATGAAATTTTTATGTGTGCCAACGCAAGCGGATTACTGTGTTGATGCAAGGCAACCGCCCCACATGCGTCTGCACCATACCGCCCGCCCGCCCGCAGTAGCCAAATATAAGAAATGGCGGAACACCTGCCGAAAAAGATGCGCCCAGGTAGGCAGCCACGAAAGCGGAAAGTAAATTGTGGAGTGGAAATTTGCATTTTAATACTTACGAGATTTCGCCGAATGGTGTGAATGCTTCGCGCAATTGCTGAGTTTCAATTTCTGAGCTCAAGTCCCCCACAAAGATGTGGAATTGTTCTGCAAAGATAATGAAAGAACAGTAGAAATAAGTTTCACTTTATCCACAACTAAAGAGAGAAGACTATTAGCGATGATGATATAGTACTTCAACTTTGCTTATTCACTCTGCTTAATATTTATTCGATCATTCGCAAATATTGCTAAGAAAGTTATCAAATGAAATTTATTTAGTACTCTAAGACTGAATCGACTCACTTAATCTTTTCACTTAACCTTCTCAGAAATTAATGTTTATAAAACTCTTTCATTGCAATATTTCAGGCAGAGTACAACAGAAATGTTGTTGTTTAAATCATAAGATAAACTCTATAATTTTTATACTCTGCCAATAAAATAATAATTAATGCCATCGCACCCCTTTTGGAAAAAAAAGACATTTCAAATACTAGAGACGGCATATATTCTTTCATGAAGATCGTTCATCTAGAAATGGAGTTATTACCGTCCAAAGCTCAGCCAAATCCCCAGCCACGGCAACAACGGTGCGCTTAGCAGAGCTCGCGTTCATAAAGAAAAAGAGTATTAGTTTTAGAACAGTTTCGACTAGAGCCTTCTTACTTATTAATATTTCATTCAACTCGTAATTTAATTTGCTTTTTCTTCTCAATTTATCTATTCTACGATATTAATAAATTCTAATCATGCCATCCTCTATCTTCTCATTTTTATAATACTTAATTAATCCAGAATTTCCTGATCGCATGTTTTATTATCGTGCAAAATAATAATATCATAAACCAAGTTCAAATTAGTTTATCAAAATGTTTTAACTGACGCACAGAGCGCATAGCCTTTGCGCTTTGTCTTTTAACAATTTTACTAATTAAAGTAACTGAATCTGAAGTAAAATATTTGAGATACTTTACAAAAGATTTTATGCCAAGCGTAATGTGAGGTTAGCATTATATACACAGATGGAGGACACATTCCCACACACACACTCACACTCACACACATACACATTTAGACATAAACGAGCTGTGTGCACGAAAATCAGCGAGTGCACAAATTCAAAGGCTTGTGCTGTCATGCTGACTGCACACATACAAGCGCAAAGAGCAAGATGCACAATGCACACACACACACACACACACACACTCACACATGGGAGACACACACACACACACACACACACACACAAGTTGAGTCAAAACGCAATAATTTATTATTATTTTTGTGTGCTTTGTCTCTTTGGCACAGAAAAAGTCGCAACGTTTCAGTTGCTGTCGCGGTTGCTGCCACTGCCATAGTCGCTGCCTGCGTCGCTGTCGACGTTGCCGTCGCAGTCGACTGCTTGCTGTTGCTGTTGTCCTTCGTATGCTTTTGTGTCAGCTAAGCTAAGGCTGACTGAAACTAAGGGTTGGCAATAGGCTAAGGGCCAGCATGGAGGGTTTTTGGGGGTCGTCACATAAACACACACACACACAGATACAAGCACACACACGTACACACGCTTACAGAACCAGAAGTCTTACCCTAAATAATTAGCACTATTCAACTGGGGCATGACGACGGCGACGGCAACGGCGACGGCGACAGCGACGACGACTGCGACGTTGGCGACGTTGACGGGCGCGGCTTTGACTGCCAGCTCGACTGCGGCATGTCCTACGTCCTGTGTCCTTGTCATCATCGCCGTCGTCGTCGTCGCCGCCGTCTGCTGCACGTGCAGAAATTAACATTTCCGGTAATTTTGCGAAAATGAAAAGCAAAGCGAAAACTTAACGGCAGCAGAAACGTAATGCGGAAAGCCTTTGTGTTAAATAAATATTAAAAGCAATTCGCCAGGCCAAGCCACAGCCACACGACGATGATGAGTAGATAGAGCGAGAAAAGGATAGAGAGAGAGAGAGGAGTGTCTGAGCTAGCAGCTGTATGAGTGAGCTGTTAAAGTTGGGATGTTGGTTTTTAAAAACAAACCGAAACGAGTAAATCGCTGCTGCTCCCTGTGTGTGTGTGTGCAGAATTTTTATTTAATTGTAAATTGCGTATACGCCACCATTAATGAGCCCATTGTAAAAGCAAGGCTTAGCTGCTGCTGGTGCTGGTGCTGGTGCATGAAGCAGCAGACATTGACTCAAATTGCGATACACGCAGCTCGAGTAGTTGTCATTATTGTGAGTCAATTGTGCTTTGCCGTTGTCGCTCCACCTTGTTGTGGTGGCTCTTGTTGTCAGCTCAAAGGCAATACGACGTGAGGCATGCACGCAACTTACGACTGGCTGCCCGGTTGACTGGCTGGCAGACATACTTTTGGCTTATTGCAGCCAGCGAATGTAATATTCATGAACCGAAACGAAAAGCAAAGTTCTTATTGCTATCGTGCACAGGCTGAATTCAAGAGGGGAGCAGATACTGAGAGAGAGAGAGAGAGAGAGAGAGACAACGTGTACGCTAATTGCAGTCAAAGGCTGCTTTAAATTTGCTCGCCATAGGCGGGGCAGGAACGACCTGGTTCTGTATCGGTAGCTCGTTGCGGCAGCCACTTTGTTGCCTTGGGGCCCAGGGTGTCTGGGTATGTAATGGCTGCGAGTCAAGGGGCTGCTGGCTGCCAGCATTTCTTTCGGCTGAGTCGTCAACTCGTTGCCTGATTAAAGCTGTGCGTATGTAATGAGTTAATTAAGTTTTTGGCATCGCGCAAGTAATCTCCCTCTGTCGCTCGCTCTTGTGGCTCGAATCGTCATGTAGACCAGCACACGTGCACATAAATTAATTATAAATCCTTAGGAGGCACACGGCTTTTACAAGTGTTTTGTATATTTGCAGAGGACGCGTGCTAACAGCCTGTGCCCTGTGCCCTGTGCCGAGCAGGACATCGGATATACCTGGAGTAGCACACTCGCTCTAGCTAGCTAGCTAGCTAGCCAAGTGTGTCAGTAGTGTGCTGCTTGGCCACGCCTACTTCTCTACCTTTTCATCACTGCGAGCGGAAGCCCGGCATGAGTGTGTATGCGTGTGTGTTTGTGTTTTACAGCTTTACTTAGTTTGCGCTGCCAGAGTTGTTGTAAATTTTATGTTATCCGCTTCCATTGTTTGTGTTGCCTTTATTTATGTGTCGAGTCGTTGCCCCAACCCCAGGCAGCGTCTGATTTGCCATTGTTATTTATGCGTTTGTGCTACACCTTATTTCCTGTTTGTCTTACATAAGCTGCAACGCTTAATTACACGCAATCGCATAAAGTCGTCGAGTCGTAGAGTCGTAGAGTCGTAGAGCAGAGTAGCAGCGCTTAAGGCCCATTGGCAAATGTGGCCAATTTATCGATTTGCAGCCCGCTCCAGCCTATCGATGGGGAATGTGTGTCACCTTTGGCAATTTGTTTGGATAAAATAGATTGCGGCGCTGGCATATATTTGCGCGTTTAGCATAAAAATCATTTTCAAATTCCATCCGGTCGTTGACCACATGGCGTATGGTCAATCGTAATGGCAATTATGTACTCAATGGCTAAATGGGACTGCATCAAAGCTAAAAGCGTTTAGCGGCTAGTCGCATAAACCAACAGCTGACCGACTGCTGGGACTGCCCGCTGTCATATGAAAGCCCAAAATAAGCAAACAATTTGACGCTAACAACCGCAAAACGTGCACGACCCTCAATTCGAGCGCTGTGGGGCAAGTGGGGCGAGTGAGGCGAGTGGGGCGAGTGGGGCGAGTGAGCCTCGACCCGCCCACAGTTTAACCCAAAAAATTGATGAATATGTAAGCAAATACAGAAGACTAACACGCAGCGGGTGCTGTCACACATACTAATACTTTGGATAAGTATATGCATGCCCACACACACATACATATATATACATATATATATATATATATGTAAAAAAGGATCAAAGTCCTGAGGCGCGTTAATTTTGCCAAACGTCAGCAGAAAAGTAAATCGGTGCCCAGTTGGACCCCCTCGGACATTGGCTCGCAATATGAATGGCAAGCAGCCGGAGCGGAGTGGAGCAGCCCGCATGGCCACAAATTATATTGAAATGTTAATAATCCAGTTGCTCAGACGTGCTGTGCCCAAGAAAAGGACAACTCAACTGCAAAAGGATATTTAGATGGACATCGGCTGGCTGACTTATGACTTTGATCAATGCCGGGGCACCCAATCAATTTGGTCCGTTCCGCATTTGCCGCATTTATGTGCCTTCGAGAGTCACTTATGCCCGCAATTTGGCACTGCGGTTATCTTGGGAATTGGATACTTGGGCCTGTGCCTGTGCCTGTGCCTGTGTCTGTGCCTGCGCCTTGGCCTGCTCATGTTTTTATCCCACTGCCATTTGGCTTTGATATATGAGACACAATTTGCCTGTATTAGGGGCCAGCGATAAGCGTCCTGGCTCAGCAAATCTTTAAATTAAATTTGCTCGACTCAAATCAGCGTGCATTATAAAGTATAATGTGCTTTTAATTTCATTAATTTGCAGGCAGCCAGCACGGGGCTGCCATACTGAATGAAACTAAAAAATCTAATTAGCGTTTAGCAAGCGGGCAACTGCTGCCAACTTAAAGCAAACTTTGCGCTTTAATTTCAACTTAATTACGCGCACTCTCACAGCTAGCAACTGCCCCACTCTGCCGTGCAGCAGATGCAAATGCAAGCGGCACGTTGCAGTTAGCAAAACTGAAAGCCAATCAACTTATTCAGCTGCCCATTCCACTCGACTCCAGCTTCCTTTCTATTAAAACTGCCGACGCTTTAAGGACGCGAAGCAGTCAGCAGTCGTTGACAGTAGCCCGGCATTAGATGCTGCTCAAGACAGACTCTAGCTAAAGTTAAAAGATCTCAATAGCTGTAGGTAAACCAATTTTAATCGAGCTTGGGGTGTACTTTAGTTTATAAGTGAGTTTAGCAATGCAAAATAAAAGACTGAAATTTCTTAACTTACAATTAATAAAAAAGAAAAATAAAAAAAAAATAACTTAAATCAATCAATAACTCTAAAAGAGAAAATTAACAAATTATCTTCTTTTTTTATGAAATCTTGATAATTCTGAAATTTCTGTACTCAAAAAAAAAAAAAATAAATAAATAAATAAAAAAAAAATAAATAAATAAATAACAAAATTAAAATAAAATTAAATTAAAATAATAATAGTAATAATAATAATAAATAAATAAATCAACAAATAAATAAATAAATAAAATAAAAATGTTTATTTATATCAAACAAAAATCAAGAAAAATAAGTAAAATAACGAAAATTTATTTAAAAAAAAAAAAAAAGAAAAATAAATAAAAAATAAAAACATGAAATAAATAAATAAAATAGAATTAAAATATTTGTTTATATCAAATAAAAATCAATCAATTTCTGAAGAGAAAATAATGTCGTACGCATAATGGAGACTTTGCTCATATTTATGAATCAAATAATATATTTTCAAATTTTAATCTAGCTTGGTTTACTTAATTTTGTTTATTTATAAAAGAGAGAAATTTTAAAAAGCACAATTAGAGACAAAAATTCCTTAACTTCCAACAAATTAAATATTTTAATTTAATTTTTTTTTAATGAAAGTCAGGAAACAACAAAATTTATTTATTTCAAACAAGAATCAATTTACGGCGAAGAGAAAGCAATGACGACGCACAGTGAGCTGTTCACTTTTTTGTTGCAAATATCGTACTTTTTACTGTAGATCAAATATTTTAAAATAATAAAAAACATATAAAAGAGAAAACCTTAAACCTTAACCTTAGTCTTAGCCTTAAGATTAATTATCTGTCAGATGGCCTTATCAAGCTTTAAAATGTTTTCTTTTTTTTCAAAATTTTGCCATATTTACTTTTACTTAATAGAAAAGTCGCTATGGATTTTCAAAGAAAGAAACAATCGAGTGGAACAAAACAATCAGTGTTAACCATCGTTGATTCTTAAGTAGCTATCCCTGCTATCGAAGGCTCTTCAGCTCTAAGCTCTACAGATAATAATTTCATTTACTGTAGAATTACTAAGAAATACAAATGGGAAATTCCTACATTGTTGTTCGTTTAAAGCTGTTGTTGCTGTTGGCAACAATTTCCTTAGCTTTGTCTATTTGTCTGTGGAAATCTTTGTATTCTAGTTGAGTTCCCATTTTCGCAAGCAGGAAAACTGCTGAAGCATTCTCATCAAATTGTCGCGCAGATCAAATGAAATTTTCATTTTCATTGTGGTGCGCGTCGCGTCGCGTCGCTATGCGTTGAATGTCTTTTATATATATGTATATATACATATTTATGTAATATACATTTAGACAAGTGTCACTGTGTGTGTGTGTGAGTGTTTTCTCTCTCTCTCTCTCTCTCTCTCTCTCTGTGTGTGTGTGTGTGTTGTGTTGGGGGTTGCTGACATCGTGATAGAGCTACCTTTTCGTGCCGTTGCCGCAGAAACTTTTTGGGTTATTCAGTAACTACGTTGCACTATTCTTAGCTACTTGTGTGTCGTCGTTGTCCTTGTTGTTGTTGTTGTTGCCATCGGCGTCGTCGCCGTCGTCATCATCCCAGCCCTCGGCCGCACCGCGACCGTCTAACGTGTAAAACAATGACTCATTAAGACTCATCTAAATTCTAATGAGATTCAGTAACTATTAAAAACAAAACATGGCAGAGGCAACAACAACAGCAACAGCAACAGTAGCAAAGGGTTGCTGCCCCAGAGGCAACGACTGGTCTACACCATCACACCCCCGAAAACACACACACACACACACACACAAATACACACCAGCCCCAAGCACTGAAGTCTCTTATCAGAGCACCCTTTTGCCGCCGGCTTGCGTCCATTTTGTGCTGATTTTGGCTGCTGTCTTAAAGTGCTCGTACCCCAACGAAATTTAACTCATTTATATGCAAGTTACTCGCTCTTCCTTTAAACAAATGTCAATAATTTGATTTAAATTTGGCACACAAATAAGAGCGGGACAAGGAGACAAAAGAGAGAGAAGTATAAAAAAGTGAAGTGTATTCTTGGCTGTGCTTATAAAGCAATCAGACCGGAGTAAGCCAAATTGAGAGAAAGATGTTTGCGAGCCAGTTCTATTCTGGCTTTCAGCTCGCGTGCAAATTTCGCATTTAAATGCCAGTCATAGGCGCTTGTTTGCCTTTACACTTGCGCCACGGGAGAGGCAGTTGAAGCCATTTGCATTTTGTGTGTGTTGACAATTGTGTAAAAAGCGTCGCAGGACAAGCAACTGCAGTGCACACAATACACACGCACACATTCCAGCTAGACGAGGCAATGATAGAAGGCAAAAGAAATTGCAAATTTGCCTATGAGAAATCGAAAAGAGGCAGGCAAAGAGGCCAAGATACCTAGATACCAAAAGCGAATGCATTAAAGTGCTCAGAGGTGAGCAAACAAAACATGTTGCCTTATAAATTAGAGAGTACATTCGCTCACACTCACAAAAAACGAAATAGAATGGAAAGCACCTAACTAGAACCGCAGCAACGACAACAGCAACAACTGCAACAACAGCAACAGCAATTGCTGGGAAGCTGCATAAGCGAAAGCGTTTGGCTTAGCCAAAAAAGGGCACAGAGATTATATACATATACACGGCTTGGCCATGGCCCTGTGTTTGAATTGGATTTTGGGTAGTTTTACGCAGTCAGACAAACACACCCCAACATCAGCCCACACACACACACTCAACCCCCCTCCCGGCACCAGCAGTAACAACAGCGAACATTAAACGCCGTTTGTTGTAGCATTTGCCAAGGGAGGTGGGCGTGGGCGGGGGATTGTTGGTGCTATTGTTTTTCATGCTGTTGTTGTTGTTGTTGTACTTCTTGTTGCTGCTGCCGGTCGCAGCACATGTTAAAAGTAAACGCGACGCAGGTGAACCAACTCCCAGCCCCAACGGTTCATGCAATCTGCATATTTGTCGGGCGCCAGGAAAGCTAAAGCAAGTAAAACCTGGGTCAAATTGCGGTTACCGCTATACTTTCCTCTCGCTCGCTCTCTCTACCTTTTTTTCAGCCATTTCCCTTTCTCTTTGCTCCATTTTTTTGCTGTCATGTCACTAGTTTTTAGTGTGTGTAAGCGTAGGTGTTGATGTAGCCGCACTCACCTCGGCACACGCACAGACACAGGTACAGGCCTCAGTGCCATTATTGGCCCAGTCCCACGTTAGACCCTAGCCTAAAAGACCTTAGCCACATATGCGTCGCTCTTACTCCACTCGCATATCCCGGCAACGAGCCTCGGGCTAGAAAGTAGGACGCCTCGCGTCGGTTTGTTTATTGTAAAGAGTTTGGCATTTGCTATGTGTGGGTGCGGTTTACGGTGCGCCCAGCAAACTCTAACTGAAAGTGGCTTCATTTAGTTTCGCACATTCGCAGTTAATTAATTTTGTTGCCGAGCCAATGGAACAAAACAACAACAGCTGAGTAAATCCCTAATGGAAAGTGTTCCCAGCGAGCGCTAGGGCTAGCTGCACATACCTGGCGCCTAAAAAAGTGTAGTAAATTAGCCAAGCCCTTTGCATATAATTAACAACCTATTAAACGTCAGCAGCAAGTAGTCCATCACATCAGGGATCGAAAGATCAGTCTACTAGGTAAACAAATATACAGTGGCGAGCCAAACTTTGACTAGGCATACAATAATATCAATAAATATTCGTTTGGCTTTTTAAATTATTCTTAATGAATAAAAAGCTGCAAAGAGTTAGATTTCTCTTTCTAAATCCAATGCCAATAAAATCCACTCGCACGTTCGAAACAAATTAACGAACTATTACATTTTAAATATTTTGCTTTTTAGCATCTGCTAAACTTTGAATATTTCTTTTAGAATTCTATTCGATTTCGCTTCTAAGCGATCGCCATGTCTATCGGGTCTGCATCGTCCTGCCCATGCGTCCTCTCACGATTGACCAAAGACAAATTTGAAATGTATATTTAAATTTTCTAATTGAATTACCAGAATTAACAATATTTTAATAAACATATCTACTTCTTAGAACCTGCTAGATTAAATTGCATTTTTTATGAACCATTTAAGAGCTCTAAAGGATGCCAGGTATATAAATGTACATTTATTAAACAAAAGAAAACCCTCAATTATCGATTAATTATTCAAGGATAATGAATAATAAAATCTTTCATCTACCATATATGCAATAAATTTGAAATGATATTTCCTATAAGATATAAATATTATGCTCGTCTTTTCTATATATCGCAGCAATTCATGTATTTCCAAGATATGCCCTACATCTAAGATAACTAATGCTTAAGCTGTAAGGCATTCCGACTACTGAATGCAGTATCAATTGATATAACTCAATTTGCTCATGCACTCTCCTAATTAATAGCCAACAACCGTAAACAGTTCGTGGCACTGAACAGCATTTGTTTTTCGCCCAGGAGTTGACTCTTTTTTGCACATGCTGCTTGCTGGCGTATATATTCTTGTTAGCGAACAATACGGGCAATACAAGTGCCAGCAATCACCCAGAGGGTAGGTTAAAAAAAAAGAACATAAAAACGAGATGAAAATCATAGAAAAAATCAAAAAGCAAATTCAAAACTCGCTTCGCGGCTGCCGAATGAATTGTTGATATTACTGCATCTGGCCATCGCGACGCAGCTCCAGCCGCATTTGTCAGAGCTGCTTCGAGCTGTGTGTGCCTATACTGCTGGGCGCAGCTGCTACACTTTATTTCAGCCAGTTTCTGTTTTTCTCTCCCTTTTTTGTAAGTGGCTTGTTTTTGCCATGTTTCATGGCTGTGTGTGTAAATTGCGCTCTTGTGTGCAAGTGCGGTCATTTAATTTCGATTTGTGTTTTAGATTGTTTTGCGTTGCATTTGTTGATTTTTGCCATTTAAATAGAAATTTTTATTTTCTACACGTTGCTGGACACGGTCTGGCCAGCCTGGACCACGGTGGGTGTGCATGGCTTGGTTGGGCAGCCGTCGCCAGTTTTTTGTATGCCATGCATGGCGCTAGCTGTTGGCTTATTTCTAGCCACTTTTTTATGAACGCATGTCCTCGGGGCATTGCCAACGCGCGCGCCTGGCAAATTGGATTTCTTTTTTCGGACATTTGAAACTGACGAACGCCGGTCCGGGATCAACCGACAATGGCAAGCTGCGACCAGACCTAACACCAGCACACACACACGTAGATATATATATATATATGTGGATATATCTATGAATGTATGCACTCACAGTTGAGGCTTCTATTAGCTGCGCGCATTCATATGAGCGGAAATTTAATCTATGCCACAGCCGCGCTCCATTTTAGTCAATTTAAAGCTGACGGCAAATGTTATCAGCTCAAAAATACTCGTTAAATATTTAAATTGACGCAAAGCTAATGAAATAAAACCAATCCGCTTGCGACTGCGACGGCGACTGCGACGCAGACCGCAATCCACAGAGATTTCTGCTGCGCGTTCATTTCGGCTGACTGCTTTTTGTCGGCGGCCGGAAGACGGCCCTAAGAACTGCTCAGCAACTGCTGCTTATACTTTTTTCGCTCTTGGCTTCATCCATATTTGACTGCTGGCAGTCACATCAGTCAAAGTCAATTCAACTGGAACAGTGGCAGGCGACTCAGAGTCAATCCACACACAGCACAAAGTGGAGCTAAGCATTTTTGTCAGACTTTGAACGCATTTAGCCCACTGTATGCGGTGCGTCTTAGCATGCGGCACACGTAGCAGCTTGCTTTAAATGTTTAAATAGAAGCGAATACGCTAAAAATCAGCAGTGACAACAACACAACCGGATAAGAGACAGCATATAGAGTGGGAGAGAGAGAGAGAGAGAGAGACACACACACACACTGGAAATTGGCATAAATAAGTAAGAGCAACGACGGCCTCAGTCTGTTCGCCATATTGTCAGCACAGCGTTTGTATCTGCACAAGTGCTGTGCTTATGCTTGTGCGTGAGCGTCACACACACACACAAATACATTTATATATATGTATGTGATGCATATATATATATGTGTATATATATTTACTCAAATGCTGTGCCCAAAGCGCACTTGAGTGTGTATCATCATCAACATCAGCTGCTCTTCAGCCAGGACAAGTCAGAGTCCCAGAGTTCCCTCTGCCAACAAAACGCTGCCCCAACCCCCAGCAGTTGCGTGGGCGCCGCTCCTGGCCATAGATAGATAGATACAAAGCTACAGATATAAGCAGCAGAGCAGTAGAGATGTACAGAGCTGTGGAGCTGTGCAGCTGAGTGAGTGTGCACCCACTACAGTGACAGTATCTTTGCCCGCTTAACAGTATTACAAGCAGACTAATGAAACGAGCCGAGGTCGGGCTCCGGCTCCGGCTCCGACTTTGGCTGGGTACTCATCCATTCCCCCCCCCCATCATTGCGTCTCCGGCTGCAATTTGAGTTGACTTTTACGTATCGTCAAGTACTTTTCTGGTTTTGCCCACTCGGGGGACATTTGTCAGTCAAGAGACAAATTTAATTTTTGCAGCCAGACCAGAGAGAGAGAGAGAGTGAGAGAGAGACGGCGCCAGGCGAAGTGAAATGGACTGCGATTAGATATGAATGGCAATGAAAGTCATAGCAGCCGTATATGACGATCACAGGCTCAACTATTCCGGCTATTCAACTGTTTGTTATTGTATTAGAGGCCACTCGTTAGCCCAGCTCTGCACGCATTCCGAGTGGGTCCAATTCGTACTTCATATGCAGCCCGGCAGCTGGGTGCACACTTTGCGTATACGTAATTTTATTACAACTGCCCAAGCAGAACAAACTGCCCTTTGCCCAATGGCCAATGCTGCTGCAACGCCAGTTCTAGTGGCCAAAATGAATGGGCCGCAACTATTATTTGGGGGAATTTCGTAGCCGTTGTGCTTCAATTTGTGTGTGGCAGGCGGACTGGACTGGCTGGCGATGCATAGAATTCATTTCGCATTGAAATGGCTGTTCAGAGAGCAATTAGCTGAAATTATTGTTGCTACGTGTGCGTCGTCACTTGCTGGGGTAACTGGCCGTCGGCGGGGGCAGAGTGCGGGGGCGTATGCTTAATGCGTGCGAGTCTGGTCATTATTCAGGGCTTGCTCTGGGAAGAAGCAGAAGAAAGAAAAAAATGCTGATTTGCGGTTTGGCAATGCCAGCCACACACACGCGCGAACGCACACTCACACTATATAGAATTTACCATAATTTAGTGAAGCATCCCCCACAGAATGTGACGAAACGAAGCAAAGTCAAGTCGAAGCGAAATTATGCCAAAACAAATCAAGCAAATGAAAATATCACAGCCTCAAAATCAAGGCAAAACACACACAACGCCAGGCCCCAAAAAGGGACCCTTCGCCTGTGAGAGGGGTGCGGGTGCTGCGGGCTGCGGACTATAGGCTGTGGGCTGTGGGCTGTGGGTGCCACAAATGCTGTGCTTAATAGGCATCAGCTGGGTATTAAGTTGTTGTTTTTTGCCATCGACTTTGGCATCGTCTTCCTCATTTCTGTTGCCTCGTCTTGGCAGCGTGACAACCTTTTTTTTCCTTCGGCTTGGTTTGCCAGTTAGCAATAGCGAACGTAGCCAGAACTCAGCTAGGGCTTGGGCATTATAACAAGCTCTCACCCGGCTGTGGACCTTCTTAGTCTACGCTTGCTTGCCAATCCAGCCTCACTTTCATTCAACAAACAATTTGCGGAATGCCATTAGGTGACGCCTACTGATAAAATTATCTGTACCACCCATTTTTTTATATATATATAAATTCGGCATCTGCTTCGCCGAGGACGCGGTGCAAATTCAATCACATCATCTTTTGTTGAGCTCACAACCGCTCTTAACGGCAGCAACAGCCTCCAATAAATACGATTCAAAAAACTTCGGGCAAAATAAGTGGTGAGGGCTGTTGAATACTGTGGTAAATATATACATACATATGTATATATGTCGATAGATATATATATCCTATCTAGACAATTATGTAATCAATTTTTAAGACATTTTTACTCCCTTTGTACATTATGGGGTGGCTCAGTGGTTCCAAAAGACACATAAGCATCTAAGGTTGACTATTGAAACTGATTTCTAATCCTATATAGTTGCTGCTTTGCTTCAAGTGAATAGTTGAAGCGAGTCTCTTCTTATATGAGAGTTATCAATTATCATTCCGTGCTGGGTCTTCTACACTTCTCCACTTAAATGATTAAACATTCGCACATGCCTGCTCCTTGGTAAACGTCTTTACGACTTGATTCACATGGCGTATTATCAGCAGATGAAAAGTATCTTAATATGACTCAATGCTTTCACGAATCATCGATAGACGTATCTTGGTTCTACATTAAATTAAAATTATATTGAATACGAATAAATGTTAGCTCATTGAGCTGCTGGCTAAAGCTGCAAAACCATAGATAGTGGTTGAAATTATCGATTATCGGTTATCGAATTTTTCAGCGTTCGATTTTGATACTGATCGACACTGATAATGAAAAGAAAATACTTATTTTAGTTTGTCAAGTTGTCAATAATAAATAATTAATACAAAATAAAACGAGTTTTAATATTAAACTAAAAAACTAAATTAATCACTCAATTTATTCCACAATATTAAAATATAATATTTTATAATAAATTAATAAATATATTGGCAAAATTAAGAAAACTCTAAATTAAATATTACTAAAATAAAAAATGATTTCAATTAAAATTAATTTTAGTTTGTTTTTGGCTCACATGAGCTCAGAGCTATGAATGTCTTGAATAATTATTATCTTCCAGCTCGCTAACAGCCTCAGCATTACTTCAATACATAGGAATCATAAAGTGTTACCAAAATCAGCTTTAACTAAAAAATAATTAGTAATTCTTCATTAAACTGCTAAAATTGAAATTGAAGCTAAAAATCATTCCGCTAACAGACCCAGCTTTATCAGTGAACTGAATTGGATCGTGGTGCGGCTGAGCGTTAAGCATTTAGTATATGATGCTTACATAGCAATCAACGCTAGTTAGTTTCCCATATCCGTTTAGTAAGTTTGTCACTTTGCGAACCTGTGCATCTACGTTTACATTACACTTCTCAACCACATCAAGAGCAAAGCCTTTAACGACCTGTCAAATTTCATTACAAACTTTAAAGTGCTCTTAACTTGAACAACAACCGCAAAATGCATCACACGACGGCAACTAAAACAAAACACAACTACAACAAAAATTATAGACGAAACTTCAAAAAAAAAAGGAGAAAAGCGGGTAGTGAGGTGGCGGACTAAAGCGAAAAAGAATTAATAGTAGCAACTAGTGAGTGTCAATGGAAACCACAACAACAACTGCTGCTGCTGCTGCTGCTGCTCCTGCTGCTGATGCTGCAAATATAAAACTAACCAACTAACAAAGTATAAAACAAAAACTAAAAAACAACTATTGAGTGCTGCTCATTGCCCCAGCGTATCCGCTGCACCCGCAGCTGAACCACCGACTGTCAGGCTCCACGAACAAAAATTTCTAATTTAAAAGTTTTGCGACCAACCGACGATAAGTGAGGCAGCCGAAACGGCAAATAGAAAACAACAAAAGCAACAAAAACAAGCGGCAAATAAAAACGCAACAGCGTCACACAAAGAAACTCACACACACTCGCACATACATATGTATATACATACAATTACAGATAATACAACCCCCACCCAGTGGCGAATAAAAAAATAGCAGCAAGTGTAGGTGGAAAAAGCAAGTTTGGCCAAGTGCAGCTGCAATTTTGTTGCTGTGGCTGTGTGGCATCGACGTCGGCATCGACGTCGGCATCGACGTCGGCTTCGGCATCGGCAACGGCAACGGCGTCGGCATCGGCATCGTAGGCGTTGCGTTGAATAGTGCTGCGTGGCGTTGTTTTTGCCCACATCGTTAGCTAGGCAGCAATCGGCAACATTTCGTCAGCTTCCGGCTGGCCCGGCTGGCCTGGCTGCTTGGCTGCTTGGCTCCAGCTGCTGTCGGCCCAGTGGGGCAGCCCAATGTGGCAGCCAGTGGCGGAGGCAGTCCAGCCAGTTGTGTTGTCGGTTGGAGCAGCCGCGTCATGCGCGTTGCTTCTGCCCTGTTTGCGTTTGCGATTGCAGCTGCAGGACGCCAACAACACAATCCCCAATACCCAACCCTCAGCGCAGTCCAGCCTGCAGCTGTGAAACGTTCGTCTTTAGTCGCTGCTCCTCGGCAATCGTTGCCAGCAACTATTTTTATACACCGTTCACTCTCTGTACGTATGTGTGCATGTGCCTTTAGGGGCTGGGCGCGTTTGTCATTGTGCATTACATTTAGCATGCATCGTGGTTCCCATTCAGTGTGGCAACAATGTTGCCGTATTGTTGTAATTTGCTTGTTGTTTCGTTTGGCTGCCTGGTTCGTTGCCTTTCATTGGTCTTGAGGCGCATTTTCCAGCATTTCATGCAATGATATTCATATTCGAATCATATTCGTGTGCATGTGGCTTGCTAGCAAATCGAATTATATTTGCTGCATGCCACAAAGCAGACAATGTATATGCTGCTGTTGCTGTTGCTCTTGCTGTTGCAGCTGTTGCAGCTGTTGCTGCCCCAATCCAATGGCCTCAATGTGCACTTTGGCTTTTACTTTGTTTTCTTGCCTTCTGGCCTGACCAACACAATCGAGAAAATTCGATTAGCTCACTGTTTAGATGGGTAATATTGAATGCCTTCAACATTTCTCTTAGCAAGTCTCTATATGTGTATGTGTGGGTGTGTGTGTGAGCCTAAGCTCGTTTTATGCCACGCTTCATAATTTATTTTCTTCTGCTCTCTTTTCATTTTTTTTTAGATTTTCTTTTAATATGTATTTTGTCATGCATAATGGTGACATTTTGACGCGCTAATAAACATAATTTGCTCATAAAATATTTTTATTGCCGTCGTCTTTATCGGGCTCATATCTGACTCACTTCTGGCAGGTATGCTTAAGTAGCTGTGTGCGTATATACATATATATGTATGTGTGCGTGTGTGTGTGTGTACTCACATTTTGCTGGTACAGCTGATGAAGAGAGTTAATTTGCAGATAGGCAAGTGAAACATAAAACTTAAAATTAAACAGATAACAAAAGCAAATGATATATTAAGAGCGAGCAGTGCCTGCATTAGTCAGGGATTGGGTGGCTACGAAACTCATTTAAAACGATGAAGCAGAGAATTATGTACAAATACCAAAGCAATTTTAAGCTAGTAAAGTATTTAATAGAATTAAGTACAGCATGACATAGATATGAAATAGAATGGAATGTATTTGAATAGATTTCAGTTTTCTTTATATTTATTCATAATAGCTGAAAAGGCCATTCGGATCAGACTTGGAATATATAATATATAATCTAAATATATTTATGATTTGAAAGATTTAACTCTCTCAAAAAAATCATTATAATATGCATTTAACACATAGATATAATTATGATATAATTTTTTAAAATTATTTTTATTATATTATAATGTCTTATTATGTATTATGATCGCAAGTGAATATTAAATATAAATATTAATATAATTCATTTTTTATTTTTTTATTATTTGTATAGCAGACAAGTTTTCTCAATTACTTTACTTTACTAAGAATTTAAATTTTAGCAATTTGAACTGTTGCAAAAATTGAATAAATTTGTATAATTATTCATTTTCAATTAATTATTCAATTTCATACAATTTGCAACTGATCTACATTTATTGATAGCTGTCAGATATTGTATAATATTAGATATTAGATATTATGAGTTATGATAATAATCTCTCGCTTTCTTTCTCTGTTTTCTCCTATTACGTAATTAATTGCTTGCTCTACACCACAGTTGCTCATTATCTGCAATGTCGTGCTGATGTGTTCAGGTCTCTGATTTCCGCTCCACAGTGCAAAGCCAATCAACGAGCTAGCGAACGGCAACAAATCACATTTTCCCATTTTCCACACACACACACACACACACACATACACATAGAAAGACAGCGTGTTACCACTTGTTTTTTTTTTCTGCACATGAAATGAGCAGGACGAAAACATTTTTAAATATTTATTAGCAACAGCTTACAAGCATCATCTTATTTTGTTGCTGTTGCCGCTGTTGTTGCTGCCTTTTGGTCTCGCCTCGTGCGATAAGTAATTTCGTTATTTGCCAAGCTCTGCGACCAACGCCCCCAAAACAAGGGGGCGCCTACGCCTACGCCCCCAATCGTGGCACCGACTAGCGGCACAGAGTATACGCCTTTTTGGGCGCTCGCGCCATTTGTCTGCTCATCCTGCCAGCTTGCTTGTTGATGCCATTATCTTATTCAGCATCCTTGTCATCTCATAAAGGATGCCTATTATAAATTAATTTTTACCATCCACAACTGCCGCCTGCTGCTGCTGCTGCTGCTGCTGGCTGGCTGCTGTTGCTGTTGCTCTTGCTGCTGGTTGTCTGTTTTTGGGGGCGCTCTCTTTGCTTTTATCACCAGCAGCCCACGTTGCCCGAGCTCCCCTTTAGCTCCCATGGCAAACATGTTGCTCCTCTTTGTGTATGTGTGTGTGTGTTTGTTTGTCTGCCTATATGACAATATAATTTTTTGATTTAAGGCTGCTGCTGCTGCTGTCGCAATTTTTCAAAGACAACAACAACAACAACAACAACAACAACGGCAACAGCAACAAGCACACACATCCCTCATATTTTTCAGGTTGCCGGCAGCAAAAAGTTGCTGGCTTCCACACACATGCATAGCTTACTCTTGACATTGATGCCGTATGCTGTGCTCTCTATTTTATTGTTATCATTAAACCATAACACCTCCCGCCCCGGCCATGTTGCCTGATGCTCCTACTTGCTGTCTGCTTGACATGTTGGCTTGTTTGCCTGTCTCGCTTGGAGCAAGCAGGCTTTGATGCGGGCTCTCGAGTCGCCCTCAACAAGTTTGGGCTGCCATTGATCCCAATATGATTAAAAACTGTTCGCTTGGCTTATCAAATTGCGGTCGACAATATGGTGGTTGGCCATCCTCGGATGAATTTCTTGGAGTCTTGTTCAATCATGTTCGCTGGGCGTGCGTTTGGAGCAAATGCTGTTGCCACTGCTACTGCTGCTGGCCATGATTAATTGGTAACCACAACTTGTTAGGCAGGGATGGAAAGCAAAATCAGAAGCACAGCCCAGCGCGGTGACGCTTTTTGAGTGTTAAATGCACTTCATTCATCAACGCTTCGTAACCGCAACGAGCTGCTGGTTGGAGGCCAAAGAACAATAACAGCACGACTGTGGGGGCATGGGGCGTGGGGCATGAGGCAGCTGGATGGCAGTGCGGCAGCTGCATTGGAAATTCAAATAAAATTTACCACAGTTTCGTAACTTTGTCAACGATGCGCAACGTGCGCTATGCTGCGGCGAGGAGGAGGCGGCCAGCATCTTGCTGCTGTGGCGATGCCACAGCAATGTCAGCCAACGAGTCATGGCGACGAATTGCAATTTACAATTTTATGGCAGAGCAGCTAGAAGCAGAGGCAGCTAAACGAACAGAAGCAGCAGCGGCAGCAGCAGCAGCCACAGAAGCAGCCGCAATACAAAACAAACCAATTTAAATTTTTAGCGCTGCCAGCGAGCAGGGAAGAATCCAGACTAGAAAAGCCGGGAGGTCGGAGGACATGGCTCTCGCAAAAATATAGTTAACAGCAAGCAAGAGCTGGCGAAAAGCGCAACAAAGCGTAGCTGACAAAATCAAACCAAATGCAGAGCTGAGAGAAAACGAAAAAGGAAAAACAAGAAAAATCGTAAATAGGAGAAAGCGCAGCGAAGCTTCTGTAATGGCAGTGGAAAATTGGGGTTGAGCAGCAATCGGGTTAAGGATCGGGTGTGGGGCAGTGTCGCTTGACTGGCCAAACACTCAATCAATAAATTATGCTGCCACCAAATATACAAATCGGCGACCGGCAAAACGAGGCAACGAGAGTGAGTGAGCGAGTGAGCGAGATGGGGAGTGCTGCGGGTCTGCGGATCTGTGTGGGGCGCGTTTGGCTTGTTCGGCTGGTCACGCGGCAGCCAAACGAGCTGTGAGCGCCAGCTGCAAAACAAAGGGCATGCCCCAAGCTACACAGACGAATGTGGCTTTGTGGATTTTCGTGTGCTGCGACCACTGGACGCTCTGCCAGGCTGCTAGGCTACCGCAAATGCCGTTAGTCATTTTAAAAAGTGCTGCGCTGACGTCGGTCCTGGCTAAGGACACAGCCAGGCGTTAGACAGCAATGACAATGTCGTGTGCGCTGCCATTGTGCAAATGTGGCCGGCAGCAGGAGTTGGCATAACCACTGAACCGGCCGCTGCTGCTGCTGCTGCTGCTACTCCTCCTGCTGACTGGAGTCGGCTGCTGTTGTTGCTATGTCAACGCGAAAGACAAAGGCGCACTGCGACCAAATGTCAAAATGGCTGCAAGGCGTCTCGGCAACGGCTGCGGCGGTTGCGGCCACGGCTCCTGCGGCCGCTGCTGCTCAGCATGACCCCAAGTTGACCTCGACCACATGAGCCGCTTTGAAACGCGGCAAGCTGAATCGATTTTTTGCCAGCCCACGCAGAGAAGCAAACAAATGTCAAAAAAACGATTTGCATGCAGCTGCCAGCACCCCCGCCCCCGCCCCGCGCTCTGCCATCGCACCCAGCCGGCGACATTAAAAATTTGTATATCAATTATTGATCAGTATTGACGATTGCAAAAATGACGGGTCCGCGTGCCCGCAGGAAAGCCAGACACAATGTCAACTGCCTGACTGCCTCCCATGTATGTGTGTTAATTGTGCAGCAGCAAACAAACGTTTTTTATTGCTATTGCCAACCGCAGCGCTTGAAAGTATGCAATGCTTTTATTATTGGCATTTTCAGCTTGTTTGCCTGGACTGCGTGCAGTGCTTCAGCTGTATGTAGCAGCATCATTAATAACTGAGCTCGAGCCAGAACATGAAACTTTCGCCCAGCAGCTTGATCGATATTTGTAATCTCACTTTACATTTGCGCACAACTACGCACATGAACGCACCTGCCACACACACACACGCACACACACACACACACACACAGAGACACTTGAAAGTCTTGTCGAGCTTCATTGTCTCTGCTGTGCGCTGTCCGTCTCCATGCGGTCCAACTAAGCGGAAGCTGTTGGAATTTACCAACGTTTAAACTTTAATGCTGTGTACAAGAGTACTTTTTATTGTTGTCCTGCTTTGTTGTGTTTTTTTTTTCTCTTGTCATTTCGTTTTTTCCTCTTTCACTTTTTTGTTGTCATTCTCTTTACCTATCCACCTACGTCTCTCGGCTGGTGGGCATTGGATTTCTTCTTCTTTTTTTTTTGAGCTGCATGTCCTCTGCCGGGCTGCCCGCTCCAATTGAACCTAATCCGGCTGCTAAAGTATTAGCTTCGTAGTTGTATGCTCATCCCGGCTGTCCAAACTGCCTTATGCTGCTTTTGTTGTTTGCTGGCATTTAAAAAACAAAAAGAATCAACTCAGTCCAGCCGGAGGTAGCCAACAGCGCACCAACTATGGCCAGCTGGAGGTCTGTAAAAACTTTTGCCTCTGTCTGAGCATCTGCAGTCGTAGCTGGAGCTGAGGCTCTCCAGCCTGGAGCTGGAGCTGGAGCCAGTCCCCTCACTTAATAACAAGGCGACAGCCGCTGTATGTGTGTGTGTGTGTGTGTGTGTGTCATTCTGTCGGTTGCAGAAAATGAACGACAGTTACTTGGCCCTTGCAAACGACGAGCATACTAATCTGTCTCCTCCTCCGCCTCCTGCTACTCCTGCTCCAACCTCCTCTGGTCAACGCCGTCGCCATGTTTTCCGTACAGCACGTAAATGAAGTAAATGAGCGAGAACTCCGATCATTGTGTTAGGCAATGAGCCGCTTATAGGAGCTCTCGGATTTTGCTCTGTTACACAGGTGTATATAGTATATATATGATATACATACATATATGTGTTCAGGCAGCGCTTTATCTGTGAAGCAGGTGACAGCTCCACAAAGACACTCGAGACAGTCGATATCAATGAGTGCCACTCAGTTGCTGTTAAAAAATTAAAACACTATGCGACAGATCCGATCTGACACGATGTGATGGCAAGTGTCAGGTGAGCGCGCTTAGCTTTACACAGCCGTCAACATGCCGTATGATTGATTTTCTAGTCATAAACCAAGCAGGTCAGCGCAGCTTCACATGAAACTGCAAACTGAACTGAACGTGACCAGATAAATGCGGCAAATATTAAACGGAGAGTAAGCTTCAATAATAATAAAAGTTATAAATCTTAGCATTGGCTGTCGCCGCTCCGGATGAGAATCAGCTGAAGCAGGAGAGGATGTGGCCATTCAGAAAGGGCACAGAAGGCGACGACGAGGACATGCTGCAGCGTGGCGATAATAACAATTTATTGCACGCACACAAACAAGCCCAAACATAAGTACACATACACAGACAGATACACTCATGTGTACCGTTGCCAAGTGCCGGAAAATGCCGCGAGACACAACTGCAACAAGAACAACAGGAGCAGCCACAGCTACAGCCAGCAGACAGAGCAGTGGGAGCCGAGCAGCCAGACGGGCATAAAAACCACACAATAATAAAAATGAACAATGACAGGTTAATAGCAAATAAATGAAAGCCCATAAGAAAGGCGCAACAACAGCAAAATCAAACAGCGAGAGAGAGAAAGAGAGAGAGCGAGATAATGGCTAGGAGCTGAACAGAGCTGAGAGCTGAGCAGAGACTGCATCAAGTTGCTCCAGCAAACTTATTCTCGCAGTGTAGGCAATTGATATATGGTTTTCAATTTTCAAAACCATTGACCACTTGCAACAACGCAGAGCTAAATGGTGGGAAAATGTCTGAGGAAAATGGCAACGAGGCGCCACAAGTGGATGCTGGCATATTTAAAGCACGTAAGCGACTCGTTAGAGCCAAGCCCTGGCCGACGTCTGGATAATGGCTGCAAACGTACCTAACAGCTTCGCATAACGACGGCGGACTGGACTGGCTCAACTGCAAGCAGGTTAAGAAAATGCAATGGCAAATATGCCGAGTGCCCTGAATAATTGTCATCATCATTACGATTACACAGGTGTTTCAATTTCTATATGTGTGTGTGTGTGTGCGTGTAGACAGGTAACTGGATTCAAAAAGCAATTTAAAATCAAACAAGCTGTGAGCTGGCTTACAAAAGTTGTTATATAAGCTATTTGTGTATTGTATTTTATATATTTATTTTTGATAAATTCAATTGTTATATATGCACTCTGTTATGTAAGTCTTTAGGCTAAGAAACTATCGATTAAGTTAAGCTGAATACTTTGCTCTTTGATAAATTAAGCCTGCTGTATAATTAATATTGTTATATAATTTGTATAATATTTTTAAATATATTTTCATTAATTTAAATTCCACTATATATTTAAATTTCATTATAACACTGAAATAATAGCTGAAATATATTTTCTGTATTTAATAAAAATGCATAAAGCTTGAAATTTAATGTGATATAAATTATTAGACAGCAACACAATAGATATTCATTTGCATAAAAAATCAATTGAAATTTATGCGCGGCTTTTGCAGCATGCAGTAGAATATAAACATTTATATATATGCATTAAAAATATTGTTCATAAATTTATGCTGCTTCTATGATTTAAAATGAGCTAAATTATTTAGGTGTCGCATGGCAGCTGCGGGCAATTTAAATTTTCAGCAATTTTAGGCAAATGGCTTTAAGCTGAGAAAAGAGAGAGAGAGAGAGAGAGGAGGAGGAGTAAAATATCGATCACCTGTTTAAAGTTGAGACGCCCACGAGACGGAGCAACAGCAGCAACAATGGCGGCTACTTGGCAGCTGTGCCAACGCCTGGGCGAACGCATCTGTCAACGTCCTTAGAGTTTAACAAAGAAGGACATTGCGAGTGCACATAGGGAGAGCCAGACACCGGGCCACTTTATAAGCCAAATTTAACGCTTGCTCGTTGTTACTGTGGCTGCTGTTGTTGCTGCTGCTGCTGCTGTTGCTGTTGTCGCTAGCAATGCGCTTTGTCTGTTTGCTTTGTGGAAGGACAAGCATGACGACAACTGCTACTGCTGCTGCTGCTTTTAGTCGTCCTCTTTCGTTTCATACTCTTTTTGGCAATTCGTTTCTAGATCTTACAAGCAATTCAATTGAAAATTTTAGCAGACACTCGACGGGGAACGAGCGTTGCAAATTTCAAAACAAATTTGCCGCAACGCAACAGCAGCAAAGTTTTTGCAGAAAAGTTGAAACTTTGATTCGATTCGATTCGATTCCCTTCGATTTTCAATTCTCAAGCCATGCTCTCGCCTCAACTCGTCTCGTCTCGTCTCGCCCATCAGCTGGTCAAGTGTGGACGTGCGTTTAAATGTTACGTATGCGTCACGTTGTCCCATGCACTTCAGCAACGGGCACAATTGGCAGCGTCTCGTCTACATCTTGGTGCTCTGTCTGGCTAGTTGTCTGAGGGGCTCAGTCAGCCAGTGTTCAGCTGTTTGCTTAGTGCAGTTTTCACTTTGTGGGCGTTACACAAAAAAATAACAAACAGCCGCGCCCCCAGCCCTGCCGGGCAGCTCTCGGACTGACTTTCTTCTGATATTTACTTTTGCCTTCCACACAGCCAGACTTGCCGTTAGTTTTGTTTGTTTCTCTCTGTATGTGTGCGTGTGTGTGTGTGTTTGTCTTTCGTTTAGCAATGGCTATGACAAAATCAAAAGCAAATCGCTGAACCAATGCCAAAGTGGAAATTGTCAATAATTTCAAATTGATTTCTATTTGATTTAACACAACAACAACAACAACAACAACAGCAACAACAACAAGGACAAATACAACGCAAAAGCAATGAAAGTAAACACCTAGCAATGGGCACTATAATTGCACCCACACACATATACAAATACCAAATTCAGTTTAGTTTAGTTCAAGTTTAGTCTCTTTGAAGGCGAAAGTGAAACAGTTAACGTTTGTCGGCCCAAATAACATTAGACAGCTAGCCATTATGGGCTCGGCCAGCTTTTACGAGGCATCATAAAAAGCATTACTCGAACTGCGCCTGTCTCGTAAAACTCGTGAAATTCCTGCGCTGCCAGCACCAATAAAGGCAAATCGATAAGTGGGCACAAAGTGTTGGAATCGCTCGTAAAGTAATCGAAATGGGGCGAAGGGCACTCAGGTCGGGGTACTTAATGTACTTGGGAATTATAGTCTAATTGTATTTATAATTCTTATTCTATTCTATTCATGGCATAAAGTGATTCTTACCCTGCTTGGGCGATACGCTAAGCACCTGCTGCGGCGACTGTTGCTGCGAGTGAATCTGGTATTGCTGCTGTTGCTGCTGCTGTTGTTGCTGCTGCTGCTGTTGCTGTTGCTGTTGCACGGCCACCGCCTGCTGCTGGGCGGCACAGACGGCAGCAGCAACGGCTGCTTGCTGCTGCTGCTGATGATGAGCGGCTGCAGCGGCGGCTGCTGCGGCTGCTGCGACTGCCTGCTGCTGCGACTGCTGCTGGTGCGGCGACTGGGACTGCGGATGCTGCTGCTGTTGAGTCGTAACAATGGACATTTGCTGAGACGATTGCTGCTGCTTAACATTGACCTGGTGCTGGGCCTGCTGCTGCTGCTGCTGTGCCGGAGCCTGCTGCTGCTGCTGCTGCAGATGCGTCTGGTGTATGGCCAGCAGCTTCGTCTCGTACGGCTTGGCGCCAACCGACAGCGGCTGACTGCTGAGCGTCATCTGTGCTGTTGCTGGCATCATTAGTGTGGGCATTGCCAACATTTTTTCGATTGCTGCTGTAGCTGCTGCTGCTGCTGCTGCTGTTATATGTGTTGCTGTCGCTGTGGTGTTGCTGTTGCACGTTTTGCGGTTTAACGCAATTCGCTTTGATGTTTAATGAAGTGCCGCCTCACAGTTGATGTGAATCATCAAATCGTGTTAAACTTTTACTAAATAATTTTCGCAGCATGCGTTTTTTATTTTCAAATATATTTATCTTGTTTTATTGTTTATTTTTACTTTTTTTATTTATATATTTTTGTGTTTGTGTGAAACCGCACTTTTAATTGCTGTTGTTGTAGGTTGTTTGTTTGCTTGTTCCTTTTCAATATTATACGGAAATCATTTGGTGCGTTAAATGATTTCTACAATTTTACTAATTTCAAAAGTTTCTTTTTGCGGTTTGTGCTCGCATTTATTTGCCGCTTCCCGTTTACTTTGTGAAGTTCTTTTTTTTTTCAATTTAATTTTGCCTTCATTTATCACAGACCCATAAGATATTTCTTTTTATTAAAGTTTTACTGTTTTTGACGGATTGAAAAATAATTATAAGCTTTAATATACATGAATATATATTTAGATATATGTAAATACATAAACATGTATATAAGTATATTAATTATTTATCAAAAGATAATTTAAGGTTATGATAATAAAATTATATACATAAAAATACTAAAAATTTATATGAGCATTAAAATAATGTAATATATTTATATTAAAATATACGTACACAACAGTATGTAGCTAAAACGTGCTGAACATTAAAAAAATTTGTTATTTTCATATTTATTTAACTAATCTGATTATATGGGGAAACACTACAAATAACCCTTCTCAAAGGACCCCATCTGCGTGCTGCCTGCTTTTAAATGCTAAGCCATCTCTTTTTTTTTTTTTTTTTTTTTGGTAATTGCAGTTTTTATGATTCGTTTTTATGGTGTTCCTTAAGCGCAAACATTACGTTCTGGGGCGCGGGCATTATCGTGTATCAAGCCTAAGCCATTCACACATCATTTGAAAAATTAAATTTAATATTTTACGATTTGCGGGCGTACTCGGTGTGCTTGTGTGCTTATACAAAGCAAAGCTTGAGCCAACAAAAAATAAAAATTATGCGCGTAACGCAATGCGAAGCAGAAGCAAAAACAACACGAGCAAAATTATAACAATAATAATAAAAGGCAGCTGAATATAAGCGCTGCTTTTTATGCGAACGACGCGCGCCCAAGAGACAAAACAACAGAAGCCAAACACTAAAAAAGCGAGAAACGAGAAACGAGACACGAGACACGAGAAACCAGAAAACACAAACTCTTCAAACTCCAAAAATCGCACGCCCCAAGTGTTGGCAAGTGTCAGGATCAGGCGCTGCCACAGCCAGCGCCTCAGTCGGCGTTAACGTCAGTCTAACGCTTCCGGTTTTTATAGCGCAACGCGCACAAAAGCCCCAGACAGTGAAACAGAGCCGGAGGAGACGGACAAATGTTATGTATAAATATAAACTTATATTTTTATTTTTGAAAGCCAAAACACATACACACATAGCAGACGCAGTAAAAAGCAACGAGTGTATAACAAATGCTAACAAAAAAAAAAAAAGGCATGTACAATACACAGCATTCGTTGTCATCTAACTGAAATTTGTGTGTGCATGTGTGTGTGTGTGTGTATGATTCATACACACAAATGCACTGGCCTTTTTATATGGCCACGCTGTGTCGGCGGCTTTCGTTGTTGGCTGGCTGAAAGCATTTATTGGCTGCTCGTTGTCGGTTTATGTGCCACATAAGCCGAAGTGGCAGAATACGTACATGTGTCTGTGCATGCATGTGTATGTGTGCATATTGTTGTTGTTGTTGTTGTTGTTACTGCTGCTGTACATAATGTATCAGAAACAACAAAAAGAAAGGAAAACACCGCACCAGCACCAGCACCAACAGCAGCAGCAGCAAAGGCCACATACACTCGGACAAAAAGTCTTTGTGTTCCTTGTAAATATTACTAAAATCGATGCGTACAACAATATTTTACATTCATATTTTTAGAAAGTCGCATATGAAACGCAAGTACATGTATAAAATTTTACACTGTGTCATATAAAAATATAAATATATATGCTTAAACAATGTTCGTTCACAATCAGACACTATCAGAATTGCACCTCGCTTCGCCCAAAAAAGTATGCTACAGAAAATGTAAATTAAATTTCACTTTTAAATCGCCTTAACTAAGCACAATATATTTCAAATTCAAGAAACAAACTTAGAGCTAAAAACCGTTGCAAATGAAACTTAACTCGAAAACTATTTTTAAGTTTTAATTTAAAATTTTTACCAGTTTAAAAACAAAGATAAAAAACATTAAAACAATTGAAATTATTTACTTTTTTCAAACTTAATTTTTCCAAAGTTGATTTGATGTTTTTTTTTCTAAATTTATTTAAGGTTTTTTGATTTTTTGTTTTGCAGTAGCTTTTACTGTTTATTTTGTCGCGTCGAGAGCTGCGTTTTGAGTTTCTATTTTGATTTCTGTGTTTTATTTTGTTGTTTTTGCTTTGTGTTTGATTTTCCGTGTTCAAGTTGTTGCGTTCATATATTGCGTGTTGTTGTTTTTTTTTTTTTTTTTATTTATTTGGTTTTGGTTTTGGATGTTTTTTGTTGGTTTGTTTGGAAATTATAATAACAACTTAACAACAATGTAACGAATATCCTTTCTTTACGAGGACACAATTCAAACTGATTGCGAAGCGCGCTCGTCGGCCTCCCAAATAGTCAAAGACATTGTCCGCTAAGCCATACCGTTATTCTGCCGGCGTCGCTGTCGCGCTGCTTTCGCTCCGAGTCTGGCACGCACACGAATCGCCTGCCAATCGTCCTAACCAACTTCGTGCCGTGGTTGGCTCAGGCCTGCGCAGCGTCCCAGTTCGAATTGGTTCGTGTCTCGGCTAAGCGCGCTCACTTGCACGTTTTATGGCAGATTGAGCTGACAAATTTCCCATTGTCACGTTTATAGAACTGCCAGCTGTTATACTGGCCTATGATGAGTCTGATGCAGCTCCTTTACAGCAGCACTGCGCTCTTAAGAGGATTTCGCACAATGTACTTATGTTACGGCTGCTGCGTTGTCCCATGGAAAGGCTTTGGCAACAAAAAGCTGCTTTGCGAATAATATCAACAGCAGCAGCAGCATCATCCAGAATAATGTCAAATGTTAACTATATTATTGACAAACAAACAACGCGCACACATTCACACGCACACGCACACACACACACACAATAGAGTACACTATTGTTTATGCGCTAAAGAGCCAATAATCCACTTTTGTTTTGTTATCATTTGGGCGCCCTTATCCAAACGCCTTTAACCATCCGAGCACCCGAGCCACCAGGCCACCAGGCCCCCAAGCCACCCCAAAACGTTAAGCGCCTTTGCCGCTGCTTTCACCCGTCTCCACTTAATTTCTACTTGATTTGTCGCTTAAGAAAACTAATTGTCTGCCTTTTGTTGAGCGTGAAAACAATAGAAAACATTTTAGCAACTGTTACTTTAGCCGAAAGCGTATTAGAAACATGGCCATGGCGGTAGCCGGGCGGAGGCGAGCACGCAGCTATATTGTGGCTAAGGCGGAGCAAAGTGGCTGACGAAGTGGCTGGCGGCTTTAATGGTTTTGGTCTCTTTGGTCATGGCTAGCAGCTAGCGGATGGCATTCGTTGGCCTACGAAGGTCGTTTGCTTTAAGCGGAAATGCAAATGTAATTTCAGTGCCAAAATAGTTCAAAAATAATACGAAAAAAACGCACGCAAAGTCCTTGACTGTAATTGCCGCGCTTCATAGAACTTCTTTGATCTTTCGATACTCGTAGCCAACTCGAATTGTTCTACATGCACTGGGGCACGGCTAGAAATGCCTCACAATTTATATTTCATTTAACAATTAGAACAGTGTGGCAGCTGCGAGTGCAACTCACACGGAAATACAGCTCGCTTTGCATATTCATGCTCAGGCAACACAAACAATACGAATGTTGCTCAAGTTTGCAAGCCATGTTGATTTCGCAGCCAGCAATCACAAACTCGCAACTGCAACGCCAAACAGTTGCAATTGCGTTTTGAATGTGAAATTGCAGGTGCATGTTAAATATCATTGAAAAAGCAATTCTCAGTGAGAACTGAACATTAATTGAAACTATTTTCATGCATTGCATATAAACAATGTTAAAGGAAAAATGCAGTTCTATAAAGAACTAAACGATATATATATTAATTTAAAATTAATACAATTAAAAATTTATTTAAATTAATATATTAATTTAAAATTAATTCAATTACAAATTAATTTATTAAATATTGATTCAATTGCAGTCAACATGGAATATCGGGCACCAATCAAGGATGTGAAATAAATTTTTTGAAAATGATTTTTACTATTAGGCAATTCTGACAATATTGTCAAAGAAAAATATTGTTTTATGTTATTTTTTATTTTTTACTTTATATTACTATTATAATTCGTATGCTCAAACTTAAGGTGTGTATGAATATATTATTTAGCCATATTTACTCATTTCCGCGAAATTATCGTATGTCTTTTCTTGGAAATGTATTTCTCACAAGTCTGCAAAAGATTGTAACTGAAAAAGCTTTATTTTGAAAATAAATCAGTTTCAATTTGATCGTATGTTAGTATACATTTCACTGTTCTCTCCTATGTCTAAAAAAGGTATTCTTGTGTGGAGATAAGAACTTTCAAAGTTCCAAAATTAGTCAAGATAAGAGCATTTTGAGCAGTGAAAATTCATCTTTGATTTAATGATTTTAAACTGAGAAAACTAAAGAAACCTTCTCGTGTAATTTTTATTTTATATTTTTTTTTTTAATTTTTTTTTTTGTATTTTTTGACATACGATACTTTTGCGGAAATGAGTCGATATGTCTCCTTGTCTTTCCAAAGTGTTTTGAATGTAAAAATATATGTTGATTTCTGTTACACATACAACATATGTACATAAGTATGTGGATAAGCTAAATAAAAAATATATAATTCATCAAAATATAATGTATGTATATAATGTATAGTATATATATACATACAGCTCTTTTTATATATAATTATATTATTTTATATGTATATGTTATTAACATGTTTCTAAAATTTACTAACAAAAATCATTTCAAAAACGATTTTTATTTTGTATTTGCGTATTTTATTGTTTATTTATTTATTTTTGTAATTTATTTCTATTTATTTTGGTTAATTGTTTTTATTATAAAAATATATTTTTTTATGTATTTTAATCTTGATTTTATTTTTATAAAATCTATGAATTATAAGCCCATTGAATAAAGAATCTCCTATCATTTTGGCTTTGCATATGCATATACCCCTGAATATTATTCCACTGCATACCATGTGTGTCATAAATGTAAGAAATCTAGAATGATTATAGCCACAGCTTTTGGTACAGGCTATATGCAACATCAATACTTTGGCACTAATAAAACTCTTGCCTGATTACATCGTTTATGTAATTTGCACAACCTACATTAATTCTCATAAGAAACTCGAATGTAATTCATAGAGATATTGGTATTATTTATAATATTAACTCTAAATAATTCAATACCAACCGAATACAAATAATACTAAAACTGTTAACAGTTGAAACAATTGCTCAAAGTTAGTAAGGAAGTTGATAAAGGCAAGCGTACTTATTTAGCTACATACAAGGAGTAGTGTAAATAATATGTTCACTGTTTGCCTGTGCGCCTTTCATTACCCAGTTAACTGCAGCTGAGATAAGGATGTTATCGAGTTGCATTTGCTGTTGATATTGAGCGTGCCTTAACGGACCCAGTGTGCCTTTGTATATAAATGCAAATGTCCTCGAAGTCCGACAATAACGATATCAACAGAGCGATATACATATTACCTACTTTGCACACACAAACATACAAGCTAACTGCACACACACACACACACACACAAGTGTTAGCCGTGAGGCAAAGGACTCACGTGAGCGATTAAAATCTGAAGGAAAGTATTTGTGTTTTACTTTTTTTTTTTTTTTACATTTGCTGCTGCCCCTGCTGCAACTGAACGAGGGTTGTTGCCGCCAGCTGAGGTGTAAATGAGCAGACCAGAGCTGAGCTGAGCTGAGCTGTGCGACGCGACACGACTCGATTCGATACGACTCGACGGTGTGCTGAAAGGGTTCCCAGGCAGCGACGCGGGCAGCGGCAGCGTTAGTGGCAGCGGCGTGTAATTGGAGGCGAGTGTCGTGTAAAATGTAAAACTTGCGCCGTAAATAAATCAAAACTTTCTGACTGAACAAACATTCAGGTGAGCGAAAAAATGCAGCATGCGACGGCAACAGCCGCCAGCTTCAGCGTCGGCGCCTGCGTTAGCTTCAGTTACAGCTCAAAGTGTAGCAGCAATCCAAATGCGGGCCTCAGCTGAGCTGGCAAGGGCGGGAAGGCAGAGCACAGTTACATATTGACAAGTACGCCCAACGGGCGGCTCTGTCATGTATATATGGGTGTGTGTGTGTGTGTGTGTGTGGGAAGGTGTGCACCTGAGAACCGGTACACGAACGAGGCCGCTGCTAAAAATTGGAACAGCTGTTGCCGTTGGGCCTGAGAGGTAAGGCTCTTCACCTGCAGCCGGCTGAGCAGTTGACGTCGCAGTTGACGGCGCCTTTAATTTTTTATTTTTCGCGAAACATCAAGCTTAAATGTTGAGCAAATTAACGCTATATCAACACAGTGTGGCAGAGAAAACGACCTCTCGAAATCTCAGTTATCGCAAATTAAGTACATTGTCTAGAGACTTGCTTTCGTTTCTGACAAACTTTATTTCCACCACACACTAAACGAAATGTAAATGGATCATTAATACTGGCGAGAGCACAAATACTAACTTTAATATATCTACAAAGAGCATGAAAGTTGCGTGAAAAACTTTTGCGGATATCTTGGCAAAATGTGGCCAGAACAAAGTCGCATTTGTTGTGCTAGCAATAATAAAATCATAAAAATATTATTATATATAAACAGTTGCATAAAAGAGATCTTAAAACCATTTGCAGGCTTCCGCCTGCTTCTGCTGCCTCTGCTTCAAGCCAAACTTTCCCATATCTGCAGCAAAAGCCGGCATTGAGGTAAAAAGAATAGAAAAGAAGAACTCTTGAATAAGTTGTCAGGTTTCTTGCATACCCAGCCTTGGACTTGGACGAGGCATATAAATCAAGCAATATTAAAAGTCGAATGACTCAACTGTTACTGAGATAATTTATGAATTTTAGAAATATCAAATAAAATTAAATACGCTTTCTAGAAACTCTTTCATTGAGACTGTAGACTGTAGCTGATTAGAGAATCTCATGCAGTTTTGTATTAAAATTTAATATACTTATATATTTATGCTTAAAGTTTATCTACTGTGAATAGGAATATATATATTATAGCTTTTTTTAAGGTTTTCTTCAAATACTTTTTTTGAAAACTTGTTTATTTGTCCGGCTGCTGCAGAGAGTATCTCAAAGGCAAGCAGCCGAAATATGCATAAAAACTTTTTCATATTTTTTTTTTTTTTTTTTTTTTTTTGCTATGGCTTCTGCCATAAATATATTAAGCCGGAAAACTTTGCACATTGCTAGTGGATGCTCAGCTGGCTGAGCTGAGGCCGTTTAGAGCGGCTGCTAGCCGGGAGAATTGATGAGCGGAGTTTAACTTAATTGTATGTGGGCATCTCAATGCGGCTCGGTGGCATGCTGATTGCGTCAAGATAGCGTTTCAATTTGCGCCGCGATAAGGCAACGAGACATAAAAGTAAATTGAAATACCTGTCGTTCGCATCAACGTCAACTGGCCAGCTGACTATCACAGGTTGGGCACCAGGAGCTGGAACCACTGCCTGAATCTGAATCTGATGCTGACAAGATGCCTGCTCTGCCCTGCCCTACTCTGCCCTACACTGCCTTGCCCTGCCCTGCCCTGCCCTACTCTGCCCTGGAGGGGTGTGGCGAGACGTGGGGCGGGGCGGGAGCGGTCGTTGCATTGCCCGTGGACCTTGTCACGCACGTGCAGATGGCAGAGTTTCAAAAATTTTTAATTGAATTTGCCAGTGGGCAGTGGCTATTGTCTGAGCATCGCATCTCGTCTAAGGGCACGGGGCGGGGAGATGGCAAGTGGTAAAGTGGAAAAGTGGTGCTACTCACTGTACAACGGTATCATATACTCCATTTCCGAATCGCTACTGTCGGTCTCCTCCATGGGCTGTGTACCGCCTCCAGATGTGGCAAACGAGTTCGTGCGCAGCGCCATCTCCATGGCACGCAATGCGGGCAGGTTGCGCGGCAATCTGCCATTCTGCAAGAGGCGACAAGTGTTGGCATATTAAAATTAGACATAAATGAATAGGAACACGTCCAAGACACTTTAATTTGCAGCAGGTAATTGTTACTGGGCTCCCCGAAACTGTCCGGCAATAAAGAGAAAATGGAAAAAAATTGGATAGCCACCCGGACAACTGAAGCGAGACAAATGGCTTGTGCAGTGCTACACAAATCATGAAAAAGGATAACACGTTGTAATCTGAGCAATGGATATAAATGCGTTCGCCTGCTCACCTTTGTCGAGCTGCTGTGTGCCCAAACTCCGATTTGTTTCTTGTTTGCACGAAACTAAACTAAAAAGCAACAACGTGACAACTACAACAGGAGCTGCAGGAGCAGCAGGAGGAGCAGCTGTAACTAGATGCTGCCAGAAATCCAATTTCAGCAAGTAGCAAGACATAAATTTGTTTGTGCCACACAGAGAGACGCATTAAAGCCTCGCACCGGTTGTCTTTTCAGGGAATTGGGTAACTGGGCCAAAGGAGCCAGAGCGGGCGGGAGAGCGGGAGATCCGGTCTGGCCATGTTCAGCAAATGAATTCTGTTAATGCAGACATTACTCGAGCATATTAAAAGTCCAAATGGTCATTTCGTACAGAATTTTATAGCAACTAGCCACACACACACAGGCAGATAGACGGACAATGGCAGTGGGACAACAAATAGGCACATTTGTTCCGCCTCCCACTGCGAAACCCATTGGCCAACCCTCAGGACTGCAGTCAATGGGGCAATGTGGTTAGCAGCCCCAACCTATACGCAGTTTTGTTTACCTTGCCACGACAATTGTGGCTGACAACAACAACAACAACAACAACAACAACAACAACAACAACAACAACAACAACAACAACAACAACAACAACAACAACAACAGCAATGTCAACTGACGTTCGTTCAACTTGTAGTTTGCCGAAATATACATACACACACGTAAGTACATATATATATATACACACACTCATACATATTTATTTGTATATTTTTTGCTCACTCCAACTGGTCAGGCGAATGCGAATGCTGTACGCCACACCCCCTGCCCCTTAGGACATTTAGTTTATTTGATGTTGCGAAATGAAAATTGTGACATAAAAGGGACTCACAACATAATTAAGTAGTGTCTAAATGTGCAAATCCAAAGGCATAAAAAGCATTTGAAAAACAGACAGAGTCAGAGCAAAAAAAAAAAAAAGAAAGAAAGTATATAAGAGAGATAAAACAAGTGAGAAAGCTGTAGTCGAGACTGCTCGACTACGAAATCCCCTGAGCCCTTCTTCGAACGAATAATATTGCAAGAATTATTCGATTCGTTTCTGCACGCATGCAAAACCACGCGCACACATAGACACTGATCTACGCTTCTATGCATGTATGTGTGGATGCATGTGTGTAAGCATTGCAAGCGTCTTGCTGTCTCTCTCTGCCTTTGTTGCTGCGCCGCATGGATTTTGATGAGAAAACTTTGATGATTAATAATTCTGTTTCTAGATGGACAATCGTATTGATATCTTCAGATTATGATTATGATATTCATATCTATATGCTAAACCAAACTGCATGTCTCTAGTATTTGAAGTGCATTTTTTTCACATTTGGGGGTGGTGGGGCGAAGTGGGGACCGGAATCCAAAATCTGACAAAAACCGAAATTGTATTAAATTAGTATCTATATATATGCAAAAGACCTGGAGACTCTAACTCTAAAGATGAATTAGCTAGAATTTTATAACTGGTTCCCGATAAATTCGTTTATCGATAACTTTCCAAATATACAAGTTATCGGATTTCTGAAACAAACTCGTACTGCGCGTGCAATATACGGACCTAACACAAAAAGAATGAACTCTCTAGCTTTTGTATCTTCGGAAATCGACGCGTTCATACATACGGACGGACGGACGGACGGACGGACGGACGGACGGACGGACGGACAGACGGACATGGCTATATCAACTTTTCTCGTCATCCTGATCAAGAATATATATACTTTGTGGGGTCTGCCACGCCTCCTTCTGCCTGTTACATACTTTTAACAAAACCATTATACCCTGATTTCCCATTTTCAATGGGCTCAGGGTATAAAAAATAGATAGAATGCGAACGAATGCGGTTGCCGCTCGCCAAATGGCACTTAAAGGATTTGAGCCCAAAGTCCAGCTTCAAGTAGGCTCCGAGTTATGGGGCAGCAAGCATGACAACTGAATGACTAAGACAGCGGGAGGTGACCCTGATCACAAGGCACACATTAGATGCCATTTGCTCGTTTGTGGTCATAATTTTTAGTTTTTGCTAGCCACGTGTCGGCCACAAAAGGGTCATGATTAGTTTCTTAGCCAAAAAAAACTGAGAGAACAGATCCCCAAACAAATAAACAAAACTGGATCTGAATTGAATATGGGCCAGCAGCAAACTGCCATAACTATTTTCCAGTCTTAGTCATGGCTGAATGTGTTTCTTGACACATTTCGGATTAGGCGACGCCTAAGGGCGCAGAACTTGTTTCATATTTACGAATAACAGCTGGCTTCATTTATTTTAAATAAGTCTTAGAGATACATTCAAAGGCGACTTAGCGCGGCTCATTTAATAGAATTGTAAACATTTCATCAGCGAAAGAACAAAGTGTAGCATGGGAGCTGGACTTTCCATAAGTAAGCTATTTGCTGGCACTTCTAAGCGTTGTGGAATTATTTTTTATACGCTGCCAACAAAATTACCAAATTGGCTTACTGTGACTCTGAAAATTTGTTGGACTTATACTTAGCGTAAACATAAATACGTTTGCCCGCATGCAAAGGCATATTAACTGCTCCGAGGCGTTGGCATAGCTTGACGCGGCTTTCACTGGCTCAATATACCCTGTAATCATGAAGTGATCAAAAAGTGTTGCTGCACTCAATTATAGGCATGTTGTGACTACAATTTTGTTATCTTTTTATTTGGGATTTCATTTGTACTTTTCGAAGTTATGCCTTAAATATCTTACAATTATTATAACAAATTGTAAGCAACCAGAAACGTTTCGTTTAGCAAGTAGTTCAGAGCAAGCAAACATTAGAAACGCAAGTTTAATAACATTTTGTAGGACAGATCAGGAGAAAATAATTAAAGAGTTCTTGGTTTTCTTTAGATGTTCATTGCTTGGCTTGCCTACACAGCTATTGCCTATTTAACAATGAGAGTTGGGTTTCGGTTTAATATTTTATTATACATTGAGGCCAGAGCATCTGTGATATTTACCATAAAAATGGTTCAATTCGTTTTCGTATAACGTTTACTCTTAATAATAGTCTGCGTACTGTCAGATAACGATATCTCTTGTATACATCGATAAATCAGAGAGAATCGAGCATCTGTAAATTAAGTACTGAATGGTTAATGACTATTTGTGGCTAAAGCTTATGAAAAGTGATCTTCCAGATGGCAGCATCTACGTAACATATTTAATTTATATTATTTTTCTATTTTTTTTTTTAATTTTTGTTAATTTTTATTAAAATTGTAAAATATACTGAAAAATCTAGCTAATTTACAAAAGTATTTGTATTTGATAAACCTTTCATATTTATTATTTAAATTTCTGTTTAAATGAAAGAAAATAATTATCATTACATAAGAAAACAAAAATTTTTTTCAAATTTTTGAATATTTCAATTTTTCTCTAAGAATGTATTTGGAATTGCAAGTTGAAAAAAATAGTTATTTAAATGTTAACATCACCCCAATATAATAATATTTTATAATATAATAATATTTAATAATAATATATAATATTTAATAATAATATTTTATAATATAATAATATTTAATAATATTTTATTTAATTTGAGTAATTAATAATATTTAACAATATTTTATTTAATTTGACAATAATTAACAATATTTTATTTAATGTTAATAAACACTAAATCATTATATTCCTGACTTATAACATTATTTATCGTATTAACATCATTATTTATCAAATAAAATTTCTTTTGATAAAGTTAAAAAAAAAACGAAATATTATGCTAAATATTTATATTTTAAAATATGAATATGGTAGCTGGCTGGTCGATCACTTTCGCTGAAGCGCATTAGATTTCTTTTATTTGTTCATTTTGTTGAGTATTTGATTTGATTTTTTTGTTACTCGCAACAGTTGCCATCCTCAGTATGCGAGTACATGTTTTTATGTGTGTTTGCCTGCGCGCTTTCTACATTTTTTATTTAATAAAACAAATTCGACGGACAGCCTGCGGCGAACATGGCAAGCGAAATTAAATTATTTCTTTTTTCTGTGCCAAGCTTCAGTCAGCCAAATTGGGCCGCGAACGCGCTTTATCATTTCTTGCTGCTGTTGCTGCTGAGACGGGCGAAGCTGGCTTTGACAGGCCTGTCAGCAAAATGAGGCAGCCAGAGCAGAGCACAGGCGTCCGCCAACACAGCCGCCGAATTCTTTGTAATTGTATGTTTTAATGACCAGCAGACATCAAATATGCATGTCGAGTGGAGTGCGGAAAACATCTTGATGCGCGCTCTTAACTCACTCTCGATAGCCCTGATGGGATTTGCTTAAAACCGAAACCCGTTTCAATACAGCAAATGCATTTGCGGCCGTTCTTTGCATACATTTAGGCGTCGTTTTTCAGCTCGTTATATGCAAATGGCCCTTTTCATTGTTGAGCTTTAATGACGCCGCATCGCATCGACCTTCGCGCAAATATTGCAAATTGCCTGTCAATAATATGGAAATCACGCAGAAATGGCGACCATCAAAGGCTTAACGTTTTTTCTTTCCCATTATAAAAACATGCGTATGCAGCAGGTTTCAAGCACACACACAAACTGGCATGCAAATATGTTTGTATTTATATTTACATGTGTGTACATGTGCGCATGTATGAGTAGGCAAGTTTGTCCAACTGTCAAGGCGTCAGCCCTGGCTGAGGCCTGGCATGTGACGTGATTTCCACGCTGCGTGTTGTTGTTATTGCATATTGCGCCGCACTTCCGTTTCCTGGCGGCGCGCCGTTGCATTTCTTTTGCATAATAGACGTTGATTAATGACGCGCCAAAGCACAGGTAAAAGTGTATGCAATACATTATTTATGAACGGCCGCTGCATAATTAGCGACGCACTAAAATTGCGACCAGCAAAAATTATTAACGGCCTCAATAGCCCCAGGCCCAAGTCCAGCCACACCACCAGAGCCCCAAAGGTGACCAGTTGAGTTGACAATGCATTGCCAGGAAGATGGCTGTTGTTGTTGCTGTTGTTGGTGCTCGGCTTGCTTTGACAGTTGCCATTTGCCGATTGGTATGCAGCGCAAGCTCACAGCACTTGCTGCCCCATAAATTAGGCCCCCTCTCATATCACTCAAAGCGGAGTGAAACGCCTGCGGTGTGTGGCGGTGCGGTGGTGCGGCGGGGCGGAGGGGCGGCGGTGCGACAATGAAGCGGTGCCAAAACGGATAGACACGCTAACGGCATCAATCGGCAAAAGTGCAGAGCACGGAGCATGGCGTACGGAAATGACATAACAGTCAGGGGCCCAAAGACACGCAACATTGCATATTGGGAGCACACGGCGTATGAGCAATGCAAAATGCTGCCAACACGCCCTGCCTCAGCTCGAACTCATCCTGCCAACTGGCAACGATATCGCTCATAATTTCCAATTCGCATATTGCGGCTAGCATTCTACCGGACAAACAAACGCTATACCAAACCCAAACCCAAACCCCAAGCCGAACCCAAACCCACTGCCAATCCTAACTGCATTGTCTCTGCTAAAGTCTGCACATCCTGCAATGGCATGCCACACAATGTTTTGGCCTGTTTGCTCAGCTGCAGTTAAGTATGCAATGCATGCTCCTGCTCATGCACTACTCTCAATCCCTCCCCTCCCCACCCCTAGACTGCTCTCCTCTTGCTTTATGCTAGCATAACAACTTCACATGCAGTCTACCCAGATCAAATTCTGATGTCGGAGAAGACGTGCAAATCGACTGAGAAAAGTTTTGTTTTTCTTTTAATCCAACTCTGAGTTTGAAATCAAATTTTGCATATTTTCACTGTCCATTTGAGCTCTGCTTAAGTCTAATTAATGAAATCCTATATTCAGCAGCACCAGAGTCCGTCTGATAAACAATGTCTGAGCAGAGCTAAGCATGCTGGCAAACAAAGCAAACCTTTTTGGATCAAGTTTATCTCGGCTCAGACTTGCGAAAGGCTTAGCTTGCAGTTCATAGCCCTGCTAAGGCAGCTCTCAAATAGTTAAATATATTTAAAGCACATTGTGAGACTTTAATGAAAAGCTTAATATGCCAATGCCAATCCTTTGGAACTATGTATTTATTCGCATTCAACTAATTGTCCAATAATTGACAGTTTGACGGCTTTGCTAATTTGTTTTTACATGCTGCGCTGTCAGAAACTTTGCCTGCCCGCCATGGCTCCCCCCTTTCCTGTGCTTCGCCGTCAGAGCGTACAAAGTTGCTGTCGATGGTGCGGATGCGCGTTGGCCACTCACAACAGCAGGCAAAAAGCCACAAAATTACTCATAACAGACCTGACACTAACGAAAACATTGCAGAAACTAAAGTTTATTCAGCAAATAGTTAAAGTCTTTTTACAATATATTCAAACGATTCGTGTCTGCTGAGAGTCTTACATCAGTAATGGCGACTACCTTGAGCTGTAATAATTTGTTGAAAACATGGCTGAATGCTTTATTATTGCTATATTTATGATAGAATCGACAATTTATAAACTACTTAATAGGACGATATGCAGACCCAAAGCTGCGGAGCTAAATGATCTATTCAATTGAAGCTAATTGTAAGTACAGCTAATATTGTTGGCAAAAAGATCTTGAATTTGTTATTGGTGAGGTATTAATAATAATATTTAAATAGGCCACATGTTCAATGCAATGTTCTAGTATTAGGAATTCTAGACAACATAAAAAATAGTCGACGGCGTTTTAAATGATTTCACATTCCGAACTTGCCGAATAGAGAATAGAATTAGCTAGATCTCTAAATATGTAAATATATGGATTGAACTCATTGGAGATTGTGAATAAAATAAATAAAATATTAATATATATATATATATATATATATATTTCATGGTGATGAATAGGAAAGTCTAAGGACTTCAGGCTTAACCAGTAAATATAAATAATAATACTCTGTAAATCGAATTATACTTTTTTCTTTATTATACTAATTGGTGTATGGAGTACGCTTATCTGAATGCTTGCCGTATACAGTTGGTGTAACCAAATATCTGAAGGCAGCTCCTAATTTATGTAAAAGGCAAATAAATCAATTAATGTCAAACAACCTGTAGACAACACGGCGAGCAAACGGCATGGATACCAACTCGAAGCACTGGCTGAGAGCTGGCTGTGGGTGCTGACTGTGGGCGGATGGGCGCAGCAGGCGTTTTTGCTTCGTTAGACTAATAATAATTAGGAGCCCACTGACATTTTGAGTCGAAGGCAAATACAATTAATTACCACAAAATACAAGTAAACACAATACAAATTTATAGACACACATACACAGGCAAAGAGTAGGACGAGAGAGCAAGTCCCTTAGATATCAAGAAGTAAAGAGGCAGACGCTAAATCAATAGACGCAGCACGCAAAACTTGGCCATTTCCATGAAGGAAATATTTTCAAATGTTGTTGCGAAACACACTCAAAATAATGAGTTAGTGACCACGAAGCATGCTGGAAGAGGCGAATGAATCGCGGTCCAAATAGCCAAAGGAATCGACCAATGTAACACAACAACAACAACAACAACAACAGCAACAAAAGCAACATTAAATGCCCCAATCAATTATACGCTCAATTAAATGCTGAGAAAGCAGCGAAAAACACCGACAAATATAATGGAGTCGAGAATCAAGTCGAGAGTCGATCAGGAGGCGACAACAACAGGGTGGCTCGTGCCTCGAATTCACTAGACATGGACTCTGCAGGCGAACAACAACATTTTTATTTGTTATTGAAAAAAGAGACGTGCACGTGGGCAAAAGACAAATAAAACTGTTTCAGACATTGCAAACTTGAGGAATTCGTGCCGCACGTACGAGCCACGCATTTTGCAATAAGTCTCCACTAGCAGGACCTGCGCTGGCCAGCTGAATATCAATTATTGGTGCTGCAAGATCTCAAAGAATGCTGCTCCTGCAAGCCAGGTGAGAAGGCTTTAAAGTAGTAGAGATCTCAATACTCTTTATTCTCACATGTTTGCAGCTGACATTTCTCACTAATTTCGTTCGTTATATTGTTGTGCATCATTCACTTTTATTTATGTGAGCTTTGCACTGACAGAACGAGACAGAGAGAGAGAGGGAGAGGGAGAGGGAGATGAACTGTTGTGTGCGCGTGGCGAGGACTGGCCAAGTTATGTTAGCTATTTTCCATTGTATAAACTTGCAAATAAGCTCCAAAAGAATTTGCACAAATATTTCCATGCAGACAGCAACATGAAAATAAACAACTAAAGCGAGCTAAAGCTATTTCATGTATCGAATGGCATTCGATGTTGCTCAACTGAACACTGAATGAATGCTTGAATAACTCACCGTACGGTAAAGCTCACTTACGTCGGCTTAGAATGCGACCTCCGGGTCAGGCTGGGTTAAGCAACAACAACTGCAAATTGTTATTGCAGCAGCAGCAGCAACAACAACAACTCTGGCTGGCTGATAACTTCACATTAGTTGCAATTTGCGGGCTTTTGGTGTTTTTTGGGCGTGGCACGTAAATTGCAAATCCTTAATAGACACTGGTCGACGGTTAAGTTTGTGGCTAAAGCTGGTAAACTTTAATTTACTAAATGCAAAGGCAATTTAATTACGAACTCACACACACACGCACACACACATGCACACCTGGCTATCTTGGAATTTACTCATTTATTTATATCACCAAGTGTGAGCGTATTTTGCCAACATACAAGCGCATATATTTACATAAATTTATTTTATGGTTTATTAAATTATTTTAATTGGATGAACAATTAAATCAGCTATGCACAAAGCTATTTGCTTAGTTCGATATAGATTGTGCGGCTCAGCTTGGGGTTGCCACCAAATATACCATTCTCGACTTGACTGCAATAATTTTAGTAAGTGGCTGTAAGTGAAGGTAACTAATTTTTAAACAATAATTATAAGCCATGAGCCATATATAATCATTAGGATTTGTTAATAACGACAGGCGTGTCAGTATAGCTGCTATTTTGAATTCTAATGCTGTAAAATGATCTCGAAAAACTCATCATCAACATCATCTTCTTAGAAGTAAGCATTTAGTAGTAAGGACACTCGTTGGCGGCTCGAGAACTTTCTAGAATAAGAAATCCCTAATATTCCATATGTAAAAGAATCAAGTGTAAAAGGCATGCTGCACATCGAGTCTGTTGTATTGTGTTGTGTGAGGTCAGTTAAGTTGAATATGTGAAGACGTCGCGGTACTTGAATTCTGTACTCGTTACTTATAATTATTTTATTTTATTAAATAAACTTATTGTGTTGCACCTACATTTACAAAACAGTTTTTATGTATTTATATCAAGAAAACCCTTCAACAAAAAATGCAATCCAATGAAACGATGAAACTAAAAATTCCTTCTATTTGTATGGTTGCTAAAAAGTATTTAAAATAGGGAATATTTATATGGAAGTAAATGCAAAACATATTGATTCATATCACCTACTTGGCATATTTTTTTTTTTTTAATTTTTGCAAAAAGAAATCATCTATTATAATATTTATATAAATCGAAATTATTTTGTTATAATTTTTTTTTTAATTTATTTATTTTTTTTAAATTTCTTTTGCAATTTCTTCTAGTTTTTTGTGTGATTTACATAATTTCAGTCATATATGAAACTAAATCTGTATATTGCCCATCTGTCGCGTCGTTCCATTTCTTCATCTTGCCGTCCGTTCATCAGTCTGTTCGTCAGTCCATTTCCTACTACTGAAGCTAGAGGGTTGAAATATTAATTAATATTTAATACCCATATATTCGAAATATTCTTCTTATAGTTCTGGACACAACATTTGCTTGTTTTTTAATCGTGGACAGCTCGAGATCAAAAACGACGTAAATACGGTTACTTCTACTAGTTCTACTACTCACAATTTATCGAATTTATTATTTATTTATTTATTTTTGACCTCCTATTGATTTATTTCTTGGGAGTGTAGCAAAATGGAAGAGAAGTATTTGTTAGCGGTGCTTTAGAGCCAACAGCGTTTATAACGTGAATGAATATTTTTTAATTATTTCAATATTGTATAATAATAGGTAATATCTATAATAAAATAATTTTAAATTTGAATTTTAAGAGCACAAAATTCGCTAACTCTTTTTGCCCTATCTCTCTCTATCTCTCTTCTTATTTATTATTAGAAGAATTTATTTTTATTAGAAGAAGAAAGTTATTTTCTTAATCAAGCAAAGTTGCTTGTCTGCCATCATCACGGCAAATGCCAACTGTTTTCGATATATTTTGTATGGGATATACTTCATTTTTAACTGGGCTATGTTTGTGAACTAGAAGCGACTCAAGACTCACATGTTTAATGTAATTCTCTTTAAACTATAATCAATTACTTAATAGCAACTGTCATCCACTAGCCGAGCATAGGTATTAATAAATAGCTGCTATGCATTTGAGCTGCATTGATGTCAATCAGCGTTCTTAGATCTCAGCCAACTTCTTGACACCTGCACTCGCTTGGCAAGTGGCGGGCAGGATTTACTGTTGCTGTTGCTGTTGTTATTGTTGACGTTGTCGTTTTTTTAGGGCCAAGAATGTTGCACGCGCTCGGAACTTCGTTGGCGCTGCTAGTTGCCTGCTTGACTGCCTGCCTTTAATTTGACAGCCGTGGCTTGGCATTGTCGTTTCGTTTACGTGTTGTCTATCTTTGCCAGCGACACGCCCCGTGGCTGCAACGAGCGATTCCTTGTTCCACATTAGGAAACATTTTCTTTGTCAGTTGAGGTTGCATTTTATTGTGTTACAGCACAGTTTGGCTAAGTTGCCGCTGTTTCGCTGCTGTTGCTGTGTCTGTCGCTGCTTAGTGCATTTTTTCAATACGCTTTTCCTTCTAGTTTTCGCCCTTCAGCTGTTTCCCCTGGCCCACCCCTTCGCGCTGAGCGGCAGTTTGGGATTTGGTCTGACAGCTCGCTTGAAATTGCGACTGTCAATTGCATTTAATTCGCGTTCTTACTGCTAGCCCGACCTCAGCCACAGAGCGCACAACAGAAACATTAATTCAGAAAGAGAGAGAGAGAGAAGTGCAAATTGTTTGAAGAGTTGATAGTTGCAAGTCGCATAAGCTGCCTATGAAAGAAATTTTGTATATGTCCTTAATAGAATGCCAAACAGCATTTTGATTGCAAAGCATCCGAGTCATGTGCTGTGCTGAAGGTGACGCTCTTGCCAACGTTTACAGTTTCAAACGCAAGCCTGCTTACAGCTCTTCTAGTGTCAGGTAAAATAAACCGTTAAAAATAAAGAGCTTTCACGCGACTTGCTTTTGAAATTTGGCGCCACGCACACAGACAGACAGGCAGCAGATTCACACAGACGCATCATCTGTGAGCACAAGCAGCTTCAACAAAGAAGCACTTGACAGGCTCACACACACACACACGCACACACACAGAGAAACATTGTGGTAAAAGCTTTCAAGTGGCAGCAACAAAAATAGCGAAAACGAAGTCGCCTCGGCAGCTGCTGTTGCTGCTGCTGCTTCGCAGTTCGCTTCGTCCTTTTTGTTTGGGCTGCGGGGCAGCATATCAGAGACTTTTGGCAACCCAATGCGTACCACACTCACACACACTCACACACAGAGACACAATTGCAGAGGCATATGTATTTGTAGATGCGGTGAAATACACGCTATTCAACACCATTGAATTTCACTAACGCCACCTCGCGGCCGCTGCACAGATTAAATTAACAGCGCACTGTGAACCAAAGGAGCTCATGGTGGGATCAGGACGAGCAGGACATTGGCACGAACTTGAGTGGAATGAAGCATTTGCTGCAACTGATTAGCACAGCCAACTGTGTGAAAGGCGAGAAAGTCACCACAGCAGCAGCAGCAACAGCAACAGCCCTATGCTGGGTATTTCACAGTTTTATTAGAGCACAATGCGAGCTCTTTTTTAGTGGCTCAGGGCCCAAGTCAAGGCTTTGATTTTCGCTGTTGGCATCGCTTTTCACGTTTGGTCGCATCGCCCGTTTTACTGTTAAGTTGTCCAATTTGCCATTTCAGCTGTCATTTCAGCGCTTCACAAAGCTTTCAGCTGTTGTCGCTGGCCACAAAGCGTTGCTTTGATATTGCATTCCCTGACATAAATATCGGATTTCTTTTGGCTTAAGTATCAAGAGCATCGCTTGCGCTGCGCCTTGCCGCATTTCGTCCTTCGTCTGTATTTCAATGTGCCAAAGTAATGACAACAGCAGTTAACGATTCGTTTGGTTCTTTTCTTTTTGCCCCTCGCTGCTGCTGCTACTACTACGCTACAAACACAGAATCCTTTGCTGTCCTGCGCATCCTGTCATGAGTTTGCTTTTTGTTGGGATGTTAACGGTATATAAATATGAATTCACTTACGACCATGCATCACACATCAGCCCGAGGCCATTAGGCCACTTCCACTCGCATTCACAGGATATGCGTTCTACCTCCTGCCTCCTGCCACATGCCTCATGCCTCCTGCTCCACTGCAATGGCCTCTGCACTTTTTTTGCGGCACCAACAGCATTGTCTTTGCTTTTAGTCTCTGAAAGCCGCTAAATTTCATTCGGCTTTTGCTTATTTCTTTCTGTCTTTCGCCCTAGCATTCGATCGGCACAATGGACTTATACCAACGTCGTCTCTTGGCATCCATAAGCGGATAAATGGGACAAAACTTGGCCAGAAAAACATAATTTTAAATTGCTAAAAATCCTGACAAAAATATTTCGAGCTGCAAAATGGAGCCATTAAAAGAACTGCAAAAGTTCAATATAAAAACGAGAAAGCTTTCGCCGGGAATATACAACTCGGAGATACTCTGAACTGCAATTGATCTACATTAAAAAAATTAAAAATAAATTTGTAGCTAAATATGAAAACATAATTAAATCTTTTTTTAGATTTATATGAATATAATAACGTACGAATGGCGCTGCTTGCCGAGGGATTTTCCTTACAATCTATAATATTCTGAGTTTGTTATTTTTTATAGATTTCAATTTTGAAATTTTCTGCACAAAATCCATTGTTTATTTACAAATTTTCCATTTCTTAATTTCATTTTAATAATAATAGCAATGTAATCACATTTTGATTATATCTGTAAATTGAGATCAAGTTAACATGTTTTGCAAAAATCAATTTGGTGTAAAAAATATATTAAACTGAATTTAGCCGTTTCAACTCGAGAAGCTTATGAAATATGATTTAAAACCAAATTTCTATACGGATGTAAGATTTTTTTATTTTTTGATTTTAAATATTTTTTTTTTTCATTATTTAGATTATAAATTTTAAATATTTATATAAAATTCAGAGCGTTGCAAACAGACAGGCCAAATCGACTCAGCTCGTCGTCCTCATAAGTATATGGACATTGTGTAGAGTCTGCTACGCCTCTTTCTGCTTGTTAACAAAAATAATATACCCCGAAATTTGTTGGCTGCTGGGCTTAAAAACTATAAAAATCTGTTTGAATATATAACAAATTTGCTTCTTCCATTTGATCTGCAATTACTTAAACAGAAAACTTATGCCCTACAAAAAAGTGTCGTAAGCTTGAAATATATTTTGCTTGTGAATGTGTGCATGTTTACTAAGAAGAAATCTCACTCTGTACGAATGAGTGAACCGAGGGTAGTCTGAATAATTATGGCGTTTATATAAAATATATATTTAATTACTTAAATAATTTGATAATTTTCCTACTTCATTTATCTTCTTTTTATTCCAAGTACATTTTCAACATGGAAAATTATTTCCTCCGCTGCCCAAAATTCTGTTTCCTTATCACATGTTTTATGTTTTCAGAGTTGATAATTTAAACTGACTACAATTCAGAAATTTTCGATTCGCTACACATATATAGATTACATAAATGGACTCGTTGTCCATGAATGCTTATTGCCCAATAGTTTTTACTCTAGATATTCGCCAGATTCAACATTTCTATTTGTGGCTAAAATGATTTAAAATCTTATGGCACCTATTTGCAAGAAGAAGACACCTGAATTTGCAAACAGAGCCAAATGCAGCACATATGAAGCTGCTTAAATATGCAAATGCTAAAACCAAAGGATGGCTGCCACACCTCCCGCCCCATTAGATCACAAACATAGAAAAACATGCTCGCCAGCAGAAGCTCTGATGCCGAAATCCGCTTTAAAAAGCTCTGCAGTGGCATATGGAAAGTGAACGGAGCAATTATTATTTTCCGACCGAGTGTTATTTTAGCATAATGCTGTGAGTGGGTCGATTGGGGTGTGCCAGCCGGATGAGAGTGATATAAGAAGTAGAAAAGCTGCATGTGATTTCGAGATGTGTATTTTGAAACAGCAACAGAATTCTGCAGTCTGATGCTGCATCAGACCCAACAAGCATGACATGAGCAGGCTAACTGAGCACACATATGCGAGGTACACAAACAAACACCTAGAGTCGTGTGGAACTGCAGTGAGAGTACATTATAACAATGACCAAGTGCAAACATTAAAGTGAGTACATAAATGGTTTCTTTGTGCTGCAGAGTCTGCTCGGCTTTTGAATATGGGAAGAGAACGACGAAAAAAAAAAAACACACTATAAATGGACGAACGTCGAGCAGGAAAAACAAACGAATTTCGGTTGGACTGTTTGAAAGATGAAGGCAAGGCATTGTTAAGTTGTAGTTGAAGACCAGACCGCAACTCACACACACACGGATATGTAAGTGTGTCTCAGAGCGGACAGTTATGGATATGTTACAAAGGCACTCACACACTCATGCAGGGCCAGTCACTCACACTCGTGCAGTCGAAAAAGGGCATTTCATGGAAGATTTAACATTCAAATGTGCAGAAGAAAGAAGCTAGAGCTGGATGCTTGGGGGGAAACTGTGGAGCTGCTTTGTAGCATACATTTGGAGGGCTAAATAAAACTACTTAGGCGAATGAATGAACACAAGTAAGAAACATGCTGTGAAACGAGCCAAGAGGAAAGAGGTTCTTTGCCTAATATGCATTTTGCTTATGTTTATTTAAAATGCTGAAGATGATGTGTCTCTGGGATACACGCACAAGGTGAGTGCGAGCGAGAGCGGCATTTGACAAACTGCAAGTTGTCAGCAAAGGAGAATATTAAAAACTAAAAACTGAAGCAGAAACTGAAACTGAAACTGAAACTGAAGCTGAAACTTCAAATTGCTAGCTGTGAGCTTATGAATTTTCATACTTGCTGTAGCAGTTGCAGGTGGGTGCTAAGCGAAACTCGGCGGTTTTATATAGAGAGAGTAAATATATATATGCTGCTGCTGCTGCTGCTGCTGCTGATTCTTAATCAGAATATACTGATCTGCTATGCACAAGCAGGCAGACAAGCCCGAACAAAGAGAAATACGGAAATACGGAATAGACGGCAGCACGCTATCTGTGCAGTTGTATCTGAGTCCTTGCCTTTGGCCAAGCACACAAAAAAACAAAAACAAAGTTGACAAGCAAGAACGTAATTTACAAGGCGCGTTTGCATGTCGCTGGACAGCAGCACTCAGGACTCAACCTGAGCTGAGCTCAGCCAACCCCAAAAGCTGAGCACAGGTTTTGTTAGTTGGTTGCCGTTTTTTAGTTGCTGTTGTCATTCTTGTTGTTGTTGTAACTGTTTTGCGTTTCTTCTACTCGCTCCTTTACTCATATTAAATGCAAAAGTCATTGAGCGCAGGACAGCAGCAACAGCAGCAACAGCAGCAGCAGGAGCCGGACTGGCAGAGGCTGCTGCAAAACAACAAGTTTATTTCCACATCCTTGGACATGAGTTTGCTGTAAAATTTCGTGTTGATGATCTTACTAGGTTATGCATTAGATTTTCGTGCACACCACACCCAGCCCTACTTCGCTCTCTGTCTGCCGCTCTGCCGGTCTGTCGGTCTGTCTCAGTTCTGCTTTCAATATCACCGTAACCTGTTCTTTCACTTCCGCTTGCTGCTGCTGTATTTCCTGTCCATGTAACTTTGATTTTTTGTGAGCTGCCTCTGCGTTAAATCTCGCCAGCAACATGCACTGAAATTGTAATGCAAGCTCCGAGTTGTTGCTGTTGCTGCTGCAGTTGTGTCTTTTATGTTTATGCAAATTGAAGTTTTGTGCAGCTCTTGTTAACTAATAAATATTAAGTAAACGCGCTGTGCTGCATGCACGCAAATTGAAGCATTTTGATGCACACTGAGATTAGGCACTGCACCTACCTGGCAGTGGGCAAAACGAATGGACGCAACACTCACCTGCTGATGCGCTTTGATGGCTGCTGCAGCGACGGCTTTCAGCGGCAATACCTGTCGTGGCGTCGGGGTAGGCGTTGCTTGGGCAGGCAGCGGTCCGGCAATTGGTAGCGTTGTCTGGTAGTGGCACTGAAACGCAAGCGGCAGCAGCAGCGATGGCGGTGGCGGTGGTGGTTGCGGCGGCGGTGGTGCGGGCGTCTGACTAAATGGCTTGGCTGGATCGTTGAGAGCACGCGAGAGAGGCGCTGGCTGCAGATTGGGCATTGACTGGGGCGGCACTGGCATGCTGAATGGCAGAAAAACCATGGGCGGTGCAGTACTAATACTGTTGCTGTTGGGGTTGCTGTTGTTGTTGCTGTTGATGGTGTGGTTGTTGTTGTTGTAAGTCAAGGCATGCGCGTGGGCATTAAAGTCAAAGCTGTTGCTGCAGCTATTGGAGCTGTGCCCAATGTTGTTGCTGCTGTGCGCATTATTGCAGTTGGAGTGGCAAGGCGTTCGCGCTCGATGGCAATTGCCAGCAGCTGGTTGCTGCGCAGGCGTTCCAGCTGCTTCTAGACAGGGAAACGGCGACAACTTCTGGCTGTGCGTTGTTGTGGTCTGTTGCAGTGTTGTGATGCAGCTGATCTGATGAGGTGTGTGCTGATGTTCCTGCTGCTGGTGCTGCTGCTGCTGCTGCTGCTGCTGATGATGATGATGATGATGATGTTGCTGATGATGTTGCTGATGATGTTGATGCTGAGCCTGCATGGCTGGCAATGGTGGTGGCGGCGGTGGCTGTTGCAGCCGTGGCATGGGCAGATGCTCATAGCTTTGACCGCAACAGCGACACTCCTGGCAGCAACTGGCTGCCGGCGTTGACGGCTGAGCGCTGTTATTGCAGCAATTGCTGCTGCTGCTGGGCAACGGATAAGGATTGCTATTGGCACGTGCCGCTGTACTCGAGTATTTCATCTTGGGCGCCTTGCCCGCTCCTGCCGACGTCGGCGTTGGCTGCCACTGCAGCGAGCAAGGCAGAATGCCCATGAGGCGCAGTCCCACAGCGGGACTGGCCGACTGTCCAGCTGCCAGGTTATCTATTTTGAAGGCGTCTTATCGTAATGCGATGCAACTGCAAAAGGGAAAATAATACCAAATTAGTTTAACTATGAAATACATGCATTCAAAGTGCTTAGCATCTGAGCAACTTTCATTCATACTCAAAGGGAACAAATATTTCACAAATTTAAGAAACTGTAAGTTCATCTTTTTGTGCCTCTGCTGCATACATACATATTTGCTCAACTTGATTATATATTGTATAGCATGCCTCAGTTTCAACTTTGGCTACATTAATTTTTGATTAGGCTGGCTCTTTGGCAATTTATGAATAATTTTTGTTGTGCGCGGAAGCAAAACCTTCGACACGCTTGATTACAATTTCTTAAAATAATTTTGCAAAAACACAATGCGTAATTTCTGCTACAAAATTCAGGTGCTTTGAAATTTTCTGAGCATAAGAAAAACATTCATTTTCCTCTGCTTTGGCTCTATACACTGTTGCCAGCTGCCTGCCTATACGGCAGCTGGTTGTTGCTTACATATCAAACCGAAGGCCCCCGGCTCCTGGCTAACGACTCCCAGTCGACCCACTCTCTGGCCGCTGGGCTGGCACTCGTTAGAGACTCTCAGAAATCACTCAAAGTTTTTCAGAAACGAGAAAACCAATTTTTCAGCTGAGTGCATTTTAATTTGGTACACACCCCGTGAGCGCCTGTTGAGTTTGCCAGCCCTGCAGTACAGCAACAGCCACAGCACATGAAGGCACGAAGTAGTGTGAAAACCAAAAATACTATAGGTATAGACCATATGGTCGGTGCGGCGTCTGTTGCTGTTGCTGTTAAAAAGGTTTGCTTTTCATTTCAGCACGCCTGAAATGGCAACTTTGACAAACAGCAATAGCAATAGCAATAGCAGCAGGCAACAACAAGACAAAATGCTACTTGCCATGGCTCTTTTGCCTGCGACTCTTGCTTATGCTTTCAAAATTGGCAGTCGAGTAGGTCTTACTCTCTCTCTCTCCCTCCCTCTTTCTCTCGTACTCGCCCCTCATTTATTGCAGTTGCTGGCTGGCTCGTCTCATGTTGTTGCATTCTACCTCCTTTCACGCACTTTGTCAAAACGAATCCTTCCATCAGAAGCCAAACAATGGAATTTTAAATGTGAAAAACACGTAAACGTGTCCAGCATCGGTTGCCATTCCTCCTGCTCCTCCTCCTCCTGCTCCACCTCCTTCACCCGTCTTCGGACAGCTCATTGTTTCGAGCAGTTTTCAATAAATTGCTGCAATTGTTTTTACAGACTGCCTTCTGCTGATGTTTAGCATTCTGAACGTAACCGAACTAGAAGCAGAAGAGCTTCCAATCAGCTATTGCTTCAGCTATAAAAGTTGCTCACAAAAGGATTTTAAACTAATTAAATGTGCTTGGATTTCTGTTATTTATATTTCTATTACTTGAGCTGAAACACTGAAACTAAATTCGAAATTCATTCCAGTCATGTATAGATGAATAGAGGCTTCGACATTTCCGAATTGAACTTGTATCTGCTTAGAGGGACAGGAGAAGAGCTGCAAATGATGTGTCTTTCAACTTGGCAATTCTTAAAGGATGTTTCTTATTAATGCTCGTCAAGTTTGCAACGCTTTAATTAAATCATTTATATTTGCCCAACATTTTTGTAATGCTCTCTCAGCTAAAAAGACTTTAATACTTTGCGCTTGTTGACTTTCGCCTAATCTCGAAAAACTTTAACATCTGCATCTGCTTCCTAATTCAAGGAAGCCAGACGAGCGCCGGCTTAAGCCATGCACATATTTCTGCTAGCTTGCCACAGTATTCGAGGCACCTTTTCGGGGCTCACGAACATTGTTTGGGACTATTAAAAATATTTTCTAATAATTCCAAAAATACTTCAAACGCACAATGAAAAATATTTGCACAAAATTAAAAGCCAAACGAAAAAAAAAAAAACAAAATAAATAAAGCTCGTAGCTCAAGATCAAAAGTTTTCAAGTGCTGCAAGCCCACGAACATATCAAATAGTTTAAGATACAAGACAGCAACAGAAAGAGCAGCAGCAACACCAACAACAACAACAATAACAACAACAACAACAACTAACAAAAATATATGTATATAAGCATAATAAGTTTTGGCGATTGAGCTGGCAGCAAGAGAAACTTTTGTTCTCGTAACAATTTGCCAGAGTGTTCAATTTAAATTTCGTAAAAATATGTTTGCCAAAGCAAACTTATCTAACAGGAAGAAGCTGCATACGAGAGTTTTGACTGTTGTTCAGCTTAATTACAAAGCGAATAGTGCGCTGCCTGAAATAAATATGGTCCGATGGAAAGTGGTTAAGCTCAGTTTGCCTCTAAATATATATGCAAGATGTGACTGTAGTTGTTCATGTTGTTGTTGCTATTGTTTTTGCTGCTGCTGTTGTTGTTGTGGCCGTGGGAGATTCATGCGCCACTTGCACAAAAGCCAAAAGTACATAAAAACTTTGAAAAAGAATTTTGTAACATCAAAGCAAAAATTTTTAATGAATTTCTTGGCCAATCCCGAAAGCCTCCAAAACGCACCACCCGCAAACGTACGGGCGGTAGTAAAAAGGAGAGCGGAACGGCATGCTGAAACTGAAGAGGGGCTCTTGACTCCTCTTGGCTTGGCCAGCATGGACAACACCCTCCTTTGACCATGGCACGGAAATCGTGTTGCTCGTTGGTGGCCTTAATTAAATTTAAATATTTTATCACCGAAAAATTGCCAGGCGGCAGCAACTGCACAGCGACAGCAACAGCAACAGCAGAGCAACAAAAATACCAACAACAGCAGCAGCAACAGCATCTCTGGCATGAAAAGGGTGCGGAAATGTTGTCAGTGTTTCCATGTGTGTGTGTATGTGTGTGTGTGTGTTGCTGTTTGTGTTTGTCTTTGTATGTGTCTCTGTGTCTGTGTGTGTGTGTGTGTGTGCCAGTGCAGACAGCCAAAAAATACTGATGTGGGTGTATTTTTCATTATTTGCCAAGCGCTGCAACTTTTTTGCTTCCCGCCCTCGAGCCTCGCACATGCTGCGTGGGCTGGGTGCGCTGCCTTTGCCACACTTCATATTCAATTGTGTTGAATAATTGCCATACGGTTTTTTGACCAACGGTTTTTGACACTTGCCTAAAAGGACACACACACACGCTCAAGTGACGCGCCGTCCAATCCCAACCCCATCCCCATCGCCGTCCGCCTTCTACCCGCTGGCCCTTGGCAAACGTTGCCCTTATGCCGCATTTGAAGTTGAACTTCCCCTTTGGGCTCCCGACCAAAAAGTGAGCAAAAAACATTCGACACAAGCTGAACGACTGCAGAACTGTGGACCTCTCTGACCATGCCGGCAACGGCAACGGCAACGGCAATGGCAAAGGCAACGGCAACAAAACATGCCAAAAGCGTTTTTTGAAATATCTTTGTAAATATTTAAAATGTTCCGCACATGCGGGTACTTCAATCATGCACCAAACTGAATTGAGCATGGGTCGGGGCAGTGGCAGGGGGATATGCTGGATACTGGTCGGACTGTTGATGTCTGTTAGCTGTTAGCTTGTGGGGGATTGGCGATTGGGGCACGACCCTTGTCGCAGGCGTAAGTTTTAAATAGTTTTTGTTGGCCAATGTCAGCATACAATTTGGTATTCATAAATTAATGAAGCATCGGGTAAAAAATCTCTCTTTGGGTAGTAAAGTTTTTCCATAAATTATATACCAGGAGCCAACTGAACGTACGAGATTTAAATGGGGTATTAAAATATGTAATCTGCTTTGTAATTTCAAATCTATCACACTTAGTTTGCTTTGTTATTTGCCAGCAGAGCTTAGAGTAATTCCAATTCAAAAGCTTTTCAATTTTACATTAAAAACTCATTGTATAAATAAGTAAATACTACGTGGAATTGTGTTTGCGATATGAGTTCATGGGCCACAGCTAAACTGGGGTTGCATGGTCCACAAGCCACAGATACTTTTAGTTCGCTAAACATTTAATATTCAACAAGTTTTTAAACTTTATTCAATATACATGCTTAATGAGCCAGATTTCATTTGAAGAAGCTGTATGGTAAGTAAACCAAATTTAATAAACTTTGACAAATTTTTGTTTATAATTTCTTATTATTTTATAAAAGTAAAATAAATTGTATCTTTAAGCAATCATTTGAAAGACTGTCTTAACATAAATCGTCTTGAGCAGTCTTTTTTAGTCCCCTTGATAAATCTCATGAGCGATCGAAAAAAAAGACTTCAATAAGCTCAAAATATGATTGGTTAAAAGTACAAAAATAAAATGTAAAGCTATCGCCAATTGAACAAGCAGGTGACTAAAATATGATCATTGAATAGTTGCTATGCAATCATATCCTGCTCTATGGAATGATTCAAAACCGATCGTTATCTTATAAAATCTAACGAATCTTCACTAAACGGTACTATTTATTAAGTGAATGTCGAAATGTACAAAATTCAAACGTGAAGTGCGAGCTGTGCATAATAAAGAATGCATCAATTATTATAAATGTAAATAAAGCTAATAATGTCACTTAATATATTAATATTTCTCCTTTTATTCCTTTATTTCCGACGGAGGAGTCATTTATAATCAGAAAATGAGCGCCTATATGATTTTTATTTTAATCAGTCGCGCGAGTCAGAACAAGTATGAAAGCTGTAGTCGAGACTGCTCGACTACGAAATCCCCTGAGCCCTTCTTCGAACGAATAATATTCCAAGAATTATTCGATTCGTTTCTGCACGCATGCAAAACCACACGCACACATAGACATGGATCTACGCGTGCATGCATGTATGTGTGTATGCATGTGTGTAAGCATTGCAAGCGTCTCGCTGTCTCTCTCTGCCTTTGTTGCTGCGCCACATGGATTTTTATGAGAAAACTTTGATGCTTAATAATTCTGTTTCTAGATGGACAATCGTATTGATATTTTCAGATTATGATTATGATATTCATATCTATATGCTAAACCAAACTGCATGTCTCTAGTATTTGAAATGCATTTTTTTCATATTTGGGGGGTGGTGGGGCGAAGTGGGGACCGGAATCCAAAATCTGACAAAAACCGAAATTGTATTAAATTAGTATCTATATATATGCAGAAGACTTGGAGACTCTAACTCTAAAGATGAATTAGCTAGAATTTTATAACTGGTTCCCGATAAATTCGTTCATCGATAACTTTGCAGATATACAAGTTATCGAATTTCTGAAACAAACTCGTACTGCGCGTGCAATATACGAACCTAACACAAAAAGAATGAACTCTCTAGCTTTTGTATCTTCGGAAATCGACGCGTTCATACATACGGACGGACGGACGGACGGACGGACGGACGGACGGACGGACAGACGGACATGGCTATATCAACTTTTCTCGTCGCCCTGATCAAGAATATATATACTTTGTGGGGTCTGCCACGCCTCCTTCTGCCTGTTACATACTTTTAACAAAACCATTATACCCTGATTTCCCATTTTCAATGGGCTCAGGGTATAAAAATATAAAGAGGTTTTGAAAATATATCAAATTATCGATATATCGATATATTCTTGTATAAAAAATATATTTATATCGTTTTTTTTGTTGCCCAAATATCGATTATTTTCTGCGATATTTTTGATAAATTTGCGTTGGTAATTGTCTTATAATGATGAAAACAGCAAAATGTAATTTTCCTTAAAGTATTAAAAACAAGTGTTAGCACATTAAATATGACATCGCATATAAAAACAAGCATTATGATGCTTTTGCAACAATAAAAGTATGTTTTTACATGTAAACTTATTTTGTAAAATATCGAAAAATATCAATATATCGATATTTTTAAAGCTGATTATCAAATATCATTTTGATATTTTTTCAAAACTTAAATATAATCGGTACGATATTTTAAAAGTATTCGACAATTTTACTTTCTAACGAGAGTTATGTGTCTGTTGCAATCAAATGGTAAATTTCCAAAATATTGCGGATATTCAAATAAAAGTTTATTTAACCCTCCGACGCTCAAGCCACATCCGGCTCCGAGAGTTATATGTCAAATATCCCATATGAAGTTAGAATTCTAAAATATATATTATAATATATAAAAGGCCAGGATTTTTGTGTATTCGAACCTAGAGCTTCGAAAAAAAATATATATTATAATATCAAAATATTTGCGGCGCCTACTCCACGCGCTCTCTCCTCTTACTCAAACACATTTCCACCTGTCTCATCATCCCTTTTAAAATCCGACTACCCGACATTCGACAATATTTCCGAAATTTCAGGAAGGCCAGGATTTTTGTGTATTCGAACCTAGAGCTTCTCAGTTCCCAGGCCACATGCCTTCCCACTGAGCCACATCCGGCTCCGAGAGTTATATGTCAAATATCCCATATGAAGTTAGAATTCTAAAATATATATTATAATATCAAAATATTTGCGGCGCCTACTCCAGCGCTCTCTCCTCTTACTCAAACACCTTTCCACCTGTCTCATCATCCCTTTTAAAATCCGACTACCCGACATTCGACAACATTTCCGAAATTTCAGGAAGGCCAGGATTTTTGTGTATTCGAACCTAGAGCTTCGAAAAAAAATATATATTATAATATCAAAATATTTGCGGCGCCTACTCCACGCGCTCTCTCCTCTTACTCAAACACCTTTCCACCTGTCTCATCATCCCTTTTAAAATCCGACTACCCGACATTCGACAACATTTCCGAAATTTCAGGAAGGCCAGGATTTTTGTGTATTCGAACCTAGAGCTTCTCAGTTCCCAGGCCACATGCCTTCCCACTGAGCCACATCCGGCTCCGAGAGTTATATGTCAAATATCCCATATGAAGTTAGAATTCTAAAATATATATTATAATATATAAAAGGCCAGGATTTTTGTGTATTCGAACCTAGAGCTTCGAAAAAAATATATATTATAATATCAAAATATTTGCGGCGCCTACTCCACGCGCTCTCTCCTCTTACTCAAACACATTTCCACCTGTCTCATCATCCCTTTTAAAATCCGACTACCCGACATTCGACAATATTTCCGAAATTTCAGGAAGGCCAGGATTTTTGTGTATTCGAACCTAGAGCTTCTCAGTTCCCAGGCCACATGCCTTCCCACTGAGCCACATCCGGCTCCGAGAGTTATATGTCAAATATCCCATATGAAGTTAGAATTCTAAAATATATATTATAATATATAAAAGGCCAGGATTTATGTGTATTCGAACCTCGAGACTGCTCGACTACGAAATCCCCTGAGCCCTTCTTCGAACGAATAATATTCCAAGAATTATTCGATTCGTTTCTGCACGCATAAGAAACTGTACATGCAAAACCACGCGCACACATAGACGCTGATCTACGCGCATATGCATGTATGTGTGTATGCATGTGTGTAAGCATTGCAAGCGTCTTGCTGTCTCGCTGCTCACTGCGCCGCATGGGTTTTGATAAGAAAAATTTGATGATTAATAATTCTGTTTCTAGATGGACAATCGAATTGATATCTTCAGATTATGATTATGATATTCATATCTATATGCTTAACCAAACTGCATGTCTCTAGTATTTGAAATGCATTTTTTTCATATTTCGGGGTGGTGGGGCGAAGTGGGGACCGGAATCCAAAATCTGACAAAAATCGAAATTGTATTAAATTAGTATCTATATATATAGAAGACTTGGAGACTCTAACTCTAAAGATGAATTAGCTAGAATTTTATAACTGGTTCCCGATAAATTCGTTTATCGGGTATAAAAATATATATTTTTCTATTATAATATGACAATATTTGCGGCGCCTACTCCACGCGCTCTCTCCTCTTACTCAAACACATTTCCACCTGTCTCATCACTCCTTTTAAAATCCGACTACCCGACATTCGACAATATTTCCGAAATTTCAGGAAGGCCATGATTTTTGTGTATTCGAACCTAGAGCTTCTCAGTTCCCAGGCCACATGCCTTCCCACTGAGCCACATCCGGCTCCGAGAGTTATATGTCAAATATCCCATATGAAGTTAGAATTCTAAAATATATATTATAATATATAAAAGGCCAGGATTTTTGTGTATTCGAACCTCGAGACTGCTCGACTACGAAATCCCCTGAGCCCTTCTTCGAACGAATAATATTCCAAGAATTATTCGATTCGTTTCTGCACGCATGCAAAACCACGCGCACACATAGACGCTGATCTACGCGCATATGCATGTATGTGTGTATGCATGTGTGTAAGCATTGCAAGCGTCTTGCTGTCTCGCTGCTCGCTGCGCCGCATGGGTTTTGATAAGAAAAATTTGATGATTAATAATTCTGTTTCTAGATGGACAATCGAATTGATATCTTCAGATTATGATTATGATATTCATATCTATATGCGTAACCAAACTACATGTATCTAGTATTTGAAATGCATTTTTTTCATATTTCGGGGTGGTGGGGCGAAGTGGGGACCGGAATCCAAAATCTGACAAAAATCGAAATTGTATTAAATTAGTATCTATATAAATGCAGAAGACTTGGACTCTATCTCTAAAGGTGAATTAGCTAGAATTTTATAACTGGTCTTCTTTATTACATGCAGATAATTTCAGGCTTTACTTGGCACTCATTAAATATCTCAAGCATCTTTTTCCATTTTGCAAACATTTACAAAATTATCGGTTAATTAGCATGATTTAAAATGAAGTGATACCTCATCCAAATTTAATGGATTATGATAGATTCTCTAAACAATATATGCAATAAAATTAATATATTAAATATTTTTATTGATTTAAAGATCAGTGCATCATGGTAATGCACACACACAGTCATCAGTTTATATTATGTTTTTAATTTATTTAATTCTGAAATCCTTTAAAGTCAACTCTAATTTAAACTTCATTTATCAGCGCCTATTGAACTTTGTTAATATGCCACGCCTCCTTGCTGCCGCGGCATGCCAGTTGCTTAGATTTATTTCTAATAAATTTGCTAATATTCATACGATTGTACTTATTTAATTTTTTTTTTTGTTTAATTTTAAATTTTATTTTTATCAACTGTTTTAATTTTCTATATTATTTATAAAAAATTCCAGATATTTTTGAACAACTTTTATGCTTGTCAGATGAATAATTTATATAACTGCCACATTCATAAATATATTAAATGATGATTAAATATCATTTATTAATAATTATTATTTGTATAAATATCAACAAGTGGGTAGAGGGTATGAAAAATATAAAATAAAATCTTAAATTTCTGCTGATTATGATCTGTGTACGGGAATTACATAGGTATTCATATAGACAGTCGTTCGGTAGGTACGACTAAGACTGACGGTCTTTAGAAACAATTTTACTAAAACAAATATACTCGTTTGATATTGTAAACGGATATTTGTTTATTCTTTGATGTATGTTAGCAGGTAACTGATATTACATTTGAATTCATTGAAATAAATTTTTAGTTCTTGACCATTTTTACACTCTATATTCATAATAAAAGTTAAATAACTTAATAAACATAAGCGGAGTGAAGTCTCTTAATTTTCTATACAAGCTTTGATATTTAATTTTAACATTAATTGTTAACAATTTAATAAAAAATAATTCACAATATTAAATTGGCCTCAAGGTCAGTTGAGCTCTAACGGAGAACGATCGACGTCGTTGGGCATTCAGGTGAGTCTCTCAGCTGTTTATTTGTGTTGTGAGAGCGAGGCCATAATAAACAAGTGAGTACCAGGCTGAGCGGCGGCACGTGGGTAAATGAAAAACAAAACAGAGAAAAAACAAGATACAACGGGAACGAAATAGAGAGCGCCGTCACTCACACTCACTCGCAGGCGCAACACAATTGCATGAGCCGACGCGCCTCTCGGTTGCCTACACTACAACAACGACAGCAATAATACACACATACACACACACACACACTCACACACAGGCAGCAAGTCGGCTGAGAAGTGACACAGTTAGTGTTGTATCGAGCTCCTTTCTGCAAGAGCACAACAAAACTCGCGACGTTGGCGGCAACAAACAACAACAGCACAAGGATATACGCACTTTTACCGTATGCTCGGTTGCTCGGCTCAGGACAATCACAGCAGACGTTGACGTTGACTTTGTAGCGGAACGCAGCGTCTCGTGTCGACGAATTAACACTGAAGAGCCAACTGGGCGGTCGGCCCTAGGTAGTTCAGTTGGCCCTGACAGCGCCGCAGCTGCACTAGCACGCAAAGCGTGGACACACACACACACACAGAGAGTAACACACACACACATATACACTGGCCAACCCAGGCAGCGAACAAAAAATTTCAGCTAGGCAGCTATAAAAGGCGCACTGTGGTTGACATTATCATGTGCAACTAAATCACACGCTCACACACACACACACACACACACACACACAAGTATATGCAGCTGTGTGTGTGTTTGCTTGAAAAGGAAAGCTGCGTCAATTGTACCAACTCATCCTATGCACGCTTTGTCGCACCGCCCCTTTATGCGCTCATTCGTTCGTGAAATGCGGCGTATGAGTAATAAATACACACACACACACACACGCACATCACAAACATGCACTCACACATACAGTGCAAAGTATCCGCCCTCCGCTCACCGTTGATTTGTGCCATTCATGGCATTTGATATGCTAATTTGCACGATTCCGCTAAAGATTCTATGCCAGAGAGTCGTCAAAAGACGAAGCCACCACCGGCTGCTGCCAAGCCAAGTTGTAGTCATCGCTCAGCTCAGCTGCAGCTCAAGCATTACATGAGAGCAACTCTTTGCCGTTGAAACAAAGTGCGCTCTGTTTTAATAGCTCTTGCTGCAGCAAGTGGGAAGGCCATAAAATCTAAATGCGCGCTGCAGTATAGATGCTATAGATATATCTCTGATTCTAAATTTTAATTGATTTTATAATAATTTTCAATAGAAACTGAAGAACAAAAGGCAGACTTTAGAGATGCTTAAATTTTCTATATTTGATTCAAGTAGAATAATATAATAATATTTAAGTTTGCCAACTGTAGCGCATCTCGCATGTCCTGCAAATCCATCCAAGCAATCCTCTATGTGTATGTGTGTGAACGAGTGGACGAATCCACCACCGAAGCGCACGAATTCGGAGCAGACTTTTCAGCGCTCTCAGCTCTCGGCATGCTGCAACGCGACTCACTCACACAACGAGAAGCGCCAGTAAAACGTCAGCAGCAGCAGCAATGTGCTGCATATACAGCACAGAGGCGGAGTCTCAACTCGGTGCTATGTAAAGACAACGGATGCTTATATACCCAACTGGGAGGTGGCTACACTATTCAATACTTGCAGGACAATCATTTCGATAGCTGAACAAAATGGCGGCACTCAAAATTGAACTGGATTAGTTAAGGAACAGTTGAAGTACAAAACCCTGGCGAAGACGACGCCACTGCGCTTTGTTTACCATTTGTTTAGAGGGCAGCAGGCGGGCACAATACAAGAACGTAAACATAAACACGATACAGAATAAAGCACGACGTGGCCGTTACGTTCGAGAGCGAAAGTTGTTGCTGTCTTGTATCGCAGTTAGAGCCGACGCTGCCAACGAGGCCGACGAGCACGAAACAAACTCTCTCTCTCTCTCTCGGCTGCTAAAAGTACGATACAATGCAACAACAACAACCACAACTAGAGCCACAACAATCCATGGCAACTGTGGCATGCACAGCCGGCATATCCTTTTCATCCTGTTGAACGCAGGACACCTCGAATGCAACCGGCGTCCACTTTGACAGCGAGCGGACACTATCGTCGACTTTTTGGCAGGCACATGTGACATTATCGGCGATCTGCGCCCACGCTCGGCCAGCACAATGGCCAACATAAAAAAGCCAACAAAAAAAGGCAGGCCAGCCAAAAAGCCATGAATAATATTTGCAACTTATCTACGCAGACAGCCAAGCTCCCGCACATTGACAAATTATGCAAATTTTCAGTTTTCAGATTTTTCTGTGTAAACATTTACTTTACTTTTCAGACACTGCCATCCGCCATCGGCTAGCCGCCAGCTGCCATCTGGCATCTGCCATCTGCAAGGGCCAGGTCCCAGTCGCTCATTTGACATTCGTTAAAATTTCTTATCGCGCGCTTTCATTAACGGTCGTCTGGTCCTGGCCAGCGACCTTCTAATTGTCCTGCAAATTAGTCGCTGCGAGCGCATAAAAATGCGACCGAAAGCATCAAGACGCAACGCTAAGAAAGGGAAGATATATATTCTCAGCGATTGCCCAAGTTGCTTCTGTTTATTTACCAACTGCTGCCGGCTGCCACAGATCTCTGCTTCCAGCTTTCAGCCCCATTGATATAGACAGGACAACGACCGAATGGCAGCTGTTCAAGGAAATGAAAAGCAAACAACGCCGCCACCGCCGCTGCCGCATGTGAGCCTGTGCGTTCCCCCGGCTGCAATTTTGAAGCGGCACACGAAAACGTGCCTGTCGAGGATTAGCCCCAGACACGGAGCAGACGCCATCAGGCAGCTGTTGGGTGTCAGAAGTGCCGCCGGAAACGCACAACAGGCCGGTCTACATGTATTCTTATAGAGCTTCGCACTTGATCCCCGTGAAGCAGCCAACCGAAGGCCAATCGATTAACCATGTGGAATGTGCTTAAAGTCAAAGTCTTTAAACTGGTCCCAGCTTCAGCTCTAGTGATAGATGATATGGGTTGGTCATAAATTTCAATCACTTGATAAAACATGACTTCTTAACTTTAAAATATTTCATTGTTCATATTTATTTATTACATAGACTAACTCAGTTCATGGAAGCTTTAATAATAAAGCCAAGCATTCTGGCTCATTTAAAAAGAGTTGATGTCCCAATAAATGTAAACAGAATAGAGTGAAAAATATAGATTTTACCTAACTCATATAGTCTCATATTTAAGTGAATTATTCCTTTAAAAATACTTTTCAAAACAATACTAGAAATCGTTAAAATTTCAATTATTAAAAATTACTTTATTTTTCATTAAGTTTGTTATTTTGATTATTTCATTGAAATTTTGCTTCGAGAAAAAAAAAGTTTACAATTGGTATTTTGCAAAGAACTCAAGTAACAATCATATTATTTAATATATATTTAAGACTTAAGAAAAGCCAAAGGGAAAAAGTCTTTTTTTTTTTCCTTGGACTTCTTCAGCTAAAATACATGCAGAAATCTGACTTCTGCAAAAATCCACTGAATAATTACCAAACACTTTTAATTGCTAAATATTCGCATAATTAAATGTGCAAAAAATGTATAAAAGAAAAATGTCATTTAGAGTTCGCTAGACTCTATTGTCTGTAGAAAAATCTGAAAACAAAAAGTGCTTTAGATTTAGTCATATTATTTAATGGTGCTAATTGTTGTATTTATATTACAAATTATTTTTAAATTTCAAAATAAATTACTCTTATTTAACTTTATATAAAATAAATACATAATTTAATCAATATAAACAAAGTAAAGTGTAAATTCTTGTTTTTATTTTAACTGAAATCATTTACCATTTACTATTTGGATTTTTACAATTATTGCTCAGCCCATTTCAAGCTTCATAAGAATTTAATAATTTTTCATATAAATATCGCGTAAAAAACATAAATACAAAAACAATATACACACTTTTTTTAATATTTTCTATTTCCAATTATATTATATTTTTATACTTTCTTCAAGAATTCCAATTTTTAGTCGCCTTCTCTTCATCCAGAGACTATCACCCCATCTCCTTCCCACTCAGCAAAACTTGACACAGTATGCAGGAACAGCAACAATTGTAACTCTCTCGCTCTCTCCTTCATTCTCTCTCTCTCTCTCTCTCTCTCACCCTCTCTCATGAAAGGTGTAGCTGTGACGCAAATTCGCTCTATTAACATTTTAAACTCAATTCTAAACAGGATCTTCACTGTAACGATACGACAGCACTAAGTCCTCAATATAATAAACAAAAAACCGTTTCCATAGTTTGTGTTTTCATACTAAAATTACTTTCACTATACTCAATTAGAATTAAATTTCTGTTAGTAGCATTACCTACGAAAATAATCATTTAGTTTTATTCAAAAACCATCTATAGAAATTTAATGGAATTAAAAATTTTGTTTTATTTGTGTTATGGCGGCTGAGCTGAGCTGAATTAACTCTTCAACTTATCTGCTAAATTTGCATCATCTTCGCCCGCCGCGCGTCCATCCACCGACCTCTTGAGCGTCGACTATGGCCATAATAAAGTCAATGTGCTGTCATTAACATAATTTACAAATACTTGCAGTCAGCGGGTCCACTGCTCGCTCCACCGTCTGGCACTAAATGTCTGTTAATTTGGAGCATAGCGAAGACTGCGCTGTGGAGGCCATTGCAGCATTTCATTTATTGCTTGGCAGCAGAAGACAGAATGGCTGCTGCTCTAATTGAAAAATTATTGGGCCATAAAAAATGTAGAACGCATAAAAAATATGTTTGTTGCCTTTCAACAGCAACAGCAACAGCAACAGCAACGGCGACGGCGACGACGCAACTTTTGCAACTGAACGCGACTTAAACGCGAGTTTAATTAACTGCAGAGTTTTAAGTACTTTTTACCCGTCCGGGTGTCCCTTCCAAAATAGCTGTCAAGCTATCACACCGTGAATTTAATTCATATTTTGAATAGTTGTATGAATACGCGTGTTTCGGCAATGCACATAAAATAAGCGACATTTAATGACACTTTGCCTCTGGTAGTTGAGCCAGAGCTCAACGAATCTTAAGCAGCTTAAGAACTCGTCTCGACTTGCATTTTTTCTCCATATCTTTTGTGTGTTTTCGGTGAAATAGGAAAACTTTTTGTATATTTATTTTATAATGAAATTCCCCAAAGTCTACGGAGATGAAATAAAGAGACAAATAGCGAGAGGGGCGAAGAGAAAGTGAAGGGGGCAGGCAAAAGAGAGAGGAGTGGGTAACGGCTGCAGCAGCAGCAGCGGAAAAAGCATTTTGCAAAATTACCCTTAAAACAAAAATACATTATTGTCATCTAAAATGCAAGCATGCATTATCCTGTCACAGGTCCTTTGAGAGTTGGCTTTTTGTGTCGCCGTCGTCGGTTCCTTCTTGAAGTTGGTAGCCGTTGTTTTTCCTCCTCTTTGTCATTTTTCGTTTTTCTTTTTATTTTATTTTATTTTTTTTTGTGTGTGTTCAAAATGCAGCAACGTTTATTATATGCCACACTGCCCCGTTATGCCACACCCACAATGAGTGTTGTAGTTGAGTTTGTGTCCTTCATAAGCCAGGGACTTGGGATCAATTTGCCTGCAGCAAGAAACCTTTTTACTTGCGCATGCAAATATGGCAAACGCATTGCCAACTAAACGCGATGCGACACTCCGCTCCATTTCGCTCCACCCTCTTCTCTCCACACTCTCAGCTCTTCTTCTCTCACATTGCCACCCTTCAACTCTCTGAGCACTCAGCTTCACAACTGGCCATCGGCCAACTGCGTCTCGTGTTAATGCTGCGCTCTTAGGGGAAATTATCATAGCTACAGCCAAAGCCACAGCTACAGCCAGAGTCGAGGCACAGCCAGATCCACATACTCGAACTCCAGCAATGCTCATGTTGAGCTGGGCCAAAGTAGAATTTGCCAAATTACATATTGAAATATTATTGCAGTGTGCCGAAAATTGTATTATGTGTCCCTGTTCCGGTTACCACTGTCACTCGCACCATCTCCACTCTGCTCTCTCCTCTCTCCACTCTCCTCTGACTCAACTCCAAATGTCCAAAGTGCGAATTTGACAATTTTTACAATGGCAGACACTGACTGGGGACATTTGGCGCTTGAAATTGCTTTCAAATTATTGTGTCAGCTGCGGCGAGGTTGGAGGCTTGGCCAGCCTGGCGCTGTCTTCCGGTCCCGGCTGTGCCTTGCGTGCAATTTGCGGCATGGAAATTGAAAAGAAATTATTGGTTATTTTTGCATGCGTTGCGCCTTCAGAGACCTCAAGGATAACAATCAGAAAACTTGGCCAAGGCAAATTACACAGTCGCCGCTAATGAAAGCCCGCGCGATGACTAGGTAAGCCGCAATAAATGCAGCTCCGAAGACACATTAGCTTCAGCAACTAATCGACTTTATATATAGTATAGAGCTTAAATATTGAACTAATGCTTTATATATCATGCTTAGACCCAAGCAAAAGGCACAATTAGCTTAGAGTCGTATGCACAGATTTCAGCTAGTATATTCTATGAATGCCACTTACACACAAGCATTTAGATAGTTGAAGAGAGAAGGAAATATATATATAGAGCAGGACAACGGAATAGCCGCAAATTGAAAGACAATAAATGTGCGCAGTCATATGGAAAATTGTGATATTCACACAATTTAATTAACATGAATAAATATTGTTACAAGCGGGCGGGCCAGACTGCTACAACAACAACAACAACAGGAATAACAACAGCAACGACAACGACAACGGCAACGGCAACGGCAACTAGCAAACCGGCTAACCAGCTAACGAGCTGGGCAACGTGGCGTATGAGTGACGACGAACATTTGATTGTCTGTATGCAAAGGCAACGACAAACAAAGCGCAAACAAATCGAGAGAATTGTTGAGTTTTGAAAGGCCTCCAACTACCAGTCCATCCGAATGCCCGTCAAACCGACAGTCCGCCCGCCAGCTCGCCTCAGTCGACTCGACTCAACGCATTCCTCGCTGCCAGCGACATCATAAATCCCTAAAATCTCGTTTGTTATTGTTTGAAACTCGACCTCATCAGCAGGCACTGCTTGGAGCTACTGCAACCCACGCTCATTGACAACCACTTCAATGGCAAGCAAGAATTCTGGCTAATCAGAGCATTTTCCGGGAGTTAAGCGCGACTGTCACGACTCTGTCCCATGCCACAGCCCATGCCCGCTGTGAATCTCACGGGCTCTTCATTTCATTGCCGAGATTTGCCTGGCTGCTTGACAGCATGTGGGAGCAGGCATTGCTTCAGCTGGCGGCCCTTTGCACAGCTTTATTTGAGCTTTGCTTTTGCATGACAGTTGTTTCCGTATAAAACATCTGGCTGTGTTACAGGTAGGTTTTGTTGGATAGATAATATAAATATATATTCGTCAAAAAGGCAAAGGTTTTTGTGAATTTATTTCAATGCTAAATTGAATTCATCATTATTTAGTAAATATTAACATATATTTTATTTACACATGGATTCTATCAAATGAAATTCTATTTATAATTTTTATTAATAAATATTTTTCTATTTTGTTGTTGCTATGCAGCAACTTGGACTAGAAAAGGCTTTTAGCCATGTGAGCAATTATTTCAATGAAATCAAAATGTAGAAAAGTTTTTTGTGTTTTTACAGTGGTAAAGTTTTCTGACAAGAATTCCCTTCTATCCTTTGTGCTTTATGTTTTCATTTCTTGTTGATTAAATTATTCATATGCTGTAAAGAGTAAAGATATTGTTGTCTTTTTTTGCAAATTTAAATCCATAAATTGAAAGTCTCTTGATTTATTATTTTATTTAACAAATGCTTAAAGTGTTTCTCATTTGATAAATATAAATTAAAGTTGAACTCAATTCTATTGAATGTCTTACAGTGCACGGTGCATCACTGCAGTTGTCAAAAAATGCAGATAAAAACTGAAAATTGAATTTGGAATTGGATGAATTGAACTTCGCCTACTCCACAAGCATTCAAATCATTAGTTTATATCATATCCTAATGCTTGCATATAAGACTCTTTCGCACAGGAGAGAAAAAACTCAGTGAATAAAGCATCGATCAGTAACAGGTTTGTTTCGCTCTGGTTTATTATATGTAATTGAATGTTGGCAAGTGTTGAACTTTTCTAAGTACATCAATAGCGTGTCAGTGTCATCGTGCACATGTGGATGAGAATATGAAGATCGTATGAAATGACTGCTTGAGTAATTTGCTTACTTAACGAAACTCAATGTGAGAGCGCAAATCGACCAAAGATCTAAACTCAAATTGCTCAACCGAAAACGAAAACGATATGAAACGAAATCGCTTGATCAGAGCAAGAGTGAGTGAATCTGATTTTTTCAAATCAAATGGCCTTTTTTTATAAATTTATTTAGTCGGAAGCACCGGAGCATCTTTCCACTTCATTATTCCATTCATTATCTCCCTTTGATCACACAAATAACATCACAGCTTTACAATTATTTATACAAATTAAACATATATATAGAGGAGGTTAAAACTAGGTTACAAAGGGAGTGAGAAGGTTTCCGAACTGGCGTCTTCTTAGCCTTCTCATGGGTCTAGAGGTTGGCAGCTCTTTTGCGAGCCGGTTGGCGTGGACCTTCAGGCGATCATTGCATCGACTCGAATGGAAGGAAATTTGTTCTTCCACAGTGTCCAGGTTGAGGTCTCTAAGTAGGCCAGAATTGCGGACGAACCAGGGGCAGCCAGTAACTTGACGCAAAGATCAAATGCCAACTTTTATTTGCGAAATATTCTCAAGACGTTTTAATTGATATATTAAAGCATTGTAATGGTCGCAGAAATGCATTCATAGGCGTACCGATTATTATGGCCTTGATAGTAATAAAGCGGGAACAAAACAAAAACAAAACATAGAAAGCTTAGTGAGCTTTGAAGTTGCGAAGCTTACGCAGCAGAATGCATTTTAGAATGCGTCGAAAAGCTTAGGCGGGTGCAGCGAAAGCTTGCTGTCGCGCATGCTTAGCAGCAGATCGAGGCTGAGCTGTGCTTATTCAGCAGCTACAAGACCTGAGTGCAGCCAACTTTAGGTGCAATAAAAGCTGAGCTTTGATTTTCGCCGAAAGATATAAAAGCACCCAAGCAGCAAGAGCACGATCTTTTTTCCACGTTCACGCTGCCATATATTAATAATTTATTAATATATGATTCCCTAGGAATTCAAGGTATTTATTAAAAATAAATTGAGGATCTTAAAAAGTAGTCTTCAATGCTTATTTTATTCACTCTAGCTTTCTTTTGTGATACTGCGCCCGTGTCAGAGTGCCGCATAGCTATAAACATAAAAAAAAAAAAAATAAATAAAAAAAAAAAAATTATAGCTGCCTCTGAACACGTGGCCACTATAATATTTCACGGCCTTCAACAGCATCCACTCTTTGCAAAATTGATGACAACTATAGGTTTCGCCTGGAATTCCTAAAACTACATGCACAGCTTATCCCAACAACAACAAACAAAACAAAAAAAAACCAGACATCAATAATTTTAAAAGTATTAGTGCAGTGCCCAAAATTCAAAACCCAAAATAATAAAGAAAAAAAAACCATTAAACATATTAAATAGTAAACGCCTTGGAATTGGGCTGCAGTGCAAAAATTATGCAAGATATGAATGAACGAAAGTGCAGACAAAATACAAAAGTACACTGTGAGAAATTTTTTTGTGCAGCTTAAATAATTAAAGACAATTTAACAAAAAACTAATTATATTTAACATTAGAAAAAAAACACGTCACACCCATAAATGAATTAAATAAATTAACGGAGAAAAAAAAAAGAAAAAAAAATACAAATAACATATACAACAATAAATAAATAAAAATATATATATATAAAAATTTTTTTAATTATTTAAAATAAATAAATAATTACAAAAGCAAAAATAAATTATATATATATATAAAGAAAAAAAGATAAAGCAACCGAAAACAAGGAAATTGTTAATTTGACAGTGAATAATTTGTAATGATAATTGCTCCCGTTCGAAAAAATTAACCTCAATCCCACAGCAGCAGCCAACCACGAGGAAAGGCCTTTCGTCGATGGAAAAAAAAAAACTGTGAGTGTTTGATCACCCTTCTTCTCCCTCTCCTTATTATGAAGTCCCAAAATTTTAATAATATATTATCAAAATGAAATAAAGAAAAAAAACTTATACCTATTTATATATGTATATATTCCTGAAAGTGTTCATAAAATCAAATGTGAACATTCTCAATTTTTTTATTCACATTAAACATTATATGGATCAAGTTTTATTATTTTTTTATTATTCACATTTTTTTTATTTATTAAATTGAATTGCAGCCATCTTTAATATAATTTAACAGCCATATATATATAATAAAAAAAAAAAAAAAAAAAAAAAAAAAAAAAAAAAAAAAAAAACCTATATGTTTGCATCAATAAATAAATTATAAATAAAATATATAAATAAATAATCGAATAACTATAATGCTAATGGGTACGACAGAAAAGAAATAAATTTTTAAAAAAATTTTTTTGTTTTTACACTATATTATAATGGAAAAAAAAATTGTATTTTTTTAAAATTAATTTAACCCTAGCCCTATAAGACTCAGCCGCGTCAACAAACTATTATTAAGACTTTGTTAAAAATTATGAGGAGAATATATTTAAGTTAGTTAAGTTTGTAAAATAAAGAGAATTGTTCATGATGAAAGAAAAAGAAATATGAGAAATATTTTTTTTCCGCGAATCACTATGATAGGCTAAAGGTAGTCTAACACATGGCATAGAAGAGAGGAGAGTCGAAGCATTCTTGTTAGGGGATTTCCAGCGAATGGTTAATTGGAGATCACGGTCGGGTTTGGGTATAGATAGCGAGAGGCAACCGACAGCTTCGCCTCCGCGTCTGTATACCTGTTCCAATTCTTGTTCATTCCTTTTTTTGTGTACTAGTGTTAGTGTTGTCCCATCCCTCAAGTTTTTTTTTGTAGGAGTCCTAAAAATTTAAAGTTTATGTATGGTTAGTCCCGGTATAGCAAAGACCCACCCCATCGCCGAAAGAGCTAAGGGAACCAGAGGACTCCGCCTGCCTGTACCGAAGACATGAATGCATGCTGATGTGCACCGCACATTCACACACATCATTTGCTCCAACACCACACTCATCTGAGTGCGGTGGCGTTTACATAAATTTTTGGCGCCCAACGTGGGGCTCTGGAAGTTCGTCACATGCTGTTTACAGCATTAATATTTATTTAAGAATTTTCTACATCAAACACAATAGAATGTTCATGATATCTTCATTTACGACTTATTCTATATTAATTTTTATTTATTATTTTATGTACATTTGGCAGTTTTAAAATTTAATTTAGTCCTCTCATATTACATTGGTCTCTACTGGAAATCAGACAATCGATTCACATAGTGCTCTGCAAGACGATTCTGATATATGAAAATATCAATATAGTACGCGCCTTGCTATCATATATTATTTACACTTATTTCCTACTATTTGGATGGACATAACTGTTAACTTGAATTTCGAAAGGAAGAAGAATTGAAATTTGCAATTTTTATGAATTATTTTCTCATATTTTTTTCGCTGCTTAGAAATTGTAAACTAGTTTGAATATATTTAGTTAGGATAGTAAACAAATAATTATTTTAATAATAATAATAATTTATTCAAATAATAATAAAATTTCTATACATAATATTCGGTATTTTTTACAAGTTCCCTGAAATCACGAGAAATAAAAGAATAATTGAAATAGAATTAAGTAAAAGAATTAATTTGTATTTTCCCAACAATTTCATTAGCAAATTTCAATTAGTTGCACGATTGAATCGACAAGATATTTACAACTTTTTGCCACTTAAACATTCCCAAATTTCTTTCGCTGTCCCCTCCACGCTTCGTTTCTTCGGAGCTCTTCTCGCTTCTTGCTCTATCTCTGTGTGCTTGTCGGCATCTATATTAAAATCAATTGTAAAATCAGTAGAAATAAACTCGCAGCAGCAGCGTAAACTTTCACGATTCACGATTGAAATCTTTTACAGCCAAATTATGAGCATTTTCAATTTTCCTTTCGGTTTCCCTGCCTTCAGCCCGTCGGCAGGCGGCGGGGGCGGGGCGGGAGCAGGCAACTGAGCGTGACACAAAAGTAAAGCAAACTTTTGCGCTTACAGTTTCATGAGCAGCAGCAGGCAGCAATCGCATCGCGCTCCTCTCTCTTTGTTTGGTGTTGAAGACGTCGATTTGCTACAACAGCAACAGCAACAGCAACACAAAGAGCAACAGCAACAACAAGACCCATAACAATAACAATAACTTGACTGCAAACCTTTCAATACCAAGAAACGCTGCCATGTTTCAATTGTGCTAAGATGTAGATATATATATAAAAATTGTTGAAGCAGTTGGAACCGCTTGCCTTTGGCCGCAAGTCAAGTGTTTGGGATGTGGGTGCGGATGCGGGTGTGGATGTGGATGTGGATGTAGCCGTGGGCATAGGACAACCAGCAATGGCAACAACAACAATCATTGGGATCACAGAAAAAAAGTCAATTGTTCAAGTTAAAGTGAAACTTTTTGAAGAACTTTTCCCAGACACTTGGCTTGCCCCAACAATTTGCTTTCAATTCGTGCCCTTTATCGCTAGCTCTGTCGAGTCTCTGTGTATTCAGCTGTTGGACGCTCTGCCCCGCCCTTCAATTGGCCGCCATGAAATTGCCATTGACACGTTAAGTTCGCAATTGTAGACCTGCCCGACGATTGCCTCAGTGTCTCGTTCTCTCTGGGCTCTGCTGGGCGCTCTTTGCATGTCTGGTCGCGCCGCTAAACGTAGTTTTTCCGCACACTTTGTCCAGCTGTGCGTCCTGTGCAGACAGATCCTGTCGTTTTAGTTCTTATCTACAAATTCGTGCGTCTAACAACTTTGCGCTCTGCCAGACAGACTTTAAGATTGAAGCCCACTCCACGCTCGCTATCGCACCTCATGAAATATATGTGCACGACTCATATTTCAAATCGAAAGTTCATGTTTATATTTTTTTGGCTAAGGGCTTTGTTAGTTGCATCCACAAAAAAATAATACAAATAAAATAACGCAAATATATAAAGCAAGCCACTTTTGAATTTGACACCAGCTGCTGCCGCCTGCGGTCACCCAGTTACCATGCCGTTGCCTCCTGCCTCCCGCCTCCTTCTTGCTGCCTGCTGCCTGCTGCCTGAAGTGGCCGTAAAAGCTTTCAGCATTAATAGCTTGAGTGAGTTTCAATACATATTGACAATATGGCCATTGGCAAAACGCCACACACACACACACGCATAACGCACATACACTCGCCAAATTGATGACAGTTTGCCAGTTGCAAAGCCGCAGCAGCATCCAGGGGTCCTTGGGGTCGCTGGGTATGCATATGTGAACCGACCATCGACCATGGATAAATACATGGAAATAGCTTTGGCTATTTGTTTTTGGCATTGCAAAGGCAAGGGGTAACTGGGCATGAGTTGGTGGAGCGAGAGCGAGACACAGGCAGGCTCTGCCGGACGGCAGGCAGCAATCGTCGCTGTTATGGCTTGTGCCATTTTGGCACTTTGTAATTGCCTTGTTTGCCCCCATGTTTTTTTTTTTTGTTTTTTTTTTTCTGCTACCAATGTTGTTGTAGCGTTTTATGTTGTTATTGCATTGTTGGCAACGCATTTGGGTTCCTTTTTCATATACATATATATAAATCTATATATTGGTTTTGGGCTTTTGCTAAATCTGTGCCCATAAGCCATGTTTTTATATATCAATATTTGCGCGCTGACTAAAGGCAAATAGAGGAATTATCAAATCATCCTTGGGAATAAATATATGGAAATGTTTTCAGATTAGTGCAGCAGCTAAAGCTTGCATTAGAATTGAATGAAAGCGAAAAGAACTCGTGAAGGTATAAGTAAATATATCTATATATATCTTAAATATATTTAAAATATGTCATAATTGTTTCTAGAAGTTTATTTAGACTAAATTAAATTGAATTTGAATACTCCAAGATATTTAATATCTCATCTATGTTACTTCAAAGACAACATTAGATCTTGGGTATGAAATTTCTCATTTTATACCCATTGAAAATGGGATATAAAATGGGTATAATGTTTTTGCGAAGCTGTATGTAACAGGCAGAAGTATTCCTGTTATCATGTTTTTATTATTTATTTTATATTTTAATTTATAATACTTTAAATTGCTTTTTATAAATTCGATGATATTTATCAACTGAGCTCCGCTCTTTCCAAGACATGAAAGTTCTTAGAACTTGTTTATTATTATTTGTTTTATTATTTTTGTTTTTCATTTCGTTAATCAGATTCAACTTTGCGCTCCTCATCAAAGATTTATGATTACATGGAATCAACTCGTTTAGCATGCAGCAGAAGCAGCAGGGCTTCTGATTACAGTTTTTTCCTCGGCTTGGGTTAACAGTCCGGTTCCGTTTATTGTGAATAAGTTTATCACAAATACGTGGAACTGGGCTTGGCTAAAGATGATACTGTTGGCAGCTGAGTTCACTAAAGTTATGTTAATGCAACTATGCCAAAGGAAAGATCTGAGCGCAGCAGCTGGCATTGCTGTAACTAGGCCAATGGAAGGGAAAGGAGAGCAGACAGAGGTTGCTGCTTGTTGTCAGTTGCAAGCAATTGGTCTGCATTCTTTCAGCTGAAATGTAAGCGCAATTTTAATAACAACTCCATTGATTTATCTTATGCAAACCGCAAATTATTTTATTTGAATTCCAGAAGAGAAATGTCGCAATTGTTTCGCAGCAGCATTTTTGCAATTGAAATGCCAGCAGCGGCGCGCTCTAAGCCAGCGGCCCTTAAGCCACGATATAGATATACTAAAATACGTTTGCATATAAATGTGTATGTGTGTGTGTGTGTGTGTAACACACATGAAGGCCGGCAAGCCGGGCAAACCGGAAAATGCATTTAGAATTTATGTGGCACTTGTCGTCGAAAAGCGTCGCGAATTTATTTCTTGTATGCGGTGAACGCTGACCACTGGCCATGGCCACCGGTCAGCTGCTCCCCCTCTCATTATTGTTGTTGTTGTTGCTACTGGTGATAGCCTCCGGTCAGTCGAAAAGGGGCTCAAGAATATTTCGTTGCGGCGGCGCGAGCGCGCGCGTTCGCATCGTTTGTTTTATTGTTATTGTGCAGCCATGACTTAAAAATTTGTCGCGCGCTTCTCACAGGCCCAGGCCCAGTGTTGTAAGCAGAACAACAATAAGAATTACAACGACAACAACAACAGCTGGAAACTTTTATTTGGCTATTTGTTTGGCTGACACCAGAGTCATGCCCACAGGAGAGCAGCAGCAGCAGCAGCAGCGGCAGCAACGTTCAAATGAGTTTGTCAGCCATGCTCTGGTCTGGTCTGTTCTGTTCTGGGGCTCAAGCTGCTGCTTGATGCATACGGATTTGTCTATGGCCGTGTCGCAGGGGCCGAGACTGCTGCTGCACTCCTCACATGTGCAGTGCAAATTTATCGTTTTTAATTTGCCGCAAAAAAAGTGAAGCGAATGAGCAACAGCAAAGAAGAAGCTAACGGCAAACATAGCAGCTGGAGGGAGGAGTGCTTGCAGCTGGGTGGGTCGCGGCTCAAGAAAAATGGCAGCCGCGTAATGCCTTTAATGGGCTTTGCGTGCCCCACGCCCCGCGCCCCACGCCCCACGCCCCATGCTCCACGCTTCATGCTCAATCTGCATGGCTATGCCAGCCGTTTTGCATCAACTTATTGAAAGCGATAAATAAAGATTCCGCTTGATAAGTTGCAAGTGCGACAGTTGCAACAAACACTCACTCACACACACACACACGAGGCGTATGAGTGATTCGCCAATTGGCTGTGAACCTGGCGCTGCTGCAGCTGGCGCAATGATTATGTGGTTAACATAAATTTGTTTGCGCAATTTGAAGAACTTGCACTGTCTGCCCGCTCCCTTGCTCACTCGTGCCCCGCTCTCTTTTCAGCAATGCCCATAATTCGCGGCACAGCGCAGCCCCTTAAACTTTCGCCGTGGAAATCTATGGCCCTACGCCGGCAATCAAGTGGCCCTGAATGACTGCAGTTGCTGTTGCAGTTTAGTTTAACTACAGTGGCTGCAGTGGTGCAGGTGGTGCACGTGGTGGCAGGGTAACTGCAATTTATAAACAGCTCCAGCCACACTGCAAATGAATATACTGGCAAAGGCGCTTAATTCGAGGAGTTAAAGGCCGACCAAGGCGAGCTATCATATATACTTTGAGCAGACTCTTAAATCAATCTATATTTATAGATTGTTGAGCATAATTCAATTATTTATGTCTGTTACCAGCCAGTGCAGCCGACTTCAGCCTTGGAATATTGTTAGTCAGATCGAATAATATTTTTTACATTTTTCGCAAACATTTCTTCAAAGCAGATTAAAGCGGGCTATAAACACAGCTGCAGTCTCCTCGCTCTCTTCTCAATATGTTCAATCATAAGAGGGCAAATATTTCATTCAAAACAAATCAAATAAGCAAACCTTGTCCATCAGCCAGCATACCCGCAGCCGTGCACTGTATAACAAAGAAGCGCTTGCAGCTGTGCACTAAAATTTGAATTTATGTTATGGCCAAAACTTTGCACAACTCAATTAATTAACTTTTGTTGAAATAAGAACAACAAGCAACAACAACAACGGCAACAACAGGAATATCCAACAGCACAATAAAAATAGAAATGAAAACAACAATTAACCCGCTGTGCAACAAGAACAATAAGCAAAATAAATATTTTGTTTGCGCGCAAATACAAAAATGTAAAATTGCAAAAAATTTTATAAAATTGGAAAAAAAAGAAAGAATGAAATGAAATATGAGAATATGCAACGAATGTTTGTGTGTGTGTGTGTGTGGTAAAAGCAATTCACCAGACTAAACTATTCCAGCTAAAGGACCGCAGGAAATCAGCGTATGATATGTGGTCCATTGAATTTGATTTTTTTTTTACAAAAAATGTATTTATGCAACAATTGCTACATATTCAAATATTTTGTCCAGCTCATACGCCCAATGGACGCGCAATAATGTCCGAACATTGCCCCAACGCCCACAGGCTCGCTGCTCGCTGGTGTCCATCATTTGATCGCCTTTTTTTTGCATCATTCGCGGTTGCTCGGGTTGCATGCTGCATGTGGCACGTCCGTTGCTGGTGCTGGATATTGGACATTTCACGTAATTGCAGAGTGTTGAAAATTTTGATTACCAATGATTTATCCAAATTTCATTTTAGCGGGATCTATTTAACTCGGAGAAATGGGAATTCGAGTATGATGAAGCTGAGTGTAACACATGTAAATAACTTGATGCAGATGTTTGATTGTGTTCAGTATATTTATATATGTGTATTATCTTTCAGAGTCATGTATTGCGTGCTATTTTGTAAGCTTTTATAATTTATAATTGTTCTTTACTCTGACACATTAAAAGTGCATATTCAAGGTATACTTTTTAGACTCTATTCCCAAAAAGGGGGAAAAGAGTCTATTGGTTTGTTGGATTCAGTTACTAATGGCCCCTCTATCGTTAATCCAACAATAATTTTTTAGCCTTAGCTTAGCCATAGCTTAGTAGTAATTGCTAAGATGGGAGAGAGCCATTTAACATAAATTTAAAAATATTAATGAATTATAGAAATGAAATTTCAAAGTTTTCAATTAATAAACAAAAGGTTTTTAAGTTTAAGTTTTAAGTTTTTAAAATAACATGTAGTCGTTAGCTAAACCCAAATAAGATTCAGTGCTACAAACTCACAATTCAATCGCAATTCTTAACGTACTATAGCATTTAGCTTTTTGTATGTAAATATAGAGAATCGATTGTTGATTGCCATGTACATACGTTATCGAATCAGCTCGACTCTAAATTTAGTAACCATAATATTTATCAATTGTTAATTAAGCTGAATACTTAAGAATTTATATGCGTGGCAGAGAAATTGAGGAATAAAAGTTAAAAGCAGTAAGCAAATAACCCAAAATCCGAAATTAACAGAGAAGAGACTTGATAACAAACAAAAACACATTTAACGAATTTAAAATCTCAACTTTTCTTAAATACTATGTTGTATACCTGACATGAGAATCTTCCACTTCCACTGTAAGCTTACGTTTCACATGCACACGGAACAAGGAGTATGCAGTCGCCGCTTGGCACCCTGGGCTTCTTTATAAAGCCAAGCGCCTTCTATTACCACAGCAGTTCGAGATTATAAAGAGTTTTCGATGGACGCAAGTCCTCTGCTTAAACTATAGCAGCCGAAGTACCGCAAGGCTGCGTCCTTAGTCCCACCCTTTACTCGATCTTCACTGTGGCTATGCCAACCCACAATGCATTCACTGGACTCGGTGCGAGAGGCCGCGGTGCTCTCCAGAAGAAGCTGCATTCTATAGGCCACGAGCGCACTTCAGCAGCATCTTGACGCATTCCAGGAATGGGCCCAGAAATGGAGCCTTTGCATAAATGCTGGTAAATATGCAAATGTGACGCTGGACAGACGCCTTAGATTTCAAAGACATATTACTATGCTGCAGCAGTCATTCAAGACTAAATCTGCTAAATTGTCATGGTTGCTCGCAGTGCGTAAAATGTTGTCAAAATACACATGACCATCCAAGCACTTAGCTTGTTCTACACCAGCTAAATGTATGATATCGTCGCCAAATCGCACTTGAATAAATTGCGTGTGCTTCAGGGTAAAACTTTGAGGAAAATCACTGGGGCTCCTAGAAGATCTCAATGTTACTAAAATTGGAGACAAAGTTCAGGAAGTGGCCAAAAAATATCAAGAGAGATTAAATTCCCGTCCAAATAGCCTGGCCAGACGCCCAAGTACTGAAGCTCTGAGCCGGCTCACTGGCGCTAGGTCAAGACTAAAACGACACCACCATCAAGACCTGCTGGATCGTGTCTAGGCATGAATATCTTGCCATTCTTAGCGAATCCATAAGACGTTCCCATACCTCGTATCCCTAAAATATCTAATATATCCAATTAATAGCTTTAAGCAGCTTTATAATTAACTTCTCTTTAGATAGATATATGTATGTTTAGTCAAGTGTCCGTCCCTCTGTAGATCGTTGCTGCAATTAAGAGACGATTCGGCAGCAGATAATGCACAGGTTATCCTTATAATGCTAAGAGTAATATATATTTCTGACATGTCCATGCTTGCACAATATGAAAGTGTGTTATGCCTACTTAAGAACGAATTGGAATAACATGCATAGGAACAATGAATTGAAGAGAACTTAAGCTAAAAGCATTTATCAGGTGCTGCCCTGAAGAGCTGGGTGAATTCAGCCAAGCCAATTATATTATATATACTTGGCAAATACACCCATATGAATATAAGCATGATCTCTTTGATCTCTTTTATTTGATAATCCACTTAGAACGTAAAGAGCTCAATAACCAAGTTTTCATAGCGAAGCCCACTGGGGCAACCCAAGCTCTCTCGCCAGGCGGAATTCCCTCTATATGTGAGCATGTATTTATTGCGATATTTCAGTAGATTTCAATAGGAAGCCATAAGGAAATCTGATCAAATAATGCATTTCAAACTAATTTCAAATTTCGTAAAAGTTTATTTTTCTGTAATTTGCATTTTCATTTTGAAACAGAGATGGGAATGCCACAAGATAAGCACTTGCTGCTCATCATTTGCCTCTCATTTATTGAACATTTCAGAGTTTGGGAAATGTAAGAAAATCTAATTTCGCCTTATGTTTTGATAAAGCCATTTAATCAAGGGCTGTCGAGAGCGCAATGGGCTGCAAAAGTTCTGAAACGATTTCTGATTTGTTTTGCAATCTTTAACCTTTTAGCTGGCTGCAGTTGTGAATTGGGCGGGGCAGCAGGGGCGGCGGGGCGCATGCAGCAATATACCCAACAATTTTCACACGCACACAGACGCAATTGTTTGTGTTTGCCTCAGCGTGTATTTGTGCATGTGTGTGTGTGTGTGTGTGTGTGTGTGGCAGCGTTAATTTTCACAATATGTTGTATCCTGCAGCCAAAAGTTAATTAAAAACCAACAAAACTCGACACTGCACACACAGACACACGCACACATATACATGTACATATGTATTATACACACATGCTGTGCACATGGCCACAAGTTCATGAGGAACCTGGGCATCCACTTGGCAAAAATTGTTGCCAACAACAACAATGCCAGCCATTTTTCTGACCCGACTGTGCGTCTCTTGGAGCCAGGAAGGCTCCATTTGTGAAGGGGTCCTTCAACAGGCACATGCAACTGCTAAGACCAGCGAAAGTGCTCCCGAAGACATGCGGCATGTAAAAATCATTCACGTTCGAGTCCCATTTGGTGCAGGCGCTTCGCTCGGTTTGCTTTTCTGCATGCTAAAAACGCAATTTGCACAGTTTTGATTAGCCCGCATTGGCAATTTTTGCAGCTCGATATTTGATTTGAATGCGCTGCTGGCCAAGGCCGAGCACGTAGCCGGGTTATTTGGTTGCGCTGTAGCGCCCCAGGATATGAAATGAGCGGCCAATTCGGCAAACGGTTTGACGCATTTGGCCCAAACAAACAGCGACTCTCGCGTACAAGTAGTATGTGCTTTTGTAAGAAAATGGAATTTTTAATCCAATTTAATTGGCAAACAGCAGCGTAACCAAACCAAACCAAGCAGCTCCATTCTGGCGCCAGAAGTGTTCGCAGCAAATCGAAACGCGCTTTGGTTGCATAAAACATAACAACAAAAACAAAATACAACAACAACACGCGAAGCGCAAAATTAATAAATAAATTGGCGAACAACAAATATGTTTGCACAATATTCTCTGGCTGCGAGCACGCTGTACCGCATTAAAGACTGCCACGCGGGCGACACATATTTTAAGCGTGCTTGCCACAATAAGCAGAGCAACAACAACAACAACAGCAACAACAGCAACAACAGCAACAAGCACGGCAACAAAATTGAGGAGAGCTCACAAAAAGCGCTGCACTTTGTTGATTAAATTTCATGCTCGACTCCATGCAGTCGAAGCAGCTATCTATGGCTCGAGGGAAAATGGGGGTCAAGGGTTCGCTTCACAATAACAAAATTGATTTTGTATTAAATCTAAATTTTAGTTTTTGGCTCAAGCGCAGCACAAAGCACGCAGCAAAGATATCGCACAATTCAGGCGAATAATTAAAATTAAATTGATATCAAGAAAATAATAAGTTGATATGAAGATCATTTAACATAACAATATTTACAATGGTTTATTGTAATAAAAGAAAAGTAGAAATGAAAGCTTAATAGAGCTCATAAATGGAATATTTAGGCTGGTGTCACACTTCATGTGTTCAATAGTTTGTACCGCAAAAACAAAATTATGATATTTTTAGATTGAGTCACAAAAAAAAAAAATATATATATATATATATATATATATATATATACATTTTTTTTCGGCAAACTCATAAAAAGGATACACTTATATTTCTAATTTTTTATTAAAATAATTTTTTTTTATTATTAAAATTTATTTATATGATAAAAAAAATAATTCACATTAATTTGTATGTGAAAATCAAATCATAATATTTATTTTCTATTTTTATTACAAAAATGAAACCTAATTTGTATTTTGAAGACAGCAACAAACTTTGTTATATTATAATATATGTTCAAGTTAATATATACATTTCTCAACTGTCTCAGCATAGAACGCACTCAGACACGTATCTCAGCTGTTAATTTCAAGTGCCTTTGATGGCCATAAGCTACGCAACACTTTCGCAGCTTCGCCAAGTTCGTTGAACGATCCGCATTTCGCTCTTTGGCCTCGGCCAAGGTACGTATCCCTTGCGATTACCATATGCAAAAATGAATCTCGTAAATCAGTGCAAATATATCCCAGCTCAGGCTTATTGCAGCAGCTTATCTGCTTATGACAGCTTTCCGCCTGGCAAAGAATACAAAAAAAAGTCCCAAAAAAATGCTGCGGTTAGTAGAGGTTGCCGAGGGCGACAGCAACTAACCAAAATGAAGCAGCCCACAGACACAGAGACAGACACAGACTCAGACAACATAAAACACGCGTCCAGAGTGAGCATAAGTGGAGCGTTCGCGACAAACCCAAAAGGACAAAACCCAAGTAACCACAAAATAAAAAAATAAAAAAATTATAAAAAAGGAACAGCCAAAAAAAAAAAAGAATGGAATGAAGCTACAGACTCGCACAATGTTTGCAAGCGTTAGAAAGGCCAAGAAAAAAGAATGCGAAAAGTTTGAACATGCTGGCGTTTGCCTTCGTCACTTTAAACAACAGCCAACAAGTGCCAAGCTGAGAGAGAGAGAGAGAGAGAGAATGAGTGAGAGAGAGATTTCATTGTCAGGCCACGTGCATGGGTTAACTGTCAACGACATCTTATTATGAATTAGTGTTAAATGCCGCGCTGATAGCGTTGATGGCACTTTACAGCAATTTCGCATTAAATTCTTTGGCCCAGCGCGAACTTCATAAATAATTGACTTAAATTCCGATGGGCTGCCCTCAAATTTGTTCGCTGGCCAGTGGATTTATTTTTATGGCGGCCGCAGCAGACAGAAATCAGAAATCAGAGCCAGTTCACAAACTTGTTAATAATGTAGAAGCGGCTGGATGGCTGGATGGCTCGAGGGCGCCGGCAGCAGCACCAACACCAGCACCGGCACCGGCACCGGCATCGACTCCAACTCAAGCTCCATAGTTAGAGTGCCGCATTTTCCGGCACTTTCCAAAACAGTCACGTAACCACGTTAGTAATAATCACTAAAGTTTCAGCTACCTACAATCTACCCTGTGCGCAGCCCCCGCCCCAGCCTGTTGCCGGCTGTTGTGTCGGCTCATAAATATTTGTGATGCGCCAGCCCAAGGTGTGCTCGGGGTCTCGTGGCTCTGGGTGCTGCAGTTTCTCTCTAAATTATTGAGCGCTGCTCATCATCATCATCAGCAAACATTGTGTGATCATCTTAGAGCAGCTCCAGCTGCGCCTCAGCCTCATTCTGCTTCTCCTCCTGCTGCTGCTTCTCCTGCTGCTGCTGGCTTATTTACATTTCGTGCGCATCGCGTGCTGTGATTTACTTTTGCGGCTTAATTTCATCTCCAGACATTATTTGTGCCCCATGCGCCGTTTATCTTGGCCGTTAAGCACTCGACGCCCCTTATCTGGCTTTCTGACTTCTGGCTGCCATTTCTTTCGGCTTTCCCTATTTGTTTCGCTGATAAACTTATGCAATTGCACGTGCCTCCTAACCGCGCCGTGAGGTGGCTGCTTTATGGCCCTCACTTGTCTCGCCCTGAGCCATGTTTGGCGGTAAATTAACATGAATTTATAGTTAATGTGTCTACGAGTGTCTCCAGTGTGACTGCAGCTTTGGCTTGTGCCTAGGACAAAGGCCAGCAGCACTCGTGTCGCCGCCATCAAGGAAGCCGGCATTTGCTAATTGATTATGGCTCTGCTTGGCGTTCCATTGAGGCGTCATCAACTGGCGCATAAATCAGGCAAATGTCAGTCGCGCTCGCTCTCGCTCTCGCCTCGCCTTTTTTTGGCCTGCCTTGGATGCCATAAGGCAAAGCAATGTATAAATTTACATTTTTAAACAACAAAAGCAGTCAACGTAATAAAAAACAAAAGGAAATTGTTGGGCCCAGCAATCAGCGCTTTATAAGAACTAAGAGCGGCAGTTCGCCAAACCTATTAGCATCTAAGAGAATTTTGTAAAGAGATTGCGCTCTCCTTTTCTAACGTTCATTCGTTCTCCCACGCAACGGCGCAGTCTGATCGGCCGGCTCGCGTAGATCGAACGTGTGCATATTTACTTTCGCTTGTCAAAAAGAAACGTTTTCTTTAACATACATATTTACCTACACATGCATACTCGCATCTAATAAACAATTAAGACTCGCTGATCAAATTGTGTTTTTAATTCAAAGCTATACGAAAAATCTCGATAGCTCAACATTTGGTGACCCCGACGTGAATCAACA